>OV815968.1:5007500-7507500 GCA_929112965.1 Mythimna albipuncta
CAACGCCGCTAAAGAAGTTTTCACTTCAAAAAGTCCATAATACTTTAATCTTTTCCATCACTACTGTTGTCCTGATTACATCTAACAAACAAAAAATAAGCACTGATAATTTTGTGAAAACTCCACCAAAACAAAAGCCAATCAAGGCATGTGAACAAAGAAATATTCTATTTTTAAATCTTTATGATTTTCAGTTGTTTATGAATTGCCAGCATTTTCCGTAAGAAGGGACGAAGAGGTTGAACTGTTTAGGTATCAAATTCTGAGCTCTTCTTTTAAAATAAATATAAGCTTAACTTCGTATATTTATAGTGTTTTCTTCTATACAAATCTGGGGTGTTAAACATCCCACGCGACTATAGTTGTAACTTAATATCTGCGAATAATTAAAGGTCATTGCAACCTAATTTCGATTTCTAATTTATGAACAACAACAGACCGCGTACAAAAAACAAAATAGTAATTTGTAATATCATATTGCTCACAATAGGCGGAGGACATTTTAAAGTCGTCAAATCGAGCATGCGGCGGCCATTGTAAATCACTCAACGTAACCAACAATAGATTCGGTTGATCATAAATAATAAATAATCGCTGAGCTTTCTACGCTGCGCTGCCATCTATCATTAAGCTGTACATTAGCATTCGTGAGACGATTCTTCACTTTCTCTGATAATACGGTGCCAATTATGCAATTTGGGGATACGTCGACGTCTGCTTGTTTAAGGATAGGTTGGCGCGTTGCCGAAACAGAAACTGGTTTTTAGGGTTTTGCACCTCATTCGGCAAAAACGGAAACCTTATGGGAACAGTTTTTTGTCCGTCTATCCCTACCCTTTTTTCTCAGAAACACGTGGAGGTGAAGCTGAAATTAGTATCAAATAGGCTGTGCACGACATTTGCTACCTTTTGGAAAAATTTAAAAATCAAAATTCTAAGGCAACACTATCTAAATATAAGACCATTTATAATCCGTGGCGATATTTTGACACTCGTAAGGTGATCAAATCATTTGAGGTATTTAAAAAAGAAAAAGGAAGTCTTCGACAATCGATTCGTATGTCGAACCATTTATGTATATAGCTAAGGCGCACCGACCGTACGGAACCCTCGGTGCGAGAGTCCCGGCTCCCACTTGACCGGATTTTTTCGATATTGTTTTTGAATGTGTAATGTCATACGAACGTTTACCAGCAACACCTTATCAATGTCGTGCAGGCGCCAAAAGGTCCTCAGGCACAAGACAGACTTTCTATTGTGACTGTCAAAACATATGGGATCCACGTGACATTTTGGTAGAGCTTATCAATGGGGTATTTTGGTTTGTGTGTGTTTATATTTGTATAATCATCATCAACATTTCAGCAGAAAGACGTCCACACATAGGCCATACATAGGCCTTCCCCAATTGTCGCCATAATGACCGGTCCTGTGCGTCTCGCATCCATCAGATTCCCGCGACCCTCACCAGCTCATCGGTCCACCTTGTGGGAGTCCTTCCAAAGCTGCGTCTTCCGGTACAAGGTTGCCATTCCATCTGTTCTGCGAGATCATGGCGGTAAGTCCCCTCTTTGAGGCGTGGCTGGAAAGGCCTCACGGCGTCCTTACCTTCCGCATGACGCAGGTCCTCACCGGACATGGTTCGTTCGGGAGTTTCCTGCACCGGATTCATGCGGAAGTGACGCCCGGGTGTCGCCACTGTGCGGAACGCCCGGAGGACACGGTGGAGCACACAGTCGAGGTGTGCCCTGCTTGGGCGGAGCATCGCCGTGCCCTCGTGGGGGCGATCGGCGGCGGAGACCTCTCGCGCCGGGCCTTGGTTGAGGCCATGGTCCGGAGCGAGGAGGAGTGGCAGGCGGTCGCCGACTTCTGCGACGCAGTAATGCTTGCAAAGGAGGAGGCCGAACGCATCAGGCAACGGCGTTATCGCCGCCGCCGTCGCCGGGATTCTAATCCCGATTTCCGGCCAACGTAGACGCGGGCTTGCGGACAGTGAGCAATGGGTAGCTCGCTGTCCGGCCGTCCGGTAACCGTCCGGACCAAGCCCAAGTCGTCGACGGCGCGCACTGTTCCCGCGCGCCTCAAGGAGTTGTCAGCAACAGCAGGGACCCAGCCGGGTCGAAGCCTACTGGGGCCAGGGTTATCCGAAAGGGCGCTCGAGCCCCGGTATGAAGGCTAGAAGGAACGGGGTGGGTCTTTTAGTCAGTAAGAGTCTGACATTATCTCCCGCTCCGCCCAAGGGCGGGGGATGTCAATGCATGATTTTTCCCACCATAAAAAAAAAAAAAAATCTGTTTTGCGAGTTTTGTGCCCTGCCCATTGCCACTTAAGTTTGACGATTCTTTGGGTTAGAAATACTTTATGATATAAATAATGGAATATGGGTCACTTCACTTCGTCTAGATCCTCCTGTAGCTCTGTTCCTTTGGTTCTGCGACTTGGTCATGTATTGTGGATGATTGATCAATCGCCTGTCAAAGCTTTCTGGAACGTTTCGCGCTCAAAAATGTTCCGCTTTTTGTCACAACACTTAGGTATTTATGGCCATGGTTATGCAAGTGCTTATTTTTAGACCAGTTTTAAATAGCCAAGCGTTGTTGCGTTAAATTCCTCCTTTACAGCCGCGTTCATGTGTGCGATTTTTTTTTTAGATTTTTTCTGCATACAATTGATTTATAGTCGTGTTTTGTTTTGCATTATGATTTATGTCATTCAATTTTTTGTTCGCCTTGTCATATTTAGTGTTGTCTACAATTTCTTTGACTTGAATTATGTTTTCACTTTCAGTGTTAGGAAACATAGTATTGTTTGCTTCAATTTCGTGTCTAATTCACACTCCGTATTTTACTTTGCCCTTATAAGCTTAGTCTTAAGTTATTCGTGGATACATAGGCGATTTGATATTATTTATTATATTGATAACGGCCCCCACAGTTGGCGGGTTTACATGCAGTATAACGGAGTAAAATTCCTTCGCAGCACCGTTCCTGCCATGTCCCCGTCTTAGTTACCATTTGAACAGCTATTTTATATCGATGTCAGGATGTCAGTTTCGATCGTGGTTTATGACGGGTTCATACGCTGCTAACCTGACGCATTTGCATGTCGGTCTCTGGGCTGAGGGATTATTCTTAAGAGTTACCGTGACCCTGGAATGCTACTGAACAAACACATGAGTTTTATTCAAAGTCTAACTCTCCTTCGCGCTTCACATTGGATGAAGTGCGAAGGAGTGTTAGGAAGAGCTATTGATGACTTCTCACCTCAAATTTCTTCTTCTAAGTCATACACTCTTGACAGAGCGATCGTGGCCATGTCTCGGTCGAGTCCTGCACCACCGCCTCTCTCGCAATACGACGCCATGCAGCTCTTGTGTTTGGCAGCTTGGGAGTTTTCGTTAAAGCTGCAGTGTGTCACCGATTTGATGAGGTCTTCCAAATTTTGAATCTCCTAAAGTCACACAAGTACCTATTGACAAGTTACTGACCGCTGTATTATTTTTTTCAAAAACATTTGAATTATTTATCGTATTCATATCAGTTCTGCAATATAACACGTGTATCTGACACTTACTAGACCAAGTTAATTTGCATCGACCAAGCACACGACATCGCGTGCCAGTGTTTTTTCTTCAGAAAAAAAGTCGTGTGTACCAGCGCATGTAAATACATCTTCACGTGAAACGCACATTGTATCGCAAAATCGCAACGATGTAGTCGCAACGTGTGAACAAGACAGAATCGAATCGATCGTGATTCATGCGACCCAGACTTCGATACGAAGATGAAAGTTGAACCAGGCGCCTCAGATTGGCTTTTTGGCTTAATGGCTGCTGTGTGTGGTCTTACTCGTGCTAATTACTTCTCATGTAGTGGTCAGTGTCACTGCGATCACCCCGTTGATTCGCTGAGGAGTGGCCACACATCGCGAGATCACTATCGACGACCAACCGATTGGGAAACGAGACCAATTAAGGGAAATTGTCGAAAACAGGCTTCATGATTTATATTGCGCGACGATACATGGTACATTGTTGTGGCAATTAGCGAGGTGGTGTGGTGTTGTTTTCGCACGTTCAGGTGTTTTTGTTTTTTTAGTAGCTCTTGCGTGCCAATAACTGATTGAACGTTTTTAGCTGCTGTTTTGTGGCTCAGTGTGACTGCTGTCTTAACGCATTTTTCTTTTCGATCTTAACTTACCATAATTAACTAGATTTGCTAAAGGCCTTGCTCCTGTCCTTGTTATTAGTGGAACCGAGTGTTTACTTGAACTGGTACCGTGACACGATACCAGTTCAAGTACTACGACACACACACACACGACACACTACGACATAGACCCCCTGGTCTATGTCGTAGTGTGTAAATATATTTCAAATATATGAAATATATATAAAAATAGGCCATAAGTTAGTTATTAAAAATATATTTACGATATGTATTTTATATATTTTATGGAAGTAACTAAGTTTGTTTGTGCAAAATAAAGGAGATTATTATTTTTTTAATCTTCTAAGTTTTTCTGTAAACTTGTCATAATTATCTTCAAGAAACTCAACGTGCACGTGTTTTTTTATAAACGATGTTGTATACTATACTGTATTTCGAATACTGGCTAGGCTAACGGTTGTTACAGCTGCTACGAAATATTAGGTATGTATGTAGTAAGACCCGGACCCGCCTAGCCCCTTCCCCACTCCTCTATGAAATACCTTTTGATGGGCTAAAATTTTTCGTAGGTCACTCAGGTATATATAAGTTATCTAAAAATAGTTATAAATAGGCATCTACGCATATAACTTAAAGAAGATTCGACTCCTTTCTCCAAATATTGTAGACGTCTTATTAAGTATTAATTTTATCAACTTATTTTATAGTACTATATTTTGATTTGCAATTTTTTTTTGTTATCTATGTAACATGTAATTTTACGTTTTTCGAGTAATTAAAGTGTAAATTTTAATAAATAGCTCTACATTGAATATAATAATTGAAAATAAAAAATCGAATTCGAGTTTTTTTCGATTTTTTGCATTTGCTGAGAAGATTTACTATGGTAACATATATATTTTTGTTCACCATCGAAAAGTAGAGATTTCAACGAACAGACACCATATAAACTTTTTGAAAAAAAAAAAAAAGATATTTTGACGGGTGAATTTTCGATTGAAAATTAGGGTGACTTTTCGATATTTATTCAAAATAAGGTGAAAAAATGAATATTTCTAATCAAATAAATTACAGCGTATTTGGGACATAAAAAGGTAAGTTTTCACCAAATTTCGGGATTAATATATTGTTTTTTGAAAGAGATAAAAATAAAAAACCAAAAACATGGTTTTTTGAATTTTTCACATAAATTTTGAGGTTATGTGAAAAAAGTGTTAATACAAAAGTTTTAGATCTTTTTATTACCTACAACTTTGCCATTTGACTTTTTTCCATAGGACTTTTAGTTTTTCCGGAAATCGAGAAAAACCGTTTTTTCCCCTTAAAAAGTCACCCCCACCCCCTTACCGACCTCAGATCGCCCGTAAATTATTTTTCCTTTCATGTTTATAATATTCTCCTCCTTTTCTAATGGGTTTCATCCTACTATTAGTTTTTTTGGTTTTAAAAATTATCGACACTGGTCTAACAGTGATACGTGTACTCAACGATTTTTCTGCTTCTTAGTTCGGGCATGGATCGTCTGATAGGTTGTTTGCGACTTTTGCGAGACTCCTTCAACTCTCTCTATTCGTGGCACTGCGTGTATATTCTGTATGGAAACACTTGCTGGCTCTCTACTCTTCCTGGTAGGTACGATATCTCTCTAAACAGCTCACATTGCGGATATATGTCTAAACATCCTTAAAATTCGCACTTGTAAAAACTATGAAAGTCCTTGTTTGATGCGCAGTTCTTTCAGGATGGATGAGCAGCCAACTCAGAGATAGTGGACCTTAATATCAGTGAAATAGAATTTATATTCGGAATGGTACTTCCATAGATTCAAATTCAGGCACTGACACGCAAAGGTCAAATAATCAACATCAAACATAGGTGGGTTTTAGTTAGTATAACTCTGACACATCGTAATATCCGGAGAAGAATGAGAATCTAATAGCCGGAGAAGGTATTTGATTATTTTTAAACTCAAAAATAAAAGCTGGGCAAGTGCGAGTCGGACTCGCGCACTGAGGGTTCCGTGCAAACTACAATTCCCGAATGTAGTTTCGAAGATTTTTTTGAGTTGCAAAAACATTTTTTTTTTTTTGTAACGTAGGTAACAACAAATTTTATGTTTTCAGATTTTTTCCTATACCTGTGCTATAAGACCTTGCTTTGTGTCAAATTTCAGGATTCTGGGTCAACGGGAAGTACCCTATGAATTTCGATCTTTGAGAGAATCAAAATATATCTAAACGGCCATATCTTTTTTATTCGTTAACTTAGAAGTGTGATCGCAGACCGTATATGGTTTTAAATTCAACTCGATACCTCCACGCGTTCTCGAGATAAAGCGTCTTGACAGACAGACAGACGGACGGACAACAAAGTGATCATATAAGGGTTCCGTTTTTTCCTTTTGGGGCACGAAACCCTAAAAACGGTAAAATCGGTATCGCTTTGCAATGTAGCGTAGACGTAGATGAGAAAATATCTATGGTAGTTTGTACAGTTAACCAGGGGACACCATCAACCCCATTTAAAGTCCTTTTCATACCGTTGTGCGTTGACAGGGAATCGGGAACGCATAATTTACATCCCACGCAATATTTCAATATCATCCCACATAGAACGGCTCACTCGGTGATACAATAAAGTAGGTTTAAACCTGTCGTTCAAGGCTTTGAGACCATACCTTAAGGTTTTAAGAAAACATCTTAAGAGAATTATCAAAGACTAGCTTCTGCAGGCGGCTTTGCCTACGGGAAAGTAAAAAATATATGCCTATGTTGTTCAGTAATAAAGAAGCTTTATACTAGAGAATAAAAAAAAAATACAACCGACTTCGACGTTAAATAAACACTGTAAAGTACAAAATGACCTTAATTTCGGAAATCGGTGTTTCTATAACAGTTTTGTCTCTTCGTTATTTTTTTTTTGTAAAAGATTTTTATTTTACACTTTTTAGTTATGATACCTACCACCACTAAAAAGTACCTCTCAGCCAAACTTAAATACCTTATAGCCAGAGAGCATCTCATAACGATTCTAATAATCCCAAACACGGTTAGATTACATTAATTTACCTTCTGGCTTCGTCATCAGATCAGACCGATACATCCCCTCCCCCTTTACGACAGATCTGCTGTGATCCTATGAGGAGTTCTGTGCCATATCTTCGAAGTTTATGATTGGATCATAACAATATTTCATTGGGACCAACATGGAAGCATAACCATTCAATCAAAAAAAGAATTGACCGTGATATCGGTGAACATACATTCAGCCGAAACATAGAACCTCCTCCTTTTCGAAGTCGGTTAAAAAAAATAATAATATCGGGCCATTGGTTTTTGAGTTTATTAATTACAAAAAAAAAAAATACAAATCTTCTATATAATCTAAAAACTAAAAACTTGTACAGATTTATTGCATGTGTATACAAGGTGTAAGGGACAGCCCTCCACAAACTTTAAAGGCTTGCTCATTAGACGAAACTGAACAACCTTCCACAAATATTTTTTTCAGGAAACAAAAAAAAAATCCGCCTCACCATACAAACTGTCCAATCTAGTTTATAATTTTATATGGTGAGGCGGATTTTTTTTTTGTTTCCTGAAAAAAATGTTTGTGGAAGGTTGTTCAAGTTTCGTCTACTGAGCAAGCCCTTAAAGTTTGTGGAGGGCTGTCCCCTACACCTTATATAATAAATCTGTTGAAGTTTTTAGTTGTGCGCACATCACGCGAAATGTATAAAATTTATGTCGATAACTGTGTGTAACTTGATAAATTACTTAAGCTTTGATTCATCGAAATCGGTTGGCTATATCGAAAGATATACTGTATTCGTTGATTGTTAGGCGGTACGTAGTTCGCCGTGTCAGCCAGTCATCTAATATAAAAATCGCATGTCACAGTGTTTGTGATTAAATTCCTCCTAAATGACTTGACCGATTTTTATAATTTTTAACAAGCTTATATTAGCTTCACCTGTATGTTTGTAACCAACGCCTTTGAGCTCGATTTTCACCAACTTTGGGCGATCAGATTTTCTTCAAACTTTGCACACTCATCAAAGACTAATGACAATACAATAAGCCGGTTTTTTTTTTAGTGAAAAATTAAAATATAGTTTGATAAAACTAAAAAAACACGCTCTCATAGCATATCAAACTAAAAAGTGTAAAATAATTAATATAGGTAGAAAATAATAATAATGAACAAAAAATATTAATACTATAGAAAAATATAGCACAAAGCTCTTTAGTTTGATATGCTATGAAAGCGTGTTTTTTTAGTTTGTTTTTAAACTATATTTTTTTGAGTACATTTGTAGATCTGAGAATAGGTCGTAAATTATTTTTTACGCTCCTCCAGGGGTGGAGAAACCTAATTTTTTTTTTATAACCTTTATGGTAGAGCAACATTATCCAGCTAGTAAGATCATTTTCCGTATGTTTTTCATAACAAATTACAATTTTTATTTCAGTTCTAATCTTTCAAACACACCTCTATAGTCCCTACGTTTTGAAAAGTCTTTTTTGACATTTGTCTGTCGATGTTATGGGACCCAACTTGGATAAGAACGTTTTTGAAATTGAAAATTAACCTTCATAAGGTTGTAGAGAAGTTTCACTTTATTTTTAGAAGTCTGGGAATCTGCCTTCGAATCGTGAGCTCTAGGTAGGTAGGTAGGTGCTACATGCCTTAACCAAGTGACCTTTCTGTTCCATAATTAATTAAAAACAATAAGAATCGCGGTGAGATCGCGCTACCGATAGTGGGCAGGTACTGCACGGATGGCATATCACGCGAGACCGCGTGCAAGCCCGCACTTCGCGAGATTTGCGAGGTTAAGTTGCGCTTGACGCAGATTTTGTTTGGATGGGTTACGGTTCTTTTTTAGGTACCAATAGTAACCTCGGTTCTCTTGAATTATTTATTCCAAGCATCTTCTTTTCAAGTCGATGGTTTTTTTAGGTGGGAAACGATCCATAGACTTCTCGCGCTCTAGGGCGGAGTGCGAGGGCGTGTCAGACTTTTACTGACTAAAACCCATTCCTATGTTCCTTCTTTGCCTTCGTTCCAGGGCCACAGGCTTCTCTTTCGCACCACCCAAAGCTCCAGTAGGCTTCGACCCTGCTTCTTAAAGCGCCCGTAGAACACTACTCGCCGTCAACGACTCGGGCTCTGCCCGGACGGTGAGCTACCCATTGCTCGCCGTCCGCACACCCACGTTTCAAGTCGATGGTTTTCTGAAATAGTTTGGGCCCGTAATTGGCTACGTTACCTGCAGCATCGACGGCGCTCACTAAGTTGTTTATAGTGCAGGTGTACGGGAGCTTAGAGCACTCCAACGTGTAGTTTTTTTTCTGGACTGAGGTGACAATAATTCCAGTCTGAATCCCAAATTCAATTAAACGGAGAATATATTTTATGGTCGATCAGATCGAGGGTTAAAGATTAAAATATATCACCATTATTTTGCTTCCCGAGTGTCTCAATTCTGATAACATTTGTCAACAAATGATAATCCCAAAACAGTCCAATAATTGGTCTGTTAGCCCTAGATCGTCGTGCTCTCGGCTCTTATCTTGTGTTCAGGAGTTAGACACTATGCCAGATCTACGAAATCGGTCGAAAGAGTTACCAGGGCAAAGGGTAACAGTTTAATCAGTGACAGCCTGACACTTCCTCTCGCACCACCTAGAGAAGGAGCAATTGATTGATTTGAATTTCGACCTCAAAAAGAAGTTTCGGTTTTTGGTTATAGCGTGGCCGGTTTATCCTACAAAAGATGATGCAGATGTCAGATGGCAGTCGTTTCTAGTAAACTGTTACCCTCATCTTGTAGTAGACATACCAAGACACAACAAGGTGTAAGGGACAGCCCTCCACAAACTTTAAGGGCTTGCTCAGTAGACGAAACAGAACAACCTACCATAATTTTTTTTCAGGAATAGAAAAAAAAAATTAACTTGATTGGACAGTTTGTAAGGAGAGGCTGAATTTTTTTTTCGTTTCCTGAAAAATATTTTTATGGTGGGTTGTTCAGTTTCGTCTACTGAGCAAGGCCTTAAAGTTTGTGGAGGGCTGTCCCTTACAACATTTAATCAGTAAAAGTCTGTCCTGATGAATCAGAATCAGTGTGAGATCTCACCACTGATACCGCCCCACCAGTCCTGGCATATCACGCGACGGTGCGCACGCGCTGATCCAATCGCGCAACTAAATATAAAAGCCAATTGTCCCGGTTCGCCAATTAAACGATTCGCGTGTAAATCTCTGTGTGTAACGTGTATTAGTCATTGTTTACTTACGAGATTTTTAGTTGTTGATGTTTTTTGTGTACACAAGGCACAAGCTACCTTGTTGAAACCAAAATTCTACCGTGCCTCTGGCATACGGTGATGGTGAAGCATTTTATAGAAGAATTCTAAAAAAAAAAACTTGTAATTGGAGCAATATTTCCATATTACTTCTTACACACAATTTCTTTTTTAACCGACTTCGAAAAGGAGGAGGTTCTATGTTCAGCTGAATGAATGTTTTTTTTACACCTATTTGTTGTTGGTACCATATTTATATACGTAACAACTAACATAGAATTAGTGCTAAGAAATATTGTCTTTTTTAAATAATTTATGTATAAATACAATCATATTTTATAGTATTGTAATATAGTCAAAACACGAATAGATTGTAGTCAGACATGGCCACACGTCTTACACGACTGACTGCCATATACAGGTGTACCTATCTTGAATGATTTTTTTAATTTATATATCTTTCACGTCGGTAAACGTAATTGCTTACCGAACCTAAATGATCACCATCCAATTGACTTTCAATTAAAAACCTGGCTTTCAATTACAAGTTCCTGGTGCTTACTCTCATGTATTTAAATATTAACAGACTTAAGTGGTATAAAACATGTCTGCAGTGTCGGCTCCTCAGCTAAGACATGGTCTTAAACAAATTTCCGACAAATGGTCACCACTGGCCAATAAAAAACACAGACAATCGTAAGTCTTGATTAATTGTCGTTTAAACCGTAATGTAGGGTCACCAAGTGAAAAATCGAAAGTCCGTAGAAAAGACCTGATTTTTAAAAGTTTGAGAATTTGCGAAAAGCCGTAATATTACCGGTTTTATACATTGATGACTTCGCTCACGCGTTACGTGTATATCGCACTCGGGGGAAAGGGCCCCCCTGGGTACTGCCCCCCCCCTCCCTCCTTTAAAGGGAAGTCTAATTTTAGTTTGTTTAACTTTTTATCAAGTAAATATGTAGGCGGTATTTTTTTATAAATTCTAAAAATCAAGAGATTTGTAAAATACAGTCGCAATCATGAGAAGCGTCCGAAAATCCTGAAATCTCAGGACAAATCCTGAGATATGGTAACCCTGTAGTCATGTACATTTCTCTGAACTTGCCAATAATTGTGAATAAATTCTTTGCCCATTAACGTAATACAAAATGAGCTCAGTAGTTAAGTTATTATATTGTTATTGTTTAAGGTCCGATCACTTTAAATGGTATGTTTCAATAAAAAATATACTTAATTCAATTTAAGCGCAGTATCTGTGCTCACAATTTGTTGATTCAATGTCACCCTATTTGGTAGCATTGCGAAAATGTAATTCCACTGTTATTCCAGATATTCACGTTGTTTTTGCTCGAATAAAATAACGTAAGCCCTTATTATTATTATTTTTTATTAAAAAAACAACTTTATGTATACTCGATAAAGTTTATTTTCATTTGGTTGTGTTTTGGCTCTAGGATTCCGATCGCATTCTTTCGCGCGTGACATTTAGACGCAAGCGCAGACTGAAATAATTTCTCAGAAGCTAATGCGAAAGCTGACCTCGGGATTCTGTCAACAAGGATTATGCATCAGAGGGGTATTAACATTAATTACTTAAAGGTGGGTTAATGCTAGAGGAGGCGAGCACGAGTCGAGCTCAAATTCGTGTAGTGTCGCTTGTGCTCGGCTCCTCTACAGTCGGGCCACACTACACGAATTTGAGCTAGGATCGTGCATCGCTCGTGCACTACAGCTCTTCTAGCGTAGCTTAAGACATTCTATTAAATTAAAAAAACAAGAATACAACAAGAACTTCTAAGAGCTTTAAATATTATTTTTTTCAGAAGTATTTAATTAATTTCTAAAAATAAAATGTTATACTTTGACAAAAAAAAATGTAATCAATAACCTATCAATTGGGAAGTTATCGTAATCAGTTTGAGATCAAGTCATCTAAAAACTCCAAGGCACGCTGAGGGCGGAGCGGGAATGCGTGTCAGACATTTACTGACTAAAACCACACTTATGTTCCTTCAATTGCACTTTGCGTTCGTTCCACGAGTAATTATAGCAAAGCTTGGACGTCTTTTTATTTTTCGGTCGACTAATCGCTTCCCGTCTAAAAAAATCCACAATTCTCTTACAACACGTTCCCGAAAATCTTTAAAAAAAGTACTACCACAACATGGGTGTTCTCCACATTTTCCTTAATACCGATTTACATTTTGCTCAAACGCATGTAGAAACAGTTCGTTTTCTACAAAAAGCTGGAACAATGGAATCGATGTCCCGGTCACTTGTCTGGTGTCCATACTTGTGGGCTTACAACTGTCTGTGAGTTTCAACCGTAGGCGTGACATTCGCATTTGGTTGAAACAATGTTCCAACACTGGTCCAATTTTGCAAACACCTTTATGACTGCCTCCTTGAGTTCATAATCGCCTGGCTGAACTGTTGTAGTCAAATTAGTGAAGGACATTCTTATTTTGTTGGCGTTAAGGGCGGTATTGCTTTGGTTTGATAGTAAAGGTAAGTTGGTAGGAAACATTTATCGTCAATTGCGTGTCGTCTCCGTTTTCTGCATAGAGATGCATAATGATGGCGATTAGTTTTTGTTGTTACTGCGGTATCAAGAGCATACTTGTTAAGAGAAGCCGTAGGAAGATGTATCAACATAAATGTTTATGTACTATGTCGACCAGTTTCTGTTTAGTCTACAAAGAAAAGAATTAGTAAAACAAACAGTTCGAAATTAATTGGTTAAACAAATGTCTATTCTGTGGTTTTATCTTGTTTTTTTTTTTGGTGGGAAATCATCGAATAACTCCTCTCGCTCCACAGAGGGAATGAAAGACTGACTAAAACCCACCCGCATCCCTTCAGTTGCATTTTGCGCTCCAGGGTCGCGGTAACTCTTATGATCAATCCTGAAGCAGTTGTAACTCCTGAAATGACATAAGCTATGTAATTTTTTACAAGAAAAAGCAGTCGCCATTAGGTTGGTTCCTAGTCAAATTTTTGTGACTAGGTCATACATATGCTTTATCAAAATAAATATAGATAAAATCTGTGATGACACATGCTAATTGGTCTTTTGGCGAGATTTATCTAATTCATAGTTGGTCCAACCCGGGGTTGGTCCAATTTACAATTGGTCCAATTCGTGGTTGGAAGCACAATTTATAGTTCACGAACAGTTTGATCACCCTGGTTTTATGATTTTATTGATTAGATGTTTAATTTATCCCGGCGGCTTTCTTTATAAAACTAATATTCTGCATTTATTTATGCACAGGTTATAAAATATGCTTATGATATTGTCTATGACAATACAGTTAAAAGTTCATATTGAATACACAGTTAAAAGTTCATATGTCATCTGCTACATGAAATTAAAATCGATCCGCTTAGAATTAAATTAGAAATCACATATTTGCGTAATTGGTGATGTAACAGATTTATTCACCACGCTGGAATATTAATCACTATATGTCATGATAAAATAATTAATTTTAATTATAAAAGTCAGCAAAGAAATATTTTTTAACGATTGACAATACGTCGGGATGAATTTATTTGTCCATAGTTATACAATAATTATTTAGTAACAGATATATGATTTCTTTTGTTAAAATGGTGTCAGATTTTTTAAGACGCGTATTATTTGCTCATCGAATAATTGCAATACTAATTCTAAAGGTGGAGTAACCGATTAACCTACTTAAGATTTTAGACATAGGTACTTGCTCTTAATGTATTTTTTTTTTTTTTACTTTTAACAATTATGTCCCTTGCTAATCTTGACTTAAGCTACACGAAAACTGAGAAATTCTTGCAATGACTGGTCAGGTCCACTCAAATATGTGTGGTTCTTTCTTCAAAAGACTAGCAGATTCTAGTCTGCATGTTACTCGCGTAATTACTAATTAGGCATGTTTACTGTGTGGAGTTAAAGACCTCTGAGTTTATTTCGGTGTTACTTCTCAGGATATTCAGCTAAGAAACACCGGCCTCATTTAGTTTAAATTAACGAAAAAAATGATGAGTAAAAGTGTAATTTGCAAAAAAAAACATCCTTTAAAATTTGTTCTCAGATTTTTATGTTCAACAGCTCACACTAAAATAACATACAATACCTTTTTCGTTTTTCTCCAGCTTAACAATCAGTCAGTAGTGAATGACGACCATTGATATTGATTTGGCTAAATTTATTAGCCGTGTTAAGTCAATAAAAAATCATCTGATTGACATCAGTCAATATTGTAGTCATCGAAGCGATTAGCAATCAACATTGCTGTTAAGACAATGTCGCTTCAATGATAATGATTTTGAAACTGAGAGTTATCGGTGATGACTGAAATATTCCGGTGATATAACTGAGTATGGAATTGAACAGAAGTACCACTGTAAACAATCTGGGGTAGCAAGTTCATTCAGGCAACCAGGTGTAGCTAGTGACTGATCTGTCGGCACTGACACAATTTTGTCGTATAAGAGGATTTAAAAGTAAACTTATCACTAAACGGTACTCTCGACCATCGATTGATAAACCAATGCTTGTATTTTGATAATAGACGGATTTCATTATCGCTAATAGTGGTACGACAGCAACGATCATACAACCCACATTCGTTGCGATACAAGCGGCACTGTCATCATGTTCTTTAGTTTTGACTACCCATATTTTGCATTTATCGGATTCCTGCGACGCTACCAGGTCATCAGTCCACGCTATGGGAGGCCCACCTACGCTGTAACTTCCAGTACGCGATCGTCACGCCCCCAACCCAACGACCATAGTTCACTCACAAGTACATTTGACGCACAGGGCCGGTCGTCGTCGTGTGCGTCAAATGGGGCAAACCTATGTCCAACAGCAGACATCTTTCTTTCTGCTAAAACAATGATTATGACCCAGACTTTATCATCATTTCAGTAAACTGTCCACTGTTGGATATATGTAAGCGTCGCTACACTGACCAGCTCAGTTCTTCTAGCATAAACCGGACTTCCGCAGCCTTCACCAAACACTTGGTTCACCTCAGAAGCTTTCGGCTCTACCGAACATTAAAATTTTATCTTCGAACAATGTCCCTGCCTACAGACTGCCCCTTATTGTCAATGCTATATGTTCTAGTAGGCCTTCTGTTCTATTTAATTCTGCGTACATAACGTCAAACTCTAATAGCAAGATGCTGTTCATTGGTTTTGTCCGTCAATATAATTCGGCCATTAAAAGTCATTACGTATCGATCTGATCGAAAATGCCAGGGCGTGACGTAACGAGTTTTCTCTCTGGTAACCCATACGGCGAGCGGATTTTATTTTGTTGCCATACTTTGTTGTGCAATCTAATTGTCGGTTTTATTTTAATTTATTGTTTGTTTTGGTTGCAGGTATGTGTGGGAGCTTTCGGAGCAGATGTTGGTAAAATTAATTAGTTTACGGTGTAGAAAAAACAACAGTAAACACAGATCAAACAAGTTTTCCACCTTTTGTAAGTACCTACTTCTTTCAAATGAATGAAAATCGGTGCCTTTGTAGTTTTGGCATTTGACTATTGTAATTTAAAAAAAAAGAGTGTCCATGGAGTATCTTTTAGATTTTCATGACATTTCATCATCTCTAATCAATTTACCAATTCAAAGACAAAAGGGTCTGCAAATGATTTTCATGAAATAAATACTCAGATATTTTTAAGACCGAGGCTGTATAATAAAAAATAATATTGTATCTCTGATCTAAACTACGAGTATTAAGGACATCTTGTGCTACACGAGAACTTCCTAATATTAAATAACTGCTACATATTTAGATAATATATAACAGATAACATTTTCAAACATCGCCAAAAGATCCGTTAAATAATGATTCAAGTTGACATCCAGAATGAATGATACGTTACATAAATATTAATAAAGGCAAAAATATGTGTCCAAGGACATGATACAGTAGTATGTAACATTATGTTAAAGTTCTCACAACACTTGCCATGAATTATAAGTGTTTGCAATATTTTTTATACGGAAAACATTATGCTAAATTGGCTGCACGAATTTTTGATCGCTGCCAAGGTACTAGCTAGTGAATTGCCCGGACTTTGCTCGGGTCTTTTTGGAGACTTTTATTCATATTTATTTTTGTAACTTCATGAATAGTTATGGTATCTTCATAGTATTTCAGATAAACGCAGTCTTAACAATTAATGCATTTATTATTTTATTCCTACTTCACTTTTTTCACCAGGTCCGCGTAGTGGCCCACTCCCTCTCCTAGAGAGTAGGCTTGAGTCCGAATAGTGTGAACATTATAAGGCCGACTATGCTATGGTGTACTTTATGCACATAAAAGTACTGAGGAGATTTAATTATAATTTCAAAAGTACAACACCGTCAAAATGTCGCGTAATTCTTTGTTTGACTAGATGCTAGTGCGGGGGCGATAATGCGCGATGACAGTAGGGATGTTCTCATGCATCGACTTTTTAGTCTTACAATGAATAGGCCGACTTTATGCAATTTAAAAGCATTAATATCTGCTTGTAAAACTTTGAATTGAAAGCAAGTTATGGTTATAGGTGCATTTTTTTTTTCTGAGCTTTTAGTGTTAAATTGTTTTAATTACTTTTAACGTTCAATTATAAAATTAACCAGCCTGCGAAATTATTTGATACAGTCACCGCGGCCCTGCAATGCAAAGGGCAGCTAACACTCCCTCTTACTCTTCTTAGAGCGAGAGAAGTTTTTTGATTGCATGCCACCACGTAAAAACCCGATTCCTGTCAATATTTTGGCAACTAAGTACATATAGTTTCGGTTCTAGTCTTTCATTCAGCTAGATTCATCACAACATTGTGGAACATGTTCTATCAATTACTTCTTCAAAACCGAATAGTTTTTAATCTTTTAGATATATTTTTCTAAGAAACTTCCAATATCTCTTCATTATATCTGTATTAGACAACATTTCAAAACATAATAAGTTGCAAAAAACTGATCAAGTGTAAAATATAAAGATCTACTGGCTATGAAGCGATACGTTTATTGACAGCTAAGCAAATTGAGAAAAAAATATTCAATGGAGCAGAAAACTTGAATAGGTAATCAACTTGTGGGTTGTTGTAAGAATTAGGAAGTTATTCAATAGTGAATAAAATCTAAGAGTAACTTAAAACTACGGATTATTTAATAACTAACCGCTGCCAGTGGTTATGTCCGCGTGATATTAGAAAAATATTCCAAAGGAACATGTTTACGGGATAAAAAGTACCCTGTGTCATAGCCAGGATATGGTCTATTCTTAAGCCAGATCTCATCCCAATACGCTCAACTATTTGAGAGTTAAGGAGTAACAAACTCGCACATGCACATACATACTTTAGCCTTTAAAATATTAGTGTCATATTCATCCGAAACACACGTTAGAATTAGCACATTTTGATCATAGTTTTATTGCATATGTATTAGGATCGTATAAGTCTTCCGGAGTTGCGGGCACCAAGAGTGGAGACTAACCACCAACCGAGTGATCCTAAGAAAGATAGTTGTACGTACAGTGATCACGTGCTGCCGTCCACAGCCAGGCTAAGGGGAGACCATTTTACAATCTTCCCCTAAATTTACTCGAATAGATCACTCAAAGGGTCTTAAAAGGTCACAGACACTTCCATGTGCGGATAGTGACCATCGGAATGGTTACAATGAAGTAAAAATCCCACACTCCCTGTTCTATTTCCCAATAGGCCAGGTGACTTTCGAAGGTAGCCCCGGAAAATAAAAAAGATACCGTAATGTCTTTCTTGTCATAGCCAGTTTAAATGCTACTTCTACTATATATCTCACCCTGAACCGTCTTTTACTAACCGTTGTACGGCTTACAATCGGAAGAGTCAAACCAAGGCTGAAATAATAACAAAGAAACTGCCTGCCTAAAAGGCAATAAGGAACAAAGAATTGAAATCGACACATTAATCACCTCTCAAACATTTAAACCAAGACCCCATAGACACTTCCTCAACAAAAAATAAAATATCAACATCGTATACAGGGTCGTGAGTCTACTGGGTCGTGAGCCACGGCACAGACCTAACACCGGCCAGCCGATATAAAGATAGGCACCGTTTAATTGGAGATCACGCTCCAATGAGCACTCTATACCAGACAGACACTTCCAATACTGTATTTAATTTGCTTAAATGGTTGTTGTGGAGCTAAGTGATTGTCTATACGGTTGTTATTTATTAAATTCATAATTCCTTTTGAGTGCTGAAAATTGATGGCAATAGAAGTAGATAAGTCTAACAACATGCTATATCTATATGGAGTTTCAAATGTTCGTGAATTGCTTCATTCTGGCCTCCTCTTTCACTGGGACAATGCTTAGGAGACGCTAAAGCAGTTGGATTGTTCGAAAGAGTTACCGCGATCCTGAAACGCAAAAGACAACTAAAGGAACTAAGATGGGCTAAGTCAGTAAAAGTCTAACACTTCTTTTATTCCCAGAGCGAAAGTATTTGACGATTTCCCACCTGAAAAAAAGGCATCTCAAGAACTATAACCAAGAGTCCGAGAATAAAAGCAAATGACACCAAACATGTACACATAACGTTCACAACAAGAAGAAATAGATGCCCTACTTGATAAAAACAAAGACATTAGAGGCTTAAATACCACAAGAATAGATAGTGACAACTGGATATATCGATGAATTGGATTTATGTGTATGCACCGGTAAAAGCTATGGTAAGTATTTGAGCTGCACTTCTTTATAAATCTCATCATTAAATATCAAATCTCGTCCACCTATCTGATACTGAATGCTATAAATAAACAGAATATACAAATATTACACTTCTTTCTAAATTTCATAATTCGAGACCTTATCACCTCCACCCATTACATGACTAAAGCAATCAAATCTTAAATCATAACAGCTGAATCCCGACCACGAATCATCTGTAAGGTCACTGATGTAATTACCAGCTTCCGTGGTTCCCACCTCACGTAACAAGCTATGTAAATATCAATTAACGACTGGAAATGTTCCGGCGTTGCTCGCTGGCTACCTGTACCGATAGTAAGCTCACGAGCCTTCTAATTGATTATATCAATGCATGTGATATGCAGTTTCCGTCTGTAAGTGATGGTGTTTGTCAGAATGATAAGGTTAACTTGTTTTTGGTGCTATGCATCACCAAGGGTCAAGAACAGTTGTAGGTTGACCTTGGACCAACTTCTGATCGAATCAGCAACTGACGATCTTGAAAAAGTAGATAACCGTAGAGAAAATCAGGCGCAGCAGTTGGTGAATACTGTGGTGGATGATGATGAGGAAGCAAGGGGTATCTATAGGATAAGGAAGAATACTGCTAGAGTTAATCGTAATCATGCTACAGTCCTCAACGTAACTGTTAATGATGTTGATTGATTCATATGTTTGAAAGATAGATCCAGTTCAAGATCAATATCCTCGTTAATCGATAACATCTCTCAAGATTAATACTTTGCTAACTGTTAGTGAGTAATTGTAGCAGTTTTACTTGGACAGAAAGAAAAATACCTTTTGGTTTCTGTTGATATTATTAAGCAATAATTATCAAGTCTTCTAAGTGTGAGTCGTGAAGCCGCACAGTTAATGTATGCGTATGACCAGTACTAATGTGCACACGTGTTCAGTTTGATATGCAACTATGTTAGGCAAGCATTTTCCCACGATACTTCCCTTTAATTTGTGGCAATTCTTCAGTACTTAACAGTATATTTTTAGAAAAAGAATGTAGCTAATGTTATTCCTTGAAATCGTAATTTTTTATATGTTTTTGTCACCGGAAAATTGAATATGCTGCCTTAAGATTGTAAAATATCGAAATCGTGAAGATTTTTTTCTAAATAAGACACGGTTACTTTGGAAACTAATGAATTTTGTTACGATTTATCATTATGACTTTTTCATAATATATTGAGAAAATATTATAATTTAATAAAGATTTACTTCAATCATATGGAGTCTGCAATTTTCCGGTGACACAATCCAATTATTAGCTTGTTCTTCTTCATTAATATTAACAACATCGGAATGCACTACTTTATTAATCTGTCTCTTTCTCTCTCTCATTTACACTGATATTATTGCTCTTTTTCAAACTCAATTTTTTTTCACCTGTTTTTGTTTTTGCTTTACCTATATGCTTTAAGCCAACCGATTAGATTTCCCATCATACAAAATGCATACTATCTGCCACACATACAAGCCCTAAAACATGAAAGTGAACAAATAAAATAGCGTCGTCGTGGGCTCCTGACGATATTGCTTTCTCACTTGAAGCACTATTAACGTCACTGTAAACCACCTCTGCTATGTTTATTGTAAGATATAACTTAAACTTACCTGCGAACGCTTTCTCATTGTAAAAACCCCACACGAAAGCGATTTTGTATCACTTGAAATCTACAAAGACTACTCGCGGAGGTGAAGATTTCTGAAGTTTATATAGAGAATTTAAGGCAATTTTGAAACTCAACAACGGTATTTTATAAAGCTTTATCTTCTTGAGACTGTTATCATCATTAATTCAGCCGAAAAACATCTATAGCTGTACATAAGCTTCCCCCAAGTGACTTCACACCAAACGGTTCTGTACATCTCGTAACCATCACCAGGTCAATGGTACTTGGGGCCTTCGAATACTGCGTCTTCCGGTACGCGTACTCGCTAGACTGTAACGTCAGATAATTAAAGTTCATTCATTTAATACTATCGTAAATCTTTATACTCTTTTTCGTCACGATCGTCATCATCGTCCTACCCATATTCAAATTTATTTGAGTTTGGTTTAGAATGTGTTCTTCCATTATTCCTTTTACCCTACATCACAATAGTCACTCTCTCAGCCATATCATATATCATCATGTTCTCCTCGTCTAAAATTGAATTGGGGTCACACAACATTAACTTCCTTCATACATCTCTATTAACCGTCATCTCAATATCCACTCCCTATGCTATATCATCTGTCTTCATCCTCTTGTTCTATTTGCAATATATAATATGTTTTCTGCTACCTATTCATCTTCATCAACCATCTCAGTATTTAGTATTCCTTGGCCAGAGAGACCCTGGGCAACTTCATTGTCTCTCTGGCTCCAACACACTTCACTGTTGGCAGACAGGGAGTAAGTAGTCCGTTTGCTCATCATCTGATAAGAACCAGGCCTGGCCCAATGGCTCGTCGTATTCCACGTGCACCTTATAAATATGTCAACAAAATGGACGGGGATCCGCTAAGGCCAATGCTTGCCAAGACTGTGGGAGATAGCGTAAGAGTTACCGTTACCCCAGAACGTAAAGGAAACACAAACAAAAGAACATAGGTGGATTATAGTCAGTAAAAGTCTGTCATTTCCTATCGCTCCATTTGATTTTCTGTTTTCTCATCATAAAAAAAAGTATTACATTTATATTCTTTTACACAACTACTCCGTCCTACCTTTTACTACGCAAATGGTGGGTAAATCCACGATATTTTTTGCGCTGTGACAATCCAATACATATTAAATTACATTAACAGTTTGTAAACTTGGGCGGAGTGAAACTTGTTTATGCCTTTGTTACTCTCGGGGTTCGATTCCCGTGTCGTGTCGTTGTTGGACGATGGTCGGCGATAAATCGCGGTCGACACCTCCGATACTACAATGGGGAGAGAGAAAGTTAAGGAAATATCACAAGACGACGGGACAAAAATCCGCGTAAATCTTGCAACTTTACCGACCACCTCATTACCGGCGTTGTATTGTTTTCTAAATGAAAACGTATTGTCATTGTAATCTACACTGACAGATATAAAGTGTTGGGTAATCAAGGAACACATAAACAGTCTTAATGGGTAGGCAGGCGTTCAAGTAACAAGTAAATACTGTCTTTAAGAAATTATAGCATTGTATCTTTCACACTCTTTACTTTCGAAGCGAACGGGTTGCTTGCACTGCTAATAAATTGAGCTTGTATTTTTTCTTTAAAGTTATTTTCGCGATGCCCCTTATAGAGAAGACGACAGATTTGTACCCGCGGCATTGCTTGTATTTTAACAAGATCACACAGAAAGTCAGGAAACTGTAACGAGACGGAATGCTTGACGTCGGAGTCGCTCGGATTCCCTCCATTGGTGCTGTCGTGACAAGCGGCCATATGAAGGAGCTCTCAAACCAGAACCACATCGATTAGCCTCGCACCATCATTATTTTATCGTCTTATACACTTGATTAATAACGACAATCTACTGACCGGGTCTTCTAGATTCCTATATAATTGTATCAGCTTTCTTCCATCTCTGTATGGATTGCTATCGCTAATTTCAATCGTTCCAGCCAATTGAACATTCTTATCTTGTATATGGTATTAATTATTGCAACCGTGCAAGTGGAAGAGGAAACATATTGATGAAATATGTGATAGCCCATGTTTTGCTCGTAACATGATCTGATTGGCTTTTGCAGAAACCGCGTACTCAGTGCTCTACTTTTTAAGAACGAAGTGAACTTTTGGGTTAGCAAATGAGGCTCGATTAATTGACAAAATGCGATATGTCTGACCTAATAAATGTTCGTAGAATGATGGCTTTCATTATATAATTAGGCCAGGAGATCTGTCAACAAACCCGGTATTTGTGCGGAGACGTATTATCTTCTAAGCACCGCAACGACACATAATAACCACTGTGGACGTCGTTATCTCACCACAAATCGTCCCCGGAGCCCTGAGTCGTCAATGCGACGATTATTTAAATAAGCCCCGGTGCATAGAGTCGCAGACGCGGTACCGTTGGCTCTACGTGATCCTAGCGCCTAGCGGCACTCGCCACTATCGGTGCCTGTCATTATCTTCACATTAACTCGGCTTCAGGATGTGGCACACTTTCGCATTTCAATAGACAATTCTATTTCGGTGTTTATTGTGTCAACTTGACAACATGACCGCGAGAAAGCTTTTCTCGGAGACTCGCGGCAAATAACTCGTGCAAAGTGTATCTGCAGCAGAATCTCAAATATGCAGAAATCACTTTATGGATCACTCCCATCTTCAACAAAAAATGTCTTCGATATAATTCATGTCTTGCAATCTCACGAGAATCCTCAACTTACTATTTACTCGTGTACGTTAATTCAGTGTTCCGTAAAAGGTCTGAATAATTACGAAGAAGTCGTCAGAAAAAGCGGTCGGATGCCATAGCTTGTTCAGTTGTCTGATGCGCGCTGCAATGTGAGTTTTTTTCTCGGGGTAAAAAATATTGTCGTCTGAGCGGGGTGTGCTGGGTACTGGGTGCAGGGCCGAGGGGTTGAGATGCGGCGGCCGCCCGGCGTGGCATCGAGCCGAGCGGCCGGCTGCGCCGCAGTATCGCTGAGCCGCGTGCGAGCAGCGGTCGTGGTAGAGGGGCGTCTCATGCCGCTCGCGTCTACACTGTTATTCGCGGTTCGCCATCGGAAGCGCACGTGTCGCCGGCACCGAGCGCTGCATTATTTACACAGTGTGCACCTGTGACCACGCAAATATTTGTCGTGATGTGAAAGACCATTTGGTTGTTTCAAGTTGGTTCAAGCTACTACTGGTGTTTTTAAACTTAACGTCCTAATTTGTGTTCGTTCAGACGTGCTTAGTTTGTGCCAAGTTCTGTACTGTGCGTTTGGTGATATCGACGTTTCTTAGAGTTTTACAAACTCATTGCATGTTTTGAAGTGTTCGAATACGAATTTCGGCGACAGCCAAGGCGTCAGCACCGAAAGTTGGATGAACGCCAGCATCTCCGGTGCTAAGGTGAGGGAATATTTCAATTTGGTAATACCTTTTGGTATTTTTACAAACATAGGCGTACATATAATTAACCTTATCAGGGACATTATAGGCTTATCTAAAACGTTCCGCCTGTCGCGACTGAATAATACCGTCCAATAATGTTTACGATTCAGCTACATTATCAGAATTTTTCGTAACACTTGTTTTCATTTCAATAATACGATACTTGGTACATTCCCAACTGGAATTACAGCAGTATTTTCATGAATTTCATTACGTTAGTTTTGTACGGAATTTATTACAGTCTGGTTCTGTTCTTGCGTATTATTTAATTGCAGCTTGCTTCAAACTATTGTTTTAAAGTTTGAGGCAATTGCCAGATGTGCGCTCCGCAATGAATTGTTTTGTTTGTCATCAACATTAGCTCTCATTCATGGCACACTGTGCACGCACACATTGAAACTGTCACAACCACAAGCACAACTGTTGTAGGTATACATAGTATTTGATATTATTATCACCACAATGACGAACATGCCCAACTCCAATTAACAGTATAAGCTAGAAATTAAAACGTTAATACTCTTGCAATATCGTATGGAGTTAAAAATTTCCACGACGAAAAATATACTTTTTATCTGTCAAGTTTTATATTTCATTATCATTATCGTTATCTTGAACTTCGCCAAGGACATAATTATGGAGTGGTGTCCTTATCTACTGACGTAGTATTTACTGGAACATTTACATGGTCGGTGATTTATGATTGCTAACGCTAAGTTTGGTAACATGCCAAAATATTTTCAAAATATTTATGAGTGTTTCTTATTCGCAAATGATTGTCCTGGAATTTAGAAGAGTGTCCTTGATATTAAGTGTAAAGTTCCTGAAGAAAATATGTCTGAAATTGCGCTACTTACCAAAACATTTTTTGTTGAAACTGAAAATTTGTCAATGTTAGTACATATTTTGTGAAAATTATGATCCTACATAAGGTTCTACACAAGAAGAAATTATGATTAGACCCTACTTAAATTCTAGAGTCACAAGATGTCAAGTAATGAACACAACGATCGGAGTCCAATCGATAACTACCGTTGATAAGACCGTCCAGTCAGACAGCGCGTCGGTCGTGGCACAACAACGACACTTAGCCAGCCCGGTCACGTCTGACACCGTCAAAGGACCTCCTTCACTCTAACAGTCACGCCATACACCAAAAATATTTCACCCAAGTACCACCACCATCGTAAACAGACACGCATTTCCTCTAGCTCAATGAGCGCGATCCTCAAGTGCTGCTGCTTCTGACTCAGGTACTTCAGAAAATTCGACCTCCCCGAAATAGATCGATCCGTGTTCGTCTACCCCTGTTATTTTTTGTTTGCTAATCGTCACTCATTCAATTGCTCAGTTGGCCTTCCGCCAGGACTCGCCGCCAAGGTGCGCTCCACTTTTACGTGCATGCTGTATTTGCGAAATGGTACGTCTTCGGTCACGACCCGCTGCTATGTTTAGTAGGCGCCAGTTACAGTTTTTACGACAGTGAAAGCATGATTTGGTGACATTTATCTGGTACAGCTAATATTTTCAGAGCGTGCAGCATCAATCTTCGAGCTTAAACGAACCGGTGTTCTTATGTTCTTTTATTTCGAGCTGTCGTTACGCAGCAGTGTTTCGTTGTTGCTAGTTACCAGCACTGAATTAGTTTTACGAGTACCTCGCAGCCGAGTTCTGACGTGTTTGCTCACATCAAAAGCGGAGCAAGTCATTGTTACGTATTTATTATTAGTTCTCATGAACAGTTTACGTTACATTTGTGTATGTAGGTCCTCAGTTTTCGTAACCTTGGCTTATGTTTTGTAACCGTAATCATTCACTAGATAATTCAGTTTTGTTCGTTATCGTCAATCAATCTTATGCGGCCTTTGTTCTGCGTAAATCAATATTGTCTCCATAGAAAAGGTGTAACAATGCGAAGAGGTTGGTTTGAACAAGGATCTTGATCGATGTCATTAGGCCAACGACTAGGCGAACAATGTACATGTGAAAATGAAGTTTAATTAATGATGATGTCAAGTCGCTAAAAACTGAGCCGAGCCCCGCCGACCGGTCTCGTGACCTATTCGTGTTTGACTAATCGAACTAATTAGTTAACGTTTTGGTTTCACTTTCCGATCCTGCGTTATGTTGGTATTAAGTTAATCCGTGAACAGCCTTGGATCCGATTTTGTTTTGCCAACAAGAATGTTGTTGACCGGTGAACTGCGCCAAATTAATTGTTGTTTTCAATTTCGTACACGTAAATCGATTCGCATCCAACAGATCCATTTGTTACGGCAAAAGATTTAAGATGACCAAATATTGGTAAAGAGGTCGGTTATCGGTAAACTCGTGTTGACGAGGACAGTTTGTTGTCACGGCCGGCAAACTCTTCTGATCCGCTTGTCACCGACAAACGCATTTTATTTTTATGGTGTTTAATTTAACGTGGGTCTCAGTCATTGTCAATTTTCCAGTACTCATAAAATATCTTCGCGAACATCGCTGAATAAGTCGAAAACAAACGTACGAACGTGCCGCGTCTGAGTGGGTCTCATGAATAAATGCATGTTCAAGTTTATTGTTGCATTGACACCAATATGTCATACGTACGTAAAGTAAGCGAGTAGGAAAAAAGTGGCAATACGATGAGAGGCTAGAAAATCGGAACATGTTCCGTCGTATATGGTCAAAGGGACAGGTTCTTAACGATTGTCGAAGTCATCGAATAACGGTCGGATAGTTGGTAAAAAAGTTTCAGTGGTTCCTGCGTAATTGGCAGGTCATGTGGAATGTGGCCTGTCGAAGATGTGGCCCAAAAAGAAACACGGACAACCGTAAAAGGCACATCGGATGCCTGCATTAAAATAGAATTTCAATTAACATCAATATCTCAGAATAAGGAAAAATATTTCTTGCTTAGTCGTGAAATTATCTTCTTCATGAACACTTTTTATCTTCTTATTTATTTCAATAAGCCAAACGATTACTTTCCGTAATAGGAAATCTATTTCAAATGCAAATATAGAATTGTCGCAATTTTATTAATACTCGCCAATATATCAAATTGTCGCCTGATATTAATAGGATTATTCAATAATCAGGTTTATCCTGTCAGTATAGAGGCTAGGTTCTAAGCTGCACTTAAATGGCGTGTAAACTTATCTAAATCATAGTAATTAGTGTCGGGGACTATGTTCTTTTAAGGCTAACACTTGAAGCAGAGTGGTTTAACGGTACACTAATCATAACATTATCCTGTACTTTAGAGCTGTAGAGATCGAGGAATGTGTGTCAAACATATTCTACTAGATATCGTCATTACCAAGAATATATTAAATATAATGTATAACTTAAATATAATGTATGTAAAAATGAATCCCTATTACTCTTGGTCACGCCAACATGCCTGAACGGGCTGAATCAATTTCGCTAGATCCTTTTTAGTTGTATTTGTTATAGTCATTGGTTAAAAAAAAAGAAAACCTTAGGAAAATTATGCAGAAAATCTTAGTTTGCTGTAATTTACTTTGAGGTTTGATAGTTCGTTGCTAAAGCACTACACTAAGGGACAAAGTGTCCCGAAAGATGACGCACAACTGTCAAATTGTCCAACAACACGTCTTACGTCATATTATGAATGTGTTATAAAATGTTGCGGGACCAGCGGCCGTATTATGACATCTTAAAACCATCATGTTTTCTGTGTAAGAAAAGGATAGTGCTATTCGTCCTGTATAGCTCCGTCTCTTTTTTACACCGATAACATGATGGTTTTAAGAGGTCATAATACGGCCCCAGTTGCGGGACACAGCAACGTTGCAGCGTCACGTAGATTTAGCGTTGCGCGTCAAATTGCGTCAGCTAGTATAATGTAAAAAGTATAAAAACTAAACCACTTAAATTGTAAAATTCTCAAGAATGTCATTGGAGTTCTCGTAGTGGATTCATTCATCAATTTGTCAATACCATAAAAGTATTTAAAAAATCCTGTATAATTAAGTTTGTATATGGTCGGACTCGGAGAGTTTATGCCATATTGGTCGGAATTCTGTTTACACCATAAAAAACTTCTTGGTGTTCTAAAACTTATAGTGCTGTCTTATCCGTGGTATCTGTGTCAAGCGTGTGTTGGTTCTAAGAAGATCGCATTATGTTCACGTTTCACCCTCATTCCTAGATATAAAAAACAGCCAAGTGCGAGTCGGGCTCACGCACGAGGAGTTCCGTACCTTCTGTAGCAAAAAATGGTAAAAAAATTACACTCAACGTGTCGGAGTACAATATCATTATTATTTTATTCTGTTTATACTATTTGTTGTTATTGAGGTAACTGAAATACATCATCATCCTTTCAGCCGAAAAACGTCCATTGTTGGACATAGGCCTCCCCCAAGTGTCGTCATAACGACCGGTCCTGTGTGTCGTCTTGCAGAATATCCACAACAATTAATAAAAATACATCATCTGCGACAACTGTCTTGCTATCACGGTTCATGAGATACAGCCTGGTGACAGACAGACGTACAGCGGAGTCTTAGCAATACTGTCCCGTTTTTACCCTTTGATTACGGAATCCTAAAAACAGAAATTTCTCTGAAATGATACTTACATTAATTTGATGGGTTCTGTAGAATTTTAGTTCATGGTTACTACACAATGATACAGTCCAAACAGATGCTGTGCGGTTCTCAACATCCTCTAATAACATCGATATTAGTTTATATTCGTTACTAAAGATATTTCTTGGAACACAATCAGTGGTGGATTAGCCATGTAGCAAGAGTAGCAAATGCTGCAGGCCCCGCGCATTCGGGGACCCTGCGCGTTCGGGATCCTGCACTTGAACGCCAAAAAAATATAAATGGTCAAAGTAAATATATATTGAAATCCGAATACAGCTGATTATTTCATTGAATATATTATAGTCATAGATTTCTCTCATTACCGTATTTTCCACGTACCATCAAAGACACTTCCATCTTCCATCGCTAAGTTCATTTTTGCTTGCATTCGAAACGAAAACTTCAATGGATTTGGTTTGGTGCCGCGCCGCGTGATTTAAGGGTTTTTTTTAAGTGCAGAAATGACCGCGATAGTAGCTACCTTACCCAATCTTGAAATTAACAAGGTTATTGGTCATTGAGAATTAAGAATCTGAATAATAGTAGTAAATAGGTTTACATAGTGGTCCCTTTGTCGAATTTGCTAGAGTCCCCGCGCTGGCGTAATCCGCCACTGAACACAATAAGTAAGTGCGTAGGTTTGCCTCCTTCTTAGTTTAACGGTTACGATCTAGCAATTTGTTATAAGTGAGTACTAAAATAAGAGTAAATTAAGCTGTAGTTAATTAACGTAATATGGTAATAGCTCTCAGAAATGACATTAAAACAGATAACTAAGAGCCGTAAAATGCCAGTAACATTCGCTGCTTTAACATCTGAAGTACAATATTTGCTTCTGTCTGGCCAATCGGAAATTTCAAAAATTTCGAAGTCATGTGACAGTCACCAAACCGCACGGGGCTCGCGATGTGGATTACGGCTCATTCCCTCTTCTAGAGAGAAGGCCTGAGCCCCAACGGGAACATTATTAGGCCGACTATGCTAAGAGCGTATTAAACGCTGTTTATGTCAAAACGTTATTTATGTTAAAAAAAAACTGCTTTTTATCGAATTTCTCATGAAGAATCTTCTTAGAAATCGCTCGGGTGCAACAAACTAGAATGGATCATCGAACCGCGTGAGTCGTGTGATCAGCAACTCACGCGCATATCGTAACGTTCATTTTATTGTCTCTGCCGCTGACTGTACCGACCGGCCGCGTCATGCCCCACGCGTAGCACACTTTTGGACACATTGTATGTTTATAATATAATTAATCGGGATATTGTTTAACTAATTAATCCAGCGAACTTCATACCGCCTAACAGTCAATTAATATAGTATATATTTCGATATAGTCAACCGATTGCGATGAAACAAAGCCTAAGTAATATATCAAGTTGAACAATTTGAATGTATAAAAGTTATCTATATCGATTTTGTACATTTTACGTGATTCCCGCACAACTAAAAACTTCTACACAAATAAAAAATGTTAGATTAGAGGTATTGTATAATTAGAGAACTGAAATATTGTTTTATAAATATTTGTGATAGGTTTGTACCATTTTCATTCTTTGTGTGTCTTTCTTTTTCATTTAATTTAATTCTCATTCTCTTTTTCTTATTTATTTATTTATGATAATCTTTATTGTACACCACATTAACAAAAATACAGGACAAACATTTAAAAGAATATTTGCACAATGGGCGGTCTACTGTATAAATAAAATAAAATTATTAATCAAGGTTCAAACTCAGCCTGGTGCATTACTATGTGTTTCATGACCACTAATCTCAAAACGGTGAAGGGAAACATCTTAAGGAAACTGACATATCCCAGAAACAAAAATTCAAAGACATGTGACAGCCATTAACAAGGCATTCCCTTTTAGAAAGAAGGCTAGAGTCCCAGCAGTGGGAAAATTAAAAAAAAGGCTGATTACGTTAGGCTATGCTTATAACCTAAAGTTTATTTTATAGTGATGGTAGACTATCTAGCAATCTGTCACCACTTACAAGCGATTATAGTGTTATGCGTGTAATGCGGCTCCATCGTGTATGGCGTTAATAAGGGCACTAAACATGCGCGGGCGCCGCTTTCAGTGCTACTTACCTAGTTTCAGAAGCGTGAGACTTAACTCATAATATGCTAATGCAATTTGATAGCATTAGTTTACCTGGTAATAAAATAGAATGCCAATTCGTAATAAAATTGGTTAAATTAACTGTATATTCTCACAATAATATGTACATTCAGAAATGAATGCTGTTAAAGAAATAAAAATGCTGGGCCTGCGCCGTCCATACTCAATTAATAAGGCCATATCGATAACGATTGCCAAAAAGTATAAATTGTATGGGGTTGGCATGCATTCCCGTGGTCTTTGCAAATGTCCACCTAGTCGTTCACTCTTGACAGAGTGGATGTAGTTGACGATATTGCATTTTCGTTGGCGAGTTAGGCACGCTCAATGCGTCTCCACTTGTCACGGTTTACGGCGTCTCGAGAACTCTGAACTATGGAGGTTTGTGTTGCAGCTCTGATGGGGCCTGTCCAAAGCGTAGGTGAGCGCCAGCGTGACAGCTTCCCCTCCCGTCCCTGGAAGAGATGTAGCTCCATGGAGTGTTGTAAATAACGAGACCGAAATATTTGAGGATTCGTACTTGCAGTGTCAAAATATCACTAGGTATACCTCGTTTAATTGCATTTAGATTTATTGTATTGTAAATGGTGGTAAACAGGCTTATTTTATCAACTAACTAGCAAAATACACAAGTCAATTGCCATTAAAAAACAACGTCAAACTAGTATCTAATCAACAAGTAAATAATCTTCGTCGTGTTTGTTTAACGCGACTTAGATAACACATGGACAGATAAAAAATGCTCGCTTGCTTATGCAAGTTTCCGGCCACAAGTTCACAAATTAGAATTATGTAATGCATTATCGAATCAAATGGTTGTATAGTAGCACACTTTTATAATTAGCTGGGTGTTGCCTACGGTTTCACTTGCCATCCTTGGGAAGCTATAATAAAAATAATAAACAAATAAAGACAGCCGAACATATCACCTCCTCCTTTTTGAAGTCGGTTAATATAACTGAAGGGTTGTCCTTAGGTGCACTTGCATAGTGCGTGGGATTTTTTTTTTTAATTGATATAAACTAGTGCTAGTAGTGCCTACTGCGATCCCACCTGATAGTAAGCAGTGATGCAATCTCTGATGGTAATGCGCACTATTTTATTAAGAGATTCACTCTAGCCTTGAAGACACCCAAATTATAATCGGACGGGAAGACCGCAGCAGCCGAATTGTTCCAGTACTCCAGCAGGTACGGGGAGTTGGTTAGTACCACATTCCATAAAGCGGGTAAAGCTCTGCCTGGCTTCAGCCTCTTGTACGCCTTCCAAACGTTCTGGTTCCCCAGGATCATGTGCAATAAAAAAAAAATATTTCAAAATGGTTTCCAAAAAATACAAAACATTAAAATTATTTTAGAATATTGTTAAAATTGCACATAAGTTATGACTTAATGAGGAACGTCTATGTTTGAACTAAATAATAAAATTTGTATTTTAGATATCAACCCTCAATCATTAAATCTTTATATACACCCTCTATATGCCCTCAATCATTACTCTTTATGTACACATAAATATAAGTAATAGCAACCTTACAATGATTTTTAAATCCGAAAAATAATTAAGTAGGTAATTTAGGACTGATCTACGTATATTTATGTGCCAAACTGTATCCAAACCAGCTCAGCCTTTTATGGGCGTCAGTAACAAACAAGTTTGTAAAATACTAGTAAGAAGTAATCAGGATTGTAAAGGACTATGCTGTAGAAGCATGTATCAGTGGACCAATTATAAAACTACAAGAGAAATAGAAACTTGTTATTACAAAAACGCAGTCGCTGCTATTCGTGCGAAAGTGCAAGTTTATGTTATGTTCATCTAATGTGACTCGGTTTTTCATCCGTTTTGACTTGTTAGCGAGCTACGCGAAATCTATACACATATAAATAAAATTGAAGTGTCTATTTGTAATATCAAAACAACATATTTTTTTTACTAAATGCGTACAAACGTATATTCGACTCTTAAAACGAAAATAAAAGTTTCAAAATGTTTTGTCGGTCTCTCTGTCGATCTGTATGTTCCAGCGAATCTCTGAAACGGCAGAACCGATTTTGACGGTACTTTCACTGGTATACAGCTGATGTTTTAAGGACTAACTTAGCCTACTTCTATTGTAGAAAAAGTTCCGCGCTAAAAATTTTGAAATTGTAACCAAATGGAATTGCCTTGTTTTACAATCTAGCAGAGTCGGGCACAGTCGCGGGCACTAGCTTGTTATTAATAAAAACTTGCACTGTCCAGGTGACCGATCTTTTATGGTTATGGAAAAAAAAAGCAGCTGGACATCCATATTGGATCTTAGCGAAAGGTGTTGCTAGAGTAATGACCTGAAGCTTTATGTGTTCTTGACTAACGCATGTTTTATAATATGGCGCTGTCCTTTAAGCGTTTTTTCTTTTGTGTTAATTGGACCAAGTATAGAAACATTATGGACATCTTGTTTTATAGAGTTGGACTATGTGTTGTTACCAGTTGCATTAATAATGTGAATTTTAGTCAGGGGTGTAGTTACTGCCAAATCAGCCTTATCAATTATACTTATGTTCAAAAATTCGTAACATGTTATCTATTAGGTCTCTCCGTCGTGGCCCTATCGTGACTCCATTTCCCTGACTCTGTGTGAGTACGGCCTATATAGAAAAAAAAAAAATGTATTATATATTTTTATAGAAAAATCGGTTATGCCATCATGCTAAAGTTTTTTCGTTGAAAATTAGAGGTATTTTATTTATATTACTAATCTAAATTACATTTTTACTGTACCGTACATATTCACAGTACCTTTTATCACAGTAGTATCAATTCGTAAATTGTGTTGTTTCCTCAGTATTCTTAATCACCTTTATCATGGCCGACTTATTATGTAGTAATATTCTATAATTTATCATTTGATAATTTTTCGCGTTTCTACTTTTATCATTAGACAGAAATGTTTTGCTGATCTGTGTGTATTTTTCTTACCTCATATTTCTATTTTTACCTCAATGCTTATTTTTGGCCAATCTCAGCAATTCAGAAGTCATAATTTATAATAAAAATGGAAAGTTAACAAATTTGAATGTACATAATAATATTCGCAACGGTTAGCAAGCAGTTACGTAAAGTTTTATTTTACGATTGCTTCCAAAATTGTGCAATTGTCATTCCTGACGACTGTAGAAATTTTGATTTACTGACAATTTGGACTCAGTGTCCCAATCGACACATTTTATTTTTCTCTGACGATTCGGACACCATCAATTTTATTGAAGCTGTATAATACAAACTGATAATTTAGTACCTATCTATTAAAATATAGTATCTAATAAAAAACCAGCCTAAAATAGTTTTGGTATTGTATTTTGCCCATTATAGGTATCTATCATATTTTAAAACTTTCATCTGACTCTATTGAACAGTGTATGGCCGAATCACCAGTGAAAAAAATATTGAAATAAAAATGTGTCAATTCGGACACTGTGTCCAAATATATTATGACCAAATCATCAGTACCTCTAAATAGTACCAAAATTCGCAGCTCATTATATCAGTGGAAGTTTACGCTCCGATCTTGGTAATGTGGCGAAGGATAGATCTACCTTCATAAGCATAAATCTAAACATCTCACACGTTTGTCGGCACCGCCATATGTAATTTTCATCTCCTCTCTGTCCTTGGTATTTTCTTAAATTAATAAGAGCAACTGCACTGTCTGCAGTACAAGTTTTTGGCATAAACATAACGCATATTTCTCACATGAGATTGGCAACACTGCTGGTAAATTATGGCGTACAGTTGCTAACAGAAGCACATTTAGCTAACATGATTCTTAGTACACAGACATAAGATTCATTATACTTTGCACTGATAAGTCGCAAGCCAATTAATTAAAATCATTTCTCGCTTTTCGTACAACAGTTTAGCTACAGGAAAAGAGAAAATTCCTCTCCGATACTGGAAGTCTCAGACCGTGTAAGTCACATTCCGTACTCTATTGCTTACCGTAAATGTAAAAGTTGTCATAAATGGATAGATCAAGTGGAACGTGAAATTAATAAGGAATTAGAAAGATTTATGTTATTGGGTGGAGAAAATGCAGTTATGAGATTCTGTGTTTACTTTACGATTATGGGTGTTTAATTTTATTACAATTTAATAGCGTGTAAGACATTCAATGACCCGTCTATGCAGTCTATGTATGTGCGTAGGTATGGGCAGTCAGCAAAATTATAGTGGCGACCCAAGTAACTACTCTTGATGAATAGCAAGTCAGCAAGTCTTTAAAAGGTCAAATAAAATTAGTTGGCAAAACTTCATATGAAGTTACGCCTAACTAACCAGTGATGAATTAATTAAAAAAAAATATTAAGAAAAAAAAATCGGGTCGTGGAGATTTTTGAACCGGGTCCGTGGTCCCAATTTCCAGCTATAAATATATATTTTTTATTGAGTTGTATTTTGGGACCACAAGGAAAAAAACACTAAAGTACATTTACCAAAAAAACTGTATTTATTTTGTTTGTGGGGCTATTTAGACTGCGGTCCCAACTCAAAGAACCCCACAAACCACAAAATCGATTCGCCATCATAATTTCAATATAAGCCAATTACTTTCCACGCCTCTGAATACAATTAAATACAACATTCTCAATATCGGGTAATATTGTTGTTACTTAAGTAATTATTAGGAAATTATCTAATACACATTCTATATTTTCACTTACAAAACCACATTCGCTTCCCGTATTGCTCGGAGCAGCTCGGGAGCTACAGTGAAATCAGTGAATTATTGGACTGCATTTATTATTCATTAATTAAGCCACAATCGAGGCCATAACGGGCCATCCGAGGCAGCGAAGACTTGTGGCCAGTAACTTCTAAACATGGAATAATTAATAATAACTGGAGTGCTAGCAGTCATGAGGCATGCACCTGTCCCACCGCAGACGATTAGTAAAAATTGAGCAGAGCTAGCAAAACTGACCACTAAAGTTTATTTTTTATTTTTAACTCTTATTTTTACGTCAAACGTACGTACGTACGTATAAGAGGGAAGAAGGAAACAAAATGTGACCGATTAAATTATCGATGAACTATTATAATAATTATGTTTCTTTTTAATATGTGAACTTTATTGTTTGACCAAGAAAATAGTCTGTATCTCGCTTCTACTTCGGCGGTAGGACAGTTGCTTAAAGTACATATACAGTGTATTTAGAATAGTGTGTAACATCACATTGCGTATTGTATACTCGTAAAACCTTTTTTTAATGGATATGCTTGCATTGCACCTACACCTGATGATTAGCGATGATATGGCCGACAATGGAGCACGTTTGCCTAGAAGTAACCTCCTTACTTTTGATTTAAAGCCTCCTGGGTTGGTTGTAAGTTGTTTCAATGTCTTACTCCATTTACTATTTCCTCCGACACAAACACATTTAAGTAATTTATGTATCTAACGTAGAGAAGTCACGATACGCAAAACTGTTGCTTGTAACGGACTCTGTACTATTGGGACTAGGAACAAACTGTTGGCTGTATATATAGAGAAAATTGATTTAGAAGGTACTGCCGATGGAATAAATTGAGATAATTTTGTTGAAGTAGCACTAATAAAATATATTTATAAATTATATGATTGGAAAGGCATTCAGGAAGAGGCTCCCTGGTGTATGCTGTTTGCCGATGAATGTCATGTGTGTTGGTTGCCGAGAGTGGCCTAGAGGTTCAAAACAGATTGGAGGTGTGGTGGCACAGACTGAAAGTGTTGGCCTGAAAGTAAGTAGAACCAAAACGGAGTACTTGTTCTGCGATTTCGGCGGTCTCTCCAACCCTGTGCCTTTAGCTCTCGCCGGAACGCCCATACCAATCTGTTCCGACTTTCGGTACCTCGGGTCACTCGTCCAAGGGGATGGTGAGGTAGACCGAGACGTAACACGTCGGATCAACGCAGGATGGATGAAATGGCGACAGGTCACGGGAACAACTTGTGACCCACGCATGCCCCTCAAGTTGAAGGGTAAAATTTACAAGTCCGTCATAAGACCTGTCATATTGTATGGATCAGAATGTTGGGCTGTGAAAAAGAAGGATGAAAAAAGATTGCATGTAGCGGAGATGAGAATGTTGAGATGGATGTGTGGTGTGACGAGAATGGATAAAGTGAGAAATGAGTATATTAGAGGAAGTTTGAAAGTGGCGCCAGTGACTGAAAAGTTGAAAGGTAATCGGTTGTTTTGGTATGGTCATGTGAAGAGGAGGGATGAAGCGCATATTACTAAGAGAGTTTTGAGTATACATGTAGATGGATGGAGAGGGAGAGGAAGGCCGAAAAAAAGATGGATGGATTGTGTGAAAAGTGATATGAAAGAAAAGGGAATTAGTGATAGTTTGACGGGTGACAGGACAGAATTGAAGAAAAAAACGTGTTGCGCCGACCCCAAGTAATATGGGAAAAGGGCAGGAAGAAGAAGAAGATATGATTGGAGAGGAAGGACTGATATATTCGAAAAGAAGACGAAGTAGGACAAAGGCAGATGGATGATAATAAGTTAAAACTATTTTATTTATTTAAACTTTGTGTGCATTAGTGTACAGAGGCGGATTTAAGCAACAAGGCATTCTCTACCAACCAACTTTTGGGTTAATAAAAAAAGACTACATTTTGGTAGGTGTGCAACAGTAAATACATAGTATTCAACTTGTTTTAAATTAAGTATCATTAAGACTTGTAAATAGTCCTCAAAATATAACAATTGTAACGAAGACTAGACTCTTAATAAACTAGTGCGCTTCACCATCCACGATTGCAACACTGCTTACCATCAGGTGGGTCAAACACTGGCTTATATCAATTAAAAAAAATACTTAAATAAAAGACAAAATTAAATTAGAGAAGACTGTAGTAATTTCGATTCCAATTTTGAATTTAAAAAAAGAAGCAAAAGGAAGCAACCGCGAAAAGGAAAGTAATGACGCTAGAGCAGCTCGCGCATCGCGTGTTGCTCTTGCGCATAAATTTAAATTATTGCGAACTACTTACTGACCTACGAATGCAAATCATAACATTTCCGTCTCACCAAGTTATTTACATCGGGACTACTTTGCCTTGTCTCTACGATTTGTTCTAAGAACTTTATGTAGCAGAAAATAGATGTCAAATTACCATAACTGCATAAAGTTATCAGATAGCGTTCTTGGATTTTGTTTTTTGAAAAGTTATCTTAACTTTAGCTTTAAGGCAAATGGTGTTTCTTTTTCTTGATTAGATCGGGATATAACTTCGTTCGAAGTAAGTTTTAACAAGATTTTCCTTCTGAATCGAGTTCTATTTTTATCTTTAGCTGTTCTTTTGTTCTTATTTTTGTAATCAATTTCATGTTTATTAGTGACACTTACAATTTATACTGGTGTTGTTAGTTATTTGTATACTTAATTGTTTTTATTTTGGATCAGATTCCTTCAGCAATATTCAGTGACATTTATACTAACATTATAAGGTCCTCACTTAACTTCTCTTGCAGGTCGGCTTAGCTCAGCTGCATATGCTGTTAGAAAAATCCGCCAATTTACGGATGTTGATACCGCTAGACTAGTCTATTTTAGTTATTTTCATAGTGTCATGTCGTACGGTATCTTACTATGGGGACGGGCTGCTGACATCGAGTCAATCTTTATATTACAGAAAAGAGCCATCAGAGCGATTTACAATCTCCGCCGGTGCGATTCTTTAAGGGAACTGTTTAAAGATATTAACATAATGACAGTACCTTGTCAATATATCTATGAAAACACAATGTATGTTAGAAAAAATCTTCATCTTTTTAGCAAAAGAGGCGATAGACATAATTATGTTACAAGAAATAGGGATCAATTAGTTCAACCAGGTTTCAGACTGGCTAAAGTGGCCTCTTCTTTCATGGGGTACTGTTTGAAATGTTATAATAAAATACCTCCCCACATATTAGAACTCAATGAAACGAAATTTAAATCTTGTATTAAACGCACACTATGCAGACAAGCATATTATAAGTTGGAGGATTATATTCAAGATAAAAATGCTTGGCTCAATGCTGGTCCAGCTCCACTACCACTAGGGCGTACTAATTAGTTGATTAGTTGGAAACTAATATTATTATTTTTTAATTTGAAAGACACAATTGCATTGTATAATGTAGAAGCACTTTTTCCAAGTTTGTGAATGTGAAGCACCATGGAGCATTTTTATTAGGTTACAACTTTTTTTTTTTGACATTACGAGCATGGCAGTTGAGAGTTTGTCATGCTCACTCAAATGTCTTGCTGTTGGTGGCACGTGTTATTGGGTCGTTCAGTTCCCTTCAAAATGGTTGAGCTGAGTGGGGCTGATGCACGCGTCATGCTCGTGAACGGGTGCCGTCAGATGGGACTGGTCATCTCTTAGCTGCCAGTGGCTTAATTCAGTTTCTATCTTTTAATTATTTTACATTTTTATTTCTCTATCGACATTGTGCTCACATGATAGAAGCAACAAGTAATATGTAACCAAGCATTATATGTAACACATATATGATTTAAAAGAGTGTCCATGGAGTTTCTTGCACGTTCTTCTCCATAGAGACCTACTCTTTGGAACGTGCAATTTAGCTTCACTTTTCTTGGACTGACCGACATTTGACTATTCAAAAGTGCCTGTAAATGGTCTATTTGAAATAAATGCTTTGAATTGAATTGAATTGAATTGAATTGAATAAATGAGGAAAGATTTTTAGTTTAGTTTATAAAGAATAAACTCAGTAAATATTAGACCAATTTTGAAAATTCTTTCACCAGTAGAATGCCACTTTATCATTGTGTGACATAGGCATAGATATACAAATATATAAACATTTATGACTTATAGGCAGGCATGGCCGCTGGCAGGAGCTAGTCTACGTATAAATAAATACCTTCTTTAGGATTTTATTACAAAATACTCTTATTATTATTATTATAATATATTGTATCTAGCCCATACTGTCCCACTGCTGGGCAAAGACCTCCCTCCACTCCTTCCAATGTTCCCGGTTTTGAGCCACCTCTTTTCAATTCCCAAGGAAGACATCCAAGTCGTCCTGCCACCTCCCTTCTTGGTGGTGCCGCAACCCTGTCATGCGATTTAGATTTCTTTTTCAAACTAAACTAGTGCTTGACTGCGATCCCACCTAATGGTAAACAGTGATGCAATCGTTGATGGTGAGACGCACTAGTTTATTTAAGAGCCTATTCACTCTAGCCTCGAAGACACCTTTTGTGATCAAGTTTCAAGTCATCATGTTTTCTGGCTCCAGTGCTATTCAACCCAATTCTGTAACATTTCTTTCAACGCAGCAAAGACATTTTGTATTTACATTTTACATTCGGATGTTCCGCACGAGCCGTCCGATCACGCGCGACACGACGCGACTAACGTCACGTCAATTAGTCGTGTCACGGTCGCAGCAGGACGCGAACACCGTTACTAGTCTGGTTATGGCCGATATTTTCACTATTTCGTCTATTGTTTAGGCCTTGGTTTGATTTAGATTATAGTACAATTGTAGATCAAACTATGAAATGAATTCTTATCATTACATTTTTTCGTTTAACTTTTTTTCTTCTTTTCGTGTCAATGCTCTCAATTTATATTTTGTCTGACCAATATTTGGCAATCTGTACAGCTCTACTGTTGGCCTCGTATAAATCCTGAAAACTGAAGGTGGCTATGCAGGATGGGCAGCATAGCAGGTGTCGCATGTCCTGAGGAGAGGCTCCAGACTGGCACTGCGTTAAAGATGGGTCGAGGAAGCCCCATTTGGCCAGATAACAAAAACTGGTTTAACTTTTGTGTTCCCTGATAGCTACAAGCTAGGGCCTTTTACATCAGGAGTGAATAGGTTTTGTCTCTAAGCAAGCGTGCTCCATCGTCGACCACATTGTCGCTTACCATCATGTGAGATATTGGTTGTCCAGGTTACATATTTAAATCAAGAGTGAGAAGATTACTACTAGGCAAGTGTGCAGCAATCTGGTCTCTTTAAATCAAGAGTGAATTGGTTATTACTAAATTACATATTCTGTGCTACTAGGCAAGCGTGCTCCATCGTCGACCACATCATCGCTTACCATCAGGTGCGATAGTGGTCAAACGCGAGCCTATAAAAAAAAACTGGCATAAGAGTTTTGTGAAGCAATTTAAACAAAATTCCCGTTAACCTATTTAATAGATTATTTTTGTGTAACTTGCTAAATTAATATCGTTACTTTAATCATTTTCGAATCTGATGTGTTTACAGACGAACTGTGTTCTTTAATTGCTTAAAACATACCAAGTACATATAATGATTAATGGCGCTAATTTATATTTGATTTCTAAATGTAAAAATAAATATAACTTTTAAAGAACACCTTCATCTTCAATCATAACTGAACGCTGATTTAAGGCTTATAGTCCTTTGAACATCTGGCCAGAATTAAATGGATACAGCACTCTTACCCGCCTAGGCGTCAGTACGAGTATCTGTGCATTTAATTCCGGCCAGCTGCCCCGCTGACCATTAAATCCATTTTTTTGTTTGCGGAATATTGATTGATTTACATATGCTACGATCACTTTGACTACCAATTTTTACGTGTAAAAATGTTTCTAAATATCCAAGCCGTTTTGAAGGAGTAGAAAAAAGTTGCGAAATTGGTAATTTTTTTTTTTTTTTAATGGAATTGTTCGTTCGTAAAAATCATAAGTTGATAATGTTGTTCGTGAATCGATAATAAACGTATATGTTTTTTAAACCTATTAACCAGGCCGATACCGAGGAGTAGGCTTCACAAAGTCACTGTTTTATAGCACTGCTCGGGTGATAGGGCCTTAACAGCAGTTCTAAAAAATGAGCCACGTCTGTCGTTAATCTTTTATATTTACAAGCGAATTAACTTAACTGAAAGATAAACTACTCTTCATATTTCACTGTTAATGTTCCGAAAATTTGTTTTCTTTGGCTAGATTTTTATAAGCTCTAAATTATATTTGAAACTAGCTGTTACTCGCGACTTCGTTCGCGTACTTATGTAGAAAGTACCCATTTCCTTCCCATAGTGTCCATTTCGGATATTCCTCGCTCCTCACTCCCTTGGGAATGAAGTCGCTTTATTTACTCATTTTAATATTACATTTATGGTATTTTCATTTGGATATAGTAGTCAAATTTTGTTTCAAATTCCGTTCCCGCGGTAAAATGAAGAGTAGCCTAACTTGTTCTTGGTGACATCAACTGTCCGTCAGTGAAAGTCTCATCAAAATCAGTCCAGCCGCTTCAGAGATTAGCCGAAACAGACAGACATATACCAAAAATAAAAAAATCGGATTTTTGTTACAGGTACACTTTCATATTACAAACAGACAATTTAACTTTATTTATATGTGGAGATAGTTTTTTTGCCAGTGCATACGCGTTTACACTAAGACGGGCAACACTTGAAGCAATGCCAACAGAAGTTATTTGCAGTAAACGTTACTACGGATATATTATCGTGCACTCGTATAAATGTAGGTATTTGTTACAACGAATTGTTTCTTTTTCTAATGGTTAGATAGGGTTGACAAGTTCTTTCTCAAAGAATTCAGTCACTAGTTTTCGTTGCTGTGGAAGATCATCACATAACTGCTCTCGCTCTGGGTAGGTCGAGAGGGAGAGTCAGATTTTTTAACTGACTAAAGCCCCCATGTACTTCTTCAGTTGCCCAGAATTTACTGAATTCTGCTCAATATTTTTCGTTGATGTGGGAAATCATCAAATAACTTCACCCAGACAGCGGGAGGGAGTTTCACACTTTTACTGGATAAAGCCCACCTGTAATCCTTCAGTTGCCCTTTGCGGACAAACTCACAGCGAGTGTCGACTTCAACATCCTGGAAAGTTTTATTTTATAACTCCGATTTCTCTTTAGATCTCAATATAAATATTAAATTTAAATTTCCATAATAATAGTGCTACCGAAGAACAACAGGAAATTCTTAATCTAAATTGTTATTTACTAAAGATTATACGGCATGATAACTCTGTCATATCCTTTACTGAATCTGGGTCATTTATGTTGGAAATTACCGCTTTCAAACATGCGAACCCTGTTTCAATGTCAAGTTCTCGGCCGAGTATCACGCAATGTCAGATTATATCGCGCTTGACCTGAGGTGTCAAATGTGATATTACCAGACCGCCAGCCATAGTGTTCAGGAGCTTATCAATCGTTCAATCAATCTTCACACACCGATTGATATGCAGAACACGTTTGTAGGTCTATGTTTTTTACTGCCCACTTTCTCTAGAATGGAGGACGTTTTGTTATTGGAGTCCTGTTTCGAGGTCGTGAATGCAGTTTTGTTTATTTAATTTATAATTCTACTTAAGCTGATTTGTTACACTAACTTTTAGATACAGATTAACAGCTTTAGAATAGAATAGAATAAACTTTACTGAACAACAAAAAGTAATATAACTTAAGCATAAACTCAAATCTATGGCGGCCTAATCGCTGACAGCAATTTCTACCAGACAACCTTAAGATGAATTGAAATGACTAAAACAATATAGAGGTAGTCTGCGGAGTCGCGTTTGCCCACCGTCTCACCTGATGGTAAGCGATGATGTGGCCGACGATGGAGCACGCTTGCCTAGAAGTAACCTATCCGTGTGCCAAATTTCATCCAAATCCATTCAGCCGTTAAAATATCAAGAAGTAACTAACACATATAAACCCGCATTCACAACCCTTCGCCTTTATAATATTAGTATGATAATAGTTTGATCTTGAATCTTACGTAAAGATTAAAGTAACCAAACCTACTGTAGTTTATTTCCCTTCCCCAAAGAATTGGTCGTAGTCACGCTCTAGCTCGCTCGGTTAACTGCAAGGATTTCGAACTTAACCTTTGAATAAAACTAATTATTTAACCTGCCATTGACCCAATGAACCCTGAAACGAATCCACTTGCGCAATTGTCAACAGTTGAGCTGTCAAATAATCTCATCTCACTCTTACCCGAAGGAGAAAATGAGATAGAGGACGTTTAATATACGTTCTAGCACTATCGATAAAAAGTCAAGGAGAACGGGCTAAGCGAAAATGCGAACAGTTAGGTTTTAGTCTTAATTGTCCCTGCTGATGGATGCTAACGACGTTTTTATTGCTTTCATTAAGATTCGTGGTTTCTCATCTTAATTATTCATCCTTAACGAGGTGAATTTTTTCGCCTTCCTACTCTTTCACTGGTTGGTTGAGTTATGATTGCTCTAACAAGATGATTATAACTGACCAGATATTTAATATCTCTCATCTATAAAGCTATTCGCCATTTGGTATGCTTGCTATTTTTCTCCCGCGGTCTTGTCCGATAGAATCGGAATGCTGTCAGCTATGTTCACATTATCTTGTTATCGACTACTCTATCGAGGTCTACAATCGCTCTCCACTTATTCAATTTCCATTGAATCAGAGTCCCCAAGCCGTTGACATGCGGGCTACAAATTATACGGGGCAGGACAGGGCCTGTACGAATATACAAATTAGTTAACAACTATTCAAATGAATCGTAGATTTATTGGTAGGAATGCTCGTATTGAAGTTGGCTGGTATTTTGATACTATAGCGAGATGGTAACTTTGATTTGTGATGTTTGAACTGGATTAATTGTGTTTCATAGAAAGGGAGATATAGTAATTAGAAATCGCTCAACAACGAATTGGAAATCTTACTTTATTTATCTTAATAATAGTAATTTGTTTATTGATCCAAATACATTAAGAAATATACAATTAAGAGGTAGACAAACAGAAAACATTTATAAAGTAGCCTTGGGCCTTCAACTAGGCCCATATGAGGGCCATGAAACTGAAGAAATTCTTAATGACTTGTTTCATTAAATTATTAACAAAATTAGGGCGATACGTTACACATAATACATATGTAAGTGAAAAAGTAAGTGAACCGCTAATTGAGTTAAACTTTGATATATCAACGACTCCAACTCTGCCCGGGTTTCGGAGCACAAGCTAGAAAATTACATTACCGACCGACGAATTTCTCGTACATCACACTAATATAATAATGACGACATAGACGTATTATCTACAACTTTCCTAATCCAGCTTTGTTAAAGGTTCACCTTTATTTTGACACAAAGTAAACTAACCTTTAGTCCATTGTGATAAGGATACGCTTTTAATGTCGTCATAACTTTCCACTCCAGCGCTTCCTTTGGGAACTGGTGACCCGTTTAGCTCATTAAGTGTGATGTGGCCTGTTTACTAAGGCACAAGAGGGCTATACTTAGCCGTGACTATGTTATTATCCTTTTAAATTATAGACAAAGTAACCTTGCTAGCTGACACGTGGACACTAAGATTATTTCTATGCCAGAGGACCTAATAAGTCCCCTGTGAGTGCTACCCTTTTGTAACGAGGGCACGCCGTAAATGCTTTTGGACCAGTGCCAAGGTTTGGTTATTTTTTAACACAAAGTGAAAATGTTTTCCCTGTTTTTTCTAGTTATGTTTCTGCCAGCTACGAAATGAGAATTTTCCAACCCTTTCATGTTAAAATTCATCTGCAACATTAATTTCAAGTTTAAGACGATATATTTTTTCATCAGCAGCCACACTTTGAGAATCTGATAAAACAAGGTGTTTTTCAATTAAGGAATCGCTGTTCTTAAAATCATCTTCGCAAGTTTCGGGAATCTAGTCCAGTGTGCTCCTCCATTTACGGGAAATGCGTCACATCCTTTCCTACTGGGCATAACCACCTGCACCTTCCACAACTTAAACGAGGTTAACGACACAGCTACCTAAGTGGCTCCATATGGTCGCATACGACACGAAAAAAGAAGACAATCTGAAGAACTAACAAACATTAGTTTGTATTCTAAAGTTTAAAAGAGAAATATCTACACATGTTAAAACATCAAATCTGTAGTTAAATGTTGTTATCAGTGTTATTGTATATCATATACTAACAATATACCCTTTTATCAATATCTCCTAAGACTCTAATAAAAGATTTGTGCAGTTCTTATATTTATCTAATCATTGTTTGTGAATGATACAGTGGTTCTATATGCTTTATCGGACATGTCTCACCAGGAAATCGAATGACACGATTATTTTTATTTACCTTTTATTGTACTTAAGATTCGAAACAAGTCAAAAACAACAACACATCTAAAACCGTCTGAAAAATCTCGTCTAGTAGTTAGAGTTACGGAAAGAACTCTTATTATCATTAGCTTCTTGCCTTTATTAAACTGTATTTAGCTTTTATCGTTATTATCATCATTTCGTCCCATGTTGGACATAGGCCTTTCCGTAGTGTCGTCACACCGACCTGTCCTGTGCTTCTCGCATTCATTAGATTTCCGCGGCCCTCAACTGGTATATCGTGGGATAGGTTCATCTGGTGGAAGGCCATCCTACCTTTCGGCCCCATCGACCATCTGTCCTGCGAATAACGTGCCCTGCCTGTGTGCCAGCATTATGCATATCCTTTATCCAATCCTCTCTTACAGCTGACATGTCAGTATTCTTTCATTTTGCCTATATGTACATATCTTCTGCGGTCTTCTTTTGCTTCGTGCGTCCATTTACGCTCTCTTTCGCTCTTTACGTCATGTCCCTTGATTCTCCTCACTTCTTTAACACAAACTTCTTTAGAGGTATGCAGAACAGAAGGTAAACTTTCGTAGAAAAGAGAGAATCCTTCGACTAGACGGGCATTATGTCTGGTTTTAGGCAACAGTCCGATAGATGATTTAGGGCGAACATTACATGGTAGGTTTGCTGTCATTTTTGCCACAGTCAAAACCTTGATTGACGAAAAACTACCATCTAATGCATTGCATGATGGTTTTTAGTACTTATTGACGAAAACCATCATTCACCACGATTCATGATTGATGGAATTGAATGACGCTTGCATGACCGTGTAATATTCGCCTTAGGCTGTATTTATGTTCAAATCGCGCGGAGAACTTTAATTGCGCGCTGCAAGATTTCGTATTTTTTTTAGTGTAGTCAAAGATATCACCACACTTCTATTATACATACACTAGCTTCTGCCATCGGCTTGGCCCGCTCGAAAGCTGGTTTCTCCATTAAAATTTTGGACCCCTGTATTACCCCTTTAGGGGTAAATTTTTGTAAAATCCGTTCTTAGCGGATGTCCACATCCTATAAGGAACTTACCAGCCAAATTTTAAGTTTGTAGGTGTTATTGTTTCTGAGATTTCGTGATTAATCAGTGAGTAGTATTTCGCTTTTATATATATATAGATTTTATCGGATTATCTATACGTAATGGACGATTGTCGATGTGTTAACACATAACTGGCACAGTACAGTTACAGCACGAGCGGCAGGATACAATGCGGTTAAAGTTAATTGCACGGCAGCGCACGCGACGCTTCCGCTGTACTCAAGTGTGCACGAGCCGGCTGTACGCTTGGGCGTATGTGTACGAGGTGCTGGTGACGTACGACAGTTTATTGTTATATGCTGTTGACATGGAAATCATAAAGAAAACATTACGGAATTTCCTGCAAGTTATTGTCAGTAATTTTCTATCTTTTAGCATCTTGATGGCAAACTTTATTGTTCACTAAAATAGTAACCAAACTTATGTAACAATACACTTAAGGTATTACCAATAATATAATTGGCATTGGCATTGGTTAGTGCCTGAAATTTACACTACGGAGGTAAAGATTTTTGTTTGTTTGTAGGAGACAATGCCTAAAATTACTGGTCCGATTGCTATTTTTTTTGACATACACTATGTTTTATATAAGTTAGTAGAGGATAAATAAATAAATCTATGGGTACAATGGCGGTCTTAACGCTGACAGCGATATCTACCAGACGATGACCTTAGGATGGTCTGTAAGAACATAAAATAAAAAGGGGTTATTCTGAGGTATACTGCAAATTAGTTATTAACTTTACATTAAAAACCATATATTAGACTATAGGTACTTACATAGATATGAAATAATGTTAATATACTTAGCTATAATTCCGATCTAGAAGTTTCACCATAAGATCCTCAGCAATATATAAATAATAATGTTTTATTTATTTCTTACCACAAATAACAGAAACAGTAAGTCAATAGTCTAGACTCAATTTTAAAATTAATTTGTGTAAGTCTGGAGCCTAAACAAGTTTTTACAAAACCTGTTGTCAGGTCACCAGGCCTCCTAAAATAAGAATTTACATTTTTACCATTGTACTAGAAACGATTTGATTCGCAAATAATATTTGAATATAATGTAATAGAAATACTATTATTCGGTACAGACACAGCACAACGGTTATATACACAAAGTAAACAAGAATAAAAGTACAAAGTACGCCGAGCGTGCCCGAAACAAGAATATAAATACAAAGTACGTCGAGCGTGCCCGCATTATAGGGTGACCACACTGACCACCTCAGCATTTGCTGGGCTTCAGACAGCGCTGATTTTCAGTTGTCACCCCGCAGTGATGCACGGACTAGGGTAAACATACGTATACTATTATCTAATTAAAATAAATATTTATGTTGTGTCCTACGGGTACTACGGTACCTATAAATTTATTGAAATAAAATACATACCTAAATAACTATTTGATAAATAACAACATACTATTATAAAATAAAATTTGTGCCACATTGGATAAAACGATAAAACTATAAAATTACTTGGTACCCACGATACTCCAATTTCAATTATTTACCGTCAGTTTTAACGAAGGCTTAATTTTTTTATCAACAATTCTATAGATTTTTTTGTTGTTGAGGTGCACACCCAAAATAATAGTGCGAACTCCCCATTAAAGTCCGTTATTCTGGCTTTATTATGCAAATACAATCATCGGACCCCTCCCCCATGTTACCCCTTTCGTAATTAAATATTGCATGTGTTGCATCGATTTGACGACACTGATGATGCACCCCACTCACTCCTAGGAACGTGGGGGACCGTAGTCCCAACTTTCACCTATAAAAAAAATTTTTTGAACCACAAGGAAAATGGCAATAAAGGACTGGACCGTGGCACGCTTTGGACAGGACCGCGGTCCCAATTTCAAATATTTAGAAAACATATTTTTATTGTAGTATTTTGGGACCAAAATAAAATAAATACAGTATTTTTAGCCACTGTACTTTAATGCTTTTTTCCTTGTGGTTATGAAATATTATCCAATAAAAAATATAGTTTTTATAGATAGAAATTGGGACCGCGGTCCCGGTCCAAAAAGCCCTACGATCCTGTCTGTACCCACATGGATGGAAATTAAGGTTTACAAATACTCGTTAAATATGTAAGTACATTTAGAGTATGTGGACAGAATACGAAAGTAGAAAGATACATATTAAAGTAAATAGGTGTTATCAGCGAAACGTGCTTGATAATAATTGAAGAGTATCTATAATTATCTGTGAGGATGGTGAAGATAGTAATTTTAAATTAATCACAGTTGTGTTTTACACGCGAAAGTTTGTATTATGTGTAATTTATTCATCGTTTACGCTGAGACTTGTATGTCCCGAAAAGGACTGAAAGTACTTTTTATTCCTGCAGTATATTTCCTTGGGATAATTTATTACTTTCACAGTGGCGATGCCCTGTCAGAAGATAGTCTATAATTATCAAAATACCAACCACAGGCAAAAGAAACGATAACTATATCAAAAATTTATTTTTTAACAATTTCGTATGCCTGTCTATTTGTTCCAGCTTATCTCCGAAATGGCTGGACCGAATTTGACGAAATTTTTACTGATAGAGATGCTATAAGAAGTAATTTAGTTTATGAAGAATATAGTTCCGTGCAAATTAAAACACTTCTTGAAATAGTGACCAAATAGCATTGTGCTGTTAATACGAGTCTTACGCGGACAAAGTCGCGGGCACTAACTAGTTAAGTATAAAAATACCAAGTAGTATATTCAAGAAAATTAGTTATTACATTATAAAGTAGAAGCCAACATAACAAATGAGTTCTATAAAGCCAACTTCTAAAAGGTCACAGAAATAACTTTTGAAATATGAAGGGTTGAGGCAACTCCCCTCTTTTAACACAGCTATATATTATGTGGCTATAGACTGACAATTTATTGGCTATTTTATTACAATAGTAGACGAAATTTATAACGTGATAACTTGCGTATTTCATCCTGTTTATTAAGCGATGGAAATCTTTGTGGATCCGAGGGTTTAGATGTATCTATGGCGGGTTTATTAATTCTTGTATCTATGATAGAAATATGATTTATAGACTTAATGGGGTTAAGTAAAGCTAGAATTTTGCTGTTGCTATTATTTTGTTGTTCACAAGCACAGGAAACATGCATGTAATTTATTATATTTGTTAAATTAAATACGTTTTAGCTCTGGTAAATAAATATGTCAAAATAAATATCTTCATCAACAACGAAGTTATAAAGTTTTTTGAAAGAGAAGCCTGAAATGGTCGTTACCATCAAAGTCCATGCATAACGCACAGTCGTACAGAGAAACAGATATGTTTATTTTTTTTAGATATATCACGTTTGCTTTCTTACCAATTTTAATATTGTTTGTCACAATTAGCATTCTATGTTTGTGAATTTATTGATAAACTGGTTAGTCAACAAACATTTTTTTCATGCATATCTTATTTACTTTTGTTAGACAAATCGGTGACATTGTTATGTCGTCTATCTCTTAGGTTTTTAGATCGGAATCTACGAAAAGTGATACAGTAAGTTTTCTAGTATATTCTTTCCGAACAGAATGATGTCAGACCCAAATATATCAATTTACAGGAACCGAGCGGATATCGCTTCTCTTTGATTTCGATAACATTGTATCAATTTGCGATAAGTCCTATCGAAATATTTTCCATTCTGTGTCATTTTTATCAGTCACACTCTTTTGCATTATCAGTGCATGCATCAATAGAATGTTGAATGAAAATTGGCACCAACTCATCACGAATGTACTGTCTGTATCTACGCATGGATTTTTTTAAATACACCGTAGTCCTGAAAAGCAAATGGCACCTGAAAGATACAGGCGGGTTTTAGTCAGTAACAGTCTGACACGCTTTTTGGCTTCACCCTAGGGGGGGGGGGGGAGAAATTATTTGAAGATTTCCCACCTCAAAAATAAAAAGCCTTGTATACTTACGAATAGGTACATAATAATAAAAAACACATAATAACACACACATAATAGGAAAATGAGACTATTATTTGAACAAAAAAACCAACAAAGCGGCACACTTACCGAGACTTCGAAGAAATAATTGGGGTGCGCATCCTGCATACGTAATTTCCCGAGAACAAGTTTGTTGCCAGGGCAACACAAGAGTTTGCAAGGGCTTGTCCCTCTTCCCTCCCGAGGGTCGGAGGGCAGAGCGCCGTAGGGAGGCGCGTGCCGGTCACGTGCGGATTGCAGAATATGTGGAGCGTGCATCCGATGCGAGGCACAAAAGCCGCCACAGCATGATGTGTTTATTAAAAACTAGACGAAAATGCAATGTTCAGCTTCATTATTTGAATCTGTGTATGTTTATGTACTTATTTTTGAGCATATAGGGGAAAAGAAACTATCTGCCTTAACAATTCTAGTATTTGCAGTCATAAAAGTAAAAGTTCCTGTTGTAAACACAAATTAAGTGTTTTGGAAAGTCCCAAAACAAAGACTAATTGGTATATTTAATTATGTTTCCGGAATGTTATTTAATCAAACAATTCTAATTTCGCCAGCAGAGACATATCCGCTGCTATTATGGCGATTTTGTGTAAAACAAAAACTATATAATTACCCATTGTTATACAGTATCTATTACAAATTGCGAAATTGTTACTAATGATTCTCAGAGTCGGATCATTTAAATTTCGCTAGTTGTGTAACGTTTAAACGTTTATAAAACGGAGTGAAAATCTAAAGAGGATGATGTAAATGATGCAACCGTCACTCGCGGACCGATGATTAATTTCATGACCATATTGTTGGAAGTCGTAAAGCGTGACCCACAGTGCAGTGCTTTGTTTAAAAAATAAAAATAAAAAATCTGCCAAAATCGTACGCCAACTATAAAGAGCGTATGACCATTGTTCGCTTTGTTGGGCATGATGGGGCTGAGAATGCACCCCTAGCGAACACCCTTTGGTTTTGCGATATGTTATAATCTTGGATCATTCTCACGGGATTCGCTTCTGGACGATTTCCAGTTTCTGGACATTAGTTTTGGTTGTTAGATCAGCAGCATTTGGGGTGAATAATTTCTGTTTCTAATGTGTTGTTTAATGAAACGGATGAATTTATTTTCTGCACGCAAAAAATCACCGTAATGTTAGATTTACAATCAAATGCCGGAAAACTGAAGATAGAGAATCCGAAAAGAAGTAGAAAGACGTGTGAGTAGAATTTTAAGCCAAAATAAAAAGGAGAAGAAAAATGTTTAAGTAGAATTTTAACCCAGGACGTTCTATACCATATATCTTCCTGTTATAGGGAATAGGGCATTACTAAAATTGGTTTTAACAAAACACTAGCTAAATATTATTGATTCCCCTAAAACACCTCATTTGTCTTCCTAATCATTCATCAATCTTATTTAACTATAAAAAATCTCATTCGCTACTGTCGTCGGCTGATCGCTAAACCATGACTGTGACACATGCACGGGATTACTACTGCCACCGACCCTTGGGACTCTTTAAACTTTAAGGGACCTCTGACCTTTCCCATTTTTTTTCTGGGATTATGTTCTGTGTTTACCCATTTTTAGTTCTGTGTGTTTAAAAAGATCCCCTTTTTTGTCACATTTTTTTTGTCATATATGTATGACAAAAAACATTATAGTCGTGCCTAAGCTTTCACACTTCTAGCATGTATTTTTTTATTCGTCGTTTGATCTTGCAAACGTAGAACTGTTTAAATATAAAATACGTCATTGAACTAGCACAATACCTTTCAACATCATACAAGAATTAAACCACATTTACTTTTTGTTTTTGGTTCTGCTTAAATCCCTTTTCGAGTGCAATATAAACTTATTCATACCGCAGACAAAAATTTATGAATGTTTAATAACCATAGGATTACAAAGACAGTAAGCACTCCAAAAGTTTCGTAGCATAACTCCCCTTGCCACAGGGGACACACTTGGGCGCGCACCCTTCTGCAAATGTTCCAACTGCTGGAATGCCCCCCTTGACGGTACAAAATGAGGTATCTACAGAAGGCCAACTGTCTACATTTACACCTCGTATAGAATTAATTACTTATGAACTGCTTTGTATTTTATTATTGTCTGGGTCAGGTTAATGTTAATTAGCTTCCAGCTCTGATAGTTGATAATTTATTTATGTATCACTAATGAACTGTATGCCACTAAATGTTTTGAGAAAATTAAATTCTATGTGTATCTCCGATATTTTATGTACATTTATGTGTATCCCTTCTGTGAAGTTTTATTTAGTGTGAGTGTTCACGATCCGTGACTACACATGTCCGTACATCACCTGTTGTCTTTGTTCCCACGGAATCCAACATTTAAATTGTACTGTGCATCCCCCATAATTTTACTACTGTCACACAACTGCCATATTTTAAAGGGAAAGTTGTATTTAAGTCAGCACTCTAATAGATGGTTGCGATCTTTATGGGATCCTTTACAAATATTTATGGTGTAGTCTGTTTTTGTAACGATACTTTATGTTTTATTAAGATTTAATATCGTTAAACTTCCGGACGCCTTCATGTTTTGACTAAATCTTATAGATTCTGTAAGTTCAAAAGTTCATTAACTGCTGCTGCTGATGACTGAGATTACACGTGACTAAGATTGCAATTCCGCAAATAACAGTCCCGACACAATTACATCATTGCCAGGCAGTCATCACTCGTAGCCATTAGCCACGTCACCGGCGAACCCATCTCGAAGATCACGACCATCTACCATTCCCATGATACCAATTATTGTCATTCCCACGATCGAACCAACTTCTGATTTAACTATTATCTCAGATCTTGTAAATGCTACAGCCTGATTTATCTTAGCAATAATGTTCTTTTAAGGTTTGCCTGATTGAATTTATAGCTTAATCACCGTTATTGAAAAGTTGCCAGCTACAGCAGTAAATAAAATAGTCCGTTATCCACAGTATGATATCACATATCAATCAAATTCGAGATCATAATGTTTACTTTTCTTTTTGAGTATGTTTGCAAGTATTGGCGTCCTTGTTTAAACATGAATGGCTCCAATTTTTGTAAATATACTCTTCCTTGAGATTAAGCCAGATTTACGAATGATGCATTGGAATCATTTTGTTTTGGGAAAGAAGTTTCATGTTCTTGAAAACACCCATATTTTTTTCATTATTTAGATTAAATTAATCCGCACAAGATTATTAATATCCGAACATTTCATATTGAATTGATTCCCGTTTTACTTCAGTATACACTTGCCTGACCTTCGTATCCCGCTATTGTTCTCCCCAAAGCTATAAGCCCCGAAAATTATATACATTCCAGTAATAAATTCACCAGCAGCATGATTTCTGTTTCTCATCGGGTTATCTTTTACGTCAAGCTAGACAAGTTTATATAATAACGCCGATTTAAATGATATTAAACATTGTTGGTGCGACTAAAAGGGGCCGTAGCGAATGCAGTGTAGTGCAATTTGTAATAATCTTCATGCGATCCCTGGCGAGTGCTGCCTTGACCTAAAATCGTGCGCAAACGCTGCCCGAGGCATACGCGTGCGCGCTGTGTCAGAGGTCCACTGAGTGTGCTTGTTGTGTGACGTGTGCCTCATGTAGATGGATGATCGGTAAAAGTTTTACTTGATAAGTAAGCTTTTTGTTTTGTTTGCTGCCTCATAGATTATGATTGATTCGTTCAGGTGCATTCTCTGTCGGATAAAAAGGAACTCTTCGAATAAATGTAAGTACAAGAATTCGAACAGGCGATCGTCTCTATAAAACGTTAGTAAGTCACATTTCTTCAAATAGCCGTTATTCCAAATTATAAACTATTAGTTCAGAATTTTAGAAAACCTTTACAGTTTCGTCTAGATTCAAGAAAATACCAACCATAAATGTCTCAATTTTCAAATAGCATTCAAATCGTAATTTCTTTTTTCTAATCATCAATTGTGTCGCCAGCCTAACGGCGTTGCAGATTTATCGCCAGGAACCACGCTTGGATCGCGGCGTACGCCTGACATCACAATAGCTCGTCCATTTCTACTTTAGAAATGATCCACCTCTACGACTCTGCGACTAAACGTTGCCAACCTCTATCAGTCGTGACAATGTCGCGTACCCTCGGTGTTTATGAGCTCTTACCGACAACAATGGTGAGATTCAAAGAACATTTGATTTATAAAACATATGACATTCAAATGGGCACAGTAGGGCACCTGATAAGATGAATATGAAAGCAACATTGAAGATAAAGGGAGGCAGGTTTCTAGACAGTGATGATCCATCTTCCTACTAATATTATAAATGCGAAAGTTTAAATGTTTGCACATGAATTACCGAAAAATACTCATGAACAAGGATGAAAAGAGAGTAAGATCAAGACTCTGCAATATATAGTGCTTAGGTAAAATCCGAAAGAATCAATCGCTATCCATCCTACTACCGTCAGCGACTTGACCTGCGCGAATGTCGATAATTTTTCTTTATAATTCTGGTAAAATCACTCACAAATTTTTCATTTCTCTCTAAACCCAATTTTAGTGTCTACGTAGATGAAGTTGTGGGCAAAAACTAATTGGTAATAAAATTAGTTCACAATAATAGGACTTTTATTGATGATTATCAAGTGACTGACATAGAAAATGCCATTTCTTTTTTTATCGAGGATGTCCTTAGTCAAAAGATGTTTAATGATTTGTAACACCTCTTTGACCTTATAGCCAAAGACATTTGGCATGCGACTTGATTAGCAGAACATCTGTCTAGCGTCTGTGTTTTATCGGCTAATACATTAGAGTTTAGCACGCTGACCAATACTAATGAATGAAAACACGGCAGGTTCGTCTTCATTCGTAATGCACTGCTACTATCTCGTAACCTTTAACTCCTACCAACGTTTTATCGAAACACATTAATTTATTCGATATAACTTATTTGTTTTTCAACACTGGAGCTACGAAGATTAATGAAATTCCAAAACGTTTATCTCTTATTGTTACGTCGTTAAGATTATTTGTTACGGCCTCTCGTCAGTTTCATCTCTTGTTTGTAGGTCTGGTGGTTTGTCATGTGTTCAGATGTCTTCTTACTTATCAAGTTATCATCTTCGTAACGGTTCTTATCGTCATGTTTTATTTTGGTCACGTTGCGTGCATTGATCGATGGATGTTTGTTGTCATTGGATCTGTGATTATTGAGTTGTTGTGTAAGAACATTTTTTTTTTTTTTGGAAACTATCGACTAAAGTTGTCTTTTATAGCAAGCAATTTAAATAATTCAATAACTTGATAATAATATGGTAAACAATCAAATAGTTTTTCGTTTACAATTCCAGTAAGTATTCCAAAAACCCTACCTACCCACAAAAAAGGATTTATGAGATAGGCTCGAATCTCTAGCAATTAACATGTTCACATTTCCATGCGCCGTTTGGCGTGAGTCACGACTGGCTACCGTGCGCGCGCCGCCTTCGCATAAACCATACAAAAACTGAGTACAGAAGGCAATATTCGAAGCCAAAACACATTAAGAAACCCATTAGTCGCCGATACTACTCTGCTCCGTAATACTACTCTAGCATTATAGAGTCCAACTAGAATGTATGATTAAGAATCTGCATGAATTTGAGGAATATTGATTCTTCGAGATTTTTTATGAGTGAGTGCTGAACCTTCTGTGTTTTCTTAAATCACACGCTTGAATGTAGCGTGTGTATATAAAATTCCAGTTTCCAACGAGAAATTAATCTCGAACGCTATGTCAATATTTGGTTTTGTGTTTTGTCAATAGATTTGTGTATAAACGTTGAATGAGTGGGCGAGTTAATCTTCGAGTAACTAACGTCAACGACTTTGCTTTGGGTTTGTTGTGGACTTGACCTTAAAAAAAAATACTATCGAAGTGTGAATACAACATTATTATGTGTAAACCACGTCTCTTGTCACGTGCGATATGACCACGTGGGTTGATATAACTAAAAAAGGAACGTGATATTTTGTAACATGACATTTTTTTACTTTATTTCCAGCTTAGGATAGTTATCGCCGCTATAAATAGTGTTGTCTTGTAAATCAGAATAAGCCTGTGTGACGTTCAAGGACTCAACTCTATAAGGAGGATAGTCTCTATTTTTAGATTCTTCTTCAATGTCTTTCCTGTTTTTTTTATATTTTTATCCACTTGTTTTTTCATCTTTCATTTACATATTGCACAACGAGAGGCATCCACCTTCATTGGTGCAATACATTCTTTCTTTCCACTTTGTCTCATTTTAACTCGACACGTTGGCGTCGTACTTTACTGCCCCACCTTCCTAGCTTCCGGCACGTACTGTGATCTTCAACTTCTTCGAGCAGTTTTTATCACAACAGGAGTGACGTAATCAGATAATGTTACACCCCAATGGACCCGACGGAACTGTTTTCGTAAACAAGTTTTTTAGAGTCTTATCTTTGCAGGAAAGAAATCGATCGAGTTCCGGCATTCGCCTTCTCCAGAAAACTTTGAAGGCTTGAGGAATCAGTAGTTTGTGTTTTTTTTTGTATTGTACCTATATTCGATATCGAGGGGTTTATTGGGTACTGTTAAATGTTTTCGATAATTTCCTGCTTATACATATCTACCTTTTAGTTTTGTACTTACTTAGCATTTGATTACTCTGGCTCACACTTGTTTATATCGGAACTCCATTACCACTTAAAGATGTAAAAGTTAACCACATGTGCTTTTTTTTTGATAATCCATTAAGCTTGTTAAAGAAACACTATGTGGACTACACGAACTTATTTTTTTGTCCTAATGTAACCGATCAGAATTTTTTCTAGTTTACCATTATACATTCTTAGTTACTAAAAGCATTTCGCTGGGTTTTTCCTTGATCCATTTTCTTGGATACTCTAATTAACGTGCCATCTGATGTTATCGATTCGATTTTAATGTATGATGATGATTGCTGATTCGATTAATAAATTGGTGCAAGTGTGCTATTTAAATGACTAGAATACGCTCTTTTCTACAAATATTGTTTAACGGTTTATGTGTACAATCTACCAATTCATCAATATTATTAAGAACGTCAGTTAAAGATACGATTATAAAATTTTAGACCAATTACGATTTCAATATACGCTACCGCTAATGACTCATACACATTCATATGATTTGTTGCCTTCCCGTTCCAACTTTAGTTTTCCATCAATGACTGGTCAAAGGAAACCCAGTTCAATGAAAGCTCGTCAATAAAGCCGTGGGTTTACGCAAGCATAGTTTTTGTTAGCCAACTGCGGCTGTACGTCATCATAACATCTTGAAAGTGCGATGGTATCGATGCCGTTTCGTAACCGATTGTGCTTTATCGTTGTATCTAACCGAACTGAATCGGCGTGGACTGAGTCTTGAGCGACAGCGTCGTGTGTTAGACTATTAATTGTTATATTTTATATAAATTGTTTATCGATATTAGCATTGTCTACCACAACCGCTTCTGTTTTATATTTAGCGCTATAAAGTAAACAGTTTCTTTAAATTGTTTCGTTCTTTTTTAGCTACAAAATTATCTTATTACTTTTCCTATGTCCCTATTACCCATATACATTAAATTACGGCCTTCACGTCCGCGATTTTCAAGTATTTCATTAAAATATTTCAGACATAAACCTAGCTGGAGTTAATTGTCTCTGCTTCTTGAACATGGCTATGCTCACTTGGCTTCAGAATTAGAATAAAATTGCGAGACGATATCATGCTGCGGTTTTGCCAAGGCCTTAGGAAACTCGTCTGACATTTGGCTTACAAGTGACGCATTAAGATTTGTACTGTAGCGTTTTATTATTCCGTTGTATTTTCAGACTACTATCGAAAAATGTTGTTCCGCTTTTTTCTTATACCTTAATTTAAGCCTATATTAAAATTTGCACTATCTACATGATCGTGCCCATTAAACAATTCTTTTGTCTGGAGTGACTTGCGCTCTCCTTACGCTAAACTTTTGTCCTATTCTTTATTTAGCTTTCTATCTCATTCAGCATATTATCTAATTCAACTATGGTTGTTACTCAATCATCATAATACTTCAATATTTTTTTAAGTTTTAATTTTGATCATCATCACGGTGATCAAACTCTTTTGTTTAATACTATACCAGTCACAAATTCGTCACTATAAAGTATCGACTTTCCAGTTTAATGTCGTATTTATCGCACGACTGATGACCAAACGTGCTTAAACGATCACGCCATTGAAGTTGTGAATAATATTGCAAAAACTGAACCTAAAATATTTCTTGAAACTAGTTTGGTATCAAATAAATAAATAAAAAATTTGATTAAAGCGGACGGACAGTTGACAGCACATTTCATTCATTTTATAAAGCATCAAATTCTTGGGAATACAGCGAACATTTTTCATCGTGTGAGGTGTCGCAAATATTCTTTGTTTATCTTTTTGTCACAATGCTAAATTTTGTTTACGACATAGTTTAGTATCTACAAATAAAGTTCACAATCATTTTAAAATCAGACAGGCTAATTTAGTAGACCGTGTTCCATAATAACTGAGATTATATCAAGCATTGGCCGTAGTTTTGCTGGAATTCCGTTATCTATCATTTCCATTTGGTTGGTTCTTAGGCATTTACAATGCTTCACGCAATGGATGATACTATCTGACTTGAACCAGTTTTATTTGTGGTTATAATAAATTATATAATTACAGCACACTGCTGGACAATTTTATAGCCTATCTGATATTGAAAAATGCTTTAATTGACTAAGTTAATGATAAAATTAACATGTACAGAATCTTTTGAAAGCCTGGCTCTCCAGCATATTTATTTTTTTGAAAATACAAATGCAAAATTACAACCGTACGTTATTTAAGGAGACAACAATGATTAAACTGTTGAACACAATGTACGTATCGATGATGAAATTTATGATTCACGATTGTATCATGATCGAGATATCGAGTGCACAATACCCTTTGTTTAATCGCTTCATATTTTTGAATGTCTCGGTTGTACTCGTATGTCTTCGTAGGTATGTACACATTCGTGCTTGTTGCTTCCGTGTATTAACTCACTTGGTACACACGTTTATGTTTTCATTTAAATGACCTGAGACTGGAATCGAAAGAGATTCTGAAAGTGTATTACGAATTACTGATATTGAAAGAATTTGACTAAATCGAATCAAGAAAAAAGGTAAGAGAGGGCTAAAAAGATGATGATGACGATAATGTTGACCAAAGTAAGCCAGTTGAAAGTGGAATTCTTCAAAACCAGCTAGAAAATGATGTAACAGAATCACACAACTAAGTCTTACACGATACATTGGACGCATGTAATACCAAAGTACAATTTTAGAAAATACACACGTGACGGTCAAGAAAATGCCAGATGGCGCGTTCCCAGCGAAGTGGATCGATAACCTGAGGAAATAGTTAGCACTTCGGATCGCCTTGGAAAGGCGTGTGGCATTGAACAGTTTTGATCAATATGAATTTTTGGAAGCCAACTATGATAGCTAAAATGTAAATGAATATGCAAACAATGGCTTGGCTTATGAAAAGTTAATTGATAGTGATGATGAATATGAGTTTGATAAAGTTAATAATGACGGTGCCATTTTCAGTTATAAAAGAAACGGTTTTGTTTACCAAAAGAACCAGTAGCGGTTATAAAACAAAAGTAACACTTTTATAACCGCTCTAAGAACCGTGAGAACTTTTAAAGTATGCCTGTTTTTTCGTGGAATGAAGAAAAAACAAAGTTGGAAACAAAAGTTTGATTAGCAGAGGAAGTTTGCTACTTTGATGATTGCGGAAGAGACTGCAATTAGAAATATAATATCCGTGACCAGCTCAACCATGATCGTGTCAGTTTAAATCAAGATGCAGGTGGCAATTTCAATGAGGATGTGTGAAATTACATGGAGAAAAAGCAGAAAACTATAAATCTGGCCTTATCTTCTGTTAAGCTAGTGCAAACTAACGTCCAATACTTTGAAATAAATTCAGAAAATAACTTTTTATCTTCGACAGACGAGATAAACAGTCGTCTACGTGGGAGTCTTGTAGACTTGTTATTAGTTCGCAAGCGTGATTGCACTTGCTCGCAAACATACCAATAGAACCGCCCTGAGTTATTTCTTCTACATGTATTTGATTGACTGTGGGGTTTTGGTTAGTTGTTTTATCTTCTGATTAGTTGTCTGTCGAAGTTTTACCCCCGTCTTTCGTTACTTCTCCTCTTTCGTAGGTCATAACGTGATTTTATATATGTATAGCATTATTCGTCATGAATCTAGCTATATTATTTTTCCAATCCATTCTAATATGGTAGTTCCAAAGATTATCTCGTTTTAACAAAAATATAATTCTTATTTATTATAGGATGAATGTTAGAACAATAGTATTGCCGTGTTCTTTCTTATCCTATTTAAATTGTATTGACAGATTATATTGTTATGCCACTTTCTTAGACGATTTGCTTGCTTTTCCCAACGGTTTTTTTTTTAGAAAAAAGATATTGCAGCTTATGACACTTAAGGTTACTTTATGTCATTAAAAGAAACTTCGTAATTAAATCAATATTTCAATATAAACAAACAGAATGTAAAATTCTGTTTGTTCTTCAAACTCGTAAAATTGGTTAAAATTAAGATATTCTATGGATTTTACAGGCTTACTTTGGTTCGAATAAATCAAGTCGAAGCACTTCGTTTATAACAACGATTTTATAGACCAAATCTCATTTTGTGTTAAGATGGGTTTTGGCAAAAGCCGGGATTAATTATACCAGACGGATTTCTCTCATAATTTTGCTGAACATTTAAAATTTAATCTCCATAAGTATACATTTTATATGAGTTTCCTTGTTTCCAAGCTGATTTAATCCTGGAGATGGACTTGGCAAAATTTTATCTACTGTTCTTCATTTGAACAGATAGTACAACCCTTTGGTCTATCGCAATAGACTGATGTCCTAACGCTGTATCCTGACAGTTGATAGATAGCCTAATGAAGAACGATTGACGGAGAACGTGATACGCGAGAATTAACGCGAACTATTGAGGTGATAGGACTTGGAATCCGATGCTAAGGCTGATGGTTCTGTTATTGATGTTCAGACTTAGGCCGATACGCCACTGGTACATGGTGGACACTCATACAAACAACAATTTTTGAGAACACACTCATTGTGCGTACGGCTAAGGAGTGGAATGCCCTGACAGAGTCTGTATTTCCTGATAGCTTGTAGCTAGGGATCTTTAAGTCAAGAGTGAAGAGATTACTTCTAGGCGAGCGTGCTCCACCGTTGACCACATCATTGCTTACCATCAGGTGCGATAGAGGTCAAGCGCGAGCCTATAAATAAGAAAATAAATAAAAATGTTTTGGTTAGGAGATTGTTCATGAAATTCACGAACAAAAAACTTATAGCCCCAATGTCTTCGACCTCTAATGCGTCATTCTTATATTATGAGATAGCTGAACAATGACAGGAGTCTAATTCTCATGACAGGTTTTCTTTTGGTTTTCATTCATGTCATGTGGTTCAATGACAAGGGTGTCGTACCCTTGTACATGAGATCATAACAGAAAGGCTATTTATAAAAATTATCTTCTCAACCTTCAGCCATTGTCTACACTAATATTATAAAGAGGAAAGGTTTATTTTTTTTATTGTTATTATGTTTTTTTTTTGTTTGGAGGTAATCTCTGAAAGTACTGGTCAGATTGCTAAAATTTTTTCACCGATAGAAACCTGCTTTAACCTGCGTGACATATATAAAAAAATAATTTAAAAAATAAAAAAACCCGACTGCGAAAAAAATACTTTAAGTAAAAACTGAAACGAATAATAAACAAGTTCAGTCCACAGTTCAGCAACATTCGGGACCCATTAAAATAATCTAGACTAAAGTCATTCTATCTAATGTGGGGGTCCTGATTTTTTTCGCAGTCGGGTTTTTTTTATTTTTTAAATTATTATTTTTTACACTTTTTAGTTAAAATTATAATATCACTATTTATTCACTATATTTTAGACGTAAAATCACTATAAAGTTCAAAAACCGACCTAGGCATTCGCCTTAGTACAAAATAAATAACAGATTTCCTGTTGTATTTTTTTTTATTATGGTCTCGACATACTATTTTAAAATCCTCATGAAAAGCCCTGTAATTTGATACCTATATTGCAGAATATTTTTTTTTTTCCGCCTCAGAGCGGGAGAAGCCATTACATGATTTCTTACCTTAAAAAAAGCCGCAACTTACTAAATATCGAATATTATCGCAAATTCATAAATCAGTAGAGTTACAGTTATAATTTGTGTAATTATGTCATTTGCAAGTTAACGTAATGGTTAAATGCCGTCTCGTTTACCGTTATTAGAAGCGGATACCTCAGCTTCCTATATCGTTAAACAGCCTTTTAGCACTTAGTCTTAACTAGCTGAGTTCAAATACGTGTTTTACTCATTACGGTAGTAACAGTTTTCTATCATTTTATGTCATTCATAATTTTCCTTGGGTAATAAAAGTTAAACTGCGTAATTACGTTTCAGGCACGATTTAATGGTGATGGAAATATGCGTTTTCCATTCATTTTGATTGGCACGTTTTGCATTAAGTATTTAAAGTTAAGAAGTTCTATATAACGTTATTTTTTCATTTAACAACATTTAATTTGATTTAATAATTTAATCAATTAATTTTGTAAAATAATAATTTATACAAGCTGTGGACACCTTTAATTGACATATTTGCAAAACGAGATGTTATATGGAGTTCCTCATAATAATAAATAAATAAACAACTTTGACGTCATAAGGCTAATATAATTAATACGTAGGATTGTCATCGGGCAACCAGACGTACGACCAGAGTCCATCCATACGTTGTTAGCAAATCTACGATCCGGGCTAAGCGATTCGCCTCCACGGTCTGGTTGTTTACCGGAATTTAACGACGTAATTTCATTACAACACCACAACAGCAGTCAATAGTAAGGCGAATCTGCCTTACTATTGTGAACAGCCGAAACATGAGCAAATATAACTGCATTGCATTGCAGTATACACATTATTATGCAAAAATGAATAAAAGGCTACCAACAATTCTTACAATGTTATTTGCTAACGTACAGAATTGCACAGATTTAAACCGAGACGTAGTATTTCGGAAACATGGCGTAGTATGTTTCTAATAACTTGTTGCTAAAGAAAGCTACTTTTTAGTGTTCCACACCTCAATCGTCCAAAACCAAAACCCTTTTAAGATCACTGCGCTGTCGGTCCGTCTGTCAAGACCTTTTTTGCTACTCCTTAGATTACGTTGACTTAAGAGTCCTTTTACGTTTCGGCTTTACGCAAGATTAGGTATTTTACGCACCGAGCGCTCGAGCGGACGGCTAACTGCGCCACCGATACTTTCATTCATACTTCTCGCTCGCACTTAATACGGCGACTAAACGATCTGGATTTTCCGTACTTAACTTAAGGTTTCTTAGGATGAAGGTTAGTAGGTGGAAATTGTTGACGTGTTATTTCAATTTTATAAAATGAATTTATATTAATTGATTTTTCTTATATTATTTTTTATGAACCATGTTTACATAATTTTTTTAATTGTTATGCAGTAATCGATTATAATATCTACAGTCAATAGCATTAGTATTAATTGCATATATTATAGTAGTATGGTTGCTGCATCGTATTCTAATAAATAAATCAACCAAATGTAATAGAATAGAATAAACTTTATTGTTCACCAAAATACTCGTAGTAACAATTTCACAGAAAATATATTATTAATATAATATATTTAATTAACAAATATATTAATTATAGAAAGAGAAGAATGAAGAGAGTATTTTTTTAATTATTACCCGACAACGGAGGGAACTTACGATTTTGACAGGCTATGTATGTATGTATGTTTGTGAGTATGTTCATTTGTTCCTTATAGCTCCTAATCTACTTATCAGAACTCGACATATGAGGTATCGTTAGAACAGTCTTAATCGTTCGCTGAACATATGCTGTGTGACGTGTCACAAAAAACGATATGGCGCCCTCTAGCGGACAAAAAGTAATGTGTTAAAAATAAAAATGGAGATAAATACGCCGTGTTCGGTATCATTTGCAAGGGCTTAAGTTGTGTATTTCCAATATGTTGCTCAAATTCAAAGTGACGCCCTCTAGCGGACAAAAGATAATGTGATAAATGTTAAGATAAATACACCGTGTTTAATATCATTTGAAAGGGCTTCACCGGTACTTTGCAAAAATTAAAAAAACAATGTGGCGCCCTCTCGTGGTCAAAAAGTTTTGTGTAAAAAAAAAAAGATAGTCTCCTAATGATGTCGTCCTTTCAGTGCGTGCCTGAAGGTTAGCAGCGTGGCTGCCCATTTCACTTCCTTCTCCTCTCCTCCATTCACTCTCAAATTATGAAAAGGAATGGAAAGAGTACAGTTAAACAGCGGCTGCCCTCTCTCATAAAGTGCACCTCTCAAATATACGAGGTCTGCACTTAAATCTCGTTGCAGTCCATCACCACCTGGAGACTGAAAAAACTAGCTGTACTATTCCTTACGGAGACGCAGATCAGAGGTCCGTCCGACGTGTCGTATCTTTCTTACCCAGGGTTTACCTTGGAGCACAACTTCAAACCACTCGCGGGCGTATGTATGTATGCCCGGGACGACATCTGCTATCGGCGTCTCCGCAATCTTGAAGACTCCAGGTTCTCAACGCTTTGGGCTTTGGTCGCCACAGGCCTAGATAAAATAATCTACGCTTGTGTTTACCGTTCGCATAGTGGAGACGTCCGGGCTCACACAGCATCTGAGTGAGGCGGCAGATGCGGCTCAGCAGCGGTAACCTTCCGCCCAACTGGTGTTACTGGGGGACTTTAATGCGCACCACCAAGAGTGGCTTTTCCCATACCAGTGCACAGATCATGCTGGTCGTGAGATGCGGAAGCTAGCGCTGGAATTGAATCTCACCCAGCTGGTCTAGGGGGAACGAGGGTACCTGATGTGGATTCGCACACAACCAATTGCTTGGACCTTCTAATGACCACAGATCCAGACCGCTACTTAGTGTCGATATCTTCGCCTTTAGGCAGTTCTGACCACTATCTGGTTAAATCTGTGTCTATCTACTCCTCGCCCGATCCTAGTCCTAGAGGAACTCAGTGGGTTTGGCGATACAGGTCAGCAGATTGGGATGACTAGCGGTCTTTCTTCGCATGATATCCTTGGCAGCCCACTTGCTTTTCTTCGAAGGATGCATCATCGTGCGCTGATGCCGTGACACATGTGTTACGACAGGGAATGGAGTACTACATCCCATACTCTGACGTAGCAATGTCGGACCAAGTTCGAACTTGGTTTGGCGCCGACACGAAAAAACATGCGGCATACCAAGCTTGGGCCGATGCTCGTATGCGCAAAGCCAGTGACCTTAAGAAGAAGGCCTTTAACAGGGCTGCCAATTCGTGCAAAAAGATGTTGAGAAAGTCTCGGTTCGACCACATTAGCCGAATAGGGAACAAACTTGCTTCATACCCCGCTGGTAGTAAAGCGTTTTGGTCCCTGGAAAAGTCGGTTGAATCGAACTTCTGCCGTCCCTCACTTCCGCCACTACTGAGTCCCGACGGGACACTGGCCCACACCGCTGAGGAGAAAGCAAACCTAGTGCAGCCTGTGCCCAAGAAGGGCAGTAGAACTGACCCGGCAAACTACCGACCCATCTCTGTTACGTCCATCCTCTGTAAGAGTATGGAACGGGTAATTAACAGGAAACTTCTAGCACACCTGGAAGCTAACGACATCCTCAGCGACCAGCAATACGGCTTTCATCAAAATCGGGCTACTGGGGACCTTCTAACGTATGCCATTCACATCTGGAGCGAGGTCATTGAGAAGCATGGGGAAGCGCTTGCCGTGTCCCTTGATATCTCGAAGGTCTTCGATAGGGTCTGGCACGAAAGCCTTATTGCTAAACTTCCTTCCTTCGGTCTACCCACTGGTCTGTGTGATTGGATCGCAGACTTCTTGAGGGATCGATCCATCCGAGTGGTAATTGATGGATGCTCGTCCGGTCAAATGGATATTAATGCCGGAGTTCCTCAAGGGTCGGTATTCTCGGCATCACTGTTTTTGCTGCACATAAATGACCTACTTAAACCCGAAACTTTTGGGTATGCAGACGACAGCACTGTTGCTGAGAGATATGTGTCTAACGCACGAGCTAGTGGGTCACAGATCCAGTCATTTCGAGAAGCTATGGTTGAACGCTTGAACTCATCCTTAGAGGCAGTCTCAGAATGGGGCGATGCCAATCTGGTCAAGTTTAATGTGACGAAAACCCAGGCGTGTCTTTTCTCCACTGAACGGAGCCAATTCCACCCGGCTCCATCTTTCCGGGGTGTAACCGTGCCAATTACCGACCACATTGAACTTCTTGGGGTAACGCTATCATGGGGTAACCTTTAATTTCGGCTCCTACATCGAGGCAAAAGCCCAACTAGCTGCCAAAAAATTGGGGATCTTATCAAAGGTGAGACGGTATTTCACCCCGGAACAGCTGCTCAACCTCTATCAAGCGCAAGTTTGATCGTGTATGGAGTACTGCTCTCATCGTTGAGATAGGTCAGCCTAATACCAGCTGGATGCACTAGAGTCTATTGAAAAGCGTGCCAAGAAGATGGCAATGATGTTCTTGTGAAGTCAAAACTCCAAAGTCTTTAGCATCGACGCCGAGTTGCTAGCCTGTCTGTTTTCTATGGTTTACACTTCGGGGAGTGTGCACTAGAGTTACACATTTTAATTCCGCCAAGTCTGAAAAGCATCATCGGACCACAAGACGTACGGCGTTGCGCCACCGATACATGGTGGACACCTTATACGTACAAAGCAAGCCTATCCATTATAAAAAAGAAAGATATATACGTCGTGTTTGGTATCATTTCAAAGGTCTTCACGTAAATATGATTTAGCTCCAAAATCAGATATTTATCATATCATAAAGTAGGTATACCCGCACTGTTAACATCGCCACGTAGTTTTGCAGCTTCAGCTTCTTTTTCAACCGCTTGTGTCATTGTTATTTCTGCAGTTTTCTTCCACATTTTTGCTACTTTGTCATGGCATTTGCTGAATAACCGGAAAGGTAAGGTAGGCAAATCCATCGAAGCAGACAGTTCATTTAGATTTGAAAGTCCAATGCCAGTTATTATCGCCACCGAAACCGCACCTAAATTGACATTCATGTCAACATTATTTTTGGAAGTTTTTAAATTAAAAAACTTTTTACAATAAAAAAAAACACTAAAACCATCAAAAACATTTTAATTTCGGAATTCGGTGTTTCTCGATATTGTCTGTTTCTTATCTAACACCGACTTCCGAAATTAAAATGATTTTGATGATTTTAGTGTTTCTTTTTAGTGAAGTCGGTTATTTATTTTTGTAAAAAGTTTTTTTATTTCACACTTTTTAGTGGCAATACACTTACAGCCAGAGTACCTTTTTCTCGTGGCGATTCCAATTAACTCAAACCCTGCTTGGATACATTGTTTTATTATGAAGTTCCCGTGTCTACCTTCCGGCTCCATCATCATCATCAGATTAGTTCGATAGTACCTTATAGCCAAAGTGCATCTCATGACAATTCTAATAAGCCCAAACACGGGTAGGTAGGAACTCCGTAATTAATCAATGTATTGATTAATTACGAAGTTCCGGTGCCTATCTTCCGGCTCCATCATCATCATCAGGTCACTTCAATGATACTATTTTCAACATACCTATTCAAACCATTCATTTATTTATTTTATCGTAGTCGCATAACTTCGTTCCAAAAAAAATACTATCCTATTTTATGTACATTTTGACAGCACTATTTCAACATCTTCGAAACCATGAAAACGATACTCATGACGAAAAAGTTGATAATTTCTGACAGCCGCCATCTTAGATTTACATTTTGACAGCACTATCGGCTTCAACAACCTCAAAAACCATGAAAAAGTTGATAATTTATTGCAGCCACCATCTTGAATTTACATTTTGACAGTACAATCGTTTTCAACACCCTCGAAAACGACACCCATGACGAAAAAGTTGATAATTTCTTGCAGCTGCCATTTTGATTTCATATTTTGAGAGTACTATCGGTTTCAACACCCTCGAAAACCATGAAAACGACACCCATAACGAAAAATTTAATATTTTTTGCAGCCGCCATCTTGGATTTATATTTTGATAGTACTATCGGCTTCAACACCCTCGAAAACCATGAAAACGACACCCATGACGAAAAATTTAATAATTTCTTGCAGCCGCTATCTTGGATTTATATTTTGACAGTACTATCGGTTTCAACATCCTCGAAAAACATGAAAAAGACACCAATATCGAAAAAGTAGATAATTTCTTGCAACCGCCATCTTGGATTTATATTTTGACAGTACTATCGGTTTCAACATCCTCGAAAAACTTGAAAACGACACCCATATCGAAAAAGTAGATAATTTCTTGCAACCGCCATCTTGGATTTATATTTTGACAGTACTATCGGTTTCAACATCCTCGAAAAACATGAAAAAGACACCAATATCGAAAAAGTAGATAATTTCTTACAACCGCCATCTTGGATTTATATTTTGACAGTACTATCGGTTTCAACATCCTCGAAAAACATGAAAACGACACCCATATCGAAAAAGTAGATAATTTCTTGCAACCGCCATCTTGGATTTATATTTTGACAGTACTATCGGTTTCAACACCCTCGAAAATCATGAAAACGACACCCATATCAAAAAGTACATAATTTCTTGGAACCGCCATCTTGGATTTATATTTTGACAGTACAATCGGTTTCAACATCCTCGAAAAACATGAAAACGACACCCATATCGAAAAAGTAGATAATTTCTTGCAACCGCCATCTTGGATTTATATTTTGACAGTACTATCGGTTTCAACACCCTCGAAAATCATGAAAACGACACCCATATCAAAAAGTACATAATTTCTTGGAACCGCCATCTTGGATTTATATTTTGACAGTACAATCGGTTTCAACATCCTTGAAAAACATGAAAACGACACCCATATCAAAAAGTACATAATTTCTTGGAACCGCCATCTTGGATTCACATTTTGACAGAACTATCGGCTTCAACACCTTCGAAAATCATGAAAAAGACACCCATATCGAAAAGTTGATATATATATAAATCAACTTTTCTAGCCCCCCCTTTCACAATGCACGATAAGGAACTTCGTTCCAATCGCGACTATCTGGTATACTAATAATGTGTGAACTTTGCACATAATGAATACCGTTAGAAAATAAATACAAAGATCAAAAACGGCGTTCGTAGTTCACACGCACACAACAGCAATGCGGTAGCGTCTACGCGACAATCGGCGCACACAATGTTAGTATCGGAACGAAGGCGCGCGGGAAATAAACTGACATAGGTCCGACCTCGACAAGCGCTCGCGCGGTACTAGTCGCGGATGGCTGGCGCAGTGAAATATATAGTATTTTTATTTATTTAATTACAAAATAATAGTAGCGATTAAAAAAATAAAAATAATACTATAGTTTAAGCAAATGTTGTTGATTATTTTGGTATAAATTTTACGCCTAAATAATGAAGAACTTTGGAGATATTGGGGCTTGTTTCGAAGCCTTTTCGGTCGATAATTGAATTATGTAGATTTTTTATTTTTTTACACAAAAGGCATTTAACCAAAAACTACTCAATAATTTTTGAAGTTAAGGATATTTGACAGCTAATTAATATTAGTTTTGGTGGTAGATATTCAGTAGAATCTCCAAATTAGAGCTGCCAAATCACGTCTCCGTGAGTTTTTGCCTAAACATGCATCGGAAGAAAGTTTATTACTAAATAATTAAACAAGTTATCTAAAATCGGTTAAATAGTTAATATAGTAGAGAAAACAAACTATTTTTGACAATAATTGTTATTTCATTTAACGAACGTAAAACATACAATTTCAACGTCGAACACTTGCAATTTCGCGTTTTTTTGTAAAAGGCCTCTTAATTTTTGTTCGTACCAAAATTAAGTCAACATAATCTAAAAATAAGACCGCGACGCGAGCGCATAATTTGATGCTCGCAAGGGTATCAAAACCTATAGGGGACTTCCCGTTGACCTACAACCATGAAACTTGGCAGAAAAAAATGGCATAAGCACAAATTACGGTTAAAAATTACTTTTTTTTGCGATTCTGAAGTCTTCTCGGATAAAACTCGCTCGGTCCGACTTGCACTTGACAGGTTTTTGTTTTTTGTTTTAACAATCCGTGAAGAAAAGAAACATTTATTACCAGATCGTTCAAAGTGGCCCGTTTTGTCGATGGCAACACAAAAAGAGGTACTCTCTAGTCAACACCGATCTTTCTTTACGTAAAAAACAATGGTTTAATAAAACGCTCTCTGTGAAGCACGTTCTTCTATTTCCATCCGAAACGTGCTACCACGTAGAATTAAGTTCTTGCAACATACGTTTTAAGTGTTTAATCTAGATTTCACACCTGAACAACCTGTATTGGTCTGAAACCGTTAACTGTGACTTTTTACCAACATCGTTTTTTTTAAAAAAAAAGAACTGTGATGTTATCAATATAGAATTAATTCCTATAGTCTAATAAGTCAACCGACTTGGGTAGTCCTAAGTCGGTTGACTTATTAGACAGACTTTATTAGAGTATGAAATCTGATGTAGTCAACGCTGGTTCAATAATCAAGGTTGATTATGGGCCAAGCGCCCGAAAAGTGCCATAAAATAGTGATTTTCTGAGGCCTACTCCTCCGTAACGGCTAGGTCAATTGGTTTGAAAAAAATATATGTTTATTACAGATTCATGAACAATAATATCAACATTTGATTTTTTCGTGAAATTAACACTTTTGTCAAAAAAAAATATTTAGCAATTCGCAACTTTTCGCAACTTTTCCCTACTCCTTCGAAACGGCTTGGACCTTTAGAAAAATTTTTACACATAAAAATTGGTGGTTAAATATTCTTCAAAGTGAACATTGCATTTGTAAATCAATCAATATCTCGCAGAGAAAATGGGTTTAAAGCGCTTTCCGGGCGCTGCTGGCCGCAAATAAATGCACAGATTTGCGTACTGCCGCCTAGGCGAGTGCGAGAGTTGCGTTCACATAATTTCGGCCAGATGGTTCAAGGAACTATACGCCTTAAGAGATATTGATCATTGTTTACTAATAGTAAACAGTGATCTTAGCTAGCATATGCAATGATCATAGCATAGCTGGTATTGTAACCACGTTTTTGCTTTCAAGTCCATCCTTATGCTTACGAAATAAAAGTTAAAATCGGTTGAACAGACAGTAAAAAAAAGAAGTTTTTTTTAATGTCTAATCTTAACGCGAATAGAGTATAGCGACCTTCATAAGTACCTAAATCTAAGCACAATTTGAATCAGATAAACGTCAAATCATAGTAGTTCCAAAGTTATGTTGGCAACATTTTGACAAATTGCGAAACAGTTGATCTCTGTTATTACAGTAATTGGATATTAGATTTCTGGATAATTTTCTTGAGATTGCATATTGATATATTTTGAAATAACGTTGTGATTTGCGTAGCCTTCGAGTTGATTCCTCTCTAAAGCCTGCCTTTCAATTGTGTACAACCCTATTTGTGCCTGTCTAAAGGGCAAAGGGTTCATTGATAATTTAAATAAGGGTTCACTTACAACAGAAAACTTTCTGCTAGATGAATTTGTAATGATTTTATTTTCGACTTTGATCTATATAAATATTTTATTCTTTAAATCTGTTTAATTGTTTACTGAGTTACTGACCTATCTCTGGTTTCTGATTTTATATTTATCTAATTTGTATATTATTTTTGTTTCAGGTATTTATCAACCACACAATGACGTCATGAAATCGATGCTCTATAGAAAAGAGGGTTTGTGAGTATAAGATTAGTATCAGTCTGCCATTAGCCTCAATCGATTTGTAGATAATCGATAACTAAGCTTTTAATTTTAAGCAAAATTTAACAGACTACAGGGTCATCGGTCGGTGTTTTTGTCTTATATTTAATCGTGACTGCAGAGTTAGTCTAATTCATCATCAATTCAGCCGAAAGACATCCACTCCTGAGCATATGCGTTCCCCAAATGTTATCACAACGACCGGTCTTGTTAGTCTCGAATCCATCGGATTCTCGCGACCCTCACCACGTCACTGAACCACCTTCCTTGTGTCTGTTGTCTTTCAGGACGCAGGCACCACTCCAGAACCTTTCGGTTCTATCGACCATCTGTTCTGCGAACAATATGCCCTGCCCACTGCTACTGTTTGCTGATTTTTCGAAGTATGTCCAACAGTGGACGTTTTTCAGCTGAAATGATAACAATGTTAGGTTGATAGTATAATGACATATCAGTTACCATAAAATTTGTCAATATTCTTAAAGCTCAGTTCCGTTTTGTAACACTTTTCCAACAATGAGTCACTATTGTCACAATTTTATTTTTAAACCATTTATTCTGAACAACGAAACAGTAAGCTCGATGATTCAGCACATTGGTATTGTTAATGACAGACAGAAGTCAGCTTTGTCTATTTTTATTGAATCAGTGAAATCATTTTAGTTAAAAAAGCTCTGCACATTTCACATGAAAGAAAATTTATAAAATAATAGTTGAAGCTTCATGTGTATTCCGTTATAGTACTGTCTCATCAACTGATGTCGTTTGTCATCACAACTGTCAAATTGACAGATGAGTAAACGTCACTTTGGTGTTGACAGATCGCATAAATATCAGTTGCAAATTAGTGTTAACGAACAATAAATAAATTCCTTTTGTTTCATAAAATTAGAAACTGTCCTCAATAAAATTACACAAACGGGAATTTCTTTCCCAATCATTAAGTTATTCGACACGTCACCAAGTAAATACCGTTTTGTTTCAAAATAAAACTCGTCAAGCCAGAAACGTGGTTGATATCTAATCGTCTGCCAGTAATAATGTCCTTGGATTTCACCGCGAAACAGTTTTAGTCACGCTTAACTCGAAACTTATGATTTATGACTAACAGAGGTTCAGTGAAAGTGTTCTGATGCAACAAACCGAATATAAACTCCTTTCAACGTAACTTCATGATTGATGAGAGCCTATTCAGGTGTACAACTTTTTTTTTACCTGTATACCTTTTGCTGGAGGTCGTAGAACCCAATTGTGTCGTACCTATGCGATTATTACAAATGGCCCCAAAGGTTGACGACACCGCAAATTCCCGGAAATTATTCCATTAATACTAATTTTCTTTTTTATGGAAAGTGTGAAAATCTGTTGAGTTATAGGAGCGGTGTTATTTATAACAGCTACATGATGGAAGATAAATTAATTACGGCCATATTTATGACGTGATATAAAATATTGTATCAAATTACCCCACTTGTTAAATATGCTAATGCAGCTACTGTTTCAAAATCAATGTCGGTGTAAGAAGAAAGTCAAATTAATGAATTTCTTGATGCAAACGGGCTCTTGGAAGATTTATGACTGTGTTTAGAGGTCATTGTGACCGAAACTAATTGATGTATCCGCAGTTGCGCACGTGTTTATCTTGTACTTGATATCTTCATAGTTGTAAGCTGTGAAATAACATGTGTAAATAGATTTGAATACTAGCAACAGACCGCCGCGACGGCGCCTCCACTTTGTAACATTCCTCGAAAATTGCTCCAAGCTTTGTTGAAAATTATATCCAGAGTACAAACTCTGGTTTTCGAGATGGAAAAGGCGATGACGGGTGTTAGGCCGCTTGCAAACGTGAAGAAAAGTCGCCGGGACCATGCGAGATATCGTGTCGTTTCTACACACGAACTGTGTATACTGCTTCGACGCTGAAGACGCCTAAAGTGTGCTATGTCCGGTCCAGTAGAGGGTAGATGAGGAGGTTCCATGATAAATTTTCGTGCCTAGATCCGACAAAATTCTTATCGTTTACATAATGAACCATACAGTGCACCGAGTGAGTTCCAGTGGCCGAGTTGAGCAGTGGTGGCCGAGTGGTGGTCCTGACTTACGAGGTATAAATCGCGGGTTCAGACCCAGCCAGGCGCTTTACTTTGTGTAATTTATTTCATCACCATTGCTCTCAAAACGGTGAAGGAAAACATCGTGAGGAAACCGGCATGTCCTAGCACAAATTCGAAGACATGTGACATCAATCCGCACTGGGCCCGCGTGGTGGATTACAGCCCATTCCCTCTCCTAGAGAGGAGGCCTGAGTCCCAGTAGTGGGAACATTAAAAGGCTGATTATGCTGTACGTTATGCTACATAATGAATTGGTGTTATCTGCCGTAGACTCGGTAATATTTCTTAGCGTGTACAAGCGCCCTTACAGCAAGTCTACGTCCACGTAACATTTGTGAGTAATGATTTTTCTTTCATCTCGGCATAGGGACAGCATACCTTACGAAAGCTCCGCGTAACTGCTATGACTAATTCATTAAAATGTGAGAGAGTCATCTCGGTAGACGCCACAGAATCCGGTAGTACTGGTGAGATGTAGATATGCGGTTATTGTGCAATGTTACGTCAGCTGTATCATAGTTCTTGTGGCGGTTTTTAAATGAGAATTTTCTAAGTTAGCTTGTTGGATTTTATAATAATAATATTATTATTAGCTCACGAGGTTGTCAACATGTGTGAAGTGGATAGAGCAATCATTGTGCCGACAGTCGTAACGGCCAACGGCTTAATAGCCAAGAGCCTCGAACAACATCTGAGGAGGCTCTCATTAAGCGGCTGGATCAAGGGCCTGATATACAACGCAGTACTCCTCAATACGGCTCGCATTGCGAGGAGATTCCTGTCTCTGGAGCCCTAAGCACCGGTAGCTTGGACTCTGCTCCCGACACCGGCCGATAACTATGTTTTAAATTTTTAAATGTATTTTTATATGACTTTATTTAAAAAAATGTAAATTGTATGTGTGTATAATGAATAAAGGAAATAATAATTCATTAATAAGATAACGTTTGGTCCACAATATCTGTTAGCTATTCCTAAATCTACGATAGCTTTAAGAGCGTAAATTGTATTTTAATAGAGCGGTAAGAATAAATTGACAGTAGGTAGATATCTAATACTTTAGGCCGAGGTATCTCATGATTCAGTTATTTCAAGATTTTCCACTGCGAATAAGCAGGTAGTATTCTGTAGTATCTTTTTGCCCTTTTGCCCGCCATGTAAGTATATTTTAGGATTGCTTCCTGGCTGAAGATGATTGGTATTTTCTTCAAATAATCGATGATTAATTGTGTCAAGGCTGATAATAAATAAGAAGCCTGAAAATTGTTCTCTATTCTATAAGTAATTAGAACTTATTGTTCCTTTTCTGTTTGTTTTAGCTGTATGTGTTCCTTATCGTTTTAATAATTAATACTTACACAACCTACCAATTCGGTTACTTGATATTATTATGTCAGTTATAGGTTAGACGAAGCGTCATTGTTACAAAGCTGACTCCGACGTGAATAAACTGGAATCTTCTTTTCTTAGTAGATTTTCCGACATTTACACAGACAGACGTCAAAATAGAACTTCGTGGTATTTCTCGCACTGTTTCTGTGGTATGAAATGGATTGACTGTTAGTTGTTATAAAAAGTGCTAGAAACGTCAGAAAAAATATTTTCTTTATTCGTTAATATTTTAGTTTGTATAGAAAAAATATTCCAGCGTTTATAAATTGTTTTTCTATGCAAACCTAATTTGATTTGGCAATTTTGTATGCACACGCAATTATTACTATTATTTTCTTTTGTATCTGGAATACTTTATATTATATTGTGTGTTTTCATTGTAACAGATTTGCAATAGTTATTAAATTTCATGTTCAACTTTGGTTCAATGTTTTCAAAATTCCAAGGTACTCTAAGTAGACGGGAGGAGATATTGGACTCTAATTTATCACCTGATTCGTGTGTTTAGGACTAAAGTTGTAACAGGAGAATTACGATAAAAATCCTAATTCATTGATAAATTAATTATTTATACAAATAGAAGGGCTCGAGCAACCCACAGTGTGTCATTAAATTCCCATATTGAAATCACTAATTAGACGTCGGACCAAATTTGAACTGATTCGAGTGTTTAGAACCAAAGTTGTAGGAAGTACTAATGAAAATATTTTTAAATTTCTAATTGAAATATTGTAACTTATTGAAGGGATCTTACCAACTTTCCATCTCCACCTTTATTATATACAGTTCAAGATAAGTTTACATCGACAATTTAGTTTGGGACCTAGATACCAACACTAGAATCGTCCTGGCTTGTTTTTTCATTTTTAGATGGAAAAAATTATCCAATGACAACCCCCGCACATGGGCGGAGCGGGAGACAATATCAGACTGTTACTTATTTAAAACCCACTCCTGCTTCCCTAGCCAAGTTACAACTGTTTCGCTTGCGTCGAACGCTTCGAGTTGACCACGCCCCCGATTTTTTTGTCCTGACCGTCATTCCCGTACATTTGAAGCTTTCTACTAGCGTTAACGATTGCAGATTAGTATCTTGGCCAGGGATACTGTTCCATCGTTACCCTTCGTACTGGGGCCGAATCTTTCTTTCTGAACCAGATCCTTGGCCCCTTCCTAGCTTGTTTGGCTGCTAGGTTCAGTTTCCCAAAGCGTCTAGAGTCATGAATGAATCCTAAACGCTGCACGATTTTCATGAACCGTCTGCACATTTCTTTTGAACCGTTAACAATGCCCCCGAATACATAATTCATGTTCCCACTGTAGTGGATTCTTTTGGAGCCGAGCCAAGCGAATGTTCGCAATGTGAAGTTATTGTACGGGTTTCCGTCATAACTAGAATAGCGTACAATCGTTATGTTTAGACGAGTAATGAAATTATGACGTGCATGCGTTTTTTTTTTTGCAGCGATTGCATCACTGCTTACCATCAGGTGGGTTCGCAGTCAAGCACTTTTTTTTTACCGTATTGACTTTAGAACGGTTGCCTTTCCATGACGTGATAAAATATCAGTCTTACGAGCGAGAAAGAGAGATGGAGGTATACGCTTTATAGAGTTCCGTTCCTTAAACAGTTCAGTTTAGGTCGTAAAATAGATCGCGTTAACAGCTTGTGGTAGGATCTCAGGTTTAATTAAGAAGACGGTTTTGATATGGAGTCCTACCTTAATTTTATTTATTCGATGTAAGTTCAAATAACTCGTTCGGCTCAGGGTGGAGCAAGACGAAATGTCAGACTTTTTTTGAGTAAAACTCACCTGTGTTCCGTCAGTTGCCTTTGCGTTCCAGGTCCATGCCAATTTTTTATTTCTTTGCATTATTGGTACACATACCAATTTAGTAACTGGTTTTTGATTAATAAATAAAACTAATCGCTTAATATCGTAAGCGATTATTTTAAACATTAAAATGTCTGTGGAGAAAATTTGGGAAATCTAAATACCTTAAAGACGTAGTTTTTACCCGCTAAAAACCTCAAAAAAAAAATCGGTTAACCTACATAACTAAATAAATTATACATATACTTACAGCTTTTATTTTAGACAAGTCACAGAAATCTAACCGTTAGTTGTAATTAAATTTTGACGTACCCAATAGTCAGTTACAGTCACTACAACTGCAGTTACTAACATTGTAAGGCTACCAAGAAACTGCACAGTCACTGTGTGTGTATGTGTGTTTAAATAAAAAATTAACAACCAATTAAAGTCAGTAAACAGCACTAGTTGTGCAACCTGTGTTACGTCGAGTCATTGCACTTGGGCTGCGAGTATTAATGCGCCTGCGCAAGCCGTGACTGAGCGTTTCCTATCGGCAGATAGGTACTTAGGAACGGGAAAAAAAAGTATTAGGTACTACTAATTTTTATTATAGGTACTATTAGAATAGTTTCAACTTGCTTTCTATCTGATTGCAATGCCGCTGAAATATAATAATAATAAATAAATAAATATAAATCATTCGTTTTCAGACAGAATCCCTATCCACACAATTAGGTACCTACATAAAAGTATACCAAAAAAAAGCATAAACTTAAATAAAAATAAAAAAACATTGCACTCATAATAAGTAAACCAAACTTATTAAGTATAGTCTCCGGTAAGGAAGGTTCTGGAGTGGCGACTACTTACCGGAAGACGCAGCGTTGGACGGCCTCCAACAAGGTGGACCGATGACCTGGTCAGGGTCGCGGGAATCCGATTGATGCGTGATGCACAGGACCGGTCGTTGCGGCGACGCTTGGGGGCCTATTATCTAGCAGTGAACGTCTTTCGGCTGATATGATGATTGAGAAGGAATTCCATTGCTTTCATGTATGCACAATGAATGTGTTCCCAAAATGATTGGTGCGTGTTGGCTATACTCCATCTATTTAAGTAGTTAACTAAATGTAAACAATCTTTATAAATCTTTAATCTAAAAAAAAAATTCTAAAAACTTTACCTAAAATTTTTTACAATTACCTAGATATTTACCTAAACCGATGATAAGTAATTAACTAAATTTAAATAATCTTTGATGTCTTTTAAACGATTTATTTTAAATAAAAAGACTTATCTAGATTTTTTACGTTCATTTAACAACTTACCTAAACAGATGGAGTAAAACTTTTAGAAAAAAAAAATCCTCTGTGGTCGATAGATCAAACTGTAAAACACAGTGAATCCATAATTTTCTTAACAGCAAACTTACGTAAGCCAATCATTAACACACACTTCAAAACAATCACACTCAAACAATTTTCAATTGCGTTCTCATAACTAACGCCTAATATTTTCAAACTACTGTTTTCTCACTGAATTAACATAAAAATATATTTTATCAAACATACGTCCGACAGCGGCCGGAATTAACATATAAATTAAAAAAAAGAAAAGAATGGTCACGTCTGGCCGAGTTTGTTTTTAGGGTTCTGCGCCCAAAGGGTAAAAATGAGACCTTATTACTAAGAATCTATCTGTCTGTCCGTCTGTCTGTCACCAGGCTGTATCTCCAGAACCGCGATAGCTAGACAGGTGAAATTTTCACAAATTATGTATTTCTGTTGCTGCTGTAACAACAATTTTTTTTATATATAGTTAGTTATGTGTAAGACAATGTACGTACTTATTATTTATGTTTAAGTTTTGCTTTTAATAGGTTATGCATATTTTTATTTTTAATGTTTTGATTTTATCATAAATGTATGTTTAGGGTTAAGTGTAGTTGTTAGCTGCACTATCGCATTAGGTTATAAGGCCTGTAAAGATAGATGTAAAGAGGATAAATAAATAAAATAAAAAATGTTTCTTGTTTTGGGGCTCCCCATACAACAAACGCGATATTTTTTGCCGAATTTTCCTAAAGACAGTAGGGAACCCTTCGAGCGCGAGTCCAACTCGCACTTGGCCAGTTTCTGTTTTTTTGTTAATTGCTGTATTAACATATAATTATTTCTTCCTGTTTGCTTTTGTAATAGTCTTGTGCGTTAAGCAGAGGATATCAGTTAGATTGACCTAGATTACCTTTGTTTGTGATGCGAGTTAGGCGAAATTAACCTTCGATCTATCGTATTATCCGATTGTTTGATTCTTTATCCAAATGTTGACTATCCAGGCATGTAAGTCGGGATAGTCAACTTTTGGATTATTTTTTTATATCATTTGTTTCTCAAGAAGAAGTGAAGTTTCATAATTTTACACATTTAAACTAATATATAAATCGTCATGACAAATTGTCAATAAAATTTAATTCCCAATATAATGTTTTTTTTTTTCAAAAACATTGCACACTAAAAGTTACTTCTGTATCGTAAGTGTGTTCACAAACAACACATGCACACCCAGACCCAACTAATAGGTCATACAAATAATTTTGTTCAGTGCGGGAATCAAACCTGCGACACGCAACACAGCTGCCAATAGCTCAACCACTGCGACAACCGTGCCATCGATTTGATTAAAAATAAACATGTAACCTATCTTATTCGTTATATAAACAAGATTGATTGTAGTAGCTACCTCGAGTCTATCGCACAGCAATATTCTAATAAGGAGCCCACTTGTTTACAACATGGCCGGCTCACTGTGGCCTTGGAAACTCCAGGGTTACTGTGTTCCATGACGTGACCAGGTACCATGTTAAAGTAAATCAAGATACCATCAACTTGTCAGAAAGCGTACTTCATTAGACGAAAAGAAAAAACGCTACTACGAACTTAACTTTAGCAAAAAAACTCAATTGGGTAGTCGTCGTTATCTAAAATTGGTATCGATCTGCGCACACGCATTGTGTTTTGTTTTCGAAATTCGAACGTCACGCGATTGGCGGAGGAAATTTTCCGTAATGCCTCCGTAATTGGTCGGAACGTAACAATGAAACCTTTCGTATTTCACTTATTTTGAATTTATAAAGCGTAATCGAAAGTAGAATATCAGAAGGCCCGTTTTCGCACCGTATGTTCTTTAAATTCTGGGTTCATGTTGACTTCTGAAAGGGAAACCCGTTCTGGAATTCAAGGGCAAAGATGGAACAAATGTGTGGTTTAAATCAGTGAATGTCTGACTCGCCCTCCCGCTCCACCCTAAAACGGGAGAAGTCATTGGAAATTTTACCAGCTTAAAGAAAAATCGTTAAAATAAATTTGAAAACTGTTTCTAAATGTATAGGGGTATAATACTCGTAAATAGATGGTGTTTTTCAGGCGAATAAGAAAGTAGAATGAAAAATCGAAGCGCCAGACGTTATAAACTTGTCGATCGTGTTAATGTATGGTTAGGTATTGTTTGATTATAAACTAGATTTTATACTGATTCCCAGCTGAAACCTGTCACTTTTGTTAGATTCAAATAACTAATAATTTTATGCTGCGTATTTTTAAATGTTGCCATAAAAAGATAGACTAATAATATAATTCTACATATCTGTCAAGATAGATACGAGATCCCTTTCTAAAACAATATTTCCAAAATTTATACTTTTTACGTAATCTTTTTTTTCTCACTTCCTGTCTGTGTTTGTTTACAATCAATAAAACTAATGAGATTCTTCACACCTGGTTAAGTCTGGTTATACCAATTTATTACAGTCCAGCTTGACATTTGTTATAAATCTTCGTTATTTATTATGAAAGTGAAGTAAAAGTAACTATAATTTACGTAATTTTTGTTTAACTTAAATACATTCATTTTTGCTATGTATTTTAGAACAAGAATTATACTAAACATTAGCTTTTTGCTTCAGTAGCTTCAGTAGTTTATCAAACGCAAGAACCATGCAACCTTCGCGCATTTTCCGAGATTAAAGAGCTCTAACTAATACTGTAGCTTTATAGCAGGGTAAGAATCATACCAATCGAATCAGGATTTTCCAGATTTTGGCATTCACAAACATATTCATACCATTCGAATAATTTTAACTCTCTCTATAAATGTTTAGATTTATTTTATAATTTTCTTCGCTTCCATTTCCTCTCCATTTCCGGCACAGAAGTAACATTCGGAAGGCATCAATAGAAATACTTTCAGTGCATGCAAATGTACTAACACTTTCAATATCTACCCTAGTTCATTGCTCCAAGTAAACCACTCAATCCACTGCGTCAGCTGAGCTATAAAGATTTACTATTGTAGAAACCAATATTGTGAAAATATGACGGCAAAATATAAAACTCTAATACACTTACGCACTCTTTGCAAAAGCATATTTATTTATTCTTCCGTTGCTGACGACTATATTTTTAAAGCGATACACTTGGCATGTTTTGAGAGATGAAATGCAATTTATCATAATATTATTTAAAATGGAAGCTGTATTTTTAAGACGATAATATAAAATTGTTTACTGTCATTCAAGTTCTCAGAATTTTAAATCAGAATGGTAGAACTTGGAATCTTAAGACTTCCTTTTAAAAATACTCTTTGAACTTCAAGCTTATGAAACAAACTTTTACTCTGCATTTATAGATTAAAGTCCCTCCAGGTTTTAAAATTAAATTTTTTAGTCAATTCAACAAAATGTGACCGGTGTTTCCTAACTGACTACCCTGAGAAAACATCCTAAAATAACTTCTCCAGATCTGAGTGGAGCGAGAGAGGCTATTTAACGTTAATTGACTAAAACCCGCCGGTGTTCCTTCAGAGCACTTTGAGTTCCAGGGCCACGGTAACTCTTTCGAACAATCTTCCAGTCCTGGCAGATCTCGGTCCTATAGTGTGCTCTGTCAGTTTTACATGGCACAGGACGCGCCATCGATCCAGGCCTGGTCTTATCCGACAGCAAGCTACATGGATAGAAGTCCCTAACAGCTATTAATGGACAACAACGGCACTAACAAATTGCTCATCCAATTTGAACCTGTAGTCACATCAGATTTTATCGAGCTGTCGGAGATCCTCTTGCCTGGACTCAAGTTGCCATGACCAACCTGGAAAACTCTAAACCAGCGCCTAGCAAAGACAATTTCCACAGATGGGAGTTCTCGGACGGTTCCTATCGTGGTTGCGCGGCGTCTCTCCGCAGACCATGTCCCACCTTCCATTCTGTGTTCCTGCTCACGTAGGTACCTAATGACAGCGTCAGCGAATGGCGTTGCAGTGGCCGAATACTGGTCCAGGCAAAGAATTTGACTAGTTTTGCCATTGAAGATGGTCACTAATCGGTCTGTCTAGCTATGAGGTTAGTTTATTACAATACCAAGCTATATTCTCCCATAGTTTCGCCTAAGCGTTAGTTGACTAACCTAACCAAATTAGCATCAGTAACGGGTGTCGGTAAATTTCCAACTTCCGCGGTTACGTTCGGCTCTGTTTGACACTACACATGTATGTATTTATGTCCGTTGCATTGTAATTATGTATTTATGTATTACAATGGGGCCAGAAAACCGGGCGATGCGGAGTCGGAGACCGTGTTAACTTCAAAATGCAGGTCAAGCTTTGGCGACTGAATTGATTTAAATAGCATTACATGGTTTTGTAAAGGTGGGTCTATGCTTGAGGATCCGAGCTCAAATTCATGTACACACTACACGAATTTGACCGACTCTAGAGGAGCCGAGCGCGAGCGACGCTACATAAATTTGAGCTCGACTCGTGCTCCGCTCGTTGTCTGCTCCTTTAGAGCGTAGACCCACCTTAAAGTTTGGCGCTAAGAGCTGTGTTACAAGCTTTTCTGTAATTCTTAATCGAATTAACCTATTTTAATGCTTTATTTTCTCACGATTATTTCTTAACAAACTATGAATTCTTGCTGCTCTAACTGCTCCTCCATAACAAGCTTCATCAATCGTCATGTCGATAGAAAAAGTATTTTTTTCTTTCAATAGCTCCACGATTATGCCGTCCTCAGACGCTGCGCGCTGGTGTTAGATCCCTACATGAACAGATGGCAAGGTCATGAGACGCACGATAAAAGATGGGGCATGGTCTGGGGAGAGAGATGCCGCACAAACTCTGTAGATCGGATCCGTCCAAGTACCCCCATCTGTAGAGTGTTTTTAATATCACGGGGATATCGTCACGAATCAGGGATTGGCCCGCACGCGGAATATTTCAAAATGCGAAAACACGTCCCGCTTGCGTATTCCGCGCATTACAATAAATACTTACGTGAAATGGACATTTTGAGTTGCGGGGCAATCGTGCGTAATGAAAACAGTACGATATTAAGAACACCTGTAGAGATTGTCTGTACCGCAACCTGGGTGAAAAATCTATTTAAATCGTACCAAGTTGGCCGTGGCAACTCGTGTCCAGACGAAAGCCTAACAATCCAAGCCCTTCAATCCCAACTTTGTAACACAGACTCCAAGTATCTCAAAACAAAACAAACAATAGTTGTGAGACATTGTAGGTACATAGTATTAGCATATATTTGCACTAACAACATTACTCGTTAACACGTTTACACGCTGTAGCATCACGTATGGCCACCACGTGCTTTTGGATGACGTAACCAGCTGATTCATGAGACTATACTACTGCCACAGTGTAATTATAAACAGTGCTTCAACGCTAACTTTTTTGCAAAGGAATTGTGGAGATGATTGAGCATGTACGTACAATACGGACTTCCATACTGGAATATAAGTAGGCAGTTACACTACAGAATTTAGAGTCTTTGTATAAGCTCATGAATATATAGCACTGATGAAACACTGGTAGATTTTAATCTGTGTTTCATGAGCTCTGCGTTTCAGGGGCACGGTCACTCTTTCGAACAATCTCGGTAGGTAGACAGGTAGGCCTCTATCAATTAACTAAAACTTATTGTTCATTAAGCCCCAAGCGAACGCTGGCGTTTGCGCTGTCATTGTCTTTCTATTGTGTCTCTAAGTGACAAGATTCAAAGGTTTAAAAGTATGTTCAAGAGTGTCACAATATCTTTCGAACACAGCTTCTGTGTGGCTTTATCGGCTTGAAGGAGGGAGGATTTACATACGATGGACTACAGAATTGTTCTGAAGAGTCACAGCAGCCCTGGAATGCAAAAGGCAATTGACAAAAAGTCTGACACTGCCTCTCGCTCCACCTACCTAGAGCGTGAGGGATCAGTCATTTGCTGATTTCCCACATAAAGCAGGGTATGGAAAAACAACATTTGGTTTGCTAATCTCTGGTCAAATGTATGAACAGTGAACCACTTTAATAGTTACACTGTGGCACCACCGTGACCAGTATCCCGAGTTAAAATATTTATATTCCTATCACTGGAGGAAACGGAATGCGGAAACAAGACTCAAATAACAAGTATTTGTCGCCATTGTAGAGGATAGTTGCAAATAGGCGCCATATGCAGTTTAGACGAGTTGGTAAGTTGTGAATACATTGTAAGGAAGCCGGCATGTCCTGGAATGAAATATTCGAAGACATTGTGACATTACCAAGCCGCAATGATAAGTGATATTTATTTTGTAATTAGGTTTATAAAACACTTTACACGTCAATTTTTTTTCGTCAGTTTATGCTAGATGAGGCCGGTGTTTCCTATCTGACTACCCTGAGAAGAAAAACCGAAAAAAACTCAGGGGTCAAAGTCTCTACAGTCCGTACAGTAAATATGTAATGGACCCGATGGAATGGATGGCGTGTGTATGGTGGATTACGGCCCATTCCTTCGCCTAAAGCGAGGCCTTAGTCCCAGCAATAGGAGCATTCTAAGGCAGAATATGCTATGACGGCTAGCGCCGAAAGTCAGCGCTGTGGCTCTGTTCAATACATGAGCCCCAGCATTTTTTGATCACAGGCTGTTTTTCACGAATGTGTCGCATAACCCACACTATTGTAGAGTTATTATTATTTTGTTTTTTAAGGTATGCGCCATGTTTGTCTTATTTCTTTCTTTTCTTTCTATGTATACCTACCTTTATTATGTGTGGTACCCAATCTCTTTAGTACTAAGGTTTTCCCAACAATATAAAGACTTTTGAAGCATCTTGTTTATGAAATGCGATATACGAGTAATTTGGCACGAAACAAGGTCAGACATACTTCACGTTGAAGTGTTTTCCTTTACGAAATTAGAATCAACTATACTTGTAGGAAACTAAAATTAACACATTGTTTGACTAAGTAGAGCACTTTGTTATTGGCATAAATAAAAAAAAAAACGACCAAGTGCGAGTCGAAAGGTAACGTGCCGTCAGTAGCAAAAAAAAAAGTCTGTTGTCTGGGAGCCCGACTTAAATATTTATTTTATACTGTTTTTAGTATTTGTTGTTATATTGGCAACAGGAGAGCAGTGGTGGCCGAGTGGTAACGGCCCCGACTTACGAGTTGTAGGTCGCGGATTCGAACCCAGCCAGGTGCATTACTTTGTGTAATTTATTTCATCACCACTGTTCTCAAAACGGTGAAGGAAAACATCGTGAGGAAACCGGCATGTCCTAGAACCAAACATTCGAAGACATGTGACATTCACCAACACGCACTGGGTCCGCGTGGTGGATTACGGCCCGTTCCCTCTCCTAGAGAGGAGGCTTGACTCATTTATTATTTATAACAGGAATACATCACCTGTTAAAATTTCAACTGTCTAGCTGTCACGGTTCATTAGATACAGCCTAGTGACAGACAGACGGACAGCGGAGTGATAGCAATAGGATCCCGTTTTTGCCCTTAGAGTACGGAACCCTAAAAACTAGCTGTCATTACGTACTTGGAAGTCTTGAATGTGCATATTTATTTGTTTAAGATGTTAACGACCATTCTGCCATGCGCAGAAATCACCTTCATGATCTAACTCTTCACGCGATTCTGACCTCTATCTGTAATTCCTCTAAAGGCGATAATACTGTGAATGATGTGATTTTACTGGTGTCATTTATTAGGTACAGGTGTTTACAAAATCTCATGATTCATTCATCGTGGTCAATGATCTTAGACGTGTTTTGAATCAATAATGATCTATCAGTTATAAGTATGAAGTTTGGCACTACCAAACTTCATATTTTTTTTTGACATAAGTGGCGAGAGACAGCGCTAAAGGTAGAACTACACTGCACACACGTGTGCCAGGTACACCGATCTGGGCGCATCAGTCTCCATACATTTTATATAGCAACTAGACTTGTAGAGCTACACTAGATCCACGCCACGCGACGTCGTCGTCGTACGTACAAATCAGGCGAGGTCCACGTATGCATCGGTCTAATGTAGTTCTAGCTTAATAGCTCTGTTTTTTGTGCACATTTTTTATTGAGCTGTTGTTCAAACATAGTAACATGCACTGAAAAATTGACGATACGGCTAGAGTAAGCAGTGATGTAATCGATGATGGTGAAGCGCACTAGTTTATTAATTCACTCTAGCTTTGAAGACACCTAAATTATAATCGGACTTAAAAACAGCAGCAGGCAAATGGTTCCAGTCCTTCGATGCTCCTTGGATAGACTGATGGTCACACTTTCTGGCGTTTGACTACTGGTAACAACTGTCAAAGATCTAAAAAACTTTCCTCAATACTTGCTACAAAACTTTAGATAAATATGATGAACTTGTTTTGAAAGAATTTTAGTACAACGCGGTGGCAAATACTTACAAATAATGCTTGCTACGTGATTGTGGATAATGTTACGTAATTTTTTTATCAATGTAAGGTCAACAGGACGCGTGCGGAATTCTACCCACATCCTATTATTTTCCGCAAAGTGTTGTTGGACTAATAAACGAACGTAAACGATAAAATAGACGGAGATAACAGGCGCAATGACTTTTGAGATGGTGAACTTGATGAAATGCCTCCTCTGTGATATGCTAACCTAGTACCTACATCATCATCCCTAACCCACGCTGGAGACATCTCAGGCGTCGAAAATCGCAGGACGATTGCTGACCATCCGTAGGCACAGGTTTACGTCTGGCAACTCGGCAGGTAATCTGGTAACTCGCCGTGCGCATCGTAAGGGCCAAACCCAGGTTGAAGGCGCGGGGCCAGTTAGGACCGACGCCTGCCCTGGCTGCAGACTGTTCGGAGAAATTACCATGGCCCTCACAAAAAGGAAAAATGAAGGAACACTGGAATTTTGTCAAAAGCCTGATACTGCTCCACCAAACCTACATAGAAAAAAGTATCTACATCTACATACATCATAAGCAGACAACCAATAATCGATTAAAATTAAAATTTAACTCACAAACGGTATTTACAATTCACCTTCTGATAAATACAAATAGAAAAAAAACTAATCAATTAAAATCCAATTAATATTCTCCAAACACGTGCATGCTCAGAGGATATTGATAATGGAAGCGGACGCATGTCCAATCATTATTTTTTTACAATGCATTTCCGCAAACAACTGTACTCACTCAATAAATTACACCTAATCTACGAGTAGCCTGTACTGTTACATTTCAAATTAACAAGAACAAATTAACTGTAGACGCTAAATCCAAAATGGTGGTCAATGGCGGTCAGGTTGTGAAGTTGTAAAACCATGAGATCAGATTGGAATCACCCATCGAGTCTAATAAATGACGTAATATGTTTTATGATGTAAAAATATCTGATGATTGTGGGTGCACGTGTTATTGAACTTTTTTCAGGGTTGTCTAGCGTGCTAGCTTAAAAATAGTAAGACTTTACTGAAACCGTCTTCAGTACGTTATGACCTTCTTCTTATCAAACGAAAATCGCTTGTCCCCTTTCAAAAATAATATTAATGTCGTATTAAGGTAAGTTTCAAATTAGCGGTCTTACAAAGCTTCATTTGTGATGCTCCAGTGGTATCGGGGTCAATTTACGACTTGTTTTTGATTTCCATTTAGGTTTTATTCATCATCGCTGCTCTCAAAATGGTGAAGGAAAACATCGTGAAGAAATCGGCATGTCCTAGAACGAAAAACTCGAAGATAATAACATTCACTAACTCCCATTGGGCTTGCGTACTGAATTACGACTCATTTCCTCTCATAGAGAGGAAGCCCGAGTCCCAACAGTGGGAACATTATAAGGCTGAACATGCTTCAGGCTTATGCCGCATTTTATAGCGTTATAGTGATCTCAATCCTCTTCACAACGGACAGCCCTGCTCCCAATTCAATGTAACATGCCGATCACTAATTGGCAGTGTCATAACCGTTCTAGTTAATCAGTAGCCCCCAAACAAAGTCTGGTGTGGTTAATTAGTTACCTTTTTATTGCCTTGATTTGCCTCCATAATCAATGTTACGGATTTATAGATCAATTGCGGTCTGGCACCAATGGTAGAGCTATAAATACTAAAAAGCTTAATACACACATATGTCATCTATATAGGTTATATTGCGAGTTGTAGTCAAGTCAAAATAAGATATACGTAATCACCAAGGTAGAGATTTAACGAAGGAATATAAAACCATGGATTTATCTTTGATAGAATCTGAAAAGTAGGCCGATCGTATTACCAATAACAATACCTAAAGTGGTACCATCTATCTCATGGCTCCATGTTATTACCATTGTAAATATAAAGCGACGGCGAGACGCGACGCCGCGCATATGAATCGTCAAGTGGCAGAGCGAGGTCTCATCTTGTTAAACACCACATAGTATACTGCATTCTCTATGATCCGTATCTCGAAAGCTGCAAGGCCCATTATTGAAGCTCCCGTCCCTATATCTAATTCTGTACCTTATTCTAGATTCGCTTACAACTGCACATTAGTTTTAATTAATACAGCTAGTTCAACTCCAATCATATTAATTACACGTTAAGATCTTATTTTCATTGTCGTCAACACTAAAAATAGCTTCGAATGGATCTGTGTTAGTATGAGAAACAAGACTTGCAGCTTCAGTTAAACGATTGTTTGTAAGACAACTGAGACATTTGAATAGTAGAACCTTACTTTTTTTAAGTCTCCGAGAATGGTCAGCGGAGGCCTATTTTTACATACGCATCGCATACTATAATTGGTATGAAAGGACTCGCTGAATGCTGTCTAAAAATAGACGAAGAATTTGTATTCAGTACAATTTTGTCTCGAAGCGAACGACGACAATGCTTGGAAAAAATTGCAAGCCCTTTTATATTGCATTATTCTTCCATCCGTATGTAATTTTGTTTTATTGTGCCGCAACTTGATATACATGAAACGCCAAATTGTTGTCTTATTGAAGGTAAAGGGTCGTTGTGTTACACAATTTATTACATCACTGCCCTCAGGTTCCAGAACAAATATTGCCTTTTCTTACGTCCAATTTAATTTTAAAAGAATGTTTATACGTTGTGCTCTCAACCTAGGCTCGTAAAACATTGAATTTAGATAGAGTATAATGAACATAAATTTGAAGAGCCAACAAGGCTTCAATCAATACAGCTCCTAGAAATGTTGGATCTCGTCAGAGATAAGCAACCGATGAAATCCCTTTTTCATTTCCATATCATTAAATACGCAGTAAATTATATTCGTATTTTAAGCCACTGTCACATAGTTCATCATAAGCCTATTAAATACTATGGAATAATATTACAAACACATCAACAAACATGTACCATAATCCACAGTGTAAACTACAATCTTTATGTCTATTTTCCATGTAAATTCCACGTGAATTTATATTACTTCTGATTATGCGATGGATGCAAGAATTTATTCGATGAGTAGGTAACATGCAAAACGTACGTCGATACAATCTTGGACATTCCTTTTATATGTTTATAGTAGGGCTGCTCCTTTCTTGTCTTTAGATGTAAGTTACAACACGTCTGCCTTTCGTCCGTCTACAGTTTGTCTATAAAAGTTCTCTGTTTCCGATTACGGCAGATCAAAGGAGAAGAAATTTGATTACTGTATATCTTTTAAGACTTTTAAGAGTAAGTTTAGAGCTGAAAGTTTTGTGCCATTGTCGAATTTGATCAGCTCACTTGTTTCCAGAAACTTGAACTTGATTACTATAATAATCCAAATATTTCTAAAAATAAGGCTTTTAATTTTCAACGAACGTGACATTGTTATTATCATCCCTGTCTCCATAGGAATGTACACCAGGTACACGATTTGATGGCACCCGTTCTATGACATATTTAACGAGATCATCGAAAGTATTCGATGGACTTTTGATGTTTAACAATTTCCTCGCTTCCTTACATAGTCTGATAACGATGGAACAAGTTCTGTATACTAATTTATCGTGATATTTATATCCATTTCTAGATTTTACGATTGTTATTACAACTATCTGCAATAATCTTGACCATTTGTTTGGAATATTCAATATTTTCCCGTTGGATTTGGTGTTAGGAATCCCAATAACTGTTGTTAAGTAATATTTTAGTACGTACTACCGGTTTCGGTTGGGTGTTAATGTAATTCTACTTTACTTAGTTTTGTTTACTTCATATTTTCCCTAGTTTTTTTTTTACGGCCAAAATTATGTGTAATAATTCACTCATTTGTAAACTGCAATGTGACTGCTACGTATTTCAATACGTAGCAGTAGGATATTGATGTACTAGTATCTTTGTTCTATAATAGCCCTGCTTCCTGTCACCGTCGCATTTGTCATAAGTCACGTTATGGTTCAAATGAGACCAACAGTTGACCGCTTTGTATTAGATACTGCTTTCACTATAATTATAATATTAATTATTCAAGTGCAGTACTCTGTGAAATTGCACTGCAGTGTTATGAAAGTTCGTATTCGAATAACCTAAGCGTAAATAATAACAGAAATGTTATAATTCATACGTAACTAAGTTATTAAAGTTTATGCGTTTTCATAAAGTTAATTAATAAAAAAAAAACTTGCTATTGTTTTAAGATTTGATGACGCGAAAGTCGTTTCAGTCGATGCATTTGCAGAAAAAAGTTATGATAAAATCTTGAGCGGTGTTCCTCTATTTAAAACGGCAAATCGTCTTGACGTGACAAGCAAAACAATGATTGCTGGTGTCTCTAATTGCAAACGATTCACTTAATTGTACTCTGATGGCTCAATTAAAGCTAATAGCATGTAATTTGGCTTAATATTGAACATTGATTAATTTAAGATAACGCGTGTAATAATTATAACAGTAGCTTATCAATATTTTTCATCATAGCTATTAAGAAGCACGCCTCTAATACACGATCAGAATCTATGATAGCAGAGAAATAAAAACGGTCATGAATTGTATGGGAATGACAATTATAGATCACATAACAGTTAGATCTAAATACATATGTAGAGAAGTGTTGTGTTGCTGAGATCATTTTGTGTTGTCGTGTTTTGTAGACTGTCGAATAATGCATTTGCATTCTGTCTCAAAAGACTGACGTATCAGGTAATATCAAGATTGTGAGAAGTATAGAAATATAAAATACAAAACTCAATTGCTAAACCAACAGATTTCGTGTGGCATTCTTCATTGTAACTGATTGATATGACCATGTCTGGCATGCGTTCGGATTGAGGATTACAATTGCCTCGTGGATATTGCCAGCCTCGAGCACTGTGCCAAAGGATAACATTTTGGCACTTGTATCCTTAGAAATATGTTATTTGGTCATAAAAGTCGGCAAGTAGGCTTCAGGGTATATAAATATTGGCCAACTGTAAATATAGCTAAGACAATCTTAATTGTATTTTCATTCGTATTTATGGCAATTCTCCAAAGGCGTTTAAGGAAGTTTGGCTTCGGTTTTGTATATTCGTTCAATTAAAAGCTTATTTGAAATCTAACATCTCTATTCACACATTCGTCTTCAAAAGCAACAATTTATTTCATGAAAACATCAAACATATAATGCAAAATCTTCCATGAAATCTCGAACAAAGTTATATTCCCTGGGATATCCTACTCATGACACTGCAATAAATTAATCTGAAGTAGGAGCAAAAGAAATAAACGCGTTTTATTGCCTCCACCTATATTTACGAGACAAGATCCAGGGTATAAAATTGGCATCCTCTGGATACTTTAAACGTAACGTAATAATAGACGTGAAAGCATATTGCTTCAAACCCATCGTTGAGAACAGGTTATATGTGTCCCAATTGTTATCTTATTGGCTACAATAGCTTTAATAACCCAGAATCAATCATATGATTGGAAGGCACAGGATTCAATTTGTGATTAATTGGATTTTATACTTACTCTAACGAGGATCGTGTCTGCTTTTAACATTTTTATGATTATTAATGAAATGTCATCAACTTAATCCGTCTGATCGTTCTTTTTCATGCTAAGCGTTTACGTACAGTCTTCTTTATTGGATTCATTTAAGTTTGATGATAATCTCTATATAAATTATATATATCGACATCAACACGGGATCTTGCACAACCTCACATGGTTGTATCATTATTAATTGGCGGACAGTTCAATGCCAAATGCTCCCATTGATAAAGGCACAGGCGTCCCGGTTCACATGGTATTCACAGTCACTATCTTAATTGGTAAGGTCATTGTTAATCATTATTTTGAACGTGGAAGTTCAACTGAATATGTTAATATTTTATCAGAAGATACAAAGCGGATGGAATTTAATAAGCAGACCATTACAAATGAGATGTACGAGCATGAAGGCAACCTTGTTTTTACACAAGCTCTGCATTTCTCTTCTTCTTCACTTCATGTTTTATTCACGTTTACAATCTCTTACCTACATTTTGTCCTCAAAACCTAGCCAAGTTGTTAGCTACATACCGCATATCTCACTCCGAGGTCTTATCCTTTTTCTGCTTTATTAAGATACTGCATTTCATATGTAATATGTGTCTGCTGTCACATCAAGGCATTAATTCACAATTTACTGCGCCGAGACGCGTTGGTGACTAATTTCACCAAGGCCAAAGACGATCCATTATTATTTATTACCTTATGAAATGATTCCCTTACCAAACATTACATTTCGATCCTTCTGGCCAACTTATAAAGTTCGTTTTCACTTTGCGCTGCTGGAATTGAAATCTCATTTGGACCCTTTACTACATCTGTGAGTCACAAAGCGAATTAATGTGTTACTAAAAATAGTGCGAATGTAACCCAACGTTTTATGTGCAAACAACTACGATTGTTAACAGAAAATTTCTTTGTTTTGAATGTCAATTATCATTTGATGTATTTCTGGTTGCTTTGTGGCTCTACTCACTTTTTCTTTTACAAAGATGATTGTATTATCTTTCTCTATTGTGAAATCAGTCATTATTTGTTTATGTAATTTTCCACTTCACCTTTATAGGTTTTCGATACTTACGTTACTTCTGTGTCAAGTGTTTCGAAATCAAACAAACGGTTCATGTGGCGGTGCGTGACCGTTTTAGGTAAATTTTATGGCAGGTGCCAGCAATTTGTTTATACCCATCGTGTTTATACTACTCAGGGCTGCCCTTTGTACTACATTTTTTGTAAATTAGTATGTCTTTTGCTTTTTGTATTAGTTTCCTTGAACTTCATTTGATTACACTTACGTATAATATTTGATTTAATTTTATATGAATTTTTGTATTATTATTTATTAGGTATGAAAGTATCTATGCATTAGATTTTGTGTTTAATTGTTTGCATCATAATGTAACTTGTTTTTTTTATTTTAGTTTGTTGAATTTTTTAGTTGTTATCGTACAGGAACTATAAATTCATCGTTTCGTGGTACCCCTAAATTGTTGTGTAGAATACATTGACCCATACTCTCTTCTGGTACATGTCTGTCCGCGGGTCTGTTTGTGCGTGCACCATGGGTTCCGTCATTATTTATAGAATTACATCATTTCTTCTAAAAACAGAATTTTACGAAACGCGGTTCCCGTTATAGTAATTTATTGAGAAACTGCGACTGAAACTGTTTCAAGGAAACGCGTGTCTGTTACAGATCTTAGAACTATTGGAGGTATTTCAGTTCGATTGTTAAAAATATAGCTTCAAACATAAAAGCTTTCATTATTATAACTGCTTCTGTAATGAACCCAAAAAAGTGTCAACTGCCATTTTATTTTTTTGTCACTGCTATTAACAGAAGTGTACTTATAATTCATGAGCCCTATCGTACTCCCCATATAGCTATTCGAGTACATCATTGTTGCGAATGTAGTGCTGCTCACTACAAAGGGCTGGAGGGCACTTCCCCTGCAGAGCATGCACTCATGTTCAAATTGTACAATCATGTGCCTTTAGTCGATTATGATTTTGAGAAAATTTTTTTCGTTAGTGCTCATATGCGGTATGCATAGCTCTAAAATTCTTTCAATTGTCTATTTTATTTTTTTATCAAATGTTACAGTATTTTCATTCCCAATGATAGCCATTTCAGATCCTACTGCTTCACCATCTTTCTCATCACAATCTTCTACATCAAAAACTTCAATCACAGCTTTATTCACTCCAAAAAAGAATCTCATTAATAATGAGTGTTTTTCATCCAAAAAGCAATTCGCGATGCTTTCCACTACACTGCTCTCCCCTTATAGCGACACATCCACTGGGTACCTACTAACTGGCGTCCCACTGTGTAATACTGGCTGTTATTACTTTTTTGTGCGCAAGTTCACCTGCTGTGCATCCGTGAGTAACGAGCCTGGTATTAAGCCGTTCGTTATTATTATTGTGTAAACCTAGCATTAGGTTATGAAATATTATTAAGTTCAATGTAGGTAGATATATACCTTTTGGTGGGACTGTGTTTTTGATACCCTGTTGAATTAACGTAGCTTGAGCTTGACCTCACTGAGATAAAAATATGTGTTATTCTGTTTTTGAATTATCGACTTTCTCAATATTTTCTCTTATATGACTAGCAATTTGTACCGTTAACACTCACACAAGATTATTTTATGTCATTCATCATTCCAACCAATTGATAAGTTTTATTAAGTGTTAAAGTAACAATAATTTATACTTTATCTTAGTTTACACTTAACACTTTTATCTTCCTTATAATACAATCAATACCTTGTATTTTAACGGATCAATGAATGATAAAATATACAAGTAAATCTTTCTTTGAGCTATGTTTCAGTTCATTTACGTATTTTAGCAAATTATAATATTATGATCTTAAAATAATAACCCTCCTTCGTAGTCACCGACCTCCCCCTCCCTCTATCCTTCTAACTATGACGTCAATAGAACTTAGTCTTTAATCTCATTTGAAAGGATAAATCCAAAAGCCATTCACCCGTAAATTGATACTGCTCGGGCACCTACCCTTCGTCTGTAAGTATATAATTCAATAGAAGTATCATGTATCTACGTCACGAAATTAAATAATGACGTCAAGATCTTCTGAACATAACTATCGTGATATTCCTTCGCCAATGTACCTAAATTATGTTTTGTTTGTTTTGACAACAGTAGCGTCTTACAGATAAACAAGTTTATCTTGTTATTTACCGAGTTAAAATAAAATACATGCCAATAGCCTTTAGCTATTGTTCTGGAAAACTAACACAAACTTTTCTGAAATAAAAGTCGATCTCAGGAAACCTTCAAACACAACAAATTTTAAGGGTGAGTTGCACCATTTAACTATAACGATAACCAAACCATAACCAGCCGTGAAACGGTCTCCTATTGGTTAATTTGACGATTTGACAACTGATAACGGCTTTGTAATCGTTATAGTTAAATGGTGCAACTCACCCTTAAACAAAAAACATTCTTATCCTACACAGTCGTGCATATATACGTCATGAAAAACAAAAGATTCACCAACAATTTTCCGTCATCTACGTCAGTTAGCAACAATTTTTCCGACCTACGACAACCGCGGTCGTTCACCCCATCGTTCCACTTGAGAGTCTCCCAGCAACACCCCCTGCTGACGCGAAACTCGAGTCTGCATTCAAGTGTTCGTCTCTCAGATAAAACTGCTGCACAAAGCCTTCCCCAAGAGCCCTCAACGTACGCGAATCCGTTCTAAAAAGAGAAGATGCATTTTTCGCTGCAATGCACTTTTCACGTATTGGGAACAGACTGCTGCTTCAAATAATTACTGAGGGGCTTCTTTGTCGTTGTAATGGTCATTGTCGGAGTATGCTGTATCTTCGTCATTTAGGTTAGGTTCAGGTGTCTATTAATTTACTTTAATAATTGCCATTAAAACTGCAAATAGGTACAGAACCTTTAGAAGAGTAGATAATGAGGTTTATTCGATTCACCGAATTGTTTGATTGAAATAACGGACTTCTGTGTATGGTAGTTTCTTGAACCTGTGTAAAGCCAGTATAATTTAAGTAGCCTTCAACTCTATAATAGTAAGGAATGGATTAATTTATAATCATGTACTTGCTTAAATTTAACCAATGTTTACAGCCAACAACAAAGATCTCATTGAAACTACAGTTAACTCAATCGTGTAACAAAGATTAGCTGCAGTTAACTTATAAATGAGATAGCTTAAACCTTTTAACTAAACATTATTCAATCTAAACGGAAATGTGTCAGTTGAAGCACGATGAAGGAATATAAGTAGCTCAATATTAACATCGCAAAGGTAACACTTATGTACAGAGCTTCCGTTCTATTTACACATATTGTGTGTACCGACTAATGAATTCACTACAGTTGCAGATCAAAAGATATTCACGTCCGTGCCCCAAGCTGCAAATATAACATACTTACGTAGACCAAAGTAAAAGCGCCCTTAAATGCACCTGAAGTAGAATTCAGGATAGACGCAGATATCAATCAAGCAACGCCTAAGGTCGACAAAAACGATCCTACAAATGAATATCACCCTTAATCCCTTGACATAAAATCCAGAAGGATTGCATAATTTATAATGGTAGTGGAAGACTAAAACAGTAGTGTTGGGAATGAACGCGTTATTACTATGCAGACGATTGATAATAAACTCCTTTCATTGCCATAAATATTGTATCAGTGGAAATTCATAAATAGGAACGGGAAATGAAAATGTTTATCTACTAGAATCTGGTATTTGTTCTGAATAGCCATAGATATCATTAGGATCATCTTGTTCTCATCAATCAAATCATACATAAATATCGAAAATTCCTCGAACTACGATTTCAATGCTGTTTTGCATTATTTAAACAACGTTTATCCATCATCTTCAAGAGAAGAGGCAGACTAAAGAAAGATGGATTGTGTTAAAGATGAAAAGGCTATGAAAGAAGAATAACGCACTTGTTCAAAGTAGTAAAAATGAGTTGGATAAAGTAAAAGAAACCGCACTAAATTCCTATTCCGTCCTAGTCGCATTAAAAAGCATTCCTAACATTTACAAACAAATTGCTAAGGATACAGAATATATAGCAATCCAACGTAATGTGCAGCACGTCCTGCCGACTTCCGCTGCGCAGGCGCCGCCGGCGCTGACACTGACCCGTTCCCACGAAGCCCGATAACTAAGCATGCTATAGAAATATCCGACTTCCACCATTCCTCTTTTAAAGCACACACACATATACAACGCGATAGATATGTGACATTTCAGCATCGTCCCTGGTATGCAATTCTCCTATCTGGTATTACAGATAAGAGCAGACATCGGTGGCCACTTAAAATCAAAGAAACCGCTTGCTTGTGGTACATAAAATTAAGAAAATGACATTTCAAGTGAATCTCCCATAAATCAACGTTTGATTAGTGTTAATAAACTTTGCGTATGTGTGCGAATAACGAGCGCAGAGTATCCATAATCAAGTATGAGGATATAATCTGGGCCGTCAGGAAGCCTGTTATTTATGTCAGCATTAATTGTAACGGGATTATCAATGAATGCAAAATTGACACTTCAGAAATGGAAAGGCAAAGCTGAGCAAGGGCTTATTGATGTCCTTATGTTTTGGTCGTTATTTTTATCACTTCCAAGGCTTTCAAATTTCCTACTGACAGTAGTAACGAAAATGTCTGAACAGTATGGTATACCTTACTTACTGCTAAGTTTCAAATTGTTGTGTGTTATAACAATTCTAATAACTGCACTGTTTTTTACTCATCCTCAATTTGTTTATGTCTGCCGAATCTACGTTTTGGCACATTTTACTTTATACCACATCGAAGGACTTAAAATAGCTGTTCAGAAAAACTCAGGTCACTCAAAATCTACTGCCACATCACTTCCATTACCACATCCAAGATATGCACCATCACGAAACTTGTCGCCGCCTACATTCCGCGGCATAATCTCGTTAAAACCATGTCTCTTATACGTCTTCCTGCTTCACGTGTGACACACAGTTTTAAACGTCATGCTATTTCTACTTATGATATTAAATGAGATTGGTTTCAATCTACATTTCCTTGTTGGGCAGTAGTGACTTCTGCAAAGTTTGAAAATTTAGTCGAAAGGTGTTATGCACCTGTGTGTAGCATGTTTAATTATTTATTTTTTTTTGATCTTTCTGGGATTGCACAGGCCTATTTATAGGACTTTGATGTAATGTTTAATCTTGAATTTTATTTATGTTTAATTTTATATTCCTTTATCTTTTCAGGTACGTTGGAAAAGAATATACCATCAGCCAAATTCTCGATCGTATGATTATCTCTGCTTTCGTAGTAAGTATCTTTAGTTCTTTACGTAACACTTTTCATGTCTTAATAGAGGAAGGGAGTCATTTCTAGGTTGGGCGGATCAGATTTCACTGGGAATTGATCTTGTTTGCGAGCATCAATTACTGTATGCTCACCGACTAGTAATTAAACAAGCTGTCTCTTGTGCCATTTATATTCTTGCAAGGTGGTCTCCCGCGAGACGTCAAACGCCCAACTCATAATTTAACTCACTACAACTATTTCTCTTCTTTTCGCTTTATTACCGTCGCAACGTTCATGAATTTTTCATCCAACATTAACTATTTCAAAACGTCCCACAATTTATCATCAAACGGCGTAAGTCTCAGACGTTTTATTTCCATAGCGCACCCAATCCGTGACGAGAAAAATTACAATAATTTCTCGAATGTTTATATGTTTACACTAACCTTGGCAACGAATGAACAATTTAATGAATCGGAAAAATCTCGAGTTGTTGCGTGAAACATTAAACATAACGATTCCTGGAACATTATTTAAGTGAATTTCGTGTCCAGTGATATAAACATTCGCGCATGCGTGCTCGGCAGCGCCCGCGCACGCCGCCGCCGCGTCTCGCGTCTGCGCAACACCCTATATTTATCCTCTCAAGGGTTTCCTGCTCGAAATGTTTATTAATTTATATAAATGTTAACCGTTTGTTTACGCACACACCACGTGGCGGGGCCAATGAACTTTCCCATGATATTTTTGTTTTTACTTTTGTGAAATTCTTTGAACGTATGTTTTTTATTTTAAACGGTAATAAAGTAAAATAAGAATAACACAGCTCTAATGATAACGTCATGGTCATTAACTACTGTTTTCTCCACTTCATATTTTTTCTCTTTTTTCATTTTATTTTGTTTTGACCTTGCTTTTCCTGATGCACATTGTAACGCTGCAAGTGTGTTGAAATTAACTATTTACATTGTTCAGTGTTCTAGGTTATATTCGGCTACAACTTATTTGTTATTACTATGTACTCTTCATGAAACATTCAAATCATTTATTAATTCGTGTTTTGTATAAATTTTATACCTACCAGTGTTGGTTTTATGTATTAATTTGGTTGCCTCAATATTACAAAAAAACATGGCAATTACACTAATAAATACATATATTTTTTATTTAATTTTTATCCCCTTGAAGTTTGTAGAATCATCACACTCTTGATTTGTTGTACTTATTCGTTTTTTTTTTGTTTTCATAATATTATTCTTTATTTAATACTTTTGTCTAAAAAAATATTTAGCATAGCATTTTTTTTTTTCCTACTCCTTCGAAACGGCTTGGATTTTTAGAAACATTTTTACACGTAAAAATTGGTGGTTAAATATTATTCAAAGTGAACATTGCATAGGTAAATCATCACGATTGCATCACTGCTTACCATCAGGCGGGATCGCAGTCAAGTACTAGTTTGTAACAGATAAAAAAAAACAATATTTCACAAAGAAAATGGATTTAAAGGTCAGCCGCGCCCTTTCCGGGCGCTGCTGGTCGCAAAAAAATGCACAGATATGCGTACTACCGCCTAGGCGGGTGCAAGAGTTGCGTCCATTTAATTTCTGCCAGATGGTTCAAGGGACTATAAGCCATAACACGTTCAATCGTGACAGGTTAAATAATTAAATAACTTTACCGGATTCCGATTTCGAAATAACGCCTTTCTACTTTATGGTTTTCTGTGCTTCGCATAACAAAACTAATCATTGTATAATTTAAAACCCTGTCAAGGGACCGATGGCTCTCTGGTATCACGTACTACTTTCTATCTAATGGATATGCCTAACCCGTCAAACTCGCTATCCTCGTCAGGCCGACCTCGATCGCACACACTTTATATTGTGTATTCCGCGAATCCAATCAAAACGCTAATTATTTTACGAGCTAATTGCGTTGCACATATCTGCTTTTTACCTTTAAGAGGGTGAAACTAATGTAGATACTTAACGTGTTTCTATTGAAATAGTTCTGCTTTAAGGCTAAATCGACTAACAGAGCTGGATTGAAAATAATGTACTGTTGATTTTATCGTTCCATAGTTGTTAGTTTGTGACTCTTAGGGTTGAGCTGTATCTCGTTGCATTGAAGCGAAATGTTACTGACAGCCTCGTCAATTCTGTCGTGTACGATCGCACTCTCTGGTTCGAGCCATGGTCCGGAGCGAGGAGGAATGGCAGGTGGACGAAGCAGTAATGCTAGCAAAGGAGACGGCTGCATGCGTGAGGTAACGGACATCATCACGCCCCAGCCGCTGCGACGCCAACTCTGATTACCAGTCCCGGTAGACGCGGGCTTGCAGATGATAAGCGATGGTTAGCTCGCCGTCCGGCCGTCCGGTAACAGTCCGGCTCAGGAGGGTCGCCTAGTGGGGCCGTGGGTTGACTTCCGAAAGGGAAACCTGAGGTCCTGGAACGCAAGGCGAATAACATAGGTGTAGTTTTAATCAGTAACAACCTGACACGCCCTCCCGCTCCACCCTAGAGTGAGAGATGATATGCACCATTTAAAAAAAACGGTGCCATTCGTGATATATCTCATTCTCCAATGTCCCAGAATAGGTCTTTAAGCAAAGAGTGATTAGGTTACTTCTAGGTAAGCATGCTTCCTCATCATCACTTACCAAGTAGTCAAGCGCGAGTCTATTAATAATAATAAAAAAGGTAGAATATTCAAAAATGTCCTCTTCAATATACTTTACCACTATAAAAATAAAGTACATTTTTATCCGCTTCTCAAAACACGCAAGTGAACAGCAAATTCTTTATAATTTATGGGAAGTTAGAACCATGATGAAATGTTATGTGTATTTTGTAAGGGATATATGTTCACAGCGAAGTTTTTCGAAACGTATGATTGTTCTTTTGTTGACCATGCCATATGAATGTGGTTTGGAGGTTTCACTTTTAATTCATGAAATACGTAACCTGCTTACAATGGGAAATGAGGTTCATTCATCGTCGTTGATTCGAAGTACGAAACAATCAACAGACATTCTGATTATCGATCATCCAAAAATACTTCTCCGTAGTAACATGTTCGATTGTTACGGACTATTCACGGCTATGACGGTGAACGATGAAATCATCGTTAGGAAACCGGCATGTCCTGGAACCAAAAATTCGAAGACATGTGACATCCACCAACCCGCACTGGGCCTTGTGGTGGATTAAGGCCCACTCCCTCTCCTAGAGTCTCTCTCTACCTGAGTCCCAATAGTGGGAACATTATAAGGCCGTCTATGCTATACTATTCACGACTTTAGTCTTATCGGCTAACGGCGCGCCGAGCGGGGCGGCGTTAGAGATGTGCTGTTGCTGGCAATATTGCCCGAAATATAAATACTAGCGGCAATATTACCAGCAAAATTCCCACTTCGGGCAATATATTTAGAAATGTAAAATACGCATTCATAAATGCAAAATCATTAATATTATTCTAAATCTTATTAATACAATCCTGCATAGTTGCATATGTAATATATTCAGGACCTTACCTGTCAATCATACGATCAATGTCAGACGAAGTACAGTCGGGTATAAAAGCGGACGTGCCGCGCTAAATCCGAGGCGCACGCGCAGCCATTGTGACGGGGTTGTCTTTAGCGTTGTATGGTAGCTAATTATATCGATTTGTAATCAGTGACAAGTTGAGATGTATGGGTGTGGCCGCTGACGGCTCAATCACGTTCTTAATTTAATTTGTTAGTCTATGTCAATTAATTAATTTTGCCCGTTCGACAGTTCTGTCGGTAATTAAAATGCGGTTATCTACTTCCGACATCTATTGAGTAACTGGCGCTTTCACGACGGAGTTTTTTATGATGACCTATTTTAGAGAGAGATACTTCCTTTTGATTTTCAATAGCCTACAATAATATTGTGTGTTAGAATAATAGGATGAAGGCTCGTAAATATAAGAATTTGTTAAGAAATAAGGGAAAATATTTTGCTGTCATGAGAGTTTAAATATGTAACTAGGCAATACAATCATTTATTATATTATAGAACATTTCAAATTGATAACCGTAGTAAAAGAAAAATAATTAAGAAATAGGTCTGCACAATAGGGATTAGCTAATGCAGATGACAATTGCATAGTGATGTAGATACATAACTATGCAATTGTCATCTGCCTAGACTTTTCGTAAAGTAGTTGGGGCTAGCTTCCCCTATAATTAGTTGCTTTTATATAATATGATATAAATATTGTTGGAATCCATTCAGTTACTGATTTTGAATAGAGATCTGCCGTTGCCGGCAATATTGCCCGAAGTATATATATTCGTGGCAATATTGCCAGCAAAATCTATCTATACATCTATACGTATAGGTAAATAAAATTGGAGTGTATGTTTGTAATATTGAAATAAGTGCTTTTTACTACATGCATATAAATATATACCAAAATAATGTTTTCTACAATGTTTGTCTGTCTGACTGTTTATCCGGGATAATCTTGGAAATGGGTGGACCGATTTTGATGGGACTTTTTTTGGCAGATAGCTGATGTAATAAGGAGTAACACAGGCTACTTTTATTTTAGAAAAAATAAATTCTAAATCCTGTAGTCCACGTGAACGAACGCAGTATCAGCGTAGTCATCGCGGGCACAGCTAGTTTCCACTAAGTTTGTTCAGAATTAGAGATGTGCCGTTGCTGGCAATATTGCCACCAATATTCATACTTCGGGCAATATTCCTACAAATATTCTCACTTCTCGGCAATATTGCCGTCAACGGCACATCTCTAGTTCTGAACAAACTATGTTGTATAAGCAATTAGGTGTAAAACCAAGCAACAGTCAATATAACTATAATATTAACTCCAGACTTGTGTCATACAATTTTGAGCATAATTTAAAGTTATTACCGCCATGTTTAGGTAGGTACGTGAAAGCCTAAAGTGTTGGAAAGTCTTGTTGACAGTCAGGACACTTTCACACGTTTATTTAACTGCATATTACTACGAGTAATGTTTTGATTTTATAACTGGTATTATGTTAAGCGTTTCTGTTCTTTAAAAGTTAGAGAACTATTCATGGTATAAAAGTTAAATTATTTTTTTTACAAGTATTTATTTAGTTTCACTTCTCCCAACGTTTGTCTGTAATCAAACCTTGCAAATTAAACTTGATCCACTTTCTGGTTACCGATTAAACTGAAATTTTGCATGCATGTGTAAATCAGACGACAATGCAAAATTTCTGGGCCCCAAGTCTGCTATTACAATAGTGATAGAGTGGTAAATCATTGATTTCATAATTGTTAATTTTGAGTAAGTTTGGTAATCTATTAATACCTATAATGGCGTCATTATGACTTTCCAATGATCAACCACTGACACTCCATTGAAAGAAGTGGGATAGAATGGTAATCTCGTACATATTTACAAATAAATGTCTTACGTATGCAGTAATCTGCAAAAATTTTGACAGTTCCTTTGATGAGTGAACTACCATTAATAATAATATATATAATAATAATATTCCACAACTATCACACAACGCCGTCTAGTCCCAAGCTAAGCAGAGCTTGTGTTATGGGTACTAGACAACTGATAAACATACTTATATATTTCTAAATACATACATATTATAGATAAATTACACCCAGACACAGAACAAATGATTATGCTCATCACACAAACATTTGTCCTGGGTGGGAATCGAACCCACGACCTCCGGCATAGCAGTCAGGGTCACTAACCACTAGACCAACAGGCCAGTCGAACGTCATTAGAACGTCATTGTGCAGTCATTGCTTTTAATAAGCTCGATATTGTCATTTTAACCACAACTTTATTACAAGACCATTGACCGATCAATGATCGATCATTATGAATTAACAGATTAGGAACTTTTAGTAAAATGATAATAGGATCGTGTTGGAATGACGAATTTAAAAAAATAGCAGACATGGGCCCCTGATCTGATGATGGAACAGGAAGGTGGCCATAGGAACTCAGTAGTTAAATAACACAACCCCATCGAGTTTGGACATGTACAATTCGTCTTGAACAGTATTAATTAGGTACTGACCGCGCTATAAAAGCTTGCTATGAAAAAATATTTGCATCAAAAACTCGTTTTGAATTGGGAAATTATCCAATGACTATTCTTGGTTTACGGTGGAGCGAGAGGGCGTAAGAGGCTTTACTGACTAAAATCACTTCTGTGCCCTTCAGTTGCTCGTTGGATTGCAAGTTTCTTTTTCAGTAAATACCCGCGGCCCTAGCATGTATCAATTCTATCGGTGATCAGGGAATATCAAGTAAATACATTTTCATTCATGTCATTGCAGCCGAGGTAGGATTTACGTAACGGAACCCAGAGTGCAATGACACACGCTCACGCGTCAACGACATTTTTCAACACATTTGCGAAACAAAAACAATCCATAAACTGACTGCACATTATTGATTTAAATCAATACTTCAAAGTCACATTAAATCACTTCAACCAATGAAAAAAATAAGTCCCATTATCTAAACAAAAGAACATCAAATGCACAGATAACACAAAAAAAAACATCACATGCTGTAACATCACATAAGACAAGTACATTAGTACCTACTCTGATCGTAAACCATTGTGCTAAGGTCATTGACACCATGATTCATGACGATCTATCGCTATCATTTATCTAAAGTAGGTACCTACTACAGGGTACTACAGAAACGTCGACGTAAAAAACCTAATCAATTGTAATAATGTTTTTCGGTAAGTGCCCTTAGCTTTTTGCGAGGTGTTTTTATATGGCACGATGTTTTTAAGGTGGACACACTGTCGTATAGTTTTTCTAGCGTCGAGCCTTTTCAGGAAGAACGGTTTAAGCCACAATTTGCGTTTTTTTGCAAGAATGAGTTATTTTCTTCCGTACTTAAAAAGTATTTATGGAAATATGTTAATTGCAAACAAGAAAAAAAAACCGGCCAAGTGCGGGTCATACTTGCGCACTGAGGGTTCCGTACAAACTTACCTATGAAACAGTTCAATTTCCGAATTGAGTTATGACAAAAAGTTTTTTTTTTTTGTGACGTAATTAACAACAAAACTTTTTTTTAGATTGATTCCTATATTTGTGTTATAAGACCTTGCTTTATGTCAAATTGATTCTGGATCAACGGGAAAAACCCTAAGAATTTTGATTACCTCGAGTGTGTCGAAATGTACGTTTTTTACTACATAAACCGATGTATATTTTTTCACGTTATCCTACTTTGTGTAATTTATTTCATCACCATTGCTCTCAAAACGGTGAAGGAAAATATTGTGTGTGTGAAACAAGTGAGGAAACCGGCATGTCCTAGAACCAAAAATTCGAAGACATGTGACATTCACCAACCGGCACTGGGCCCGCGTGGTGGATTACGGCCCATTCCCTCTCCTAGAGAAGAGGCCTGAGTCCCAGCAGTGGGAACATTATAAGGCCGACTATGCTATGCTATGCTAACTTACTAAAGCTCATTTATGGTGGTAAAGCACCAAAGCGGTAAATGAAATGAAGTCATTATATCTTAGTTAAAATTAGCTCGCCGAACGTTAAGACAATGTGTAGCATTTAACAATAGGAAGACACAGTCACGAGCTGCTTGGAGCACTCAACAACACATTAGCTTATCGCCACGCAAAACCTTCACACGATAAACTAACTTAACCCTTTCAAGATACGAGCTAATCTCGCATGATTATTTATCCAACTGGTACAGTTCTGTAAAGTTGATTGTACGCGACTGATTAGCTCTAAAGAGTACAATGAAGAAGGTGTGAAAAGTCACAGTTAAACCGCTAAATGTGGTGTGAAATATTGAATAAATGCAACATTCCTTAGTATATTAGTTTTCTGCATTAAGAAAACATAAAACAAAGCTTTGGTATTTTATCGTTCTGAGAAATTTGTGTTAGCGATAACGTGGCCAGAAAATGTAATCACCATCCGAGATTATACTTTTTCTGCAAGAATGACCCAACCTTATTCGAAGTATTTTCTTAAGATGATGAATGGAATGAATCGAATGTGAACCTTAGAATGATCGTGAAAGGTGAATATAGCCATGGACACCATGTCTGCAATATTGTTCTATTTTGTTTTAACCATTCACATGAAGAATAATGTCGATTTTGTGTATCGCTGTATGATTATACCCGCGGCCATAGAACACTAAGAGCTTCTAAAGAAATCGTCAGTAGTAGAATTTTAGTAAATTCTAACACTCTCGCTCAACCCAGAGCAGGAGGAATTATTTGATGATTTCCCACCTCAAAAAATTTGCCACCGTCTTCTTTGTCGTCATTTCCAGTGCTTCTCGTATCAAACAGTCTTCGAAGGGCTTCGCCAGGTCATCGGTCCACCTTTAGTGATACCAATACCTTAACTTACCTCTCCAGAACCTAACTGTTACTGTAGGTACCACGAATAACTTCGCAAAAGCTTTAAAAAAAATCAAAATGGTAGACTGTTGATTCTTAGAAAGGAATAAAATTGTAACGTACGTGATTTTCATCTAAACTTGCTTGTTATGCTTTTATTACTGCTGGCCACCCTCTGTTTAAAAAACGTAAGATGAAACTGGTTTAAATTAGGAACTATAATAATAATTTTGAACTACGTGACCTGTTTGTCGTTGAAGATAATTTTGTAACTATTCTTGATACTTTAAATGATATTAAATGATATTAAAACGAGTTCTCATAAGTTACCTGCATTATCAACAAGATCGTACCTAAGTACAGTGTAGGTGTGACTTATTTGTGTCGCAGTAATTTTTTTTTCTAAACGGTGAAGAAAAACATCGTGAGGAAACCGGCTTGTCCTAGAACCAAAAATTCGAAGACATGTGACATTCACCAACACGCACTGGGCCCGCGTGGTAGATTACGGCCCATTCCCTCTCCTAGAGAGGAGACTTGATTCCCAACAGTGGGAACATTAAAAAGGCTGGTGATGATGAATTTTTTTTTTGCAATAATGTACTAAAAAGATGCCACCGGAAAGTTCACTAACTTTAGGCGTGGGCTTGCGCATGGCGAGCAGTGGGCAGCTCACTATTCGGCCGTCCGGTAACCGCCCAGACCGAGCCTGAGTCGTCGACAGCTCCTCAAAGAGATGTCATCAAAAATGTACGGGCCCAGCAGGGTCGAAGCCTATTGAAGCAATGGGTTGTGTGAAAGAGAACCCCAGGGTCCTGGAACGAAGGCAAAAAAGGAACACAGGAGTGGGTTTTAGTCATTAAAAGTCTGACACGCCCTCGCACTCCGCCCTAGAGCGCGAGTAATAGGATTCTGTGTAAAAGAGTTCACTCGAATACTTTTTTATTACCATCCTTCACTTTAAAGTTTTAAACACAATAGACGCCTATAATGTTTAAACTTTAATGTCACTCACTCCAGGGTCTTGAACTATCCCACCAAGCTACTCTTGCGCAACTACATTCTTTCAAACCTTTTGTCCAACACGAAACACATGTTACAAATTTTTATCGCCAGCCATTACATTCCCAATCGTCCGCCGATTAGTGTTGTATCCACTCAGTGTGGTATCGATATAAAACGATCAGTAATTAATCGATACTAGTTAATATACGGCGTCTAGAAGCAATTATGCGTGAGCTTTATACACGGTGTGATCGTAATTGGCCTGAATTAAGTTGTTTCTGCCAAGGCGACGTGAGCAGTTTCTTGTACCGACTCCTCCCTTAAAAACTGGCTAATTGAACCGCTCTATATCCAGTTAATAATTAATAATTTCTTCATACTTTGTTCCGACAGATATCAAGCGCAAATTAGCATTGTAACAACCGTATTACGTAAATCAAATTGAATTTTGGAGTTCCTAAAGGTTGAATGCTGTGGCCAATTATGTTTGTCGGATAGCAGTGAACTATTCTATGAATTTATTGCTAAGAAATCAAACAGTCAATTTCCTTATACCGATAAATATTTGTGATAATATCTATGAACCTACTAATCTTGTTATATCCAACGTTATATTTATGCTCTATTTATTCATGATTTATGCGAACCTTAGGTATGTTATTTAGCAAAGATTTTTTTTGGGAGGGCGAAACAGCAATTAGCATAAAATTTTAATGAAGACAATTTGCAAATATGTAAATTTAAACAACTATTAATTTGGTACATTTTCCCAAAAGTCACGACTACTAAGTTTTTTATTAAGTACTTAATTTTTTGTCGATACCAAACCCCAGGTTTATTTCACATCTCTTAGCCCCATTGCGGGATTTTTCGAAAGGGTCACCTTTCCCCGGAATGCAAAGAACCAATGAAAGACATAGCTGGGTTTTACTCAATAAAAGTGACATACTCCTTCTCGCCCTACACAGAGGGGGAGAGATTATTTAATGACTTCCAATCTTAAAAAAAAATCTACATTTGACCGAGAATTCGATGAACATGAACAAACTTAAAAATAGATTTATACAGCCGAAAGTGTAACCTCCTTCTTTTTAAAGTCCACTGTTGGACATTTACCTCCCCCCAGTATCGCCATAACGACCTGTCCTCAGCGCCCAAAGTGCATTCCAAATCGTATAGTCTAAGCTAAACTAAGTCTAGCTTATTTATGCGCACTAAAACAATTATATCAGCCTATAAAAATGGAAACTTTTAATTAAACTTATATCTTGGGGGCTAAGCATCGGAAACTGGCGTTCCATATAGGGTAAAAGCGGGTAAAAGGCCCAACTGTCGCACTCATCCGACCTACTTTCCAACACAAGCCAGCTTTAAGTCATAAACATTGGACGGAAAATGAAACAAAAAAACTTTTTGAGCTTGTTACCCCGTTTTCCTTTATTAAAAAGTATATTTTATGTACATTTTTTGTTTTTCCTGTTTTGAGCGTGTAAATGGAGCATTCATTGCCAACTATGGGTTAATGAATGTATCAATTTATACTTAGAGCCCGGCCACACGATGCGGTGCGGCTCCGGCGCGGCGCCTGAGCGACGAATCGGCGGGCCGTACGAGCGGGGTGGCGTCACTCGTGTACCCGCTGATTCGTCAATCAGGCGCCGCGCCGGAGCCGCACCGCACCGTGTGGCCTGGCCCTTAGTCATGGTGTTTCACTACGTTGGTGCCATAGGAATGTCCAAAAGAGTTACCTTGTCCCTGAAACGCAAAGAGTAAGTGAAGGCGGATTTTAGCCAGTAAAAATCTGACACTTTCTTCAGTTGCCTCCACCCAAAGCGAGAGAACGTATGTAATGATTTCCCAACAAAAAAAATGGTTTACCATGTTTAGTATAGTCACGTGATTAACTCAAAAATTTTGATCACCTATAAAAAAAAATATATCTAAATCGGTTGATTTTGGGAACTATAATGAACAGAGATACACGAGAGTCACACGTCTTTAAAACACCACTCTTTTTAGGCTGGGCGTTAAAAATACCTTTGTAACCTTATTTTAAAAGCGAAAGCAATTATAAAAAAAAATTGCCTAAATGTACCGTAGGACAGCGACATATTATTGTCGTCGTCATTTCGTCTGGGCTCCCTTTTTACTTCTCTGTCTTCGAGATTTGAGGTTTGATCACGTGCTTTTAACGCGTTCCATTTTACGAACTAAACTGTTAAAGGGACGGAGCTACGAGCATATATGGTGTATAGCTCTATCTCTCTCGCACGCCTTACATTTTAACACGTCATGGTAAGCCCTGTAACAGCCACATTAGCACTTCCCTACAAGTCCCAAACCCGACACAACCGCCACACATCACATGTCTAGCCCCGTCTTTACCGCTGGCTCCCGTCACCTGCGCCTGCGTCGCTTCCCGCCGATTGATAGCGCAGATTAGCTTTCTATTATACCCGTACTTACTTACTTATTGCACCGCACATATTGAGCAATTACTGACCGGTTTTGACCATTCAAATTTTGAGATATTTTTATGTTACAACAAGATATCTTGGCATCCTGTTTTCTTGCACGAATTGAGTCGTGGGGAACTTTGGACCGAAACTGAAGTCCTAAATTCACCAAATATAAAAAAAAATTTTTTAGTAGTATCTTGGGACCACAATTGAAATAAATACAGATTTTTTGGTAACTGTTCTTTAACGTCTTTTTCCTTGTGGTCCCAAAATACTACTCAAATAAAATAACATTGTTTATAGGTGGAAGTTTGGACCGCGGTCCCGGGCCAAAGACCCCTTCTCTAACCCAAAATTTTTTGGGGCAATTTAGATAATTAATTTTAAATTTATACTGGATTTTGTAGTACTACAAATAGCTTGGTGCCCTTCTATAGTTGCAACATACGACAATTGGTTTATCAGCCATCAAAACTCGGTTTAACATTTATGTCGCGTCCACTCGTCCTAAACACATAATTCTGTGGAGAAAGACCTCGTTACTGTCAGTGTCCGCGGATATTTTACAATCAGACATGTCGCAACATTGCAAAAACAATTATTATCTCACACAGTTTCTAGAGAAACCGTCTTCTCGGTTCTACACACCTGGTTAGATCTGTCAGCCTATCCATCAATCAGGCTTCAAGTAAACTTGCAACCAATTGCCGACCACAGGATCGACTATAACTGGTGAACGTGTGTCCACTAACTAAAGAATTTGCACCTGAATTTAGACTTTAGCGAACTTATTATAGAATCTTATTTAAGTTGACGTATGGTATCGCGATTCTTGACGAAGGAACAAATCACTATTAGCTCGTGGTGTATGGTATCGCGATTCTTGAAAGAACAAATCACTATTAGCACGTGGCGGTGGTAGGTGCTCTTGCCTTACCTTACTTAGGAGGTAATGTTGTACTTTATCAATGGGATTGGCTGTTGAGCCGCTATTTGGCTCGAGTTCGAGCCAAAACAGATGGTTGGAGGGCTTGGAGCGAAAATGCAATGTTTACTGACGTTAAGCTGTGACTTATTGATTTAGGCTTTCGAAGTATTGATCCTGTTTTGTGCGCAGTTTCCTTTGTAGACGCTTTTACCTAAAGAAGGCATACTCTTCTTTTAGGCACCGAAGTGTGTTTTTGCTAAAATAAACAGTTTTTCTATCTCAGGAAGGAGAATTCGTTTTCGTAGTGTATGAGCGCTTTTAGTTTAAGTACACAGAAATATAATGCATAAGAATCTACAAATATTTACAAGATATCGCCTTCTTGAGATAGAAGAACTTTAGCTACAGATTAGTTACCTACATCATTGGCGTAATTTTCAAGTCCTTGTCTCTTTTTTAAGGTAGGCACAAATCCCTCCCTTGGTAACCGACTTCAAAAATAGGAGGAGGTTGGCCTTCCTTTCCCTATCCTGTCTTGAAAAGCCATTTTCTAAACATTCTTGTTAATATAACCTTCAGATCTGAATAACTCGTCTTGGTTAATGCCCACAGACCTCGATGATGCTCACGTACATGGAGTCGATCTGTCTATCTCCTCGCCAAAGCTAGCGTAATGAAGACATTAAGATTCTTACCATTTTGGGTCCTAACTTGTACTTGTAGCTGTGATCTTCATAAATATTCATTTGAGCTACTAGTGTGTAGGTTTTAACACTGTTTAACTATCATATGAACTGTAGAAGTTTTATGTAAGATTGGTAAATGTAAAATATTTTTAAACGCTTTCGAAAGAGGAGGTTCTGTTTGCGACTCGTTTGTGGGTCTGTGGTCAATTGGTTTCACTCGATTTTGGTCCCGCGGGTCCACTTTATTTTCTATAGTTATTTTTATTGTTTAACTGGACCCGCATTCAAAGTTCCTCAAAAAATAATGAACCGATTTGGGTGAGGTTTTTGTTGTTAAAATTATAATATATTAAATTATAATTAATTGTATTGTATGACATCCATAAGGGCCGTAGGGGCCCAGCATGGTCGAAGCCTACTGGAGCCAAGGATTCGTTTCTTAAAGAAAGTTTAGATCCCGGTACGAAAGGCAACGAAGGAACAGGAGTGGGTTTTTAGTCAGTAAAAGTCAGACAGTATCTACTGCTGTGTGTATGTCATTGGATGATTTTCCAAACTAAAATTAGGCGATTGGGCTTTTTTAGAAAATGCTGTGAATATATTCACTTCTGTTGTGTTTCAGCTCTTATATTTCGCCTTAATGTAGATTTTAACTTTCAAAACTGCTGGCTGACATTTCTGATGTGAATTTTTGCATGGCAGTATGGTCTTTTTCGGTTCTAGTTTGCTGATTCTGGATTACTGGATAATGTTTACTGATAGTTCTTATTCTAAACATCGATAACTAGGTACCTATAATTTAATCAACTCTACCACAAAAACTAATCCTCTTTTACTCCTCAAAAACCGTTTTACCGTTTTCGATTTTCCAAATTGTTCCAACCGAATCTTCTGCATTTTATCTGTACTTTGACCCAATGCCGTGGGCTTTTGCGACGCCATATGGTCTCTGTTTAACCTCACCATACCACGTTACAATGTTATCTTACCGTTACGTTACTCTTGTAACACGTTACTTTATTGATATTTCGAATTACGCTACTTTTGTAACTATTTATAACGTTAATTTTAATTGCAATTACGTTATTTCGTTGTAATTATTTGATTATTTACATAAACGTTGCAATGTTGCATCAGTTTTATGATAATGCAAGTGGTTATATGATTTTAATTATAGGTATGTTTTGGCTGTTTTATTTTGTAAATGCAGTTTTATGGAACTGTTTTAATTGGGTATTGTGTAAAGTTATTCGGGTTAGAGTGTTATACATTGTATCAGTTTAATGAAAATGGTGGTTTTATTATAAATATATGCAACTAGTATCCCTAAACGGTTTTACCCTCGTTTTTGGTTATTGCTCCGCTTTCGTGGCTCGTAGCGTGATGTTATTATAGCCTTAGATAATATTCTTCATGAACCTGGCAGTTCCATAAAGAAAGATTTTTCGAACACGACTGCTTGTTCTAGAACTTAACTGGGTTAAACAAACAAAAAATATTTTATGCTTTATTTATATAATAAAAGGGTAAGTCCTGATTCATCAATGTCCAGCTCAAACTCTTGGACCTATAATGCTGTGATTTCGCGCAGCAATGCGATTCACTAACGTCTCATCATAGATGTTAACAACGACGACGTTCACAGATGTTGCATCGTAAACATCGCTTTTAGAAACAACGTTGATGAAAACCGTATTCACTAAGCTACCTAAGCTCGTCGACGATCTGTCGAACAACGATGATGAGTAAGATGTTTAAAGTGTTGCTATGTTTAATCTAAAGTATAATCGAGAAAATCTCGACTAAGCTATTTTTAAGTTATTTCGTCATTATAAATTAATACAAATGCACGGTAAGTATGTATAAAACACGTTATATTTATTATGCAACGAATATTTAATTAATTAAATCATTTTTGACTTGGAACATAATTATTCAATATGACATTTGTCATTGTAGGTTATGTATTTCAATCAAAACAAACAACTTGATCTTAAAGCTTGAGAGATTTTTTTATCAAAATACGAAATTCCAAAGTAAAAACCACTTGGAGTGGTTTTAAGTGGCTAAGTGTACAAAAAATTCTGCACCCCTATCCAATGGCGTTCTACATGTTCTTTGTTTTAGTTTGGTTCCAAACCTATTGAAAGTAAGTACACAGTAACATTTCTTTAATATACAGCAGTGTCTGGAACTACTATCTATGTATAAATATAATATTGTGTAAACTTTCTATTTTCAGAATGTTGTCCTTCCAAATGAGCAGCAGGCTGACCAAAGTGAGGTTCTTTTATATGAACCAGGCCATGAAATGCAATGGGTATAAGTTTTGTTTATTCTTTTATTGATGGATGTTTCTACTAAGTGTTACATGCTATCTGTGCTGTTAACTCTCATAAGTCTCATCACCTCTATACTAAGGTGCATAACACCCATTTTAAGCCTGTTATGTTGGATCAATACAAGGTATATAATAAATAAAATGGGATCAAACTTACATGTATTGCTAAATATTAGACAAGGTATTGCTGTGGGCTGTGAGTATAATTTCAAATGTTATCTCGAATACCTAAATAAAAGAACCTAACAACACATTCTATTTCAGCCTAATCTTGCTGCTTTTGATGGGGATAGTGTGCAAGACAATCTGGCACAAATACCTACAACATCTGGATCACGACAAGTAATAGAACCAGCACCAGATCCTCATAGTCCAGATGCTGAAGAAAATAGGGTATGGTTTTGGAAAATTAAAACTTAAAACTATTCTATAGAAACAAACACAAGAATAATTCAACTATATAATAATACAACATTTAATTATATATACATTTTCAGGTTTCTTTTACTGAGCCAACAAGACCTGCATCACAGCCAAATGATGTTTTGGAAAGGGAAAGTCAAAGTAAGTTGCATTCTCTAACCAAATATTTAATATAAAATCATAATTACTATAATTTAGGATACAGATAAATGGACACGATGGGGTAATACGATAAGAATAACTAATAACTACAATATGTTAATTGCAGCTCCTACTCGGCGTGTGCGCAGGGAGACATTACGCGGTCACCGACTTGCTCACCAGCTATCTCCACGTCAATCTGCAGCACGCCGGCGACTGTTGAGAAGGTCACCTCCGTCACAACGCCGCTCTGATATGGTTAGCCTCACAGAGCGATTCATAGCCATCGAAGAACGCCAAGCACAAGCAGAGCTCTTGATTGCCCAAGCATTTAGCCAACAATTAGAGAACCAACGGGCTATGACTCAGGCTCTAGATAGAATAAGTAGTGCAATTAGAGACCTAATAAATAAATAAAAATAAGAAATATGTTAAAAGATTGTTTTATTTATTAATTGGTTATATTAAAATGACTTTACCAAGGTAAATACTATGTTGTTAGCCTATATTAATTTAATCTTTAGGTAAAACATGTATAGAACAAGATTAAAAAAAACATCCACTTTCTATATTTTATGATGAACAATACACATTATTATTTAACAACACTATTATTTTTAATATACTGTCATCCTGAATTAGTAATATCTTAAGTCTATTGTTAGTATTTACTTCTATTATTAATTTTATCTTTAGGTAAAACATTAGGTATATAAGAAAAAAAATCCACTTTCTATATTTTATGAAAAACAATATACATTGCTACCTATGTAACATACATGCACATTAATAAGCTAACTGTCATCCTGAATTAGTAATTACTTAAGTCTATAGTTAGAACATTTTTTCTTCTATTTATTAACTATTTTGTCCTCTCCACAGTCTATTAATTAGACGACCTCTAGCAAGACGTCCACTGTCCAAATCACTGACAGACACTGGTTTCCTTGTAGTAATTGGATCACCCTCGCTTCTTGTAATCTGTAAATGAGCTGGTAATTCTACTGGAGGTACTCTGGCTTGATTGCAAATGTTGTGTAATACACAACAAGCTTTAATAATTTTTCCCACCATCTCTGGATCGTAGTGAAGAACACGATGAACCAAAAGGCACCTAAAACGGCCTTTAAGTATGCCAATAGTTCGTTCTGCAGTATTTCTTGCATGCCACTGCATGCAGATCATTGTAGTAGGTATTCTTTCCTTGATCCAGGCTCAGGGTTGTTACATGGAACCATCATGTATGGCCTGAGAGCGAAACCGGAGTCCCCTGAAATAAATAGGAATTTAATTTAATTTTACAATACTAAAACTATCTGAATTTATTATTAATATTGATACCATCAACATAACCTATGGTTCCAGGCAGTTTGAACTTTTCATAAAATCTAAATAAAAAATAGAGAATTTAAAAATAACGTAGTGGATTTAAAAATAATGTAACATAAAAATAAATAGCAATATGGTTTGATTCACGATTTCATGAAAGTATGTATCTACTTAGTCAAAATTAAAACTAAAGTGTGAAGCTTTTTTTTTTTTTTTTTTTCTTTATTTATTTATAGAGGGTTTAATCACAAACTGATTATGCCACCCTCATCGGTACAAACAGAACTTATTCTATGAATACAATCATGTTCTAAATGCTATGTTAGCTAGTTTATATACTGCTCTTGCCTCCTTTGACAGAGGGAACGCAAGAATGCTGTTACATCTACCTACATCTAGTGACTTGGGTAAAATTGAAATTCTGTCGGCCTCGTTCCGGACACACTCCATCAGTATATGATAAGTGTCTTCCACTATACTACAGTCAGGGCAATTTGGAGACGTAACTTTACCCATAAGATAGGCAAAACTGTTCATAGGTACATGTCCCGATCGAAGCCGAAGAGCTGTAACAATTTCTGATCGACTCATGTTGGCCTGGTCGAACCACGGACAACGAGAAAGTAGTGTGAAGCTTAAGAAATACCTACTTCTCTTTAAGAATTCGCCTTTCATTTGCATTTTGGGGAAATCTAATGTACTTATTTATAATTACTGGGTAGTTGATGGCATCTACTACATTTCTTATAGCCTTCGAAGCAGATGCTTGTGAGGTATAAGTTCTTGCATTCTCACATAATATTTTTTGGTAACTCCCACTTGCTAAAAATGCGAGAGTGCATAAAACCTAGAATGAGAGTAAGTTTTAGATAAGTATTAAGATTCCACTCTAAGGTGACTTATATTACTTTATAATGATTTAGTAGTAATACCTTGGTTCGGTTGCTAATTCCTCCTCGACGTTTTGCCTTTAAAAATATCTTCCTCCAATTGTGTAATCAGCTCTTCAGTGAACCTGAATACTTTAATATAATTTGTATCAGTAGAAAGAAGACCCATATTACGTATCACGTAGGTCTGACGTCTTTTTTCTAAATTATCTTGACGCTTTGCTGCTTCCAACAAAAAAAATCACACAAGAAAGACCCACTGCCATCTAAAACATTAAAAATAGGCATTAACATTTCAGGAATTAAAGTACGATAAACAAAACAATAAAAGCATTTTAATTTTAATATGTAAATAACTTGTTTTACTTACATTTTAATCGTCTACAACCACGGAATTGTGTCTACAACCAAGAGAACATCTACAATTTACAAGCTTTACGGTTTGACAGCTATAATCGAAGGCGAAGGCACCGTTGTCGTTGAAGGCAAAGATGTTTTGTGTTTCTGAATACCGTTTTTCATACATTCGAAACCATATTTTAGTTCTATGTCGCGCCGTCGACATCGTTGAGGCGCTACGATCGCGCAGTTGTAACTAAAGAATACCGATTTGTTTCCATCGGAGGTGTCAACGATGACTTCTTGGTTGTAAAGATGTTTTGCCTTAGTGAATCGCACTCCAGATGTTCCTTTTACGATGCTTGCATGAAGAAACCAAGCCATTGGCAGAAGCTACTTATATTACAAGTTTAGATTAACAAAGTTTTCGAATTTATATACAAAACATTTTGATCAAAAAAGCTCTATCATATCTCAGTTTCCTTTATTCATCCAGTAAATTTTCTTCTTCACCAACAAATCGTAACACATTTTAATTAGAATAAATGAAGAGATCCTCTTTGAACTTGTAGAGCTGTGCGCATTATGTCATACGTAGAGGAAACTGCTTTCATATCAAATCATCGTAAAAATAAAACAGCTGACGATCAGACAACGTAAAAAAAGAATGGTTACATCACACTAATATTATAAAGACGAAAGTTGGTGTGTGTGTGTGTTTGTATGTTTGTTACTTCTTCACGTTCGAACCGCTGAACGGATCTTCTTCTTCCTTCCCTTATTCCATATTACTTGGGATCGGCGCAACACGATTTTTTCTTTCATTCTGTATTGTCACCTGTCACACTATCACTAACTCCCTTTTCTTTCATATCATTCCTCACACATTCATCCATCTTTTCTTTGGCCTCCCTCTCCCTCTGCATTCATCTACATGTATACTCAGAACTCTTTTAGTAACATGCGTTTCACCGCTCAACGGATCCGGATGAAATTTGACAGACGAGTAGACCATGTCTAGGAATAGTACGTAGGATACTTTTTATCCCATGAATATTATTATGTTCATTTGGTATCCTGCGTACTGGAAGACGTAGCGTTGGAAGGCCTCCTACAAGGTGGACCGATGACAGCAGGGACCCAGCCGGGTCGAAGCCTACTGGGGCCAGGGTTATCCGAATGGGCGCTCGAGCCCCGGTATGAAGGCTAGAAGAAACGGGGTGGGTCTTTTAGTCAGTAAGAGTCTGACACTATCTCCCGCTCCGCCCAAAGGCGGGGGATGTCAATGCATGATTTTTCCCACCATAAAAAAAAAAGGTGGACCGATGACCTGGTGAAGGTTGCGGGAAACCGATGGATGCGAGACGCGCAGGAACGTTCGTTGTGGCGACACTTGGAGGAGGCCTATGTTGGACGTATATCGGCTGAAATGATGATGATGATGATGTTCCTTTGGGACAATAGTCTACTTCCGCGCGAGTGAAGCCACTGGCACCACCTAGTTAATCATATCTTGGCGCCGTCTCATTTCTAGTCCAGACAAAATTAACTGTTATTATGTAAGCAAAAATCGATACAAAGATTTAAAATGCCTAAGTCGGTTGATTTTACTGCTATACCGCTTCACGAATTTCGATTAAACTTGATGTAGAGATAGCTTGGACCCTGAAATATATATATCACTGACGATAACTTGGTGTTTTGTCATATCACTAGATACTTTCAGTAAGAACACGTAATAAACAAGAATATTCGCTATCAGCCGGGATTTAGAGAAATCCCTAATATCCTCATTTCTCTGCGACATAATTATATATTTATTTGCCTTCACATGTGTGATGTCTACACATTCTACCATGTCTATCATGATTGTCGGCAGTTATATTAGCATAAGTACTATGGATACAGTCAATTAAGGGGCTGAAATTGGGTGCAGAAGTGTTAGGAAAAATTCGCTAGTGTTAAACACACTAATATTATAAAGGCAAAAATTTGTATGTATTTGTCTATGTTTGTTACTTACCTTTTCACGCTTAAACAGCTGAAAGGATTTTAATGCAATTTGGTACAAGGAGTATTGGTACAATTTGGTATAAGGAGGATAATTTTCTTGTTTCTACGCAAGTAAAGCAGCGGGTGGAAGCTAGTAAATTTATAAACGGAACAAATTAATAAAATGCCTAGTGCGAGTTGTTTTTACGCTGAACGCGATTCAAATGTTTAGACCACGTTTAGCTCTCTGATTGGTTAAGAATTCGGAGCGGGCCAATCGGAGCGTCGAACGTCACAAACATGGCGATAGCATTAACGTAAAACCAACTAGCGCTAGGCACACATATGATTGGCGTACATATTTACATTCGTATTCTAATATCGATTTTAGATCATAACACATTTTTATTTGCATAATTTGCGTTTTAAAATGCATGATCACGAGTTTTTGCAATTCGTATTTATATTAGACACGTAATCTTTGTAATACGATTAGTTATTTTTATGCAGATTTATTTGCTGTATTTTATGTTTTGACAGCTTAACGATCGGTTACTTTAGGTTAATAGGTTGATACTAATTAGTTTTATAGATTCTGGTTGGTTATTTGCTGTTGAATTACAAAGTAATTACTCTTGGTATAATAATGTGATTTATTTTATGTTAGTTTTTATTATAAAAATATTTTATTATTTTTTGTTATTATGCTATAATCACCGTCCCAAAGACGTCCACTTTTGGGCATAGGCCTCCCCCAAGCGTCGCCACAAAGAACGGTGCTATGCGTCCATTAGATTCGCACGACCAGCGGGGTTACCATGACGCTGACGTTAAAAGTAAGATTGTTTTAATCTTGTTTAAGTGTGGGTAAGAGATGGCGCTAAACAACTTGTATAACTCTGTCTCTTACCCACAGTGAAACAAGATTAAAACAATCTTACTTTAAACGTCATGGTCTAGGTCCAGGTCATCGGCCCACCTTGTAAGAGGCCTTCCAACGCTGCGTAATAATAATGAAAAATATTTTCTTTTCAAGGCACAAACGTTTATAATTTTTCCACCGGAAAACTTTAATTTTCAAATATTTTTCTTTTATTTCAATAGATCCGAACCATTTCAAAGTAGCTTTCGTTGTTTTTTCATTCTATCTATAGTTTGGTATTATTCTATATTCTTTGCATTGATTATGATAACGTTAATAGATGCATACGTTTATTTACTAGTAATTAGTTTGACCTGTCGTTATGAAACTTCCGATAGCACTTCTTAGATTTCTAGAAATTACGTGAATTAATACGTATGTCTTTCGCCGTTATTAATGTGATACCAACTATGTAATTAATAAATATAAATACATAGGTAGATAATGAAACTGTCACTGAAGATATTCATCTCACTAGATGATACATTTATTTATTTATTTAACAATTCATGTAGGTACACACTTAACTTATATAAGAAAAGAAGACAGAAACAGAAAAATAGGTACATAGGTGATGCTTATTTCTAACGAAATCTCTTCCAGCATACCCGCGAAAGGAGAATTAGAAAAAAAGAGATGTAGACACCGTGTACATTTATTATTTTTTGTGGGAAATCAAAAAAAAAATATTTATTTTATCGACTGACTAAAACTCAGCTGTGTTCTTTCAGTTGTTCATAACGTTCTAGGGCCATGGTAACTCTTTTGAACAATAGATACCAGTGATGTAACTCCTTTGAATAATGTCCTGGTAGCCATCGCCCCAGTAGGCCCCGTCCGTTTTGCTAGCGCACGTGGAATAAGACTCGCCGTCAAACTGAGCCTGGTCCTTATCGGACGGCGAACTACTATGTGATCACCGTCTTCAAGCCCGCGCCTACGGCGACGTCATCGTGACAGTGGAGTGTCACCCCGGTGTCCCGTTAAATAAAAGCCTAAAATACTACATCTCTAAATCATCAGTCATACTTAACAATTCATCAACTGCCTAATCATCTGAAAAATAATAACTAAGTACTCAAAACAAAGTCTATAATAAAAACGTCAACAAACATCCATAAAACCTAGTAACAAGACTGTAGTACTAACACAGTTCTAATATTAATTACTGTTTCTAGACCCGAATAAATCAACGGCGTCACTACCTGGCGGAAAGCCAAGACTTGCTGGTAAAAAAACGCTAACCTTGGAACTAATTCCTGATGGACGCCCCCCACATAGTTTTGCTAATTAAACACGCTTTATTAATGACTTTTATGTTATAATTGTGCCAGACGGTCTTAGAACCACGTGTATTTTCGTCCATTTTGTATCCTGTCTTTGTATCTGCGTACAACTCTTCACTGGCTGAGGACTATCCTGTCTGGTGACTCTTAAGTAGCATCAACATTCTTTATTCTCTATTGAAAACATTCCTCTAAATTTTAACATAGCAATAAATAGGACATTTGATATACATAGGCGAGCTTAACCCACAACTGGGTTTTCTTACAGCAAACCATGTAAATTACATAATATGATATATTCTAATGATGTAACAAAAACGGGTCAAGTGCGAGTCAGACTCGAGCACCAAGGGTTCCCGCATAAACTTTGAAGGACTGTTACAAATTTGCCAGCTGTGGTCTTCCCTTCAGGTTATAATTTAGGTGTCTTTAAGGCTAGAGTGAATAGGCTCTTAATAAACTAGTGTGTCTGAACAGTAATGCAATCCTTGATGATTTTCAACGATTGCATCACTGTTCACCATCAGATGATAATATAATTTAAGATTTTAATTAATTTTTTAACACTTATTTGTTCATTGTGTGACAAATAAACATGTTTTTTTTCTTCATTACTTTAGATGGAATCGCAGACAAGCACTAGTTTATATTAGTCAAAACAATACTTAGCATAGAATCGCAAAAAAAGTGATCCTATATATACGGAACCTCAGTCCCGACTGAGGTTCTGAACCCTAAAAATGGCGAAGACAAATAACTACAAAAAGTTTGGTAGCTCTACCGCTACTCTAGCTAAGTAATAAACCCAGAGTAGGTACCCCTCTACCGTCTAGACGTAAATAAACCCTCCCAAAGTTGCCATAAAAAAAAACTTTTCAAGCTCAAAGGTGGAGCGCCGCTGTGGGCTGTGGCAGCTTTCATTTGAATTAGAAGCGTGCTGAAAGAGTTTCACGCACTAAGGGCGTTCCATCCGTTGGCTTTATAGACTGTAAGTTTGTGTGTTTTAATTAATACTAATTTGTTAATGTTTTTTTGCATTTTTATTAGAGTTCCAAACAAAAATGAAAAAAAAAAGAATGAATGAATGATGAAATTATTGAATGATGGTTTTTATTTTGAGCATTGGTGCAGTGGTGCAGTTAGAGGAGATATGGCCCAGTATGTCACGGGGTCAAACGCAGCCAGGCACATCATTATTTATTATTTCATCATCATTGCTTTGAAAACGGTGAAGGAAGACGTGAAGAAACCGGCATGCCCTAGAACCAAAATTTCGAAGACATGTCACATCCATTAACCCATTAACCCGTTCTGGGTCCCAGTCACCTGAGGTGGATTGCGGTCCATTACCTCTTCCATAGAGGCCTGAATCCCAATAGTGGATTTATAAAGCCGATTACATAATGTTTTTATAGTTAAAACCGAGTCATTGCTTGAAGGTGCAAATTTTGGCAATAGATTTGGTCATATTCATAATATCTCCAAATACACGATTTCTGACGATGCTAAAAAGCACTTAAAATAAACGCGACCAAATTCTAATTTTGTGAAAATTAATATCCAATCTTATGTACTTAGCATTATTGATCAATTTCCATTGTTCTTCCAATCAGCCAAAACTGCCAGACGGCAGTTTAAACACTGAACCTGCCCGTCTGATCTCAGATGGCAACAAAAGCCAAAGGTGAACGTTCCCATTGAGGCCTACATGAAACAACTGCTAGTGACGGACTATCCGTCACCGTTTCATTACAACACTAGCGATCCGTTTTATTAAACATTCGGGTGATTAATGAGAGGACTGAACCCGGAGGTTTTTTATTAAGGAGCAAACACCTACGCGTCATGAATGCCTGGTACTTTAGTATTGCTTGCTGGGTTTATAGAGGACTAGCTTTTGTCCGCAGCTTCGTCCGCGTATATAAAATATAGCTTTTGTCACTCAGGAATAAATCAGCTTTCTATACTTAGGTGAAAAAAATTTAGCAATCGGAACATTACTTTCAGAGACAAACTGTAAAGTTTATTATATTAGTGTAGATCACGCTATAAGCAAAGATGGACCAATCACTTTGAAGGTACGTCATGTGTACTGTATTTGTCATTGGTGGAATATAACGAGTCTTGGTTCCCAAATAAAACTTGGGCTAGTTTTTTTTTTAATAAGGAGCGGATGCCTATGCCCTGCCCTGGTACTATTCCACCAATGACACTACAGTACACATGACACACAACGAGACACATAACGAGTTTGGTTCGCAAGTAAATCTTGGGTTAGTTTTTTTTTAATAAGGAGCGGATGCCTACGCCTTGCCCTAATACTTTCTGGCTGGTTTATCCACGTGACAGTTTGCGTTTGCCCTGATTGATTTAAGATTACGCTGTAATCAAAAATGGTCAATCGCGTTGAAGACACTTGTGAACTATCTTGTCATTAGTGGAAGATAGGGAGTCTTGGTTTTCAAGTAAATCTTGGGCTAGTTTTTTTTTACTAAGAGTGGACACTCACGCCTCATGCGTCCCTGGTACTTTATAAATTCTGGCTGGGTTTATCCCCGTGACAGTTCGCCTTATTTGGAAAAATACCAGGCTCACAGGCTGTAATCAAAGATGCGCCAATACTGTTGAAGATCCTTTCAAATCTGTTTCGTCTTATGTAGAATTTACGATAGTTTCTGACTAACCGCTAATTTAGATCTGTGGCAATCTACTCGTAGATGTTCATGTGTGATTTTCATACGCGCAAGGCATCGTATGTGAAGCCCATCTAATAGTGGAAAGATTTTTTTAGGAGCAATCGCCTACGCTACATGTGAACCTGGTTCATACTACGAGTTTCCTGGGTTTATCCCCTTGACAGTTCACCTTGATTGGTGGAGGATGACGCTAAAAGCAAAGGTCAACCAATAGCTTTTAAGATGCTGTACAAACTTCATTGTCATTGGTAGATTATATCGAGTCCTGACTCCTAAAGCAGAACTGGGGCACGGGCAATCTACGTATAGAAGGGACCATCATGACGTACATAATGTCAGAATATTCACGTTTCGTTGCATCATAAACAAAGTCCATCCATTAGTGCGTGAAAATGTCCAGAATCTAACTGGCGGGTGTTCAGGATATTTGCAGTGGCAAAATCAGTGTTTATTCTTTAAGCCATTTGTATTAGACTCCACGAGATAGTAGGGTTGAGTGCAAATAGTTGGCGATCTGGACTTGGCTGGTGAACTTCCAAGGGCCGCTAGTGTCATGAAGATGGATTTATAAAATAGTCAGTTGCTACAAGATCCTAAGAATCAATTAGATATTTCGTTGTTGTTGTAATTGATACCTCACTTGATTATAAGCGATGATATTGTCTCCATTTATGGAGCGAGAGGAAATATCTGACTTTTACTAACTTAGTCGTCCTGTGTTCCTTTAGTTACCCTTTCCATTCCCGGATCACGGTACGAGTAACTGTTGCGAACAATCCCACAGCTGTTTAATGATAAAATTCAGCAAAAAAAAAAAGAACCTGAATATACAAAATAAACTTTAAAATCCTCGTACAATACATTAAACACCTTTCGCCATCACCCGTCAATAACACGTCAATACACACCTGTATCCTTGAACCCCGAACTCGGACAACAAAGGACGCTCGAACCCGCCCATCTAAAATAAACATAACTCTTTGACACACTGCGACATTGACCGTAATGATAGTTCATATTACTTACCGCTTGCGCAACACGAGGTTTTGAGTCGACCGTCCAGTGCTACGTTAGCTATGAACGAGAGAGGATGATATGAAAGAGAGGTTTGCCATGTTAGCTCAGCGGTTTATTTGTTTACTTATTGCATTTCTACTGGGGTGTACATAGGGAAGGATGTTTGTGATGTTTTTTTTCAGTGGGATATCAGCCGCCGGTGTTCCTTCAGTTATTCTTTGCTTCCAGGGGTACGGTAACGTAGACGTCTTGCATGTCTTTGAGGAGCGCGTGAATCCAAGCCTGGTCCTTAACGGACAGAGAGCCACCCATTACTCGCTATCCACAAACCCGTACCTAACGCTGGTCCGACGCCCAAAGTGTCGTACCTAACAATAGAATTACTTTATATTCCTAGTCTTGCACAGCAGCTCTGGTGAAAAAGTGGACAGTAGAAGCCTATCTCATAAAGGTATACTCACATAAGTCCGTTATCTTGCATAGTAGAGTTCGCTTTATTTTCACGCATTCAGGTTCTTCGTGTAGCTTTAATGCTCGCCTATCTTTTGGGGAAACGCAACCTTATTCTTGCTTCCGTGCATAGCATGAATCGCAGTGGACGATCCGGTCTACATTTTCATACAAAGCGAAGCTTCAAAGTGCATAGCTTAGCTATTAGCTGCTATGGAGCACCGCCTTTACGAACGGCGGCGGCGCGGCGCGAGCTACGGCTCCATATTACTTACTTACTATTTTTACGATCAAACGTAATGTGTAATACCGAAAAATCGACCGATTATACCGACACGGTTTTCGGATTATTCCCTACGATTTTTACTGGAAAAATCTTTGATTAATGAGTAATAATTTTTAACACTTTATTGTTGGAATGACGGTAATAGAGCTGAGCTTTATAACGAGGTTCAGTAGAAGAGATGTGGTGGTATATTGCCAACATAATCATTTGCAATAACAGACTAAGCATTTCGCCTCGTCATTTATACATTTATATAGCGTACATCGAAGGACTAGTCTTTCCGTCCGTTTATAATTTGGGTGTCTTCAAGGCTAGAGTGAATAGGCTCTTAATAAACTAGTGCGCCTCACTATCAACTAATGCATCACTGCTTTCCATCAGGTGGGATCGCAGTCAAGCACTAGTTTATAATAGATTAAAAAAACAATGGCAATAACCTATTATATCTAGCTGGTCAATACCAGCTTAATAGTCGTGTTTTTCTTGAGCTATCGTTATTGCTCGAATGCGCGCAGAAATTACAAGTCTTATCAGGCTCTCATTTACAAAGATAAGGAAACGCAAACGTCCGAAATAAACTAATCACTTCAACGTGTGTGGCTTTAGTACACAATTGTAACAATTGTGTGTGCTTATAATAATAAATAAATAAATAATGTCGGCATTCACTAGAGATACAATGTTTTTAAATCCCAAATTAACGTCAAATAAAACTTTTTTTTTAAGCCCTAAATATACTATCAACGTCATTCAAATCCCTACTAAGCGTAAAATAACGATGAACAAACATACATAAGCGTATAAATCAGTACATACATCGTAGTAATGTATTGTTTGAAAGACCACACCTGTCTTAATGTGCTCCCGAAGCTATTCCTTAGATAAAACACGAGTTACGAGCACGAGTACGAGAATTTGGAGTGTTTTATTTGTCTGTTCATATGATTCACTAAATTATTTCAGCTCAAATACTTGAATATGACGTCAATTAGGTATATTGTAATGTACCTAAAAGTGAAAATGATTTTTGTTACGGAATGAAAATTTTCAGGTACTTTTTTCTTTTTTTAAACACATTTCCCCTCACTAGGAATTAAGCTAGAACCACATTAGACTGACGCACGTGTGGACCACGCCTGATTTGCACGTAGAACGACGTCGCGTGGCGTGGATCCAATGTAGCTCTACAAGTCTAGTTGCCATATAAAATGTATGCAGACCGACCAGCGCCCAGATCGGCTGTACGTGACACACGTGTGTGTTCTACTTTAACACCTGTATCGTAGTTGTGTTCACAAACATGTAAACTCATACAACATACTTAAACCCAAAGAACCAATCTATAGAACATACAAATAATGATCCGAAAACTATTGCTAAATAAAATACCAACAAGCGTTTTCGTTCGTTTTAACAAGTGGTCATTGAAGACCTTGTCATAAGTAAAATGTAATCAATAAATCTTCAACACTTTCCATTGTAATAAACTTTCCATAAGCAGTCTTGTCGCGGCCAATCGCATAAAATACGCATCTGATCCACTCCAAAACTTTCATCCCTTCAAACCGGTACGATATCTCAGTTCCCAGTTAAACCAACAATGAGAATTAGTGTCACATCACTATCTGGAGTAGAGACGGATAATGACCGGTCCATGATATTTACTAGCCACAGTACGAAGGGCACCACAAGTTTTGCTTTCTAAGCTTTAAATTACGAGCAAACTAGTTCAATCCACCGCGATCTTGCGTTCGCTTCTGTACAGAAATTGGAATTAATAAATAAGGTTTTATTGTGTTTCATGTCTATGGTTTAAGACAGGTAATCTCACTCCGAATGAAGTAAAGACTGTAGTAACTAACCGTTAAAACATAACTGCCTCATTTAAATTCATTGGAGGTACAAATCTATCTACAGAGGAACAAAGAAATGACAATCGTTTTTCATAATTTGAAAAATATCAACTCGACTTCGACAATGGCGTCAAATCTGTCAAGTTCCGAAGGGCTCTATTCTCAAAACCGTTCAAAATAGGAACACAGGTGTCACGGTCCTTTACCTGGAGAGCGCTCGTCACTTTCTCCCGTCGTCGTGCGACATTTGCGCAACGGATGGAGTGTCGCGTCGATTTATTGTCGCCCTAGATTCATCGGTCGCGTAATGTTTTATTGGTGTCGAATTTTTCATCGTTTCAAGATAATTACTGTCGTTTAACTTGCGATACTTCGTTTTTATTATGACAGATAAGTGTATGAACAATAAGTTTTAACTGAAATGCGATAAAACAAACAAAGAATACACACGGGCTATTCTATAGTGCTTCTTGTTTACTGGATTAAAGTTTCCGGTGTAAACTTAATTATGACTGGTTCAAATTTATTAAATGTTAATTTTCCTATTTTATTATAGCTTTAACCACAGCTTTTATCGAAACGAGACAGCCATCAATTCAAACATAATTGTTGCATAAATCAAGTATAATGCAACTAAAATAATGTACTAAATCTATGCTTCTCATAAAGCGAAGTGCATGTGATTTTAACGCACACGCAATGCTAAACAGCTATAATGTCGATTAGTTTCGCACGATTCGGTACAGAACACTCGACTTTCATACATCGGACGTCAGTTATGCCATTCAGCCCTACATCAAGTTGCGACACAATGTATGTTTGTATGTACGATGCTTACACTCTCTTGTGGATGAGTGGTGTAAGTGATGACATTGTAACGGGTTTTGGTACTCTGTAGTAGCTGCACCACAGAAGAAACCAAACCAAAATCATCTGAAAGGCGAAGCTTCTTTGTATAAGGTCTTCAGCATCTTGATCACAACTATTTTTAACCGACTTCAAAAAAATGGAGGTGGTTCTCAATTCGGTTGTATTTTTTTTATGTTCAGTTTAAGTAATCAAAGTTTAAGTTTTGTGGTGCACTTATAGTTCTTATGTGATTTCTTTATCGCACTTTAACAAACTTTGCTGTAAAAAAAAATCTCGTCTGTGTGCATTATATAATGTCCTATAAAGTTTTGTGTACAATAAAAAATAAAGGCGTTTTATCTTAACTTTTCTCCTCACACTTACACCAACCGTCAAGCAGAGCAACAGTAGCTGGTAAGTGGATAATATCAATTGCGCAGAGCTATCCGCATTCCAGAGCGCGGGTCATTTGACATTAATACGAACACATTAATTCATTAAGCCCCACACTTATCGCGCGATATTATGGCGAACGTCATGACGATATAAATGATTACAAGATTGCCCCCGTGGGACGAAGCATCCTGCGAAAGTAGGAAATTCAATGTTTTTGAATATTGTGGTGAAATAGGAAGTGGTGGGCTAGTGTTTAGAATAGACCCCTTTGCCTGCGGGTTTAATCAGAAACGATTAGGGTGAGTTGCATCAATTAACTTTAACGATAACCAAATCATAACCAGCCGTGAAACGACCTCCTATTGGTCAATTCGACGATTTGACAACTGTTAACGGCTTTGTTATCGTTATAGTTAAATGGTGCAACTCACCCTTAGAAGTTGAATATACCAATATACTCGTATAGTAAACAATAAACCCAGTCGCAAACTTCTTCCTTCTTTCAAAAATGTTGTTAAACACTATTAGTTTTCTATTTACCTATTTATATTATCATCATCACCATTATTTCAACCGACATTCGTCCACTGTTTGACATAGGCCTCCCTCAAGTGTCGCAAAATTGAACGCTCCTGTGTTATAATGCCTCTCAGGGTTATCCGAAAGGGCGCTCGAGCCCCGGTATGAAGGCTTGAAGGAACGGGATGGGTTTTTTAGTCAGTAAGAGTCTGACACTATCTCCCGCTCCGCCCAAGAGCGGGGGTTGTCATAAGATGATTTTTCCCATCGAAAAAAAAAAAAAAAAAAACTAATTCATATAATTTTTTTTTTTCGCTGGTACAATATTTACTTAAGTACTTAAATAAATATGTTGTATTCGTCTTCCATCTTTCTATTAATTTCTTTCAGTCCAAGACATGGCTACCGCCATTGTACCCATATATTTGGTTAGTGTTTAATAAACTTTTATTCTAAGGAATGCTATTCGGATATTAAGGTGAGGCAGTAATGCCTTGCCAATAATTTTGAATTAATACTAAAAACCGTCGATAATATCGTGTTTGGTTAGCCAATTAGTGCTCGACAACCTCAAAAACAGAAGTCGGTTGACGTCCAAAACCTTAAAGGGTGTTAATAAATATACGAGTAAGTTAGTAGTACCGGTCGGTAGTATTTTCCGAAGTGTATCTGATAAAGTACTTAAATGTCACCGTGGTTGTCGTAAACAAGGATTTAGGATAGCGAATTTACGACTGAGGGATATTCCTGCTAAGGCTGGTTCAAAGGTCGGGATTGATTCTAAGCTATAAGCAGCTAAATATGTACGTCATGTCTGTGTTTATGAATTAGAAACCCAACTTTCTCTTTTATTCCTTTTATAAAAAATGCAACTACAATTTTCAAATTACGAACGAACGCCATAAATTAAACAAAAATCAAAACAGACATTTTAAATTTCGAATTTAGTGTCTTGCTTCTTAAACGTCAACATAAATTCGACCAGCCAGTAAGTCGCTGACAGCTAAACTTTTTGTTGCATTTAAAAATTAGAATCCAGCGAAAGTATTTCAACACTCAGGTAACATTACCTGCGCTAAAAAGCTAAATCTGACTCATCTGACCTTGCCACAGATAAAAATAAAAACCGTAGTGTCTGTTACTCAAAGAAATTAGTTTTATTTATGTCATTTTTTATGACAGCTGACAGATAATGGTAACTGACATAAACACGCCTAGACGTCATTGCGTTGGCCTACATAGTAAATATTATAAAAATCTGAAAGTTTGTGTGTTTGTTAGTCAATCACGCCTTTAGGAAGCGACAGACCGTGAAAATATTTGCATGGTTGGCGAGGCTATGAAAGACTTGATTATACTTTTCTTTAGAAACGTTTCTGGTTATCATGAGTAATTCCGCTTTGGCTATGTCTGAATCTAATTTGGCTTTCATATGCGGCTACACACAACTAGACTGTTCCAATTGGACAGTTTTTGAGACTTCCTGTTTATGTAAGCGGCTAAACTCTTACTAATTACACGGAAATATAATTTGTAAAATTAATTTAGCGATTAATGAATATTTATTCAATGTTCTGTATGTATTGAGTACATAATAGTAACCCAAGTGCTTCCAAGTTAATTTAAAAGCTTTTATTTATTTTTAATTAATAGGCTCGTTCGTGCTTGACCACTATCTCACTAAATGGTAAGCGATGATGTGGTCGACGATGGAGCACGCTTGTCTGTACTCACTCTTAACTAAGATCTCCAGGTTGTGTAGCTATCAGGAAACAGGCTCTGGCAGGGATTTCCACTCTTTAACTGTACACACAATGAAAGTGTTCTTAAAACCGTTGCGTGTTTGAGTGGAATGCCCAGCGGTATAAAAAGAAATGATGGGCAGCTAGAATTACGGGGCCCTTCGACACGGACAGATTAGGTTAGAAAGTTAAGGCAGGAGTAGATCGAGGCGGAGCTCCCGCCTTAATCTTCTTGGTTATTATTTTTTTTAATCACTCGGAAAGCGGCTAACATAGAAGATAACTGGCTGAGTTAGTATCATTCAGACGCTGGTTAATTGTGGCTCACTTAGTAATTTAGAAGGCAATTCACATTTTTTAGAGCCGAAAAATGCTGTTAAAATGAAGTCTGTTTAATTAGCGCCCATTTATAAATCGATTTATCCTCGTACTAAGCAAATTAGTTTACTATTTATATTCTGTATTTGGTCTTTTAAAAAGTGTTTGTGTGTACTTAAATAAATAAATAGATAATTTAAAAAGCTACCTATGAGTACAGGTGGCTTCACTGAACTAAGCACGTTAACCGAAGTACTATTAATTGCTTGCTTAAAGTTTAAAGGTCCCAATACACTGAAGTTCACTCTAAACCGTTTCGAACGTTAAGTGGGTTCTCGTGTAATGTGGATGCATAACATTTGCATCTATTTTCTAAGTAGGCTAACTTTGCCAGTGCACTAATGGTAAACTTACTGACCGAGTTCATCAATTTCACAGAATTCGCTATTCGTAGTGTAGATGTGTTCGAAATGACGTGATTTTTCGTAGAATAACACTGTTTAGTTCGGTTTTGATTGGGAATGATTGCTTAGTCATTAGTATTGTATTGATGAAATTTAGGCCATGAGAATTTGAAAAAAGGATTTTGTTTCAATATAGGTCAATATGTCAGGTGAAAATGACCATTCTTAAACTGTTTCGAGATCTTTGTACAACCGCTTTGCACGGATGTGATGCATATTTTCCTTATGTTATTATTACGAATGTAAGCTAACCTAAGACTGTGTAATTTTGCGCAAATAAATTGTATCTCTTTCTTTCTTTTTTATCTTAATTTTCATATGCAACATTTTCGGTTAGCGATCGGAAATAACGCGCTGAAATCCCATTCTACTGTCGATCTGTTTCCTAATAAATAAGAATAATTTTATTTAAGAAATACAAAAATATGCTACACTTTGTTAGTACAATATCTTAAATATTAGTGTACAAACAAAGATACAACAATAAAAAAAAACATGTATTGATGAGACAAGATGTGCAAAAAACGATATAGCGAGGAGTAAACTACCTGACCATTCTCTCCACATAGAGCCTTAGAATAGGGGAGTAAGGATTCTCAACTCACATAAGGTCATCAGGACAATGCAGTAGGCTTAACTTCTGATCCAAGAGGTGTCGTACAGCAGTTGTTGTTACCATATAGGCGATACACCCTCCGAAACTCTGTACTGTTCCTTCTAAATCGAAGACATGTACGGCCCATTCCGTCTCCTAGAGAGGAGACCCTGAGTCCTGGCAGTGAGAACATTAAAAGGCTGATTTTTTTTTTTTTAATTGTGATAAACTAGTGCTATAAACTATGTTATTATGCTAGGCGGTACTGCAGCTCCCATCAAATAACTAAATAATTTTGAAATAAAAGAATACATTCGGCCCATTGTCTAGCAGGTAATTGATTTTTAGTCAGCCTTTGAAATAGTCATATTTTAATCCTAATTTCCTATTACACTTCATTCATGAGTTGATGATTTATTTTATACGTATATCATTAACCGTAATTGCGTCGTTAATATAAACCACACTGTACTAAATAAACTAATTATTGTGTTTTCCTTGTTTCAGGTCGGTATCAATCAACTATGACATCGATTTTCCCCACTTTGGCCACGTAAGAATTCATTAATAACTACGTAGGTTAATTGTTTGGACGAGTTTCTTAAAACACTTTGTGCTTCTTCAAGGAAATTACAAGCAAACACTATTAGCGCGCGAACTAACGGGTAAGAACAGAATTTACCAACAATGGATCCATTTCTTCATTTCTCCATGTCATCAAATCACACACAACCTACCAAGACTTTTTTATTCAGTTACTCTTTCCCAAATCAAATCAAATCAAAAACATTTATTTCAAATATCAGATCATTTGCAGGCACTTTTGAATAGTCAAATGTCGGTCAGTCCAAGAAAAGTGAAGCTAAATTGCACGTTCCAAAGCGTAGATCTCTATGGAAAAGAACGTGTAAGAAACTCCATGGACACTCTTTTTAAAACATAAGTTTCCCACTTTTGAACAAAGACCTCAGATCCTTTTGGGCATTCTTTTCCTGAGCAACCAGTACCTCTAAAAAGCTATAGTAAAGAGTTTAAAGCTATAGTATTTGTCGATATTTGATACCTACGTAAATATTTTTATAGCAAATTTTGGTTCCATAAGTGACCGCTAGAGGCGCTGTAAAATTTGCCATACAAAATATTTACGTAGTCGGTATCGAGTATCGACAAATACTATTGCTTTAAAGTCATGGTAGAGGTACAGAAGCCTGCTATTGCGGTAGCATTCCTTCTTAAGCTGGTCTCTGACCATGAGGTGTTTAGTTCAATAATACCAGTTAGTGCCAACGTTTTCGACCGCGGGAAAGTAGGTATTTCCATACAAACTCTAGACCCCAGTTTCATACCTTTTGGTGATGAATTTCTGTGAAATCCTCTCTTGATGATTGCTTACGTCATAAAAGGAAATCTAATTCTAGTCCCAGTAGTTTCAGCTGTGTTAATCTGCGAGTCAGTCAATATCACCTTTTAAATTATATAGATGTAGATGAAACTTCCATGATACAAGCTCCAGTCTCCGGTCCAATGACAGCGCGTCACTCTTCCACACATAAATCTAATATCCGTAACGAATAGTAACAATTGGCAAGCAAATGGTCCAAATAGTTGTATGACTGGCGGCGGCTGCGGTATTTGTGGAACTTTTACGAGCTCAGTATTGATTCCAAGTGCTGCACCGAATGAGTTCCGTTTCGCTCCGGTCGTAAGTTCAGATCGGCCTGAAATGCGGAAAACGCAAGGCTCCTTAAATAGATTACTTGAAATAACCTTTATATACGATACTAGCGGCCGCGACTGACGTTGTCCTGTCCGAAAGCTAGCATTTCGTCAGAATAAAAACATTTTGGACATACGCCTCCCCTAAGCGACGCCACAATGACTGGTCTTGCTTCGATCCACGCTTGGGGGAGGCCCATGTCCAACAGTGGACGTCTTTTGGCTGATATGGTGATGATAATAATGAATTTCAAACCACCCAGGGACCCATTCAAATATACACACAAAATTTCACCCAAATCGGTCAAACCATTTGGTGATAAACTCATATACAGACGAATCATATTGAATTCATATAACATCATCCTTATAAGTTGATTATGTTATTTCAATTTACACCAACATAAATAATAACGTCCGCAATGAAACCATCGTAAAATTATCAATCACTTCATCCGCACGCAAAAAAAAAGCCATAAATCATAGAGTAAAAATATTAACAGATTTACACCATTACCTGGCAACACCAAGCCGTAAGTTTCATGGTTGCACGTCACTCAACAGAGGATTTAGACGTTTACCGAAGCTCTGGTTATTTACGATCACGCTAATATTATTTATGTGTGTCAACTCATTCTATTTTCGTAATCGGCGCAGTGTTGCGCCCGCGCCGCGATCGCAGTCGCTTCCAGCGCGGCCAGCCGAACTCCCCCGACGAGACACGACGCGTGATTCATTGCCGGGAAGTCATAGGGTTGCTATAACATAAAATAAAGGTTTATTCGAGAAATTGTCTGAAAACTGTCAGACGGATGACTTACAAATGTTTGACAAGCGACTGACTCCCTTTCATCTCGACTCCATCTTTATAAGGATCTTTATTTTTCTTGTCTTTTCGAAGGCCACCTATATTCAGACAGTTGAGACATGTTTTTCCGGTAAGGAACGGAATTAGATTTTGCCAAAATCCGCAAAATTCTGTAGATAGACGTAAAAGCAGAATACTTATAAACTAGCTTCTACTTCTTCTATGTTTACATAATTATGGTCTATCATCACATAGTGATAAGTTAACATTATACTAGTGAAATAGTTTCTAAAAACAGTCCAGTAGTATTGAGTTTGTTCATCACAATTATCACAAACAAAAATATGAATCTTTCCACTTTATAATTTAAGTACTGATAAAAGATACTGTCGAAGAACTACTGCACATACACCCTAAACTTCAAAAATAAATCTCTCCACAAACACATCGATAAAGAGTGCCTAGTGTGACTTTGTTTTACGTTAACGGAATCGACGTTCAGCGTTCCGGTTGGCCCGTCCCAAACTCTTATCCAATCAGAGAGCCAAACGCAGTAAACGTTGCGATCGCAATAACCGAAAAACAACACGCACTAATCGCACAGAACTAAAACTAGAAAGAAAACGATAATCCCATCCGCTTGCCAGCCCTCACCAATAAGCAAATACCTAAATCTTAACGAAGCAAGAAGTGGAGTCATGGCGGCCGTTTATCAACCACGCCAGCTATCTGCGACTCCATCATGATCAGGAGAACTGCCCAGACGCCTAATTGATGCAGCATCATTTATAGTCCAAGAGAATTTATAGATAATGGCACAAGGGCGGGAGCCGTAAAGGATAGTTTTTAATGACTTATAGATATGGCATCGTTTTATAATGATTAGATATCTTCGATGAGGTTATTAATATCTGCAGCTGCTGGTTCTAATGATATCTTAGATAGGAGATTAATTACAGGAACTTGGAGTGTAATTATGTTGGCGATAATACTGTGTTTGGTGTTCGGAGTGCCTAGTGCGAGTTTGTTTACACTAACGCGATCGACACTGTGATCGTTTATGACGTTCGGTGCTCCGATTGGCCCGCTTCTAGCTCTTAACCAATCAGAGAGCTAAATGCAGCAAACGTTTCGATGGCGTTTACGTAAAAATAACTCGTACTGGGCACACTGGACACAATTTCTTCACTTAGTATTAAGTTTCGTTAGTTAGCTGTTACATCAGGTCTTTTATACTATTACCAAAGTCTTATGAAAATTTAATTCAAGTATACCATTATTCCAAAATGAAACCAGAACGAAAGAATAGAGAAATTCTATTACATCATCTTTTGAGACAGGAGTTGTCTCCCAGTTATAATAGAGTTCTAGAAAGTATATCAGCCGTCAAAAGATCATAAATCACTATGATTGACACCAGTGACGAAACTCCACCGGCACTGGTCGAAACACATAACTTCTTTAGAGAATATACGACAGTATATCTTAATCCCTTGATCTCGATATGGAGCGGATAATGGAGCTTAAAGAAACTTCGACAATAGCTGTAGTTTCTACAGACATAATCCTTTCTTCATATTTGATTGGCGTAACTAGGAAGTCGTGAATCCGTGATGTTTTTGCAATATGCCAGTGTCCCCTATTTTTTGTTGGTGCTGTCTCAATGTTTTCAGCCTTTATCTCAGTTATATGATCGATTTCATAATAGCTTTAATCCTTAATTTAATAAGATTAAATGTAATTTATGATCGTTTTATAAGGCTTTAGAGTTCTATTTACGGTTGCTTCATTAATGTCTTGTAGCTTTATAAACTTATTCATCATTTATATTTCATAAGTATGTCGCCATGACATTTAGTTTTTCAGTTTACTAAATCACTGCTCTTAGTTCTGCAGTTTTACCTAAACTAACATATACCTAGGTATATATACATACTCGTGCAGCGCTTAGAATACAAAATGCAATTTTGGAATTACTAGTATATACATTATTAACTGACTGAATGACATGTCGGAATTTCTGTTCTCGTTGACCAAGATACAAACAAACATCAGAATACATTTTATCAACAAAAGAAACATCAACGCAATCACGAACAGATTGATTGATTGCATTTAATGTTCCCTCGGACTTATCAAGCGATCACCGGCACGCCACACAACCCTACATTGACTAGTATGGAAACGCAATTCTAGCTACATTAACATTTTTCGTAACGACTAGTTCAGTATTTGGTGACATTGGTAGTGTACCTTAAGACCAACTTCACACACTGGCCCCAATATTAGATCAAGAAAATAGCATTGGCGTCAAGGCGTCAACACTCGCGCCAACGTTGAGAGTTCGCCGACGTGTGGGCAAAACGTTAAAGAAATACGTGCCAATATTTTCTATGCGTCTAACGATGGCTATTTGATCAGATAAAAACTAGATTTTATAGGTACAAAAAAATAGGTTTTTACGTGTTATAAGTGCTATAACGTCTGATTTTGAACTGATGAGATGGAATCCTTCGCAAAGATCTGATACTTGCAGAAGACCGGACCGAGGATGTTAAAAGAAGTAAAGGGAGGCACCCTTTCCTTCTTTCCTTACTTCCAATCCCAAAGTTTAGCCTCGTGGTGAGAGTACATGTCCATAATAGTGACAAATATCATCTGATCTATGACATGTGTCGTTGTCAGCCATAGGCTCTCCCTAGACCAATATGTAGCCGTTAAGCATAATTTCCCTCCCAACATTGGGACCAACGTGTTTAGCCGGGATAATGAGTAGCAGTCACACCAAACAGACATTACCAGCACCGGCCAGCTATCTCGGTAATGAACGAAAATGAAAGTTAACGTAAACGATAAAACGCGCGTTTGCGAACTTAACCATGTTTGTTATTGCCGTGTAATTGTACAGCTGATGGAAGTTTAATCGGTGTGCCGGCAGTTTTCGACTCGTGTGGTTGTGGTAAGGTTGCTTAGTTATGTCTTTCGTTGTAGATTATACTTATTTGGACTGGTAAAGAGTTGTTGTCTGGTAATTGTTATGTGTTGAGTTTGACTGATGAAAGTATGACAACTTAGGCACGTGCACTTGCCTAAGTTGTCATACTTTCATCATGCATGTTAGAAGTTGCAGATTTCTTTTTTTAGGGTTCCATGCCCTAAGGGTAAAACGGGACTCTGTCACTAAGACTCTGCTGTCCGTCCCTCTGTCTATCGGTCTGTCACCAGGCTGTATCCCATGAACCGTAATAGTTAGAAAGTTGAAATTTTCAACCTGTGAAAATAATTGATGTGTGATTTTTCAATCTGTGATAAGTACAACAAATACTAAACAGAATAAAATAAATATTTAAGAGGGGCTCCCATACAAAAGGTATGATGTTTTTTGCCGTTTTTTAAGCCTTCGTGCGCGCGAGGTAGAGACATAGGAGAGACATAGGGTTTGTATTACAGGAACATTTTCCCTTAAAATGAAGGATACTTTTTCTACTTTCACTTAGGCACTTAGTTTGCAGAAGCTAGGAGAAATATATATCTTTTACCTAACAAAATCACTAGCTTCAGCATAAACCTTCACGACGCCTGTCATTTAGGGCGTACACTTGCGCACAAAATTGTCATCCTTGAGAGTGTAATGTTACTCCACGCACCGCAATTTAGTTTCACGTTAAAGCGAAGCGGTCTGAGTAAACATCCCGTAGCACGCGACTGTACGGTCATTATACAAACTGGCTGGGTTCCGTACTAATGTTATAAATGAATAATTATATCTATCTGTCTTTATCAAAAATAATTTTGGCTCACGAATAGACTTGTCATATAACTAACAGTGCGACATAAATATATGAAAAAAAAATACTGACAAATTTTCTCAGAAAGTTTTTTTTTTTTTATTAGCCTATTGTGTCCCACGGCTAGGGCTGCCCCTGGTCAAGTTTGCCCCGCGAACATGATGATGCCGTCAAACCACCTTTGCCGCGGTGTACCTCGTCGGCATAGACCTCCTTCAAGTGTCTTCTGAGTGACAATCTCCTATCACCTCTCAGTTATATTAAATAAACCCGTGGATTGAGACTTATAAGACAGGCGAAGCAACGGGCAGAAGCTAGTTAAAGATAATTTGCTCACGCCATGAAATTGCGGTCTCAGTGATTCGCTTGCGTCATGTGATACCCACGGCTTAATGCAACTGGTTGATGTGAAGTTGATGGAGTAAAACTTACACATTTTAGCCAATGAGACCAGTGTGTATCCTATAGGCATAATTGTAGGGTCATCATCATCATCATTATTTCAGCTGAAAGACGTCCACTGTTGTACTCAGGCCTCAGGTCCTGTACGCCTTGCATCCATCAGATTGCTACGTCCCTTATCAGGTCATCAGTCCGTCTTGTAGAAGACCTTCCAACTTCCAATGCTGCGTCTTCCGTTACGCAATCACCACCCAAAACCTTTAGGTCCCATCGACCGTCTGTTCTGCGAGCAATGTGGCCTGGTACTTAAGTTTTGTCTTGGTACATTCCTGATGCCATCATGCTGAAACTCTACGCTATATTAATTTGCGATTAGATACGAGTAATCTGCACGTAGCAAAATGTGGCAATCTCAGTGAATGATTTAATCCAAAAACACTTTGAAAATGAAAACTTTCTGAAGGGAAAATGAAGTGAAAAACTTTCAACTCCCGTTAAATTAATACTTGTTTTTAATCAATCAAGTAATTACCAGAATATTTCTACCCATTTCAAGAAACCTTTTCAACATTCCCTTATCTCAAATCAAAGATTTCTTCCTTTATTTAAACAGACACCTAATACCAATAACAGTAAGTTTTAATGGGCCAATCAGGTGAGAGTAAAATGCGATCGCGCTACGTGATTGGATAAAATCGAAAGTTGGCCGTTGATTGCGGCAGATTATTGGTTTTTCAAGAGAGTAATATGCTGGTAATTACGTGGTGTGGCTAGAAGGTAATGAGATGTTGCTGCATCTATTAAGGGGCGCTGTAATGTTTTGTTGGTTTTTTGAACTTTAGATGGCGGTGAAATTTGAAACTGGATAGTGGTATCGTTTTTTTATGCATCTGCAAGATTGTTCAAAAGAATCACCAGGGCTCTGGAACTTAAAGGATAACTAAAGGACACAGGTAGCTTTTAGTCAGTAAAAATCTGATGCTTTCTCTCGCTACACCCACTGCGGAAGAATTTTTTGGATGATTTCCTACATTATTGACTACTACAGACATACTCGTATTTCTTAAGGTGCTTGTAATTTGAAAAAAAATATAGCAAAAGTCAACCATCAGACTATTGACTGTTGACAAGGAAGAATGGAAGATGAAAACGCGATGCAACCCAATAATATTTAGATAAGAATAGGCATTTGATCATACGAAATTCTGAGCGGCATAGACATAGGTATTTCAACCAGTATAAAGTGGGGTACTTATAAAGTCTTCCATACTCATTCAGTCTAGAACCCAATCAAGCCTTCCTCTATCAATTAACCGCAGAACATCCTGTTTAATAAATCGAAGTCAATCCAAGATCAAGTTGCAAATTAATGTATCAAGAATTTACGAACACAACATTTTATGTTCCAAAGCAGAGCTGACACTAGAAGCTAGGTCTACGACTCTTTATCGTACTACCCGCTAATCAATAACGAGCCATGGCATAATCACTGAAACTTACGCGATTGATTTAACACCAGGAAACAAACAACATTTCAATGTCTAGGAAACATTTGGTTCCTTTAATTGAACGCAGTGCTAATGAAGTTTGAGGAGGTAATCTTGTTACGGGTCTTGTTGGGTAAGATAAGGTAAAAACAAATGAAATAATAAATCCACATCAGAACGGTGACACAGAACAATCGATTGAACCAGTTGATGAAGAATCTGATGATATTTTTGAATAAGCTTCTTTTAAAACGATTGATGATCGAAATGACACCGAAGATGATTCGAATGTTCCCAATAAAAAAATTTAAACACTATTAAATTAAAACTTATTTCATGATATAAAGCTTTCATGGTTTATTATGCCATGCCATGGTTTTGCCACACCACGTTAACTTGAAGACAGGCCTGATATTTGAAAATTTTATACAAGACAGTCACTGCCTAAAGCTATAAGGTCAAATAATCAAACTTTACTACGTTATCCTACTTGTTAAGCGAAGTAAGACATGTAAATGTCACGTCTCCTGATAATCTAAATGGCGCAAAACGTGACATTATAGCAGAAGGTTTTACGCGAATAATTACGTGTGACGCCATTAAAAAATATAAGTAGGGCATTACGATTTACTGCGAAGGCTTTGTTTTTAATTTTAAACAATCGTAAAGATAAAAATAAGAATATTGTACACCAGAGTGTTTAGTTTACACGAACTTAAATCTATGGTAGTTTTATCACGTACAGCGAAGTCTATAAAACTACCTTTGGGAGGACTGGAAGAACTTAATATAAAAAAGTAGGTGCAAATAATCTCAATAAGTAAAAATCACGGAATGGTAACTTTAAACATAAATAATCGTAAAACTAAACCTAGAAAAGAAAAAGAAACAGTTTATACAACACCACATTACAAACACGTAAAGATGATGTCCAAGTAGCGAAGAAGAATGCAAAAGTAGTTATAGTTTAACATGTAGCTAAGCATAAAATCGACACAAATAGTACGTGTGACATTGAAATCAAGACTAAAATATTCTCCGAAACTAACTATATAACCAAACGAAATGTCAATATATCCTACACACGTATATCCTACATTAGATCACGTCACGATTACCTACATTGCTACATAAGACCATACAATTTGGCTGGCATTATGTTCCACAGCCAGCGTGTCGCCGCCGCCCACCCATCTGTGTTCACCACCTTATAAGGCTCGAGTTAGTGCGCAGCCTTCGTAATATCCATCGCTATATTGTTTACCGCGGCCTTCCTTAATTACTGGTACTTTCGAATGGGCTCAGTCTCAACCCGTCTCCGCTAATAGGGCCTGAGTGACCTCACGGTTTTGCCCTGATTTACTTTGATCGTTAATTGGCTGATATCGGCTTTTAATATTAAAATTTCATTGAGGACTTTACGTCTTACGTAAGCATTAAAATAAACTTTGGAGTGATGAATGAAATTGATTGTCCGAAAATAATGTGCATTAATTTTATTTTATCTGTCGCACGTATTCATTATGCGTACAGCCAACGAGAACAATTCTCTACCGACGCTTGTGTTTTCTAATAACTGACACTTGGGGGCTTTTAAGTCAGAGTAAGTTACATTTAGACAAGCGTACTAAATTATCGACGATACATCTAGGTCTATAAGTCAGAGTAAGTTACTTTTAGGCAAGCGTACTAAATTATCGACGATACATCTAATACAGTAGTGGTCAACAAATTCTTGTGAACCTTGTGAGGTTATGTATTGTTGTCTTGTCTTATTCCATTTAGTGTTGTAATATGAATGATTTAATTACATTCCCGTTGATAATCTATTCACATTTCATTGTTTTGTCCTGTGCTAGTTTTAAAACTCACATCATTATGTCAGTCTTTTTTTAATTTAACTTACTGTATCGTAATCCGTAAGTGTCGCTTAATCTAATTAACATTTTTGGACTGTGAAATAATGTAATACTTCTACAATAGCAACACAATGGAAACTTAAAACATTGTTATTGTTACTAAATAGATTGTGATTACAACATATTGTTACAGTGTGTCTTAGTAAATCAAAAGGGGTCATGATTACTGCACTTGGCTTTTCAGTCGGCGTTTTATGCTTGCCTGTCTACTTGTACCAACATATCTAGTATTCTTTCTTGGATCTTTTCGCTGTCTTAACCATTACTTATTGCTTTTAAATCTCCATCCGCCAAAGCCCTGAGTCGCCATAAAGCATTTCTTTAAGATACATTTTGCAGAAAGTCTTCGTTCTCTTTAAGTCCTTTTGATTTATGTAGCGTCGGAGACTTCAAGCAGATTTCATTGATATTTCTTATTAATCCTGTCTCAGCACTTTCTGAGGTCTGCTTGTACTTATGCATATTCGCTTTATGAATCAGCTACCCGTCGCTGTACATTCACTTTTCGTTTTTAAACCTTTTCGTTATAGTGGACAATTAGCCATGAATGTCTCTTTTAAAATAAAGTTATCAATGAACGGAAGTGTATCGTGAAACTTGACAGTTACCTCATTTTTAACATAATTTAATTAATTAAACACGTCAATAAAGTGTTTAACGTCCATTGGTATATATCATGATATGGTTGACATCGACCACTTTCAAATTAGCACCGGCTCCTTTTAAGGTAACATATTAAATGAGTCAGTTTTTTATGAAACTTATTTTTGTTTTCCGCAATATTGTGTCCATTTCAAATTAGTCAGTTATGAAGCCACGGCACTGCTTTTTAGTACAACACAGTGGTTTTCTAGAACTAGAACATTCATGAATGTAAGTATGAAAAATAAACCAATTAATGAAGTAATTACAGCACGTAAACCACATTTTTATTTTATTACAGTATAGTATGAGCGGTTTTATTGCTAGCGAGCTCGTATTGTTACATCTATGTAATTTCTTTTGGGTAGAAGGATGTCAATGTTTTATTCACTAAAACCTTCAGTTACCCTATACGTTTTAGGACCCTGGTAACATCAATCTCGTTGCCCTGGCTAGTATTTTGTCCTAGCAGGTTCTCATCCCTTATACCCTTGTTTTTTTGGGGTTGGCTATCATCAAAATAACTTCTCCCGCTTTTGGTCGAGTGAGAGTGAGCGTCGGACTTAACTGACTAAAACCCACCTATGTTCCTTTAGTTTCCCTTTGCGTTCTAAGGCCGCAGTAACTCTTTCGAACAATCTCGTACCTATCTCTTATACTGGCATCTCTGAAGTTGTTCTTCTTCCTCCTCCTCAAATCATATTCCTCTTTACCGAGGGTCGTGAAGTTCACGTTGGGTTAGCAAAAGCAACTTGGGAAAAGCCATTAGACCGACGCACACGTGTAACACGCCTGATTTGTACGTAGAACGACGTCGCGTAGCGTGGATCAAGTGTAGCTCTACAAGTCTAGTTTCCTTATAAAATGTATGGAGACCGACGCGGCGACGCGCCCAGATCGACGTGTGTGGCACACGTCTGCGCAGTGTAGATCTGTAAGGTGTTAATAAAAATTAACTTATTAGGTACCTACGGGCATGCTTATCTAGAGCCTACTAATTAGTATAATTAATATTAGCTTATAGCCTACCATTAGGTAGGCTACTATTAATTAGAAAGCGAAAAGTACATACCATTAGATATTCATAGAGATAAAAGAAGATGAAATCAAACTCCACAACAAATTATCTAGAACCACATCAATAACAATATTTTTAATTAGGCAAGTATATATTTTCGTCGTTAAATACAGTCATAATATTATGACTTTTTTTTTTTTTTTTTTTAATCATATAAATTTAGGGACTTTTGGTCACAGTACGACCATGCCAGCCCCATCGTAACCTAATCATCATAAAGCTTTATCAACTATGAGGGCTCACAACCTCACTCACTATTTTATAAACGGCGATGGCTACGTTAGAGAGGGGTTCGGACAGTATACTTTGGATAACGCCAATATCAATGAAATTAATTTTAAAAGTATTTATCAGCACCTCTCTAGCAGCTCGTGTCCTGACGCATTCCACCAACAAGTGGTGGACATCCTCCACCGTGCCGCATTCTGTACAATTTGGACTATCACTAATTCTCATTAGATATCTAAACTTGTTGAGTGGAACGTGTCCAGTCCGCAGTCTATGCGCTATTATTATAAACTTTCTCTTAAGCTTAATATTGGCAAACCAAGGAATACGTGGAGGTTCACATTGTATTGTCTTGTACCAGATTCCCTTTTCAAGTGATGTTCTATTAAAATATTCTTTCCAATCCTTAGAGCATTCAATTTTATATTTTGGTAAAAGTTCAGAGTAGCTTGGAGTAATATTCACCTCCAAACCATCCGACACAGAAGTCTTTGCCAGTTGGTCGACCTCCTCGTTCCCCCGTAAGCCAACATGCGACGGAACCCATTGCAGAATCAAATTCACATTATTAGATATGAAATAATATATTTGTCTTAATATGACATAAGCAATCGAAACACCTCTGCAGCCAGAGGCACATCGAGCTATATGCTGAAGAGCACTTCTGCTGTCTATGAAAATGACAATCCTATCGTTATTAAACTCCGCGTTTTGCAAGTATGTAAGTGCCTTTGATACCGCAAGGAGCTCCGCCGTCATTATACATACATTACTATTACAAATTTTATACAATCCTTTACTATTATGCCTCGGATCATAAAAGGCGGCACCAAGAATATTTCCTATTTTAGAACCATCTGTATATAATTTTAACCAACCATAATATTTAGTATAAATTTCTTCCAAGATATTGTTTTTCAAAATATTAATATCGTATGACTTTTTACATTGTTTCATATAATCTAAATGGACTCTAATGGTATCTCTTACGTTTATATTTGAAACCCAAGTATCTAAGCAAAACATTTCTAAAGGATAACTAGATGAAACAACTTCTTCTTTGGTACGGTTATATACTGTTACTAATAATGGTGGTTTCTTATTTTGCCAATAGCTATTCGTAATGTAACTATTTAAGGTATATAATAGATCCAATGTTATATTGTTCTCAAAGGATTGTAATTTTAAACAGAATTTAATTGCAAGATATTTTCTTCTTAGAGCCAGATTAGGGATACACAATTCACATTCCATAACGTGGATGGGAGTTGTTCGTATGAAACCACCAATTATCCTCAAAGCTTGGTTTTGTACCTTATCCAATTTACTCACATGTGTTTTTGCACTGTTATCATATAAGAAGCTTGCAAAATCAACTCTACTTCGGATTAATGCTATGTACAGCCTACGAAGATGTTTAGGGTGCATCCCCCATGCTGTTCCAGCTAAAACTTTCAGTATGCACAAAAACCTCTGTGTTTTTACGCAAGTTTCGTTTATGTGCTTCCCCCAACGAAGGTTTTTGTCCAACCACACACCAAGATATTTGACATTTTCAGACGGGCTTACTAATGAGTCCTTGATGGTTAGATTTACTTGCTGTCTCCTACGTCCTCTGCTAAATATGCAAATTTGAGATTTACTCCCTGATAATTCTAAACCTAATTGATCTAATAACTTTATCATTATATCTACCGCACTTTGTACTTCCAAAACACTTTCAGCTAGATTTTTACAGCTTTTGTAAAGGACAAAGTCGTCGGCATATTGTAATATTATAACGTTAGTAATACTATGACAAATTTTATGCGTAACTATATTAAAAATCAAAGGAGACAATGGGTCACCTTGAGCAATGCCTCTACTAGTCCACCTGACCAAAAAGCTATCTTCATGACCGTCGTATGTGCTTTTAAGATGTCTTTCTGTCAAGAATTCCCACATATATCTGCAAATTTTATTTCCTGCATTTATTTCATTAAGAGCATGAATGACGCTATCTACTGTCACATTGTTATACGCATTTTCTATATCCAGAAAACACGCTAACGTGGGATGATTCTTGGAAAAACCCATTTGGATGTAGCAAACCAATCGAGCCAAGCAATCCAAACATGACTGGGAACGTCTAAATCCCGTAGTATTCAAAGATAAATATTTATTTTTTTCCACGTACCATTCAATTCTTTTACATAATAAGGTATGAAAAATTTTACACAAGCATGAAATTAAAGAAATGGGTCTTAATTTCAATGGGATATCTGAACCATTACAATTTTTTGGTATTGGTACTATTTTAATATTTCGCCATTGGGTAGGGACAGTACCAGTTGCCAAAATTAAATTATATATTTCTAATAGGTATACTTTTGCTGGTTTTGGAAGATTATAGAGCATCGAAAACGTAATTTGGTCATCCCCTGGTGCCGTGTCTCTCTTTTTAAGACATCTATCCAATTCGTGAATTGTAAATTCTATTTCTAGGGATGTGTTACTTGACTCGATAACAGGCATCTGAGGAATGACAAAATCAGGAGCAAGACTACAGAGTAAGTCTTCAACTTGTAGCTTGGAAGCATAAAATTTTGATCTTTTATGCCCTTTCATCCAACGCATTCTATTCCAAGCTTCCGAGATAGAGGTTGATTCATTTATACTGCTACAGAAATCCCTCCAACCTTGTGATTTGGCATGATTTAAAGCTCGTTTTGTCTCATTAGTTTGATTTTCTAAAATATTTAAATTACTTGGAGTTGGGTTTCGCCTAAATATTGATAATGCCAACCTTCTCCTTGCTACAGACCTTGATAGGTCAGCGTTCCAGTATGGTTTCGGTTTAAATTTAGTTAAAGGGTCAGTACACATCTTAACTAAAGGCGTACTTAAATCAGCAGCTGAATTAATTTCATTTACAAAGAAGTCGTATTTAACCTGAACATTATCTGAAATGATTATGTTGTTATGTAAGAAACTTTGTTCCAGAGATTGTTTGTACAATAGCCAGTTTGTTTTTTTTAAATTCCGTCTTTTAACTAAATTTCGATTTGTAAAACTAGTTGAAAGCTGAAATATAATTTTGATAATTATGTGATCGCTACTCAGCGTTTCATTAGTAATATTCCATTTAAAGTTTACAGCAATATCTGCAGATACAAAAGTAATGTCAGGTGAAGACTTTTGAAGCACCCCATTTACCAGTTTAATCCTCGTAGGGCTGCCATTATTCAATGAAATAAAGCCATTTTCTAGGGAAGAATCAAATAACTGCATACCTCTGGGGTCATTTTTATATGACCAGTTTGAATGATGGCCATTAAAGTCACCTGCTATTATAGTTCCTTGAGAAAACGTACTGAAAAGCGCATCCCAATCTGGCGGAGTGGTTCTAATATTAGATGGACAATATATACTTACAATATTTTGTATATAAGGACAGTTCAGTAGCTTTACATGTAGCACCTCTATACCTGTATTGTTCAATTTGAATGACGATACCTGAGTCTTTAAAGATTTATGGGTTATAATTGCTACACCACCGTATGAATCACATCTATCTCTTCTGAAGATATTATAACCACTAATGTGACTATGAGATTCCGGTTCCATCCATGTTTCACTAACAATAGCGACGTGCGCTTTTTCTTGGAATAGTAAGCATTCAAATTCTACCAGTTTTGGTTTCAAGCTTTGTGAGTTCCATTGAAGTATGTTCAAAGTTATTTCATGTGGTGCACTATCCATTAACCATTATCACTCAGAAACATTTTAACAATCCCTGGTAAGTCTGGCAAAAGGTTAGTAAAAAGTGAGGTAAACCAGTCTGTAAAAATCTTAATAAGAGCTTTGAGCTTAACGACTATACTATCCTTTTTTTCTGTTATGAAGTTCTTAATTCTTTGTATAATTTCACTAAATGACCATGATTTCCAATGTGTCTGATCCATATTGTCTGTCCGCGTTTGACCAGCAGTGTTTTCAGCTGATTTTTCTGAATCTGAAGTATCCAGTTCAACAATTACATTGTTTGCTATTTTATAAGGTACTTTCTTCTTCTTGGTATTTTTCTTTTTGTTTTTTGTCTTGTTTGAACCTGAAGGAATATTACTCTCAACTGTTTCAATGTAAACTTCTTGAGAAGACGATACTGAATCTTGCTTGCTTCTCTCGGATGCCTGAATAGTTCTACATTCCAGGATTGGGCTTGGGTCACGTAGTACACTTGGTGTAAGGAAAGAGGAAGACTCCCAATACTTTGTTAAAGCTTTTTGGTAAGTATAATTATGTTCTGACATCAATTCTCTAATGCGTTTTTCTTTTTTATACACAGGGCACTGTTTCGACATTGCCACGTGATTGCCTGAGCAATTAGGGCATTTGAATGTTACTGGATCACAGGTAATATGGTAGTTAGAGCACTTTGGGCAATATTATGACTTAAAATCACCTTTCCTCCACTCACAAACATAGATGAATCCATAAGCATAAGCAATCAGCCTTTTTCTGGTTCCATCCGGAATCATTTCTTTTTAAAAAATTACTTATATTTGCTAATGAATATTACAATTTTGCCACTGATAGTTAAAAAGACGTATCTAACAAAAAGTAAAAACGGAGAAGAAATTGTTTTAATGAATGAAATGGGAAATCGTTTGCAGTTTAGTAAATTTAAATAGTAACATATTAAAAGTTGAAAATAAAGCCGAATATTAAGAGCTTTAACTTGGCATAATAATAATATGAAACTCAAATCAAATCTGGAAAAAATGTTGGATGCGTCTTTTTTACTAACGGGGGCTGAATTACTTACTGAAAAAAAATAAAAAGCCATTTTTAAAGTCTTACTCATTGAACATGGGAAATAAGGTAAACAAACTAACTAAAATATTTACACAATATATATTTAATTTCTAAAAATTGACATCGGTGAATGACCACAGTTAGTAGGTAAACGTAGAGGTATTCATGAGAATGCCATTAAACTAATTAGTAATGAACGAAACATATTTAAAAACGTTAAGAATTATGACAGCGTCATTTAGCCATTGAGTGAAATTTCTACCAAGGAGTTAATTATAATAAAAAAAAAAACCTTTATAAAATGGGCAGACCAAAAAAAAAGAAAGATAAGGTCTGCTCCACACTGGACAACCAAAATAGTAACGACTAGCTTTTGCCCGCAGCTTCGCCCTCGTACATAAAATATAGCCTATGTCACTCAGGAATAAAGCAGCTTTCTATCGGTGAAAAATTTTTCGCAATTGATCCAGTACTTTCAGAGATTACCTCCTACAAACAAAAAAACAAACTTTATCTCTTCATAATATTATTGTAGATAGTTTTGTTTTTCGAGTTGGAGAATTATCCAATTTCTTCTCCCTCTCTAGGGTGGAGCGGCAAAACGTGTCAGATTTTTGCTGTCTATACCACACCTGTGTCCTTCACTTTCCCTTTGCGTTCTAGGAGTTTTCTTTTCAGAAAATTCCCGTGACCCCCAGGGGGCATCGGCCCTGCTGGGACCTTACGGTTTGCCGACACTATTTGAGGAGCGCGTGGCACACTACGCGCTGTCGATGACTTGGGCTCGATTCGGACAGCGAGCTACCCCTTACTCGCGGTCCGCAAGTCCGCACTTACCGCGGCTGCCACATCCAATAAGACTATAGTCGACTTAGCAGATTATGATTAAACAGTTAAGTAACACTAGCGAACCAATTTGGAGGAAACGAAAACTCTGGAAAATTACGTTAATTAAAGGCAAAGTTTGGTAAAATTAGCACGCTCCAGTATCAGGTAATTTTAGAAGGGGCTTCATTATTAAATACTTAGTCATTTTCCTTTGTCACTCTCCCCTGAAAAGATCTATTTTTAGCTAGCTAATATTTTTTGGGTAAAGATTCCCGCAACTCGAGAGGTAATCTCAAACGATCATCTCTTATCATAAAATTGATCACGTCTGAAACGTCTTGAGACCTCGTACTGAAATAGGACTTGGAGTTCTTCAGCCGTCTCGTCTTGAGTTTGACACTTCATGTCTAAATTATATTAGTCGATCAAAAATACGTAAAAGCTGATTTGTTATTTTTTCTGTCTAAAAATAAACTTTTCATAAAGATATTTTGGGTTTCGTTTCGCTGAAATTGGTAATTTTCTTATTTTGATTTATTAGGAAACGGGGTTGAATGTGGGATTGGTTTCTTTTTGGGAATTTACAGAAAGGGTCCACACGGGGTTCGAGGGTTACAAAAAGGATTGGGTACGGCCAGCAATGACTACAGTATACTGTATCGTATTTTTAATTTCGTAAAATATATATTTTCTTTATCACAAATCACCGACAGCCAGCAGGTAATAAATAAATATAATAAAATTTATTCAAATAATACATTAATTACTGCGTACCGGAAGACGCAGCGTTGGAAGGCCTCCTACAAGGCAGACCGATGACCTGGTAAAGGTAGCGGGAAACCGATGGATGCGGGACGCACAGGAACGTTCGATGTGGCGACGCTTAGGGGAGGCCTATGTCCAACAGTAGACGTGTATCGGCTGAAATGATGATGATGATGAATACAGTAATTCAGTGAATAAATACAAGGGATATTGAATAGGTATGAATACGTGTAGCGTCAACGTTGGGTGACGCGATATAAAAGTTTCTAAAAAACAGGCTACAAGGATGGTACAAAATTGGAAGTCAGGTACTCACTGGGTGCTGGGATCCAGGATCATCTTGGACGCACTTTCAGACGATATTTCACGGTATTTTCAGAGGTTGTTAATAGCGCGCGCGTAAGATATGTTAGCCAGCTGGCTCGTTGGATTCGAATCGTAGTTTTTTTCCTTACACCGTCAGAGGCGGTGCTGTGCGGTTTGGATATGAGGTTTTTGGGACGGAATGTGATAAGGGAATTCATCCTAAAGCCTGTTCAGATACATACATATAAGTTTTTTTTTCATGTACTTAAGGCGAGCTGAACCCTGGCGCGGTAGGTTAATTCATAAATGAAACCAAAATCTATCGCCGAGAAAGTCGTACCAAAGAGTTTATCTAAATATATCAACACTTACAAACATTTGCTTTAATCTTCGCGCACACGGAGGTAAACCATCACAGTATACTGAAAAGTTTACACTGCAATGAAAGCAGTTCCGGTGGTCGCGAGCGTACACTGCAGTGCACATTTATAGACCGCACTATGACCACTACGGCCATTGCTCGTCCTATAATAATACTGGACAGTGGATATGTTATGGTCAGATTTAAAAAAATGACCACTTCATGATATGATCTACTAAAACTGGGACGATCGTTTAAACGTTAACGTTAGATGATAATTATGTCAATCGTCGTTTAAAACCATACCATTGAAGTAGCATTTCTAGAGATTTCTATGATAATAAATGTATAAAGAAAGTATCAAATATATATTTAAAAAAAAAATACATAGTAGTAAGTTTGAAATATCATGAAAATTTAAGTTTAAAACGATCTGGCCAGTTTTACCTGGTTATATTATGAAATGATTCATTTTTGAAATCTGGTCACGACAAACACATAATAATACATAGTCACATAGTCGCGTACACTGCGGTGCACATTCAAAGACCGCTCCGCGACCAGTACCTCCACTTCTACCGTCCACCGCATATAATAATACCGGACGTTCAGTTAATATCGTAAATATTTACACCACTCAATATTATGCGATCAGTTTTTATGATCGCGATTAGGGATGTAGCGCGCGTGTAATTTATTTTTTTATTTTTGTTACTGTATTTTGCGGAATATTGAAATATGTAGCTATTGTAATTTTATAAAATACCTTTGGCTGTCGGGAATCAGATAGATGTGGGACGCACAGGATCGTTCATTGTGGCGACACTTGGGGAAGGTCTCTGTCCAACAGTGGACGTCTATCGACTGAAATGAAGATGATGATGATCTTTTGTTATGAAACTGCAAGGCTTAGGGCCATGGCAGACCGTTCGTGGTTCGACTTCGGTTTATTTCTTAGGAATTTGCATACACGTAGTGACGTACGAGCGGTATTTCTCCTAAACCACGCAACAGATTTGGATACAGTTTTCACTAAAGATAAAGAAGACCGATAAATGAAGATGATTTGTCATCATCATCATCGTCAGCCTTTTTAATGTCCCCACTGCTGGAACTCTCCTCTCTAGAAGAGCGAATGGGCCGTAATCCACCACGCGGGCCCAGTGCGGGTTGGTGAATGTCACATGTCTTCGAATTTTTGGTTCTAGGACATGCCGGTATCCTCACGATGTTTTCCTTCACCGTTTTGAGAGCAGTGGTGATGAAATAAATAACACAATGCGCATGGCTGGGTTCGAACCCGTGACCTACAACTCGTAAGTCGAGGCCATTACCATTCGGCCACCACTGCTGCTAGATGATTTGTGTTCAAGTATAATCTGGACCCGTTCAAAACTGGGGCGTGTCATAAGTAAAACATGTATACCTATGGGACGCATTTTGTGGTGCAATTTACAACCAAGTATCTATAAAAAGTGCGTTAACAACATATGTTAATAAATACTTAGTGCTTACTTTGCATTAAAACTCTAAGCCAAGAACATTACGCTCTCCACAGTTACATTATTTAACATAATTATCTAGTATTTTACATAATTATTGCAAATTCATGTAGAAAGGGTCTCTTGTGATCAAATCTAAACGATTTTATAGTTTTGCATAGAACTTTATGATACTTTCACATCCACATCGTCATTTTATTATCCCTTAGGTTATCTAATAGATAAGTGTTTAAATAAATTAAACAGTATACGTAGGCGGTAAGTGTTTATATAAGCGTAACCGCCCCTTTTTTGAAGGCGGTTTAAATTACATTATTTAATAGTTTCACATCAGTTTTGTTAGGTAACTCAGCTCTATTAGCTTAGTTTATTGATTACTGTTACTATCTGCATTTACAATTAAAACCACCATATGCAGAGTCAACAATTACGCTGCACGTATATATTACAATGCTTCTGCCAGCAGCTTTGCGTGCGGAAAAGTAGAAAATATATATCTAGCCGGTCACTTCATGGTAAAGCAGCATTCTTAATGCTAAAAGATTTTTTTTAAATCTGGTTAAAAATGAAAAAAATGTTCATTTGTAACCCGATCTTTTCTTTTTCTCCTCAATTAGAATTAGGATAAAAATTAAAGAGAGCAAAAAATAAAACAATAGAAGTAAAAAATAATTTTAATATTTACAATCATTTATTTAATTCCTTTAAAAGCTAAACAATATCTTACAGCCTTTAAAAAAACGCTCATTTGAGTAGACTTTGTCTTTTACTCGTCAGGTTTTAGTTCTAGAAAACTATTTATTGTTTTTTTATTCAAAACTTAAAATTATATCATTTTAATGAATAAAGCTAGAACTACATTACACGTGTAACACGCCTGATTTGTACGTAGAACGACGACGTCGCGTGGCGTGGATCAACTGTAGCTCTACAAGTCTAGTTTCCATATAAAATGTATGGAGACAGACGCACCCAGATCGACGTGTGTGGCACACGTGTGCGCAGTCACTGTAAACTCTATCACGTTTATCTTGACCGGTAGTCGCAACCCTATTTGAACTTGCATTAGGTCAAACTAATAGATAGAATCCCACGTATTGGCTCCCGTCTCACTATGATTAATGACAAACGCTATGGATATTGCTCGTATGTCTACCAACATCACGAACTTAAGGCCAGGTTCTACTCATTTTGTACATTTTCGAACCTCTGGATATCTACAAATATAATAAAAGATATTTTATATTAAAATTGACCATATGACGAACCGCTGCGTAAAAATCAAAACTTGAAGTAAATTAGTTGGATCGATAAAAAAAAAATACGAATCAGACCCTAACTTACGATTTCAAACGTGCATGTATATCTACGAGATTATGTCACGGAAATATTTGACAGTTACATAAAATAATAAAGCGTAAATACGTTACCATGTTTTTTTTTTTTAATTTAATTGCGGTCGCGGGACCGCGAAATCGATATAGACCCAAGAAAAACTCTTATAAAATATTCTGTGACGATAACCGGCTCTTAAAGGCTATATTGCTCTTGGACCCTTTGGCTCTTTCGTCAGAGGTCAAAAGCCTTGTTGCTAACATGTCAGTAAACTAATGGAAATTAAGAATTGATTTCATTAGATACTGCTTTCTCGTACCTTTTGCTATTAGAGGGCTAAGTGAAATGGAAGCAGGTTTATGATCAAAGTTAAATCTTATGTTGTTATACGTTACGAGCCTTGTTGATAAGATCATAATAAATTGGATTAGAACTCGTGTACTCAAATCCTTTTGATCGATCAATTTGGCTGATAGTCATGAATATTAAGGTCTAAGGGACAGGTCTTCGGAAGCTTTAAGGGCTTGTTCAGTAGACGAAACTGAACAACCTTCCACAAGATTAGATTTCAGGAAACGAAAAAAAAAATCGCCCTGTCCATATCAAATTATAAACTTGATTTGACAATTTATATGGAGAGGCCGGTATTTTTTCTTTACCCGAAAAAAGTTTACCCTCAAATAAGTTTTTGAGATTTATGAAAACAATTTTTATTGATGTATTATTAATATTGTTCATTTTTATTCAATTTGTTTTTGGAACCCAAAAAAATTGAAAAATCGATAACTTTTCTATTTAGTCAATCACTAGTGTAAATGTACATCGATGTTGTGTACTGTTTGTGTGTGCGTAAGTTGTACGGTGCATGGAAAATACACGCTGTTTTTAGGTCTTTAAGGTTTATAATTGACTGTTTGGTATGGTCTGATTTATGATTTGCGAATGTATGCGTGAGTGCGTAAGTATTCCTGTACGTGTAGTAGTGTCAGTAGTGGAAGGAGAAACTGGAGACACCGTGTGTCGATGCATTTTTGACTACTTAACACATCTCCTCCTTTCTTATATCTATGGAGCAAACCCTTGAACGCGGAGAAATGTTTCTTACATCCTGTAGATTACTTGTTTCTTTCTTAATACTGTAGCAATATCATATTTATCATGCAATTCGATTATTTTTCACGCGAAGTGTAAACAAGGCGCTTTTATTTTTATTTTGTAAGTTAGTTTTAATTAGGTTAAGTTAATCATATTAATGTTATAAAATGTAGTATTTAATTAAATAAAAAAATGTAAACAACATGTAGTTTTCGAACGTGGACAAGCCATATAACTCCGGAAGAGTTGCTCCCAATCTGGTCAGGCGACAACAGCGCCCCCTTCTAAGTAATGCGACACTACAAGGCTTCTTGTTGCTCTTCGACACTCCTGCCTGTAAATATATTTTTGAAATGCTACTTTAATACTGGGTCATTTTTTTGCGCCTGTTTCGTATTCCATATTTGAATTGTGGTTGCTGGGTTTATGGTTTTGAGATAAACCGTGAGAACTGAGGGTTTTTCGGCGGGATTTTTCGATTTTTTGAAGTCCAGTGACTATAGAATAGAATAGAATAATACTACTGTGGACTATTTTGATTATTCGCAAATTGATTCCTACAAAACTGAACAATGTATGTCCAATCCGTAAAATAAAGCTAGCAATTTTATTGTAGTACTGACTACCTCAACGAAGATAGCCGAGAAGGCTGACTCGATACATTTGCTGTCAAATACTGCAACTATTAGAATGTGTTACATCCGCATTGGAAAACAAAGTGACTGGATGCCGTCTCAAAATCAAAATAGTTTATAAACTTGATACTGGATAAATGCACAAACTGAGGGCAGCTGAAAAAAACATGTAGAACGTGACTTTAAAAAAAAAAAAAAAACAAAAAGCATAAATTACTAGTTTAACGGTGCAATATTTTTGTTTATAGCCAGCACCTGACATTAAAACATAAAAGGAATAATCAATTTCGTCATGATTACCTTTTAAATTAATATTGCACCTCTTTGCAACAGTCAATTAAACACTTTGATGAATCCGGAAGACGAGGTACAAATCAGGTTCGACACGATGGCATACGATCCCCGATAATCTGAGTAACTGGGTAACTCGACACGCCATGCACAGCGGGGCTTCTCACAGTGACTCATTAGGGCACGTGATTTTACGTCAATAACTGTTACTTTATTACAACAGTATACTGGAAAATATTATGTTCGAATCTACGTAACCGATGAGCTTAATAAAACTAAAAATTTTGGGATCATCATCATCATAATCAATCAAAAAACGTCCAATTAGACTAGTCGTAAGTCTCCCTCAAGCGTCGCTTGACCGATCCTGTTCTTTAGCATCCAGTGTACCTACTTAGTCGTGGTACTTACCAGGTTATCGATCCACCTTGCAGGTCTTTTTTGGCTCTGGGTGGAGATAGAGGGAACCTCTGATTTTTACTGATTAAAACCTTTCTTCAGTTGCTTTATGCATTTCAAAGCTGGACCTTGTAGGACGCTATAAAACTCTGCATTTTCTTGCGTTTAGTTTCGTATTTGGAATGTCGTGAATTCGCTCTTCATTTATACTTATCACAGTTTTTGATTAGTTTTAGTAGTGTTTCATTTGACGCTTCTGCCTCCACCTCCGATTTCGTTTCCGATTCATATAAAACAAAAAAAAATCGGATTCCATTCCGATATAACCAAGTGTTTACATCCCTACTGCTTACCTCCAACATCAAACGATTAACACTAGAAGCTCGAATATCCCAAAGACCCATCTTAAGTGGTTTCTGTGCTAGTCTTATTATGCGTAGAATCGCAAAGTACAAGAACATGAGTGTAATGCATAATAAAAATATTATCTACCTATATTATCAGTTACCAGTTTCGTTTTTACACAATCTCTCCATATTACTGTAGCAAAAATAAAATGGCCGAAATTGACATTGATAGTCTGCGCTTCTAGTGTTAAAGGCCATAATCTCGCGTACAAATGCCTACAGCCAATATTAAAGCATGATTTACGTAAGAAATCCACAATATAATCAGTGTGAGGTGGGTTTCTCCGAGGATTTGCATCATTTTCTCCTTGATTATCATAGACGAGTAGCTGCGAGGCGGTAACGAGGTGTGGGCCGTCATCAAATGCGCTTAACGAAGTGTCTGACTGAAATGTACTGTATATAGGATATATACGTTCGTTATACCATGATTTATATGAATATTGTTGGATTAAGCTGACGCGTTTTGCAATTTTCTTTCAAAGGTAGTTGATTTTATGGAGACCAGCCTTCCTTGGTTTGTGGTATTATCAGTATCACATACTTCATCATTATGTGGTATTATAAGCCAAAGAAAATTGTACAACCTTAATTAAAATCTGTGTGTTTTTCCTCATCTTCGTAAGAAAAATCATCTACTGAGCATTTTAGTTACTTAGTGGCAGTTGAATACCTGTATTTTGTTTGAAATGACATTCTATCTAATCTTTGCTACCCGATTATCTATTCTTTAGACTTTTTGTCCGACTTCCGGTGCACTGCCTTCTTGTAAAGACTATCAACGCATGACAGATGGGCATTTAGATATGAAATAGGTGGTCAAACCTTATGGCGCGACTTCTTCAAGCTTCGCTTTTGAGTAGCTTTCAATTAGCCACGAACGTCCTACATTTTTTAAAGTGAAAGCGCAAAGTAACCCGCGAAATTCATGTTTTTCGTGAAATAACCATTTAATAGGGTTAGACAATCTAAGAGGGTTGTATTGATAAATTTATTGACTGATTATTATTATTACTCAGTAAAGCCATAGTTACCGTCGGTAATTATATTTTAATAAGCATAGAACCTGACACTGACTTGTATAATGCAAGAAATCAGTAAGGGATTTCAGGATATAATGCCAAGGCAGACCCTATGAATGGTCTACCCGTGAATCAAGTGTCATCTCAATCCGTTAAGCTCTTCGAGTATGAAGAAGTAACGAACGTGTATACTCACAAACTTTCGCCCTCATAATATAGTGTGATGTGATAGTGAAACTAATGATCCACTTCTTCTTCTTAGCGTGTCGATGGCAAAACTTATTGCCTGGCCCAGTACGGCCACGATGGCAAACATAAACTTAATGATCCACTTATAACTTACAGTTGTTTTTTACCTTTCCAGCCCCAACAGTTACCGCCGGCGCCGCCGCTGGCGCTGCCCGCTCCCGCCGCCGCGCCCGCTCCCTCCGCCGCGCACGCGTCCGCGCCGCGCACCATCGTCATCCAGCGCCCCGACGCCAGGCACGGATTCGGGTTCACGCTCCGCCATCTTGTAGTCTATCCGCCGGACTCGTTACAGGTGGGTGTGAGTACTTACAACTTTTTTTTTTTAGTTTTTAGTTTTTTTTTTGCAGCTGTTGAGAGCAGTGGTGGCCCCGACTTACGCGGGTTCAAACCCAGCTAAGCGCATTATTTTTTGTTATTAATTTCGTTACCACTACTCTTAAAGCGTTCGATTCAGTCGTCCTAAAGATAATGTCTGAAATATATAATACTACACGAATCAAACATCAAGTATCATTCCATTATTATCGAGATATTTAGTAGTAGTTAACTTTCCTTGTTGACACCAGCATCCCAAAACCCTTACATTTATTTACCCTTCTTCCTATCAGAGAATTAGAGACTCGTCCTGTCTTCACCGATGCCATCGTTTTCCAGCTAACCAACTATAATACTCTTCCAGGATCTATACGAAGATGCGCGCCACCTCGCGGTGGGCGCGGTGGGTGCGCCAATGGACACGATCTTCGTAAGGTCGGTGCGGCCCGGAGGACCGGCGGCCGCGGCCGGATTGCGCGCAGGGGACCGCGTGCTTGCCGTGAACGGCGAGCCGGTCGCTTGCGGCCGGTCCCGGGCGCCGTACGCGAGAGTCGTGCAGCTGGCGCAGCGGGAGCCGAGGATATTGAGGCTGACTGTCGTGCCGAGGGACCACGATTTGTTGCAGAGGGTGAGTTATGTAAACTGTTGTATGTTAACTTTGTTCACGCGGCCAATCACTCACTTCCAAAATCATTCATTGGTTTTGTTATAATTTTCAAATAAATATAGCATTAGGCAGGTCTTTATTTAAATCAAAAACTGACAGTAGTTTAAAAAAAAAATGCAAAATGCATGTTTGTAATAATTACTTACTGAAGTATTTTTTAATCTGTTTATGTTAGAAGTATTTGCGCGCGATTCAAGCTAAAGATTGCGAAGTATTTGAAATTCGGCTGGTTGCACGGTGTGGATTTTAAAAATCGTCGGAAAATATTGGACAGAGCGACTCCCTCATAAAAGGAAGTGTTGCACAATTCTTGGTTAGTCCTTGGCACAGCTCAGCACATCTAATGGAACAGTTTTCGAGGCACAACATCGAATTTCACACGGTTTTAGAAATCTGTTGAGAGGACGCGACACACAGTTATCATCAGTCAACGACGACCATTGAATTTGCGGAGTACACACGTCATTCCATATTCGATTACGCAAGTAGCTCTGTCCCTTTGCTCGATAGGCATTATGCAGAAAAAGAAAGGAAATAGGAATGCAACCAGCCAAAAAAATACACATATGCAAAAAGAAACAGCATAACTAGTGAGTAAACAAATATCAACAAAAAACAAATACCTAAATCAGCTGATTATTCGTGTCTCACTCAAGGTTGCACTTTATTACGGTCATAATAGGCAACAGTCAACTACAAACGAGCTAGTCATTAAACTTTACTAGACAAATTTATCTTTTTCAATAAAAGGATAAACTGACTGACTGACATATCAAGGCACAGCCAAAACTTGGTACTGGGACTAGGAGCGTGAAATTTTGCATGAAAGGCTTCCTTTTATAATGTAGACAAGCAATAAGAAAGGATTCTCCAAAATTCAAGAGATTGAAGATGACGGTGAAGCCGCTAGCAGAAGCTAGTATGTTACTAACTCGTACCATTTTCTCAGTATTTCAGCGAAGCAGCCTACAACCCCGAAACAAATCAGCGCCCGCTAGACATGCCGGCGCCGGTATCAGAACACGAGTCGCGGCTGTTCGACGCGTACCGGAGGCCTAGGGCTGCGCTGCCGGCTCCACAGGCCCCAGCGCGACTCCAGGATCCGGAGTACGCCAGCGTGGCGTCTCTGGCACCCTCCAGATATGACGGCACGCGTCTGCCAGGACCACCGCATTATTTATTGCATGACGGGTAAGATCTTTAGTGGATGTGCATAGTAAACAAATCTTATTGCGTTGTTTATTGATGTCTAGACCTTAGACGTAATATCTTTATTAGTTACGTAGTTAGCTTAGTACTCAGTGATATCCTTCTTATTCACAGCAGACGGGAATCAGACACATCCCTGCCCTCATCGGCGACGGAAAGCAAAGACAGTCTCGGATCCTTCGACTCGAACTCAACCCTGACCGGGCGAGAGCTGGACGACTCGATAATCCTATCGCGAATACGAAAGAGCCTCGAGCAAAAGGAGGCTTTCCTCCGACGCCCAAGCCAGCCAACAGGCTGGGTTACTCCTGATGCCCCACCCCCTATTAAGCAGAAAGAGTTCTATGCTAGGCCTCAGAAGCTACAGAAACCTGCATGGCCTCCGCCTGCGGCTTCCCCACCCCTCGCCGCATCACCACCCCCTCAGCCCCCGCCACATAATGAGGAAAGAAAAGAAGAATGTTCAGCTAGTGTCGATAGCGGCACTTTCAGCGGTTACGGAGAAGTCAACGGTGCGCAAAACGACAAGAGTCGACAGAAACAGGACAAGAACCAGTTCGTGTCGACACTGTCGAAGATACAGGAGACTGGGCCTGGTATTCAGAGCACGAATATGGGGACGGTCAGCAATGGAGCACAGGAACTTAAAGAAGACGCTAATCAAGATAACAAGTAAGTTTCGATCTAGTTTAATTTTGTGGAACAGCGCATTTGGTTTCATTTATGACCAGGTTTGGGCCTTTAGGGATAGTTCTTTCGAAGATGGATTGCCACATACTGATTCCTTCTTCGTAATATCATAACCGTGTTTAGGCTTGAAAGTTAATAATAAATGGTTGAAATTGGGAAGCAGTAGTGGTAATAGTAGCGGTTCTAGGGATAGGACCTCGCCCCCCCTGGCTGGGTAGCCAGGCGCATTACTACTTTTAAAACGGGGCGAAAGTCTGCAATAGGCTCGCGTGGTGGATTACGGCCTGTTCTCTTTCTCGGGCAGGAGGCCTGAGTCCCAGCAGTGGGAAATATAATGCATATTATACTATGGTTACAATGCCAGATACATAGATATATTCTGAATATATCCAGGTTTCTAATTTTTTTTTTTAACCATTGTGCACCATTTCCCATGTCTACCAGTTCCCAATGTGGTTTTTTTACGAGACCTACTGAACCGTCTCCTTCCAACTCTTCAGGTACCCTGGAACAGACCTGCAGCTAGTGACAGCTCGGACGCGCCAGCTAGAAGAGGCGCGCGGCGGTATATCCCGAAGAACCGAAGTGGCGCGCAGTGAACTGGCCAGGTTGAGTACCACCAGGCTGGAACCCAGCGTGGCGCTGAGACGGAAGGAATTCGAGACCAGGGCTGCAAGACGAGAAGCTAGGTCTTTGGATGTGCAGCCTCAAGGTATGTAGAGTAAAATGTTTAATCATTAAATGAAGGAGCAATTAACGTTGTATTTCGATTTTTAATGTTTTGTGACTTTTAGTTTGTTAAACTACTGGAGCTGGAATATGAAAATTTGTTTTATTCTTTGCACCAATATACTTAAAAATTAGCACAAATCCCTAGTAACTTATGTACATAATAAAAGCTGTCATTATTTGTTTTTAAAGCTACCCCCAATGTAGTAATTTATGGGGTTTCAAAGATTGTATGGAAGATTATTATTTCATGGGTTCATAAACTTGAAACCTGGTAAAAATTCTAATCAAAATTAATAATAAAGACTGTCATTATAGGTTTTTCAAAACTACCCTCAAAATACGGTTTAAGGAGTGTTCAAGTTTTATGAAATCTTTCTCGTGAATAAAGTCGCAGGTATAACTAATCTTTTTTTTTTCTTTTTTTGCAGAGTTAGATCACGAGTCAGTGCTAGGCGGCAGCTTGTCAGGCAATCAGTTGATGATCACCGGCAGCAAACACCTGCATTGTCCTCCACCAGACGGATATGTGCCCGGTAAGATGACATGAGTTTAATTGAATTACTTCCAGGCCTCCAAAAGTACAAACATGTAGATAATCCACTGAATTCTCTCTCACTGAATTTGGCTCTTAATAAACTAGTGCGCCTCACCATCAACGATTGCATCACTGCTTACCATCAGGTGGGATCGCAGTCAAGTACTAGTTTATAAATCAGATAAAAAAAAAAGAATTCGAGAAGCACAGCGGTCGATATGCTGTCGAAAATGGCCTGTTTCGACAGCACAACCAACACAACAGAGAGATTTCAGCCGAAAGACGTCTACTGTTGGATATCGGCCTCCCCCAAGTGTCGCCACAACGACCAGTCTTGCGTCTCGCATCCATCGGATTTACGCAAACTTCATCAGGTCATCTTTGCCGTGTGGAAAACCTACCAACTGTGTGTCTTGCACGTCGTACACGGTCGCTACTCCATAACCACTCTACAAAGTCGCAGGAAAAAAATTGTTGATCACAGTGTAAAGTTGTGTGTATGTACTTCATGCTCAAATAGCTGAAACACACGGGAAAACCACATGGTCTATGGTATGGTATTGTATGGTGGTTTGGTATGGTATGGTATGGTAGGATATCCTAGAAATAGGACATAGGATACTTTTATCCCGAGAGAATGATAATTTTCTATTTTCACGAGAACGAAGTCTCAGGCAGAAGCTAATCTATATTAATATTATAAAGAGGAAAGATTTATATTTTGGTTTGTAATCAATAAACTCAAAAACCTAACTTAATCTTTCTTTTTCAGATGGAGAAAAGGTTCAAATGCGAACAAGGTCAAATAGTACCGGAAGTGATGGATTACCTATTAGAAGACATCATGCCACAGGTAAACCATAATTCTGCTTCATTATTATTATTACTAGAACACATCACATCACATCACTAGTAGACAGGGTTTCACATCACTATACATTCACGGTAGACCTGTATGAGTGGAACAAAGATTTTATAAATCCATCCAAGGGAATGTGGGACATTAGTACCTTTTTACAATTTTCAACCCTAAGTTATTGGGTAAAGGTTCATTTTACATTGAGAAAGTATACACCAATTTTCAATTGTTTAATTTATTGTATTTTATTTAAATAAAAATTCGAATCGAGGTAAATGTTCTTTAGACTTTTTGAAAGAAAAGAATAATTCCTCTATAGAAATATCATCATGTTTTAAACGGTCCTCATAACTGACCTAGTCGAAAGTAACTTCTGGGTTAAAATATACATGAATGCCTTTCAAGCGTAATTACGATCGTCTGTCATTCACAATGAACTACACTATTTTTATAATCCTACGGTCCTTCCCTGACGTTGAAGACAACTCTTTGGACTTTCCACTCATACTGTATTTCCACAACCACAAACATTACAAATAGTTGACTACATAAAACCTAAAATCGCTAAACACAACGCGATTCTTGAATCTTTAGCTTTGGGCTTATTGGTTGGCGACACGCTTATTCACAATACCTTTTATTTGAATGCTTTACTACCTGAATCATACAATTTTCAACTCTATAAACATTACTAGAATCATTCGTAATGTCAATTAAAAAATCATTGATAATATTATAATTTTCAATTTTTTAAATCTTTGCTTGTCTATTCTTAATTCTTGCCTAAGTGTCCACTAACTTACGTGCCAAAAAAAAAAGAAAAGAAGGACTAAATTCAAATTTGAAAATCGAGCATTCGAATAAGGCCGCTTGAAGCCACGCCGACCAATGAGAAGGCCCCACACACACACGTACACAGCTTCGCACCGTCTAATGGCACCGTTCCGCCCCAAGATGGCAGTCACGCGAAGCGACGAATGGGCCTGAACAAGGAACAGATGGAGGCGATGAACCGCGTGTCGCTGGGGGCGAGTGACGTGCGGCGCCCGACGCAGCTGAGCCTGCAGCCGCCCGGGCCGCGCGGGCCGCCCGGGCCGCCCGGGCCGCCCGGCCCGCCCGCCTCGCCCTCGCCCACGCCCAGCACGCCCGCCGACTCAGGTCCCGCCGAGCTACCGAGCTGTCCTCCCACCTGCCTGCCGACTGCCCGAGCGATGCATGTGCAACTTAGAACGTCACAGATTGTTACACAGATTACGAAGGCTCTAGACAGTGTCATCATACAAGCAATATCCATTAACAAAATGACAAAGTGTAAAGGATTGATCACGTGGTATCAATCCCATACATTTTTATGTCACATGTCAAGAGTCTAAGTACCCCACCGTAATGCCTGAATCATTCGAGGTTTTTTTTGAGGCTAAGAAAGCGAGCAAGTAATATCTGGTTTGGAATTACGATGAAAGTTACGGATACAAGCGTGGCCATATTCTCGCTAGATGGCGCTGAGCTCAATATTTTTAACTATGGTTTTACTTGTGCACTATGGTTATAGACACGAACAGTAAGAATTAGGACGATTTTAGGACAATAATTTAATAAGTTCAATAAAGTCGAACGTCCAATTTTAGTAAATATTATTTCCTTGACTTAATAATACTCTCATTCGCTAAAAACAAAATAAACTAAAAATGTTGAATTTAGCGTCATCTAGCGAGAATATAGCCACGTTCGGTTGCATAGCTTTCACCTCAATGACGATAGCTCTATACAAGACACCAGAATGACTTGATCACGCGCTGAAAATTTCACTTTCCTAGATTGAAAAACTAGCCTCGTTTAATCCAAGAATGAAATTGTCACATCAAGTTTTAGAAATGTTCTACTGTGTAGATTGTTGCCTCTGCCATTCAAACCAGTGCAGTGAACCTATTTCTAAATCTCGAGTTGTCGTGTACTCCCAGGTACTGTTGAGCCATCCTACATTCGCTACTCGGCACACTTCAACATTTTTAACACTCAGCATGAAACCGTGCACCGAATGACGAATTTAGGAACTCCGAAATCTGTATGCAACTAATCTGTGACTTAGTTGGCGTCGTAACTCCGTCCTTTTACGGACTTAAGACGCCAACACTGCCGAAATTGCCTGTTACTTTAACGCTGACGCGACACGATAAGCAATTATAACTCTTATTTCCTGCTCGTTTACTAACAGTTTCGTTTGACACCCAACCCATGTTCATGTGATAAGGAATCAGGCTTCAAAGCAATGTCCTTTTGGGAAGGACATTGCTTTGAATAAAGGGAGGAGGCGATTCGGTTTTACCTGTCTTCTCTTCTCAAGGAATGCTGTGTGCTTTTAGGTGTGCTACTAATGCAGAACTAACCGTCGTGGTCATTCGTTCGATGTCTAATATACTAATGTTGTGGTGCCATATTGTGTCCTGAATGTTTGTTTTACTAAGTCTTTTCTTTGGACAGGTTTTGCCGATGATTTGGTGACAAGAAGACAAAAGAAAGATGCTCAACTCGGTGGTCAGTATGCCGACTAACTATGTGTAAAGAATAATCAACCCTAACTGCATGTAAACTAAGTTCAAATTTAATTAATTCTTCTATTAAAAAATTATCTAGTTGGTAATACAATTGGAACTGTATAGTATGACTAATAAGGTTCATTTCCCTTTCAAGTAGAAGAAGAACGCGCCATGCGAAGGGTTTCGTACCTGAAAGCCACATGGGGTGATCGATTGCACCTCGACAGTGACGTGGAACCTGACAACGACCCTCAAGGTCTCAGAGGGTATGTACGCTTACATCTTCACCTAGTAGCCATAAGAACTTAATTATATAAATATACATAGAAATTCTCATTTGTTTTGTCACCTTGCTTGTCTTTTGAGCAATACTTTGCTGTTTTTTCTTCAAACAGTTTTTTTTATTATCAAGTGACAAACACAAGTGATAACTGTTATTTAGTATTAAACCTATCCAGTAGATACCCAAGTAGTTAACTACCGTTTATACCTGTCCAGATAACATAATATTTGTGATTAGCACCAATTTTAATATCACTGTGTCACATAGAAATGTTGTAGATAGACGATTGTTTCTATAAAGTGTCTGTAGAAAATAGTAAGTAACCATTATCATGTACCTAACATAGCGTGGGTTCAATTGGTAATATAAATTGTACTAACGGGGTGTATGTGATTGGGTTCGAAACGCAGGCCGCGAAAGTGGCGCCCCCCTCGGTTCACGGATGACATAACTCCGCTGCTGAGAATATTCGACCCGCAAGCTGTACTCCCCACGCGGTACGTCGCCCCACCAATAGATGGCGCTTATTACAATGTGTGCAATAGTTACACGAATGTGCTCATAGATAGCGCCTCTAGTAGCCGAATAAAAGAAGCAGATTTTTCGATGTTTTAGTGTAAAGTATTGAATTAAATTGCATTGCACTGCTTGAATCATGATTAAATAATTAAATATATCGGTAAGTATCGAATATCACGAAACGACAAACGATATTCGTAAAAATATCATTGAATAACGAAGTGTACCTACCCTCATTTTAAACAAATTCATCCGCAAATCGATTTGAAGATTAACTTGTTTGGGGAGAGCTTTGTAAATATTGTATTCGGTGGAAAAGACGTTGATATTGTCACAATATAACAGATATTTGCATGGAGATAATATTTTGTCGATATATTGATGTGTGCATGCACGGTTAAGACGCTCAATGTTAATCGTTTACCGAATGTGTTACTCGTATGTACGTAAAATTCAATGTCTGAATGTATATACGGCTTGTTTGTTTTACTTATTCGATGTTAGTTTAGGTTTTTTACTGTATTTTAATTTGTAACATGTAAGTATGAGTATATTCATATTTAAGATAAGCAAGCTATAAGGTAAAATATCTCTCGTTGTCATTAACCCTAGAAAAGGACTTCCATAAAAAACAATCCCTTACCAATTAATTACTATGATTATTTTCACCTAAATATATTAAGTGGTTTTCCTTTTTCAAAATACCTAAAAAGTCAAAATTAAACTAACTTTAAAAAGAACTTCTCCACAGTCAAAATTCCTTTTAAAAAGGTCACTACTATAGTGGCGCCACCTACATTTGCATATTCCACAAACCCTTTCGTGGTCCTTCACTAGAATGGTTGTAGTTAATTAATTTAAATTGTTATGTAGCACTACGAAGAAGGGAGAGGAGGAGATAGCGGAGAATGCCGTGGAAGCAGTCGAAGGAGATGTTCAGGGCAACGTGCAGATCAAGATGGTGGTCAGCAACGGCAAGGTACGAACAAGTTACCTATGTTGAAGTTTGTTTGTAACATCAAAATAGCACTTCTTTTACTAAATGCATATGAAAATTTATTCGATACCTATAACGAAAATCATCATCGTCTTAATTTCAACCGAAAGATGACCACTGGTGGACATAGGCCTCCCCCAAGTGTCGCCAAATCCACCGGTCCTGTGCTTTTGGCATCCTTCGGTTTCCCGCAATCCTCAACAGTTCATCGGCCCACCTTGTAAGAGGCCTTACAGCAAAAAAACAGAAATGTATTTTTTAAATTTTTGTCCGTTTCTTTCGGCTAATCTCCGAAACGGCTAGACCGATTTTGACGGGAGATTCAAGAAGTTTTTTTAGCGGTACAGCGCTAAAAAAACTTATTGAATTTATTGAAATGTGCTGCTCTTCGACACAAGCTAGTTAGTAAATACTATTTTTTGACTAATATTGTAGGTGTATCGATTGGCCATAAAAATCGAACTTGTATTTCTATTTCTCCCAAAATTCAAATATCTTTGATGTATAACTTAAATGGCAACATTATTCATCATTAAACTTAGCATATTACTAATTTAATTACATATTTTATCATTCTAGAAAGGGAAGCAGTGACCTAGGTCCTGAATTCCCGATAAGTCTCTTTATCGTAATCTTATCCATGATTGGCACAGCGTAAATCCTGCTGCACTCTCAACCAAATACAGATACTTATCTGAGATTAGAAGACAGTGTTGCATATCTCCAACCATTACTACAACCATATCTTAATTGTTTAACTTCCTTGTAAAGTTCTGGCTCTTAAATATTCATTCTATATTAGATTCAAGTAACGTTACAACCTAAAACTGATTAAAACCTGTCTTGTGAGTCGTAGGGCGATGACTTGGTGAGGGTCGTGGGAAGTCGATTGGTGCGAGATGCACAGGTCCGTCGTTATGGCGACATTTGCGGGAGGCCTATATGTATTATAATGCCAACAGTGGACGTCTTTCGGCTGAAATGATGATAAATAGAATAAATAAATAAAATTCATTTATTTCAGACCAATTTCAATGTCCATATTATGTTATTTTTTTAATCTTCATGCAATAAAAGATACAAGAGCGGACTTAATGCCTTAGGCATTCTCTTCCAGTCAACCTAGGGTAGTGCAGAGACAAAATGGCAGGTGCATAAAAAAAAGGAAATATTATCAAAACAACTGGATTTATAAAGACCACCTTGAATAAGAACCTACCTTGTGTCAGTCTGAGCCATTTGCAAGTGATTATCTCAATAAGCACTTGTGGGATTGTTGTAAAGAGTTACCGCAGCCCTGAAACGCAAAGGGCAACTGAAGAAACACTATGGGTTTTAGTCAGTAAAAATCGAACATTCCCTCTCGCACCATTTAGAGTGGGAGGGATTTTTCATTTGGAAATCAAAAGGAAATGATTTCCCACTGAAAAAAGAAGGCCGAAACATCTATGCTATCGGTACGATAAAGCCCTTTAATGATAGGAATATTATACACGTCAGCTGAGAGAGTTCAATGACCTGTGGGTAGTTTGTACGCAACGCCGGCTATTAACAACAAGTCATTGAACTCGCTCAGTTGACGTTTCCTTAAAGAAATTAATTTCGTACATGAGTTAATTAAATACGAGTTTTGAAAAAAAGGTTCTTTTTTTTAATTTTATCTTTACAAATCAATAGTGTTTCATGTACCGGATTGACCCTCCACGGGATTAAAACAGTTAAAATTGAACGGTGTATATTTGATTAAAAGTGGAAATAGATACTATATTGTGTCCTTTTGTTACGCAGCGCGCGAGTGACAGATCCTGGAAGCAGGTGTGGGGCGTGCTGCACGGCACCAAGCTATACCTGTACAGACACCATCCCAGTCAGGTATGTTCTAGATATCCAAACTAATATTATAAATGCGAAAGTAACTCTGTCTGTCTGTCTGTCTGTCTTTGCTTCACGCCTAAACTACTGAACCGATTTGTGTGAAATTTGGTACAGACATAGTTTGGAACTTGAGAAAGGACATAGGATAGTTTTTATTGCAAAAAATAAAATAAAATAAAAAATAAAATTTATTCCGGACATACAGCGCCATCTATTGGTCAAGAGTCGGCATCAATTCAGTCGGCAAATTTCCGGAAGTCACTATTCCACGCGAACGAAGTCGCGGGCAAAAGCTAGTAGTTTATAATCCTCTAGCAGTCTAGCATGTATCTAGTGCGAGTTTGTTTAACGTTAACGCGATAACCACGTTTATGACGTTGGGCGCTCCGATTGGCCCGCTTTAAGCTCTTAACCAATCAGAGATCCAAATGCGGTAGGTAAACGTTTCGGTAACATTGACTTAAAAACTATTCGCACTCGGCGCGCAAAGTGCCTACACTGCGAGTTGGTTTTTCATGCTTTACATTAACGCGATCAACACGTTTATGACGTTCGATGCTCCGATTGGCCCGCTACAAGCCAATCAGGTGGCCAAGACGTAAAAATAACTCGCACTCAGCGCAAAGAACACTTAAATATGAGTGTCACTCCGTGTTGGGTATTTTTCAGAACTTTTTTCGGAAAAAAATTCACCATATTACAATTTTACGTTTAAAGCGTGCCATTGAAGACATATCAATATACAGGATGACATTTTATTTACTACTTACAGACCATAAAAAACAAACATTTTCTACCAACAAACATCTTCCTATCGGTACTTTGTCTTAACCTTCCAATTCGCAAGTAAACCTTGCCATGCATGTAAACCAATATCCAAAAAGCTAGGAAAAATCCTTTTACGGTGAGGCCAAACATATGTGATGGAAGCTTTACGGGAAGGTTCTATTTGTATACGGCCTTGAGCGCCTCGATCTATGACGTATACTTTTCTCTAGGTGTACCTTTTTGTTGGCCTAGAGTGTATAGTTTGCACACGCGTGATAGGGCTGTCGAATGATGTGATGAAGAGTTTTGTCGGGGAAATCTGAAACGAAACGATTGAAATAAGATGAATTGTAACTTATATCCACCTTGTAGGAGGCCTTTCAACGCTGCGTCTTCCGGTGCGCGGTCGCCACTCCAGAACCTTTCGAACTTATTTACTTCGGAGATGATATATACCAAAAATGTGTTAAATTCCACATCTTAGGCTACCTAATTACTCTTGTTTCAAAGCTTACTGTAATAAAAAATCGCTTACAAAATTGATTACCGTATCAGGCCACGGAATAATTTGAATTTTTCATCAGTATTAATATTCATTTCAATTCTTTTACGAAAAGCCAGTCCTAACACACTATAATGTTGAGATAGCATCGTGGCCTATAAAAATAGTAGATACATTTAGATATAAGTGCAAAAAGTTGCACTTTGCAGCCGAAGTGGAATTCAGTGATAAATTTGCACGTGTATCAAACGACTTTTCTGTACACTTACGAAGAAATGAATATACGGGGGTTGGCCGGCGACTCTAGCGCGGAAAACAGTCTATTGCGTGTCTAAAAGCGGGTTTTCGAGTAAGTGTATTGAAAAAATAATTATGTCGTTAGCCTTGACGCATCGACATCCCTATGTCTGTCTACAGTGTAGTGCAAATATTTTGAACCAGTGAGGTAATGGAATATTGTTTTACTCGGAATGGTTTTTGTTTTGTTATTGTCTACGACGAATGTTTGCTTACGAGGTACCGGCCACACAAATATTACTATAATATGGCGCTAACATACCAGACTGTTTATAAAATATCGACAGGTTAATGCACATAGTAATTAGGAAGTTTTTATATGACGGTGCCTGAAATAGGTACGAATGTTTTTATTTCCTGATCAAAGGTAGATTAGGAATGTGGTTCATCTTTTTTCATCAGCCATTTTATCAGATTGCGTAGTTTTATAAACACGGTTTCATATAAGCTAAAAAAACTCAATATCGAATGTATTCTTCATAAATCCGACGAACGGCGAGTATATGTATACTCTTACGTTGTTGAAACCTCTAAGGTCCGGACCAAGCAATTCGCCACGTCGTTTACCACGTACATCGAGGGACTGAAACAATTAGCCTGCTGCGGTCTTCCTGTCCAATTATAATTTATATGTTTTCAAGGCAATCATCAGGTAGGATCGCAGTCAAGCACTAGTTTATATCAAATAATTATTAAAATCCTAATTCTAAGACTACCAGAGGATACGTACAAACAAACACAATCTAACCTCTGTACCCGTAACTTGCAATTATTGTCAGTATTATAAACCAAACGATACCCTAAGCCCAATTAAGTCAAAACTAATCTTAATTACTAATTGAGATACCCGTATAAGTTACACATTATGAATTCTAGAGATGTGTCGGTTATCTTCAAGATAAACTATCGGCTTCCTGTCGCGCGCCTTATGCGCTTGCGCACCTGGCTTCATTGTTCAAACTTCGAACGACACTTTAGGGTTGTCAACGTCTTAATTATCGATTTTAGATAAGTTGACAGTAATTGTTTAAACTCGTTTATGGATGTGATGACGTCAAATTGATTGACTTTTTGGGAGTGATTTAAAGTTCGGGACAGAGATTTTATCTTTCTGTGTAGTAAAGAAAATTGACTCACCAATTGTTCAATCGCTCTACCTTGCTAACAAGATATGCATTTAATCTTTCTTTTTTTATTTCCTTTTGTAGATTTGTACTTATTTATAGAAACTTAAGAGGAAATTACACCTCTATTTAAAATCTTAGTCCATTGAAGGATTGGAACAATTTGCCTGCTGCGGTCTTCCCGTCCGATTATAATTTAGATGTCTTCAGGGCTAGAGTGAAAACTTTTAATGAACAAGTGCGCTTCACTATCAACGATTGAATCTCTGTTCGTTTTAACGCGCTAATCTCTAGAAGTTATAGTCGTAGTAATTGCAATAGTCAGGTTTAAGACGAATAGAATGACTATATCATGCTACGAGGCACGAAATCAAAGCAGTAATCATAGAAGGGGTGAAACCACAAGGGATAACTAGCTAATTATGCGTCTAAGCAGCTGGGCTTCAAAACTCAAGCAACCCCAAAAAACAGATGTTGACATAAAACTCTGTCTCACAACCCTTAGGCACGGTGGGTCAGCCCACACCTTCCCGGAGCTAGCCAAGCGTACACGTAACGGCAGCTTTGACTGACCCACGTGATCAATGGCGGAACCGCAGCTGTCACGGAATTAACATGTCGCTTTCTTAATTATGGACTTAATTCTATAGGAAATGTAACTGTTGGTGAATTTATACCTTTATTAGCTCGTGATATTGACTGTTATAATAACAATTTGGTTTAAATAAGGAGTTTTCATGACAGTTTTTAGTATAGACCGGCTAAAAAAAAGGTGAAAGTAAATTTTCCTTTATAAAATCGGAACTACTACTTGAAGTCCTCTTAACCCTAGTTTGGCCTTCTTCATAATTGTTACATTTTAAGTTTTCTTCTCTTCAAAAATAGAGAGTAAAGAAGAATTCCAAGTAAAATGTGCAAAAGTGACAATATGCACTTTGTTGAAAGTCGTATCCTACAAAAAAAACATACACAAAACGACTTCAAACATGAATGAGAGCAACACGGAAGTCACAACTCACTCCACATCAACTAAACCACTGTTTTCTTGTAATAAAAGGTGTCACTCTCCCTCCCACTCTCAGCTACACACTAAACGTCAAAAACCTAACAAACTCCACTCCTGCTCACACCGAAGGCTCATACGGACGTCACTCATTCATAATAAAAGCAATAAATTTATAAAATGATATATTTTTCGGTGCGAGATGTTTGGCCTTAAGTGTAGCTGTCATGTTGACGTTCGCAAAATTTATGTCGTGGTACGGCCATTAATTTTCGTGTTAATCAGGCTCCTTAGATAAAGTTGAAATTGCCTTTATTATATTTACTACTGAACACTCATATATTAATTTCGTATGAACTCTAAAATAAAGCGGCCCTGGAATGCGAATGATGTTAGACTCCTTGTTTTGTGGTTTCTTAGTAAAGCTTAAATATTGTTTATGGCTTCCTTGATATTTGCTGAAAGTGTGGTCGTTGGAACAAAGACTTCAAGTGTCGTCCACGAAAAAGAAAATCGGGAGGACAAAACGTTATTACAATTCTCGATGAATTTAAATAAAATATTCAATTTTGTGCCTGGTTGGTGCCAATAGGGCAGCTTTTACTTTTTTTAGTCTGTGATGTCCCACTGCTGGGCAAAAGCATCCTCCTTCTCCTTCCAGACTTCTCTGTCTAGGAAGATCTCTGACCAAGTTTGCCGGCCTTATCTGCTTAGATGTTACATAAAGGCTTATAGCTAAGTACATTACGGTCCTTTTTAAGGCACAGAACATTTAAAATAAAATATCAAAAATAGATAGACTATAAAAAAAAATGTGACACACTAATTTAAATCATATAAGATCAATTATCAAATTATTTAAAGCTAGTTCGGGTGTATTAGTTATGGATATTATTTATTACACTAATATTATAAAGGCGGAAGTTTTGTACATGTACGTTTGTTAGTCCTAACGCTCAAACAACTGAAAGCATTTTGATAAAATTGGTTAGTACCTATACCACATTAAAAGCTTACGTATACTCCCATCTTTACCTCAATCTTCAGAGAGGCAGACTTGTTATTTATGTATTCTCCGAAGATCCAGCACAACTAGTGTTCAATTATCATGTTATTTCAAGTAATTCAGTAAGTCCAGCATAGTTTCCAAAATGAACAGCTTCTGATCAAAAGCATGCCATCGCGATACTCAAGCGCTTCCCCGAACCGTAGCCTACAATTTATTATTGACATTACCTACACATTTCTGCGTACAATAAACTGAACATTGGTTTTATATTCCTTATTTAACCATTCATCCTTATTGCCCACAAAACAAGGCCTAATTTGCCATAAGTTCGTACAAAACTTTCACGGAAGACATTCCGCGAATGAAATGGATTTAGATATTCTAAGAAGTGTCGCCTCTATATTTCTGGTTTATTAATAAGATATTATGACAACTGCGGAAGTCCTATGTTCTTATAAATATAGAAGATTGATATTTCAATTATCCGTGGTGTTATAGGATCAAGAAGAATATCGTGGCCGTTTTTCTTATTCGTAAATCTAAGACATATGATATCACTGACTGACTGTTAAAACCCTTAGGAACATGTTTCTTTTAGCAGAAAAAAAAAATAACATCAAAAATAGACTTCATCATCATTATGTAGCCATCCTTCAACATCATCATTTCACCCGTAAGCTTACGCTGTTGGACATAGGCCTCCCTCAAGTGTCACCATAACAACCAGTCCTCTGCGTATTGCATGCATAGGATTCTCAAGACCTGCAACAGGTCATAGGTCCACCTTGTGATAGGCCTTCCAAAGCTGCATCTTTCGTACTTACATAGGTGGGCACTCTAGGATATAGTTTTTCTACTTTTCATCATCACACCAGCCGAAAGAGGTCCACTGTTGGACATAGGCCTCTCCCAAGCGTTGTCACAACGACCGATCCTGTGCATCACGGATCCATCGGATTCCCGTGACCCTGACAAGCGGGGTTACCATAACGTTCAAAGTAAGAATGTTTTAATCTTGTTTTCGTGTGGGTAAGAGATGACGCTAGACAACCTGTATAGCTCTGTCCCTTACCCACACTAAAACAAGATTAAAACAATCTTACTTTAAACGTCATGGTCTAGGTCCAGGTCATCGGCCCACCTTGTTGGAGGCCTTCCAACGCTGCGTCTTCCGGTACGTGGTCGCCACTCCAGCACCTTTCTACTTTTATAACCATTAAAATTCACACTCAAGAGACTTATTAGTCTAATAATGTAATCAAGGCTCTAATTAGCACTCATACTCCTATAATTAACGTTACAAACGCACGTTAATGTAATACCATACCTAATTTTCGTGATATTATACGGCTAATTTATATTACATACATGTCCTTGGGCTAAAACATGAAATAACGTTGTTTACAAGATTACGCAACTCACGTGAGAAATGTTTATGAAAATTCAAAGTATTTCTCTTTACATAATCATTCAAATTTTGATATCACTTCATGATTAGTACAGTTGCCATAACGGATCTTGAACACTTGCGCAGAAGTCAAATATTCGGTCTCTTTAGAGGTGCGAAGTGCGACGCGGGGGCGGGGAATGTCAGTGATTGGCTGGCCGTGCCATCGCGTCATGGACGTCACTCCTGATTCGTTCAGCATGTACCTATCTAACAACGAATGCGCAAAGCGATCCCCACTCTGACGCCGAGCGCTCAAGATCCGTGATGGCAACGGTACACACCGTAACACACTTGAAAAAATCCCGCCGCTAATCCATTTTTCACAAATGTTTTGTCTTACCTTTACCTTAACATATGAAAAGATATACATAAAATTAAGTATGTACCGGATAAATCGGGGTGAATAGAGACAAAACTTTGGTTTGGTTTTTCACTTTGATACCATCTTATCGGCCTCTAAAAAAGCATCGATTTTTTAGAATAACATTTCATTAATTTGATGTAGTTAAATGCTGCAAAAAATATTCAAATATCGAGAAAACACCTTTTAAAATTTAGTCTCTATTCACCACATTTTACGGTACGCTATCCTGGTTAAAATACAGCAGAAACTTTCAACCGTTTGTTTTTTGGCTGGAAAAAATTAATTTCTTGCTTCTCCCTCACCAGGTGGAGTGAGAGGTAGTATCAGAGTTTTACTGACTAAATCCGACCCTGTTCCTTCAGTTGCCCGTTGAATTCCAGGGCCGCAGTAACTCTTTCCAAAATTGCTCAGTCCACTTTCGACCTATAACTGTTATTCTCTCTCCAAACCTCTGTTATTCTCCCTCCGACCTTTTTGCTATAACTGTTATTCTCTCTCCAAACCTCTGTTATTCTCCCTCCGACCTTTTTGCTATAACTGTTATTCTCTCTCCAAACCTCTGTTATTCTCCCTCCGACCTTTTTGCTATAACTGTTATTCTCTCTCCAAACCTCTGTTATTCTCCCTCCGACCTTTTTGCTATAACTGTTATTCTCTCTCCAAAAGGCCTACAATGCTCTGCTCTAGTTTGCCTTACAAATATCCTGATTTATCACTCCCATTGCCATTCTTATTCGAAATACGTAAATAAGGAGTGTTTTGATATCTCGTGAGATTTCTCCTTGACTTAATATCGAGAAATGGAAAAAAAAATGGAACCAAATATAAGATCTTTGTTGTTTGTTTGCTCATGGGGACCACAACAGTACTTAGTATCTTTTTTTAGATCTATCATAATTTGTAGGATAAGACGAAAATTAATGATGCAACGTTGACTTGAATTCGAACTCTTTAAGTCGAGAGTGAATAGGTTTCTTTTAGGTAAGCGCGTTCCATCGTCGACCGCATCGTCGCTTTCCATCAGGTGAGATAGCGGTCAAGTGCGAACCTATCAACAATAAAAAAAAAAAAAAAAAAAAAAAAGAATTAAAACCATGTGTCTAAATTACATACATGTAAGTATTTACATGAAATTATTTTAAATAAAATGTTGACACAATTGTGGAATATTAGAGACTGTCAGTTTAGCTTTCAATCGAAATCAATTTAAATACAAAGATTTTATCACTACATAGTATAAAATTTATTATAAAGTGATGATGTTCATTTCTGACGAAATCTCTTTTAACATACCTGCGTAAGGAACGTTTCAAAAAGAGATGTAGACACCTAGATGTAATACGAAAAATAAACACAAAAAAATACTGTGAAATAATATAACATAGGTACTACCTATGTAAAAATATTCTATCATAATTATGTTAAATAAATATCACATACTAAATAATATTATAAGATTTATAATACGAGTATTATTATTTGACAAGTCTTGGGGAAAATTCTCCTCAGACCTACGTGACAACGATCACATCTGCACATCCACCGGGTGTCCAGAAATATAAACAGTGTAGATTATAATAATATTCCAAAAAAAAATACATACTTGATGCTGGGGATCGGGACATCCCTAGATTAATAAAAATCTCTCTCTTCCAAAATAATTCTTCCTAGAACACAGAAACAAATTACTACAAAAAAAAAAAAAAAACAAATAAATTAAACCACAATATGTCATAAAGCTAGGATTTATAGACTCATATTTTCGCTCAAGTGCTTTTTAATAATACCTAGCACCGACAAGAAATTGACTATAGTTATTAATAGCTACTTAATGGCAAAAGGTGTGAAGGATACACACGTCTATAAACATTATGACTTAATAACAGCGTCTGATCAAAATAACAATTTACACTAGACACCGTCTTTTATAACAATTTATGAATGTACAGTGCCGGATTAAGCCAACGCGGGGCCTGTAGCAAATTTTACCAGGGACCCGCAAAATTTTTGGAAAATGAAAACGACTGAAAACCTTTTCAACTTGTTTTTCTTACAGGCTGAAGACCTTTAGGTGGCGATAGCCCCATTGCATTTACTTACATTGTCTTTTAGCAAATTCTACCAAAAGGTCTGCTAAATTTTTGGCAAATGAAAACGAATTAAAACTCTTTCAGCTTAATATTATCAAAGGCTAAAGGCTCTTAGGTAGCGATATCCCCGATGCATATGCTCATAGATATTCTATAAAGAAATTCCGGAATTAGTTCGATATCGATGATACAGGTTGTTCCCTGACCTGTTTTTTTAAATCCAACCGGGGACCACGGATGCGCGGGGCCCACAGCATTTGCAGCGCGACTAATCCGACACTGTACATTATTACCGTCAAAGTATTTATTAAGCGCACTTAACTTTGCGTAGTAAATCTATGGAACAAAACATTGATTATCATAAGACCGAGCGCTAAACGTGCTAAATACATATTTATGAAGTTAACACCCTACGAAAATATAAGAAGTTGCATGTTAATGCAATCAGATCAATGTCGGACGATGCCCGTATTCTGGTTGAAGCTTAAAAAAAATATTGATAAAGTACTGAATACCTAGGTAATTTAATGGGAAAAGCTGTGGTGGTATGGACTCAATCACAGTCTGTTTCCATCGTATATTTCAATTAAAAAAACTGTGAAAAGGTCGAGGTGACTGTCGCTGATACTTTTTATCAAAACTAATATTGACTGACGTTTTGGGAACACATTCATTGTGAATACAACTAAGGAGTGGAATTCCCTGCCGAACCTGATAATTACAAATTGAGGATGTTTAAGTCAAGAGTGAATGGGCTCCATTGTCGACCGCATAGTCGCTTTCCATCAGGTGAGATAGTGGTCAAACGCAAACCTATAACTAGTTAAATAAAAACCTCAAGACACTGAAACACAGGCAGGTTGTATTAAATCTAAAAAATGATAGATTTTGTAGTCTCAATACATAAATAAACAGTTGTACTCTATCTAACTTAAAACAAACGTCTTAGTCTATTTCAATTACCTCATCAGAATAAGTCCGCCTATTTATAACAACGTATAGTTCCATAAATCGAGAAGGCTTGTTATCTCGGTGTTGCCACCCACACCTAGTGTTGCCCGTCCTGCCCCGGATAAATACCATCGCCTCGAGGAAGAATGCTAATAAGAAACGAGAGAATATCAGACAGACTACTATGGCTGCCAATATTTACGCAAAATACTTGTAGATGTTACACGTTTCCGTTGTGACAGGAAATTGGGCTGTCTTGTAATATTCATGCGATGGTGTACCTACTTTGATCTATGTTAACTACAGATTCATTTATGCATATAATTTTGATGGATGAGACGTTTAATTTGCTGGCAGATTTGATTATGAAAGAGTTGACAAAAATCGTACGCAAGTTAGGCCCAGTTAAAAAGTAAAAGTACAATCGTTTTTCTTTTACTAATCGGTTTTTATAATTGATTCAAATAACTTATAACAAGCCTCTTCAAGGTCAGGTACACTCACGTAGGAGTGTACCTGACCTTGAAGAGGCTTGATACCTACTCACCCTCGGGCTTACTCTTAACTCGTCAGGATTAATATATGGAAATTGGTATCGATATCCCTTATTTATTATAATATTTTGACGGACTCTGTAGTATTTTTTAGCATGGTAATGCGTCAGACAGCTGACAGACTAGATAATTCTTTTAAGGATATAGTTCAAAATTTATTACCTACTCAAGTTGTAAGACGACATAAATCCTTTTTCGCCTCGCACGAGTAAGCATTATATCGGCAGTCGACCGGCTATTTTTTCTTGAGGCTGGCTTTGGCTTACACTTATTGGCTGGTCTATTAGGTAGACATGTGTTGAGTAACTTTAAGTTATTTTATTACACTCGCTTCATTGAATTTCAAGAAGTAAAAAATTAAGTAGAAAATTTAAAAAAAAATACAGATCCACTAGCTTTGAAAAAACTAATTGCAATGTGGTCATATTATTATCCGTAGAAGCGTATGTTATATATACACGTCCCTACCGAATAATAATAATAACGAAAAATAATTATTTATTTTCACCACAAACCTTCCAAGATTGCTTATTACAAGATTCCTAGACATTAGTTATACTAAAGCTTATAAAAGTTAAGTTGATTTTTTTAACGCCCTGACTCCTAAACTGAGTGTATGTCCCTGTGGTATAGGAGTCAGTGATCCTTAGTAGAATTACTAGGAAGAGGACAGGTCATCAAGCCTGCATGTTAAAATAATAGAATGGGAACCTAAACGTAATCGTGTATGCGCACTGTAATGGATGGCGCGCACGCAATCAATGATCGATCGAAGACGCGTTTCGCGATCCTGCGCCCGCGCATCCGATTACACGATAAACGACCCACAAGCCGATGAATTACAAAGTGACTGCGTAATTGAACGCCTTTGATATTTGATTGATTGAGCTTCTGTGTAGGTACAGAAAATAATAAAAATATCCAGTCTATGATTAGTCAAGTACAATTCAGAACTAAGATATTTTACCTGCATTATCGATTTTCCAGTAGTGAAATCAGTATGACTAAGAATACATGAGTAAGTTAGGTACTAAATAGATTTTTTAGTTTGAATTCAGCAAAAACACATTTCATCAGATCAGATATCAACAAAGGTCTTTATTCAAAGAATATTATGACACACAAGAACAGGAAGTTAATAAAGCAGAAATCCAGCGCTGTAGAATTACGGTGTAAGCACAATAATTGTCCATTGTCTCCCAAATGTTATTTCACAAATTCCGAGCAACTTCTCCTTGTAATCTTAAACCTTAAACGCTGTAAACATATCACAACTTAAGAAAACAAGATATATTTCATGGCTTTGTTTTATTTGAAATGAACAGAGGATCGTTGGAGTGGGTGTTAGTAGACATGAATGTATTGAGATTTATCATGATCTTCTTAGTTTTCTCAAAAAGGCGTTCGTTGCGCGGGCGCCGCCTGTATGGCATAGCTCCGCAGGTCAATGCTGGGCAGGTGTCGTGCTATTTAGTTAAGCCAGGGTTACCGCCTATTGTTTCCTAACGCACTCGTGTGCTAAAGGTAATATGTTAAACAAATGCATTCGTGATGGGTTAAAAGTTCGTAGATGCATTTAACTTCGTAGGAAATATGAGTATCGTAATGTTAAAATTTACGATCTGAATTAACGCCTGCGCTTGAGCATGAAAAATTTAATTTTAGAAATGTGAAAGTTAAAGTTATTTTTATGGAGATGCTCTCTAAAATTCCATTATTTTTATTTTCTTTGTAGTGGTATCCTTGATGCGATTCCACGCCACGCCGCTTAACATTTTTTTCATCCCAATTAAAGCAAGCGTGATTGATTTAAGCTATGGATACATGCTAAGGACACATCTTTAGGTCAAAAAATAAGGATTCGCGAGTGCTTTACTTAGCTTTGCAAATTAAAAAGAAAAGTGCATCGCGAATTTCATAGCACATCTTACTCGCACAGCAACGCAGCTTAGCTCTAGTGGAACGAGACACAGTTTTCTATCTTCATCACCGCTTAGCTACCTCGCTCATCTTTACTCAGACCGCAACCTTCAGCTTTCCAAATAGGCAGAGGTAGACAATATTTTCGAAGCTTTTAATGAAAAACTTATCCTGTAATTATCCAGCTCTGCCTACCTACATACACCAATGTCAAACCATCAGGTGCAAGGAATTTTGGCGTAGGTATACGACCTCAACAGAAATAAACATCTTTTGTTATAATTGCTCGCCATTGTCCCAAAGAGATGCACGACACAAGTAAACACGTTCAAAATAAACTGTATTGAGGTACTTCACATTTACAAATGGCCGATTTTAAAATAGAAATACTGCACTCCACACTTAGCGGGAATCTTTGTGCTATGACATAATGTACACTCGACTACAACGGTACTTTGAATATTAATATAATAAACGTGTTATTTCTGCATGTTTCTTGGAAAATGAAGAATGAATACTGGCCAAAGAAAAGGAGCTTGTATTTCGAGACTGTTGTCATAATACGATTTACTTGTGGCTCAGTGATGTTGTTTGCAGGTGTTTGCCATGGAAAACTTCGCGATCTTGATACTTTCTGTTAAAACGATCATCATAACAATGTATAGAGATATATATTCTAGTGAGGAGTCGTTTTTACAAACATTGTCTCATGTATCGTCTTGACTTGAATTTTTTCCTTGCAATAATTTACATAATTTTATCTTTTAATTACAATTAAGACGAGTCTCTGCGGAAGTTGCAGCAGTCGCTAACTGTCCCGTGCTTGTCAGGCCCGAGTCAAGTGCTCCTAGCGTCCCGACTGGTTATTTATAAACATGGCCGACCTTCGGCAAGCGCCACAACACACTTTATTCATTTGTCGCTTCATTTGTTGTTGAAATGCATGAATAATACTCTTAACGACGATCGTAGGCGTCATTCATTCCACTGTCGACAGACTTTTATTGACTGACAACCCCTTAAGAGGACGTTGAACTCTATCCCAAGACGGAACAAGTGAAAAGCAATCGTCAAACAGGATCTTTTACTGACAACAGTTGTCAGGACTCAGATGCTCTTAGAATTGGATCTATTGGTATTTATTCGATTTCCACATATCAAGGACTTTAACCTTTAGGGTTCGTGGAACCTTTGTGTAAAACCTACGTCTTAAGGTTTCATTTTCTATCCACGCTCGGTTCACCGAACCGAACCGAACCGGTTTAATTAACAGTTCCAGTATTAATTTCTTCGTGTCGTTGATTACGTATTGATAATTGCCGAATTAAGTGTAATCAGCTGTAACTCTCGTGTCGACAGCCTGCTGACGTGAACTGCCCATATCTCAGGCGTCGCTCAATTAGCTATCGTTGGGCAAATTACTTTATTTACATGCGCGTGTGAGGTGCGCCTCCTGATACAACACGCCGCGGCTGTTCCGACTTCCTGGCACGCCAATTATAAGAATCAACAATAATCACTTCCTACGGCGGTGAGACAGGTCGTTAAGTCCTGCTGTCGGCGAGTCGGGGCTTAATTTGAGGGCGAGTTGTCTCGAATTTGCGTAATCGAACGACGTGTGTGGCGAGCACAAGAGAGCGGCGCCTTATAGGGTGAGGCCAGCGTACAGAGCCCGCAGCGACAATACATACTGTCCAAAAACAACGGCGCGGCCATCACGACGTAATCGACACTTTATCTATCAACAATCACACATCATTTTAATTAACAAACTCCGTACACAGTCATAACTGTGTCGCCTCGGTTATAGTTATTGCGATGAGTTTATCGAAGCGAGTTAATAGTGGGTTGTTAAAACAATAGGCCGACGAGTTGCGAGGAGCGTCGGCGGACGAAACACGATTGCGCTTTTAAAATACTTTAAATACCACAGTTGCAGCATAAGGACCGTTTAGGCTGATATGGCCGACGTGTAATAACTTTGTGTAGTATGTTGGGCAAGTGGAATGCGCCCCGATGGGCACACTTCAACCAATTTTGTGCAATTTATTAAGAACATACTAAAGATGCTATCCATCTGGCTCAATATATTTTACGATGAATGTGTCACTACATATTATTACGCCCTTTTTACCTTATTGATATTCCAATAAAATGGTCCTTATATAGAGAGCGAATAGGGTGTAGTATAGTATAGCGTCTTGGCCATTTTAGGTCACAGTAAAAAATCGTCCTCATTTTTCCATGAGCCTGAAGGTTGCCAATTTGTAAGCGCTAACCACGCGTTTAAATCACTCCCTTCAAGCCGAAAGGGCAGGAAGTGGACTGCCAAACGTCTGACAAACAGTAATAAATTCTGCATCCCTTATGCGAAGACAGTTTAAAAGCTTTCAAGCATTCGGAAGTTCGCAGACGGCTGACCTAGTTCTAAACTTGGCCTTTATTTTACGTCTTAATTTGGAGTTGACATTTCCATTTACAATTCAGTGTGTTTAGGCTTAACGAAATAGACATAATATTAGCACAGGATTGACCTAAATCTGAAATTGAAGGAGGCAGAATAATTAACGTTTCAAAGCTTTATTTTTTATTGCTCAATTTCAAAGGGCTTTCTCTAGATTTCTAGAAGAATCTTATGAAGGACAATATCTAATTTTAATGGTATTTTGTTGAGTCAAAGCCGGCGACACGTGTATTGCATCACGAATGAACTTGACCCGTACAAATTACATAAGAGTTCACCTCAAAACAATGAAACTCGCGACTGAATGCCAATGTGGGGTCGTCAGCGTCCGAACAAGATGTCGCGTCAACGCCTAGCGATAAATAATGCGGGAATAGAAAATAATTACGAAACACGAAGTATTTGGGTTGAAGTAATCTTCAGGGTTTGACCCAGAAACGTTCAATAGAGGATCTGAGTGATCGCTTAATCTCCCAAAATTAGGTTCGCAAACGGCGAAATCATCTGGGAAACCTCAGTTTCTGTCGTCCCACATATCTTCTTGTCCTATTATATAACGTACAGTAGATGCTTATGTTATTTTTCTCTTTGTGACTATTTTTAGAAGTCTCCTTTGTTGAATTGAAAAGGCTCGTGTGAGCTTTGAAGAGTAATGCTCGACGAAATGTGTTTTTTATTTTGATCGTGATAAATATAATCTTATTATAGACGTGTTTATTTTGGTTCTATGGGAAGAGATGCAGAGGCGTGCCTATAAGGAAGTAAACATTTGATTTATTTTCCCACATAAAACGATTTATACTTATTTAACAAGGCTGAATCATAAGTAATATATCTAGGTCCCAATTCCGAACTAAATACTTGTAATTTCGTGTGCAATTATAAAAATACTTTTCTAATCAGTCAACTTCTACTGCGATCCAGAAATTAAAGAAAAACATAAATTAATTTAGCTGCTCGTTCCCACGCGAACTGTAACACTCATCTAGGTAAATGGGTTACTTAATGGTGCGCGACAATTTGTTGTGACGACATTTTTAATGTCGCAAGCGCAACATCACTACACGTGGCACAACACTAGCTTACACTAGGTTCTCGCTTGACCACTATCTCACCTGATAGAAAGCGACGATGCAGTCGACGATAGAGCGCGCTTACCTAGAGGTAACCTATTCAATCTTCACTTATAGATTGCCAGGTTGCAGCCATCAGGAAACACAGATTCCGGTAGGAAGTTCCACCTCTTAGCTGTACGCACAATGAATTTGTTCTCAAAACGTTTTTTGCGTATAGGTGGAAGATCCCCTATCTAGCGATGGCGCATCACCGTACCCCTGGTGGTCCAATGATGAAACGGGCTCGGCGGATTTGTACCACATAATGCCGTACTTAGGCAAATCATAGACAAGGGAATAGAAACTTCTTCAAAAGCAAATAGTACGGTAGCAGTAAGAATAATATTATGTCAGCCTGTGGTAACAGCAAACCGATTTCGAAACTAAACGCAAATATTCCTAACACTAGCATTTCCTTCGCAATGTGCCTTCGAAAGCCTAAACAAATACTTAACGCCAACAGACGTTTGGCGAACGGAACGCATCAAAATGGCGCTCGTATTTCACTCATTACCTAAGTATATTGGATTGAAGTTAAGCATGCCGTAAATAAATCTCCAGGCCTTCAGCCATCCCATTAGCGATATTATCGACTTTATTGTAAGCCCGTTTTAATAAAACTGAGGAACATAATACGTAAACAGTCAATGGGACTGGCCTACATACTTTTAACGACTAATCGGTCAATAAGATCTGTATCGATTATCGATAACTCATCTTTTATTGGATTCGGTAAACAATAATAGCAAAAGTATTCGAGATATTTGGCAGAGGTTGTGTTTACTGCATACTTTGGGTCTGTGTTTCGAGTTTCCATGGAAATTGGAACAGGAAAATAACTTAGACATATCTATGTCTAAGGATTGGTCCATGTAATGTTGTGTTTATTTGTATTGTACATTCTCAGACACCATTATCTTTATATAAACAAAACTAGGATTATTTAAATGTGATGCTAAATTGTTCGAAAGAGTCATCGAGAGCCTGGAACGAAAAGGGCAACTGAAGGAACATATTTGAGTTTTATTCAGTAAAGGTCTGATAATGTCTCCCGCTCCACCCATTGTGGGAGGAGTTATTTACCCGGATAACCCTGGCCCCAGTAGGCTTCGACCCGGCTGGGCCCCTGCTGTTGCTGACAAATCCTTGAGGCGCGCGGGAACAGTGCGCGCCGTCGACGACTTGGGCTTGATCCGGACAGCGAGCTACCCATTGCTAACTGTCCGAAAGCTCGCGCCAACGGTGGCTACAAATCGGGATCGGAATCCCGGCGGCAGCGAAAGCGCCGTAGCCTGATACGGTCGGCCTCCTCCTTTGCGAGCATCACTGCTTCGAAGAAGTCGGCGACCGCCTGCCACTCCTCGCTCCGGACCATGGCCTCAACCAAGGCTCGGAAAACGAGAATTTTGGAAAACCCTCTCTTAGTGCTCGCTTATGTCATAAAAAGAAACCTTATGCAAAATTTCACGCTCCTAATCTTAGTAGCTTCGTCTGTGCATTGACATGTCAGTCAGTCAGTTTTTTCTTTTATATACCGCTAAATTTTGATCGTTTTAATCCCGTGGAGGGTCGATCCGGTACATGAAACACTATCGATTTGTAAAGATTTAATTCATTAAACCCCAAGCGAACGAGCAGCGTTCGCGCACCTATTGTCTTTCAATTGTGTCTGTAATTATCACAATTGAAAGGTAAAAAATTAAGTATCTACCTTTTTTTCAAAACTCGTATTAATTTACGCATGAACGAAATTAATTTCTTTAGGAAGCTGGCTTTAGGAGCTGAATGAGTCCAATGACCTGTAGGTAGTTTGTATGCAACGCCGACTACTACCTATACCTATACCATTGGACTCACCCAGCTGATGTTTTCCTAGTCCCAGAAGTTTTGTCTGTGCGTTGACATGTCATTCAGTCAGTTTCTCGTCATAAATAAATTTTAGAGAAAAATAATGACTTCCTAAACGTTTATAGTGGTTTTCCGAAAATTCCGACGCGTAATAATGTCACCCGAAAAATCGGGATGTTCTTTTCCGGTGTCTCGTGAACTCCATTCACAAATTGTTTTTTCATGTAACATGTTTATCATGTAATAGTCGTGTTAAATTAAAATAAATTGCATGGAACGGAATTGGGTTTTCTGTATCGTAAATCGTTTATAAATGTGCAGAAACTATATTTCTCACTAATATCTATTCTAAAAGCGATTTCCTTCAACTTCATTACGCGTAAACGGCTGAATTGGCTTGGATGAGATGATTTTTTATTATTTTTAATATTCCTCAACTATCACACAAACGCCGTCTAGTCCCAAGCTAAGCAGAGCTTGTGACTAGACGGCTTATATATTTTTAAATACATTCATATTATAGATAAATTAGGTTCACCCAGTCACAGAACAAATGATTATGCTCATCACACAAACATTTGTCCTGGGTGGGAGTCGAACCCACGACCTCCGGCATAGCAGTCGGGGTCACTAACCACTAGACCAACAGGCCAGTCAAAATTGGCCCGTGGATTTGGCCCACGTGTAGTCTTGGGAATGGCACATGGGATATTTTTTATCCTAGGACTAATGTACTCTTGGGATAATTTTCTGCTTTCACAGGCTAGTCATCTAGAAAAAAAAATGTTAGTCGCAAATTAAATTATAAGTTAAATTATAAAAATGTATAAGTAGATACCTATGGCATGTTCACGTGGGATAGTGTTCTACTTTCATGCGGGCGAAGTCGCTGGCTTAAGCTAGTCGTTTACAAATATTTAGAAATATTAAGACAAAAGTTTGCATGTGTTTGTTAGTTTTTAACGCTCAAACGGCTGAACGTATTTGAATGAAAATTGGCAAACGGGTAGAGCATACCCTGAAATAGCACTGTTTATACCGGTAGGCAGGTTTTTTTGGGATAATTTTCTACTTTCACACAAGCAAAGCCGCTGGCTGAAACTAGTGTAGAAATGTAGAGAAGTATGAAAGACGGGAACAGCCGTAGTGTTTGGCGGGCACATTGCAAATGTTCGTTGTTACAAACACTTTTGCGTAATTGAAACATTTTTCAACGGAATTTCGTTGGAACGTAACCTGTGTAACACATGTATTTTTTTATATTTTAAGATGTGGAAAATAGTTTTAAAATATCTTTGTAAATCTAGAAACTATTAAGTAATTGCTTTTTTGATTGCGCTGAAAAAATACTGATATTTCGTCAAGAAATTAGGTAATGTTGTAATCATTAAAAATACTTAAGTACATTGATTAATGTATAATTAAAAAATTAATGAGCATAATATATAAATATAACAAAACTTTTATTTATAATAATAAAAGCCTTTATTAAAAAAAGCTCAATAAACTACTTTAATAAAACAAAAAAATAATAATAAAAAGTCAATAAAATAAAAAGAAGTAAATCTTTTACACGTGTCGTATATTCGCTTATTTTCCTATAGTTTAAGTTAGATTTTAACCTTGTTTAATCAAAACTGCAGCCTGTAATAAATAACCCGACTCAAAATTGCACATAAAAAAAAATAGGTCATGTTCCCTTAGTAAAAAAATATGAGACAGGAAAACTGTTAAAAATATGTTTTCCTCACATTCCATGCCGGTGACTAATCTTCATTACCCAATAAGAAAATCGCTAAACCACGCAATAATTGTTTTTTCGACGTCTCCTGAGCTGCATTTAGGCCACATCCACAAAATACCACAGCAATTTGACATTCATTAAGATCCTCTCAATCTTTTTCCAGAGCACCGGCATACTTCTGTCGGTACACCATTAATCTCTTACTTTCTCTGAAAATTATGATGACATCAACTAGCTGCTACCTTTCGCCCGTGTAACAGTAGAAAATTATCCCAAGGGAATTTGCTCCCAAGATAAAAAGTATAAATAGCATATTATATTAGCCTTAGAATGTCTCCACTGCTGGGACTCTGGTCTCCTCTCCAGGAGAGGGAATGAGCCGTAATCCTCCACGTGACTCCAGTACGGGTCTAGACATGCCGGTTTCCTTTGACAATTCGTTAGTCGGGGCTTTTTTTACCGGGCCATCAATCCTGTCAAATACGAAATAAAAACTATTTTATGTACAATTCCAGGACCTGCTGGGTTACCATGTCGTGTAAAGTAAGATTGTTTTATCCTTATTCCAGTGTGGGTAAGAGACAGCGCTAGACAACCTGTATAGCTAGCTACGTAAACATGGTTCAAAATGTTTACGTACCTGTGTATCAAGATCGAGCTTATAGATGTAACACACAAACAAATATACACATACTCTCACAAACTTTCGTTTTTATAATATTAGTGTGGTTTCATAAAGATTATCTATTATCTAACTATTCGTTTGTTTACCAAACGATGTCACTAAAGTGGTCTTGTTGTATGATGGTACAGTAGTTTTTTTAACTTGTGACTCAGAGTTTTTAACACTGTGGAGCTCAGGTGAATCACTTGATTGCGCAGTTAGGGGATCAGTTACGTTGGTGTGATGAATCATGCAGCTCCTTGCAGGAAAAACAAACAAATAAAAGGTTTTTGTTTTTATCGTCAGGTTTGCGCTTGACGGCTATATCACCTGATGGAAAGCGACGATGTGGTCGACGATGGAGCGCGTTTACCTAGAAGTAACCTATTCACTCTTGACTTAAAGATTCTCGGGTTGTAGCCATCAGGAAACACAGACTCCGGTTATTTTTCTTCCTTGATGTAGGCATAATAACTCCGAGATTTTTTGCGTGATCGAATCACGAAAAAAGATATCCGCAAGAAAACTAAAGTATACGGTCATAGTCCAAAGAATTGCCAAACATAAGTGGCAGTGGGAAGGGTACATTGCTCGCTGAACAGATGATCGATAGGGCCAAAAGGTAGTTGTAGAGTGGCGCCCGTATACTGGAATATACAGGGTTCAAAGGCCTCCCACAAGATGGGCCTAATGAGGATCACAGGAATCCGATGGATGCGACGCTCAGGCCCGGCCATTGTGGCGACACTTGGGGCGAGGCCTATGTCCAGCATTGGATAACTTTCGGCTGTAATGATGATGACGATCAACTTACTAAAAGGAGTAATTAGTGTCGTTTTAAAATCTTAATTATAAAGCTTGATTGATATAATTTCATCGTCTTTCTGGGAGATTGATCATCAGCGTCAGAAACTAAAGCAATTCCCGACGCCACCGTGATGATAAGTTTCGACCAACCCACTACTAAAACCTAGAAATTGCGAGTGAGCGTTACAAATGCTTATTTAACGTTTAATAAATGATCCTTTAAAAATACTAAGTATTCAGTTCCGAACTCTCAATAAGTAGGTTACGTTCAAAATACGTATTTTTCATTTCCTAGCACATGACTCAATCTCTCCACACTTACGTATGCTGTCCATCGTCATAACAATTCCTGAAATTCCCCACGTGTCCCGAACTTGTCAAGTTTTGGTGTCACCTCGTTTACAAACTCTTGGCTAATCGATCACTCAGGAACGAAGGAAGTTGAGGTATTGGTGACCAAATTTTCCGTTATTTGGGGCAGTTGACGTTTGTGGGTCGAACGGGTCCAAATACCCCTCCTCTTTGGTCCTCTTTTGATGTAGGTTGTATCAGTAAAGTCAGCGAAAAAGGTCCGTAGTCTAAACAGATCGATTTTGGTCGGCGGCGGCTAGACATCCGTTAATAAACTGAACTTGATATTTTCTGTAACAGGTGGAAGGTGACCTCTGTTACCTGGTAATAAGCAACAGTTTGTATATTAATTTGTCTAAACCAAAAGTAATAATTGAGAGACTTTAATATTGTAAAACTTCATTTTTTAACCGTGTTATTTCTTGCCGGTTTGTCTCCATAAGAGGCAACCAATTGGTACTGTGCACTAGCTTCTGTCATTTTGTAAGAGCCCATGTAGGACTGTGAAGTAAAATATAATTTAACTGATAACTATTTATTACCATTACATAAATTTACTACTGTTCGTAAATCTCGCTAAAACTAGAAAAAATACATTCAGCTGAACGTAAAAACTGCTTCTTTTTGAAGTCGGTTAAAAACAGTTTGACCGATTTGTATGTTTCAAAACCCTCTAATTTTATTTTGGAGTTGTCTCTTAATGGCGGGGAGAACTAATAAGACGAGGGAAAAGCAGCGGGCGGCAGCTAGTATTCAACAAAGTCATCAACATTTACTTTTCATATTGTTTTCCGAAATTTCATCAGGAATTAGTTCAATAGTTGTTGACCAACATTAAGTGTAATCGGGCCGGAAATTTAAAGAAAATAATGAATTCCTGTTGTTTAAGCTTTTCTTCCTGATCGGCACGCGGCGAATGAAAGCTTAAAACAACACTTCCTTTTCAAATGTTTAGTTATTTTTTTCTATATTTAAACAAAGGAACGGCCAAAATTCATTTTAGATCATGAATCATTTGACCCACAAAACCGAACAAGAAATCTAAAAATAGTCATATTGTGTTAATGATTTTCTATGAAATCTATCGCGAACCGCAACGCTACACATTTTAATAGATACTTATAATACAGTTGCCCTAAATCGTTTGTTAGTCAGTGGGTTACCGCAAAACTGTAAAATCGCAGTTTTTGCGAAGTTACCGAAGTGTCTGATGTAATAATAATTTACGAGTTTGTATCTAGAATTCCCGTTACAATATTGTGCCAGTAATCCAGTGTTTCATGTGGTCTGTGGTTACCATAAACACAAGTTTTGCAATGTTTTTAGTGTAGCGTTCAAACTTGATTGATGTGTGTCTTTGGGCCAATGGTCAGAGACGGATGCCTTAACCCAATGGATTTGAAACCGATACCAATATGAATTTTTCAATTCATAAATGTACTTTTCTAAGTATATCAATTTTACAAGCTTTTATTTAGTTTCATCTGTCTTGATGTTGTGAAAATGATCTCGAGCCCCGGTATGAAGGCTTGCAGGAACGGGGTGGGTTTTTTAGTCAGTAAAAGTCTGACACTATCTCCCGCTCCGCCCAAGAGCGAGGGTTGTCATTGGATGATTTTCCCCACAAAAAAAATGGGAAATCATCCTTTGACTTCTCCCGCTCTAGGGCGGAACGGGAGGTCATGTCAGACTTTTAGTCTCCTATTTTCCATCTTTGCTTTCCGGTTTAAAACCCCGGGTTTTCCTTTTAAAAGCGAATCTATGGTCCCAGTCTTTGTAAGGGTACTTCAGCCTTTTCTTAAGCTGAAGTTCATTACTTCTTTGACTTACTTTTTCTCTGTTAACTTAAGTAATAAGACTAATACGGGTTCTATTTTTATATTTAGAACGTTTCCGAAACGAATTAGTAACACAATACTGCGCTACGTTCATGTTGACCGGAACAGTTCCGACGTAAATATTTGTCTATGGCACACGTCATAATGGGCTTTTGGATTAATTAACTTTTTTTTTTGTTTTGAGAAATATTTTGGTTAAATAGCTATAGATATTAAAGTCTGTTTAAATAGTCAACCGACTTGGGAATTTTGTATAATATTTAATCATTTAAAAAATACTTATATTCGATACTTTTCTTAAAAGGTTCTTCTGTTTGTAAACAATGATCTCTATCTCTTAATCAACCTTGATTATTGAACCCGTGTTGACTACATCAGATTTCATTAAATCCTAATAATTACCCGAGTCGTTTAACTTATTAGACAGACTCTATTTTAGTATTTTTATACCCTTTAAGTGGCAATAAGCTAACCCTCTAATACTTACAAGCTAGTATTACAGCTTTTGCTATTGTCCCCAAAGAATATAGTCCCGAGATAAAAAGTATTATGTCTTATTCCAAGACATGGTCTACCTGTGTGCTAAGTTTCATCGAAATCTGTTCAGCCGTTTAGTCGTGATGCAGTAGAACATATACCCACCTATAGTATATAATAAAACCTTTATATTATTGGTGTAATATATTATATGCCTCCTCCTAGCTATCCTGTCATTCTTTATCCCTCACAGAACTCAAGCGTCGTGTTATGTACCTATCTACACAATGTTTACTTAAGATTTCATCCTTTATATTGTTTGAAATCTTTTGTCATGTAAAAGTTTCCCTCAAGTTGCGTCGTATCCTTGACATTTTGCCAACAAGCTACCCCAGTTGTTTCCTAAGGTTACTTTCAAGCCCTTTGTGTTGAAAGAGGGAGACGCCTCACCTCAATAATAATATGCCACCACTATCACACAATGCCGTCTAGTCACAAACTAAGCAGAGCTTGTGTTATGAGTACCTACTAGATAACTTATAAACAAACTTATTAAATATATCTCTAAATACATACTTATTATAGATAAATCAGAGCAAATGATCACGCTCATCGTGAAAATGTTGCCCTGGGTGGGAATCGAACCCACGACCTCTGGCTTAGCAGTCAGGGCCACTAACCACTAGACCAACAAACCAGACCCAGTTAATCAAAATTAATTGTAACATTCAATTTGCAATAGAATTACAAATTCGCCAATAAATCTATTCGTGACTTAATCACCATAATAAAGAATGGAACGGCCATCAATCGCCGCTGGTCATCATAAGGAACACCCACTGCTGAGCATAAATGAAAAGTGTTTCTATTTTCGACTCGTCGGCATATCGACCGGCACTTGGGCTAATTAAGCCGTGGCATTGAAAGTGAGAATGACAGCGTTCCTGCTTTATATAAAATGACCGGGAAATAGACAGGGTTTACAAGGAAAATTAGATAGAATAGAAAAACGAAGAAATCGTAAGGCGATGTGTCACAGGTATATGCTCCGGTACGCATAAATCGTTTTGGGAACGCATTCATTGTGCGTACATCTAAAGAGTAGAAGTCCCTGCCGGAGTCTGTTTCCTGATGGCTACAACCCGGGAATCTTTAAGTCAAGAGTGAATAGGTTACTTCTAGGTAAGCGCGCTCCATCGTCGACCGCAGCGTCGCTTTCCATCAGATGAGATAGCGGTCAAGCGCAAACCTTTGGTCGATTTGAATTTCTGGGGCTAACTTTCATCATCCCGGTTGTAATCTAGTAGAGAGGAAAACAGGCTTCAAAAACATAAAGCGATTTTCTGAATTCCTTATTTTAATGTATCTTGAAAATTGAGTATAGAAAAGATAGAAAGAAGAAAAGAAATAAATTATATTATTAGTCCCCGTTTCTTCATCGGCATAGGTACGATGAAGAAACGGGGAAACCAATATCTCAGACGAATGGGAACAAAAGTAGCATTGATTCAAAGCGAAAGCAATGTAATTTCAAGGTGAAAATCAATTATATTGTATCAATAGCTATTGTTGTTAAAACAGAACTTCAAAATTACTGTCTCCGAAATTCTTCATCAACAACTTTGTTAATATCACTCGGATCTTCGACTATAATCCAATAAAACCTCCTGTATTATTAAATAACTTTTGCCCGCAGCTTCGCCCGCGTAAATAAAATATAACCAATGTCACTCAGGAATAAAGCAGCTTTCTATCAATGAAAGAATTTTAGCAATCGGACCAGTACTTCTAGAGATACCTCCTACAAACAAAAAATCATACTCTACCTCTTTATTATATTAGTGTATATTATGTAGTAGTATAGACAATTACTTTGTACTAATATACACTCCTGTAATAACGCACAAACAATCCCTATCCAAACCAAAATATATAATAATCCAAAGTAAAATGTCAAGGGCGCCGTTGAGAATGTCGCTCGCCAACAACGCGTGAAAGTCTGATACGACTGGGTCACGCAAATAACAATTGATTTTCTTTTGCACGAAATTTTAATGTTATTAAAAGGTCGTCTCTAATCAGATCTCAGATTTTTAGCTGATTTCGAAATTGGAAGCTTTATGGTTTATAAAAATCGGCAGCCATCTTTGATATTTGAAAAAAGAACCGTAGGAATTTTCCGCTATTTTATTTAGCGATGCCGATACCGTATAAAAAAGTTATTCGGGTGGCCATGTTGAAAAAAATGAACCGCAGTAATTATTTTCCTCATGTTTTATCTGTTGCCACCTCGCTTTTTTATTAGAATCAAATTAGAATTTTAGCAAGTGTCCATTATGATTTCCCGCCATACTTGCTGAGCATAGACAAAATTAAATAACTTATTCAAAACACATAGCGATGGATGTTTGCCTTGACGATTCTTTCCTATGACTACTAGTACACATATTTTGACCGCAACATAATGTTACAACTATGTAGATACCTATTAGGCACTTAACAACAGTTGACGCATACTTTAAAAAGTTTAGGATAACGATGAATCATTATCTATTTAAGTTTTGAACTTAAAATTGGCGCGATCGTGACATAGAGGGCTAACCTTTATCCACAACAATAGCTACTTAGTTCAGCGTTTAAGAGACAAAAAGTATTTCTAAGAAAATTATTGTCTCAGAATTCTGACTCAGGAAACTAAATCAGGGGAAAACTAACTGCCTATTGTTATACAAGTCAAGAGCTTAACCTAAGATTGGTCATAAAGAACTTACTATTTTTTTTGTGGGTGGGAAAATTATCCAATGATATCTTCGGGCCCTTGGGCGGAGCGGGAAATAATGTCAGATTTTTTCTGACTAAAAACCCATTCCTGTTCCATCGTTGCACTTCGTACTGGGGCCTAATCTTTCTTTCAGTATCAGACCCTTGGCCCCAGTAGGCTTCGACCCTGCTGAGCCCCTAGGGTTTGGTGACAACTACAAACCGTCGACGTTTTTGGCTCGATCCGGACGGTCCTAACTTTCCTAAGTCCTCAAAATGCCTCCCATATTTGATAAAGCATTGAAATAGCTGGGCCATTCTATAAATAGCCAGGAGCCAGCCTCGTTCCAAATTAACCTTGTTACCCATTTTCCTGTCTGTTTTCAGAGGCTGCACCCATTTTGCTCGGAAAATTGGTAAATCTAATAAAGCCACTCCGTTGGCAACCAAGTTCTCTTATTATTTACTTAGTAACAGGTAAATGTATTTTACAGAATTCTTCGGTATTCTTATTGGAAAATGTTTCTATAGAAACAATTGCTATTTCTTCTATTTATAGGCAAATAAAATCAATGTAAACAGTCTTATATTCTGTCTCATCGCTAAGTGGCAATATTTTGTAAGGTAGAAAGAAAAGTTCCTGCGAACGACCGAGTTCATTTGCAAGGGGAACAAAAGACATCTGTAGATAATAGTAGCACGTAATAGGGGTGTGTTATGACGTCAGAACTCCGGGCGGTTGGCGACTGGAGGGGAAGGGGGGTGTATATGCACGTTTACCACGTGTAAAAGGACAACTAAGCTCGTTTGATGGCATGAGTAATTGAATAGTGTTACATTAGTAACCTGACACTTGACATTAAGGGATGATAGATTCACTTATGTAGGGTTTATTAATGAAAATTGTTTAGGCGTTTGATTGGTTGAGATATTGGTTTCTGTAGTAAAGCTAAGCGTACAAAATTTACAGAGAACTAAGAGATTTGTAATTTGACTTGTACTCATTTAAGCGAAATCACTTTCAGAGAATTTTAGATTTGTTGAGCCCTGAAGCTCTTTTTGATGTCACGGTGAAAGTCTGAAAATGTTTGAAACAATTTGTTTCCTTTTTATATCTTTTGATGAATAAAATACGAAGAGATGCCGTTTTTAGACGAATTCATTTGCATTATCCGACAAACATAATTCACTTGTTTGAAGCTTTCTATCTTATTTTTGCAGTATCTTTGAAAGGGTTTTCAAATGCCCGTATATTTCATTCCCTTCAGGGTCATAAAGACCCTTCTCCACAAAACTAGATAACGGAAGAACTTTCCTCGACAGACAGACGCAAAACACACATGCGTTTACGTGAGAATTGAGTGACGGGCAAAATTATTTCTAGAAAACGTGTTTGTCGTCATGCTTTTCTGCAGGAACCTCAAAACGATTAACATACTTATTACACACAATTTCATCGGTGGACTAGATAAAATCCCTTATAATGTTCCCACTACTGGAACTCAGGCCTCCTCTCTAGGACAGAAAATGGACTATATAACCACAAGGACCACGTGCAGGTTGATGTAAAGCAAGTGACTTCGAGTAAAAAAGCCTCTAAGACATGTGCACATTTATATATTTATATTTAAATCAATTTAACTTATTACATACACAACTAAAAACTATAATTACAGTAAATTAAATAAAAAACCCTACGCTAATTACAACTAACTAAAATCAAACTAAAATATGGCGTCAAAAAACTCTTCCACATCGCTGTCGACTTGTAAGACATGTTAGTTTCCTCACGATATTTTCCTTCACCGTTTTAAGAGCAGTGGTGACGAAATAAATTACACAAAGTAAAGCTGTAATTCAGGGACGTTACCACTAGGTCACCACTACTACAAAAGGTCATAATACAATGAACAAGCCCCAAATATAGATATCACCTGACACTAGACATCTATAAACAAAATAGACCATACATTGCCGTAATTTTGAGCGCTTGCCTAAAAATAGCGCGACCACGTCGAAATAGCGTCTCATTTATAATTAGAAGGCATTGTTTAGAAAGTCGTCACACCTTACACGGCTCCTCGTGTCTGCGTAGTGCATAATTAATTGATAATACGTTTATTCCGCAATATATTATTATGATCGAGACTGATAATATAATTTAGACAACCATCATAGACCACCGTTTGTATAAAAGTTTTGTTTTTAATAAAAAACTAAAGAAAGGGTCTTTATTCATGTGCTAATAAAAAAGCCAGATCCCGTTTTAAAACTGAAGGGCTGATTTTTTTCTTTTTCATAATGTCAAAATAAATATTTAGTCATTTATTATGCAGTCTTACCAAACAATTTGCCTTTCACTAATTATGCTTTGCATTTTCCGCCACATTTAAGCGTAGGTAATAAAAATCCTTGATAAATTAATGGCATGTCAACGTAAACAACGCAAAATATCAACTCAATCAATTAAAATTCCCATCAAATAAAACAATAATATTTAAATCCTATATTATGAATATATCTATATGAAGAACATGTCTGTTGGTTTTTAGTAAATAGCTGATGAATGAGCTGATATACTTATAATATTCACCTACCAATGAAATGAAGGTTTTGCAACGAAAAAAAATGCGAGTTTGAAAGTCTACAGTCTATCGCTGAAATAAATGACAAGCTACGTCAGAACCTACCTGACGTTATACGTCAATTTGACGAAACAAACGTCATTCAGTGACACGCGACCATTAAATTTACCTTTGAATGAATTGTACTTTCGGTCATTCCGTTTCGAAATGGAGTCTTCACGTCATTGATTGTTTTATTGTGTTGTTTCTGAGAAACTTTTTTATTTTGTATTTCTTGGTAAAAGTTAAAAATAAAAACAGGCTTAGTAAATGTAAAAAGACAGATTCTAAGGAACCACAAAGTAGTCCAGTAAATTATCTACGACATATTTTTTATGAACCAGTCTTTTTTGTTACCGTAGTACGAGAACATAATTATATAAAAACAATAATGTCTACGTGCTATGTCTCACATTTTCACATTATACACTTGAATGAAAAATGTTTTTCCAAGAAAATCGCGGTTGGTACGAAATACCCACCTAACCGTTAAAAATATTATTATCTATAAATTCTTGATTTATAATAAAAATATGACGTTTATTGATGATTAAAATCTTGCCAAGTGCATAATTCGCACTACTCGTAACATGTGGTTTTTCCAGCCTCTCAAAAACTTAAAATAGATGAAAGATTTTTGTGAGGCAATTTCTGAAATCCCAACATATTTTTTATGTTCAGAAAGCTTTACGCTATTATATGATTTTAACACTAAATCATTATACATCTAATAAACTTTCCTCATGAATAAATAAATAAAAATCTCTGTTTATACATTTACTTTTAACATTGCTTTAATAATATACATACTCAATATGTTTGGGTAAATAACTAAATGTAACAATCTTAGCATGTCTTTTATCTAAAAAACATCTAATAATGTTATCTAAAAATGTTTACAATTAGGTATTTACCTAAACCGATGTTAGGTAATTAACTAAATTTAAATCATCATTGTATGTCTTTTATACGATTTATTTTAAATAGGAATCATTCTTTCTATTAGTGAAAACTGTACTAAAATAATTTCTAGTTTAGTTTTTGAAAATATCACGGACAGACAGACGCAATGAGGGACTTTGTTTTATAATACCTATTTAAAAGAAAGGAAACATTTTTTACATACAACCTACAATTATTTCATCATGAATTATTATGAAATTTTATGAAAATCCTTAGTATCTTACTTTTTCTTCAATATTTATTCGTTGTCTGAGAACACAATCAATTTGATGTTTTATCGTCGAGGTTCTAAGGCTGGGTTCATTGACCCGGTGGTAAGCACAAGTATTAAGCAGGGTTGCTACCCTTATAATGATATTGAATTATAGCGATAAAGGTATTTTAGTGCTAAATAACATGAACAGCTAAATTTTGTGCTGTTAAAGGTAGGCTTTGGTAGCTTTTAAAGGAAAGTTTAAATAAGGACATTACATGTAAAGTTTAATTCCGTGTTAGTACTTAGTTCGTTATGACATAAGTATCGTAAAGGCGAATGTTTGTGTGTATGTGTGTTTTTGTTTGTTACGTCTTCACGCTCAAACAGCAGAACGGATTTACACAAAATTTGGTTCACGGGTAGACCATGTCGTAAAAAAAGCACTTAGACTCATCACGAGAGTTCGAATCCTTAGCAGCAACCATTCCCGCAGTAAAGTAATTATTTCTTTTCTGCGGGAATTGAAATGTTGAAAATGTTACCATGACCTTAAACGCATAGGAACGATAGAAACGAAGGAACATAGGTGTTAGTATTAGCATGACACGTCCTCTCGATAACTAAAGCGGGAGAAGATATTGAATGATTTCGAGGAGAGGATAAATTCTGCGCGGGCGAAGTCTGCTAGCAGAAGATAGTGATATATAAATGTAATGCGTTAGATAAGCTGACCAAAATGAGCTGCAGTTGCACTCCTGCCATAACACATTATACGATGTAACCTAAGCTATATTAAGCGTATGATTAGCTAAGCAATCCTTTAATAAAAACTCCTCATCATTGGCTCCTCACCATGGCCAACTATACCTTTAAAAGCAGCTTCGCTTGGCTGCGATCCAAACCACAATTAATTAAAAAAAAAAACATTGTATGAATGAAATCCTTAAATTCCATCCAGGGAAAATACAAGCGTTTCAGTGGACTGGCGGTTTTTTTTTGACAGGTGTCAGAAACACAAGACACAGAGTGAACGCCCAGTTTGTATGGAATGTTATCACCGCATTCAATTGAGTTGGCTTAATTTTTTAGGGTTCCGTACCTCAAAAGGAAAGACGGAACCCTTATAGGATCACTTTGTTGTCCGTTTGTCTGTCTGTCTGTCAAGACCCTTTATCTCGGGAACGCGTGAACGTACGAGTTAAAATTAAAACTTAAAACCATATACGAGTAGGTACTTAGGTCTGCGGTCCCTTGAAGCTGTGAAAAAATCAAACTTCTAAGTTACCGGAAAAAAAGATACGGTCGTTTATTTCGCAAAAAACGTATATTTTGACGCCCGTTGACCAAGAATCCTGAAATTTTGCTTATAGTAAGGTCTTATAACACAAGTATAGGAATAAATCTGAAAATAGAAATTTTTTTGTAACGCCAAAAAAATATTTTTTTTTTTGCAATTTGGAAATAGTTTTGAGACTCTGATCAGGGTTCAATACCTGAGCATTGAACTTGATGATTCAATGAACAGTCAAGAGTGAATAGGTTTCTTTTATGTAAGTGTTTCATCGTCGACCGCGCTTTCCATCTGGTGAGATAGTGGTCAACTGCGAGCCTATCAACAATAAAAAAAAAACAATTTTGATGGTTCTTTCAGAAAAAGATTTACTTTTAACGTTATTTAATATAAACTATTGTACAAAAATAAATAAAGAAAAATAAACAGCTGTTGTGTTAGCGCCCCTAAAAGTTCTTAGTTGTTTAGCAAATTCACGCCATTAGACTTGTATTTATATAGGCTTTGTTTGTTCTGGACCATCGAGCCATTGGATCAACGCTTCTTACATTGTTAAGTTTCGCTAAGCTAACTTCATCACAGTACAACGACCTTAGTTTGAGTTCAATATACTATACAAGGCGCCAGATAAACTTAAAATAAAGTACATTGACCTTTTCCTAATACCTCTAATATATCGTAGGTACCTGGAAAAACGTGAATGAACTGTTTTTCAGAAAAGGTAAAAGATTACGATAGATGTCGATTCATTCAAGTCAGCTTTATCTCTTTAATTCCGTTTTTGAAATTAAGTATGTCAATAAATGTAGAAGGGTTAATGACCTTTATACCACGGTTATCTGGCTTCTTCTATAGTTACTAATTTCATGTTTAATACCGGTTATTTGGTGTACAAAGGAAGGCATTAACTAGCAATTTGGTACAGAATCCTGTAGGTTCTCTTCAGTTTAGTTTTCAACAATTTATTGTTATCTTTCATTGTGTTTATTGCCATAAAAGGGGTCTTTTTTTTTGGTCCATCAGTCTTTCTTTGTGTGATTTACTTTCTTTACTTTTTTTTTCTATTTATAGGAAAACCAGAAAATCTTCTCTTCTTTGATTTAAAATTAGATAAGTAACTGTCGGTTTTAATAATACAATCCGATATTGTGATACCATTTTGAAATCTATATTTAGTAGGATTATTTTTAAATAAATTGACGTACATTATTATTTTTTAATTTCAATGATACAGTAACTATTAGGATAAAAAATAAATCATATCCTTAAAAAAATCAAAATTTACAAAAAAAAATATTATGGTACTTATTCATTAGTACCTAACTGTGGAAAGGATTTAGATAAAATTTGGGACACAAGTAGGCCATGTTCTGGAATAGCCCTGTATTCCAGGGATATGTTCTCTCGGTACATTTATTTTCTAAAAAAAGGTCGCAACTAGTGGCTAAAAAAAGGTCGGTTTGTTTTGACCCAGTGGTGGTTGACAAGTTGTTAGCGGGACTGACCCAACTGATTGACTCCAGCTGCGTCACTCCTGGAAGCTAATTGATACTTCTATCGGAAGTAAGGAAATCTATAAGTAACCGAGGTCAAGCGGAAACAACGCATATACATAATCTGAATTGCACATGAGTTGCTATCAATATAGCTTCAGGACAGTAAATAGGAAAAGATGACAACATATGTACATAATCAGGCTATTATTACCATTGCTGGATTTCAAGTCTCGTCTATTGTGTAGGACTAGGGGAGTGGGCCATATTCCACACGGTCCTAGTGCTGACTGGCCATGTTATAATAGATATCTTAGTAACTACTTACTAAGCATTGGCATAATGTTCGTTAAAGTGATGACGGCTAGGCTGGCACAGTGGTTAAGCGATTGGCTGCTGCGTCGCGTGGCGCTAGTTCGATTCCCGCACGGAACAAAGTTTCTGTATGCTACAGATAGTAGTTCCGATTCTAAGTGTCCTGTGTAAGTGAGTTTACATGTTTGTGAACGCACCCGCGTGACAGGAGCAAGTGGGGGTCAATGTTTTTAAATAAGATAATCTGCTATTGCATATATGCAACGGCATATGTCCCACCACTGAGCATTGTAGATATGTTTACATAAATGAGTATAATTTATACCACCACGTGGCCCAATGCACGCGATGTCATAGTTTTTTCTGTATCAATCATTTGTCCAAAGTATACACAAAAAACAATTTTTACAGCTTTTACAAAATTCGCAAAAACGCAATAAAATTGATGTTCTGAAATATTTACTGCACGCTACGTAGTTTACTTCGTAACAGTTATTCCGAGTATTTAGTAAAAAAACGTTTCAGGGCATGAACAGGAAAAGCAATATTGAAATCACAGGTTTTTCACACAAATATTCTATTAATAGTGCATACATGACATCTGAAATATTGAGCTTTTTAACAAGTATCTGTGTTTTCCAGCGACACATTTTTTCTTGGAACATTTCTTAAGAGGGAACGTCCCTCCCTGTTTGACTATCGTCAACGTAAGTATGGTCGAAAAGCTTGTCGTTTCATCCAACGCAATGCTTGATGAAGAGGCAACGTGAAAAAGAGATAATGCCTGAATACTCGTTTGGATTCGGTAATTTAGTATCTTCCGTCACACACTCGAATATTTCAGAAAACTGGTTTCCGGAAATACATGCTTTTTTTTAAGTTTTTGTATATAGTTTTCGCTATTCAGAATCTCGTTTTAATGTGCATGGTTTCCATTAATATACCTATTTTCTTTACTTTATTAATTTATGAGTGTATTTTGATGGGCCAAAGTTCACGTAAGATTAGGTTATGAAATTAGCAGATATTCTGAGGTTTAGTTTTACACAAATTCATGTTTCGTTTTCATTAGAAACTTAGTTAATAACCACAAGATTACTGTCTTTCCAAAATATCTAAAGAAAGATGTGTACCTAATAACGTCATAATACGTAAGAGCGGTTTTATGCAAAGTTTCACGGGTTGGGCACTCTTAAGTCACCGTGGTGAAAGGATACAAGTCAACAAAGGGACCTCGAGGCGTATGAAAAAGACATGCCCTATACAAATCATACCATAAGATTCCTGCACCTCATTCAACTGCGTTGGCATACAACCTCCTTAGTGAATATCTTCATCTACGAGTATATACTCGTATATAAAAGGATAAACTGACTGACTGATATATCAACGTACAGCCGAAACTTTTGGGACTAGGAACATGAAATTTTATACAAGTTTTACTTTTAAGACAGGCTAGCAAAAAGAGAGCATTTTCCAAAATAAACACCCTAAAGAGATGAAACGGCGATCAAAAGTTTATTTATAGAAACCTAGTTCTTCTAGCTAGTTTTTCACACAATCTTTTTACAATTTACCTTTTTTGCTGCGCTAGTCTCCTCTTTACTGTCTGTGTCCTACTTTTGAGGAGAATAAGTCTTGCTGTTAAAAGAAACTTTCTATTCAAAAAGATTTCTAATTACTTACCTACATTTTATGTCGACGTTTTTCAATTAAGTACGTCTTGTTTTTTTTTCTTTTTTGTTGAAATAAATGTTATTTGTACCTGACTTCAAAGATATTAAGATATCTGTTGCTCTGTCAATTTCACTGAAAATTGATCCGTCTGCATTTGTTAAGAATTTTACTTTTAATGCAGTCTCATTTGTGCGATTCCATCACCAAAATTGGAAATGTTATTGTTTACTTTTCAAGCATTGATAGGCGTCGCTAATGTACTTAAAAATAAACAGAATGAGTGAGTATTTATTACAAAGTAATAAAAAACAAATTCTGATCAAATATTAATTGATACATTTAATCATTCAAAAAGCTTTCAAAGAGCAAAGTTCTTAGTAAACATAAACAAAGCATTGCAGAGATTTCGAAAATAATCACATTTTGCAAGTCTCAATCATAAAGAAAATTATTCCTCCAACAATAATGTTAGTAATCAATACAATAACATGTAATCAATGACCAAACCCTAAGTCTAAGCTCAAATACAATCTAATCCTAAATCACATCCAATTTCAAAACATACCTTCACCTAATCATACAATATATCTGAATCTTACCTCAACTATTAATTTTACGTTATATCTACTGTTCAATCTGCTCAAAATTAATTAGTTTACTTTGAGACCGAATCCGAAACACGGTCATTAAACAAACATATCTTGCAGACCACCGGAACTGTCCCAAGGAAGCTTCAACAAGAACACGGCCACATCAACAGCACTATTTTGCCCACCCACCATCCATTGAACATTCTACTCAGAACCACTTAGCAAAGTTTAAAATAAACCGCGCAATGTATACCAAACAATAGTTAGACTCGTGTAAGAAAGTAAAACCGTCAAGGTTATCCGAGTTGTTTCCTGAAATGTTTACTCAACTTCCACGTTTCGAAATGGTGTTAATTTTAATAATACAGGATCAATTTCGTAACGGTTGTTTGGTAATTTGAATTAGCTGGGATTAAATATCATAGGTGTAGATCATAACTTAAAGCACAGCATAGTCAGTCTTTTAATGCTCCCACTGGTGAGACTCAGGCCTCCTCTCTAGGAGATGGAATGGGCTGTAATCTACTACGCGGGCCCAGTGCGGGTTGGGGGGTGTCACAAGTCTTCGAATTTTAAATTCTAGGACATACCGGCCCGCGGAGCAGCGGTGGCCCGATAGTAACGGTCCCAATGTAAGAGTTGTAGGTTCAAACCGAGCCAGGCGCATTGCTTTGTGTAATATATTTCATCACCACTGCTCTCTAAACAGTGAAAAGTTTATGGTATCGAAATATTACTAAAACCAAACGTAGGGGCCCATGTAGTATAGTAAACGTATATGACACAAGTTTCTACGCCCTTTCGCTCTACCCAGGAGAATTCATTGGATGATTTCCCGTCTCAAAACAAAATCGAAAATGTTTCGACTTCGTTAGTTAATTTAATCTACATGTGCTAAATAAAATATTATTCTTTCATTCTTTTACTATCGATACAATTTTACACATAATCTACTCATCTAATAAATTCACAATTAAATAAAGAAAATTCCGCTTCCAGTAGATCTCCAATTCCTAAATAAGCACCTAAAATCAAGAGCTTGTAAATCGTAGTTCATAAAAATCAGACAATATCGTTAAAAAGAAATATAGCAACATAATAAAATCGCATTCCAAATGATATAACTCCTTAATAAAATCTTTAAATGCCATGTATTACATGTAATAAGAATTTACAACCGAGAAGTATGTCAAATATTTAAATCTTCACGAGACTTCTTACGCGTCCATTGAACGCTTAATCATAATTTATGTGAAAATAGACCTATTTACTTGGTTGCCAATGTTTTTAGTTTTATTGAAGACATAAAATAGCGTAATAGTTATTGTATGGGGCCTCGGGTTGGCCTGTTATACAAGAGGATACATTATTGTTTGAGGCTACTAGGTATGTTGTTTGTACTAGTTTTTGTAACGGATTTGCTTGTCTGTTCGTGTGTATTTGGATAATAGGAAGACTAGAACAGCGATGCGTTCTTGATGGGATTATTTAAAAGATGGTGGTGGCAATAGAGATGAAGAGATAGACCCCAAATAAATTGGGATAAGGGGTATGATAATGTGCTGGCATTTTTTATTCAACTAACAAATCTACACTACAAACCTTTGAATTCATTCTTGACTTTCTTTTTATTTTGGACAGCGTGTAATAGGAAGCTCGCCATCCGACCGTAAGGACCAAGTCTGAGACAAAGGCGTGTTGTGTTCCACGCATGCTTCAAAGAGTTATCAGTAAGATGGAATGGCCCTAGTAGACCCCACTAGGGCCGACGCCTATTAAGGATGTGGAGTTACTGTAGCCCTAGAACCCCCTCGAGTGAAGGAACACAAGGTGGGTTTAAGTCATTCACTCTCCAGCCAGAGCAGGGGAAAGTATTTGATGATTTCCCAACACTTCAAAAAAATAAACATCTTTATTTTTTTTATTTGGTCTAACTGTCTAATTCATGTGCTACTAACATCGTCTGTGGTCTATTTTTTTTAATACTATTGCCACTCATCGCGACTTCAATCAGACTTTTTATCTCGACACACTGTTGTTGTGATCCGATGCAACATTTCATCGGTATTCATTGAATCCACTGAAAATAGAACGACAAGTGTTAGCAAGGCCAACAACACTCGCATTAACTACAAAAACATTGATTGGGAACTAGGTGATTTATTAAGAAAACTACAAATATATAAGTGAACAAACGCGGGCGCCGACTCCGTGGGTGCTCGGGGGCTCGAGCACCTATGAGAAAGAAACAGTCGGTGCCGAGCACCCCGGTCGCCTCCTGCGAAGCAGTAATGCTAGCACAGGAGGAGGCCGATCGCATCAGGCAACGGCGCTCTCGACGCCGCCGGGATTCCGATCCCGATTTCCGGCCACCGTAGGCGCGGGCTTGCGGATGGCGAGCAATGGGTAGCTGACTGTCCGACCGTCCGGTAACTGACCGGACCGAGCCCAAGCCGTCAACTGCGCGCACTGTTCCCGCGCGCCTCAAAGAGCTGTCAAAGCCTTCTGGGGCCAGGGTTAGCTCCGAAAGGTAGTTAGGTAGGCCCCGGTATGAAAGGCAAGAAGGAACGGGTTGGGTTTTGTAATCAGTAAGAGTCTGACACTGTCTCCTGCTGATGTCATTGGGATAATTTATACCCACCAAAAAAAAGCACCCCTGAGAATAGACTTCAAGAAACAGATTAGTAATAGAATAGAATAGAATAGAATACCTTTTAGGAATGGTCGTTTTTTCCTTACCTGACGACCCGTTTAGCGCAGTGGTTTAGAGCGCCGGTTGAGACGCAAAACACACAAAATTAGTAATTAAGTACGCAATATGTAAGTAGGAGATTTATTTATTTGTCGGTCGGTCTCAAAACGGTGAAGGAAAACATCGTGAGGAAATCGGCATGTCCTAGAACCAAAAATTCGAAGATTATCCAAATCCACCAACCCGCACTGGGCTCGCGTGGTGGATTACGTCCCATTCCCTGTCCTAGAGGGGAAGCCTGAAACCCAACAGTGGGAACATTATAAGGCCGACTATGCTATGTCATGCTATGCGGTCGATTAGTATGCATTTTTTTTGGCACACACACTCGTAGATACACACAATGTAGTAACAACATGTAGACACTAATAAATTATTATAATATAAAAAAAAGACAACTAGCAATGTGTGTCTCACGGCGGCGCCAAATAGGTCCAGTTCAGCAATAATGCCAGACAACTACATGGTAGTTGCCTGACGCTGGTTTTCAACTGAACCTTATTTCGTGTGTACGGTTGAAAATTGGTTTATTTTTAGTACTCAAATGAGCATGAGCACCCATGAGGTTTTTTAAAAGCCCCGTCCCTGAACAAACATACGGTTAGTATCAAAAAGCAGTAGGGAAGCGAAATTAGTCTGACGTGTACCCACGTAACTCGGTTTACGGAACAGAACCGTAAAACTCGCGTAACAGGCGCAAAAAATACTGTATAACGTTAAAATATCGTTAAAACGAACTGTTGACCCGTTTCCCTGTTTTGTTTACGTTTTTTTTTCCGTTTTATATACTCGTTACACTCGTTGAAGATAACTGAGTGATGAGAGTTTTGTTATGGAGTGAAATTGAACTTTTTACTGCTTTTCCGAATCCGTAATGTAATTGAGGGAATTAAAAAGACGAAAATACACCTACTTCTTTTAAAACTTTTGCATTATTATCTACGTTTAGTGTTCCGTTCTTCAATCGGCAAAAACGGATCATATTAGTGCGTCTATCCGTCTGTCAAGACCCTTTGTAGTTACTTACAAAATAATTAGCTGCTATTTTCAGATTCGGAAAACCTTTGAAACTCGATTCGGGAATTCAACTTTTTACATAGGTAAGTTTGTGCAGAACCCTCTATTCGTGAGTCCGACTCACACTAGACTAGTCTTATTTTATTTTATTTCAATCAACGGAAATTAACCTATTTTGTTTAACCCACACATAATATTGTTTACTTTTGTTTACGTGGGTGGACGGCTTTTACAGCACATACAGCCAACTTTCTTTTGTTGAAACCAAAAGGAGGGTTATGATTTTAACTAAGTGCGTACTGCGCGAGTCCGACTCACACTTGCCAGATTTTTTTGTAAAAAAGTTTTTTCTTTGTATAATTTTAAAAGTGTGCCTTGCACCGTTGCACAGATGACGGCAATGTATGGTCATCTATTCGCTCCTAATTCCTAAACTCCTTATCATTATTTGACAAATGAAATAAAAAACTTAGGCTATGAGATTTCAATATCTAGGGGACACAAAAGTCATACTTAAATAAATATTTAAAAAAAAAAAAAAACGAGTCTTTACAAAGTATTAAAAAGAACGTCTTTTTTATAAAATGAACATAATATTTGTAATTTTTTTACAATGTCCAGTAACAGTTCAAATCTAATTACGTTTGGTCGGTTTTCGCACGTGCAATGTGTTCGTAAACATGAAGTAGTTTTGAGTAAGTTTCCAAAGCACGTGCCTATGATGATGTTAACTGATAAATTGTACATTAGAGCTTCAATAGCGGTGATGCTGAACTTAAGATCGAAAGGTCAGGAATGGTAAATGCAGGGCTATTATTGCAGGCGTACCTACTCTACTGGCTAATGCTAGAAGGCAAAATCAATACTAGCTTCTGCCTGCGGCTTCGCCCGCGTGAAAGTGTCTTAAGGGTACATATACCCGAAATAAAAACTATCCGTCTTCCCGTGTGCAAAGTTTCATTAAAATCCTTTCAGACTTTTGGGCGTAAAAAGTATAAAACATACACACACTTACAACAACAACTATATTATTATGGTGATGATGAGAAAAAATATAGGTATCTTAATTTTATAAAGATATCAGCTACCCCATGAAGAAAATTCGGTTAATATACAGGCTGGTTTAAATTTGTCTTCTATCGAATAACAAAATGGACGATCATGTTGATTAATTTTGTCTTTTGTTTACGCTTCTGTTTACAAATAATATTATTATGTAAATTATTTTCCACATTTACGCACAAAATGTAAGCATGCGTCTGTTTGCGTCCTATCAATCACCTTAAAATAATATTTACGAGTATGTGCATAAATTAAGCTTTCAACAAAAATCGACCTTCAGGATCGTAAAGACGCGAAACCATTCTGTAAATAAACAAACAAACAAAAAATAAACTTTGCTTCCGTCTCACAAAAGGAAATGCTCTGACAAATGATTTTTCACAAACACACATAATGTCATATTACTGCAAAAACGATTTAGCCATTGTTTTTGATGTAAAGCTGGAACAGCAATCCCACAGTTTTTAAGCTACGTACACAACCGCGCACTCAATGAATCCCACGTATTTACGAGCACTACTTCGGTGTAAAACCGCTTAAATTATCGCACATACACTCGTCTTTTTACGATCTGTTAAAAACATAATATCTTTAATATTGTGCCAACTACTTAATATATCATAGAGATAACTACGAAGCGTATCGTGTAACCTCGGCTTACGTAATTACTGCGTTCTAATTTTGATTAGGCCTAATTTACTTTTAGAATGTTTAAGTAAAGACACGCCAGCTATTTTAGTTTTCTAGGAATGGCTGAAAAAAATTGTTTTGTACTCATGAATGAGCCGCAGAAATATTTGCATGTGGAACTTTACAACTGTTACCAATTATTATCATAATTTTTTAAAACGATAAGTTTTCCAATTTTTTTTATGCTGTCTAATTTATTTATTAGTTACAATTTCATTTGATGTTTGACGTGAAACAATATTATATATTTCGTAAACTACAAAATCTACTTCAATCTTTTAACACTTATTATCGCATGGAAAAAACACTACAAACTGACTCATAAATCGACTTAGCAATATAATGTTTAAGTTTTAAATCAGACTTACAAAGATTCGTTTTATATTTTCATAGCCTTTTTATTCTTTCCGACGACCTACAATGTGAATCCGGTCTTTGAACCACTGATGTTAGAAGGTGTATAAATGTAAAAGGCTCGTTAGTATTTCATTGTGCTTTCATAATAATAAAAACACAATCTTTGTTGCGTTAAAAAATAAATAAGTGCTGTGTAGGAGTACCTACAGCGGTGGTGGGAACGGCCCGATTTTCACCCACCCTGTATTTACAAAACATTTTTTGAGCTCAAGACGCATTTAGAACACCATACCTGCTTGCCCTATTTAATGAAATATCGGTGGCAAATTAAGTTAACCGAAGATTTTGTGTTCAGTTAACCGTAGTGGAACAGAAAAGGTGTCGTGTCAAGACATCAAAGTGAACTTTATATAAAACGCCTATTGTTTCAGCTCCAATTCATCTCGCATGCCTAAGTTTAAACCCTATTCCTAAAACTCCAGTGTTACTAAGGTTCCCGCAGATAGGTGTGACGTGTGGCAACAACAGATTTTCTAGAATGGTGTCTATGGATAACCATAAAAGCATAGCATAGTCAGCCTTGTAATGTTCCCACTGTTGGGACAGAGACGGAGTGGGGGCGGAATCCACTACGCGGGCCCAGTACGGGTTGGTGGATATCACATGTCTTCAATGGTTGGTTCTAGGACATGCTGGTTTCCTCACGATGTTTTTCTTCACCGTTTTGAGAGTAGTGGTGATGAAACGTAATACTTAGTAATAAATAACGATAGGTAAAGCTTACTCAAGCCTCTCAAAACTTGTATTTTTGTTTTTCATGTATCGCAATAGTTTCCCACCAACCCGGCATTGTCCTTAGGTGCATTTACGTAGCGCGCACCATAACCGCCGGTTGATACTACTCTCCATGAAAAATTGCCTTTCAAAAGTCTAGGACCAAGTCCTGAGGTAAATAAATACAAAATGGTAGGTAATACAACGAAGTTCTAGTTTTGATTCTCAACGCCCGGCCCTGTGTATCACTCATCCATCTGTTTCCTGCGATCCTCAACAGGTCATCGGTCCACCAACCGAGGACTTCCAGCGCTGTATCTTTCAGTACGCGGAACGCTCAGTCCTGTATCAATCTAGTTCCATCATCACACAGAGGAAGCTCGTGTCATCAGGAAGTCATGGTTCAAATGTTTACCTCGTCAGCATTCACCAGTTCCGTGAAAATCCTAGAAATCCCTTGCCGTAGGGCTAATGTGTTTTCCAATAATTCGTTATTATATCATTGGGCAATTCCTAGATTCCATTTCGGAAGGTAAACTCCATATTGAACGGGGTAAAGATAATTCAATTCGTATCGTATCACAAATACAATTTGAGCCAAAATGTATGCTGCTGCCGACGTCCCAAGGTCGGAAAGTACCCCGAACCCTGATATCTCAAGGCTTTCTCCCAAAAATACATTTATTAGCGGCTCCAGAATACAAATTACACACTTAAATGGAAGATCAGAAGTGTAAACATTAGATCAAAGATGAAAGCGTTGCAAAGGGATAAATATATGGTTTTATTGAAACTTTCAACTTTCGACAGGCGTCGTGATTAGTGGGAGCATGTTTCAGTGCATTTCATATTCCGATGACAGTTCCAATTTCGTGAAAGCTTACAGTGCTAACATCAACACGTCTGCGCATGCGCCGGTGGCGGACACTCTGACATAACTCGGCCATGTATTTTGCAACATGGTCTATAAATAATCTCGCTATTCGCCCATCCAAAATAAACAGTGTTTATTTTATGCTGCGTCGTTATAATTATAGTGCGGTGTCTTTAACCGCTAATGAGAGCTTACTGTCTTACACGTAATATGAATATTTTCTAAGAATGTTTTGTCGTCTCTGCCCCATATCGCAGAGCGCGCGATCATTTTTAATTAAGCGTCTCGTAAATCAAGGACGTCGTGTAAATTTTTCATAAGAAAGATATTGCGGTTTTAAAAGAAATGAAAATACTTGGAAAGGTAAGGAAACGACGCCCTACTGACACCAATATCGAATATGGACGTAACAAAGATATACTAATTTGGAACATGGAGTGTTTAGATGAGTGGGTACTGTACTGACTGAGAGATTCCTGTTTACTTCGTGTCCATCTTTTCTCCCCCACGCACGGTATCGATGTGGCCTGGTCTTATTTTAAATAAGACTTTTAATGTCGAATTCGGCCCAAATATTTGTGTGACAGTACGAGTCTACCTTCGTTTTTTTTTTGTGGCAACAATACCAAAGCGACTCGTAAATTAGACATTTCCTGTTGAAAAGGAGATGAAAGCGTTTATATTTTTCAACGTCTCCGTTCTGCTGCATGTTACAGTCAAACTTAACTGAATAATTTAGTCGGTTATTACATCCAGGAACACAAAAACTTTTGTATTTAATTCATTATATCCCAAGCGAACGTTGGTTCGCTCTCTCATTGTCTTTCTATTTTGTTTCTAATTACGATATTCGAAAGGTTAAATTTTTTTTCAAGAAACGAAAAAAAAATTCAGCCTCACCATACAAAATGATAAACTTGACTGGACAATTTGTAAGGCGAGGCCGAAAAAAAAGTTTTGTGGAGGGTTGTTCAGTTTCGTCTACTGAGCAAGCCTTGTATAGGTATGATTGACATAAAAATGGGCTTATTGCCAGAAGTTTTTAAATGAAACCAAAATTACAAATCATTTAATAGATTTTGAAATAAAAGGGTCAATCAAATAAGATTAAAAAAATACAAATTACATCCAATCCGTTTTATTTTCTAGTGATAAAACCATGTCTGCCCTCGAATGTATTAATTCCAGTACCGCGGAAACAGGGAGTTTATGGTTCCTCGAACATAAATTGCAGTTTACAACATCGCACCGAAGCTTCTGATAAACTATAAACCTACATCTGATACCTTTCACGATGTAATGGAAACTAATAAACTATTATTTCAAGAACACGTGAAATCATAGCTTTCATAACTTATTTATATTTTACATCATTCTCCCATATTTCGTGAAAATGGATTCAGAAAATTAATCTGTGTTTTTATGACGCATCTTATTTCATATTCTCAAAATTTCATTTGTTCCAAATATGCGACTCAAATGACTAAAACAAGAACTGTTTTGGACACGTACCAAAATTGTTACCAGTCCGCTAAAGAACCATTGTGATGATAATATTGCAGACTAAACAATCTCTTTGCAATAGGATCTGGACTAAATCATTGTTTTGTTCTTAATTAGTTAACGTATAACTGTGGATGATAGTGGTTGGTCACTTTTCAATCTTATGAGAGAAGGTGTCAACGAATTTCGTGTTGCGGTTGCACAGGAACAGACAGACGACATACCGAAATTCTTGTATATAAATCTAGCTATTTACATACATTGTCGATAGAGAAGAACGTCCCATATTCATAGCAATTAGCTAAAACATGGGTACATAAGCAGGTAGAGTCCTCCTCCTTGCGATGTAATCCTTAATGCTGAGGGTCGTGACCCCCCTGCTTCATCACTTTTACTAGGTTAGAGAGAGAGACCTATTGAGAGAAGAAGAAGAAAGAAAAACAGTTTATTTACGCGCTAAAGACGCAAACTTAAAAATAGGTAAACAGAACATACATCAAGATAGGGAAGATATGCGTCTCCTCCGCGCAAAGCGTCTCACTGCTGGGCAAAGTCTCCATTTCTTTCATACAAGGCCGATCACGAATTTTCAGTTCTTTCAAATTCTTCAGTAAGGCACCCAAGATCGCAAAGGAACCATCTCCTTCGTGGTCTTTCTTAGTTCCGTGTCGCAGTGTCTGGACGCATGCGGCAGACATGTCCTGGCTAGTCCCATTTAAGTTTGGCAGCTTTTGGAATCACATCAACGATTTACATTTTGAAGCGCAGTGTAGTATTTCGAATGTGATTTGTCAATATAAATAGGTAATAATATTAATATTATAATAAATCATTTATTTTCAGGTATCTTGGCCCATATAGAGACATACCTTATAGACTAACATATGTATAAAGTAAATTAACATAATTTAACACATATGACATAGTATGCTGCGTATAGTATCTATGCTCAGATAGGTGAATACAGGCACAGTTTAATTATATTATTACAATATTACCAAGGGTTAAAGCCTACGCAATTTTCCCTTTATTCAAAACAGATTATCTCCACGACGGCTCAAGTCGGGGTCACCCTTTCGTCCTTTATCGTCAATCATTATTTTGCTATTAAATCTGAGAATAATAATATACGTGAACCGCAGATTTTTTAATAAGGTCAACCAAGTATAGAATTTTGATATCTTTTGATTTAGGTATCAGGTTGATCGTTAATAGTACATTTTGATACAAGTGGAGCGCGACCGAGGCGGAATTCGCCCGAGCCGAAAGCGAGGATGTTATGGAGCCAATTGCTGCAGTGACAAACTCTCCACGTACAATATATCTAAGCTTAACTTTTAGCTAAGCTTTAAGCTTTTTTTTTTTTTTTTTTAGTTAAGCTTAGCTTTTAGCTAAGGTGTGCAATAAAGTTATAAATAATAAATAAATATATCAAACGACGTTTTTTAACACACTTATGAAGAAATAAATATTCGTATATTTACTGGTCTGTCACACGACTCGTGGGGGTCGCCTAGCGCCCAGCCTAATACGATAAATGTAATAAATTATGGCGGAAGCGCGTTCGCGCACTTATCCACACTAGTGCGAAAAACAGTAAATTGCGTACCTAAAAACGATCGGGATAAGAGCGGGTTTTCGAGTAAGTGTATGTAAAAATATTATTTGGAGTTTAAATTCGTGTTTTCTTTTTAATTGGTACAACTCGCAAAATAAATATGTTGCAAGACTGAAATATTTTCACAACATTATCGCGTTCATTTCCCGTTCGTAATTCCTATCAATGAAAGTATGCCTCAGATTGACGATGTCAAGAGACTAAAGCCAAAAACCACATTCCGAATGTGTTTAAAATATCGAATTTCGGGAACAAAAACATGGAATAAGAATCTGCTAATCTGGAACCAAAATGGCGGACCAAGCGCCAAGTTAAACATTTAATTTTGTGAAAACAAAACTCTGAACATATCATTTTCACAAATGGAAAACGTACACCTGCCATCCGAGATGAGTAAGGATCAAAAAATAAGAGTATTCTTTTATTGAAATAATATTACAAATACTTAGATGGAAATTAAATACGTGGTTAACATATCCTTTAAATGATAGCACTATGACGTAAGAAAAAAAGGAACAGTTTTTTGACAATTCCATCAATATTGTAATATCACCCACTTTTTTTAAAAGTGTAAATTCTTACCGATTCTTCTCCATAGGAAACAACCAATTTAAAACCGTGCACTAGCTTCTGGCGTTTTATAAGTGTCCATGTAGGCCGATGTGAAAAAAGCTTTGTTTTTTTTTTACTTTTCATTCTGACTTCTGTTTCATAATAAAACATATCGTCTTTTACGATTACAAATACAAAACTTACACAAGTTAAGGAAAAATCATACACTTGTTTTTCCTGCGTTTAATAATATTTATTATATTCTCAACGCTAGGAAAGAGATAGGAAAAGATATACATGTTACTGACATTATTATTTCTGTTTGTCTTCCGCAATACGCAACTCATTGTAAACTGCCATCTCAAATAAATATTTTGCACCAGAAATAAATGTTTCTTGCCTAATGACGTCAGAACACAGACTTTCAATCAAGTACGATTTTTTGATCATTAGCATAAGTGTGTTAACCTTTAAATACAATAAAAATACAGAGGAAATTTACTACCTGGATTTGAAAATATTTGTTTTTAAATGCGTTTGAAGCTTTGAAAGATTCATGAATGAAAATTCGATAATACGTGTATAAATCACTCACTAGTTGCTCGATAAAATGACCTGAAAACAGTGCAATTATTTATAATTGGAATGTTTTATTTTGTAATTTATTTTACGCAGCAGTATTGTTTACTAGCAATCCACCCCAGCTACACACGGGTGTTAGAATTTCTGAAATCTCTGAAATCTTCAGCTTTTCTCTACTATATTATACATGTATTATCCAAACTAATATTATAAATGCGAAAGTAACTCTGTCTGTCTGTCTGTCTGTCTTTGCTTCACGCCTAAACTACTGAACCGATTTGTGTGAAATTTGGTACAGACATAGTTTGGAACTTGAGAAAGGACATAGGATAGTTTTTATTACAAAAAATAAAATAAAAAATAAAATTTATTCCGGACATACAGCGCTATCTATTGGTCAAGAGTCGGCATCAATTCGCCGCCGCTGCCGGAAGTCACTATTCCACGCGAAGGAAGTCGCGGGCAAAAGCTAGTACTGTATAATTAACCTTCTTAATTAATGAATGCGCATACGCATGAAAATCCGTTTATTGAGTTTTTGAGTTTGTAGCGAGTGAACAGGCAGACGAGCTAGCGACTTTTATAATATGTAAGAAAGTTTTCTTGGGTTCCATTGCTCTAGTTTCAAGTAAAATGGAAGATCTATGGAAGGCTCAATATTAATCAAAACTTGTCTGTCTAATTTTAGTTCCCATTTGGCCTTAAATCCTTCAAGTGAGGGACTAATTTGGAAACTAGCTAGACGTCTATCTTTCAGGGCTAAGTAATTGTTAAACGAAAATCCAATACTGTCCTAAATATCAAACTGAATTATCGAAGTAGGTTTAGCCTAGTTACTCAAATCAAGAACTTTATTATTAGGGCCAGTTTTGCGGGACTCTGATACTTAGTTGCAAATTGGATAATTAATAATTACAAATGGCGTACGAGCTGTCTATTTATAAGAAAATAATCCGTCAAAACGCTTAATAGTTTTTTGCGGTGGAAAATTATCAAATAATTTCTCCCGCTCTGGGTGAAGCAGAAGCGAGAGGACCCGTATTCCTTCAGTCTTTGCATTTCAGAACCACAGTATCTCTCAAACAATTCCGCAGTCAATGATATTCAAACATTAATAATTCTTAGCTAACATGATTTTCTCTTCATATCCTTTTATCTTACAGAAACAAGATACCCTTTGATTCACCAAAATTAAGTGACAAATAAAATAGTGCCAAGTCCTTTTAACGCGAACACACCAGGAAGACTATTTATGTCCTCTGGTTTATTCTCTTTAGGCAAAGAGCTTCTGCCGAATCGGCCTTTATGACTGTGTTCACAAACTGAATGTCTCACGCAGTGGCAAGGGATTTAACAGTAGGTTTAATAAAGAAATAATGATGGTAAGACAAAAAATATGACGTCTTTTATTCAGTTATAGTCTTCAGTATCTCAATTTGCATATTGACGCATATAAATATGCAAAATGAAAAACATGCTTAATTCTGAGTAAATAATTATGTAGACTATGGGATTAGCTACATCCGTTTGGGCTGCGGGCCCTGGAGCACAAAAGGCAACTAAAAAGATAAGCTTTAGTTAATAAAAGTTTGATATATCCTCTTGCAAAAACTTATTTGATGATTTCCCTCAAAAAAGGTTACTAATATGATATCTGATGAAGCCATTAACAAAACGACTCCCAATCATTGACACTTATTAAGTTTTCCGGAAAGACTTACAAATAAAATATAAAATTGAGACAGAATGATTCCAGTAAAACTTACAACGAGTCAGCCACTTCATAAATAATAATAATAATTTTATTTGGAACACAACCATAAATCAAGTCTTTAGTAACTAGAACGGGGACAGTTTATTTAACATAACAGCCTGCTGTCTCCTAAAGTAGGCAGAAACCTGTAAATTGGTAAAAAGTACAGTAAATAAAATAAAAGTTTGTATTACTTGAAAGTACACTATGATTTTCCAAACCTAACAAAGCCTGCTACATTAACTACCAACTTATCAAATTTGAATAAGCCGATTGTCTCAATATGAGTCCTATCCTTATTCGAAAACGGGGTTTTTTTTCTACCATTTTGGCATAATTTTCGGAATCAACACTTGTCCTTCTGTTACACCTACACAGTGTACATAATAAAGTTGCCCTTTTCGGGTTTATTGCGCTGTCCGTGTATCGCGGAGCGTCTGCCTTTTGTCTTAGTCACAGACGGATATGCGAGGAAAGAATCGGAACACGGTAGTGAGCATAAAGTATCATTTGTCTGTTACTTTGTTGCCGCCAGGGACCTCTCGCAAAAATGTAGATAACCTTTCTCACTTTGTACCCGTCGATATGTAAAGTTACTTCGATTATAATGTGTGTGTAGGAGCCGGAGATAAATCGGCCTAGGCTAAGTTCGTATTTAAATCTAAGTATTGATTAAAGCTCTGTTACTTCTCTCTATATACCTACTAGCTTCTGCCAGCGGCTTCACCCACGTAAAACCAAGTTTCTTCATACAAACTTTGGACATTTCATCGCCTTAGAGGGGATAAAATGGAAGTCCACAATAAAAGAATTTTGAAAAACCCTTTCATCTTCTTTGTAAACATCATATAAGGAGTGGAAATTTTCGGGATTTTTTGGTCCAAGGGTTTAGGCTGGGCGTTCATGAGTCAGTAAGTGAGTAAGGACTGTGCCTTTTAATTAAAGAGGTAAAACTGCTTGTCTAGGACTCTAGGTCATCTTTTACTAAAGGGCGAAAAAAGCTGCACTATAGATATGTACCATATATTGGCTATTTTAATTTCGAAAAATGGCTTGACTAAGGAAAAGCCGTGAGTAAAAGATAACTGCACTGGTACTACAAATCTTTGATATTCTCGAGTCTTCTCTTCTCTATTATACATGTATTATACACCTAAGCCTGTCCCATGAATCACTCTATCTATTGATGGAAACCGATTGAAAATCCGTTCAGTTGTTTATGAGTTTATCGCGAACGGACAGACAGATAGACGCGATGGGGGACTTCGATTTATAACATGTATATGGAAGGACCATGATTCCCGCCAAGTTAGGCAAGTAGGTACTGCAATATAATCATAACTGTGTATTGTCACGGTCCTTGGGTGGTCAATGGTCATCACTAGACTTGTACGGCTGATAATTATGATGATGATGATGAATAATAACTAGTGTTTTGATAAGTAACTTGTCATGCACTTAACACCATCAACCAAACATAGATACTAATTAGTGCTTTGATATTCATTGTTACTTTTACAACATAAGAAGAGCTTGTAGCTAACAGAATAACAGCCACGGGTTGATTTCTGAAGTTAAGCAACGCTAGAAGAGGCCGATTTGTGGATGGGTGACCATCTTATCATATCTGAAGATTTCTCCGTGCTTCGTAAAACACGTTAAACCGTTGGCCTGGCCTGTCATTTGTAGACGTTAGACATTTGTTACGGATTGTCAGAAATCAGGAAATCTAACACTGATGGTGTGTGTTATCAAATTTCATCCTAATCCGTAGTCTTTTAAGCATGAAGAAGTAACAAACGTGCACACAGCGAGTAAATTACAAAAAAATATACGCAAAAGAACGAAGGTTACCGACATAGCCCGAAGAATCACCAAACCTAAGTGGCAAAGTGAAGACACTCTGCCCACAGAACAGATAATTGATGTGGACGAAAGTTTCTGGAGTGGCGTCCTCGTAGCGGAGGACGCAGCGTTGAAAGGCCTCCCACATAGTGGACTGATGGCCTGGTGAGGGTCACGGGAATCCAATAGATGCGAAACTCACTGGACCGGTCGTTATGACAACACTTGTGGGAGGTCTATGTCCAAAAATGATAATGACACACACATATGTAGCACTTTCGTCTTTACAATATTAGTGTACCGAAAGCTGTCTATTTCTTGCCTACTAACCAACCTCTTTTCCCATGTGTACATAGTTAAGACCACACCACATTTAGCGTGCACTTCCTGCATATCTATCGGAGCCGCAGATCTTCCAAACTACGTTGCCTTGCAACTTATAGTTATTTATTTTATTTTATTTTATTTATTAGGGAAAACAAACAATAACACATAGGGAATTACATAAAAAAGGTTTAACAATTATTTTACACATGTGATATCAACAACGTTCTCCACATATAAACATGAGACATTTGGTTTGACAATAATGCTGTTATTTGTTTTTTAAATAATGCGAATAGTTACTATAAATTACAATTGTGGTTCACAAAAAATATGCTAGAACTACACTGCGCACACGTGTGCCACACACGCCGATCTGGGCGCGTCGGTCTCCATACATTTTATATGGAAACTAAACTTGTAGAGCTACACTAGATCCACGCCACGCGACGTCGTTCTCCGTACAAATCAGGCGTGTTACACGTGTGCGTCGGTCTAATGTAATTCTAGCTATAGAGCCGGCTTAATTATGTTGATTTTTTAACATGTTGAGTAACATTATTTTAAATTTCCTTTTAGGCTCAGAGAACAGATCTAGATCACTGAAATTTTTATTAAAATGGCTCGTAAGGCGATGAAGAGGGCATTTATACGTACAAACACCGACGCTCACTTTTCGCGAGTTGTTTAAATCACGAATTTTAAACACTGTTTAGGCTTAAAATAATTGGATGTTGATGTATGCTGGAGTAGGATAATTACACACATATTTGTTAAAAGAGGAAATGTTGATGCCATCAAAAATATAGCTTAAGAGGGGTTAAGAATCAAAGGCTTGTAGCTCAGTTCTTCTAGCGTAAAAAGTTGTGAGATCCATGTTGTACCAAGTCCGTTAATTTATTCAGTCCGTACTTAAGGAACCTTGATGACCTAGACAGACTTGGCAATCGGACTAAACAATGTAATTTAATGTAATACTTTAATTTAATTACTTGTGATAAAGTCTGTCTAAAAACTCAAACGACTTGTGTAATCTAATGAAATAATCAAATTCTTGAAATCTGATGTAGTCAACACTGGTTGAACAATCAAGGTTGCAAAGAGATGATCATTGTTTACTAATAGAATCTTATAACAAGTGCGAGTCGGACTCGCCCATGAAGGGTTCCGTAGCAGCAAGTAACATAATATAAAAGTTCTTGTAATGTGTTGTAACTTTGATCGATGTTTTAATAATAGTGTATTTTTTTCGGTTTATGACGCATTAAAAAAAAACTACTTACTGGATTTCGTTCAAACCAATTTTCGTTGGTAGTTTTTATAGTAATGTACATCATATATTTTTTTTAGTTTTATCATTCTCTTATCTTGGAAGTTAGAGGGGGGGGGACACACATTTTACCACTTTGGAAGTGTCTCTTGTTGGAATATAACAAAAACAAATCCATCCTGCTTCAACACTATGATCTTTCTCTTTCTAAGCCATAAATATTATATTTAATGGATAGAGTCCCCGTGACCACTTGACTGAAATCCCTAGCATGGTTACAGTTACTGTATTCCACTAGCCTTGCTTAGGAGCACACGTCTCACGTGATGCTACTGAAACACACCTTCCTAATATAAAGAAAAGGATAATAAACAGTTATTATTGAAATCCTTAAAATGAAGTTTCTCTTTGGTACCCTAACCCTAACAGGTTATGGGCCCAGAGCGCTAAACCAAAGTGCAAATAATATAAAGTGAAAATAAATGAACATTAACTAATAAAAAAAAAAAAAACGATTTGTGCATCAAATTAAACAAATGGGACATTAAACAATCTGATGGTGATAAATACAGTGTGTGGACATTTCGAATTCAAAAATTATCAAGTGAATTACCTACTGAGCGTTGTCGAAATTGAAGTTCTGGAAAAAACAAGTACCGAGTGAGTAAAGAACATTATGTGGCGACGAAGCTGTCTTTTAGTAAAAGGTTGCTGAATTTGAAATTGGTTAGAAACACCACACTAACCAAATATTTTCAAGAATTTGATAAATCGTCACTGAACCTATGGCTGCAGGTGCACAATTAGAATCCGATAAAGTGATCTACCAAACATAACTCTACCAATTGAGTCCGGAGCAGCATTGTCACCGCAATCGAGATACTGACTGAAGACAATATAACGTTAAATTTGGAAAACGAGATTGCGAGATCATGAAATCAAACTTACAAGATATGTATGAAATTTTAGTCTAAAAGTACTTCAGGCTGAAACTTACGAGACCACAAGTCACACCTTCAAACAATTCAAGAGAGCATCGACAAAAACAAAAGTCAATAAAGAACAATTTGGAAACCAGGAAATATTATTTCTGGCAAAAAGGGAGATTTGAAGAATTACAAAAGCGCTGGTGAAAACAATGGAGCCAACAATAAAATGGTATTGTTACTTCAAAACCAAACTACTCAAGAACTTCTGGATTTGCTGTTATGGCGGGCCGTGAAATGATGGGCAAACGAATTAATTTTGTTTGGTGATCTGGAGCAAATCATTTGAAAATCAAGAAAAAATTGAAACTAAACTTCAATGAGCGTGAGGAGCCAAGAAACGATTCGAAGCGACGAAGAAAGGGAATTACCAGGTGACCAGTAAAATGGACGTCGTCGGCGAAGAAAAAGCAGCAACCGGGAATGACTGTCGTTTCTGATAAAAACGGCGAGGTCAATATGTTCAACGATGGTAAGCCGATAATAAGGGTAAGTCTTTGAACAATCTTCTGAGCGGTCACTGATTAGTGCTTGAAAATGCTTTAAATAGCAAATGCTCGATAAATAAAGTCACAAATAGTAATAATTATGAATTATTATGGAATGAAATAATTGCATATCAGAATAAATTAAATGATTGAAACTATTGTCTGATAATTGTATAATTGATAATATAGACCTAACGGTACATTGTATGTCAAGTTTGTAGACGGCAAAAAAACTTGACTGTTATTTGATAAATTGAAAACAAAACAAAGTTTGAAGCGAGATGTCGTTTAATCTCAAGTGCACACAGATGTTTGTGGTCCTAACTGTTTTTTTTTTTTCGTCTATTGAAGTTAAAAACTATGTTGTGATTTTAAGGATAAATCAAAAGATTTATTAAGTTTCGGGATTACGTTGCAAAATGTGAAGTTCATTTTGGTCTGAGAATTGTTAACTTTATGTTGTGATAATGAAAGAGAAATTATATCCAATTAAATGGAAGAGTTGAGCTCGGGAAGGTATTCCATGGTCATCCCTAAACAGTGCCACATACACTGGCTGTAAATGGTATAGCCGAACGATTGATGTATGATGAACAATGCCGATGCTAAAACGAGTCTAACTAAGACAAATCGTTTTGGAGATAGATTGTTCTGGGGAGCACTGAGATTAGATAATATACCTGATGAGTTATGGCATAATAATAAGCCAAAACCGTATATTTTAAAGTTTTTGATTCTACTGTTTACTAAGTTAGTAAAAGTCTAAAAACGAAATTTGGCAAAGAGGTTGTCAAAGGGAATTTCGTTGATGATGAATCAAATTTAATGGTTATAAAGTGTGGGATGTGGTAAACCAAAAAAAATGTTCGTGGGAGTCAGAGATGTAAAAAGGATGAGATTAAATTCTTATCAAATAGGCCAGTGAAACTTGAGCCTAAATCAGTTATGAACTATAAATAGCATAACTTTGTAACTCTGACTTGCTACACCCGTTTGGAAAGAGGTGTGGATCTGATAAGAATCAATCAGTTTTAAAGCAAACGAACATATGATACAATACCTGGCGTAATTGCAAATAAATCTGTTTGGGAAACAGTGGAGAGCTCGAGATTGTCATATCACATGGAAATAAGTTAACTTTATTTTAAGATCGAGAAACCTCACATGGAGACGAAGTGTAGGATGCAAAACTTATTTTTCTGTTTCGTATAATGAATATGATGGCAACAGTATTTTTGATAATATGTTATTACTTATTGTGTGCTGAACCATAAAAAAATAGAATTAAATGCTGGTATGATAAGCATTTAAATGAAGAATGTTTTCAATGAAATAATTGATTCAATTAAGTACAGATTGAAAATGATACCTGGAAATATAGTTCTTAAGAGAGATAAAAGAAATATTAATTTGATTAAATAAAATTGATTGTAAATAAAGAAAAGTCATTGATAGTAAATAGGTACAGTTGATTAGTTGTAAAACGAGTTTAGTGGCTCGTAGTTATAATCAGAAAAATGTTAATGAAACCTTTGTATTAGTTGAAAGAATAGCAAAGTTTTAGTTAAACTTTTGTGTAACAATGTAATGTCTTGGTTGACATAATTAAATGTGGATATAAAAGCATAATTTTTGAGGAACCTGGATGAAGAAATTTTAGTATATGAATATAGCTAAGGGTATTTTGGCTGACAAATAGTGGTTTATATATTAATGAAGTCATTATATGGATGTATGTAATCTGTATATTATTCGTTCCTAATGTTTCGGTGAGCTTATACAAAAAGGTATTTCTAATACTCATCAGTGGACCAGTGCATTTAAATCTCTTTGAATGTCGTAATTAGAGACACAATAGAAAGACAATAGCCTTGTGTCGGACAGTGTAACTTAAGACATTCGAAAGGTTAATGCTGGTCATGAACGATGATTGGTTGTAGTTGCCTAGTTACTGGATTTTGGAGGTCTAGTAAGTCGCTCCATGTAAAATACTGGTATTCAGACGCATCTAGTCAGATCAGTAACCAACCCCAAAACAGACTGAAAGGCTACGGAGATGATAATGCACGAAGTCTGGTGCCTGGTTGATGGCAATAGGTTTGCTCACTATTATAAGGTTTGTTATCTATTATATTGGTGTACAATAAAGTACATATAAATAAATAAATAAGTAAGGGAATTTAACATAACTGATGAAATGTGGGTGTACTATAGGTGCACCTATGCCTGGCCCTTTGGGTAATAAAGGCGTGATGTTTATGTTATGTGATAAAGAAAAGTTTTTTTTTAGTTTAAGTCTGTGTTATTGCATTTTAACAACTATGTTATAATGTGTAACCTAGCAGTTGAGTAAAATATACCCAATCAAAATTTTTTATTAAATCGTTGACATAAAATTTATAAAATGATTAGGAAAAGTAAATAAATAACAGTTCTTGAAATGTTTAACTTGAGGAATGCTTAAGGGGCAATAAATCTGCCCATACACTCCTTGAAAGTTAAATATGTTGATAACAAAACGTTGAGCTCATGAGAAATTATAAGAGCCCCTTGACGAAATCCTATGAGGTGCTTGATGCTGAATCATGCCAAGCAATTGAGCCTAATCTTAGTTTACTGTTTACATCTCGAGTTGATATGCAAACAAAAAGACTATTTGTAATGGTTACAATTAGAGACAAGACCCTTTGTCTTAAAATATTGAAAGGAACTATAAATCTCAAGTTTAATAAAATATATAGGTGGGTGTTTGTTGATTGTGACTGTAGTGGTAATGATGAATAAATATAAAATGTACTGTGGGTTAATTGTTTAAATTATTTAAGCAATGTACAATTTTCTAGCAAATAAATTGGCAGCTAACAATGGCAAGATAGTACACAGTAGTAAAGCAGAATACGGTGTAATGTAAAACAGTTAAAGATACTGTGATTAAAGTATTTGGTGAAAATGATTACATATTAAGTATTATTTATATTCATTACTGTAGCAAATGCTGTTTTATTTAAGATGATTATAATAATAATGGATGCAAAAGCATTGCGAATAATCCTACCAGCCTGTGTAACAACCACAAACAAACACATAGATATTAAGTATCAGGTTGAAAAATATGTTACTATAGTGTTTTGTTTCTACAAGTTAACCAGATAGCTGGTATCCTGTGAAATTTCCAACAGTGCGTTACACCTAGATATGAATGAAATTCGGGGTGACGTTGTAAATAGATGCAGTGTGCATGAGGATATGTTATTATATTAAGTTAATAATAAGAGCTTGGTTATGATAAGTAGACGAATAAGATTCATAGTTTCAATAATAAGTGAAATGATTGATTGGTCTGATTAGGTTTTACTGGGTTTTCCCTAATCCTGTGCAACGAATGTTGGACCATGATGATATTGTATTCCCAGAAAGAAGGAAGGTGTGTGTTTTTATTATTGTATAAAGGTGTTTGATATAGTAGATATTATGTAATATATATTACATTGCGATTAAAGAAAAAGGGATTTATTTTTGAGGGGGGCGTGTTGGAATATAACAAAAACAAATCCATCCTGCTTCAACACTATGGTCTTTCTCTTTCTAAGCCATAAATATTATATTTAATGGATAGAGTCCCCGTGACCACTTGACTGAAATCCCTAGCATGGTTACAGTTACTGTATTCCACTAGCCTTGCTTAGGAGCACACGTCTCACGTGATGCTACTGAAACACACCTTCCTAATATAAAGAAAAGGATAATAAACAGTTATTATTGAAATCCTTAAAATGAAGTTTCTCTTTGGTACCCTAACCCTAACATCTCTTGCGCAAACTATTCAGTTTAGAAAAAAATGATATTAGAAACCTCAGTATCATTTTTGAAGACCTATCCATAGATACCCCACACGCATGGGTTTGATGAAAAAAAAATTTTTGAGTTTCAGTTCTATGTATGGGAACCCCCAAAATTTATTGCTTTTTTTCTATTTTTGTGTGAAAATCTTAATGCGGTTCACAGAATACATCTACTTACAAAGTTTCAACAGTATAGCTCTTATAGTTTCGGAAAAAAGTGGCTGTGACATACGGACGGACGGACAGACAGACAGACAGACAGACAGACAGACAGACAGACAGACAGACAGACAGACAGACAGACAGACAGACAGACAGACAGACAGACAGACAGACAGACAGACATGACGACTCTATAAGGGTTCCGTTTTTTGCCATTTGGCTACGGAACCCTAAAAAGTATGGTATGGTATAAATTTTCCTAGCCGTTTCACTTTTTAAACAGACTTTAAACATGCGATTACAGTATTCCACGGGAAAAAACCAGTAAACAGTTTCGAAGGCTCCAATAATATTGATAAAAGTTCGAATAATAAACGAAAACAAAACTCGAGCGACCAGATTAATAACCCATTTTTAAATAAATACCATAATGACGTCATCACTTAGTTCTACTGGGGCCAGGGTTATCCGAAAGGGCGCTCGAGCTCGGTATGAAGGCTTGAAGGAACGGGATGGGTTTTTTAGTCAGTAAGAGTCTGACACTATCTCCCGCTCCGCCCAAGAGCGGGGGTTGTCATAAGATGATTTTAACCATCGAAAAAAAAAAAATCACTTAGTTACGTCTTTATTCCATTACGTCACAAGCAACGTTATCATATCTTTTCAAAAGGTAAAAGGCGCTCTATCATGGACTGAAGATCTTTTAAGAAATGTCGCAAGTCGTTACTATATTTCACGTTGAGTTGTAAATTTTAGCTAGGAATTTCTGTGTTTTCTAGAAATAAATAATGACATCTTTGTTCGTATTAACGTAAGCTGTACTATCTTCTGAATGATGATTTCAACATCGAGAAGTATGGGAAAGTCGCCCTTTTAATCTTAAAGAGCGACCTCTCAAAAATAAGATATTAGATAACATAAAACTAATGATTAAAATTTGATCTTCAACTATCTCATTTTAACGTTATCCAGAAAATGCTGAATGTATTTAAATGTGTGACATGTCTAGAAGACTCTAAAAAAATTAGATGAAGGAAAAATTCTGAAAAATACTTTAACAAAAAAAATGTTACCTAACCCAAAAATCCAAACAAAACATTTTACTTAAGAACTATCATAAATAAATGTTCCGGTGTCACCACCATCTTGTATTGTAGATCACTTTATTGTTCACCGCCTAACCTATATCTCTGAGAAAAATAATTGCGCGGGCGCAACGCTCCAGTGGGCTTCTGTTACATGTGTTACGAGCTGTTAGATCAGATCAGAGAGTCGTTAGCTACCAAGAAATGTGGACGTGAAGTGGGCCGAAACGGTCGCTTGTCACTTGAACCCTGGCGAGTGGCGACCATAGACTATGTCGGTCGATTTTTTTTTGGTAACATTTTTGGCTTGGATACTAAGTCCATTAAGCCATGTTTTTTATGAATAGTTCAATTTGTTTACCAATACAATATTGATATATAAATTCTAATGTTTTGGTAGCGTTTGGCAACAAATGCATCAAGTCAACTTTATCGAAAAACTTCGCTGAGGTAGTTAACACTACAATAAAATCTTAGCTCCATTTTACCGAGGTCACGCCTGTTTCAATTATTTACATGTTGTCCAGTTGCGTAGACACTTGAGATACAAAATTACACGAATTTTACATCACAATATCCACTGGGAATCTATTTACAAATAATTCAAACAGACACTGAAAGAAATCTCGCCTAAAACTCTATGTTAGCCGATGGCCCTGGTGACCATAGACTATGTCGGCCGATGGCCCGGGCGACATAGGATGTAGTCGGACGACGGCCCTGGCATGTATAGACGTCTTTATTCTGAATTGGCCCTGTTTCTTTAAGTTTGTCAGTCACGAAAGTAAATAAAGCTACATTGAACTTTAGTATTTCTCTTAGACGGAATTGTCCGAAAGAGTAATCGTTGTCCTGGAACGCAAAGGACAACTGAAAAATCACGGGTGGGTTTATTTAGTAAAAGTCTGACAGTCTCTCTCGCTGGGCCAAGAGCGGGAGGGATTATTTAATGATTTCTCACTAAAAATAAAGATAACCAATAAGCAGCTTGCATCGAAGCTACCAAGAAGAAAGGAAGCTGTAGGATTTTCTTTAATCTGCGACTTAGCCTTTCACTGTCAGCTCCAAATAAACTAGAATATCATAGAACTAAATATTTCACTGGTCTAGTCATTACTCAAAATAGTAACATTCCGCTAATGACCATCGCCTACACCGTTGGACCTGTTCACCTAATTGGCACCTACGATCAGGACTTAGCCTCACATCCGCCATTCCAATGCAGCTGCGAACTTCTTTCAATTCAAAAAAGCTCTCAATATGTCATAAATGAGTTTCCAATCATAATTTTCTTAGAAAAAATGTGGCAGGCATAATGCACTCGGAGTCGGTCAGGCCGTTTGTTCGTCCTAATTGGCAACTGTACTCTTTTGTTAAGATCAGTGACATAAACGTTCAAACAGCGGAATTTTCTTTGTATATGTAGGTAGGTTTTTTTTAGAGAAATCATCATATAACGTCAAGCGCCCTAGTTGGAATGAGACTGAATTGTACTGAGTAAAACACACCTGTGATCCTTCAGTTGCCCTTTACGTTCCGGGGCCATAGTTTGGAAGAGGATTTTATACTTTTTTTAATTAAAAAAAAATTAAATTGAGACCGTCCTTTTTAAAAGTCGGTTCTATTAGAACGTCACATTATAATTTCAACTAGAACTATAATAAATAGAATACCAAAATAGCATCCTCAAAGTTCAAGAGGTTATTCCTTTGGGTTCAAACTAAAAATGGTGGGAGAACGTGAAATGTCATCTCGATTTGAATTTAGAATATCAAACTCATAACTGTCATTAGTTAAATAGGTTCTTTAGAACCATTTTGGTTCTTGTTTCAGATAATTTTAAATTGCATTTTATTTATCTAAAATTAAATCACTATGCTTAATTAAAGATCTAAAATATTTTGAAATTGATATAATTAAACGTTTTGAAAGGAATTTGTTTATCGCTTAATTGGTTAGTTCTCAATTTGACTGATTATTATTAATTAATAGTATCAACAATCGTATCATACTTTAGCAATCTTAGGCCCACTAGATTATTGATTATTGCAATATTCAATAGCCTGAACTTTAGAAATACGGTTTAAGGACCAGGTAATAGATGTATTTTACTTGTGTTTAAATTAAAACAAATTATAATGTGTATGTATTTTTGTTACAGGTATGTAATCGAAACGGCTTACGAGTATCAACACTTGAGAGTAGCCCAGACGTATGTATGCAAATATATTAATTAAAACAAGTGTCCAAGCCAAATTAACGTCTAGATTCACAGCTGACACAATGGTTGAGTGATTGTCACGTGTCCGATTCTTGCACTGAACTCTTATTGTGTTAGCATTTATTTCAAATAGACCATTTGCAAGCACTTATGAGTCAAATGTCGGCCAGTCCAAAAAAAGTGAAGCAAAATTGCACGTTCCAAAGCGTAGATCTATATGAAGAACAACGTGCAAGACACTCCATGGATTCCGGGTCTGTGTTTTCGTGTATGTGAGTTAAATATCTATTTCTAAACGCACCCGCTGTATAGGATTAATATCTAGTTGAGGCAACGTTTTTTTTAAATAATAATAAATATATTCCGACCCAGAACTATCACAATAGATCGATCATCATTTTTAGGAAAAACGCCGTAAGCAACAGTGGATTTTTTCTTTCCTAATTAAAAATGTTTAATAACAAGTCCTATTTTTAGAAAGATATTACTTTCTAAAAATAGGACTTGTTATTAATACATCTACTGATTTATAAGAATAGTACCCATTAAGATATTATCACAAATATTTATTAATTGGTAAAAGAAAAATGCCTTTTCTTCAAAACAAACGTAAACTGTCACTTACGTTGTTCTTCCTGAATAGGCTCGATAAGTCCAAAGATTTATACGAATGAACAGACAGCATCATAGCCTTCAAAGCTTTTATAAGCTGGAAAATATAGACGCATCTTGCGTAAAAGACAAGTGACGTAATCAGACGATCCCCCGCTACGTCTATTATATCAGACGGTATTGGCCACATATCACGTCAGTTCCTACCGTTACCTGTCCTCTTTCGTCACTCACCCCCCACAAATAGCAGTCTATTAATACTCTGGTCTACGTCAGCCGGTGATTTACAGCTTTTGATCGCGACCTTGCGTTAATTACCGGCTACTACTAGCAAAACTTTACGGAAATTATTATTTTTAGCCGCGAAAAACGGAACCGTTTGAAATTAAGCGAACTTTGAGGGTTTATTTTTATGCTAGGAGCTCATTATGAGTTTATATTTAAACTGGGGGCTCTTATGTGTTTTTAATGTGCACGAGTATTTTAGCGCGGAAAAAGTAGGGCAATGAAAATTTATTTTCGACATTAAAAGCTTTGCTTAGGGTAGTAATTCAAAGCAAGTTTTTAAGTAAAACTCAGTCAAGTTCGCTCGTTGAAACAATATTAAATGTGTTAGAAGAAATATTGGTAAATGTACTTTCGCATCTTACTAGCTTTTGCCGCGACTGTACTTTTTTGTAGTTGAAAGATACTTCTTGTCTTTTTGACATTTCACGTGTCATCGTGTATACAAAAATTTCTTAATGATCGGTCGAGTAATTAAAATTAAAAAAAAAACAAACAACAGCTTGTTTTTTTTAACATTCGCATTTGAAGGGTACAGAGGTACATAAAGGTGCAAAAAACAGGAAATGTATATATCGTATTGAATTGAATGTATTCGTATTTAATTACAATTTATGTTTTAGGGCTGCATTTCCATTTACAACATTTAGTTTCCACAAAAACTCAACACATGTCGCTAAAACTACGTTACTGCAAACTTTGGTTTCAATAAACACTTAAACTTTAAATATGTTTTAGTACATTAGAACATTTCTTATTCTTTTTTTATTATGGATAGACTCGCATTTGATCACAACCTCACCTAGGGATGATGTGGTCGACGTTACAGTACGCTTAGCTAGAAGTAACCTACTCACTCCCTTTAAATTGTAGCTATTAGGAAACAGACTCCGGCAGGGAATTCCACTCCTTTATAGCTGCATGATAAATGTGTTCCCAAAACGTTTTGTACGTAGAGATGGGATGTATACTAACTTCTTTGCCTGTTCCATTTATCTATTCTATTTTAAATATTAGTTAGGATTATGAAATAACTTACATCACTCGTGCTATAACATTCGCTAATCCCACGTTCTTCCTAAGTTTATCGAACGCAAGTGACATTTAAACCACACTACACGAATTTATCTCCGTCACTATTTCACAAATCCCTTCATTATTTATAAAAAAGATGCTGTTTTAAATAAATACGCGTGGTTTGTTAATAAATGTCGTATTAAACGGTTTTAAATTGACCATTAGTGTCGCATATGTATTAAATTAATCCAATTTGTTATCTCTAATCTTATTGAGGCAGTTTTTCCAAGTTCCTACTAAACATATCTAAACAGATGACGGTAATGATTAGAGAATCATTACCGTCATCTGTTTCACGCCTTCCATCTAAAGGTGCTCCCACACCGGGAGCAGTCGCGTGTAATGTAACATTATAGATTCGACTTTGAGCATTACATTACAATACTACCTCCCTGACAGACGAGCATTCGCGTGTAATGTGACATTATAGATTCGACTTTCAGCATTACATTACAATACTACCTCCCTGACGGACGAGCATTCGCGTGTAATGTAACATTACAGAATCGACTTAGATCATTACATTACAATAGTACCTCCTTGACTGACGAACATTTGCGTGTAATGTAATATTATAGATACTACTTTGAGCATTAGCTTTTAGTTGATTCTATAATGTTAGACGAAGCGAATAACAAGTTGTATCAAGATATTAAACATATCATTACAAGGTGCGCATTGTAATGCTCGGTTCTCCTCCTTCACTGATGTAATGCTTAAATCTGTAACGTTATATTACACGCAAATGCTCCCGGTGATCCAGCACCTTAATTGTTTGTATAAATTAACCACAAAAAAACCCAAGTGTAATTCAATAATATTTTTCATACGAAAGTATATGTCTGTTTGAAGTTTTCCGGGAATGTAAATGTTAACATTTTATGGAGTTTTTTTCCCTTACCGGTGAGTAGATTTATGAAGATTTTATTAGTTTACGATCGTAAAATATAAAATGGCGTTTGTAATATTTTTAGTAGAGTTTAAGAGTTTTGTTATTCATGGTTTCTTATGTTTTTTAGTTATTGATAGACTTAACTTACAATCTCACACGCTAGCCTAGGAGAAAGTTGGTAGTACCTAGTAGTAGAAGTGTCTGGAAGTGGTAGCAGTTGATTTTTTGACATAAGGACCCCAAAATTGTATCTTTTTTTTTATCTACACTATAATAATATAATAAAGAGGTAGTTTGTTTATTTGTTTGTAGGAGGTAATCTCTGAAAGTACTGGTTCAATTGCTTACATTTCTTCACCGACAGAAATCTGCTTTACTTCTGAGTGACATAGGCTATATCTTATGTACGCGTACGAAGTCGTGGGCAAAAGCTAGTCTGATATAAACTAGTGTTTGACTACGATCCCACCTGATGGTAAGCAGTGATGCAATCTAACAAGAAACACAGACTCCGGTAGTGAGTTCGACTCTTTTTAATACTGTTTCGTTGTCTCTGCCCTTAATAAATCAACAAAAAAACAAAAACATAATCTGCGGAAGTAATAGAAATAGTTAAATAATTATCAGCAGCTAGGCTATTAGAACTCTATTCTTTATTATCCGTTACGAGAATAATTGAGTTGTTCCATCTCCGCCATTAGCTTTCTCAAGAAGACAAATAACTTTCCATCTAAACGTACTAAAATCCATTAGTTGCTTGATATATCTGTTTTATAATTAATCAACCTCTTAAAATAAAACAAAGCAACGCATGCTTTTGATATTTATGCTCTTTAAGTTATTTATAAGAACTGTGAATTAGGGTAACCATGTTTTCTTTCATAATTTTCAAATTGATTTATCAATCGGTTTACGTTTCATTTTCTCGAAGGTTTTTGTAAACTAATTACGGCATTTTTTCCAAGATAAATGTTTAGTCTACTGCTTTAATTTATACCTTACCTTCTTGTTTAGTATCAGGTTCTATTTAAAGCAGCAATATTTACAGTATCCAACAGAAAGGTTATTTTGAAGTCGAAAATGTAAAAAAAAAAAATATCACTCCAATGGGCGGGGGTGTGGGGAAGTCGGGTTTTTTTTTTTGAAGCGGGATACTATCAAAGGTCTCCCGCTCAAAGGTAGAACGAGAAGGTGTGTCAGAGTTTTAATGACTAAAACCCACCTGTATCCTTCTGTTGCCGTTTACGTACCAGGGTCATGGTAACTCTTTCAAACATTCCACAGCCCTAGCGCATCCAAATTAATGATGATGTTCATTTGTTTTTAGTCCTAAAGAGAATAATAACATTCTCGGTTTACTCAATACATTCTGCAGCTTTCATAACTGACCTACTTCCGCATAAACTTGTGAAGTTTCGCCGCTTCCCGTAGATACGTGAAACTGCCAGCAGAACCTACGTTACGCTTACGTAAGAATCGTTGGATCTACGTAGCCTTTTTCAGTACATGTTGAAATTGGCAAATAGTAGTAGTCATTTTACATGAAGCGACTGCCTCCATAACCCAGTAACTGGGAGACACGATATCCATTTCAAGACTGGTGTTAGATTTTCTAGCTTTTGACTATCCGTAACGACTGAAAGATATTCAAAGAACAACCGGAACCAATTGCCTAACGTACTGGCCAAGACACGGAATAAACTCGGTATGCAATGGATCATCTTTATGGTCACCCATCCACGGACCTTCATCAATAAGTGTAGCTTAACTTTGAAATTCTCCTTGAAGGTCCTCACGCCCACACAACAATAAATACATAAAGACATAGAGATACCTAGTTCTTCCGGTTATGATCCCAAATCCCATGGTTACCCTACTCAGTGTCGGTCGCCTGATTTACCGTTACCGCCGTGTGGTCACAGTAACGCACTTTTAGAAATACGACCACAGACTAACAATAAATTGTGGCAAACAAAGAAATGCAACCGAGGCCTTTGCGGACGCGCTATTTTAGAAATGTCAAACCAGTCCGAGGTCGAAATGTTACCATTCTACTAAACTCAGATTTAGAATAAACTTCTATTTTTAAGTGCAGTAGCTAAAAGCCACTTAATGTGAAAGGTGAACGTGTTTTCACAGAAATAAGTGATCTTCACACGTTCCGGGTACTGGGTAGTAGTCACCGGGAACCCCGGGACAAGTGTATGAATAAAAGCTTTCTTTACCCACGGGTAACTTGTACCGATAACTGGAGCGTGTGTAGAGATCCTTAGACCTTGAAGTAACATGACATGTCTCCTCTTAATAAAAGTTATAACGAAGGACAAGGATAACAACTTCATATCGTATGTCTGAAATAGGGATGTAACGGAAGTGGTTATATCGGAACCGAAGCTTTTAAATTTTGTTTTGTTGAAACCGGAACCGGAGTAGGAGCCAGATGCAATAGCGACAATTGAAACACTACTATAACGAATTAAAAACTCGCTTAAGTACGAACGGTGAAGGAAAATATCGTAAGGGAACGGACATGTTCTAGAATAAAAAAATCAAAGTTGTGATATCCACCAATTAGCAATCAATCCCTCTCCTAGAGAGGAGACCTGATTCTCAACTCTGGAAACATTATAAGGCTTGATTATGCTTATGCTAATCAACAGAAAGCAGGTTTCACGCGCGACAAGTACAAATAAACTTATTTTGTACCTCCGATATTAGTTCCGATTACAATTTATCGGAATTGAAAGTGCAATATCAGAATCTGATCTCCGTAACATCTCTGGTTTGAAGGATAATGTTATGACCTTTCTACCTTTCTTGAAGCCAGAGGCGTAGCGTGGACAAGTTTAGACGTGGGCGAAGGCGCATCAACGAGAACTTTTTCTTTTATAAATTCGAAAAGGAAACAGCCACTGTCACAACCCAACGTTCGACCACATTGTCGCTTATCAGCAGGTAAAAATGTGGTCAAAAGAAAGCCTATCTACACTAATATAATACAGAGGTAAAGTTTGTTTTACCTCTTAATTATTTGCTTTTATGTTTTTTTGTTTGTAGGAGGTAATATTTGTAAGAAGGTACTGTTCCGTTTGCTAAATTTTTTTTACCGATAGAAAGCTGCATTATTTCTGAGTTACATATTTAGACATTATATGTACGCGGGCGAAACGCTGGCAAAAGTTAGTATATTAAAAAAACCCTCGTTCTAAAAGAAGCGAGGGCTTGCGAGGGCGAGTTTCCCTTTAGGTGCCAGGCCGTGGGCGGCCCACATCACCCCCGTCTAGCTACGTTACTGCTTGCAGCACTATGTAACATTGTTCATACACTTTTGAAACCTAACCCGTGCGCAATGCATACAGAATTCGATGTTGCAATCTGCCATTATATCAAAAGACGCAAGGATTCTCCAGGCAAACATTTCATTATATTAGAACGCATAAATCATATTATATTTTAGTATAATAGCTAGTTCTACGTATGTTTACGAAGCGTTAACCAGATCAAGGCAAAGTTATACATAACTGCGATTCGGATTTACGGTCATTGTTTCCGTAAAAATAATAGTTCTGCATAATAATCCTGCGGCGTTGAATTACAAATTTACGCAATTTTAATTAGTATTTTAGTTATTTAGAAGATATTTCTTCCTTATTGCCGCTTAGTGTTTTATTTTCATTTGGCTTATTTTCAGTTGTCCATCAAAAAGTTTGGTGATTTTGATGGGTTGTGAAAAAGTTTTAGCCTTGAGTCATGGGCTGCGAGATGGTTTGAAGGAGTTATTTCAACCCTGGAATACACAAGGCAACTGAAGGAACATGGCTGTGTATTAGTCAATAAAAATCTGACGCCTTTCGCTTGTCAGCAGAAGGGGCCCATCCGGGTCAAAGCCTACTGGGGCCAGGGTTATCCGAAAGGGAAGCTCGGCCCCGGTACGAAAGGCAAGAAGGAACGGGCTGGGTTTTTTAGTCAGAGTCTGACACTATCTCCCGCTTCGCCCAAAGGCGGGGGATGTCATGTGGACGATTTCTACCCTCCAAAAAAAAAAAAAACACTTCTCGCTTAATCCAGAGCTGAAGAATTTTTCATGATTTCCCACGCTAAAAAAAAATCCGTTACCATAAAATGGAACTTCTAAATTCAAAATAAACTTAGTAAAATGTGTTACCGAAGCCTTAAATCTCTTTCACACTCAACCAACGTTCTTACCAACATACTATCCAGTGTATAGGTACCCTTACTAACCGCCACACAAGTTCCACGTGAACCAATAAAATTGCTTATTTGCGGCGTGTGAAGTTTCCTAAGTGCTCAATCACTTCTTACTTTCACCAAACTCATGAGAAAACTAAATGTATTACAATAAATACACTCGTTTTCCTTATAGTTCAGGAAAACTTTTTTTTTATCTGGAAGAGGAAAAACGATTTCCTTATAAAGATGTAGAAGAAATCACACATGTGCATAGGTGCTAGGAAAAAAATATACAAATAAGATTATTTATTTTTTTGGTTTTTAGTATGGGAAACCATCAAATAACTTCTCTCGCTTTGGGTGGAACAAGAGGGTGTGTCAGACTCTTACTAACTCTTACTAAAAACCCACCTGTGTTCCTTCTGTTGCCCGTTGCGTTTCAGGGTCGCAGTGGTGCTTTCAAACAATCTACATACATGTTCTACTAGTAATCATTGTATCTTTCCTCATCGTACAAAACATACATAAGGATGTATTTATGCATATTATTTGAATTAGATATAGTTTATAAATAAAATCCAATTCTTCGTTTTTTTTTTTACTTCATGTCTTTTGTTACAACTGTCATGTATTTTTTAATATAAAAAAAATAGTATGAAAATGAGGTCCACATAACAAGTGCGGCTGCTGCCGCATCCACAACTTTCGTAGACATTGTTATATGATAAAGTTGCACTTCTATCATTTAAAAACAAGTATAGGTATCACAAATATTTCAACTATATTTTTCGGCAGACGTAGCCTATTCCCTTCAAAATTGCAACCACTTTTCAACACTTACAATGAAGGCCAACCTTACAAAACAAACGCCGACCTTCGAAGCTCGCACCTTTACTGTAACACTGACATTTCTTTGTAACAAAATATGGCACCTCCACAATGGCAAAGTGATTGCCATTTGACGTCATCCCCTCGATACTTTACTTGTCCGTCTTATTTGAGCTCTCTCTTAATGGCCCCAGTAACTCGACTCCCACAGATAATGCCTTCTTGGACTGTATTACTGACCTGCTTTCGGAGAGAGGACATTAAAATAGGCTATTCGGGTTTCAGACTAGGAATTGAGCTTTATTTCCCACTTTGCACTTTGATACTTTTTTCTAGTGGGAAAATCATCCAAGGACATCTTAGGGCGGAGCAGGAAATGTGTCAGAATTTTTTTGACTAAAAAACCTCTCCTGTCCCTTCGTTGCCTTTTTTACCGGGGCCGAATCTTCCTTTTAGAAGCAAATCCTTGGCCCCAGTAGGCTTCGCCGCTGCTGGGCCCTTACGGTTTACTGACAATTCTTGAAACTTAGGCTTTGATACTGAATATTACTTTTTATATTTTACTAGTTGTGGTAGTTGTGTATTTGGTTACTATTCTGCTCCCGAGAGTAGTGGCGTTATGTTTAGCCTGTATATTTTTCTCGATAATTGGGCTAGCCAACACTAAAATAAATTTTCAATTGATTCTTTAGAGTAGCATATTCAAACAAACTCTTCAGCTTTTTAGATTATGGATTTCATTGTAATGCATTAATATAGCAATACACACGTCACAACTATGTTACATACTTAGTAGGTGTGCACATCAATACAATAAATTAATAGGTAATATTCAGAATTGAAGTAAGTATCTTTGAGTCGAAGAGGTCCACTGCTGGACATAGGCCTCCCCAAACTTTCGGAACATCGACTGGGCCTGTGCGTCTCGCATCCGTCGGATTTCCACGACGGTACGTCATCGGTCCACCTTATGGGAAGCATTCCAACGTTTTGTCTTCCGGTACGCGGTCGCCACTCCAGAACCTTTCAGCCTCATCGACCATCAGTTCTACGAGCAATGTGCCCTGTGCCACTTAATTTGGCGATTCTTCAGTAACCTTGATGCGCTTGCGGATGTCTTCATCTCTGATAAAATCACGCAAGGAAACCCCGAGCGTAGCGGAGATTAGTTATCTACTATAGTATATATAAATACGCCTATATGTTCTACATAAATATGAAGTATTCTCTCTATCATACTGTCGGTATCAAATTCTCGTAGTTAGCCTCCTAAGGTTGAATCGGCACCATCCTACTGTGTTTGCCAACAGTTATAATAACATACATATATACATAAATATGTTTCTATGCAGCGTCTTCTGAAGACACCTGTGGCCTTTTTCAGCCATTTCCTGACTGCAATAACAATTATATCTACCCACGCCTTGTCTCAATCGTCGTGCATAATGAGAAATAATAGAACAGTTTGTTAGAAATAACTACAGGGTGAAATATTGTGGGATATGCTCATAAGTACTAACAAGTTTTACTATTGAACCGAACACGGTATCGTAAAAAAATATAGATGCAGTTTTTCGTGTTACGCGACCACATATTTGTAAATGTATCGAACAACAGTTTTTTTTTTTTCATTTTTTTAATTTAAAAAGAAACTATATTCTGGGATCTTATAAAAGTTTTATATTTCTATAAGTATACTTTCACCCCATAAAATCTACCAACAAATTAAAAATCAGCTGTTCTATTTACGCTCATCTGAGTACAGAAAGTCCTTGACACCCCATAAGGAAAGTACTGACCTACATACAACCTGACCTCTTCAGCGAGCCACGGAGCCAGCAAATAATCTAGTCTTACACAGAAGATTGAACGTCTTTCAAAAGATTAATGCTGGTATTACCCTACGCAAATCTAGGCAGGATTGAGCCCACATCTGCATTCATCAGGTTTCTTCAAGACATATTAAGGTTGGATGGATTTAGCTGAGCTGTCCTTCAGTTTCCGCTGCTTGATTTCTTTTTTGTAAATATTTTTTTTTTGTTTTAGGTTTACAATCAATCAACTATAATTAGAGATTGTGAGGATTAACTTTTCATCGCCTTAAAATTGGTACAAACACATGCTCCAATTCAGCCTTGTAGCTTTCTGCAACCACTTCTCTTAGATTCAATTTTCTTGTAGGAACATCTCAGTAATATTTACACTCAACATCCTCGTACACCGGTGAAATTGCAAAAATAAAAAGAGATTTATCTCAACACTGGTGATTTACGCGAATGCTAACAGTTATCAGTTGCATTTTCGCACAAAGCGTTAATTAAAAATGTTCTTCATAAATCTATTGGGTCTACAAAAACCGCAATATGGGCCAAGGTTGATTTGTCATTAATTTTGATTCGCCTTGTGGATTGTTTTATTTTATAGACATCTTCCATGTTTTCTTACCCTTCACAGCAGCCGTAAGAATGCCGCTGTTTGCTAAGAGTTCTTATTTCTAACAAAAGCATGTCTGTCTAAATATTTCTTGATTATGATCGGATCTGTCATGTCAAAGTATGCGTGGGTGCTGACTGATGTCTGCTACCAGGACAGCGACCTTCCTGATCGTACAACGTTTATAATTATTAGAAGTATATTTATGACACCGTATGTTTTTTTAGCTATTAAACTGAAGTAACCTTCCTTTGGATCTATATAGATTGTTATTATTTTGGTATCAGGGCCGGTTATTACGTTTTTCCTGTTCATCTTATCAGCTTGCGTTATGTCAAGATCCTTCCGATAGCGTATCATTCATAATTGTGTATTTCATAAGCGAATATTTTGTAAGCACACCAGCTGAAGGTTTTCACTCGGCGTGGCGGATTGCGAAACCCTCTGCTTCTATCTAATCTAATTAATTAGAGGTGCTCCAGCCAGCGGTAATTAATTGGGCCACTCTACCGTGTTTCCACAATGGAATTTTTCAATTCGACATCAATTTAGTAAACTAATAGTGACTTTTATGGACGCTTAGGTAGATATTTGCAAGACCAGAAAGCTGGCTCGTTCTTTGGCCAATTAATTACTATCTACCTACTTGAAGAATTAAAATGCTGTCAATCTTCTACGGACTAACTTGAACTTCTTTCTTCTGTCTATTTCTATCTATGTTTTTGTAACTAAATATTAACGAACTTAGTTTTGCGTTACTTTGGACGCTTAACCATTGCAATTCGAATGCTTTCGTGATTTAAAATTTTAAATCCTACGAGATATACAAAACTTCCTTGTATATTGTAAAATAAGGTCTCCGCGTTTGTCTGTCTGTCATTTCGCTGCACGCGCTCGACTCCCCTAGCATACACCCACCTTAGGATGTAACAAAGTTTTCTATATTGTGATAGGTTTTCCTCCAGTTTACGTAGCGTAGCTCGCGAGTCGTTCGTAACGTTACACACATAACTCATCCACTTGGATTCGCTCCCAGTTGCACATTGATTTATATGACGGATGGTAAACAAGAATCTTTTTACACTGGCTGAAGCTATATTTACCTTTTTATAACTACTAGCTAGTACTCGGGACTTTGTTTTTAACTTAAAACATGTCTGGCGAATTTCGGAATTTACCAGTTACGTCTTTAATTTTATAGGTATTTGCGTTTTTATCAAAATCAAATGACTATGTGAAATGTTTTGTAATTGTAACAACACATGCATCACGTTATAACAGTGATATTTATAACTAAGTTACTCTAAAATTAAATTTATAGTATTAAATCTAGAACAAAACTGCACTAAACGGCTATTAGTATGACAACACTTAGAACGCGCACATTTTGCACCTACGTTCAAACATAATCCAATTTAATGGGACATAACGTTTGCTGCGGACTCATTTAAAACGCATTACCGACGTAATTTTATTCGCACTCATAAAGCTTGAATGTCACACGAACGATAAAAGTCACACGCAATAAGAGGAGAGATTTTTCCTTTACTTGAAGAAATTGTGGGGTTTTTAATTGTCATATCGTATAATATACACCCTACTTTTTAAAGGGAAAGGGAAAAAATTGGGGCTCTATCTGTACCCGTTACTGATCATATTTTTGTAGTAAAAAGTAGAAAAAAACGAAATCCTAAAATTGACCATGACAAGGTAAATTCATCATAGAATCAATCATACATATCAATTGCTAGTAGAAAATACTGCGGGCAATGTTTTTCCTTAATAATTGTCACTTATTCATTCATTAATCAATAGCCTGCACAATATTTCCATAAATTGAGTGACATTTTGGGACATAAACCAACGCTAATAACTTTGCTGTTTATGAATATTATTGATTGAGATTTTACTTATAAAATAACAAGGGCTTTTCTAATAAGCCCTTTAAGTATTTGTACTAATTAAAAATTTGTGGTGTATATAATATATCGTATATTTTACTCATTAGTTATGTTCAAATCGGCAGCGGACATGTTTGAACGAGTTACTGTGGCCGTGGAACGCAGAGCTCCAGGTGTACAATAAAGTCTATTCTATCCTATTCTATTCTATTCTCCTGTCGAGGACGCGCAGTGTTGCCATGCCCGCCTCAGAAAGATATCATCAAAACCTTAAGAGCCTAGCAGAGCCGATGCCTGCTAGAACTATGCGAAAGCTTCTGAAAAGAATTCTTAGAACGTTAAAGGCAACTGAAAGAACATGTAACAGTAAAAGTCTGGCATGCCCTCTCGCTTCACCTTATAGCGGGCGTAGTCATTACATAATTTCACTTATCAAAAAAAAAAAACTGAGCGAAGAAATTTTTGCTTTTACTTGAGGAAATTGTGGGGTTTTTAATGTTCATAATTATCGTAACTACATAATGTATTACTTATTCTACTTCTCTGTTCTTCTATGTTCAACATTTCAAATGGGCTGCGGGAATTTTAGGAAGAATTACAAGAAACTCCCTCTGGGTAATAAAGAGGGCGTATCAGACTTTTACTGACTAAAACGCGTGCGCGTTCTTCCTTCAGTTGCCCTTGGCGTTTTAGGGTCATAAGGAAAAAAATACAAAAAAATCTTTCTAATTTACAAAACTAAAGGTTACTGCCAATCATCCTGTCCTCTTTGAAATGCTTCTGATTTCCTTCAACTTCCTTAGCGAAGGGTTAGCCTATTATCTGAAACCGCAGTGCTTCAGCTGTAAATATATAGTAAACTAAAATGTCAAGTGTTTACGTTGAAATTTCAGCATCAGAGGCGGAAGTGGTCGGCGTTTCCGAGCCAATAGGATGCTATTTCCTGTGCACGAGAGCCTACCATAGATAAGAACTTTAAGCCCAACAGACTTATTTATCTACTGCTATATTTCGTGTATGTATCATGTAAATCTGATAGTTCGTAAAAGTAGCAGGTTATATTGATATATGTCCTACTATATATCTTTACATATTCTTTGTCTAATGCTAACGGATCTACATTATGTGCTAACAATTTCATCCAAACCCGTTCAGCCGTTTGAGCATATGGGTAGCTCGCTGTCCGGCCGTCCGGTAACTGTCCGGACCAAGCCCAAGTCGTCGACGGCGCGCGCTGTTCCCGCGCGACTCAATGAGTTGTCAGCAACAGCAGGGGCCCAGCCGGGTCGAAGCCTACTGGGGCCAGGGTTATCCGAAAGGGCGCTCGAGCCCTGGTATGAAGGCTTGAAGGAACGGGATGGGTTTTTTAGTCAGTAAGAGTCTGACACTATCTCCTGCTCCGCCCAAGAGCGGGGGTTGTCATTAGATGATTTTTCCCAACGAAAAAAAAAAGCCGTTTTAGCATGAAGAAGAAACAAATATACACTCATATACATCTCTACATACTTTTAGCCTTTATAATATTAGTGAGATTATTAGTACAAGATTCGACTTCTAGCTAGCCATGGTATTCAATTGTTTTTGGAATAATAATTTAATTCTATGCGACATTCATTTGTTTGATATTTAAAACAAGGCAGATCACAAGCCCACAGTCAGCTTAGTATTTATTTGTTTTCTAAGAACATTAAATTTTTAGTCTTTAGATCTATGTTTACAACAATGGAAATAAACAAAATGCCTTTATTTGGTATGGAGAGGTAAAGCAATGATCTTACCACGACGAACACACATGATTGTAGTTCGTGATCAATGTTCCTCACATGCTCCATCGCTCTGTCAACGGTAACTCTAGTAAAATAAACATTGGAACGTAAAGTACTGTGAGGGCAATCAAAACAAATGCCACTTGTAACATTCCTCAGTTAACAAATCTATTATTCCATATTTATTACGGAAACTAGACTATTTCTAACAATTTATGAAAGCTTACAAAGCTAAGTAGTAGTCAACATACCGCAAATAATGTTAATAGGACTTTAAATAACACTGAAATTTTAATTTTAGATTTACTACTTCCACATAGTAAATTTAAAATAGATAATAACTTCCTTTGAAACTGAAGAATATCAATGATACAAAAAGCTCATTCAATTCTATGAAAGTATCAGTAATTTTCAGAAAATTATCAAAGGTAACTTTCTTTTACGACACTTTCTCTAGAATTCATCAAATACGAAACGACACTAATACGATTCCTGTAAAAAAAAATTGTTCTAATTGGACGTTTGGGCGGCTAAGGCGGGCGGGGCGGGTTTTCGCAGTCGTGAAAATCGTAGCGACTGCGAGCGCCACTCGCCCGACTGACGGCAACGCAGTCGCACGTGTTCAACTCACGGACACTCGCGTCTCGACGCTCACTCACATGTGAATTTGTGTACAGTGAACAATAAATTAATAAAGCTTTCAGTGCAAGAACATTATTGATAAATGAACTTTAGTTAAACTGTTATTAGTGACGGTGTAAGATGACATTAGACAGGGGTGACAGTTTTGTGAACAAGATCCAGCCGGCGTCTTCCGTGTCTTGTCTCTCGCAGTGTCAAAACATTTTCGGGAAGAGACTCAAACGCTGGGGCTCCACTGGATCGTGGGTAAGCAGATATTAAGGACTTTACACCGTTTTTTTAATGTCATTGTTTAAAAAACGTGGTGTTTCATAAATCGTCCTTATTTGATTAGAAACTGTTGAATGTTTATATTTGAATACGCAATTGTCTTTATGTTTTTAAAACCTACTAGAAACAGGATTAAACAATCCTTGGATATGAAATTCTAGGAAACCAGGTATTTATATGAAAAAAATAAATTCTTTACCGTCATTTAAAATAAATGTGATATAGGTAATATCGTTTCAATAGTAGGTAGTTATTTATTTAAACTTGGTTCAAATATTAACGAACTCCGGTTCCTATTTTATATAAAAAATATTTGTTTATAATCACCTACAAAATCAACTTCGAATACTTATTTCGTCATCACAATTACAAGACATGTGATTGTTGTTTACTGCTCAACTTGGCATAGCTTGATGTTATCTATTAATTCTTAAATGTCTCTTTTGTGGTGTGACTTGATTTAATTAAGAATAATATTCAAATATTTTGGTAACAGGTTTCTAGCTTAGACAGGCAATACCTGTCTCAAGTTTAATCCTATCGATTATGTTAGAAGAATTTTTTAATTCATTAAACCCCAAGCGAACGCCGGCGTTCGCGCACCTATTGTCTTTCTATTGTGTCTGTGATTTCCACGATTGAAAGGAGAAAATCAAGAGTAACAATTAAACACCTGTACATATATCTTACTTAAATATTAAAATTATCATAAAATACAACATCCATTTTCCAAATGTTTATCTTAATTCATTAAACCCCCAAGCGAACCGCGTTCGCTCTGTAATTATCTTTCTAATTACGACATCCGAAAGGATAGACAATAAAATTCGAGAAATTAATCAAGCAAAGTTTACAATCCTATCCATATTATTGATTAAGCTACGTTATGTCATAATTACCTAAAAAAAAAAACTTAATAGACAACAAACAAATGTCGATTATGTCTGCGTACTATCACATCTTGCATTTCGTACGCTTGATTTGGCTCCGACACAATAAAATCCTACTTATATACACAATCGACTCTAACTATGAATACGATTTATTTACTTATTTATGTACTTATACTTAGAAACGTAAAAAAAAACAAAGATAGAAGAGCACAAAGTTATGTACTGCTAATCCCAAAAGAAAGTGTTTCCAGCATAAAGCCTGCGATAGAAAAATTGGATGAGAGATAAAGACATTAGTATAAATAGATTAGAAAAGTTAATTTATACTAACTAATACAATGCCGCCAGTCTTTTGGGCACGTCAATAGCGAAGTGGAATAGTTTTTTGACGCCATATTTTAGTTTGATTTTAATTGGTTGTAGTTAGCGTAGGGTTTTTTTTACTGTAATTATAGTTAGTTACGTATAATAATTAAATCATATATGTAATATATTACCGAAACCTCCCAGCTTCGCACTGGAGTTAGAAATCTTGACTTTTTTCTTCAATAATATGCATCTATTATATCTAAACCTTCCTCATGAATCACTCTGTCTATAAGTGAAAACTATATGAAAAACAGGTCAGTAGTTTTTGAGTTTAATGCTTCCATACAGACAGACGCAGTGGGAGATTTTGTTTTAGAATATGTATGGGTCAAAACGGGTTTCGAAAAATTCGAAGACATGTGACATCCACCAAGCCGCACTGGACCCGCGTGGTGGATTACGGCCCATTCCCTCTCCTAGAGAGGAGGCTTGAGTCCCAGCAGTGGGAACATTAAAAAGGCTTATGATGATGATGGGTAACATAAATATCTTCAAGAATACTTAAGTTAATAAATAAATACATGCGTGTTTACCGGTGTATTACATAATATTTGTAAAGGTTTATTTTATCTATCGCGTTTTATTTGGAAAGATTACGAAACGGTCATTTGGGATTATGTAAAAACCGGTAAAAGACTGAGTGGATGATTAACTTCCACTTTATGAATTGATAAGATGTTAAGAACATAATATAAACAGGCCTGTTGGCCTAGTGGTTACCCGGACTGCTATGCCGCAGGTTGTGGGTTCGAATCCAACCCAGGACAAATGTTTGTGTGATGAGCACGATCATTTGTTCTGTGTCTGGGTGTAATTTATCTATAATATGTATGTATTTAGAAATATATAAGTATGTTTATCAGTTGTCTAGTACCCATAACACAAGCTCTGCTTAGCTTGGGACTAGACGGCGCTGTGTGATAGTTGTGGAATATTATATGTATACTATATATTATAACTACACTGCGCACACGTGTGCCACACACGCCGATGGGCGCGTCGGTCTCTATACATTTTATATGAAAACTAGACTTATAGAGCTACACTAGATCCACGCCACGCGACGTCGTTCTACGTACAAATCGGGCGTGTTACCTGTGCGTCGGTTTAATGTAGTTCCAGCTTTAATGTTGCCTTGTAACATGAAAGGTAACTGAAGGGACACTAGTAGGTTTTTAGTCAGTAAAAGTTTGACACTGCCTTTCACTCCGCCCAGAGTGGAATTCATTAAATAATTTTCTACCTAACCTAACTTCCAATTCTCTACTCGGAAATACTATCGGTATTTCTACCCATTTTAAACAAGTATTTGAAGTTTTGTTTTTGCAAGTATCAAACAGGAATGTGTTACATCTGGTAGTTGTATGTCGGTATGCCAAGCTTACATCACGACTCATATGCCAGGTTTTTTTGTCTTTACAGTACTGATATAGGGATGAACTCATCTTCTAACTAATGTTGTCACTTCTAAAATTCTATCCTTGGTTGGATAACAGCGATGGAAAAATGATCAAGCATTTCTAAGACTTTAAAACTGCATTCCTATCCCAAAAAAAAAATACAAAACCAGAGATCAAAACGTGAACAATGAACATCGAAGCCTACTGGGGCCATGGTTATGCTTCCGAGAGGAAAACCCGACCCTGGTATGAAAGGCAACGAAGGCACTAGGAGTCAATCAAAGTCTGACACGCTCTCCCGCGCCTCCCAAGAGCGGGAAAAGCCATTGGCTGATTTCCCATCATTAAAAAAAGACCAAATTCACGTGAACACTAACAAAATATACCCTTACGGCGGACGGCGGACCTTGAAACACAATCACGCGCTAACTTCATGCGAACGTAAACAGTGAGAACCTATCTACAAACCAACATAATTGTATGACGAAGCCATGTAGGGTTCCAACCCAAATTCAGGGGTGGCGTGACCGTCACGTGATTCTCACGTAGTCGTCGCGTGAAGGGTAAGGGGCGACCGCTTCATTTCCGAACGCTCGGGAGAACCGGAGCGTTGATTGGACGGGGTTGATGTCGGATAACCGCGAAACTGGATTGGAATCGACGAGGATATGTAATGTTATTTGTAGGTATGTCGTAATTGGGGTTGGTTCTGCTATCTGTTGTGTGTAAAGGGTGGTTTTGTGTGCTTCATGAGTAGGGAATATGTTTTTGGTGGAATGTGTTAATCTCAGGAACTACTGGTTCGAATTAGAAAATTATTTTAGTGTTGGATAGCTCATTTATCGAGGAAGGTTATAGGCTATATAACATCACGCTACAACCAATAGGAGCGGAGCAGTAACTAAAGACGCGGGTGAAACCGTGGGTTAAAAATTGGAAAAAAAATCTAGTGACATTTGGTATACTTATTAGAAGATGAGAGTACAAAAAATATAGTAATGCTGCAGTTTGACCACTTATTTCCACAAATTAACTGTCTCTTTGATTACGAGCTTTCTTTATGTAGTAAAAAATAGGAAAATTAAGTACTTATTTTAATTGTAAAACGTCTTTAGGTATTAAGTAGACCTCCTAACCGTAAATATCCACCATCAGGTTTACTTGTCCAATAACTCCATAGTTTCCATTTTGCAGCCAAACATGAAACCTTCATGACCTATCTAAATACATAAAATTAAGAAGAAGTTCCGTCGTCATAGCCCCCTCACAGCACGAGGTACCGATGTGATCCAATTCTCCGGTACATACCTGTAATAGTATATTTTTGTAATAATAGCTATTCGATACAATTAGGACGCCGCGCCTGAAATTCATGAGCTTTCAGCCTGCAAATTGGCTTTTTATGTGCGCCATTTGTTGTGTTTTATTATTTTTACCATTTGTCATCACTTTTAGTCGATAATTATCATTGCTTCATCGATACTTCAAGACGAAACAAAAAAAAATGGTGGGAAATCACCTAATGACTTCTCTCGCTTTAGGGCAGTGCGAGAAGGCTGTGACAGACTTTTACTGACTAAAACCACACCTATATTCTTTCACTTGCCCTTTGTGGGTTTCCCTGTCAAAAGTCAACCCAAACAAAGTGGGGTGGGGCGTTCTTGGAGTCGTGAAGGAACACGGGTCTGTTTTAGTCAGTTAAAAACATACATTAAGCCGAACATAGAACTTCCTCCTTTTCGAAGTCGGTTAAAAACCTGATACCCCTTGTTGCTCCCAGAGCAGAAGAAATTATTTCATGATTTATATACAAAAAAAAAAAACAGTAAATAAATGCGAACGAACGTGAGATTTCCTCTCGAAACATTGATTATATCAAACTATGAATCATATTTCAGTAGGTACTCGAGCATATAATCCATCATACGTAGATACATATACCTACGGGATATTCGCCCTAGCATTGATTTTACATTTGCTAGACTTTTGGAAACCGCCCAACATAGAACATAGGCCGACTATTTAATCCTGTACCAACTTGGCTAGCAACAGATATATAAGAATATTTTCTCTTTGCGTTTCCCCTTGACTTGTTCTGTTCAGTGAATTCGAAAGCTTTCTTATCTTATCAATTTAATATGGCTTTATAACTTCAGTTCTTTATTGAAATCTTGCTAGATACAATACAATTCTCTACTAACTACTAGCTTTTGTCCGCGGCTTCGCCCGCTTACATAAAATAGCCTATGTCAGGAATAAAGCAGCTTTCTAATGGTTAAAAAAATTTAGCAATCAGACATGTACTTTCAGAGAACTCTTACAAAAAAAAAAACATAAAGCCAAACTACCTCTTTATAATATTAGTGTAAATAGTGTAGTGCACTTAAGCAGAGCTTGTGCTATGAGTACTAGACAACTATTAAACACAGTACCTACTTATATATTTCTAAATACATAGATATTACAGAAAAAAATAACAGCCAGACACAGAACAAATGATCGTGTTCATCACACAAACATTTTTTTTGTGATGGAATCGAACCCACGACCTCCGGCATAGCAGTCAGGGCCACTAACCACTAGACCAACAGGCCAGTCATTAGCACTTTATTAAGATAACATTATCTCTGTTTTTCGTTATATTTATCCCAATATCATAAACCCAATCCTCACGCTTGAAAAAAGGTGTTAAACAAAAAAAAAACGCATCTTCATTTTTCTAAATCCACAATTACTTGAACACATAACATGGCTGACAAATGTGATTCTAATAACGGATTTAACTGTCCACGATACAAGCACGATGCATAACTACGCTATTAATAAAATTACCCGTTTTTTCAATATTTACTTTGCAATTACTGTTATTCCGTACGATTACTATCAGGATCGTATGATTAGTATAATGACTAGGGACTCGTAAAAACAGTTTTTAATCTGTCATAACAGTTAGAGATGTCGTGGAGTTAATATATTGCAAGAAATGCAGCTGTTCTTTAGTAGTGTTTATAGGAAAGTTAAAGAAATTGTGAAACGCTGGATGAGTCTATTGTATAGTAAATACAATGTAATTTCAGTATATGCGAAACCTCAAATACTTGCCTAGTATTTTTATGTAAAGAATCTATGTACAAAATTTCATAATCGTATCATGAAAAGTTCGAGAGCAAAAATACATAGTCACCAGGCCATCCAAGCTACAGAAGGGTGGTTTTGCACTTGTATCCAACTGTTTCCTGGCGCCTAATGCTTACTATGACCTGCCGTGACCTGGGTTGTACTTGTGTCGGTGATCTCCAACTTGTGACCTTTTGATGGTGGTGTAAAAACTATTGGAATCCATTCAGTTACTGATTCTGAACAAGCTATATTCAGGTGTTGCATAAACTAAAAATTATCTTGTAAATACATGCAAAAATTATTATTAGTAGTGTTATTGTATATTTTATGTCTCATGTAAGATCGTTTATTATGCCAACATATAACATAGCTTCCGATTACGCGGAACTTACCACAACGCAAGCCGTGGAATCATAAATCCACTACTTTGTAGCGTTACTACAACAACTGTTAGTTGCCAAATCGTATTCCCACTCGTACACAACATGCAGACATGTTTGTTATTAGTACGAGCACCTAGTTTAATGCTTAAGGAAGCTTTTAGTTAGAAACAGACAGAGTTTTGGACTTTGTTTTTTAACACCCGCTGCTATGTCCTGTCTCGTTTAAAGGTCATCTTTGTGGGTGTACAGCCGGCTATCTTGACCGTTATTTAAAGTAAATTCAAGCCTTAAACCCGTGATCCTATCTCAAGAATTAATAAACACGAATGTCAGCCATTTTGCGTGTTCGAACGTGGAATATAAAAATAATAAACGGGTTGATAGAGTCCAACGCTCCCTCCGTGGACTCGGGCCCGAAGTGACCGGGTCTATGGCGAGACCTTGCGCTCTAAACTGGTCCGGATGCGCGCCAGGACTGGTTCTGCGTCCGTCGTCAGGTGCTCACTAACACTTTACGTAATTTCGCCAACATAATGTCATTATCAGTAATGTGAATGCCATACTCTCTCCCTATATTTCAAGTTAACTTAGAAAGTGCCTATCAAATCAATTTATAGAATATTATAATGGTCTCAAGGCCCACCCCACGAAACTTGTTTGTGGAATTCGCATCACTTTGCATACCATTTTCATAGGCTGAGACAGAAATGATTGAATATCGGATAAATCTAGTTCTAAAAATATCTAACATAATATCTCAGAATGAAGGATTTCATTCACATTTTAGACTTCAGACTGAGATAAGATAATGTACGAAATAAAGAGATTTCAATGAACGCCTCAGTATCCTTGCTTCTGTCATAATAAACATGTCAAACTAATTAATAAGAGGAACACATTTTCATGTAAATCACAGACGACATTTAGAACCCATAACAATGGCTGTAGACGTATCTTTGGCGTAAGTTTACGTAACGTCTACTAATAGTGACAAAGACATAAAGCCGTTGTTCCAGATTTAGGATAATGTTACGCTATGTGATGCGCTTCGGTCTTATACAACTGCAGCATCCACTGTAGTACTTGTTATAATAATAATAATAATAATAATAATTGTTTATTTGTTAACATAGGTAAATAAAATACAGATCTTATTTTCACTGAACAGAGCGCTATGTTATGCCTAGAGGCGTACAAATATGGAGTGCAATTATTGTTGCTAAGAATTACAAATTAAAATGTTAGCTCCATGCATCTACTATAGTACTTGTTAACTCCATGCATCTACTAGCATGCATACATAGGATACTGGCTGCAGTGGGCAGTGGCCTACGCCAAAGGAGTATTTTGAACTTAGTTCCTTATTCAATTTGAATTTCGAACACGCGTGTGCCTTCACAAAATCTCGCATTACATCTTTGCTTCGTGTCGCATTTTCTGTTCACGTGGGTTGTAGTACAAGTTATTTATTTTTACACACATCGAACCAGTAAATAATGAGACGAACGATGTTATAAATAAAATGTTCTTCCCACGCAACGTGTTGTAACGTGTCAAGGTTCACGCTATATTTATGTTCTTACCGTGTAATTAACTAATTCCGGTACGAACGCATCAATTTGACTGACATTTTCATCTAAGTAACCTACTCTTTTCTTTGTTTCACAAGAAAAATGGTTTTCTTTTTCACGCTTTGATCTTGAAATTGGTGTTTTTTTCTTAAAATTGAACTTAAATTTAGGAGAAAGTGAAACACTAACAACTCCTATTCTGATTTTCAAGTGCAACAAAATAAACAATGGCGGTCGAGTTATCAAATATTCAGTAATAAATTACAATTCCCCAGCTAAACTCCACTTGTATTATGCAGAAAAGTGAAAGCCCATAATAATATCAAAACAATAGCGTCCTCGTATAAATTTCACTTGTGCAAGTAGTGGCAAGACTTGCAAGTTTTCTCGGAACAATAATGTTCTTGATTGTTGGCATTGTGCTTTAATGTAAGGGTTAACTGATGGACGGCCATTTCTTTGTTTTAACGTCAAATATATCAATTGTATTGTACAGTTTTGCAGACGACTTTCATGTAACTTTCCAATTCGGGTGGCGGTAAATTCGAAGATTTTAGAATCTGTTCCGCGTTCGATCTCTTTGAAAGGAAATAACATACGTAAAGAACCGACTGAATTGTTTAATTGATCGGAAAGAGTTGGCACTTTCAAATGTCAATGTCAGAAGTATAACAGCCATTGAGTTGGGGGAATGTTCGAAAGAGTAACAGTGGCCCTGAGCCTTACCAGGAACTCTTAACTCATTTTACGACTAAAACTGAACTGTTAAAGGGGTCTTTTTCGCTCGCACAACTGATATTCTAACACCATGGTAAGGCTCTTTTTTCGTTGGGCAAAAATCATCCAGATGACATCCCCTGCCCTTGGGCAGAGCTCGAGATAGTGTAACACTCTTACTGACTGAAAAACCCACCCCGATCCTTCGTTACCTTTCTCCTCGAGCCTCCCTTTCGGAAACAGATCCTTGGCCCCAGGAACAAAAAGGGTAACTGAAAGAATACAGGTTGGTTTTAGTCAGTAAAAAGTCTTTCCTCTTTCTCTCGCTCCACCTAGAACGAGAGAAGTTATACGATTTCCCACAAAAAAAAAAACTAAAATAGCCATATAATTATAGAAAACATCGTAAGGAAAGCCAGCGATGAGCACAACAGATAGAGAGGAGCATTCTCAGCTTCTCATAAATCAGAGTAAACAGCTGAATGCGAACGTCGATAATATGCAAATATCGAGTTTACTTTCTACGATAAAGCCGTTTGATTTACGACGAAAAAGGACTTATCTGTCCAATGTTTGTTTGTTTGTACGATGCATTTCTTTGGACACCTGGACAAGCAGTAAGATAAAAATAAGGTTATTTGATCAAATAATACATATTTTTTGTTAATGTGGAGTAAAATTTTCGGGGAAGCATGATTATATCTTCGTCATTCTCCTACCCTCAAAAAGTCATAACGGCTCGGGATCGCAAATGGCAACTAAAAAAACACAAGTGGATGTTAAGTTAGTAGAAATCTGACACTCCTTGCTCCACACTGAACAAGAGAAATCATTTAAAGAAAACAAAGAAAAAAGGTCTTAGGTCTATTGTATCGATAAATCTTTTCGTCTCTCAGCTTATACAATTTATTTATTTATTTATAATACTTCATGCACATAAAAGCACAGAGGCGGACTTAATGCCTTAGGCATTTTCTTCCAGTCAACCTTTGGGTGGTGCAGAGAAAGACAGACAATTCACACAATCCAGCATTTATTTTGTCTTCCGCATTCCTACAATTACAAAATAACATATAGACCAGGTGCATATAGCTATTTACAAAAAAACGATTTGCCTTCCATCACAATCACAATACTACAAAAGAAACCACAACTCAAGAAGTTTCCCCAATCAACTAATTGAAACTGACGCTCTAATCTGACATTGAAAGTTTCAAATCATCAATCATATAGTAAATAATAGAGATGCGCCGAATATCCGTTTTATATCCGATATTCGGCAGAATTTTGAGGTATTCGTATTCGGCCGAAGCATTCGGTTGAAATGCCGAGTATATTCGGTTTATTAAATCAACCTTTAGAGCAAAATAAAATCCCATATTCTAACCATTATATTTTTTAGACAACTAGGTTTAATGTTTTGTTGTCGGGTTTTTAATGTCCCACTTTGTAAGAAATGATTCTGTAATGTTTGTTGCACTATAGAAACCGATGATGATCCGGCAATCGATGGTGGCCCAGCCACTGGTTCCGCAACCATATCGGAAAACATGGAACGCAAAACTATGGAACAGGGAACTGAATTATCGAGCAGTATATTCGGTTCGGTAAGAACTTAAACGAATATTATTCGGTTATTCGGTGAAACCACTATTCGGTGCATCTCTAGTAAATAACAATTTTGATAAACATCACTCATATCTCTGTGCCACCCATCACTTGACCTCAAAATTCTATTGTTCAAGATCAACGATGAAATTCTTGACATCCCGCGCATGTTTCGACAAATTAGAGACTCGTATAGAATAGAATAAATTTTATTATTTAAGAAATTACAGATGGGTTTTCACATTAGGAATCCCTGTGCCGTGTGGCTTTGTTCCGTAGGGAAAGTACTATTGCTACACTAACGACGCGCCATTCGCATTAGGAGCTTTGTTTTTGTGGTCTATCCCATAGAAATCTAGCATTCTTCTAACAGCGATGATAGTGAAAGATCCTTCATTATATGATAGAATCAAATAGATAACCTTCACTGAAGTAGTCAATATTACTCTTACAATAAAATTATCAGCTTCATTTTACCGCTATGGCACCTGATTCAATGAGTCCACATATTTTCCAGTCGTGTAGACAGAAAACCACATCAATACAAATCCACTAAAAATGAATTTACGATCGATAAAACAGCCAATAAACTTCCTCAAAAAAATCGTGCCGGAAAATTACCTCTTAAAAATTTACCTCTTCATACACGATCATCTCCAACATGTGATCTTGTCATCACGATATCTGCACCTGTGGGAAACATACAAGTCTTGGAGTCCTGCCCACCCAACATCACACACGACAGCGACAACAAACACAATTTGACAATTTCTATTTATAGTTTATCCCGTCTGAGAAGTTTGCAGTTACCGAGTCCGTGAGCCGTGTCGTGAATAGGGTTGCCAGATGAAAAAAATCAAAAGTCCGGAAAAAAAGGCCCGATTTCCATTGAAAAGTCCTGAGATTTATTATAGTTTGAGATTTTTTTTACACTGTGGATTTAACTCATGCGTTACACATCGCACTCAAAGTGGTAATTTGTTTTAGCTTGTTTAACTTTTATGGGCCGATTTCATCAGTCGTTATAAAAACTTAGTTTAACAAAACTGAGCTCAGCTTTAATCTAGTTAGATCGGCGTTGGTCTGGTTTCACATCAAACTGATTTCACTATTACCATTTTAATCGCAATGAAGCTATAATCTCGATTAGAGCTCAAACTGAGCTTTGTTTGATATAATCGCGATTAGTTTTATTGGTGAAATTCGCCTTAAGTGTACCTAAGCTGTATTTTATTGAAAATTCTAAAAATCCTGAGATTTCATGGGATTTGCAAAACCCAACCTCAATCCTGAGTTGTGGTAACCCTACTCGGGAACAACCAGGTGTCCCCCGTGACCCCTGCCAGTAATCTTGGCCTTCGACGACGCGGAACGTTTATGTAAATAGGTGTGGAACTTAGAAGGTACGTTTTGATTACGTGGGGGTTCGGTGATATAACTAAATACATTCCGCGAGTCGCGGTGTAGTCGCAAATTCATGTGATATCGAAGGTGACAGATTTTTTTTGCCCTGGGATATCATCTTATCACTTAAGCAAGAAAGAAAGAAAGAAAAGACTTTTATTTAGCACGCGCAGACACTCAATAGAAGGCACAACTTATGTTGAAACTTAAAATCAAATTAAAAACAACAACATAATAGGTCCAGTTTAGCATTATACCCGATAGCTACGTAGTAGCTGCCCTCTGACTTCTCGCGGTCTAGGGTGGAGCGGCAGGGTTTGTCAGACTTTTACTGACTAAAACCACACTTATATTCTTTCAGTTATCTTTTGCGTTCCAGGACCATGACTATATCCTTTTTGAGAACCCTTGCAGGCCTGTAAGGATTCTTTCGAGTTTGTAGGGGCCTACGGTAGGGTGAGTGATGGAGTTCTGCAGTGGCACTTCACAGCTGCCATTAAGTTTGAATCGGACTATACCTTGTTTTGATTAGGTAGTACTATCTTTGTTTACTCAAACAGCCAAGCCCTTTTATTTAATAATACCACGCCGGTTATGACGTCAAGTTAATGATAATTTCGGAAGCAATTAAAATTACATTAACTACGCCATATACACATAACGAAATTTAAATAGAGATAATGTTATCTTAATATCTAACTGCAAAAAAGAAAGTGCATTGCTAATACTGTTTTAATAGGAACGTGAAATAGATACTGATCGATTTAATTACGATTTTTAAGTTTTTAATTGTGCGCGCATGATGTTAAATCTACGAAATCGATATAGATAACTTTTTTTAAATTGTGTGTGACTTGATGAATTACTTAATTGGGATGACGTCATGGGATGGTTGACCATATTGACAGATATTCCACATTCATTGGCTGTTAGGCGATACGAAATTCACTGGGTCAGCTAGTCTTTTTCTATAGTCACACTAAAGCCGAGAGTTTTACAGTATATCAGTCAGAAATCGGAGTTTGGGTGTAGTTGATGGCAATGCACTCGGACTGTGGACTTAACTCTAACTTGTATGTTTTTTAGTAAATAAAAAATAATAATTGTGTAGCCTATATAGGTATATAGCAAAAATTCGAAGACATGTAACATCCACCAACCTGCACTGGGCCCGCATGGTGGATTACGGCCCATTCCTTCTCCTAGAGAGGAAGCCTAAGTCCCACCAGTGGGAACATTATAAGGCCGACTATGCTAAAGCCTACTTACAACAACAACTACATGTATTCCGGGTCTCTGGTATAAGTGAGTTTACATCTTTGAGAACGCACTCACGCACGAACAGGGGTAATTCCTAAAAAAGGGGAAATGTTAAAAAAAAAATGTTGTGTTAATTAATGTGTTCAAAGCCAAACAACACATTAATTTTCGTAAACGAAAACGTAAGACTAATTTCCTGCAATAAAGTGTAGTAATAAATACCAGTCCGGTACGCTGCGCAGGAGTCGCGTGCGCAATGTTACGTCCGTTTCTTCATTCTTCGGTTATCTACGCGAGGAATCGGGAGATCTAATCTGTATTGTCGAAATTATGAGTCTAAGTGATGATTTAGAAGTTACTTCAGAACCTGTTATATTGTTGTGTAAATGATTATGTACCTGTAAATCTAATACAGGTACAAACACCGGTACGGATCTTGAGCGCTCGGCGTCAGAATGGGGATCGCTTTGCGCATTCCATACATTGGCGAGCCAATTGTCGTCGTTGTTTCATACATGCAGCAGCGCAGGGAACGAATAACGAGTGACGTCTATGACACGATGGCGCGGCGAGCCAATCACCGACATTTCCCGCCCCCGCGACTCACTTCGCACCGCTAAAGAGACGAAATATTTGACTTCTGCCTAACTTGAAGCCAGCGCTCAAGATCCGTTCCGGCAATTGTATCTATTCATATTTTTTTTTTATTTGCCCCACACTAGTAATAACTCCTGTATCGTAAGTGCGTTCGCCAACATGTATAGTATTCTCACATACACAGGATACACAGGACATGCAAATAATTGACCCGCGCGGGAATCAAATCAGTGAGCAGTCTATCGTCTGTTGCGTCTCGCATCCATCAAATACCGAGACCCTCATCAGGTCATCGGTCTACCTGATGGGGGGCCTACCAACGACTTGCTAGTAGAGTAGTGCCTAACTATATTTAAGCTGATGCACACGTGTAGCACGCCTGATTTGTACTTAGAATGACGTCGCGTGGCGTGGATCTGGTGTAGCTCTACAAGTCTAGTTTCCATATACAAAGTATAGAGACCGACGCGCCCAAATCGGCGTGTGTGGCACACATGTGCGCAGTGTAGTTCTACCTAACCAATCCATGCAAACAACTTAAAATTCCACCCACACTGATAAACAAAAACTTCCGTATATGGAAACACGTAACATCTTAACTAATTTGATCAATTTGTATAACAAAGTATTACTTGGTCGGCCTACTAACGAGTTGTCCTACAGCCGCCGGCTCTGACCGACTTTTACGCATTATACTTAGGAGAAATCTAAGCAATTCGTTTACTTGACAATGGATGAAATCAAGGTGAAAACCAATCCTAATTATACAGTATTAATTGTACTTTCTTTTTCAAACTTAATCCATCTAATCTTTGCCTTTGGGCATTAGAAGATTAAGCAGTATTTGAGCTAAACCTTAAAAATATAATCACTAGCTGACCCTGCAAATGTTATTCTGTCATATATAAATTATCAAAGAAAATAAAGGGGGTGGAGGTAGGAGGGAAAAATATCCTACGACCTATTCTCAGACCAACCAAATATACGAAAAAAAAAACGTAAAAATCGGTCACTCGGTTTCGGAGTAGCTCGGTAGCGAACACGTTGACACAAGATTTTTTATAGATATTACAAATAAACTAGGCCTGCTTGCTAAAATATTTCGTACTCAACATTTTATTAAATCCTAACTAATATTATAAATGTGAAATTGTGGATGTTTGGATGTTTGTTACTTAATCACGCAAAAACGGCTGAACGGATTTGGATGAAATTTGGCATGTATATAGCCTTTGACATAGGCTACCTATTATCCCGATACCTTAAGTACCTTATGCCACGTGGGCGAAGCTGCGGGCAAAAGCTAGTCTAAAATAAAACATTCCTTTTCCTTTCGGTTCATTGTTTTTCTTTTTTTTTTAAATAAACAATGAACCGCATAAACTACGTGTGACACATCAACTAACAAATTCTTTGACGAACAAACAAAAGGTACAAAACTATAGTGTTTTGAATGCCTATTTCTAACTGACGTCCTAAATTCAGCTAGGGTGTGGAATTCCTTGCCGGGGTCTGTGTTTCCTGATAGTTACAACCCGGGAATCTTTAAGTCGAGAGTGAATGGGTTTCTTCTAGGTAAGCGCGCTCTATCGTCGACCGCATCGTCGCTTTCCATCAGGTGAGATAGCGGTCAAGCGCGAACCTACCAACAATAAAAAAAAAATTCACTACAATCTTTTATAACTGACTTCACTACAAAAAAAAAAAACACTAAGAACAAAATAACTTTAATTTCGGAAGTCGGTGTTAAATATTAAAGATACAAAACCAGAAACAGCATTTTTTTCTATGTATATTTTACAAAATTAATCAGTTTATTCGTCTCCCACCGTATCTGTTCAACCGCGTTGCCTGCATGTCCGCGATTTCTAACATTTGCGGTTTCGCATACATATGTACCACTACCAAGTAACGTTAGAGCCTTTTCACACGAACGCAAGTAGCCGCTACTGGAGACTTCTGTTGATCTCATTTATTTAAGTGGTCGTATTGTGTTATTATTGATTCGATATCGTACTTGACTTCATTAGAGTAGTAGCTGTGGTCTGGTTGAATTTGATGCCTACTAGTGATTTGATTACCACTACTTAACTACTTGCAAAAATAACTGCAAATAATAAAATTGAACCATTGTATCTAAAGTTGCCTTAGATTAAAAGAAACGTTACTTAATGTTGATCTGTAACTATTGGTGAGCTTTAATTGTGTAGTCTCTATCGTGGTCCCCAAACTCGGCGGTGCCTGTATCTTGGGGCCCAGAGTACAAGTACAAATATCAATCCATATGTCTGTGAGTATCTACAGTGTGTCAAAAGGCCAGTAACATGATGTGCTATGATATTACAGCGTACTGACCATACCTGGCTGACCAAGAAAGGTGTACACATGAAAAGCCAGTTACACAAGAGTCCGTGCGGTGTAGTCCCCTATTATCACGGCCCAGTTGTCGCGCGTATGTCGCAAGCTTGTGTGTGGCGACCCTAATATTTATTGGAGGCATACAATTATGCAAAGAATTTTCTTCGCCATGCTATAGTTACTTCATGTAATGCAACTGTTTAGCTTGATTGACTAGTTGTTGCCTGCGGTTTCACTTACGAGAAAGAAGAAGTTAATCCCAAGGGATCAAAATTCCAGGATAAAAATATGCTGTCCAGGAAATTATCTACCCAAGTAATCAAATTCATCCTAACCCGTACAACCTTTTTGAGCGGAATGAAGTAAAAAACACACATCTCTTACAAGCTTTCGCCTATACTATTGGTGTGATGTTGGATCCCTTATACATATATTGGGTACGTATATCTACGTCCTAAGGGTCTAAACAGACGGACTGCATTTAAACTGTTTTCCAACTGCAAATTGCAGTTTAAGTGCAGTTTGAGTGCAGTTGACACGACTGCAATAGAACTGCAAACACGACTGCAATAGAACTGCAAACCAAACGTGTCCGATTGCAGTCGTGTGAACTGCACACCGACTGCATCCGAACTGCACTCTGCGCGGAAGGACGGAGTTAAATTGCAATTTGCGGTTGGATTGTAGTTCAAATGCAGTCCGTCTGTTTAGCCCTACCTAGAAAAACCCTAAGGTTTTTTCATGCAAATTACTAGCTAGGAACAAGAATTACAATAATATTTATTTAATCAATACCAAGAACTTAACCTCACACAACCTTTGAACTTCAAATAAAAAATAATCTGTAATCAATCGCAAATCTCAGAAACCCATTTGTATGCTAATTCGCCGTTTTGACAACAGAAAAATATTTTATCAAAGATGTTTATTCCTCTTGTAAAGGTAAACAACCTTTGAGGAATTTGATGAAGCAACAATATCTGGAAAGAAGGATAGGATTATAAGAGATGGAAGTTAATCAATTTTCTTTCGAACTTATAATCAGTTTATCTAAAATAGATTGGTTACTTATTTCCTTGGAGAGACATAAAACTTTCAATATGTTAATGTTTTAGTGTATGTATTACAGTGTTTTATTAGCATATAACTGTGTAGTACTTATGTAGTAACTGTTAAAATAAAAAAATATTATTCAACTAAAAAATAATATCAAATATAAATTCCTGAGGTTCTGAACTTGACTTTTTTAACTTAAATATTGATAAAACCATCCGATAAAATTGCTTCTTAATTTTTCCGGAAAAATTACTTGTCTTTTTCACATATGTATACTTTTAATAGTTGTAAAAACGATCTGACAAGAAAAAAAGAATCGATACCCAAAATAACCATCAGAAGAAGTTTTCCACTTCCATTAACGGCAAAAGGAACCAACCATGCGTTTCTAACAAGCGAAGATCCTTTGTATAAACCTCTATCAAGGATCAAGACCGTGCAAACGTCCTGAAATAAAGAGCTACTTTTTCCTGCTATTTTAAGATCCCTAATTAAATTCCTTCACGCCAAAGCTTTTACATTTTCCCTTAAAAGAACTTCAAGGAAAAGTAACGCACTTAATATAATCTTTATTGTATTATTATAATACTAGCTTCTGCCAGCGGCTTCGCCCACGTAAACGCAGGTTTAGTCCATACAAACTTTGGATCCCCGTTTCATCCCCTTAGGGTTTTTTTTAGGTGGGAAATCATCTAATGACACGGCAGGGTGTGTCAGACTTTTACTGACTGAAAGCCACTCCTGTCCTCGTTCCAAGGCCTCGGGGTTCAATTTCGCACAACCCATGGAGGGGGTGAATTTAGGAAAATCCTCTCTTATCGCCTACACATGACATAAAGGGAACCTTATGTCAAATTTCACGCTCCTAGTCCCAGTAGTTTTGGCTATGTGTTTATATGTCAGTCAGTCAGCTTCTCCTTTTATATATATATCTAGATTATATAGTGAAATCTCTTAATGAATTCTTACGATTATGCTGAATTTTTCTGCTCTAAGAAATACATTTAACGCCTAAATTTATGTAGAGCTTCTTTTAGAGGTCATTGTACTTTGAATATGCAAAACTGACATTTCGCTTTATTCATATTTATGTCCGAGGTTAAAGGTCGTGGGGCAATTGTTTTTTCTCTGATTAAAGAGATTTAAAGAAATGAATTCGTACATTTTGAAAAGGTCACTATAAACCTGAAAGTTTTAATATGGTCACACTCTACTTTACTTAGAGATTTAGCATTATGGTAGAAGCCAGATAAATTTGCCATAGCGGTCATTAACTCTCTAACAATTATTGTCATTCTTAATTAAAAAAATAGAAATAATGATATCAAACTGCCTCGAATCGACATCTATCGTAATCCTTTATATGTTTTAGACACTGGTAATTGTTTGTTTTTGGGGAACCTACACAGGATATTTTAAAATATTAAACCCCAAGCAAACGCTATTTTGTCTCTAATAACAGTATTCGAAAGATTAATAGAGTTTAAAATCAAACAAAATTCAGAAAACGACAGACTTCTTCTCTAAACCACAAAATTATTGTAGGATATCAACATTTAATCCAATGATTCAACAAAAGTTCCAACAGTACGCATTTCCCAGTACATAATATCCTTCCTCTCGGCACTGAGGTATAGAAATAACTGCCATTACTTCCTGTACGGCCATATACATGACAGAATAATAAAAACAGCTATACATAGATGATAATCATCGCATCGAATCATTAATAACGACACCGCAATCTACGATTTCATCGGAAAAGACACTCTCCATTTACGAACAAGACAATAATTGTAACTGAGTATTATTATTATTCCAATTTATTCCATTTTAATACCCAAAACTAATACCACTTTTTCTTTTTTAAACATATTTATTTCCATTTCGGACGATACCAAAACCTTGAATTTGGTAGGTACAGTCAGCGTAATCAAACCTAATCAAAATTAATTTTAAAATGAGTCCAAACAATTACCAGTGGTGGTTATAATTGTTTCCAGCTGGGCGCTCTCTCCATTTCTTCCTTTTCCTGGGCTCTGCAAGGAATCCTTGGCAGTTCCTAAGAAAGTAATTCGAGTGTCTTAAAATTAAGCTTTAAATAATTATTCAGGAAAGTTTGACTGTATGCAAAGGAGATTAAGAAAAAAGTCGTAAGTTACTAACACGATTTCTGTAACAAAAATACTGACAACAAATCTAATATAGCAATATTACAGAACAGAAAGAAACCAATAAATAACTAGTAACAAAAAAAGAATAACGTGCCTTTAATATCAAATTTATTTGCACTTATAATTTTAAGTCAATCCCTTTCGAAAATCTTGAACTGACTACTTTGACTAATCTACTTTGAACTTCAAAGTATCAGTAGTAGTTCAAAGTATGGGTTTTAAAAAACGGCAATTTCATCAATAAAGACACATAATCATAAAACAATGATACTCAACTACAAAAAAAAAAAAAAAAACCGATCAAAAAATTCTCACAACACGCCTTGAACCCATCGATAGCCAATGATTTATTACATTCATCTCATAAAGGAAAGGTTGGGAAGGCTCCAAGGCTGCGTCTAGAGGTGAGGCCACACGTCTATTCACTCATAATGGACAGCTGATGACAGCCGATAAGTCCTGACAGGATAGCATGACATGTATCAAGAAAAATGGGCAGACTATAGTGCAACTGGTACCCTTGAGTACACCAGATTTCGTAGCGAGCCTTAACCAGCTGTGTGACGTCATATGTTACCTACCTGTTACTGGCTGATAGTTCAATGCTGTCAGCAAGGATATCTCGTTACGGCGCGTGCCCTTTGCTCTATATATTACTTAACATTTACTACTAGTTTATCCAACAGATGTTGTCCTATCTTAGCAATGAACTGTCAGACTGTCAAAGGTTAAGTAATCACAGTTTTCTAATTTTCTGCACAAGTTTTCTTAATTTTTCTTTCCGTATGAACCTTCTTCTGACAATAGCAAACACAACCAAAAAAAGAATTGTGAAATTGGCCCTACCGTTTACGCGTGATGAGTTTGTGACGTGACCAAGGGAAATAGGGATTCATTTTTAGTGCTATAGCTTTTGCTTCTCTCTTAATATTGTAGATACTCGGGCTTTACTTACAGGGCGAAAGTCAAAGCTTTAAAAGCCTTTCCATTAACATGAATCAAACCACCTTCAGCATCTACGCAACAACTTGCGCCCGCTAACAACTCGTCTTCAAAAACGTCAACAATGCCACAACATCGCCGCCCATAACCGAACATAGCGTTGCCTTGCGAGCGCACAATTCTTTTATTAATTATAGTGGCCAATTCAGTGAGGATATGACGCCATGACGGCGGTGTCCGAGCGTGACCCACCTGCAAATCGACCTGCGCACACGCAAGCATACATTCATCCTTGAATCGTTTGAGGTAGAAACTGTATTGTTATTTGTTGGCACGAGCCATCCAAATATTATGGGCCTCAATAATGTCTCGGATTAAATATGTACATTTTAAGCAGGGGACTGGCCGTTTAAATAAATTGATCTTTTACAGTCTTGATACTTTAGTGTCGGATGTGCTATTTTAAAATTCCTTAACGTCTGAAGCCAGAAATAAGCTGCGATTAGGACAACGTGATTATGCCACATCCGTCTCGACGGAATTGGATAATGTTTAAACTCAGGATAACATTAACAATCGATGTATTAACATCTTTTGGAGGCACGTACGGCAATAAAACAGATTTCCTCTACGCAATCGTGTTCACTACAATAATTGACATGGCAGCGTCCTGCGATTTCAAAGACAGCATCATTTTCTTAACTCTAAAACCAGAAAAGAAATCATAGTCAATCCCTAAAAAAGCGAAAATTTCGACACAACTTAAAAGTCATCAAATAGTAACTCAATGCTAATAAAGGATGGATTTCTTCGCCTGTCTATGGTACGGTACTATCGACCTGCGTTATGTCATGCGTGACATTAGAAACGGACGGCGTTCGCGGCGCGATTGATTTCATAACTTCATTTAACCATAGTTTGTATTCCGAATAACGTATTGCCAACATAACGATATGTGGTGTCGAATCGCAAATCAATTTGGAAGTGTTTGCCGTCTTTTCCCAACAATGTAAATCGATACAGTTTTAACTTTATCGATTTATTAATCGACCGTTAAGAATTAGTATCGATTACCTGTTTTAATTATTCGCTTGGGATTTGGAATTATTAAATTAGCGGATGTAGTTTCTTGAATCGGTGAAGCTTATTTTATTGTAGTTTATTTATCCGCACATTATGGCTTTAATGAAATAACACAGCAACTTAAATTATACAAATTAATCGAATATTTAACTGCTTCCTTTCCCAAAACATTTGCAATTTTAAAATTATGGTAATTTGAAAACTAAACTGTCAGAAGGAAACAACTCATTGGAAAGATTATGTGTCCTTGAATTTGTATACCAACCTAATAATCTTAACCTATTAAAATTTTACCATAAAATACAAAAAAAAAATCCAATTCTACAAAGTCACGACCACACCTACTTGTTAAATATTAATAATTCACGTTCATAATTGATATTTTAACAGAGGCTTTAAATAATAAGGAAGTAGCACCCAAAACAATAATCACTTCTCAATAATTATGAGATGCTGTCATAACCACGATCGATAGATTTTTTGTGAAGTGAAGCAATAAGCCAATAATCTCAAGGCGAAACGCGGTAGTTCCGTAAGTAAACAATACTAAAAGAAAAACTAAATGATCTTCTTGAAAGATATGAACAGACTAATGGAATTAGAGTACTCGAGAATGTTGAAACAAGTCTCTTGATCTTATTCCGAGTCTATTTACTTTAAACGAACGTCAGAGAAGAAACTCGAAGCTTTTTGGAAGTTGGTTTGGTCATATTTGGCCGGCTACAGAAGCCTTTAAACGAGTTATTAGTTAAGTATAATTACGTAAAGTTCATTGGTATACTCACTGGCATGGTCAACACAACTGACATTCACGCTCGTTCTTAAAATCACGGCCATTTTGACAAGCGAAAACCTTTCACGTATTATCGCCAAATCCCAGAGGATTACTTCATAGTGTACTGTTTACAATATCATCGTTGCGTGTGGTCCAGCCTTTATTTAAACATGATCTCTCCATTGATTTGATGGAAAACTACTTTTCTCTTTATCGAACCATCAATAAAATTTTATTCAAACTGATTCTCTGAAATACAACATGAAAATTTATATCGAGTAGCTCAATACCGCTACATTATAAATAAATCAGTGTGGTACAATTTTTACATCATCAATTACAATACAGCGGCTCACTAAGTGCGTATTGTATTGCTAGGTAGAAAGCCAGCCTGTCAGTCGGCTGCGGCTGATGATTCATGCGGTATTCAATGCTCATAACGTCGTACGTGAGTTACGAAATGACTAGTCCAATTTAAAAATCCTTTCGCAACCTCAGCCCTTGTAAACTAAATGTCAGTCACATCAAATTTACACTTTACACGCTTTTTATATCAGCCATCTCTTTGGCAGCTTCCAGCATTTCTTAATACATTAAATAGTTGAGAGATTTCGAAAACTTGCTTTATGCCTTGCGTTTGCCATTGACCTGATAGCTTTGATATATTTTTTTTTGTATTTTTTATTTCAAATTTTAATAGGAGACAGGATTATGGCTGTTTTTGTGGAGCAAGGGCGTCAGTTTTTATATAATACAATTGCAGAACTGACCATTTGGTTTAATAAGTTCTATACAATATTGTTACTATAACATGTCGTAAAGTGTATCCTGGTAGGCCAGTAACCGCCGCAAATACGCCTATGACGTGCATAAGTAGCAGATATTACAATTCGAGTATAGACAGTTACAAATAAATGTCTATTTCTGTTTACTGTGCGGTTCGCCGACCGTCCGTCAGTCAGTGGGTATGTTACACAAAACTGCGAATGATTTATTTCATAGTGACCGGCGGGCCGTGCCCGTCGTCGCTCGTACCTAACTAGGCACCGTTTCCGACCTATCCGACCGTCGGCCAGTCGGGCCTGTAACATTGTACAAGCGTCCATCTGTCTGTCAGTCATGATCGTGCGCCTGCGCTTCCAAGAACGGATGCCTGGCTCCGCGTCCACGCCCGCGCTCCAGGACGTCCACTCATTACGTGCTATTAGACCTCCGCGTGCCTCGGATTGTACCGTAAACGGACGCTTAATTGCAGTGTTTTACGGCTGACAGTATTTATATGTGCAGGAGTCCAGGTGCAGCTTTGTCCTCAACACACTGTGAGAATTCAAATTTTTTTGCTTGTTTTAATTTTTGTAGCAATACCATTCATATTGACGTTTTATGCTTTGATATTTCGCCTGATGAAATTTCTAGCTAATCATATTCACTATTCATCGGTAAGACGTATTCAAATCAAGAAGCCACTCTCATAAAACGCCGTATGTGCGCCGCTAACTGCTCGGGCCAGTAGACCATTAAATCGTCAACACGAATGTCTATGCTCAAGCGCACAGCGTGAACCGTTACGACGGGGAAAGCTTTTCATCATGTGGACACGTCCCAGTAATTGATATGTTCCATATCTGTAACGCGATGGAACACTTAGCGCGGAGTGTACTCACTTCTTTATAAATGAATATCAATTACATAAAATTGCGCCACATTTATTTTTTCAAGTTCAAGCCAGAAAGCAAAGGATGTTGTCTATAATGCCCTGTATCCAAAATGGTGGAAGCTCTCATCACAAAAAAGCAGATAAAACCGATATTCATATTCATGAAATACATCGACTTCTGACTGTTTTGACCTAGAAAAAATAATACTAATTTGGTAACTGCCCTTTGTAAAATCAGAGACAAATTCAAAGACGTCATCAAATTTACCCGTCTGGTGGTTTTTACGTACTCTCAAAATTCCACAGACTATGATCATAGATGTCTATTAAAATCTTATCCTTGTTTGTTACGCACTACTTGATACATTATGTCCAACAGGAAAACTTGAGTTCTCAGTATAAATCTTTCTTGGCTACCTTTTGTAGCAAGTTGACACATGGTACAAGAAACGTTCTTATTTTATTTATTTATTTACAATGTTTAATGTTATGTGTTTGTTCTTGAACAACCATTTCAAAGTCAACATTATCCTAACGTCTTACCAGAAGTTGTCATTTCACTTGAAATAAATAAAAACTAATTTATATTGACATAGAGTGAGTTCAAACATTAACCAGCCGTGAAACGGCCGCCTATTGGTCAATTCGACGATTTGACAACTGTTAACGGCTTTGTTATCGTTATAGTTAAATGGTGCAACTCATCCTTAGGGTGTTTTTAATATCGAGTGGTTTTGATCACGCATGCGGGATTGCCCCGCACGCGTATCCTCCACAAATGTCCATTTCATACAAGTATTTATTGTAATGCGTGAAATTTGTTTTTTTTTTTGCATTAAAAAATTTTCTGCATGTGCCCAATCTCGCATGCGTGGTGAAATCCGCACGATATCAAAAACACCTTTACCCGAAGGGATAGCCTCTTTTGTTTAAATGCCTCTCTGTTCTACACGACACATTACAAGAAAAATGTTACGTGTATTCACAACTTTCCTCAAGTCCAAACAGTGCATTTATTACGAAAACAGCGCATGCATCTCAATTGCCGCACAAGTGCGAACAAAGAAGCACAGCAGTCACCACATGGCGACCGAGCCAGACCGAGTGTCTGCTTTCTGAGAACCGCGCCGAACACATACGAACATACAAAACGAATGATAAATGTGAAGCACTTGCGCACTGCTCATTAATTATGAAATACAAATGTACATGATTCTTAACGCTCTCTCTCTCAAAATTAATGGACTTTTTATCGCGTATGTCTCCTGCAGTTTTCAGTGTCGATTCTAGTCAAACGTTTTTATCAATAGGTTCTGTGTTTGGCAGTCGGATTGATCCTTTCTTTAACGAATCGAATTCTAAATAGTTTTGTAAAAGAAATTGGTCAGCCATTGTGGCAAATAATCTAACAGGAAGTCTCTAAAACGTGTCTATCGGATCGAAAGTCGTTCCAAAAATAAGTGTTTTGTTATGTTCGCATCAAATAAATATCTTAAGCTTGTATTCCTTAATTTAAAGAAAGATCTAATTGACTGAAAGCAGAATAGGGACTTACGAAATCAAAACACGTTGTAATTCAATTGATTTCTAAATCAAACGCCGTACATTGTGTATTCTCAATGGCAACAGAATCGTAATAGTGCATCTGAGATGCTCAGCAGGCTGTAGGGTCTATAGTGTTTACTGTCAATCGCTTATCCTGCGATCGCCTGGCTCGCATGCACCGCGCCGTACGTCCGCGGGCTGGCGGGGTCGACGACCTTGCACGCCCGACGTGGAAATACAACCAAACACTGGAAACGATTGCAAAATTGTTTTTTCTTCTATTTTGTCTTTTTTAGGGAAGATTACGTGTGACACGCTACACAAGCAGAGATGTCGTTTAACAAAACATGTGACTGCGACATCTTTGTTTTGGCAAAACGAAAAGTATAATTTGTTTTTGTTACTTTTGTCACAAACCGATAACTGATGCTCGTTAGAAACTACTAGATAATTTTTCCCGGAAAATATTTATCTTGGCTACTGGCTACTGACAACAATATTTTTTTTCCTAAAGAAAAGCTGTAGTCTATCGTCAGACTGCGAAAATTCAGTTTGAAATATGAATCATCAGTTCGCATGACATGTTTCCGAGTTTACAAATCGCTGTTAAGTAACAGTGTTAATTTTCACTCTCCATTACATCTGTCAAGTAACCTTATGATCTTGCTCAATTGCCTTACGCATCGGGAACTTTCTCGCTAGACAATGTCGCCCACGGGCCACGTGGCGCATCCAGTGTTCCGCATCCGTGGCCCATTCAATGTACGAGTGGGCGATTGTGGCTTGCCAATTATTATTGTTTACTTTCTATACTTAATTGCATATTTAAAAGAACAAAAATCCGCGTGAATCATAGTGTCAAATTACTTGACGTATTGATGAAAATAACTGTGATTCAGGATGTATAAGGGGGTTGTAACTCGATTTGTCAATAGATTTGGACATCAAACAAATTAATTTTACATGACTAATTTGACTTGAAACAGTAACTGGCTCAACTATCTATTGCTCAATTCCTGCCCACGTTTGCCATAAGTCACTCAATGTCTCAGCCATCATTTGTAACTTGGTATATGTTAATTTTCACTTGTAAATGAGGCATCAGGACGATCGATAGAAAGTGATATACTCTGATTAATAGTAGGAGTCAGTCACTGTCAAATATATTTGAGTTGAAACGTACAAACAACAACTTTTCACTTCATGTCGAACAAACTGCGAACATTATTTGTTTCACCATTGTGTCGGTCGACGAACCGTAATGACATACATACAAACATGGGCTCGTTTTAATTAATTCTAATAAGTATAAACTTCCTACACCTCATTATTTTCGCTGTAAAACTCTTTCAAGTTTCCGCCACTGAAGTTTATGTGTGTTATTCAACGAATAAATTGAACGGAACGAAAGCTCGTTACACATAATTATATCTTTGAATCCAGATTATGTAAACAAATATTACATCCAAAATTGATGAGAATATAAGATACCCCAATATTGAGAAAAGTAGAGCAACATGAAATGAAAAAATACAAAAATATTTACTTAAACGAAACGTTTTTATTAAGCTCAATATTTTTTACTGAGAAAGTAAGATCTGTGTTAGCAAAGTCGAAAGTAAACTTTGCGGAAAGACATTTTCGTACTTTTTCTTGACTGAAATATGTACAAATACATAATAAAGTAACCACTACGAGAGAAGTTAATTTACACACTGGAAAGATATATGTACAAGTACCTAAGTAAATACATGTAATATACAGTTTACGATAAAGATACAACAGACATATAAATTGCTGTACAATTTACGTTTAATAGCGTTTTCTCTCATGGTTTTATATTTTCTAGTATTGACGGACAAACAGACAACTTGATAGTTCCGATATGCCATCATAAAGATGATTATTATTTCTAGTATCACGATGATTTCTCTTAATTGTATTACGAAGAAAATCTGAATGAAAGTCTATATTAATAATTGTTTTCTTAATTGCTTGACAGGGCACTTAACAGACTAATATACTCCTTAAATAAACCTCATACAAAATTAAGCTTATTAATATATTCGAGTGTTTCCATTCTGCTTATCTGCACTCGTCATTAATAGGTACATTACTAATGAGCGCTCGTTTTACGATTGTTGTCGTGTTCAAAAGTAATGAAGTCATTAAAGAAACAGATCAGTTGATCAGTTCCGAGCGATCAGGAGCCGCTGGAGCGGCACGAAGCATCGGCCGGCTGCCTTTCGGGGTCGGAACACGCCGTAAACAAAACAAAACGTCACACTAACAGACTTATCACACTTGTCAGAAAACACATCGGATATTGACTCTTGTGTGAAGATGAAAGAGGTGAATCGGTGCGTGAAAGTATCGTTACGACGCTGCGCATTTTACCGGCAATCTGTATAATTTGGCATTGTTTAGAATGCCTAAGCATTTTATAGAATGCCTAGGTATTACAAATTGCCTGTACAACGCCTAAAACGTTCAGGCAGTTTATGAATAATTAGGTAAGTAACTGACGAAGTCCTGCTATGGGACTTTTACTTCCGTACGAATCTAACTTGACCATGTCGGGATGCCATAAGTTCCTGAGCTCGCTTCGTTTGCTCTTCGATTAATTAGATCAAGAGTGATGACTCTTAATGAATGTGTTCCCAAAACATTTGGTAAACGATGATCCATCATGTATTGGTGATGCATTGCCGTAGGTATCTGGTGATCTGATAATGGAACGAGATTGGCGCGATTAAATTATACAACTCCAAAGCACATGCTCCGAAATGCAAGCACTAGAAAACCGACAGGATAGCAACTCGCCGTCGATGCGCAAGACTTTAAAGCTTTGACTCGACTTGTCTAGAAAAGTTTTTGTTGAGCTATCAAGTTGCATTATTACATCACAGATCGACATCGACAGTATGCCGGTTTAACTTAGCCTACTCTAGACAAAGCCTAAATGCCAACGAAAGTTAAAAGCTTTGAGGTACCGACTGACACGTGCGATCATTCTTTTAACATGCCGACGCGAATCAGTGCCGACAAGTATGATAACTCCTTAACACCGTCATGCTATAACACTCTTACAATTGAAATAACATTTAGAGGAGGAGAAATTAGCAGATGTGTCAATCATGATATACTTCCGTACCGTATTGTTATGTCGGTTCCGTATACTTTTGTGAGAGGAATGACTCTGCATTCGGAATGAGGGTAAAAGCTTCTGCATGCTTCCCGATTAATTTCGAGTCATCTTTATTTAGTTATTAATGTTTATTTTGCAATAATCACGGCAGATTGAAATGAAACCGCGGCAAGATTATTTAGAGCGTAATTTACAGACGGACAATTTGCGTAATTTTAAAGAACGATCGAATTCGTGTCTCATTCTCGATCTGTCAAAAAGTCCTCCAATTTCCAACATTTTGGCTTTGCTCTGAGATAACATTACAACTTGAGTTTGATTGTCGAATATGGAAGTACTTACTACTTCCATACTTATTACACAACATTTGACGGAGTTAGTAAGTACTTAAGCCACCTTTTTTTCTTACCATTGAATATAACGTACACAGTAATGTTATTACCACGCCTATTCAGCTGCAAATCAAATGAGATTCTAATGTAACGTCATCTTACGTCAGAGCATTATTGCGTACAAAAAAAAAAGCATAAGTTTAGTTACGCAACGTTATCAATTGTTATTATGACCGTTATTTGCAAGTAGGCTATCGGCTATCATTACCTATATTAACACTATGATAGTGGTTGCCCGTGGCTTCGCCCACAGTTCTTATTTGATCAGCTTTCTAGATCGTAACGTAATTGTATATAAGTAACTGTTTGATTGTGTGTTATCGTCTTGAGATCGGTTTGAAATTATGATTTCTTAGATCCTATAATGAAATTAGCAATCGCGGTCTATGGTTGTTCGTTTTTGTTTAAGCTTTTGCGCGAAATTTCAAACTTCGGTATAGCTAGCTGACCCGGCGAGCTTCGTACCGCCTAACAGTCAATAAATGTAGTATACACCGTTAAATTTTAATCGTTTTAATCCCGTGGAGGGCCGATCCGGTACATGAAACACTATCGACCTTAGTTGTACGCAACGCAGCAAATACCTATGGGTCATTGGACTCGCTCAGCTGCCGTTTTCTTAAAGAAATTAATTTCGTACATTTGTAAATTAATGCGAGTTTAGAAAAAAAGGTACTTTATTTTTTAATTCTATCTTTACAAATCGATAGTATGTACCGGATCGACCCTCCACGAGATTAAAACGATTAAAATTTAGCGGTGTATGTTTCGAAATAGGCAACCGATTGCGATGAAACAAAGCCTATGTAATATATCAAGTTACTCACAATTTAAATGTATAAAAGTTATCTGTATCGGTGTAGTACCTACATTTAATTTGATGCGCGCACAACTGTAAACTTCTACAGATTTAATAGATAAGAAAACTCCTGGTGACAAAAATGATGATTGATGCCATAAAGGTAGAATTTTCGGAACCCTAATAATAAAGGAGTTCTATGTTTCCTGATAGCTACAGCTAGGGGTTTTCAAGCCAAGAATGAATAAGTTACTTCTAGGTTCTAGACAAGCGTGTTCTTTGTCGATCTCATCATTGTTTAACATCAGATGGGACAGTGGTCAAGCTAGCAAAAAAATAAAATAAAAAAGATAAGCCATCAAAAATTATACTTAATACTGGTGATTCCACAGAATTAAAATATATAAAAAAAATATGAAACTGGTCTACGTGATAAACAACACATCGCTTCCAAAAATCCATACAAATATTCCTTCACATTATTGCGCATCGGAAAGTAAATAAGAAGAGTAATCTGAAAGGTTTCGAGAAATGAGCATACCAAACATACATACATACAAACTTACGGCCGAGACGTGTGAATTATGTTTAGTAAACAGACTCGGAACGCTTTGAAGATACGGCTATCACGGACGACTGAACTTTCAACTTTGCGAATTATTTTTGGCTCATTTGTTAGACCGACAAATATTTACCTTCTTTACACATACTATTAGACTTATTAGTAATAAGATAATTTGTTTATTAACATATTATAAAGACGGAAATTTGTATGGAAGTTTGTTACTCCTTTACTCTTAAACGGCTAAACGGATTTGGATGGAATTTGACAAACGGGTAACCTATGTCCTAGAGTAGAATATAGGATTTTTTGTCCCGGGAGTTTCTTGCCTTTGAATAACTTCGACGCAGGCGTAATTTAAATGAATTATTTATTGATGTTCATCTGTGTTCATCTTCATCGCATCTCAGGGTCGTCAATGTGCATATTTAATACGAAATAGTTTACGTAATAGCGCATCTGATGACCACGTAGGCCGCATATCCGTTCCATTTTCATAAAACAATGATATAAATAGATTAAAATAGGCTATAAAACATGAATGTATGAAACTGCCCGACCCAAATACGCGGCTGACGTCATTCTGACGTAAGGTAACGTAAGGCAATCGGGATCAGCCCGTCCACCGGGCTCTGGTTTCTATTATACTTTCTACCCGATAAACAAATCCGCACATTACGCCGCACATCATAATACAGGATGCGATTAACTAGAAAGTTATAAAACGCGTTTACTGGGCGAATTTCATATCGAGGTTTGAAAGCAGTGTGAAATAAAATTGTTCACTAGCATGCGAACGGATTTAAAAAAGTATTGAAAACCTTTTCTTTAAAAAAACGTATCATGTAACAGATCATGTAGTTAAAACAACAAAGCTAACGTTATCGATGAAATCAATATCATTTTATGATCGTATAATTCAATAAAATAGTATCAGTTAAAAGCTTTTGTGATTCCAGCGTTTACGTAATACTAAATTAATTGCAATAAGTTTTATATCTGCCACAATCTCTCGTACAAATGTCCCTCTCAAGACATCAGCCAACGTCTGGCTTGGCGTTATGCAAGAGTGACTCATTATTACCAAATATCGATCTACACTACTGCACGCACATAAATCTTTCAAGACGCCGCTGAATCATCCGACCAGGCTATTGTTTATACGACACTTAGTCACGATAAGTAGATTTAATCGACACAGTTCGCCACGCAAATCGACACAACAGTTACGTAAAAAAGAAACGCAAATATTACGGAAACTGTCAATCTTATTTACTGAAAGCGTTGTTATGCGAATGGGTCGGTCGATTCGACAACACTCATCTCGGACGCGAGAAATCTGAGAGGTTACTAGTCATCGAACGTCAGTCGAAATCACTCGGTTCCTATTTCTGTACTGAATCCAAAATTAAAAAGTTTAATTGCAAAGTAACATGCGTGTCGGAGCAATGACTTACCCTGAAAAGTTAATAACTATTAAGACACGGTTCATTGAGAGAACTAGGGCGTTTGCTTCACCGGTTTCAGCAAAGCAATCTTTCACTTTAACACAATGTGAACAGAAAGCGAGAAAAGTCCACGTAAAGAGTTCAATGACAAACCGAGGAAATTGACCGAAGGGGTGTCCGACGTGAATAAAAATATATGAATTAATAAGTTGCCGACTGATATACATCCTGTTAAAAGTATCCAATATTTTAATGGTTTCTTCGAATTTTGGGAAATTTTTCGTCATACATCCGACGGGAAAGGAGATTAAAGAACTCTCGTTTCAAACACAAGTATTTGACAGCCCTGTATTTCTAAGCGCGAAGGAAAAGTATGACAAATCACACTTATTACTTACCTCGCGTTCGCGGTTCAGAAGAAATTACGAATTACACGGTCATTGACGAGCTGACGATTGTAATTCAATTTAACTGCACATTGATGTAGCACTCAGTAGCTTGACACAGCTAAATAATGTTTGCGGAAGGTGCCTAATTACTTGAGGTGTGTACTAAATCAATGATCTTTGGAAAGCTCGTGAGTAATGTTGCGGTCGTCATGTAAAATAAATCATCATCTTTCATGAATCGTGTTTTCATAGATATGGAATAAAGATTTTAGACGTTAAACTACTTGATTTTAAAGAACTATAAACGTAATTGTGTATGCAGCATGAGAAATAAGAACGAATTGAAATGTTACACTTGAATTTCTCCAAAATGACAAAACATTTAACACACCCAAATAGACGTTTTAGAGGAGGCAATAATTCGAAGAAACAGCTACCGTACCGTGCTGAATGGGTCATCCGGAAAAAAATCACCAGTTTCCGTACCTACCATGAAAAAAGACGTTTTGGCAGACGGCGCGGAGTCTGCGCCGGAGCACTTTCTCTGCGCAGACGCCGCTCGCGGAGCCGTCATAGTCCTTCAGGCCAGCGCGCGCGCCGCCCGCCCCTGACGCTGCACGTTTCCGGATATTTATTCAATTTTCTCATTGTTGTTTTATCGCCGGTATCGATTCGGTCGAGCACTCGGAGCGGATGATTGAAATAATACAGCACTTGAGTGAATGTTCGATGTCGACCACGGATTATTGTCATTCATCTGTGAGATATTTCGGAAGTCCGCGAATGACGTTAGGGCCAATGCCCTCGTGGTGAATTCACGTGAAACAGTTCGCTGGAAGGGTATTGTTTTGTTGAGTGTATCGGATAAGTGCATAGTGTGTGGTACACGGTTGTGGGTAGCGTGCCAAAGTGTGACAATGACCACCACGCCTCATCACCTGTGACGCTCGTGGACAGCCGCCAAGTCATGACACTCTGGTACACCGATATATTGGTGAGCATGCATTCACTGTTTTCCGATGTTTTCCCAAGCGCTGCATTTATTTTTAAGAAAATTAAAATTCTATTGATATTTACTAAGCTGTGTCCTTTCGTGTCGGGACTAGGAACACGAGAATAGCTTACGCTGAGGTAATAAGATGAACCAGGTAGATATTATTAGCAAACTAGACGCTTCTTTAAGAATGAGCGTGCATTTTAAGCTATAAAAAAGAAAGATAAAGCAATAAAAACTCGTATACGAAAGTAAGAGTTAACCAAGGTTCTCAAAAACATAATATTGAATAGAGACACTATCGACTCGGTCCGATCTCTAATCGCCTAAGCATCGTTTACCTACATTTTTAATTCGGCGGCGCGCAGGCGTCGCAGACACAACACGCCTCGCAATTACGATTATTGGAAGGTATAGGCAATTGGCCTACAAGTAAAGCGATATGCTATTACGATAGAGGTGCCGCCTGCATCTATCGGGTCAATTACTCGACAGTTCCGACATTCTTCGTGTACTTACTATATAATCAGGCACTCGCCCTCGCAAACGGGACTAGTCGACGAGCTTCCTCATTAGCTCCCCTGCTAATTGTTTATTAGCATCTCTGGTATATTGCATGCTCGTTACGTCATCAGCGTACCACTTCTGACAAGCCGTTGACCCACTAATTGCGTTTGATGTGAATAGGTTACAATCGCTAAACGTTGTCGTCGAGCTTCGAATAGATGAACATGATTTTTTACTTGACTGTTACATATGCGGAAATCGATTAATGTAGGTCAGTATCAATAAATCATCGATTCTTATCGGACGAACAGTTTTCAAGACTATTCGAAGCACGATCGTTTTCTCACATAAACCGAAATTGAGTATAATAGCAACCGATCACGATAAACTAAATGGCTCTACTGTAAAATAAATGTATTGTCTTTTAAATGGAGAGTCGTGCTCATTTTTCGAGTCGCTTCTCCAAGTTAATGTCGTTCGTTTTGAGTAAAGGTTAATAGGTTGGGTGTCAGAAATAAATTATTTGTACATGTTTTGTCGTGAAATGTAACATTAGTTAAAAACTTAAAACCATCTGTTTCGCTGTATTGAATTGAATGGCAAGCTCGGATCTAGCCTTCAAAAAAGCACCTTTGTGCTTTTCTATCTGTATTTGTTCTTTTCGTTTTTTATTTGTGTGTACATAAATAAATAAATAAAGATTGTGGTCACTACTGACAGTCATCCGAAATCGGTCAAGTGCAGGTCGAAATTCTTACAAAGGAGATGCTTACAAACTGTATGACGCCCTGACCAAGACTTTATTCGAAGTAAAGTTTCACTATTAAATTAATAGACTCTGTAAAATGTTAGTTTGTTCACTCATGAAAATTACAAAAGTAGCATCAGCATCAGCAGCCACACAAGTCCACAACGCTGGATCCTAGCTTGATGGTTGGAACGTAAACGTATCTGCTATAATTAATCATGCAAGTCAAACATCGCGTCATTTAACATGTCGAGTGAAATACGGATTCGTGAGCTACGTTTAGCATTGTGAGGCCAACATTACAACTCTTAAGATTTCAATCTAAATACGGTTAAGTAGATGTTAATCTATGTCGACGTGACAAGGGCCTTGAATCGCGTGCCTTACGGCTGTACTGCCGTGACAATGTAGCACGCATACATCCGCGGAAGACGAGACCGCGTTTTGTACTTTCGATTTCCTCTGACTAACAACAGCCACTACCGTGAGCGGGTAAATAAACACTTCTTAACATATCTACCAACAATATAGAAAAGTTCCGTCCTCTTCACGACACGACCTACTTTTCTGTCGTCAATCTTTAAACCGTTACTGTTCTAAAGTTTGTCAAACTTTTTCCGTCGATCAATCGTCATAATTAGCTTTTGGCATTCACTTTAATTACTCATCTATTTCGAAACTGCTTAAAATATCTGCTGGCGAATATTTATTGTTGTCTCAAAGTTATTTAAGACTTTTTCGAACGCCTCAGAATCCTGGGATTGTTGGATATTGTGTTTAAGATTTACCGCACATCACACACACACAAATCAATTTGGCAGATGGATTCGCAAACGTAAAAAAAAACGAGCTATTATTTTGGTGATGGTGCGTTTTGTTCCGGCAGTCTGGCGCCAATGAGATGCGCATAAGTAAAACGCCCGAAATGTTCAGAAGGACTACTAGTATAAACACAAACATTTTGCTTAGCAAAGAACTGCGTTCAAACAATATATTAATTAAAGGTTGTTTGTAAAACAATCGCCTTTATCGATAAGACTGCCCTTGTTACACCCTATAAATTTTAAGCTGCTACTGTATTTTTTGTGGTGCACAAGAAAGAGTATTTCAATCAATCAAGTATTTCAAATGCGTATAACAGAAACTCTGCATTTAGGTTCTCAGCTATCCCAAACAATTGGGTACCTACAACATTAATCCTATATGCTTGCCTAAACTTATCGACAACTGAGCCTTCTGCAATTACCAAATCTATGCCATCGTCATCTCAATGAATGCCGCCTTCACACTTGTCTGATTCACGACTCGTCTGAAATACCTATAATTAGGGTTGGGGTGAAAGCTAGACAAGACGCCTATATTTCAGATCCGTGACTAGTGTCGCCTCACGATTTGACAACAACTAGTTTTTAAGAATGTGCAGTAATTACAATAATTTCGTTAACCGCTGGCTACACGGTACTTCCTTGACTTAATAGATGGCCATGAAAAAAATTGACTATCAATTATTTTGAGCTTTCATTTGTCGGATTATGATCTTGTTTTATTACGAGATTCGTCTTGCACAGGTGTAGGTACGTCATAATAGCATGTCTGCCGTCTCGTTGTAGTGTGGTCGTGCACAAATGGCCTGGAGCCAAGACATTGAATACAAACGCGTACATAAGGTGGTAACTGATCTATTGTTACTCTTTATCGTTAACGTCATCGCACACGTTACTGCTACAGTTCACCGCTAATAATGTAAACTGTTTTAAAGAAAAGCTATTTCTCAATTATTTACAAAACATTAAATGTCTGCGTCATTTTGTGCGTATCTTTATTATGAGAATAGGTACCTGATGTCGTGACAACTTTTTTTATTATGATACTTTAGATGACAACAATCTTTGTACTGAAAGAACTGAGGACTTGAAGAAGCTTGTTAGAAAATTATGACTTTGTTTTTTTTCTTATATTTCTTTATTGTATTTTAGTACTAGTATTGACACAGACAGCCAGCCGTCTTCCACGGTTTCAACAGCGTCTTTGATTACTGCTCCGCTCCCATGAGTCGTAGCGTGCGGATATCCAGCCATAGCCTTTTTCGATAAATAGGCTATTCAATGCTTTTTTATATTATTATTGATAAGCTCGCGTTTGACCACCGTCTTACCTGATGGTAAGCACGCTTGCCTAGAAGTAACCTATTCACTCTTGATTTAAAGACCCCTAAGTTGTAGCTATCAAGAAAAACTGACTCCGGCAGGGAATTCCACTCTTTGGCTGTACGCACAATGTGTTTCCAAAACGCTTTGTGCATATGGATGGGATGTCTACCATGTACCAGCAAAACTAATATAGTTTGTTAGAGAACCAACTCTCCAGCTTTTTATTATTAGTGTAGATAATATCTGACTGCTGTCTACAACTGAGTTTGTCTAACCACCTTGTCTCTTTGCCAACAGAGCCCCGGCGCAGTCAGCGGCGGCGGCACGGAGGCGCAGCCCGGCTCCAGGGACGCCCTGGACGTGCGCTACTCGCTAGCAGCCCTAGCTGATGACTACACAAAGAGGAAACACGTGGTCAGGGTCACCACGGCAGCTGGAGCCGAGTTGTTACTGCAGGTATGTGTGCTTTAAGCTACTCTAAAATTAGCAGTACTACAGTAAATTCAGGATGGGTCCTTAAAGGTACTGGTTAAAGGATCCAGGACAAAATTTGCTCCTTCTTGATTTTATATCACAATGCTTAACTATGTCTAGCAAAGTTTGTACTGCCCCTATTGAAAGCTACTCCGTGACTTTTCTAGCCCAAAGGGTTGTCGACCTGGGACGCAAAGGGCACACATGTAAGTTTTGGTCTGACGTCAAAAGTCTAGCACTCCCTTCACTCCATCCAGAGGAGGAGTTATTTGATGATTTCCAACCTCCAGAAAAGACTTTCGTACTGATGACTTTACCGAGGGTTATATTATATCATGACAACCTGTCATTCCAGTCAAAAGTAGATAAATTTTGCATGCAGGTTTTAAAGTGAAAGAATTTAAATTAGTGAATTTGCATTTCTACAGTTTTCAAAGTACCTCGTACCTAGTCGTAAACAGCTCTATTTCGAACGTTCATTAACCTTATCTGCCACTTACGAAACATTTGAATATAAAAATACAACAATGAGTTTTGTTACATTTTCTATCCAATCCAATACTAACACGGCATTCTGCCAGAACACGTAATTTTGGCAAATTGTTGCTTGCGAACGTTTCAATTAAAATTAGCAGCCACTACGTATGGTATTGTTAACACCATACTTCCTCTGATTCTAATGGAAATTCTATTCGTTCAAACCGTTGCTTTGTTATAATGGAAACCCACGTCTCGGTAAATATACACAAATCACATGAGCTTCTCCAGTATAAATTTCTTCCTTTTTCATCCACCTGTATTCTCCCATTTTTGGGCAAGGTCTCTTCCTTAGTTCCCCATTTTTCTTTGTGTATTTTCTTCTCCGGCTAATCTCCCGTAATCGCAGTTTTAGACGGTCCTTTTCTAAGGACCACTTGCTCCTAAACCTTAACTTCATATTAACAAACATTTCATATTTAATGGGTCCATGTTACTAACTTGAAGTCAATAAGTTAACTCTGGTTAACGCAAGTTTCCCTTCTTCTTTGTCCAACTTTGTTCTAAACTGCCTTCTGTTTCCCACAGGCCGAAGGTGCAGCAGATGCCCAGCGCTGGCTAGCAGCCCTGCGGCGACACTCAGCGGAGCCCCCGCCGGCTGAGCCCGCTCAGCCACAGACACAAACACAGACACAGGCAGCACCAGCAGCGCCCGCACCACTGCCCGAGCCCGACTCCTCCTCGCCGCTCCCGCCGCAACGCAGCAAGAAAATCGGCAGGAATAGGTCTCCTACTGGTAAGAATCAAAAGTCTGTATGTGTGTATGTTCCTGGTCAACCGAAATTTTTTGGACCTGAAAAGAAAAGAGATAAGAGCAGTTTCTTTATGATGTCCAGACGACTGTAAGCAAACAATCCCTCTGTGATTATTAGTTTTAAAACTGGACTTTCCGTCCAAGAACTCAGCGGTCGATAAGTTTTCCTTTGAGGACTAGGGAGTATCCTCTCAATTACATCTTTGTGCTCATAAACTAACCACCACTTACTGCCCACAGGCCCACCGACCCCAACCCTCCCCTCGTCGCCCAAGAGCAAGACGTGGAAGGGGCGTGTGGCGAAACAACTGCGCCGCATGCACGGCGGCGCTGCGGCGGCGGCGGCGCCGGCGGCGGGCTGGCTCGGCGCGCCGCTGGAGCGCTGTCCGCATGACCCGGAGCATCCGCTCGTACCTAAGGCTGTGACGCTGCCCGCACATGCTGTTGAGGTAAGGACTAGGAAACATATTAACAGCGAGAACTAGTGAAAAGAAGATCACATATGTATGTACACCAGTTCCATGTAATTTACTTATAGGTATAGTATTGTTCGGATTCATGTTGCCTACCTTTGGTGTGTTTCCTTAGCTTCTACCGATTGGATGAGAATTTATAGTTTCGCAATATTACAGTATTAAATTCTAGTATCTTGTTACCAATACTGGGTCGATTCCACCAGACTATGGTTGCTTTTGGACTTAAACCTAGTCGCAACCAATCCTAGGCCTTGCCATAACGCTTTAAAATGTCAAGTGTGCAAGCGAGAAAGAGGGATGGAATTATAATAGCTACATCCCTTTATTAGTTCAGTTTAGGTCGTCAAATGAATTGCATTAAGAGCTCAGAAGATCACAAAAGTCAACTATTTGTCAGTCTTAAAGTCCACCTATTTAACTTTTGTTTACTTTCAGGCCTACGGTCTCCGAACAGTGGGCGTATACCGCGTGCCCGGCAACGCGGCCGGCGTGGCGGCGCTAGCGGCCGCGCTGGACCGCGGCGAGCCCCCGCCCGCTAACGACGCGCGCTGGGCCGACGTGCACGTGGCCTCCAGCCTGCTGAAGGCCTACCTGAGGAGGCTGCCTGACCCGCTGCTGACGGCCGACCTGTATCCTGCGTTCATTGGTTAGTAACACGGCTAAGGCTAATTCTTGACCACTATCTGACCTGATGAAAAGCGACGATGTGGTCGACGATGGACCACTAGCCTAGAATTAAACTATTCACAGTGTACCAATTCAGAGGTTTCAATATTAACAGAAACGCGTATCTTCGCGCATATCAAAATTATGTTATAGTACTTTTTACTCCACTACACCGAATATCTTCTTTGTAATGAAGTGACACTACCGTTGCTAGCGACAAAAATGTCTATTCCAAGTGCGCAGGAGTGGAAACACCCAGTGTTGCCATTATACAGAACGGTGCACACTTCTGGGATATCATTAATATGTAGTTGCGTATCGTGACATCCGCGTCCAATAAGCTAAGTCGACCGTGCTTGACTATTAAACACAACTGTCTCCACTTCAGCAGTCAACAAACTTTTTATTAGATTCACTTTCTTAAAATATTTGAATAATGATTATAACTGTTTTCTTCTTCGTAATAAAAGCCAAATATAATGATGGAAGTAAACTAAATTCTATGGTGATTATTTAAACTTAATGCAACACAAATGACAAAGCACTTCAAAAACTTTTTTTGCTAGCCTGTTCTGTCCCACTTCAAAGTAATGGCCTCACTCGAGCCTTTCCATCTTCCTCCTTCCAATTATGACAAAATCTGTCCAGTTCATCCCGCCAATCTCCTCCATGGTATGCGACCCCGTCACATTGTCTATAGGCACCAATTCTATGCTGCTTTGTCCCAAACTTTTTTTTCCCTATTAAGTTTATTCAGCACTTGAGCTCCTATAAATATATCCCGAACTCACGAAGCACAAACCTTACAATATATTTCTTCTTTCTACCCACAGCTGCCGACCGGTCACCAGAAAGAGCGCGGGAACTCCGTCGCCTAGTCCGTGCCCTACCTGACGCGCACTACGAAACACTCAAGTACCTGATCCAACATTTGCGCCGAGTGGTGGCGCATTCCGCCTACAACAAGATGGAGGCGCGAAACTTGGCCATAGTGTTTGGCCCAACGTTGGTCCGAGCGGCCAGCGACGACATGTTGGCCATGGTCAATGATATGTCCAGCCAGTGTCGAATCATCGAGTCTTTCCTCACACATGTAAGTTCACTGAGATATTAAATATCTGTATTTTTAATACACTTGTTTAGATTCACTTGTAAATCAGATAATATGAATTATCGTTAAACTTTTGCCTGTCCAGACAAACAAGTAAGCTATGACTTGTCTTCCAGATACAGTGAATTTTTTGTAGGTCTCTTTATGCCCAAAAAGCGCCATAAACATACTCTTTTATAAGTTCCAAGATACCCTATGCCCAGCAGGGCCGAAGCCTACTGGGGCCATGGGTCGTCCAAAAGGGAACCCCAGGGTCCTGGGATACAAGGCAAAGAAGGAACATGATAAGAGTGCGTTTTAGTCAGTAAAAATCTGACACGCCCTTTCGTCCACGCTAGAGCGCGAGAATTAATTGAATGATTTCCCACCTACGTTCTTAAAACTGCGTATTAAAGTTTTACTTAATTTTATTTCTAGTACGATTGGTATTTCGAGGAGGAAGAGGGCGACCCTCCGATGGACCCTCCCACCAGTGCGGAGGAACTATCTCCTGCGCCCGCGCCCTCTCGGGATTTGCTCATACACAACGTTAAAAAGATTGAAGGTAAATATCAACAGAAACGGTTTATACTCAACCCTGTGACAGAAATTTTGATGTAATCTATGTTTTGCACCAAGTTTTACTTAATCTATAATTTTTATGTTAAATTATTGTAACTATACTAAACGCCAACATTCGTGCCTGTTCGGATCAAGACGTGGGAGTAGGACGGTGAAAATTTCTCGTGTCATCTCGCTCTCACGTTTTATAACCGATGTTGTCACGAGCGTTGGCGATTACTATAGTCAAAGTACTTAAGGCCGAGATTAATTAATATTACTTCAGCTTATGCTTTGGCTAGATTTCTTATCTTGCACTTTTGGGAAATACACTGGATGCAATAAGAGCAAAACTTGTAGATCTGACTTGCAGTGGACGTCTTTCGACTGAAGTGGTGATCTTGCACTTAGGATAGGACAGGAATAATACCAAAGCGTATGCTAAGTAAAATTGATCAAACTCGCCCTTATTATAATTTTTTCCCCCTTTGAATCTGTCGCACCAACATTACCCTCGCCATTATCCCGTGTAAGCAACTAATAATACCATTAAAAGTAGCCTTCCACATCCCAGGCAAGGACGTGTCGACGCGCGACATCGTGTCGTCCATCATCTCGGCCGCCAACAGGAAGATTCAGCGCAAGCCGCGCTCCAAGCCGGCGGCGCGCGCCCCCCGCGGGGACGCGTCGCCCGGCGCGCGCGGGGACGCGTCCCCCGGGGGGTCGCCGCCCAGCTCGCCGCTGGCGTCCCCGCCGCACCACCTCACCACGTCGCTGGCGGACTACGACGGACTCAACCACAAGTACAGCAGGACGCAGGACGGAAATAAGTGAGTGCGACCTCTTACATTGTTGCAACCGCACACAAACCCGTTTTGAAACCAAGAAATATTTAAAAAAAGTTGACTGTCGAGCACACAACCAAACAAATAACCAATAATGTTTGAACAAATAACCAAATCTATGTTATACGTGACAAAGTTCTAATTCCATTGCAACATTTACTTTTTAGGTCATTTAAAAATTTATTGAAAAAATTAACTTATAATATTAAAAACGTTTTTTTTGTCATTTAGAATTGATCTGGAGTCAATGCAAGCGCTGGGCCGCGGTCGTCAGGAACTCTCGCGGCATACTCACGCGCTCAACAACTTCTCCATAGATGGTAAGTTTACAACATTATCTTACACAAATAATAAAGTATGAATAAGACAAGCATTGAAAAACAAAAACGAACTTCTTAGAAGTAGACTTGCCTTGTCTTCTTTATACTCAATTTACCTCAGCTAAGGAACTGGGATTGAAATGATATATTACTTTTGATTTATATTCGTGTACAATAAAGGTGTCCGCTATTTGCCCCACTAGGTGTCCAGTACTGACGTCAGAGAGTAGACACACCAATCCCTTTCTTTTGTCCACATTATAAGGTAGAGGAATGTGAGCGTGCGTGTTGCAATGTGTGTCGCGCCGACGTAACACGATGCTACCTGTCCTCATCTGTCACGTCCCTGCACCGAGCGTTGCACTCACCGGTACATCATAACCCGTGTCACTGTCTAACCTGTGAGTGCAACCTCGTCACCGCAACGACGAACAGATGTGAACAACCGTAGCATCAAACTAATGCTTCCAGTCGGCGGCTGTTGACAGCACGGCTTTAATATGCTCGTGCATTAGTATAGCGGTAGGCGGCGAGCCCATCATCACTGTACATACCGACATCACCCATCATCATCAGTTAACGGCCACCTAACGACGCCACCTAACACGCTTCCGTCTGTGCCTAACCCTCGCCTGCAGCTCGGCGCACACTAATCCGTCCCATGTTGTCGCAGGAACCGGCGACTTGGTGTCGTCTCTGACGAGCACGTTCGACCAGAAGCTGCGCACGCTCAACAACTCGTCGCCGCTCGACGACGGCAGCATCCCCTACGCCGACGAGTGCCAGGACGAGGCCGAGGACAAGTCGTCCGTCAGCTCGCCGTCCGACACCGAGCGACTGTCGCCCGGCGCGCGCGCGCACGAGCTCAAGGCCGCCTGGCTCGCGCGCGACCACCGCCACTCGTCCTCCTCCAGCGACGAGCCCGCCTGGCCGCGCCGCCACCCGCGCGACGACCCCGACGACTCGGAGAAGGAGAACTGTCCGCGCCGCGACGAGCCCGACGCCGCCGCAGCCCCGAGCGACGCATCTGCGCTGCCCGGGCCGGGCGGTGCGCGGGACAACAAACGCAACAGCGCCGCGCTGGAGGCCGCGCCGGCCGCCGCGCGCGCCGCGGACGAGGACGGCGCCAAGCTGGCGCGCTCGTCGTCCCTGTCGCGCTCGGCCGAGCGCCTGTCGCGCGTGCTGCGCTCGGAGTCGCTGAACTGCCGCAACAGCCGCGCGGCGCGCTCCGACTCGCTGGGCGCGGCCGAGCGGCGCGAGCTGCCGGCTGTGCGGCGCCGCGAGCAGGCGTGGCGCTCCACCAAGCTCAAGCGCAAGAACGGCATGCCGGAGCGCGGCATCAAGCGGCGCCACACGGTGGGCGGCACGAAAGACTTCGACAAGGACGGCTGGGCGGCGCGCCACACGCGCACGTCGTCGCCGGACCTGTCGCGCGACGCGCCCGTGTGGCCCGCGCCGCTGGTGCCGCCGCCGCGCCCGCCGCTCGAGTCGCACGTGTGACGTCACACACGCTCGGTCTAGGCTGCGACGCCCGGCCGACCCGGTCTCGACCGACCCATGAACGACTATGACAAGTACACGTCTCTTTAGTTTACGACCTTCCTTCCCGGTGCCTATTTGTTCGAGTGGTGCTGACTTGATTTAGTTTTCTTTAGTGCTGACGCAGAACGAACCTTCTTATGAATTAGTTTGAATTATAGCAAAACGAATATAGTATTGTACTATTCTAAATCGTCTAACAGAAGTCTGATTTACATTTACCCATTACCACGTCGATACTAACAGTTCGAAACTTCATTTCGAGAGAGGCTATTATTTGATTCGATTCAATTGACTGAATAGATTAGGTCACAAATATCTATCTATATTGTATAATATTACGAATGATTATAATACTCAGATTCGTTTACTTCATTACAGCATGTTCAGAATTTTAAATTCCATGCGTATTACAATATTAAACAATTTTATTATCTCTAATAATAACTGAGGCATAGGTATAGTATATCTATAAATGAATGTATAGTAACTGTATTATATCTATTAATGAAACTAAAGTGATTCAAAAAAAAAAAATGAATTCAGTACCTAGTGCAATACATTTTAAAAAGCGTGGACTAGATGGAAACAATCGGTAAAACATGAATTAAATCTACTAGTGGAAGTCTTAACGAACTTAGCTCACTAAATAATGCCAAAGAATGATATGAAACTGACGTAGTAACAGAGCGCATGCGCGGAGCGTATCAGAGTGAAGGAACGAAGCGAGAACGGAATGCAAGGAGTAAGAAGTCGTCACGACTGCGACACGCTGACCGTGGCAGGGAAGCAAGTCGCACTTCCCAATGAGAATATTAGCAGGTACTGCAGAGTACCGCGGCCGAGAGCCTTCCACACGTCTACATTATTTGTTTGTAGTGCGGCTCCCTTTGTAGATAAACAACTACTATTTACGGAGTCGCTGTGGAACTATGACGTTATAGAGTGCAAAACAAATGCATAATACATAATATTAGTGCTACTATAGTATGTAGGTAGAGCAGACAATGAAACTTTATTAGCTACGGAGCCCGCGGGCGTAATATTTAACTCGTAAGATAAGTGATTGGATGTACCCCGGTACACGACATTCTGACCACACTACTGTAACACCACTTAGATGTAAGTCGTACGTAAGGATTATTGTAGTTCTCCTGGAGTTTCGTAATAGTGATTATTGAAAGGATATATGAAAATAAAATGCATACATCACCTACTTGCCTTTGCAATAGTTTTAGCCGATTAAAATTTTATGCACAATTCTCAATTATAATATTACTATAGATAACTTCTACGAATTAAAGTTACCTTGTGTCATCTTTTGACTAGAAAGCTATGTGAGCGTGACGATGATTAATTAGATTATATTGTCAGAAGTTTGTAGATTGTAAACGCTTTTATTTCATTTACATTATATGAATGAGGTGTTTAAATTGTAAATAATGAATGCAATACCTATTATTATGTAATAATGTTAAAGATATTCACTATAATGGTAACAATAGTTATATGTACGTGTATGCCCATGGGAAGAAACGCGCGACTTACAAACGTCAACACTACATTACAGTGATAATAATAAAGTGATCCCTCTTAGCTTCGTAAAAATTGTACATTTCTTTTATGATTAATTTATATTAAATTTGTTATCGTAGCTTTGTTGAATGCAATTATTTTTTATTGTTTTGTTTATCAAAGAAGTATTTTAGGCTAAATTCAATTGTTATTTATTTGTGAGAGATGTAAAACGTGATTCGGCACAATTTCATTTTGAAAAAAAAAAAGAAAATGTAATTATTCTTGTAAATATTTTCGTCGGCAAAATGATGTTTTAGAATTTCGATCTTTAACTTTTAAAATTTTATACCATCTTTTACGTTAAGACGATCTCAAGTTTGTTGAATGTTTGCAAAGCGTTCCTTTTAAAGTTTTATTTGTAAATATATAATTTAATGTAGGAACAGTGAATTTACTAATTTTACTGAATCTTATTGTATGTAGACGGTAGGTGGCAGTAGTGAGCCGCTCGTTCACAATAAAAGACATTTCAGCCGGCTCGCCAGTGTCTGCTTGCAACAGATTTGTATTCAAATAATCTATTCATGTTCTTCGTGTAATCAGCTATAAAATTCAAATAAACACCTTTAAAGACATTTGCAAATATGGATGAATCCACATTTTCAATATTTGTCATTGTGTATATTTTGGAGCAATGAAAATAAAATATTGAATCAATTTAAACCTGTTTTTGTGTTATACCTTAATACCCTTAAAACCTGTATCTAAACAATACGAAAGAAGTTCTACTTGATTGAAGAAGACAATACAACTGCAAGTCAACTGAGTCAATCATATGCCAACAGCAACACTTCAATAGAGAAGTAAGAAATACATTCACTGCTAGATACTAGGCCTCCCCCAAGTGTCGCCACAATGATCAGATTCCTGCGACTCTTACAGTCATCATCGGTCTACTGTGTGGGAGGTCTTCAAATGCTGTCTCTTCCGGTTCGTGTGGTCATATCAGAACCCCTGGTGGGCCTTCGGTCCCATCGACACACTGTTCTACGACCAATATACCTGTCCACTGCCACTTAAGTTGATTCTTCAGTAACACTTGAATTAACAATATTTTCTCAATTACGAAATCCGCACTTACTGGCAGGGTAACTGTTGCTATTAAGCATAGCGATGGGCGACTCGAGTTATCTAACTCGAGTAACTCGAGTCAGACCGTGAGCGAGTCAGCCCGAGTCAAAATATCTACAAACCGAGTTGACCCGGAGAGAGCGCGCGGCGGGCGGTGCGGTGGGTTGGCGGCCCGCGGCTAGCCCGCGAGTCACGAGGCCCGAACGACTCCGAGCGAGCCCGAATCAGCCCGACGCGACGACCGAACGTCCGAGCCGCGAGTGAAAGAGATAGTTCTCGTTCTTAGTTTCTTAGCAGACGGTTAGTCAGACAGAATGAAAACTAATGTGTGAGTTTTGACATAGAAAGCCAGCTCGCTTTTTTTTTTGGTTTGTTTACGTTTTTGTTAATGTTACTTCGTTCGTTGTTTATTGTTTTGTTGCCGTTTCATTAGTTTGTGTAAGATATTTTAACAGAGTTACCTATATGGTATTTGTTTAACTTAAAACTGGTATTCATTAAGAAATAAGTGCCATTACTTAGATGTTGATTAGCTCTGTTTATAGGTGTTAGTTGATAATTAGATGACCAAATACCAAACGGTGCGGTGTTTAATTTAAGGAATAAAGTGCTATTATTATTTTAGTTTCTTATTATTTACGAGATGGAAATGTTACCTTTCGTTTACTTACAGTTCGTTTTGTGATGTGATGTTTGTAAACGCTGGTCTGATTTTTGAACGGGCTCAATTTTGTTTAACTACCATTGAATTAACTCGACGCCGCCACGCAGCCCGCGGCCCGCCGAACCCGAACGAACCCGAGAACGTAGCCAACTAGCAACCCGCGGAACGATGCACCGAGTTGAGCTTTTATTGACTCGGACGGACAACGCGGCGACGCGGCAGACTGAATCGAGTCAACTCGAGTTGCAACTCGAGTTGGTAAGCGAGTCAACTCGAGTTACTCGAGTTACCAAAAAGTCGACTCGGCCCATCGCTAATTAAGCATACTAGAAAAATGTAGACATTGTTTGGTTTCGTAGAAAGGTGATTGATAATACATTAGTGTAACAGATAAATGATATAACAGAAACCAAAATTTACCACCTGAAAGACCGAGGGCATAGAGTACTTTGTAACATACTGAAAATCAAGGGAAAACTACTCTGTAAACTGCAAAGTAAGTATCAAGAAGGGATGTTAGGGAGCTCCATAACCGTAACCGAATCCAAAATAAAAGTTTCAGATAATATCGGATAGGGACGGAGCCTAATTGCGACACGTTATGACAGCCTGTCATAACGTTTCGCATCGTAAAATATAAATAATATTTATATTTTACTTCTGAAATTCATTAAAAATCTAATATCCATAACCCGTATAATAATCATTTCTATATCCGTATCCAATCTGTATCCGAAATTTCATATCCATAACATCCCTGGTATCAAGTTATGGTAAGTATTCGACAGCAAAGCTAGAACTACACTGCACACGTGTGCCACGTATATCTAGGGCTTACCATGACCTCTTATGGAAATATTCAATTGCCAGTGTCTCAAATTCCTTTCAAAAGCAGGCCTGCTTCTGAATCGCTAAAAATCGTACCATGACAGTTCTGATGTTAAATGACTTTTGTATAGAGGTGAACAGTTACGCTTGAAGATCACTTAATTTGACGTTACAGACGGTCATCTGCTGTCAAATAGCACGCCTTAGTACTAAAGTCTATACAAAAAGAAGGTAAACGAATCTTGGGGCCTACTTGCTTTCTCCGAAACGCAATTTTCGTAAACGAACGATATTCAAACGAAGTTTCGTTAGAGCACCTACTCTGTTTCATTTTCGGATACACACAAGAAGTTCGGACCCACAGACAATCTTCGTGACCGAATAGAATGAACTATATGATTTGGGTCTTTTTATATGTCATTTAAAGTAAATTACGGTTTTTAAATTAATTTTAAATCTTGCTTTATTTTAAAATTTTGCATTTATGAGGTGGTTTATTAAATATTTCTTGTAATATTTATAGATAAAACATAAATATGTCGTAAAAAATAATTTTCGATAAAATATAAAAAGACACCATAAAACAACCTTTTCTACGGTCATCGTTAACCGACTTATTTATAGAGCGCTACTTTACTTCAATCATCGGTACTAACGTATGACAACTAAAAATATCTGTATAATCACACGTAACATGTCAATCTTTGAATGTCAACTTGAATTTGACTTTTAGTTTAAATTTTTAAAAAAATATCATGCTGCTAGTGCTTTTTTACGTAAGAAAGTCGGACTGTCGCAGTCTACCTTTTTGGGCCACGACAACTTTTCTTTACATTTAATACCTCTTTGATGTGATTAAATATTTCTTGTAATATTTATGCATAGAATACAAATGAAACTAAAAAAAAAAACGTATTTATTATTGATGATGAGGCGGTATGGTCTAAGACCTTAGCCGGCCCAAATGGGACAAAAAAAAAACAATGTGTAACTTGTCAACATTGTCAACTTCAGTGTTGCCAATTTAGTATTATTATGGCTAAATTTAGCATTTTTCAAAGTAATTTGGCATGTATAAATTCAGTTTAGCATATTTTTAGCATTTTACTCGGAAAGTTTGAACATTATTTCTAAATGCAAAATAAAATCTTGATGTTTCTGTAGTTTGTGAACGCGACCCTAGTGGTTAGGGGAATCCCGCTTGGATTGAACCACATATGGTTTATTGCATCACTCGACGTTGTTATCAAAAGTAATTTAGTTTTGTTTGATTCTTATTTGGCTACGTCAATAAATAACCTATAACCAACTTTATCGTGCAGAGTGGGAATTAATGTCCGATTTGAAAGAATGGCTTCTTCCGCTCTGGTCAGACATCATACGAAGAGGATACACACGAGGGTCCAGTTATCAGCATAGTATTTAGCATTTTCCGAAAATTTTGGCATATATTTGGCATTTTTTGAATGCAGATTTAGCAGAATATATTTTAAGGAGTTGGCAGCACTGGTCAACTTGCATTGTTAATTTTGAAATCAAAAGATTTTTATTTGGACTTTACCTATACTTAACTCAAGTTAAAAATAGGTATATTTTAATATACATATTTTGTCATCACGGTACGCTTTCTGTAAGAAAGTTCCAAGTAGAACTGTGGATGTCGCAGTCTTCCACAAGTTTTGTTGTGGATCTTTGATCTTTGTAAGTAATATTATCATAATTATACAATATAGTATGTACCATGTAGGTATGTACCTATTTGTTTTTAGTCGTGGGTAGTCATTCGTAGAATTCTTTTATTTACCATCTTGGTTGTGTCAAATTTTGTTTTAAACAATAACAATTGATTTTATTACCACATAGTATTAAAAGTAAATTCTATCAATTCTTACCTATTTAATTCCAATATTTTATGATTCTATTAGGTATTTAATCTGTTTTATTTTCAGATCAATGAACCAATACCATCCACCTCCAGGCAATCAAGCTAACCTCCAAACTTTTCACAGCCCGAGGTAGCTGTGGACATACGACCCTGCCAGGAAATCGACCACTAGTGACATGAAAATCTCTGAATCCTACAGGATTCAAGTTAATAAAAAATATAAATGTATTTTTTAGTCTTTTATTAAAGTCTGTTTAAACAACAACAATTTAAGACAGTCACAGTACCCTGCAAACACCATAGTACTCCACTTCCAGTGCTTTGCTGAGGAGAAGCCTACAGAGGCTTTTTGGAGGTAATAAAGGCATTATTTCCTGTTACAACTCCCCAAATAATTACCGACTGTGTCTCACATTATTCACAACATGTAAGTCAGGAATTTGCGTCATGTTGAGCAGAAAACATCACAGTAGTACTCTACTTCCTAATGCTTTGCTGAGGAGAAGCCTATTGAGGCTTTTTGGAGGTAATAAACGCACTATTTTCTGGTACAACTCTTCAAATAATTGTCGATTGAGTCCCTCATTTCCCACAAACTGTGTGTCAGGAATTTGCATAATGTTGAGCTGAAAACATCACAGTAGTAGTCCACTTCCTAGTGCTTAGCTAAGGAGAAGCCTTTGGAGGCTTCTTGAAGGTAATAAAGGCACTATTTCCTGGTACAACTTCTCAAATAATTGCCGACTGAGTCTAACATTATCCACAACGTGTAAGTCAGGAATTTGAGCTGGTTGCCGGGTCTTTGTACGCTCTAAACATTCGTAATGTAGAGCTGCTTCAATTAAAAGCATTTTTGAGGCCATTTTTAGCACTTTTCTTACAAAATCAACACAAACGAAAATGAAAAGGTAAGGTTTTTGGTTTCGTCAATTTGACGTTAAAATTGCAAAATATTCGTATGTCATGATCATATTTTTTTTCGAAATATAACTAATTAGAGTAGGTTTAGAGATTCGGTACGTCAAATAATTTTCGTTCGTACGAAATTTCGGGAACGAAATGAACCATGGTAGGAAACACGCCGATTTTCAATCGAAACTTCGTTTTTCGGAGAAAGCGAGTAGACCCCCAGTTACAAGCCTGCCGAAAGTCATAGAACAAAACTGCCAGGCAGTTTAATTTCAGCCCTGCTTTAAGAGGTCATGGTAACCTCCCTGGGCGCGTCGGTCTCCATATATTTTATATGGCAACTAGATTTGTAGAGCTAGCTACATTAAATCCACAACACGCGACGTCGTTCTTCGTACAAATCAGGCGTGCTCCACGTGTGCGTGGTCTAATGTAATTGTAGCTTAAGTAACGCGTTGTAGATTCTACTTGAATTACAAAAAGTGAGGTTCTCAATACGACATATTACAAGGACCCATCTGACTCGTGATCTATCTGTTGCCTATTTTTCTTTTTGTTTCACTACCCTTTCTTATAACAGTGCAACGAGCCGAAAGGTCGTTCTCACAGAAAAAAGAATAAAATAGTTCATTTTGATACAAGTGCAGAAATTTTTGCGACCGAGGCGGAATTCGCACGAGACGTAAGGCCCATAGATTATACACTTATACTGGTGTAAGGCCCGGCGCCCATTATCGGCATCAGCAAGGAAAGGGATCCTTCGGCATCCCTACATGCATACATTTCTGACAGTGTGCGTTTGCATGTAGGGATGCCAAAAGATCCTTTTTGTTGTTGATGCCGATCATCGGCGCCGCGCCTAAAGCAAACATACACGATAGGTTTTGCTGTCAGTTTTGACTTTTGCCTACCGTCTAATGCGATGATTGACGTTTTTTAATACTGATTGACGAAAACCATCATTCATGTTTGATGGAATTGACTGACGCTTGAATGACCATGTAATGTTTGCCTAAGGCGAGTGTGTTAGAGCCGAGGGCTGCAGTGGCAAATTGAACGTGTATCAAACGACGCTTTACAATACACTTACCTACAAAGAAATTCTTTCCCTGAAAATTACGTCGCATTTTTGTTCATTTTGCACTGAAGAAAATTTTCCAAAGTTGTCATTTAGTCAGCTATCGCAATTTTTTTTTACCTTAATCACAATATGTGGCGGCGGCGGCGTACCATCTAAAGAATTCTCTGATCCAACACTTTTTTTCACAAAGATCACAAATAAAAAATAATATTAGACTTTTTTCCCGCGCTTTTTCCTTTTCTGGTTGAAGGAGAAGCAAAGGTACCAGTATCAATTACTAGTTATACATCCCTTGTATTAAAAATAGAAATTCAAATTTTTTTTTTCAATTTAGAACACAGATAATTATTAATTTTTTGATAATACAAATATTGTGTAAATAATTTTATTTAGTTATGATATTCTGTTCATAAACACAATTTAAATTTTCATTAAATGTTTTTGAAACCTTAAAAAATTGCGCCTATTTGCTTAAAATAAAATATCACCGTTGACCGTAATTAAATGCAAAAGTAAGGTTTGAATATTTAATGAAATTGTGTTTAGGAACCGAATGTCACAAATAAATATGATTATTTACACAATAATTTGTTATAACCAATAAATTAATATTTATCACCTACCACTAAATTCTTTCTTTTTAATATTTGAATTTTTAATATTAGGAATAGGATGTATAGCCCTTTGATACATTTGCTTCACCTTCAACCTGCAAGGATTAAGCGCGGGAAAAAAGTATATCAAATATTATTAACTAGCTTATTCATTTATGTTATTTAAAAAAAAAAAAACGAATTTAAGATTTGAAGAGAATGAGATGATTTACTTTAGATGCTACGCCGCCAGATGTTGTGATTTAGGTGCAAAATATAAATAAAACTAAAATGTAGGTAGCCAATTTTTTTTCAAAACAAAATAAAAAAAAATGCGACGTAATTTTCAGAGAAAGTATTTGAGTCCGATAGAAACGAAATAAGAAGAAGAGAAAGTATTTCTCCTTTAGTGTATTGAAAAACATCGTTTGATACACGTGGAGATTTATCACTGCGGCACTCGTCTCCATAACAACCTCGCCTGCACGGCTCGGGTGATTTATCACTGCGGCACTCGTCTCCATAACAACCTCGCCTGCACGGCTCGGGTGAATTTCGCCTCGGTTGCAATGACAAACTTTTTCCACTTGTACCAAAATGTACTATTCTAGGTTTGCTTTAGATATCGGTAGAGAAACATCTACATCGCCCCATATGAACTAGAGAATCGATTTCGTTCAGCAGGAAAACAGGGATAGCGACGAATAACTAGTACATGGAACAGGTAATTGTATCACTCAATGAAATCAAATCACGACAAATGCCAGATTCCCTATACCCTCGTTAAGCAATAGATCCTATTTATATTCTAGGAAATCTTCACTACCTAAAGGTTCTGAAAAATTTACAGTAATCCTGGAGCACCAATTTAACCAACCCTGCCATGCTGGTCTTTACAAATACCGGCACGGATCTTGAGCGCTGACTTGAACTTGAAATCGCGCAGACTTGAATGAAAAGTGAGGTATTGGATCTCTTTAGCGCTATGAAGTGAGACGCGGGAGCTGGGAGTACATCTTTGTAGTTACAGTGATTGGCTCGACGATGTGTACGGTAGACGACCTACAAAATTCTTTGACTGATATCAAAGAAAGGGGAGCCAACGATAGTGTGACTGCTGACTGGAATAAAAAAAAGGGTGATTGTGCCCCAAGTAATATGGGATAAGGGTAGGAAAATGACGAAGAATCAATTTGCAACATAACACTACATCTGCTCTGGTTTCTTGTCCCTCAGCCCTGAGGGGGCTGTTGTGTTGACCATGGCAGCGTGGCGTCCTGTCGCAGGTATGAGACCCATAAAATACAAAGCAGCACATTAAACTATTTTCAACTTTAACTTTATACATTTTTAAAACTTCGATTCTCAACATACCCACTGGTTCTGGCTTACTTGTTTGAGACAAGGGCGCGGGGTGTCTGGATGGCGCCTTTCACCCCCTTTTCGCAGGGAAACTGGCAGTATGAGAGCCTCAGGGTGGCTAGGAACGTGTATCTCCGTATTGAAAAAATCAAATGGAAAATTAGACAACATACCACAAATGTAAATGACAACGTTCCACCTTTAGAATACGCACCGTAATTAGAGACACAATACAAAGACAATGAGAGAGCGAACTCCAGCGTTCGCTTGGAGTTTTTGAATTAACAATTATTTTAAATTATCATGATGATACAAATTTGAGCTTACCTTTTGTACTTGTCGTCCTCTTTTATCTGTACAATACGTTACGCACAACTCTGCATTCAACTTTTATAAATATGTATATTTTATTGCACCTTCAACGCAACGCACAGCGAGAACAAATCGATTGAGAAACCTTGTTCATTTAATGGCTCCATCGCCCACAGTTGCATACAACGCACTAGTGTGGGGGAGTAACTAAATATAAAGATTGGGTCCTAACTCGTTCGAGATTTACCTACCCGCTTTTTGTCTTTATTCTACTATTTTTTTCTCTCTCTTGTTACATTTTTGTTTTATTCGTCTATTGTATTTATTTTTACAATTTAAAGTCGAGAGAAATTGGAGGTTTCATCTCGGAATGAAAGTTAACTTATATAAAAAAAAGTAAAAGTAAATAAACCTTAATTTTTAGGGTTCCGTACCTCAAAAGGAAAAAAACGGAACTCTTATAGGATCACTTTGTTGTCCGTCCGTCTGTCTGTCTGTCATATGGTTTACACATAAACCATCAAAATAGGGTTTTATTGGCGAAATGTGTTGAGTGTGATAAATATGTGTAAGATAGTGTGCTTGTTTAACCTTTCAATCGTGGAAATTACAGACACAATAGAAAGACAATAGGTGCGCGAACGGCGTTCGCTTGGGGTTTGATGAACTAAAGGCTTGTCTTGTTTATACTGTCTAGCCTCAATGTAAGGAACAGAGTTTGAAGTAAAAAAAAAACAAACGAAATGCATTTTTGTGTCATTTTATTAATATGTATTACATCCATTTAATCATAACATCAATACATAACCTTTTGTTATATAGAATCAAAAATATGATAATTTAAACATTCTATTGGAAAATCAGAAAGTTAACTTGTACCCATTTTTTTTTTTTTTTTTTTTTTTCGATGGGAAAAATCATCTTATGACAACCCCCGCTCTTGGGCGGAGCGGGAGATAGTGTCAGACTCTTACTGACTAAAAAACCCATCCCGTTCCTTCAAGCCTTCATACCGGGGCTCGAGCGCCCTTTCGGATAACCCTGGCCCCAGTAGGCTTCGACCCGGCTGGGCCCCTGCTGTTGCTGACAACTCCTTGAGGCGCGCGGGAACAGCGCGCGCCGTCGACGACTTGGGCTTGGTCCGGACTGTTACCGGACGGCCGGACAGCGAGCTACCCATTGCTCACTGTCCGCAAGCCCGCGCCTACGGTGGCTGGAAATCGGGATCGGAATCCCGGCGGCGGCGGCGGCGAGAGCGCCGTTGCCTGATGCGGTCGGCCTCCTCCTTAGCGAGCATTACTGCTTCGCAGAAGTCGGCGACCGCCTGCCACTCCTCCTCGCTCCGGACCATGGCCTCGACCAAAGCCCGGCGCGAGAGGTCTCCGCCGCCGATCACCCCCACGAGGGCACGGCGATGCTCCGTCCAAGCAGGGCACACCGCGATTGTGTGCTCCACCGTGTCCTCCGGGCGTTCCGCACAGTGGCGACACCCGGGCGTCACTTCCGCTTTAATTCGGAACAGGAACCTCCCGAACTTGCCATTTCCGGTGAGGACCTGTGTCATGCGAAAGGTAAGGACGCCGTGAGGTCTTTCCAGCCACGCCTCAAAGAGGGGACTTATCGCCATAATTGTGGCGTGCCCAGCACTGGGTTGCGATAGTCGCTGACGCCATTCCACCATAACTTGTACCCATCGAATTGTATTTTTAGTTTTTTTTTTTCTTTGACAAAAGTAATCTAAATAATGTAATTAATAATAATTTAGTCAATGTACCAACTGATCTAATACATAAAACAGTGACTTAACGCTACTCAATACTCGACCCTCATTACTTTACAGAATCACACACTTTGAACTTTTCAGTCATGTCGATCTACGTAACTAATACATTAAATACTTAACACTGACAACTACGTCCGGTGAGGCCGGAGATCGGAACAATCACATGAAACATCAATTATTTGAACTATAAACACCAATGAGCCTCGAAACTGAGTGAGAAGAGGTGCTCTCGATACCCACCGGGACAGTATAATCATGTAAGCATTCGATTTTCCTTTAGTTACATCATACATTCTCCCAGTTGGTATCTAGAACTTAAGTCTAACTATAGTGGAGTATCCAAAACTACTATTGAGTATTTAGTCATTGCTGCAAAATGAATGTCAATATTCTTTCTACATTGAATAACTGTCTACAAAGCTCTACAAGTAAAATTGGCAATTCTTATGTTAATTCCTGGTATGTTAGCGAGCAGTTTGTGATGTGCTGAAATTTTAAGATCTGTATAAATAAATTATAAACGTAAATGCGAACATAGCAAGCATTTTAGGACCGACAATGCAGAAAATCTAATTTTATTATAAAAATATATCATTAGAACAAAAAAATAGCACTCTAATATTTTTGGCAGGCGAAGCAACTCGTCGCCCTAGGAATAATTGTACTGATAAACGTTAATAATGACTAAAAAATAAATAAGAGATCGTTTAAATTTTGAGTCTTTTACCTAATGCCCGTATTTTTTATACGCATTCATTCTCTAGCTACGTGGCGAGGAGACACGAATCCCTCAAAAAAAACCTAGGGGGCGGCACACTCAAACATCTTAAGGAGTATATCGTGCCAAATTAATAAATACATTCGGAAACCGGAGGTGCGAGCTCACTGCACCGCGCCGCGAGTACAAGCGCACAGCCTCGTGAGTCTGTGCAACCCTGCCCTTACACAACACACATGGGAACATCAATATGCTTGTTAAATACTAAGAGTTACCAAGCATATTGATGACCCCACGTAAACAAGCACATACATACATAGCTTGAATAACATTACTGTTCTGTGGCTATAACTCGATAATTTTGCTATGGCCGAGTAGTTAATTGCGCGTCCATTACCCCAATACGAGGATCAGATTTTCAACATACTAGCTAATGATAGTACCGAAATACTGCGTCTCTGAAACTTCTACCTATTTTCTCCCTCAACGCCCCCTTTACAACATTATCACGTACTACGATAGACCACTCATTTGTCAAGCTTGGCCGATGAATCGATTTTTTTTTCTTTCGACTATAGTATTGATAGTGCATAAAGCCCTCGGCGAGCTAGTAGAGCTGCACCTCACGACCTGGTAAGCCGACCATAGTAAAACGAACGAGCTATACACAGAACAGCCAAACATTCAAATTGTATGGTTGTGTTAACTCTTACTAAACTTAGCCTGTTCTCATGTTTCTCAACTAAAAACTAGGGTGGCATAGATAATGCCGCCCTAATTATTAGCGACCCAACGACGACTAGCGACACCAAAAAGGCGTGCGGGACTACAACAAGCAAAATTAAGTGCTAATGTGCGAGCGATAATTTCCCTTCAGTTTTTACAGTAGATTACATTAGCGGTCACTTCTAAGAGCAAAACTTTTCTTAGGCGTTCGATCGACAAACGTTGTATTGTTGTCACTAATCCGTTCATAATCAAATGTTAACGAGGTACATTATTTCAGTTTTACGGATATTAAACTAGAATATTTCAAAGTAAATCTAAAGTAAACCATCAAGGGAGAAAATCGTAACTCAGCTGCGACGTGGCGTTATGTATATTTAGGCGGGTCGCTGCGGCGTTGCACATTAGAACTGTAGTCGCTTGTAAGCGGTCGTCCCTAGTGATGGTACTCGCGGCGGTAGCGGTGATGGTGGCGTGCGCGGCCCGGGCGCGGTCAGTCCGCGCGCTCGTGCGGCGGCGCGGGAGCAGGCGGCGCCGCGGGGGCCCAGGACTGTGCGGGCGCGGCCGGCGCGGCGGGGCCCCACGCCTGCGAGGGCGCGGGCGGCGCGGCGGGGCTCCAGGGCTGCACGGGCGGCGTGGGCGCCCGCGCCTCCGATGACAGCGTGTCGCCCGCCGAGCTGCCTCCCTCGATGGCCAGACTGTTCAGCAACATGTCGAACAGCGTGTCCTGAAATATTACGGCACATGTTACACCGCGCCGTCTACTACAACAATCATGAAGAAGAAAGGAAGATGATCAGATCTACTTATTCTGTTTTACTTTGTATGTGCTTCTAACTCAGAAATAGTGAATTTCATGCAAACGCTATCAGATATACCTACTACTAAAATAAAACTTAAAAAAATATGTGAAAGGGGTAAAGAATTCTAATATTTATCAAATAAAATAAAGGTGCTTAAAATATCAGAGCTACAATTTTACGCAGAATACAGTAAAAAAAATAAGTGTGCACTAGATCCTACAAAGGGCCATGTCACTAATGAAAAAGAAAAAGCTTAACACATTGGAAGAGCTATCAAAATAATCACTTTAATAAATTTTGATGTTGGCAGCTCTTCAGCGTAGATCAGATGTGATGATTGTAAAAAAAACTCTATTTAGTCCGTCATAAAATTTTGAAAAATAAGCAACACGTATTTTTTGCTCTATCAAATTAAATTAAAAATGACAAAGATAACACACACACATTAAAGTTCAAGAGAAGGCGTTTTCGAGATTTTTAAAGCACTGTGTATCTTTATTTTTTATTTACGTGAATTAAGAAAAAATACCTGGTCACTATTTTTTTCTTACTGAATTGACGAACTAAATAAATAATAAAAGGTGTAAGGACAGCCCTTAAAAATTGTTTGTTATCATGAGCACATCACGTGTTTAAGTATCGTACATTAATTACCAGTCAAAAAACTCTTGAGGAGTCAACCCTATTATAAACTTAGTGTAAAAGGAGGAAGGACACAGATGCGTAGCTTCATTGACGAGTATTCGTTATTATACGCTTGATGTACGCCTGCGAGACGCTTGTTTGTTATAACTACGAAACTGTCGAGGAAGCGCCGACGTCGCGCTGTCGTGTCGTTGCCGTTTATATGAAGAATACGCGTCTAAGAAGCTATGCGTCCGTGGAAAGTAGGCCTAAGGAAAAAAAAATGCACAAATAAAAAACAACATTACATTAAGCTGAACATCGTTATTTACGTTGTAATCGAGGACGGCCTCCACGTCGTCGGCGTCGCTGACGGACGACACGGAGGGCCAGTAGTCGTGCAGCGCCAGCGGCGACACGGGCGACAGCGCGGCGCGCTCCGGCGTGCCCGGCGGCGTGCCCGACACGTGCGCGCCCAGGCACGCTGCGAGAGCACACAACCTTGCTTTCATTTCTTGTAGGCGGAAAATACATGAAACCTAACCTCTAAATCATAGAACACAACAAACTAAATTAAATAAAAACCTAAACTTTAAACTTCGCGCGATTTGACACTAGGTTGCCAATCTGTGTTAAATGCGAATTGAGATTTATTCACGAGATACTATACCTATGATTATCCATTATTGCATATTTATGATTATCCATTATTGCAGTTGCCACTCTGAGCGCAATCTCTCCGATCTCACTCAAATGCTTAACAAAAAAAAAAACAACACTAGTGTGTTGCTTTCTCAATCATCGTGTTGGTTTTTATACCTGGCTTATCTGTGACCTCTGTTCCCTATAAAATCATTAATAATGTGAGTAAAATTTGAAAGCTTCAGTACTCATTCGGGAATTTGTTGTAATATTATGCCTGGCTTTGGAAAAAGTATGAATGAAATGTTTCGTGAGTGTCAGTAACTTACGAAAATTACGAGTATATTATATGACATACGCAGTGAACTTGTGCAAATCGTGAATATAAGTACACATTTGTTTTGAGCGGCTACTGTATGTACTCGTAATTTTTTTAACATTATACCTAAAAAGTTAAAAGCGACTAGATGCTTATAGCTTGCATCGCTGGAAGAGGACAGCAAGCGTCAGGCTGGATCGAACGATTGTTATTTTGGAGCAAGTTAAAGATTACAGGCTCAACGGTGCAGGCTGGCTCGAGCAAGGAACGGCGCAGACAATAGGCGCGTCTACACAGAGCGAGCAGCGTCGCGAAGCAGCTCGGATAATGTGGACGTGCCTACGCCCACATAATCCGAGGTAAGCGCGCACGCCGCCACGGGCGAGTGACTAAGCGCCCGAGTCATCCAGTGTCGGCTTTTTGTTTTGCTTAAAGGCGTCTCAGTTGTTTGCCGCGCGCACTCTGGACGCTCTTATATATTACGAACATAATTTCTCGGGCTTGCCGCGCACGGTAACTTTGCGATGATACCGAGGCTGCTCGGTTTGTGTGGATGCGCTCATTGACCAAAGAGTATTAGTGGGTGAGGATGATAGAACAGTGGTGCGAATACGTACAGGTGGCAGGGTGCCTAGTGTCAGGCCGGTGCCGCAGCTGGCCGGGCGACAGAGGCGGCTGCCTACGTGAACGTGGTGCGGCGGGCGATGTGGCGGCGCGACCTCGGGAGCGTCCTGCAGCGGTACTGCGACGAGCACCTGCCTCAGGGCTACCCGTACTACTGCTCCAGTGACGCTTACTGCCGCCTGATAACGTAGGAACACTTGTTTATAGTTTTTTTTTTATATAAAACATTCGGAGGAAGTATGAGCACATGCACTCGTGCATGTGCACAGGTGTAAGTTTTCTGTTTTACAATCAACAATTTATTTTTGATAGTTTTGATAACAAGACTAGCTTTATGTTGATGTTTTTATTCAATGATTCGCGTTCTCTACGAAATCATCACAAGTCCTAAAACACTAATTCCTGTTCCTAATTAAAAACAAACACAAAAATAATATAATCAGCGCATGACTTACTGTGGCGCGAGTGTTTGGGCGTCAAGCCGTTCATGCGCATGAGGTTGAGCAGCAGCATGTCGGTGTGCGCGGCGGTGGACAGCTGCGGGTCGTAGTCGTGGCGCGGCGGCGCGTGCGCGGGCGTGGAGCCGTCCGTGCCGGCCGGCGTCACGCCGCGCGACGCCACCGCGCACACCAGCCGCCGCAAGATGTCGGCGCCCGACCCCGCGCCGCCGTGAGCCGCTTCGATGTCATTCTCACCTAATATGTAAACGACTATTACTTTCACATCAAACTTTATAACTTGATTACGCGGGTACCAGACATAGCTTCAAACTCGCGTACCTAAAAATCAAAATGATTCAGTGCAAGGTTTAAAGTTTTTTTTTTCTCTATATTAAGTGTTTCTCTTAAAGCTATGTCTGACGCCGACTACACGGGCTGCACCCCACTTGATCACACCTTACCGCGCCCGTACTCAGCCGACTAGTGTACTGAGTAAAAGCTTTTACAATTATACCGACAGTAAGTTGCGTCAAAAATAATAAATAAATGAATGTAGTTTCATCACAAATGTTGTAGTTTGTCACTAAGACATGTTGCAATGAATGTAATCATTTGGATATATACGCAAACTCATTCCGCACTGGTCTTATAAGCGACAGCGAGCGCGGTATGGCGCGGTGCGATCAAGTGAAGTACAACCCCACAGTGACGCTACTTACTGCGGCCGTGATGCTAGTTCTTGTTAAATCAAAATCTCGACGGGGGTTCATCCTTTATTTATATTTATTTAATTATGAAGCTCCGCGTTGGCTGTTTACGTTCTTACTCATACAGTGACAAAATCTAACGACGACGTCTTGAAAGTTGTGTACTTGAGGAATTTTCAGGAGAGGACAGGTAGGGTGCGGAGCAGGCGCACGCGTGGCGGCTATGTGGCGTGCGGGGCTCGCGGGGCGCGCGGCCCCAGCGCCCGGGCGGCCGCGCGCAGCGCCCGGGCGCCCGCCCCCCCGCGCCCGCCGCCCACGCCGCACCACGAGCAGCCCGACGAGCCCGACGTACCCTCTGCCCCAGGACCAGGGTTAGGAAGCGGGACGGCCGGGGGGGAGGTGCGGGGCACGACCCTACCGGGGCCAACACACGAGCACGGTACCTTACTACTCTTCAAACAGTGCTTGCCAAAAAATAAGTTAATATGGTTTCTTTAAAATCTATCTACCAAAATTAATCTCATTAAGCAAATCAAATATCATTCGAGAAAGTACATAAATAAATAAAGTACAACGTTACCTGACATAGTTTCATCGTCAACATCGTTCTCTTCGTTAGAGTTTTCGTCCACGTGACTTGGATTATTTTCATCGGCGAACACTTCTAGTTCGCTGAACATCAAGTCCTGAAATACATAATTATATAGTAGGGGCGGCCAGATGGGAATTTTGCGCGAAACTCGAGCGCATCACAAAATATATGGGGAGAAAACTTGCACCCTGTAATGTAGCTCTACCACACATGAACTTTTAATATAGTGGGGCGAGTTGAGGGCAGCCCGTCAGATTAGTAAAAATAAATGGTTCCTCGGAAAAACTCGAGCGCATCAGATTAAGACAAGATAAGTAAGTATATGTAGAATTGTATATTTATAATAATCTGACAGTTTGAGCGTAGCATAAGCAAATGGGCGAGTCATAAGGTCGTAGGGTTCCTGTTAAGATTTTGTTGATTAGTGGATTTTTTTCATTGCAGATTACTAAGATTATTTTGTTATGAACGTTGAAAATTACACAATGTTAAACTTATCGATGGTTTTAACTACATCGCCCCATCGGAAACTTGTCATAGACCTTTTTTTGTTTTAGAACCTAATCTTCACAATCCAATAGGTCATGGGGACCTATTAGATTGTAAAGATTAGGTCATGGGGGCTTTAGTAACTGAAAATTTAGCATCCCAGCCTCCCCTACTAATATTAAAGGTTATCGCACAGAGTCGGTCGGACACGGAGGATCCGTTTCAGACTTAGTCATCAACTCGAAAATGGAACGGACAGGAGTCAACCTAACGAAAGTACATAACGGAAACGGATCAGCACGTCCGGCACACATCTACTAAGCTACTACTAAGTAAAGTCATGTTTACAACTAGACGTCGCACTGTAGTAAACAGAGAAGACTAAATCTAAATAAGGCGCTATACTTAAGTACTACAGTTGATGATGAAGTGCCTTGTCCAGAAACCGATAAGGACATAGCCCTTCTGTTTGACGCGTGCCTCAAATAGATGTCATCAAGTTTCTTCTTGGTTTATGGTCAGTAACAGTTTAGCACTCCACTCAACACAAAGCGACACTCGACGCACCCACAGCGGGAGGAGTAATTTGATGATTAAAAAAAAGGATGGTGTTGAGGAGTAGGTTCCGACGAGTCCAATACAACGCGCGCGCTCAGCTCGAGTGAGGAGATAAACAAATACAGGCCACGTTCGTCACTGTTGAGTTACTACACAATACAGCTCAAATCACACCGAGATGGCAGCGGCCGGCAGCGAAGCGGCGAGCAGTTTCAGTATCATATAATTTTAAACTTTATCTGCATTACTCTAATACATAGTATTGCTTGAGAAACTTGGAAAGTCTCGAGGCCGCCCGCGGCTCCACGGGTATTCCGATGACTCCCGTATTATAGTAAACTCACGCCAGTATCACTGCTGCTCTCCGAGGCGGCGTGCAGCGGGTGTTGCGGGGCGGATTCCGACGAGTCCAGTTTTCCGCCCGCGTTCAGTTCGGGTGACGAAATGGACGAACATAGGACCACGTTCGCCACCGTCGGGTTGTTTGCTTCTGTCACTGGGCTGCTTGATACTGCTGTAGATAAAAATATATTGGGTGAGGAATAGATCGAAGTTAAAAGTGAGTGCCAATATTACAAAAGAACTAATTTCATTTCGAAGCGATTTTCGAACACAATTTCTAAGCAATTAAATTAAAAATTATAAGTTATTAATAAATTATTAATTCGAAATAACGTTTCAACATTTTAGGACTATCTCTTATACCCCATAGACTTAATCAATACATTTTCTTTGAGTTTATAAGTCATTATTCGTAGAATAAAAGTTTAAATTCAGAGAATTATAATTAAATTTAAAAAGTTTACCATGTAATAAAAAGTTAGTTTTAATCTAAATGGTTAAGTTTTTCTGCTAGTAGGTATTATATTTTATATTATTGATACGCTAAAGGCGTATCTTTGCATTTGCACTGATGAGTCACTATTTTCTTAACGTGAACAGACTATAGTTTCAGATAAATCGACTAAAGTTTATGTTTTAGTTTTTTTTGGTCCTTTGAAAACTCTCTGGAGTTAAAGTTTTGTAGTATGATTTATTATTCTCTGATGCTTATTGGTGCTTGTTGGCGAGCTTGCTGGGCACGTTGGCACTTATACATATAATGTGTTACCGGTGAGAGTAGAGTCCTTGGCGGGCACGTGATGCTTGTCAGGGCGGGGCTCGCCCTGGCGCTTGTTGGCGAGCTTGCTGGGCACGCGGCTCGGCGCGTTGGCAGCGCTCAGCAGGGTGTGCAGGCTTACTAGTGCCATGTTGTCGGTGCCCGATACGTGCAGCGAGTTTGCGGAACTAACGTGTAATAAAACAAAATAATGTTATTTCACGAAGATAGTAAACTTTGTAAAAGGCATCATAGGTTTAAATAATTTATTTACTCATTTCTCTAGGCTCTCATGAATGAGGCTGTGAGATTGAAACCGGGCAAGTAGTAGTTGCAGGGGGCTTGGGATATAAAAGACGCACACAAAAAAACTGAATAAGAAGCTTCTATTATAGTTAATATTTATAATATTATATTCTTGAACTTGAAAAGGAAAGCCTTTACTCAGCAGCGAGGCAGTATAGGCTATTCTTAATTAGAATCTTAAACTTATAAAATTATGGTCCTTCGAGCCGGATATTGCGATGTTGCATGTACTAAGGTCAACACAAAAAGACGGATTGAGTGGCGACCGAGAAACGTATGCATATTTTAGTAAATAAAAGCTATGAAGTTTTGGTAGTAAACAAAAGAATGGTTATAAAGACATACCGCGAAGTAGATGGCAGGTTGTAGCCGGCGTCCAGGGCGTGCGTGGCGTGCGCGGCGTGCGCGGCGTGCGTGGCGGCGGGCGGCGCGCGGCGCTCCAGCGGCGGGTAGTCGCCGTAGCCGAAGGCGCCCGCCGCCGCGCTCGACACGTCGTTGTTGCGCGACTCGTCCGCGAACATGCCCGTGTTCAGCAGCGAACCTAAGTGAGCGCGCCCTGACCACAACTCTAGTGCTATGCCTACGTCATAAGGGACGGACCCGTCCACTAATAACGAATTACGATCTGCTGGCGGAGAGAAAACTCACTGATACTCTAAATGAGCTAACTTCATTTTATTAGCGATAAAGATTTGTTGAAAAGCTTGTCGATCATGGGAATGTATGGACATTTTGAACTAATTAAAAATCATTATCGCTAGTAAATGTCACTCCATTTAGACCCTATTAAGCTTGAATTCCTCCTGCTAAATTAATGTCAGTACCCACCAAAACATTTTTAATTCGCTCGTTGGTACCCTAGTACTACACCAAATACTAACTTCAGCTTAAAGAGAATTCAAGCTTTAAGGGTAGAAATCGAATATGGTAGGAGCTAGATAAATTTACAATAGCGGTCATTAGACCTCTTTAATTTATTGATATTGTTATATTCAAGAACGGAAATAAATATATAAACCTGTCTTGAAACGACATCTATCGTGATCCTTTATACAAGGTGCGTTTTAAAACTGCACAATATTTTAGGAGGTTGTAATAAAACTCATAAATAATCATGTGAAAAAACGATACCTGGTCAATAATCAGTAATACTTGTTATTTTATTTTTTAATTATACTAAACTAATTCGATTGATCGATGGCAGCGTGGCCGTGGCTAGGGTGTGGCGTGCGGGATGATGATTGGATGATACATTATGTATGAAACTATCGTTGCGAGTTAGTGTGTGTGAAAACGCCCTTTATTTTTACGTGTTTGTGTGTGTGAAATAAAGCGCGGTTATAAGGCAGGTATCAGACTGAATGCTTTTTAAGAAACGTAGTTCACACATACCGATTTTCATAAATAAGAAAAAAAAAAAAATTACCTACTCATTTTATTATTGATTCGGGTCGAGAATCACTAACATAATTACCTCCTGAAATATTTTGCAGCTTCAAAACGACACCTTGTAATTTCTAGTAATGAAAACAGTTCATTGTTGGTTTTCCGGGTACCTACGCAGATATATCGGGAAAAGGCCAATGTATTCAATTACAAATTTATCTAACGCCTACTGTCAACCGAAACGATTGTGGTTAAACATCCATTTCACCGACCTGGACTTGTAAGTCTCTGCCCACTTATAAGATTATGCGGCGCGCTGAACTTCCACTGGTTGCCAAACACGAGGGAATCGCTGAGACTATTTCCATCGACGGGGTTGTTCTGCGAGGGATTGTCGGTGTCGTTGTTGCCCGCGTTGGACTGCGCGGTGCTCGAGCCGTTCTGCGCACGCGTCGCCGCGATAGAGTTGCGAGACATCTCTAGGGAAAGACGCTGTGGGGAGGGAGGTCTGTTAGCTAAGATTCAGTTGAAAATGCTAGTGATTTTAAAAAGCCTCGGCAACGTTTAATTGTTTATAATTACTGGCATAAAGCGTAGCGGACAGTTTTATACATGGAAATATTAATTTGACGTTCAAATTACCTCTAAATAAAAACAAAAGAATTTAATTTCTATAATCATCATCACCATCTTTTATTTTTGTGTATTGAAATAGGTAAATTGAAGTTCCCTACATTTATTTTGAAAATTGGTTCAATTAAAAACTAGATTATGTAGGCGTTTCATAACTGACTACCCTGAAAAGGAACACCGAAAAAAAAATAAGAGGTCAAAGTTTCTCAAACCTGTTATGGTCAATTCATATGAATAACTTAGGTTAATTCTATTATGAAATAAACATTTTTAATTACATTATAGTATGGGCGAACTGACATATTGAAGTTCCTAATAAAGAAACTTATTATTTATTCTATGTGATGAGTTAATCTCAACACTTCGATTTGACCAGAGCCTACAACGCCAATTTAAAAGTTCAGAAGCTACTAGAGTAATAAGCTCAAATCCCTTACCTCTTTGAGATCATTAATCTGCAGGATGTGTTGGTTCTGCATGGTTATCAGCTGGTTGATGTACCATTGCTGGTCGCGGCATCGCTGGTAGAACGTCGGTGGGCGCACTTGGAATCTTTTACGTGAAAACAGATTTCAAAAATATATGAGAGAAAATTTTGTCCCCTACTATGACGTGCTAAAGCTATCATTATTCCGTATCAGAGAGAGACGGAGCTGTACTAGACGAATATATCTATCTCTTTAGCACAGTTTATTAATGATGGCAATGACGTCACATTACGGGAACAATTTAAAGACTGCTAGTACTTGTTCACGTTGAAACGCGCGGACGCGGTGGCGGGTGCGGTCGCGAAAACATGGCGAATTCGTGTTCACATTGGCCGCCACGCTTTTGCGCGTCACACCCGCCTGGCGACAAGTTTATACCATTTGAACTTACTGACGACGCGGGTGGATCGCGCGCTCCTCCGCTAGTTCGACGTGAACAGACACAAACATTTCAAGCGTTTGATACAGCCGCGAGCTCGCCGCGCGCGCCAATCGCTAGTATGCCCGCTACTTAGACCGCACGTGCGTTTCGTACGTGAACACTTCGATATTAAGCCATATGTTTGATATTTCGTGACCGCGCCCGCCACCGCGCCCGCGAGTCAACGTGAACGAGTACCTAGATTAATGCATGCATTGCTATCACTACCTAATTTCCTTTTAAAAAGGAGAAAAACTCTGAAATGTCGATGTATTATTATATGTGTGTGTTGTGTATGTATGTTCTTGTGTGTAATTTGTAATTAGATGATTTTATAGTGAAAATCATAAGCAATTACGAACACAAACTTGAGAAAAAATTTAATCCATTCATACCTAAGAATAAGAGTATCAGTCTCGGGGTCCAGATACCCCTCACTAGCCAGCAGATCCAGCCTGAAGAAACGGTTGTAGCCCCAGCACTCGCCCACCTCGAAGTCTGACGCGAATTCGCGCACTATGTTCTTTGAAGGGTCCCGGGAGACTTGGTGCAGCATCTCCACACGGTACTCGTATCTGGGACATAGTGAGTGTACAGGTTCTGCTCAGGGAAATATGGAAGAGTCCAATTACAAATGATGCGTGAATTAGAGTGATTTTGTACTGAGATTGGTTTGACGTAGGCGCTGTCGCTGGGTAAGTACGCGGCTGTTGTCGTCATCGAGAGCCACATTTCGACCTGGGGTGCTATTCTCTAAGAAAACAGCCTTGAGCTCAGGGGTGCTATTCTCTAAGAAAGCGCAGCGCTGGCACAGCGACGAGTCGTGAGCGCAATACATTGAATTAACAACCCAATGTAAAGGGGCACTGGGTTGTTAATTCAATGTACTGCGCTGACGACTCGTCGCTGTGCCAGCGCTGCGCTTTCTTAGGGAATAGCACCCCAGCGCTGGCACAGCGACGACCCTATTCCCCTTTACATTGGATTGTTAATTCAATGTACTGCGCTCACGACTCGTCGCTGTGCCAGCGCTGAGCTCAAGGGTGTTTTTTTAGAGAATAGCACCCCTGGTGACGACATCAGTTTCAGCGGCGCGCGGCGCGGTGAGCGGGGCGACATTGGTAACAAAACGCGTTTTCACTATGAGCGGCGTCTCGTGGCGTGTTTCAAACATCTTCATACTTTTGTGGTTACCGCTCGCCGCCCCGTGCTCAGCTACCGCTCACAGCGGCAAGGTCGTGAATGGACCGTTAGCGCATCGTCTACAATGCGTTTGTGCGGTATCATCGGTTTATGCTCCGTCTATTTAGCCAGTGTCAAAGTTTGGAAATTAGTTTCTACAGTAACTTTGAATCATATTAGAATGTAGTTTTTGCAGCTTTCAGCAGCAATATGTATCGAGTCAGCGGTCTCGACATGCTTCGTCGAGGTGGTCAACTCTTTCAAGTCAGACTCCCATACTTACAACAGACGGTGATTGCTTTGTCTAAAACCCACTCATTTTCAAACAACAAAGTCAAATCCCGTTCTACGTATTGTACTTTCATTACGTACATGGTTTACATAAAATGTATTTTTTTTTATGACAGTTCTCTAATACAAGCTGTGTGAACAGTATATGGATCGGCGCAACACTTTGTTTTTGTTTCACTCTATCCTGTCAACCTTTCTTGATTGATATCAGTCTTCACAGAAAGCATCCATCTTTTCAATGGTTTCTTTTATTATCACGCATTTCATCATATCTATAAACGATTCCGTTTCCTTTTTTTTTTATCCATACTCGACCCACCACACATCCATCTCAACATTCTGATTCATATATCTCTAATCACGGATTTGTAGATTTTAAAGCTTCCGTTTGGTTGCAAGTTATTCCAGTGAGAGCCGGTTCACATTAGGTCGGACCGACAGTTTACCGTTGAACGACTGTCGATTGTCACTGTTCACACTAGACGCTGCCGACCCGACCTAATGTGAACACCACCGTCGGCACGGTCGTTTTACTGCCCGGATCAAGTGCCGAGTGCGGGGAATGAGCGGGTGAAAGGGTGGCGGGCGAGTGGCTCCGCCGCTTCGCGCCGACCGAACGGTGCTTTACTTGCCAGTACGCCAATATTATGCCGATCCGACAGAAATCGTGGCTGAACGGCCGGTAAAAGTGTCGGCTCTGTTAGTTTTGTCGGGTCGCCTATATGTGAACGGCGCTATTGAAATACATATGCTAATATGGATCCGACACTTGTCGGCCCGATAAAACTGTCGGTCCGACCTAATGTGAACCCACTCTGATCTGTCACCATTTCATCCATTCATCTTACACTTGTATGAACTCACCATAGGTTATTTATCAGTCTCCACTACCTTAATTTATTACTTACATATTCACAGCTTCTTATATACAATAGTAGAATTTGTGTCTAACAAGTTTAAAGCAATACTACCAATATAAAGGACAGATTTACGTACGAACAAGTAAGGCCACATAGAAGATCTGAGTTATTCTAATGTCTGATTTGTTTTACCTAATTTTAATACAGTTGCATCGTCAATAAACAGTTCTATATTCTATAAGGAGTTATTTATACAGATGGAGTACGAATTTGTAACAAGAACCGATTCAACAAGTGCTGTACCAAAAAATGTGTCGCATGTATTTCGAAATCTTAAACTTCTTTTGAAAATCACTATACGTAAGGCTGACCCCACATTAGGCGTGCGCGATCCTCGGGCGTGTGAGTAGCGCGGGCGACGCGAGCGCGCTGCGTGAGCGTCGCGTTTTGCTGCCGCGCGTTTTGGCGCCCGCAATCCCCGCCGCCCGCTACTGTTTCGGTCGGTGAAGGGGAATAAACGCTATGGCGAGCGCCGCATGCGCGTCGCTCACACGCCCGAGGAACGCGAGCGCCTTATGTGGGGGAGGATTAAATCTACTACACTGTACGTACTACTATATTTAAATTATCCCTAGAGAATTTAACTTTATAAAGAGCTAAACAGTTCAGAGGCATTTATATTGATTTTTTTTTAATGTTCTGTAGTGTAGTCAAGAACTTTTAACCGTCTATGTCGGATACTTCCCCGCCAGGGTCGCACATCCCGACCATACGACTTCATCTCGTCGGCTCTTTTGTCAGCTAAACGATATGGAGTACCCAATCGCAAACGCACGACACTGGCGAATATCACATGAAAACACAAGATTGTTCCAAATTAGTGCGACATACGTTTTGTGAAGGCACTGTTTACGAGTATGTTCAAGTGGTCTAAGTAGACAAAAGATGGATATGGTACAATGATAAGCTAGCTTTCCACAGAATATTACATAGGAGTGTTTTTAATAGACAAGTGATAATTGACATCATCTGACGATTTAAAATGTGCCGTTTTGAAAACAAAACACAATACTTTCTTCGTTGATTTATTGTTTGATTTATTATTTCAAGAGTTTATACTGTCTATGAACATGAAGACAAGGGTCTAGTGGTCAATAAAATGTCAATTTATCACTTATCATGGCATAAGAGCATTTAAAGTGAGCACACAGAAGAGAAATAAGGCACAATTTATACAAAAGATAGTGATGTGGACGTGGCTATCTTTTATCTATTTTTCACTTCAGCAGAGGTCCAGGCTCGAGATGTGTCAGCGAGCTAGCGCAGTATCCTGGGTGTTCGATTTTCCCACCGCGTAAGGAACACAAAGATGCGCGCCAAAACTAAGATTAAAGATGTTACCCGAAAAGCTGACACACTAAAGTGGGATTGGGCCGGACATGTTTGCCGCATGTCGGATGAGCTGTGGGCTAGAAAAGCCACTTATTTGGTCCCATTAAACGCAAGGCGACATCGCGGCAGACCAAGGCGAAGGTAGATAGATGAGCTGGTTAACTACCAGAGGGACAGGCTGAAGACAGACGTGTGTGAAAAAGGGAGAAGGAGGCCTTCGCCCAGCAGTGGGACATAAATGGGCTAACTAACTAACTATAATAAGAGAACTATATTTGACGGCATCGTTGGCGCACTGGTTGAGCGACTGGCTGCTGCGCTGCGTGCCGCAGCTTCGATTTCCGCACGAGACAAATGTTTGTATGGCCTACACATAAGTGTTCCGGCGTCTGGGTGTCTTGAGTTTGTGACTTTACATATTTGTAAACGTACCCACGATACAGGAGTTATTAGTGTGAGGGCAAAGTTAAAAAAAAAGGATTATACAGAAACAAAACAATCAAACGTATTCTCAACGCGTTAACTCTTGAGCCATTCCAAATATGAAGTAGCCACCTTTTTGGGAAAGGTCATGAACAGCTGTTTACTATAACAGGTTAATTTATGTGCATATTGAAAAGGATGATCAAATTACTGGAGAGGACATTAAATAAATGATTGTCATAATATTATTATGTCGAGAGTGCGACTGATTCTCTCTGGGAAAAAGATGGAAAGGCCTTGAGAGACTGATCTTTCACAGCAAGGTACAATTGTTCTATTTCATGAAAGTGGTTTGGTTTTTTTTTCTCGTTCTGAGTGAACCGTGAAACTTTTACCGACTAGAACCTAAATGTGTTTCTTCAGTCGCCCTTTGCGTTCCAGAGTTGGGTCGGTTACCCTTTCGAACAATCTCAAGAGATAGAGAGAAAGAAAGAAAGATTGTTCGCCTCGACGCCTTAAAACAACAATACGACGTGGCGTAATGACGCGTTTATACCGCGAAAATGAGCATACGATCGCTTGTGATTGGCCGAACGACTACAAAAAAGCAGTAGATACAAAAGGCATAATTGTCAAGCCACGTCCTCTCTCAAGCTATCTTTTAATACAAATAGCGCCATAAACACCAACAGCATGCTAGCACATGTAGCTACATCTAATGAGCAACTCCCCTCAGCCCGCACTTACCTCTTGCCTACTCTTAACTTAGCAGTGCTTGCAATAACGAAATACTAAGTTATTCCACTATCACTTACAGGGTACAAAGTTATCAGGGTCAGGTTGTGCATACAAATCAAGTGTTCGGAGGTACTGCGACGTGTTAAGGTGAAAACTATGGGCCCGAGTGTAGCCGTGGTCTCGATAGATGGCGTTAAGAGGGTTCTTTTCCACTCGCCTATCGTAACATCGAGCATGGTTTAAAAGCTTATTGCTTTATCTAACGCAATCCAACGCAATGTTTGACCAAAACTCTGTCGGCATTCGGTAATTCTGATATTATCTCGAATATTTCACAAAACTTGAAACAGGAAATACATGTTTTTTAAAAAATCCTCAAAAGCTTTTGAAAAAAATTGTCGAAAAAATTACCTTCATTAAGAATCTCGATTAAAGACAACACGAAAAAGAAAGATAACGCCTAAAAACTGTCAGTATTCGGTAATTCCATAATTTACTCGAATATTTTACAAAACTTGTTCCTGGAAATACGTGTTTTTTAAAACCCTAAAAAGTTTATGAAAAAAATTGGTTGCCTGTAAAGTCGGTATACGGGCGAAAGTTTTACGTGACAACGACTTTGAGTGGTAAGTGGATGGGACGCGTGCCTTTCACTTTTTATGTCTGTCTCTCTCGCTCTTAGGCGGGCTAACCATGCCCGAGTGGAAGGGACGCGTGCCTCTCACTCGCTCTCATTGTGAGCGCATAACGTGAGCGGAGCGTAACGCAGTTTCTTGAAGTGTCACCCGGCAAACCAATTTATAAGACGTTGTCACGTCAAAATTGTCGTCATTCAAAATCTCGATTAAATGTGCAAGGCTTACGTACTTTTTTATATTTCTAATATATGAGATTTTATGCAGAGCCAAAGTTTACGTAAAATAACAGAGATTTTCAGAGGTCTTTACTGGATTGGTTTTACACAAATTTATATTATGCTTTCCATTGAAGTCTAGATAATATGCACAAGATACCAAAAATATCCGGAGAAATATGTGTATCATAATCACTTAGGAGCGGTTATATGAAAATGTACCTCAAGTTGGCCGCTCTTAATAACGCTCCCGTATAGGTACTAAAAACAAAATAGAAGAACATGGCCACGCTCAGGCCCGTAGCTTTCACCTTAAATGCCATCATTGTTCCAGAGTGAGGGAGACGGAGCTATACAGGGCGTATAACACTATCTCATTCTAACAAGGAATCATGATAACATTGGAAATGTCACAGTACGGTCCCAGGTTACTGTTTCACCACTTTTAAACTAGGATGTGCCAATGTTTTGTGTTCTACTACATATTTTACTTGATAAAGGCAAAATAAAAGAGATTTTGTGATATTACTGCATCATGTGCCAATAAGAATTACTACTACATAAATTGTAAGAGCAAATATTATCAAAATTTTATGATGTCTGCGTTTAAAGATTTTAGTTATATCTGTGGTGAAACAGATCCACAAAAAAAATACAAAGTAGAGAAATCACATTCGGATATTTGTGGGATATAATAATGTAAACAAATAAAGTTATAACCAACTTACTTGGAGGTCTCGGGTAGTCCAGCGCTAAGCTCGAGGAAGACGGAGAGATAGTTGCCGCGGACCACTCCGTTGCCGTCGGGGTACACCTTCAGGCGCCAGCAGAGACCGTTCACGTGCAGAGGAGCGGAGTACACCGGGGCGGCTGCGTGCTGCAGCTGCGTGAAGTTCGTGAGAGGGAACGTGCTGCTGTCGTAGCTCGGGACGATTTCACTGCGGGAGGATGGATGGGAGCGAACTGTCAATACTTGTCGAATTTTCGAATTTCAAAAAATCGCGAAAGTTCGTCATTAAACGCTTTTTTTTAAGTTGGAAATCATAGAATGACTACCGCTCTGGGTGGCGCGGGAGGGCGTGTCAGACTTTTACTGTTGCCCTTTGCAACCTAGGACTACAGGTTTTCTTTTCAGCGGTCCTAGCTAGCAGATATAGGCCCTGCTGGGCCCCTGCGGTTTGCTGACATCTCTTTGAGGAGCGCGTGGATCACTACGCGCTCTTGACGACTGGGCTCGGTCCGATTAGCTACCGGACGGCCTATCCAGTATCGTGGGAACGCTCAGAAACATGTAAGCTCACGTACACTAAATACCTAGACCCGGTAAAACAGGTCGGTTTGTAGGCTATACAAATATAATTTCTGTGCGGGGATCGAACTCGCGACCCGCAGCGCAGCAGTCAATCGCTCAACCACTGCGCCAGCCATCTAAGACGTGTTGTCGTAGAAATTGCTCTTTTTACTAGTGAAAACCGCATCAAAATTCATTGCGTGTTTTAGGAGTAAGTAGATTAACAAACAGACGCGGAAACCCAATGTGTTTTATACTACAATGTAAAGATCACCAATAAAACATCGGCAGAAATGGGTAATCCATTAAACCCCTATCGAACGCCGGCGTTCGCTCCCTCATTGTCTTTCTATTGTGTCTTATCACGGTATTCGAAAGGATAAATGAAGTTTGATAAACAAGATTAAAGGAAGCATGATCACTTGCCTGTGGAAATCGGCCGGTACTGGAGCAGTCACGAAGCTTGCCATCGGCTTCTTACGAACTTGGTGAATCATCTTCGAAAGTTCACCACTCTTGGATATTAATTCAGACCTGCAAACATGGATATATTTACAAGACCCTTTAAGGTAAATTGTTTTATTTTTTTTCCAATAAATAATTTAAACTTGAGTCATATAAAACATTAATTTTAGTATTGCGAAACCCAAAACACGTGTCTAATATTTTAGTGTAAAGAATCTTTGTACAAAATTTCATAACTGCATCATGATAACTATGTATTTTTGCTGACTTATCTATACATCTATTTCTTCTTCCTGCCCTTATCCCATATTACTTGGGGTCGGTGTAACATGATTTTTTCTTCCATTCTGTCCTGTCACCCATCAAACTATCTATACATCTTCTCTATACAATAAAATTGGAGTGTCTGTGTGTAATATTGAAATAACTGCTTTTTACTACATGCATATGAATATATATATGGTACATACACCAAAATAACATTTTTTTTTAATTTTTGTTGTCTGTCTGTTTGTCCGGGCTAATCTCTGAAATGGCTAGACCGATTTTGACGGGACTTTTTGGGCAGGTAGCTGATGTAATAAGGAGTAACATAGGCTACTTCTATTTAAGAAAAAATAAATTCAAAATCCTGTAGTACACGCGAACGAAGTCGCAGGCACAGCTAGTTGCTTGATAAGTCAGCAAAAATAAATAGTTACCGGGCCATTCAGGCGACTGAGAAGTTGTTTTGCACTTGCACACAGCTGTTTGCTGTTTGCTATGACCAGCCGTGACTTGAGTCGTACTTAGTGTCGGTGGTGTCCAACTTATGGCCTTTTTAAATATTTTGGGAAATGATATGACATGGTGTAAAAACTATTGGAATCCGTTCAGTTACTGATTCTGAACAAACTATATTCAAGTTTCGCATAAACTAAAAATAATATTGTATAGTTTACCATCGCTTAAGGTCATGTCTGTTTTTGTATTTCCAAATAGTTTATGGCTGAAATAACGTCTTTACAATCCAGTCATGAATAAAACTCGGCTGTTTCCGGAAACTCGTCGAGCAAAGCCGAAAGCAACATGAAGGAAACAACCATAAACAATAATAAACACAGTAAATACAGACAAACATGCATGATTGAATGAACTTTCACATGCAATACTAACATATTTGATGATGTACGCTTTCTGGTCATCCCAAAACAGATTATAGCATGAAGGTAGAAGACACACAATTATTATATAACAGTGACTGTTAAAAAGTTAAGCTTTAAACCTAGGCGGTCTTAAATATCCAACATGTGTTTGTTGGATATATTCGACCGCCTTGGGTTTATTCTGTCAGGGTCGCACATCCACAACCAAATACACTATCTAGTCAGCTCTTCTGTCATCTAAGGGGATTGAAGAGCTAAACGAGACGGAGTACCCAGTCGTGAACACACGACTCTGGCGAACAGGACACAAAACACTTGTTGGATAACTCCGACACAAGCGGTTAAAGGGTTAATTTGTTACTCCATTAACTTAATCTGGTACCTAATTCCTTCATTTCATATTCATGGAAAATATCTGTCATGTATGTGTCAGGAAGACCTCTCCACACACTGAATATCTAAGTATTCTTATTGGAACTTTACTACTACTACATTTTATTTTACTATTTTTTTAAATTTTTTTTTATTCTAATTTTTCTTATATATTTGAGGCAATACCACCTCATTTGTGTTATTCTTTTAATTGTAGATCAATATCACGTAAACATAAATATTGTAAAAGACATTTCAATCATAAACTAAGAACCAAATAAGGTACCAATTTAAGGCAACAGAGTACCAAATATATCACAAGACTACCTAGTACTGGAATGCAGTTGATGCTCTATCTCCTGCAGCAGGTGTTCAAGTTGCTCCGTCTCCTGAGTCAGGCTGTTCTTCTGCCCCATCAGAGTGAGGAGTTTGGCCTTTAACGCAGAGTCCAGGCGCGATATCATTAGTTCTACGGCGTTCCGAATCTCGCGTACACGCTCGTCTTTGGCAGCACGTACAGATTCCACATTGCGTTCCTGTGGACAATAGTTAAAGTATACAATGGTGAAGAGGAATATAAATATTGCCATTGGGCATACCATCTCAAGGCTTATTATAATAAGCTTATTACAATTGGCTTACATATTGTATGAGGATATGAATAATATGAGACATAATTAAGCAGATAAAAGAAAAATATACTGTAAAACTAAAACACAAAAATGATTAGGAACAAATCAGAGGTAGGATGTTATATTAAGCCGTCTTTGGGTATACCTTAAGGACGCAGAAATAAGGCTTTGATACAGCAAATAAATGAGATTATCATGAATCAAAGTACATCAAAGTCAAATTATGCCAAGAATCAGGTCCTAGGCACCGCTCATACAACTACCAAATACAATTTATCATCTATATCATAACATATCAGTGAAATATAATATTCTCTAGAATGCATTGTAATTAATACAATAAGCAAGGCAAACAATATAAAATTTCAGAACTGTTTAGTTATGACATCAATAAACGACTTATAAATGTTGTTTGCATAGCAACAGTAAGTTAATTCATTAAACCCCCAAGCGAATGCCCGCACCTATTGTCTTTCTATTGTGTCTGTAAGTTTTTTTTTTGAAAGGTTAAAACAAAAATCTTACCACATCTTGCACCAGACTGATCAGTTCCATCAATCTGCGTCTCAACTGGGAGACTTCATCACGGATCTGCGTGACATGTTGCTCGTAAACTTCTTCTAGTGGCTTGAAGGTGTGCCCCGAGTGAGTGCCACCCCACAGTGCACACTGGTGGCAGATGCAGCGGCGACAAGTCCAGCAATACACTGTCAGCTTTTCTTGATGCGTCGGACACCTGTTCAGGGTGCTTTACAAGTGTTTATTACATCCTTCTAGGAGACGGCAATGGATTATGGATCATGATAAAGTTTTTATTTTGAAACGTTGTATGTCACGTAAAAATATTATTCGAATAATTGCAATGATAATAAATAAATAGTTTTATATTTTTTCTGATTACGACACTGTTGTTTGTTTGTTATGTGTTACTCGTCAAAGTATGATGACAGAAATGTATACAATAATCACCTATCTCTAAAGCTCTCCCTCTGACTAGCCGAATTGCTCTGCTGCATGGTCTCGATCTGCTGGGTGACCTCCTCGACCCAGCGGCAGTTGACCAGCTCGTGCAGGTGCAGGGCGGCGCGGCAGTGCGGGCACTGCGAACGCTGCTCCGTCAGCCATCGCCGCACGCACGCATAGCAACACAGCTTTGAGCAGTGAGGGCAGAGGTGTGCGTCCACCAGCTTCTCCATACAGATGAAGCAGCGGAACACCTCCGCCAACGTCTGCAACCATCATCTCATTCAAAACTCTCGTCTATTCAATATATCTGTCAAATATGTAGGCCACATCGATTTACCTCAACGATCTGCTCCTCGCCATTTCCATTCCCTTTGTCTCCTCGCGAGGCCATATTATAGGTTTTCTTTTCTTACTACGGGGCCGACGATATTTTCACCATAATTTAGACATGTTTATATATTTCTAAAATAACAATTGGACATGTTTCGCAATGCGAGCGTCAATACACGAAACCACTTCCGCGTTCGAATATCAATCGAATCAAAATAAAAACAAAAAAATGGTGCTTTTGAACAGTTGTTAAAATTACCCTCTTATAAAACTTGACACGCTAGTCAATAAATAAAATCATTCTATCAGAGTAATAGTATTACTAATATATCACGATTGATTTTATAATAGTATTTGTCTATTTAATTTATTTATTACAGCTAAAAATGCTCGTATAGTAAGCCATCAACTAGTTTTCGTTCCACATTTTTTCCCCATTAAACGGGTAACAGAGCTGGCAGCACCGTTGAAAAGACGATGTTGCCATTATATCAGAATTCAACTAAATGCTTCGATCGATTATAGAGGTAGCGTTCGAAAGAGTGTAAAATTGTGGCAAAATGTGTGTTCATAAAAAATGTACGTCGTCACGCAAAGTGATGAAATAGCGTAAATCGCAAACCCTATAATATTTTCGATTTATGCTGTCCAGTCTTCATTTCTCAAATCATTATCACATTAGACCGAAAGCCGAAACAAATTTGTTTGAAAAGACATGTATAATTTTTTATATGTACACTATACAAATTACAACCTTCATAATAAATAACGCTTCACATCTATGCCTGAAAAGGTTATCAATGAAATAAAATTATAAAATTAATATATTTATTAAGTTATAGAATAAACAATTATTACACTGGCAATGACCTTCCATGCACTGTCCGCTGCAATGTCAGAGTTACGTCACATATGTCATACAGAACTTAAACGTGATAACCTCTGAAATGTTTTCATATTATCGTTTTTATCATAATTCTTTTTTGTGGTAATAATAAGGGTGGTTTTTAGAATATTTAGAATACTAAATTACAATTTGTAAACACGTAAGTAATATCTCAATCAGTCATAACTAGTGATTCAACCAAATAACTTGCAAATATTTACTCATTTGAAATTAAGCTTTGAAAGAAACTGTGTGGTATTTAACTCTATTGTTACTTATATTTATTTGAGTTTAATGTTGGTTACAATCTTGTGCTGTACTGTAGTTTTACTTGTATCGATGCCATAAATATTTCAGTGCACATAAACAAATATTTACATTTTTGGTCTATTTCAGAATGTTGATCTAAAATTCGAATAACGACAGGATGTTCTATAAAAAAGTAATGCACTGCACGGTCTGCCTGAAACATGGCTCTATCGGCATTTCTGGGGTAAGATTTTTGGAAACTGTTACTTAATTTTTACAGTGAAGTTGGATACATAATGGTGTGTTGTTATCTTTAACATGATAGATTATTGCGTTTTATTTTATCTTATGATTATGAAACTGATATAAACATGAATATTAGATCTGTATAGTGTTAATCGGTTTTATTTTCCAAGTGTATGAATTTCATTTTGGACGACTTGTCCAAAGTTTATTGTTTATTTTAAAATATCCAGTTTTTGTTTTGCTGGGCTTCAAACTAATGTTTCGCTTTAATTTTTTTTTTTTGTTTTAATGATATTTGCTATTATTTAATACTAGCTGTTACCAATGTCTCTTACTCTCCATTTTGTATTAAAAAAGAAAAAAATGATGATATATCTATTTTGGAGAAAGAATATAAAAAGTTGATGAAGGTTCTCATTATAACATCAGCTATATCCTAACGAAAGTCCTGTTAAATTTTGTTCAACCGATTCGAAGATGTATCCCATATTTTGAAATTTCGTTTCTGCAGGAATATTAAAAGTACCCTAAGCTATTCCTTGTAACAATACCTATCCGTAGGTGAAAGTCTCATCAAAATCAGTCCAGCTGTTTCGGAGATCAGCTGGAACAAACAGAGAGACAAACAGGTCAGCGGGTCGTCTTAGGTCGCATTTTCGTTATAGATATCGAATATAAATACTTTGATATGCATATAGTAAATGAAATAGATCACAATAGAATAGAAAAAAAATAGAATACATAAAAACTTTATATATAAATAATTTTGTTATTTCAATTTTATTTATATTTATTATGTATGATTTTATTTATATTTAGATGTACATACAAAAACACAGAAAAAGATAAATTATGTAATAGAATAGAATAGTACAAAAGTACTGATATGATTTTTTTAAACTGCTTAGGCTGTTAAAAAAAATGCATAAATTAATTATTATTAATGAATAAAGAATTAAAGAATGAAATAATATTATACTATCTATTACAAGTTCTTTATGGAAACAAAAGTTCCCAAAAATTACACTAATTCTGTACAAAACTTGATATTATTGTTTGGAAAAAATTATGTGATACAGATACACATTTTCAAGGTTATGTTTTTACCAGATCAGATGACCAATCTTACAATAATACATTTTACCAAAGTACATCTAACAATTTCAACGCTACCTTTTTGTCCTGTCAGGACAACTTTTGTAAAAAGGTGGAAAGATAATTAAACACCGAATTATATCGCAAAGCGCAAAAGGCTTTACCTAATCTGTCGAACATCCGCCGTTTCCATCCAATATGCTTTCAAAAGGCAATTAAAAAAAAAACAATTAGATTCGAATTCCGAATCAGTATAGCCTGAAGGTCGCTGGTTCATTATAATTGTTTAGAAGAAAAAGACAAAGCAATGCTGTCTGAGAACAATGATTACATATATTTGTGATTTAGGGAAAAATTGTTTGGAATTTTGAACAAACGGATATTAGAAAATACATCATATCTAAATAGCAATAGTCCACCACACTTTTCCTCATATATATAAATAATATAAAGTCTCTTTATCTAGGTAGGTACACCAATATAAAAAAGAGGTAAAGTTTGTTTTTTTGGTGTGTAGGGTAGGTAGAGTGCGTCTACTGAAAGCGTAACCTGGAGTTTTTTTTTTAAATTAAATTGGCAACATTGTTTCGCCAAAAAAAATCACGTCAAAGTCTATGGTTGCAATTGTCAATTTTTGGGAACTGATATTTATTTTTCAAGAATAATTGCTTAATTGTGGGAAAAACAATAAACAGTAACGTGCAAAAACTGCTACACACTATGGTTAATAAGTTCAAACAAAAACAAGAAGAGAAAGAAGGTGTTTTCAATGAAAACCAACATTGTTTACATACGATTTTTGATTTTTAAGTTACTATGACGTTATAATCTTGATCCTTGTCGACTAATATTATTAGATAGTTATATTAAAAATGTAATGATATTTTTTTTTCTTATATTTTTAAATTATTATTAATGTGTGCCTATAATTTAAATGTGTGGTGTTAAACTGTAAGTGTAAATTGGCAAATAATCTGACATATTGCGAATTTCATAATGGACAAAAACATCGAACAACGAAGACTTTTGGTAAATCGACTTAATCAAAAACACATGCTAGTGAGTGGTAGAATGCGTTCAAAAGCAGTTGAGATGTAATGAAAGATTTGCCCCACTCTGTCTGGTAGTGCATGAAAGTCTGCAACTGAAGTTAAAATCGCGAAAATCCTAGTTCAAGTTTGAGAGAGATGCTGCTGCAGCAGCTGCTGAACTTTTTGTGTCTCACGAGTCGATCCGTATCATTTGAAACAATCACTGGAGTATAAAACATGTTCCCACTTGACTAATCCCAAAAGATCTGAATTTTCTCTATGCTAAAACGAATCGATTCCAACCCAACAATCTTGAAACACATTAATAGTGTTGGCGAGACGTGATGAAGTTGAAATCATGTTGACTATTTTATTTGACTATCACGGTGTTGTGCACTTGGTATTCTTGCCAGAACGCCAAATGGAAAATAAAGAATATTATTTAGCGACTTTTGAGAGATCAGATAAAATAAAATAATTTGGAATACTATCTAACATTTTGTGTGTTGTTGACATTTACCATACACCCACCAAATAATTAAGTCTACACACATGTTTTTGACTAGGATTTAAGTTCTTGTACAACTATTCTAAAATTGTCTTAAATACAAAAAATACTCTAGTATCAAAACTTTTTTCTCTTACTATTTCAATAATACCACATTCAAAATTTTTGGTTGTAACCTCCTTTTCTCAGGTCACGCTTTCATTAGACGGACTCTACTGTTCGTATTGCTAAAATTTTTTCACCAATAGAAAACTGCTTTATTCCTGAGTGAAGGCTATATTTTATGTACGTGGGCGAAGCCGCGGGCAAAAGCTAGTTATTTATATGCCAATACCTATAGATGTAGTAACCTCGTGGCTGCACATGAGACAGCACTATAAAACTTCAATGAGGTTATTATGTAAACTTTTGTTTAAATGAGACCACTGAAATACACTAAAAACTTAACTATCAGAGTTTATTTCTCACTAGCGGCCCGTCCCGGCTTCGCACGGGCTACAAATATAGCCTATGTTACTCAGGGTGAATGTAGTTTTCTAACAGTGAAGGAATTTTTGAAATCGACACAGTAGTTTTTGAGTTTATTCATTACAAACACACACATTTTCCCTCTTTATAATATTAGTGTAGGTACATACAGAAAAACTAGGTACCTTTCGAATACATGCCGTAATTAGAGACACAATAAAAAGACAATGAGAGAAGGAACGCCGACGTTCGCTTGGGGTTTAATGAATTTTATTTATAACAATTGACTCGAACCGATTTCTCGTTCTCAGTTACAGTGACAGGCATTTGTTTGGCTTACTTTTCAAAGTGAGCCAAGCAAAAAACCGGCACGTCGAATGAGACAGAGCATATGTTTTGTCTCAATTTTCATACTTATTTCGTATAATTATGTACTTCTCACTTCCGCACTTCCCTACAGACTCATGGCTCTATCTAGAGGTAAATGATCTAAGATACAAGCAGTATTTTCTAGTTCATTTTATCTGCGGGAGTAATGAAGTTCTTCCTGTGATGTGTTACGAAAGAATGACGTCATAATACCTTAGGTCGTGCTCCGCTTCTAAATACAGTACTAATGGTTAAAATAAGCGTTTAACTTTCGAATAATTTGGTCCTCAGCACTACCTCGGGGCCCTGGAACGAAAGCAAAGAAGGAACAGGAGTGGATTTTAGTCATTAAAATCTGACACGCTCTCCTGCTCCCGCCCAGGGGGGGAGAGCTGTCGATTAATTTCCCACCTAAAAACAAAACCATCTAATTATTTCATCACATTCTTGAAGCTTTATTTTACTTTGTTTTGAGGTAGGAAATCATATTTCTCCCGCTCGGTGGAGCGAGAGGGACTGTTAAACTTTTGCTGCCACCCACCTGTGCTCCTTTAGTTGATTTTCGCATTCTTCATCATATCAATTCAGCTAACCACTGTTGGGCATAGGCCTCCCCCTAGTGTCGCCACGACGAACGTTCATGTGGCCACAATTTACAGTACGAGGTGGCTACAACAAAATCTTTTGGTCCCATTTATGATCTGTTCTGCGAGCAATGTACCCTGCCCACTGCTACATAACTTTGGCAATTCTTTGGTCTATGTCAAATGCTCATGCTCACACGAGAACCTAGGTTCTCCTGCGGATATCTTCATTCCTGATGCGAAAGAAACTCCGAGTATAGCTCTTTATATTGCCCTTTGGGTGACTTTAAACGTTCTGAAAGGCCTATTGTGAGCAACCAGGATTTAGAGCTAAATATATGTCATCACTGGCAACACGTACTGGTCATAGACTTCCATTTTGAGATGCTGTGTTGACGAAAGCTTTCCGAATGCTGCCTAGCTGAGTCTGTATTCTTTGTAAGCTTTTGAGAGTTTGCGTTCATGGGCCTTTTACCTAAAAATGTTGGTAGAAACTGCATAACGCTACCAGAATGACTGGTTTAAAGTCCCCCTTTATTCCAGAACGGCATAATTCTGCAGCAACTAGCAAGGATATCGACGTCACAATGCTGGAACAGTAAACTGCCGCTGACGACACAAACGACGGCTACGGTGAAGAGCAAAAATGTGCCGCCACAGGACAACAGGATGTGGAAGGAGACGCCTTCACTCGACAGGAAGAAAGAGATGGGGAATTATTGTATGATGCTGTCTAAGTTTCGGTTAAGTTGTAAGTAGAAACCTCTTTTTTTTCTGTAAACCAAAGACCTTACAGTCACTAGACGTCTAATAGTGCAGGCCATACTCCATCCTACCTATCGTCCAATCGGTTTGTCGCTACAGGTTTGATCGTGTATGGGAGTGGAGTCATATTAATCCACTCCCACACACGGAACTACAGATGGGATTACATGTCAGCAAACCGTAGGAGTCAAGCAGGGTTGAAGACTTCTGGGGCCACGGTTGTGCGAAAGTGAACCCCGGGGCCCTGGAACAGGAGTAGGTTTTTGTTAGCAAAATCTGACACGAAAGAAAAAGAGATGTCATTATAGATGATTTCCCACCTAAAATAAAAACTATGATATAGATACCGGCACGGATCTTGAGCACTGGCTTCAAGTTGGAAGAGAGGACAGAAGTCAAATATTCGGTCTCTTTAGTGGTACGAAGTGCGGCGTGGGGGTGGGGAGTATCAGTGATTGCCTCGGCGCGCCATTGTGTCATAGACGTCACTCGTGATTCGTTCCCTGCGCTTGCTGCATGTATCTAACAACGACGACGATTGGCTCGCCGATGAATGGAATGCGCAAAACGATCCTTACTCTGACGCCGAGCACTCAAGATTCGTGTCGGTACCTATACTCTCTCTCTCTGTACCTTCAATCGTACCTATTTACCAGTCTGAAAATCTTAAAACTTTGGTCTCAGACAGTGCAAGATCGATACAGTCGCGCTACAATCATAAAACAAACAAGTCTAGACTCAAGAGTCAAGACATTAACTTTACCATCGTTATTTCATATCGACACACCCACACCGTTCAATTGATTAAAAACAGTCGCCCGTCCAACATTTTAAACGTTTGAAGTATTTTTCCTGACGCCGCTTATCAGATAAATGGAATATGGATAATCAAAGCCTTTATATCTTTACAAATGATATCATGTTATAATGTAAACAGAAAAAGCTGCACGAGGTGGTCTGATAACAATATAGGTACCACATGTAGAAAATAAATACTAGATCATCCTGACTGTAAAATTAGTTTTTCCCCTCAAAGAGTTTGATAGAGATTTCCAGATGACATTTCATAACCTCATAGTTTATCGATTAATAGGAGGAAAATAGTCTTGAATAATTTCTAATTGGAAAAACCCAATTAGTAATACTGCTAGCTGCCCTTTCACGAACTAGCTGCTGTGAGCGGTAAGGTAGCAAAGCAAAGCGGCGAGCGGAAAGATAAAAACCGGACAAGTGCGAGTCGGACTCGCCCATGAAGGGTTCCGTAGCAGCAAGTAACATAATATAAAAGTTCTTGTAATGTGTTATAACTTTGATCGATGTTTTAATAATAGTGTATTTTTTTCGGTTTATGACGCATTAAAAAAAAAACTACTTACTGGATTTCGTTCAAACCAATTTTCGTTGGTAGTTTTTATAGTAATGTACATCATATATTTTTTTTAGTTTTATCATTCTCTTATCTTAGAAGTTAGAGGGGGGGGGACACACATTTTACCACTTTGGAAGTGTCTCTCGCGGAAACTATTCAGTTTAAAAAAAAATGATATTAGAAACCTCAGTATCATTTTTGAAGACCTATCCATAGATACCCCACACGCATGGGTTTGATGAAAAAAAATTTTTTGAGTTTCAGTTCTATGTATGGGGACCCCCAAAATTTATTGCTTTTTTTCTATTTTTGTGTGAAGATCTTAATGCGGTTCACAGAATACATCTACTTACAAAGTTTCAACAGTATAGCTCTTATAGTTTCGGAAAAAAGTGGCTGTGACATACGGACGGACAGACAGACAGACAGACAGACATGACGAATCTATAAGGGTTCCGTTTTTTGCCATTCGGCTACGGAACCCTAAAAATATGAAAAAGTTTGAAGCCACGTCTTGAGACGGTGCTAATAGCGCCGTTCTCCGATAGGACCGAAGTCGTGACCAGGCCGTAATGATGCTGGATTCAAGTCCATTATATACAAGCCGTAATTGTGCGAGCCACGCCTTGAAATAGTATACGTTACTAGTTTCTACCAGCGCCTTCGCCTGCGTGAAAGTAGGTTTCTCTATACACACTCTGGACCTCCGTTTCATACCCTTAATAGGTAAATTTTGGAAAATCCTCTCTTAGTGAGCCTACGTCACAAAAGAAAACCTTGTGCACTATTTCACTCTCCTAGTCTCAGTAATTTCGGCTGTGCGTTGACATGTCAGTCACTCAGTTCCTCCTTTTATAGATTACGTAGTCATGTAACTGATGATTCAGTTTGAGACCTATATGTACAGCGACTGTAGTAATTTGAAAACGCCTTGTTTGGAAATACAACGACACTAGTTTATTAAATACTTATCTATGTTATGCACTGGGTAGTAGGACTGTCATTGTTTCTCTACATCTATGAAATAATGTAAACTTGGGGTTACTGTGTGCGGGCTTGTGGATGGCGAGCAATGGGTAACTCGCCTTCCGAAAAGGGCCAGGCCCGGATGGGCGGTGCGTTGGTTTCCACGCGCCTCTCAAAGAGATAGCAGTATGATTGACGCGACTAATGCCTGCCAAGACTCTAGGATTATTCGAAAGAGTTACCGCGTCCTTGGAACTCAAAGAATAACTGAAGGAACACATGCGGATTTTAGTCAGTAAAAATCGCTGTTACTTCCTCTCGCTCCACTCAGAACGGGAGGAGTTATTTGATGATTTCCAAAAAAAAAAAAAAGTTTATAGGGTAAGGAGTTAGGAGCAACCGTGATTCGCCTATCAGGTATTAATAGGACCCTCTTAAAGGACTTATAATTAAGTCCCCTGTAAATGGCAAGCCTGTACCTATGTAACGCTTGAACTGTGCACAAATCTGGGCTGCTACTGGGAAACATACTGAAATAATATTCTGAATTATTTGTGTTTTTGTAACTGTGATGCGAATAATAGTAGTTTATGTGACTAGGGGATAAAGCAGTGTCTTTAAGTCGCGGGCGGCATGTTGAATTCCGAACGAAACGAAGGTTGCTGATTTTAATCCCGAACGATAGTGAGGGATTTATAAAATTAACTCCCGAGCATTGCGAGGGAGTTAATAAAGAAACCTGAGTGAAGTGAGGAATTCAAGCCGCCCAAGACAAAGACAGCTTTATCCCCGTGTTGCATACTCTACTTTTTACACCATCTGTGAGATAATTAAAAAACAATTTGGTCGACTAAATTATATATTAGAGAAATATAAGTATAATATTTACAAGTTCATCAAACAAACAAAATTCACTAGGTAGAGTCTGTCTAATAAGTTAAACGACTTGGGTTATTATTAGGATTTAATGAAATCTGATGTAGTCAACACGAGTTCAATAATCAAGGTTGATGAGATACAGATCATTGATAACTAACAGAAGAAACTTAAAAAAAAGTATCGAATTTAAGTATTTTTTAAATTATTAAATATTAAACAAAATTCCCAAGTCGGTTGACTTTATTAAACAGACGATACTCTAAGATTCTATACTTTCAATTTTCTATAATGCTCCCGTCAGTAAGCAGGTTTTATTCTATTTTTGTTAGTGGCCAGTTTGAATTTCGAGTCAACTTGTGCTATGCAAGTACATTTTAATTCACAATATTGACGATTTTTGGTGTTCCAAATTCAAATCTCATTATTCCCTAGGGATCGGCCATACTGCATTATCTCCCTAGGGATAGAAGCCTTGCTTTAAGTGAGGTTTGGATGACGTATAAAACGACATTATCGAGCAGGTAGTGTAAAAAATCTTTTTTTCCAGCATTAGTAGTAATGTCCTCGATGGCCGGGTACGCGCTTGCGCCCGCGCCTTTCGACCTGACGACGTTCGCGTTGTGCGCGATCGGAACGGGACTCACGTCGGCCGCCGCCAACTCCATCAACCAATACCACGAGGTTCCATTCGATGCACAGATGTCCAGGACTAAGAATCGAGTGCTGGTTAAAGGATTACTCGAGTAAGAACCATTTTATATGTTTTTTAGATAGTTTTTAGGCCTGCCCACATTGGGCAAGCGTGTTCCTCGACCATTTGAGCGACGCGATCCTAGAGGGCTTAGCCAAGTTTATAATCTACAATCGTTAACGCTAGTAGAAAACTAGCGTTAACGATTGTAGACTTCCGGAATCAAAGTTATTTTGTACTTTTTTAGTGTTTTTCTTACATTTTCAATAACAGGTTCGATACTCGTGTCTGAATTACAAAATTGCTTTCGTTTTCACCACCTTTTAACGGCATGGTTAGCACAGTGGTTGAACGAGTAGCCGCTGCGCTGCGTGTCGTGGGTTCGATTCACACACGGAACAAATATTTTATGGCCTAAAGATTCAGGTCTAGGGTATCTTGTGTATGTGAGTTTAAATCTTTGTAAATGTTATGCCTAGTGTAGGCCGGAAGAAACAGGTTAAAATAACTCAATTTATTAATTAAATGATAATAATATGTTATTATCTCATAGCTATTTTCCTCAACACAACATGGAATCAAACGAATATCTGCATGGTTCTCATGTGATTTGACCATTACATATTTACTGTATGAACTTTAAAAGAGACTTTGACCCCTGAGTTTGTTTCGGTGTTTCTTCTCAGGGTAGTCAGATAGGAAACACCGGCTTCATCTAGCAAAAACTGACGAAAAAAAATTGACGTGTAAAAGTGTTGTTTAAAACCTATTTGCAAAATAAATATCATTTATCATTTAATAACATTTCTGAGTGAACTGAACAGTAAAAAGAATTATTATTTAGATGTTTTCTTATGACTCAATATCAACTAGGTTACTAAATAATACGTTATTAGTAGTGAAATGGCTAATTAATTTACCATTCAACACGTGTGTTGTCATTTATGACCTCCTATTTAGATAAATAGCAAATTAAAATGCTATTAAATTTGATCTTTTCCTTGTATACAATAAACAATTTAAACTAATATGGGACAAGAAGTAGGCATACTTGTCTATACATTATAGGTAATGAAACTATAGAAGTTTTGCGCGCGCATCACGTGAAATGTACGAAAGCGATGGAGGTAACTTTTTTTTTGTAGCCTGTTCTGTCCCACTCTGGGCAAATTCCTCCCTCCACTCTTTCCATCTTTCACGCACCCGAGCTTCCTCTTGCCAGTTCTGGTGGAATCTGTCTAGTTCCTCGCGCCATCTTTATACAGTGTGAGTCTTAATAATGTGCACATATCGAAATTAGGGAATCTTTGCTTAATTTAATCAACGGCAAAAATATTTAAAGAAATGTAAAAAATATATTAATACTTTTATGGATTAAAAAAAAAAATGTTCGCTTTTGTGGCCCCTGGGCCCTGTGTAAACAAAACTGTGTAACTTTTAAACTAAATGATCTATCACGATGAAAAAACTCTATAATGATTGGAAGTAATAAGGCGTCCTCATAAAATGAAAATTGTGAAAAAAAAATAATTGCCTGAATTAAAAATAACCGATCCATTTATCACGATAATTATCCGTTTAAAATCTTACGTTTGAAGCGTAGTGGGCAGGGCATCCTTCCATCTGTAAATACATCCTTTAACAGCACAGCCAGTGGTACATCCTCCAACAACTCAGGTAGATCATCTCCCAATAAGCTTAAAAATCTTTCACCGGTCAACGTTCTTGGCAATATGACGTGTCCAATCTACCTTTCCGCATCCTGACCCGCGCACATTCACAACAAAGTTGACAAAAAATAAGGTTATCTACCTGCTAAGAAATGTTGGGGTTGAGTTAAAAACTTGCAATTTTTACCATTAGGTTCCTAATACGATGAAGAATAATTTAAAGTAATAAAAAAGGTAGGTGATGTGGGCGTTTTATTGAGAAATTTTACAATTATTGTAAAAGTTAAAGAAAAAAAAACTATTTTTGCTAAAACAAAAAATTATAAAGGCTATTTTTTTCCACAATTTTCATTTTATGAGGACGCCTAGTTACTTCCAATCATTATTGAGTAAAAATTTGAAGACATGTGGAATTCACCAACCCGCTCTGGGCCCGCGTGTTGGATTACGGCCCATTCCCTCTCCTAAAGAGGAGGTCTGAGTCCCAGCAGTGGGAACATTATAAAGGCTGATGATGATGATTATGGAGTTTGTTTCATCGTGATAGTTCATTAAGTTTAAAAGTTACACAGTTTTGTTTACAATGTGGTCACAAAAGCGAACATTTTTTTTAAATCCATAAAAAGTATACTGAAATAAATATTTAGATTTCTTTTAATATTTTGGCCTTCGATAAAATTAAACAGATTTCCCTCATTTTGATATGTGCACATTATAAAGACTCACACTGTATAACTTCAGGTAAAGGTCAGTCCCGTTAATTTTGGTTCAGACGTTTCGAAGATTAGCCGGAACAAACAGGCACACATACAAAATTTTAAAAAATAATGCATTTTTTTATATTGTTAGTAAAAAATGCTATTTTGATACTATAAACAGACACTTTAATTTTTTCTTTAGTTTTATGTACCTATAGGTAGATTTTAAACCCCATACATAATAAAATGTACCTCTCATTCTTCTCCGTAGGCCAGTCCACGCAATAGGTTTCGCAGCGCTAACAGGTACCACAGGTTTGGGACTGCTGTACTTCGGCGTGAACCCCCTCACTGCAGCCCTGGGAGCTGCCAACCTAGTACTTTACACGTCCATCTACACGCCCATGAAGAGGATGTCTATTTACAATACCTGGCTGGGGTCTGTGGGTAAGCTTTACTTTTTTTTTTTTATAATGTATAGGCTCGCGTTTGACCACAATCTCACCTGATGGTAAGCGATGATGTGGCCGACGATGGAGCACGCTTGCCTAGAAGCAATCTATTCACTCTTGACTTATAGACCCCTAGGTTATAGCTATCAGGAAACACAGACTCCGGCAGGGAATTCCATTCCTTAGCTGTACGCATAATGAATGTACTCCTAAAACGCTTTGTACGTATAGGTGGTAAATATACTTCTATAACTAAAATTAAGATATCAGAAGAATCAAGGTAACTTATATGTATAGCCCGAAGAATCGTCAAACTTAAGTGGCAAGGCACATTGCTCGCAGAACAGATGGTCGATGGGGCCGAAAGGTTCTGGAGTGACGATCACGTACCGGAAGACGCAGTACTAGAAGACCGATGACCTTGTGAGGGTCGCGGAAATCCGATGGATGCGAAACGCATAGAAATGATCGGTCATTGTGGCGTCACTTGGGGGAGGCATGTGTTCAGCAGTGGACCTCTTTCGGCTGAAATTAATCATCATTTTTCATCATCATCATTATCAGATAATGATGATGAGAAGAACATATTAGTCCAGTTTGGAGAAGTATGAACTGGAGAATGGAATGTTATAATTTGAGGGGGAGAAATGTTATTTATTGCACAAGCATATTTCCTATAATTTTAAAATTCGTGTCTTATAAAACGCTTGTTCACATATAATTTCCATATTCATATTATGGACATTATCTGCATAGGAGTAAGGTTTATATTCGTATGAAATGCTCACTTAAAAAAGTTAAATTCTCAGTCTATTAATTTCGCCTAACGATTAGCTATACTATCATATCACCACTTGATCCAACGTAACTCCTACACATTTATAGCAATACATTTACTTTATCCCCATATTCTATTTTCCTAGTCGGTGCCATACCCCCTCTAATGGGCTGGGCAGGGTGCGCGGGCGCACTGGACTCGGGCGCGATCGTGCTCAGCGTAATCCTGTACTCGTGGCAGTTCCCGCACTTCAACGCATTGTCGTGGAACCTCAGGCCTGATTACTCACGGGCCGGGTATAGGATGATGGCGGTCACTGATCCTGGTAAGCAGAACCTTTTTTTAAGTGTTTTCTAGCACTTCGAAATTACGGAACCCTATTACTAAACCTCCGCTGCCCGTCTATCCCTCTGTCTACAACCAGACTATCTCGTAAACCGTAAGGGTCAGTTCACACCGAGATGCGATTTAAACCATATTGTATTGTAATAAGAGCTATATTTGCAAAAACATTGGTTTTTGAAACCCAATTTTACATTTCACAATGTTACTCCAGTGCAAACCTAATAAAAAATTAATTCAATTGATAAAAGAGTCGCACTATGTCCAATACATGTTACATAATGACCATACCTATTATCTTCTACAACAATTTACAGCCAAATGTTTAATTCTTGATTAATTATTATTTTCAGCGTTATGCCGGAGGGTAGCCCTGAGGCATACGGGAGTGATCATCGGAACATGTCTCGTGTCATCTTATCTAGAAGTGACTAATTTGTGGTTCGCGCTGGAATCCTTACCCTTAAATGTTTATTTTATGTACTTAGGTAAGATATATTATTTTTAAATAATTTTGGTGCACTTCTTTCGTTATCTTATATTAGTGATGTAACCTTTAAAAATCACTATATTTTATGTCCAATATTTACTATTAGCCGTTACTAAGCAATAAGACTCGAAAAGGCCTTACCAAAGTCCAGGAATTTGAAAAGTGACATCTGTCACCTGATCACATTTTTTTTTTGTCTATGTCTTAATGTTAGGATAGGCCTTTACTGTGCATTAGGACTCGGTAAATGCCTTCCCACCTCAGAAAAGTGAAATCTTATAATTTTATGTTTTCAGCATGGCAATTTCACCAGAAATCAGACAGTAAAAGTTCAAGGAAGCTGTTCAGGTTTTCACTAATACATTTACCAGCACTGATGATTCTGATGCTAGTCAATAAGAAGAATTGGTATTCAAGTGGAACGCAGGAGCAGGAGACTCCTAAGGTGCAGGACGTAAAGATCCCTGACTCGAGAATATCAGTATTGCCGCGTCGGCCAGTCGTGGCTGCGCAAGAGTCTGAAGAAGCTTAGCCACCTAATAACCGAACACGCGTCATAGTATCATCAAAAGCAATAATGCGCCATAGTCGCGTATTTGTTACCTATTATTTAAGTTAATATTTATTAAATGTCAATTCGGCGGCAATCGATAACCAGTCGGCAAGAGTCGTACGATTCGCACGTGAGTTTGTTAGTTACTTTGTACTGATCGAATCGTCGGTATAAGAATTAACGAAATGTGAAGTTAGTATGTAAGTTGGCGCCAGATAACAGTGGAGTCATTAACCCAACTACATTTGTTGAAACATTCTTAATTTCCAAAAACGGAAGCCGTCTTGAATCGACATGTATCGTGATCCTTTACATGGTCTAGTAACGAAAAGCAATTCATTGTTTGTTTTTCGGGTACCTACGCAGATATTAAGAAAAGGTCAATGTACTTTATTCCATGGTTATCTAGCGCCTTCTATAGTATTGGAGCGATACCTACGATTGTTGTCGATCTGTTCCTGCTAACTTAGGATTGAGCTACATCTGGTCGTACCAAATAGCAACATTTTCATATGCTTCTATTCTTTTCTATTACTTAAACCTGTCATTTATTAGAGAGAGAAAGTGGAATAGCGAGGCCGATAACGCGCTCTTTCTCACTCGTCGGTGCTGACAAATGTAGCCACCCCTTAATCTACATGGAAGTAGATTTAGTACTTATGTAAATAATGTACATTATAATTATGTGATTCACTTAGATGTTCGTAAGTTAGTAATAATAATGATCTAACCTCAGAGATTTTGTTATTAGATCACAGTGCTAAGTAACATGGGCTGTGCAAGTTTATATCAGTGCGTTTATATTTGAATTATGTTCTAAAATAGTCTCGAAATTACTTCAATAGTAATGGATTTATATACTATTTTGTTCTATGGTAAAACTACCATTGTAATTTGAGTAGAATCAGTTGATTATGAATTAGTCCAAGACTGGGGAATAAATGAAATCAGAAAAAATATTAAACTTACATTTATTTCTTCATGGTATTAATTAATTACATTGTCATTGGAATCAGAAATAAACTACATACATACAAACAAACATTCAGACCTGATTTTGAACAAGGCAGACGGACATTGGGTGTGAGAACACAGTGTCAAATGTAACGAGCCGTGTGGCAACTGAAACCCGTGTTTGCTCCTAATGAAATCATAAGTTCTCGGCGGTTTATTTCCTGAAACAAAAGAAATACGTTTTAGTATTGTGTTTTTAGCCAGTTTTGCCATTTAGACCTAGTATTTCGTCCAGTGTCCTTGGTTCGATCCCCGGACAATATTTTTAGATTTTTAATTTAAAAATCTTAGTAATAACAGCCTGGATTTATCCCGATGCAATCCACGCACCCGATATTTTATATTTAAACGTGTGTCGACAATGCGTTTTCTACCTTGATGTCTCAAGGTAGAAAACGCATTGTCGACACACGCAGCGCAAAAATGCGGTCGACAGCTTGAACTATTCTACTACTCAGTGGTGGTTTGAAACTCGTCCAATCTCCTTGCTATCCTAACATGAAAAAAAAAAGAAAGAAACTAGCCAATTTATATATCGCTAAAGGTTGAAACTGCGTAAAGCGAACGCCAGCGACGATTTTCCGTCGCGTGTGTGTTCACGCGGATCCGGATCTCTGCACCTGCGCAGTGTCGCTAGTTCAAGCTTAACGGTGTGCATGTAGTCGTGCCGATGGAAAACTGAACTTTGGATTGACTGGCAACACTGGTCGTGAAAAAACGATCTCTTAAATAAATTTACTTTTAAATATTCATTAATTGTGTATATTTTGTGTAAATCTATTGTTTAATTTAGAATTTAAGTATAAAGTGACACGTTCAGGCCGCACGGTGAGCAGCAACGGAACACGTTTGTATAACAGCGCGCGGCCGCAGGTTTTTTCGGCCCTAAGGAAATCTTTTTTTTTTTCAAACGGGCAAGCTTACAAAAATATAAAAAAAAACAGTATACTCACTTAGCTTTCTTAGGATTACGATCATGGTCGCGGCTGTCGTCGCGCGAGCGCTTGTGCGACTTGTCGCTGGAGTGCTTCTTGTCGTTGGACTTGTTGTGCGACTTGCTGTCGCTCTTGCCGCGGTCGCGCTCGTTGTGCGACGACTTGTGGTGCTTGTCGCGGTTCTTTGACGGGCTGGAAGGGAAACTAGCGGGTCAGAAACATAGTAAGAACATACATCGTGAGGCAACCAGCATAATTTTAGAAGAAATCTACCAACTCGCACTGGGCCCGCGTGGTGTATGACGTTCTCATTTAGCCTATTCATCCTCATAGGGAGGAGATCTGTGTCTCTGCACTGGGAGGCGGATTATGCTATGGCCTACTTTGCTACATTGACTAATCACTCGATCACTGCAGATTCAATTGATATATCGATACCAGAATTATTAATTAACGTAAGGGACACATTTTGGGAAAACGACCATAACATTGATAGTCGTGACATTTTTACATTTTAAGTTGATAGTTCTGGTAACAATATATTTCTTGATAAAAGAGTACATGTAACATTACAATAAATCAAACCAACCTGCTGTTACTATGTTTCGACGGGCTCTTATGATTGGAACTCTTATGGTTGGAACTGGAGCTCTTATGGTTGCTGGAGCTCTTGTGATTGCTGGAACTCTTGTCGTGCTTGCCCTTCTTGCCGTGACCCTCGTCTTCGAAGCGACCGCGCCCGCCTTTACGCTTACGATCGAAGTCTGTTTCTCCGCCTCGGTCGTATATGCGTTCCTTTTTATCTTCCTCGGCAGCCTCGCGCTCCAGATCTGACCAGTCCTTTCCGGATTCTTCGTCTTCTTCGCCTGGAATAAGTTTTTAAAATGATAACATTATCAGGGGAATATTTCCCGAACGCGTAGGTTGATACCTTTGCGTCTTCGAGTTTTTTGATGAAGATGGAATATTACACATGGATATTTCACCTTACCATCAGGTCAGATAGAGGTCAAACGTGAACCTATCAATAATAATAAAAGAGGTTATGTTCCAAACTTCAGATAGGAATGTAATTCAACTGGCTTGGTTTCTTCCATTCTTCAGATCTCGTATTGCATGCTAATAGACATAGTAAAGATCTTACCATCACTATCACCTGACACATCAGACTCATCGGAAGCCTCCGAGTCGTACTCGGACCCTTCCGAATCCTCCTCACTCTCCGCATCTGTAGGCTCGTATGCGTCATCTTCTTCCTCCGATGACTCATCCTGCAACAGAAGAGAAAATTTGGATTTCATTTGCGGGAAAGATATTAAAGTTCCACCCCGCGCATATATAGCAAGAATTTGATATTGACAGCATCTTCATTTCGTAGCAGTAAGAATGGATTCCGTAGGACAAGGATTAGTAATGACACGCTGTAGTGCAAATTGTTTTATTACTATATTCTTTAGATTTCGATTCGAATCTAAAGTTTTATTGTTCAGGAAGAATTGCCAATCCTCTTGGATTTGTTAAGGACTGACTGTCAGCAGCGCTGTTTGTAACAGAAAATGCGAATACTGTTCCTGATGTTTTATTGTACAGCCATACAATACTACCTGGGCATAAACTTTCTCAAAAACAATAAGTCGTTAGGAACACAATAATGCATTCACAGGTGAATTTTCGAATGCAATACGTTTGTATCCTTATTATGTTCACATCAGGCAACACAGTAAGCTAACAATTTTAACATAAAGCGTGATTGATACGGTACTAACATTAGCAGCATTCTCCTCATCAGACTCGGGATCCAAGAACGACCAGCCGCCGTTGTCGAAGAAGCCCTCGATGTCGTCCGTGATCGTCTTCATGACCTTCGTCCAGTTCAGCGATTGTATACCTTCAGAGTAACGGATGTCGCAAGAGCTGGGGAGAAATGTTTGTCATTAGAATTTTGGACGTTTAGATTTCTTGCTTGCTTATGTTCAAATATCGAACCTACATTTATAATGATGAGCATATTACCCTGTTACCTGTTCATGTCGGGACCTAATGACAGCGTCAGCGGACGGCATTGCCGTGGCCGAATACTGGGTCAGGCAAGGAATTTAACTAGTTCTACCATCGATACGTAGTGTTGTAAAAACGCTCAAGTCGGCGCTAAAACGCTCGAGTCCGGACTCGAGCAGTTTAAAAACGCTCGAGTCGGGACTCGAGTCGGTTTGAAAACGCTCGAGCGCTGGCTTGAGCGTTCACAAAAAAAGCTCGATAAATAGCGCCGACTCGACGCTCGACTCGAGCTTGAGCACGAGTCTTTATAAAATAGGTGAAGAACAAATCAATTTAATACTAACTACTCATTGTATATGTTATTCCCGCGGTTTTATCTGCGTGGTTTTTATTTGTTATAGAAAGTTTTATCACTTCCTTCGGGACTAGCGTTGAAAAAAGCAGGCAATATTCCCGTTTCTTTCCAATACTGTTGTTTTATTCATTATAACATTCGAAACTTTCAAGAAATTTATAAAGTATAAATTTAATGTATTTTTCCAATAAACCCAAAAAACGGAAAAATATCAAAAGAACCGAAAATGTCATGTTTGATTTTTTCAAAAGCGTGCTTTTTTTTTAATTAATATTACTAGCGCTTGACTGCGATCCTACCTGATGGTAAGCAGTGATGCAATCTGACGGTGAGGCGCACTAGGTGTCCAAGTTGGACATAGGCTCATAAACTAGTGTGCCTGGACAGTCCAATAGAGGACACCGGTCACTATAGCGAGGGGGAGGCCTATGACCAACAGTGGGCATCAATCATTATAGCGCCTTGGTGGCAACACGTGGGGGAGGGTTAAGTCCAACAGTGGGCATAGATCATTATAGCGCCTAAATGGTGACACTTGGACGAGGCTTATGTCCAACAGTGGGCATAGGTCATTATAGTGAGGTGAGACTTAAGCCCAACAGTGGGCATCAGTCATTATAGCGCCTAATGGCAACCCTTGGGGGAGACTTATGCCCATCAGTGGGCACCGATCACTATGGCGACACTTGGGGGAGACTTGAGAGAGCTCGAGTCTGATCAAGCTGACGATTCGTCAGACAGTGAAATCTAAATTTTGGCTGAGGAAAGTACCTTTTTTTTCAAAAAAAAAAGATACTTTATTTTTTTATTTTATCTTTACAAATCGATAGTGTTTCATGTACCGGATCGACCATCCACGGGATTAAAACGATTAAAATTTAACGATGTATTATAAAATAATGATAAATTATAGAAATCTTTTGTGTTTCGAAAATATTATAAACACAAAAGATTTGAGTCGAAGTGCATCTAAAGCACTTCATGCATCACAAAGATTTCCCTATAGTCAAATAAAATTATTAATATACCCCCAGTAAAAATGTTAACGCTTCGACGCTCGAGCGCGCGACTCGAGCGTCGAGCGCCCGAGTTTTCAACGCTCGCGAGTCCTAAACGCTCGAGCGTTTAACGCTCGAGTCTTGAACGCTCAATAGCGTCGACTCAGCGCTCAACGCTCGACTCTCAACGCTTATTTTTACAACACTATCGATACGCCTAGAACTCCATTTAGAAGCATTTCGTTGCTACTTGCTAGACAGAGATAGAAGTATAACATCCTGACGTCAGTGCTAAAACTCCATACGCAACTCTTTTCAAGATCTATGTCGCGCGAAAAAGGCAATGAATTCCTTCTCCGATTTCATTTGCTACATTTATTTTGTCCCCATTTCAAAACAAATTGGGTCGACATACTTGACGAGAATACATCATTGCAATATCAACCTTAAGTCAATATGATAAGATTGTAATTTAGAAAGATTATACTTCCAAACATACTCACTTAAGCCACTCCTTCACATGATCCAGCATATTCATAGGCACAGCATTAACCATAGCGACCTTTTTCGCATAATCTTTAAAAACGAACACCATATCGAAGTTCTTGAGATGGAACTGCACTCGCTCGAAGTGGACTAGCTCGACGTCTTCGAGTGCTATGACGAACGGCGGCCACTCCGTCAGGTTGACGAGCGCGCCCGAGGTCGGCTGCAGGAGGACTGTGCTGCGGAATGGTGCTCCAGGGAAGCCTAATTCTCTGTAAACCAAAAATACATGGTTAATACCTATTTGATTATAATCTGACTTAAGCCATTGCTACTGAAAAAGCTAATAAATTCATTGACTTTTTTAAAAGAATCGACGCAACGACTATTTGCCTTGAAACTTTTAACCAACTTGGTATTACATTGATCTCACAACTTTTTACGGTAGAAGAACTCAGTTGTATGCCTTGGTTTTTCTACAAGTTATGTTTTTGATGGCCACAACAAATGAGAGATCGAAATACGAAAGGCCGTCAGACCTTATCGGATTCAGCGATCTCTTCCAGCCTACCTGGAATGGATAGATTTTCGTGCATATAACTACTAACCTGAATGGTGTATCAAACTCGACCTCCTGCTTGGTCATGTTCTCGACTCTCTCACAGAAGCTCTTGAAGGCGACCTTCAGCTTATGTCTGAGTTCCCTCTCGCTCTGCTCAGCCGCCAAGTCGTCTCGGTCGTGCATGTGCTGATGCTTGCCCAAGTCCGTCGTGATCTCACCCACTTCCGTGTAGAATTGGACGTCTACATGCTTCTTTTTACCTGGAATTCGGAATTTAGTTTGAGGATAGAAGCTATCCAAATAGTACGTAATGTGTAGGTAGGTCTTGTCTTGGAACTAAGGTAAGACATAGAGACTTAACCGAAGAGTTTTTCTTAAAGCGTAACTATGGCGTTTATTGCCATTTCTTCCTTAGGAAACATACCATTTGAAACTCTGCACTAGCTTGTAATGTGTTCAACTGTGGACTAGCATCTGAAATTTAGGAAGTGCCCATCTACACTTATGTGAAATAAAATATATATGGACTTTGAAGAAACCTCCTTTTTATCAGTGAAAAAAACATGGAAACCAAGGAATAAGATACTATCGTCTCAGAGCATTCTGTGCCTACACATCTGTCGGATTTGATTGATGTCTCTGGGGAAGGATGATTTCCAAACTAATTACGCACGTTGGCGCAGTGTATTCGTTCAGTAAACGTTCACAAGAATGCTTTTCCGATTCAACTTACCAAACATAATGGCATGCTTCAAATGGAAATGTAATAGTATAATCATTTCTCCGTCACATGGTTGGAAGAATGCGTTCTTAATATTATTATATAATATATCCACTTTGTCCCCTCTAACTGACGTGAATCTGAATCCATTTGTGTGTGCTTCTAGAGACCCGCTCATTCTCTTAGTTACGATATTAGGTCTTATGTACAAGTCTTTAAGTTTCGGATTGCCTTTACTCTGTGAGAGAACCAGTGTGTCTTGTTTGACCAAGTCTTCCTTTTCTCTCTCTTCCGCTTCTCGTGTTTTGAACTTTTTCTGTACTTCTTTGATAAGTCTAAATCCGGTGTTGAGGTTTGAGGATGGAGGGGATATCTCGCCAGGTTCCTTTGTGTTTGTACTTCTGTATGTTCTGTAATGTTATAGTGTTAAAGTTTAATGTAGTAAATAAGAATATCACCAACCATGGTGATATCCACATAAAAACAAGAGAATTGGCCACTATCACTACATACTGAAACATTTATATCTATGGCTTACATAGACATTAAATTTAGAAGGATAGTATGGAGCTTCAAATTCAGTATAATGGGTACTTGGTCTTGCAGTCACTGCATGTCATGCAAAATGATAATATGGAGATTCAATAGAACATGAGGTGAGCTTATAATGGTTTTGTTACCACCGAGATGCGATCGTCTATGCCATAAAATTAATAACTTGTTTTCCACTGATGGGCCTCCTATCATCTTCCAAACCAATCTATGATGCGCGATGTCTGGCCCAGCTTAACCCACAAACGTGATGAGATCGTCACACCGCCATCACAGCGGACTACCTCAATGGCGACATTCTTCTTCAGGCGTCCAGTGAGTGGTTATCCAAATTCCCATCTCTCTCTCAGGTTGAATTTGTACATAATACTTACACTTCTTTCACAAACGTCGCGTCCGGTTGAGAGTAGTTCCCTCCTTCGTTCCTGCCCATAGTGGCTCCAGGATGGAAGAAATTTATCCTAAGGTAGGTGTAGTCGCCCTCAACAGACTGGGAGATGTTCTTTATCGTCGATATATGGAACGGAACCGGCACGCCGAATATCGGCAATATCACTGTTTCATATTTACGATCTGGAAAGATAAAAACGGTGATGTGGATGTGCCTGAAGTTTCAGTGGCACTTTGACCAGTAGCCTGATTCACGTAAAATCAAACAAGCCAAATATCGTTGAAGTTTTATAGTCGTTCGATCGAAGTCCTACCCAAAAGCGATATTCACGATCTATCGACTTATTTCCAGTTACATTAATATGTATTCTACCAGGATAATGTAATACAGTTTTTTTTTTTAAATCGACGAATTTCAAACGACTTTAAAATCGATGTAGTTCAAACTCGATTGATGGATGTGAATACGGAAATGGTCTAAACCCCTAGAAATTAGTTTTTCATAAACCTGGTACATGTGCCAATCAAAATATTGTGAAATAATATATTGGGAAGTTACATATTATGGAATTTTCATTTATGCACATTTTTAGAACTGTGACTATTGTAACTCAAATCTGTATTGTTCTTTCCTGAAAAGACCATCTCGGACACTAATTTACATGGCTTATATGATTTGACCATTACATTTTTACTGTATGGACCTTAAAGAGACTGACCCCTGAGTTTGTTTCCGTGTTTTTTATCAGGGTAGTCTGCTAGAAAACACTTCATCTGGTTTAAACTGACGAAAAAATTATATCATTTATCATTCCAATTCCAGTATTTTGGGTTCAATTTCCAGTCTAACCAATTTATTAAACAGCCAAAAAATTTTATTGTAACTATCACAGCAAAGTCATGAAAACTCACCAACATATAATTTGAGCTCTTTAACTTCGTTTTCCCTTGGCATCTGACTGGTACTCTTGTACGAAATGGTGCTTTTCCTCAACTTTTCTCCTTCCTTCCCACTCGATTGCTTCGCTAACCGTTCCTTAGCCTTCTCATTTAGAGTAATAGCCAGTTCTCTCTGATGTTCCTTACGCTTTTCCTCTGAAGAATGCTCCGTACGAAGTTTTGATTCGATTACTGCTGTTCTTTTGCCTCTGCCTGAAATAATATTGTGTTTTTAGAGATCAAATTTGCATGTGCCATGTCCATAAAAAAATATTTATATAAAACTCTGATTTAACGTGTGTACAGAATGGGCCAAAAGTTAGGCCTGCTGTCCACGGACGCGTAGCTTCATATACGCGTATCCGTCATTATTATACGTAAGAAATACTGCATCTGTTTAGGTAGTTAACTAACCGTAAACAATCGTGATATGTCTTTTTAAGACGTACAAAGATTATTTAAATTTAGTTAATTACCTAACATTGGTTTAGGTAAATACCTAATTGTAAATATTTTTAAATATCAGTTTTAAACCATTTTTTTAGATAAAAGACATGTTAAGATTGTTAACTACCTAAACAGATGAAGTATAGCTTAAAATAAGGAACACGCGTCCATGAAGCTACGCGTCTGTGGACAGTAGGTCTAACTAAAAGAGTTACCAAACATAACATTCATAGTAGTTCTGTTTAACTATTTATAATGGGGGTTAATAATGATTTAAGAATTGACCAAATCTATACACAGCACATGCCATGCGAAACTTGAAGTAAAAAACAAAAAACACTCACCTCCATTCTCTATATTTCCGATAGCATGTAATGAAACAAAAATAGGTGTAAGTATAAACAAATCCAGTTCGTCGTAGTGTTTGTAGTTAGTTTAGCATCTAGGCATAGATACTGAAAGCTTATACAATATTATACAGGCAGAAATTCAAGAGCAAAAATCATTCAATTTACTATCTTACATTCATCTGGTTTTGTTATTGTCACATCTCTTAATTCATGAAAAGCATGTTCAATCTTTTTTTTTTTAATTTTACCTCACGCTAAGAATTAGTCTATCGTGGGTGCGTTCACAAACTCACATACAAATTACACTCAAACCAGGAACCACTATCTGTAGGCCTTACAAATATTTGTTACACGCGGGAGTCGAACCCACGACAAGCAGCGTAGCAGCCAATTTCATAACTTCTAAGTGCAGTATACGTCTCGTCAATTGAGTCTAGTATCAATCTTGATACTTTTGACAAGCATCTTATTACCTCAAGTGTTCAAAAAAGCTAAAACATCATTATTTAACTATGTACAGTTTGTTATAAATTTAGACTACTGCATTATCTGAACATTATAAAACATCCGTCCTTAAAGCTGAAATTCGTATGTCAATCTCATCTACAACAGTATCAATTTCAAATCAAATTTCAATTTTACACATTCGACAATAAACCTTCACACTCCTAATGTTACACTCAAATTCCTTTCATACACCAAAACAGATTAAGACCCAACCTTCTTCTCACACAAATAAAGTCCAAATTCCCTTGCCAATCACAATCACTCACCAAGTATTTCAGTCTTGTTTTCTTTCTCTTCTTCTTCTTCCTCGTCATCGTCCTTTAAGAAGATACCGACGTTCTTGATCTTCTTTTTCGACTGTGTGAGGAGGGACGCTGGCTGTTCTTCATTCACTAATACTGTGTCACCGATGAAAAGGGCGTACGTCTAAAAAGGGCACTCAAATATAATATTGTTACGCCATTAAACGTGAACACGCCATATCTCCGAGAAAATAACGAGTAGCACGTAATAATTAAAACGCATTGCTGTTCGAAAGATCTAGAATATTGGTACGTAGCCAGGCTTAGAAAAATCTCGAAACATCCACAAAGTAGGTACCACTAGTAGTTAGGTATATATCTACAGATAAGGGAAATGGTACCTCTCCGCCATTAACAATAGAGTCGAAATTCGCATGAAAGTGACTCTGAGTACATCGTGCAATAAAAGTGATTTATGACTTCGCGAAGCGATTCTATTGTTCTGGATCGATCTTGAGATGTCGGTATCTAGAATTTTCTTCGCTCCGCATATAAATACGAGCTCTCGACCGGAAGCGAGTCAGTTGTGATTTCGACTGCGATCAAGAGCGAACTACCTAAGTGTGTGAAGTGATTTTACCTAACGACCTAAACGATAGTGTAACAGTACTCTAGTGTTAATTGCGATTCGGATTATTGTTGACTGGACTAATTTGTTATTGTTTGTGGTGAATAAAGTTCTCTGTTAGTAAATCGGCATTTAATTACCCACGTATGCAACAATATGCTACGATCGATAAATACGCGTGTTATTTATGTTGCCAGATCCAGCTATTTTCTAAAGGGGTAGCCGGATCTCATCCGGAGATTCTTCGCATCCCCCCTTGCCTCGCTGTAACCTAGACCGCTAGCGGAGTCAAGGGTAGACGGGCTAACGGGCACTAAGGGCCATTTTTTAGTTGTGCTATTCATTGGGGGGTTTTGCCATAATCGTCACCCTCGGAATGCGGATTGACGAACGCAGTGTGGTTGTTGCAATGCACAGTGAGTTACTGATAATTCTCTGGTTTGTATATTTGTTACGACACCCACGGGAAGAGATGGAATAGTGTTCTTTACGTCCGGACACCATACGGAGCACCGGCCACCATACATATCAACATCACACTATTATTATAACGACAAACGTTTGTGAATGAATGGATTTCGATGACACATGGCACACAGGTAGACCATGTCCATGTCAGGATACTTTTTTTATCCCAGGAGCATGTTCCCTTGGGATAATTTTCTACTAATATGCGGGCGAAGCAGCTGGTAGAGACTATAATAATTATTATAAAAACTTTTATGCCATTTACTAGACTTCATATTGCTGTAAACAAAATAAACTGAAAAAAAAAGTTCAGCGCCATCTAGCGAAGTCACTGTCAGTAGTGTAGTTTTCCTAAAAACAACAAGCAAAAATAAAATATCATACTTTGCCTTCCTTTTCAGTAGCGGCGCTATTTGTTAAGTTTGCCAAGCCAATGTTAATGTTAAAAACCATTCCTTTTTTAGCCACAGTTGACGTTTTGGGCCCTATTATGATGGAACTTTCACGAAATTCTATTCCCATTGCGAACCTGCAAAACAAAATAAGAATAGATGAAACTTTATTGTACAACAACACTTTTACACAAACTTAAATCTAAATGTACATGTAAATAAGGTTTATAATAAATATTTTAGCTGTGCAAAGAAACTTATTCTTGACAACTAGGCGAAAGGAAATCTCACCCGAAAGATTTAGTAAGATTATCAACCAAATCAGGCTTCTCTTTTTTCGCCAACTCCAAGCCCGCTTCGTAAACTGTCGAAAGTTTCGCGCCAGCGACAAGTTTCTTCATAACCTCCTCTTCTATATTTAAAAGGAAGTTGTAATTGCTTTGAATTTCATCTGTCGGATTAACGAGGAGTGTTCGGACTATGTTCGAGCAGTATGATTTATATCGAGCGCCCAAAGAACAGACGATGGCGCCGAAATGTAGATGGTTCTTGTCGGAAACGGCGCTGAATTTGAGACTGTAGTTCCCCCCCGACTGAATGATGGGAGGGTAACACATGTCAACTTGGCTTGTGTCTACACCGGTGACGTATTTCTTGTCCGATATCGCTGCTTCGACGCCCTCCGCGAGCTTTGAGTGTTTCACTTTCTGTAAAGAAGTAATTAATTATTTTAGATAATTAATATTACATTGAATAATTTAAGATAGGTAATAAGAAACGTTCGTCTTCCAGAGGCCTTATCACGAGCACTTAACGCGATCCATTTTACGACCTAAACTGAACTGGTAAAGGGATGGAGCTTTATAGGGAGTATGCGTAATCACTCATGCTTGATATTTTAACTCGTCATGGTAAGGCCCCAGAGGGACAATAGTCTAGCTAGAGAGGCAAAGTCGGGCTTATAATGTTTCCACTGTTGTGATTGTGCCTCGAGCCTCCTTTCTAGGAGAGGGCAGGGGCCGTAATCCACCACGCAGGCCCAGTGCAGGTTGGTGGATGTCACATGTCTTCGAATTTTTGGTTCTAGGACATGCCGGTTTCCTAACGATGTTTTCCTTCACCTTTTTGAGAGTAGTGGTGATGAAATTTTAAATTACTCAAAGAGTGCTAGAGGCAGATTACTTAAAAACTCACCTTATCCGAATCAATAATTTCCATAATCTGATCTTTCAAATATTTCGTGAAAACATCCACAGTGACCATACACGCTTTCTTCACAGTTATGATTTCTGAATCTTCTTTAGGGGCCATGAGGTGTGCAATAGCTGAACTTATATCTACATTTTCAAATTTTTCACCTTTCATTACAGCCTTCCAACTTTCGCAGAATTCACCGGGATAGTTATCTTTTGCGAAAACGCCGAGGGTCTTGCCAGATTTTGATTTTTTAATCTCTTGTACTAATTTGTTGAAATTTTCTTTATCTTTATCATTCTGAAAACATATTAAACATGAATAATAGGGCAAGTAAATGAATAAAATTCTTCTATCCAGTTCACCGACGTGTCCAGATCGGCGTACGTGACCCACGTATGCCCAAAACCTTGAATCAGTGAAATAAATAATTATTTTTTTTAATATAAACTTTTTCCCGCTCTAAGACTACTCCTGTATCTAAGGTGCGTTCACAAAGATGTAAACGGGACCAATATCTATGAGCTATACAAATATTTGTTCCGTTTAGTAATAGAACTTGCGACACTCAGTGCAGCAGTCAATCGCTCGCCGTGGCGTCAAATTGATTAAATACAAATGAGATATAACAATTGAATATATATCTGTCTCTCTCCGCTATTATCTACGGCAACTGATTGAGTGTGATAAACTTTGAAGCTTTGTCTTAGCTCTTTAAATTAACTTTAATATTTGTTAAGTGTGCGCCTGCGACGGGCACGGGTCGCATGACGTCGCGCGTGTGTCGTGTGTTCGGGTCCGATTCACAGAAACGGGATTATTACATACGCAGTATCCCTAGTTCAGCTATAAAGGTATGCATGTAGTCTTGTCGATGAAGAAATTTAATGTATTGTTAGGTAGCAAAACATTTTCCGCGCGCGGGGTTCCCCGCGACGGAGCACAGGCGACCACGTAACGCAGTTTCAGCCCTAATTTGTATTTTATTTACTCATTTAAAAACATAATATGGTGGTGCCTATTGCACTCTGCGTATTGTTTACACAATATTCAAATACATACAATGTCCCTAAAAATATTCCGACCACCTTTATTTTCCTCATCATGTTTTTGTTTATTTCAGTGTCAGAAAACTTGTAAGACATCACTGTTTAAACGTGCGCATAACAGACTCGCCCGTTATTTACACAGTAATCAATTATGTGGACTAAAATAGATTTTTCTAACGGACCAGACAGCAATTTTTTTTAATAAATCATTTTATGTAATAAATAGGCTAACTCATCAATCATCTATGAGGGATATGAGTTTAAAAGTCTATTGTAATGAGTGTCATTATTTGGGACTCGTTTTCGGAACATGAAAACCATTGAGTGGAGCGGACCGTGCTTCCGTCACAAATCACGTGCGTACGTAACTTGTGACGGAAGCATGCACGTTACCGTTCGTGCGCACGAATGTATAAGTTTTTACTCACACAAGCATCTAAGAGTGTTATACAGTAGCAAGCTCTGCTATTTAGCAAGTCTATGTATTTGCCACACCGCTTCTATAAATGTTAATTTACTGTTTAATGTACCCTGCATGCTTGAGTAGTCAAAATTTTGGTCGACCATGCGCGAGCATTTTGCAGTTCGGTTTGCGCTGACCTAACTAAGGGTCACATTAGATTTTCGCAAAATGTCATATTCTCAAAATGTTGTAGTTGTGTCGATGGAGACCTTTAATGTATTATTACGTAGCACAACGGGCGCGGAGGCACGTTTGTATAGGACGGCGCGGGCGCCCGCTTTACGCAGCGTCAGCCCTCAATATTGACCGGATTTGAAAAATTCATTCAGATCCGGCCAGCAGTAAGTAAAGCTTCAAATCTGGTAAAAGGGGAAACTGTCATGTAACAAAATAAGGATGCACACACTAAAATGTGTTGTCAACACCATTAGGTCAGTCATATACTCTTTCCAATAATGGAAACTATAGCTGAATTCTTTTTGGTGTTATTTTTTTTAATATAATACAAGTTTCGTAAATTCAGTAAACTTTTATCCCTAAAGATATGATAGGTTTCAAATTTTGTTGAATTTATTCACAGAATATTCAGAATTCCATACATTGTAAAAAAAAAGTAAAAATGGTTTTGAGTATATACTTACTCTATCCCTAACAAGTAATTTCACTGGTGGTAGTTCTGTTTCTTCCTTGCCATTTTCTATTTGCCTTAAAAATTCAATCTTCTTTTTGCTTGCAAGAAAACACATGCTGTTTTCTGTGAGAACCGTTATTGTATCGGGCAGCTCGTAACCAAACAGCCAAGTCTGGATACAAAAATAAAATATATAGTTAAAACAAGAAGTGTTTGTGGCAAGACTTGGGAGAATCCTAAGCCTTGGAAAAATTTGTGGGGACAGCTTGATAAAAAAAGTAATTATTATATCAAATAGAAATTAGAATCTGTAAACTATAACGACTCACAGAAGCAAGGTTCTATTTAGTTTTCAAAGTAGTAAATAGTGTATGTAAACAAGAATGTTCATTTACCGAACTGTATTTAAAGTTAGAATCAGGCATGTTGGTTTCCTGCCAATGATTGTAATTGGTTTACTTTACATTTTGAAAACATCAGTTCCTTTAAGATATTGCACAATAAATAATGAAATGTTGAAATAATCACACAATTACGGGAGTTGACAGTTGTGACAGTTTTCAACTTTTACGGTTGTATTATAGGATATCCAGTTCCGAAACAAACCATTTTTTTTACGTTTTTTTATTTAATTTTCATTATCTATTTAACTATATAGCAATTTAGGATGTAATTGTAGAACATAACAAAAAGGATTTGGCATGGTATCTAACTGCCTTATTGACAGAATGCATTCACTCAATGCATTTCTTAACATTCATAGACAGCTAAACTAATTGCAACTCCACGTCATGGTGATGGGTACTGGACAAACGTGTCATATTTTGTAATTACAATTTTCAAAGTACCTCTATGACAAGATTAAATAAAGCTATTTTTACATGTATAGTTGTAAACAATAACTATTTCATTGAACTGATTATTAAATGAAAAATATCTAGAAGTATATTGTTATAGTTAAAACCAATCTACATACATTTCTAACGAAAAAAAAAACTATGTTTAACTATACTTGATCATATCCAGTGAACAAAGCCACTATACCATGTTATAATCTGGCTGAAGTATAAACAAAATTGTAAAATACATCAATATTTCTATTATAGTGTTATACAATCAGATGTATCAAGTTCACTTTAGATTATGTACTTATCCTATAGGAATTACATTGATTTTACAAGTAGAACAACAATCTTCTAAGTTGTGGGTAATATAATTTGTTGAAATTGTTGATTATCAAGTTACTCAGATAAAACCTAAACAAAGACTTCCCGTCAATCGAATCAACTGCAAATTCAACAAATAATAACCGCACGACATGTTATAATCCCGTTTTTAAGCACATGGAGAGTAATAAAACTCGCGCAAACCTGTAGCGCTGTTGACTTGCTGTAAAGCGTGTCTTCGTCCACTCCGACACATGAAACTAAGCAATCCACCTTCGCCAGGGCATCGTCGCCCTTTGAATCCGCTGCAGCAGCCTGTAAAACATACAGTTACTGTAGAGCGGGCCCTCAAAAACGGTGACATCAGTTGACGAAGAGTTACCGACCTTCCATGCTGCGTACAGCTTCTTCATGCGTCGATAAAAAGTTTCTTTATCAAGCGATATATTAGACATCGTGGAAAATAATAATAAAACTTAACTAAATAAAATATCCTACGTTATTACGCCGCAATGATCGCAATTTATTCACGACTCCACGACATTACATCGCTTTTGACAGCAAACACAAATGGCGGGCGTCGGTAGAGGAGATGCCTACCGCCTTTTTTCATTGTTGTCTATGCTTCATTCGAATACACACACGAAATTATCTAATTTATCGAGTTTTGGTTTATTTAGACTTGTGATCTAGGATTAGTAGGAAAGCTTTAATTCAATGAAATCAACATGTTCTGTTAGTAGCTCTGCTTGTGAACCGTTTTTGTTTTGACTCTGAAAAACAACTGCAAAGTTTTTCGGTTTACTTTGACCCCTTGTTGGCTGACCCCATAGATGAGAATAAGTACTAACGCATCTGACCCCCTTAATTGAACATCTCTATTTTTTTCATTTTGTCTCTGGGTTTGAAAATATTAATTTTTATGTTCATTCGTTCACTTTACCACTCACTCACCTATCTCTATCTTTCAATTTCATCATTCGCTCCTTTTTCAAATTCGTGATCTAATTTTTGTTTTGTTAGCTAACTTTATTTTAAATTTTAAAATTCAAATAGTTTTGTTTTTAGCTTGTTTTAAATGCAAAAGTTAAAGTCCCAGAATTTGGGAAACCTCACCGAGAGTTCGCTAAGAACACTTGCTCAAAATCGTATCACAACAATTTTAGATTTTCTTCAAGAAGATGTTTCAAAGTTATCAGCGTTAACTAGATTGAGCTTGCCACAAATATTAGCGATTAGAAATGAAATATTTGCAAAGTACTCAGCACCATTAATTAATGGAACAGATTTATTTACAAAAGTGTTCAAGACAAGAAGTCGAATTAGTACGGGTATAGAAAGGTAGGTAAGCACTGGAAGTGAGGTACTTTTCAATTTCAACTAGTTTAAAACTTTAAATCGCTGTTCTCGTTAACACTGCTCTAAAAACCTTGCTTGTAGCCGACAGTAAACCTCCCAAGTATGTAGAAAGACGTAATAAACAGAAGACTAGTGTCTACTAATTAACAAACTTTGTCGTAAAGATAACTGTTTAATTTTTTAAAATTAAATTTCAGTTTGGATGCTGTAACATCTGGTGGCATTCCAGTGAGGTATATTACAGAGATATGTGGTCTTGCAGAGTCAGGGAAAACTCAATTGTCATTCCAATTGGCTATAAACTGTGTCAAAGATGAGGCCTGCACCGTCTTATTTGTTGATACTAAAGGGGATTTCTCAGCAGTCAGAGTACAGAAAATGTTGGATGCTCAAAGATATTCCCATAAGGTATTAAATTTATTATTAACCTTTCGAATACCGTCAATTAGAGTCACGATAGAAAGACAATGTCAGAGCGAACGCCGCCTGTAATGAATTAAACATATAATTAACACTTTAGTGTGTCTTTTTGGATCGGTTCATGAATGAATACTATAGAGAAAGCAGAATTGAGCTCTATGAAGATACTTTAACTAAGATAATAGTTGGACAATAAGGGCTGATAGAAAAAACCTGTTTTGTTCTCTTATAAACTTTGTTTAACCTTTCAATCGTGATAATGACAGACACAATTGAAAGACAATAGGTGCGCGAATGCCGGCATTCGCTTGGGGTTTAATGAATTAAGAAATAAAGATCCTGTTTACTTTCCAGGATATGGCTTCAATAATGTACAAAATTAGGGTAGTTCACATATGGACTATGGAGGAATTAGTAGAACTCTTTAAGAGCCTCAAAAACAAAATACTCATAATTGAAAACTTGGCAATGATTATCGTGGATTCCTTACCATGTTTGATGTTTCAACATCTTGGTGATGATAATAAAATGGGTAAGTTAATAAAATTAGTAGGCAAAAAACAATTTGGATGATTTATACTCATTTTGAAATATGATTAGACATTCAAAGAACCCCTTCTTACTATCTGTTCAACCGATATTGAGCTCTATTCGGTAGGCATAAGGTTGGCATATAAAACAAAATAGTGGTTATACTACCATTTTCTGCAGCTGCCATATGCAGACCTCCAAATCATGCCACCAAAGCAATAAATGTTTTTATGTCAACTATTATTACTATAATGGAGTGTATATCGCACCTCCGCTCAAATAGGGTCACAACTCAAAAATCAAATTATTGAGAAAAAGGCTTTTAAGTTCTAATAATTCATGCTATATATAAATACATAAAATGGGTCACTAGTGGGCAAATAATTGAATCATAAATATGACAATATCTGACCTTAAAGTATGATGAATTCTGAAATTAATAGCATCATAATAATCATCAGCAAACGATTGTTTTTTGAGATGTGACACTATTTGAGCGGAGGTGCGATATGTATTCACCAAATTAGCTACAGGTACCAGCTTCAAAGACTTTTTATAAGATTGCTTATGCCTAACCATATAATATGGGTTTGTGTGTGTTTCATTGCAACTGTGCATTGGTCAGGCATTATGGTAATTTTGTTTTCAGGGCTCTCTCTTCTGAATGTCTTGGTAAACTACAGCAGATATATAGCAAATGAATTTGATGTGGGAATAGTCTATATAAACATACAAACAAGATGGATAGACAGTGATATTTCTGATATAGAAGGTAAGTTGATGGAAACTGATAATGTGTAATCTGTATAATATAAAAGGCAAAATACTAACTCATCAACACCAAAGCTAAACCCTTGTACTTAGAATATAATAATAATATTCCACAACTTTCACACAGTGCCAACTAGTTCCAAACTAAGCAGAGCTTGCGGTATGAGTACTAGACAACTGATAAACTTCTTCTTCTTCTTCTTCCTGCCTTTGTCCCGTTTTATTTGAGGTCGGCGCAACACGTTTTTTTCTTCCATTCTGTCCTGTCACTCGTCACGCTATATGCTATCACTAACTCCTTTTTCTTTCATATCACTTCTCACACAATCCATCCATCTTTTCTTTGGCCTCCCTCTCCTTCTCCATCCATCCCCATGTAAATTCGTAACTCTTTCAGCAACATGCTTTTCATCTCTCATCTTTACATGACCATACCAAGACAAACTATTTCCTTTCAACCTTTAAGTCACTGGCGCCACTTTCAAACTTCCTTTAATATACAACTGATAAACATACTTATATATTTCTAAAAACATACATATTATAGATAAAATACACCCAAACATGGAAGCAATAAATTTTGGAGGTCCCCATACATAGAACTGAAACTCAAAATTTTTTTTTATCGTCAAACCCATGCGTGTGGGGTATCTATGGATAGGTGTTCAAAAATGATACTGAGGTTTCTAATATCATTTTTTTCTAAATTGAACAGTTTGCGCGAGAGACACTTCCAAAGTGGTAAAATGTGTGTCCCCCCCCCCCCCCCTCTAACTTCTAAAATAAGAGAATGATAAAACTAAAAAAAATATATGATGTACATTACTATAAAAACTACCAACGAAAATTGGTTTGAACGAAATCTAGTAAGTAGTTTTTTTTTAATGCGTCATAAATCGAAAAAAATACACTATTATTAAAACATCGATCAAAGTTACAACACATTACAAGAACTTTTATATTATGTTACTTGCTGCTACGGAACGGTGCGAGTTTTTTTAGGATGTACAAAGAAAAAGAAAGGATTTCTAAAATTTACCATACTTTAAAAAAAAGAAAACCTACTTTCACATGAGCGAAGACTCTGGCAGAAGCTTATAATAAAATATCATCTCTATAAAATTTTTTTATTTTTTCAGATGATGGAGAATCAACTTCTGCTTTCAGAGAACCAACATACATTGAGAAAAAGAACCGTTGTCTGGGGAGATATTGGGAACAGGTTCCAACATTAGTGTTACAGTTGGAAAAACATGAAGACATCTACAGGGAAAGCGATAGTTACACACAAATTAAAGTTTCAGTTATTAGTTGTAATGCAGTCAATAGTGAAAATAGTCAGTGTATTTTAAAGTTAAGTTCAGTGGGAATTACTTGATTTTTAATAAAAGATGTTTTCCAATGTCAAATTGTATAATGTTAATCCCTGAAGATTAGGACTTCGGTTACCCAAACTTAATAAAATAAAAGCAAGATAAAATTATTTTAATGCCATCAGTCTTTGATGGGTGTGCAAAGTTGATCAAAATCGAGCTCAAAGGCGTTGGTTACAAACATTCAGGTGAAGCTATAACACTAGTTAAGCTTGTAAATACTAGATGGCGTTATATGAACTTTATCGTGCATTGCGTTTATGGTTCTAGAAAGTTGTCTATGAATCATTCAATTCAATACCCGATGCTGCGCGTCAAAACACTCAGTCAATCGCTCGCCTCCCTTCCATTCACTCTTTCATTTGAGCGCACGCCTGACGGGCGATGCGTGTTAAACTGTGATGGCTCTTTATAACACTTTTGTAAATTCAACATTTTTATGATATTTGTGTGCTTAGTATCCTTCTTAGTCTAATTTAATTTTAATTTATATATTTCCGTTTCTTTGAAAATGGCGAATCAAACCCAGAAAATCGTTTACAAACTGGTCCTCACTGGAGGTAAGGATTGCTCATATATTTTGTAGATTGTGATTTTTTTAATTGTTCCATGTTGTTATTATGTTATATATGGTTTATTTTGCGGATGTAGTGTAGTATGTCTTTGTGGTATTTATTTTTTTATTGTATGTGATAATGGTGTCATGGAAAATGCAACACGTGGATTTTTGACGACGTAAATCTCACCTCGAAACCACATTGTATTTTTATTCAGGACCGTGTGGCGGCAAAACCACCGGACAGTCGCGCCTCAGCACGTTTTTTGAGAATCTAGGATGGAAGGTGAGCAAAGCAATTTATTTTTATTTATACCTAGTTAGCTAAGTTTCTCTAGTCATTTTAGTAAAATGTAAATATATTAGTGTTGTAAAAACGATCTCTATTTATATTGATAAAAAGTAGAAACTTCTTGATAATTATTAAATTATCTATAGCTCTATCAATGCTGTTGAAAGTAACAATTGCCAATTTTTTTATCAGTTTACTGTTTTACAATTAAATTGTTAATGTTTGGATTATTCTATTATGAAATAATATTCCTTCAAAATTTTGATGTTCCTAGCAAAATATTGCTTCCCTCTCGAATTCTGAATTGTGGTGTCTCCGTCTGGAGATGATATGACATGGTTCCACAATGTGTTTATTTCCAGGTGTTCCGGGTGCCGGAAACGGCTAACGTGCTCCTCAGGTAAATGCGATACCTACAAAAACTACACAGTGCATTACAAACATTAATTCAAGCTTTTAAATTTACATTCTCTATCAAAATTTGAAAACATCATAATTTTGTAACTTATCAGATTCACCTGTCTATTAAAACATGTCATTTTGTTTTTTTTTCTTACTTACTGAAATGGATGTTTAATGAAATAATACCTACTTGCAATTGTTAATTTTTTTACCTAACAAATTAAAAAAAGTCAAATTTGCCATAAAAATAGTTTCCGATTCCATGATTGTCAGTAAACTATTGGTGATTCTGCAAAGAAAGTTAATGTAAATTTAAAACCTGATTTATTAAGTATGCACTGTGAAAATGCCTTAGTTTTTGAAATTTAAAAGCTTGCACAACACAAGTATGCAGTAGTTGTTAATTTTTTATATTTTGTTATATGGAATTGGGAACTAATGCATAGGTGATGTAATAAAAATGAAAACATGAAATTTATACAATAATGTTTTGCATGTAAAATTTACTTCAATGTATATCTTTTCTTTTACAGTGGTGGTGTCAAGTTCGCAGATCTCTCCGCAGACGAAGGTAAGATTTCAATTTTTTATTTTTATTGCACGAATATTGCATGCTGCATGGCCCCCCCTGCTTTCCCACCAAACCACGCTTTATGGTATTTTTCGCATTTACCGTTGGCGTTATTTGAACATATACGCTGCGCGAAAAGCCCTTTTTTTTCTGTAAAAGTCGGCTTGCGGCATCGCGCCGCTAACGCAGCGTCAACACGTTCTGCCAACGCTAGATGCGAACTCAGCCTAATTTTCATAGCTAAAGTAATAACTGACTATCATTACATTCTCATTATTCTGCTTTTGTCAACCTAAATACACATTTTAAAATGCTTTAATTTAGTTACCTACTTCAATTTTATCTATCTACGAGTATTCTTGGGTTAATTTTATTAATTTTCCTTGAATGAAGTTACGCAAATGCTAATTTCGTACTAGAAAGGAAAACTAATGTTTAACTTATTTGAAATTCATAATTTACGTCAATTTATTCAGTAAATTCTCCAATTAAGCCATTATTGATACTGAAGTATGATAAAGTTATTTTCATTCCACATCTGGGGTAATGAATTAACTTTACATAAGCAAATGAAGTGCTTATATTATGAAGAGTAGTGCTTACAGGAACCTACTTGATTATGGATGCCAACATTTCAACCCACATTGTTCCTTAGAATTTACAAACAGAAACTTCCAAGTTATGGTACCTCTGTTGAATTGACGAGCAACATATTTAACGGAACAGACTAACAATGGGGGTAAACAATTGATTTGATGGCGGCATGTCACAAACTCACAATGCCGTAACATTTTATTGCATTGTTTGGATTGTAAAATATGGTTGGGTTTTACATCTTTTCCATAAAATTTCTTGAATATCAGTAATAGTTAATGCGCAGATCGAAATCAGCTAGGGATTGCAAATATTCGATTGTTTTGATTTTCAAATATTCAAATATTTACAAAATATAAAAAATAACACTTAAAATACCGAAAATCCAAATGTCGACTTTTGTTAACATTGGCAAGTCTTTTGACCGGAAATTTCTGCCAGTACGTACACATTTATTGTTTAGCATTGGCTGCTGCCAAATTCTTTTATCACACTTTTTTTTACCCTATCCTAAATCGTTTTGTATAAACTGTACATTCTACTGGCTGTTTATTGTTCGATCTTGTATAGTTTTAGATAAGACCGACCCTACTCATTCCATTGTGAATGTAATCTAATCCACAGCCCACCCAAGTTTACTGTCAATGACTTACGTTGCGTCTTATTATTAATACAAAATCTTCAAGCTTTTATTTACATGCATGCTGAATATTTCATTCTAGCTTGTGTTTCACTATGAAAACTAGCGAAACTTGTGCAGCATTTTCATCAATGTCAGTACATATTTTTTCATCTGCTTCAAGTTTTTCAGACTTTGCTTGGCGGCCATTACAAGGTCGAACACACTTTCTCGCTAGAAATTCTCACGTAGATATTGGTCTCTTTATATTGGTAGGGGCGTGACTGTCATTGACGTAGGTACCACGTGAGGTAGGTCGACAATGCGCTCTGCCAAGTGATAATTGAATTTTCATTGCTAAATGTGAGTAATTATGGTATGATGGACAAATGGTACATTTCATGTGAGAAGACAACACGAAAAAGGTTTCTAAATATAGTCAAGAAACATGTTTAACTGCGCAGACAGCAATCTATTCTTTTAATAAAATAATATCAAGCTCTCTACGGCTTCTTTTAAAAGTAAATTTCTTTAAGTCACGGTTTTCATCTTCCGTTTGCTATTCATCTATTTTCGTCTTGAAGGGGGAATGCCATAAAAATGTACCTTCACCCTTCAAACTTGGGCTCGTGGTACGGAATTCTGATAAAAAGAATCTTTGTAAAACAGATATTAGATAAACCTTAAAGCAGTTAAAAGGACGCGGCTATACAAAATTCTGCCATGTCACGTTGTTGAGCATGTTCTTTATTAATATTTGGGCGATTAACAAAGTGATCATTTACGGCAGTCATAACTTGCTGAACAATGATAACCCCTGGATTCCGTACTACATAATTGTAAAGATAACATTTTTATAATGTTATGTTTTGAAAAGATTGCTCCCTTCAGGCTTGACCCAGTATCGTCACCGGGTTTGGATCATTTTTATGTTCAGGTCTTCATTTGTGTTGTAGGGCCTGATATGACATCAATTCCGTTTTTGCTAGTTATCTTTTATAGGCTACAAATATGAATAAATACTACTTCTGGGAAAACCTTATAAGTTTTAAAGGAGGTCGTTAGCCATGCCATTTGGAAGTCTCCCACCTGCACCTTATAAGCTAATAGATGTATGAATCATGCCTGCAATACTTGTCTAGTATTTTAAATCTTACGAATTCGCACGTCACCGAGAATTCCGTACTGCAATGTTTTGTCACCATACATGTAGGACAGATGTATCATTTCATACACTGCCAAGACGTAACATCGGGCTAAAGTCCAATATAAAACAGTCTAGATCTGTATAAAAGTCATATAAAATTTAAAACGGACAATAATTATGTTGCGTAACATCAAGCGTGTTTGTTACGCGGTGTATTTCGGTTGTTTTACATTGGCTACGGTCACGTGCATCGTTTATTTTCGCTTCTGAAGCTCTCGGTGAAGACCGATTTGCGAGCCCCTGTACGCAAAGCTCCGACCCGCCTCTTGGGGACGCTTTTCTTGTCTATTTTAAGGATACTTTATTTGTTTCTTGTCTGGTGGTCGATGTTGCGAAGTCTTTGCGCTAGTAAACTGTGAAGTCTAAATGTCTTTGACTAGAGTAATGGAAAGTTTAATCACAAAGAATTATGTGTTATTCCGATTTATTTACACAGCTCAGTCCTGCTCTTCCTTTACTTAAAAATTCCCTTTGTTATTTAAAAGATCAACATTAACTTCGCTTAGACTTTTCTATTGACGATTATCGTCGTTACGTTCTTGTAAATCTGTTTAATCCATTAGCGGCAAGGCCGCCTACCGTTTACCCATTGAATAATACATATTTCTACCATTGGTATAATCTTCTTATAAAAATTTCATTATAAACGTATAGCTGTGGGGTGTGGGCGGGGTGGAAAGGTTCGTTATGAGGCTTCTCTCCGCTCTCGACACGTGAATGTTAATGTGTGTGTCGCTGACGTATCGAGTATAAGCTAGTTCATGGTCACGTTCACGGCGATAGAAACACGTTGTATATGGAATGCGTAGTTACGTAGTTATCTGTAGCACTGTACGGTTCTAGGATCGATGAAGAGAGGCTCTGGGTAGGTCTCTGATATGGAATAAGTAAGGTCGATTTGTTATCGACAGAATGTTTTGATTGGCAAGTAATTGCTATTAGTTCTAAATTTTTGATGAATACGTTTTCATAAATTAGTAAGTAAAGAAACCTGGTGGCGCTAAAAAATGTAATCGTAATCACAATCTTCACCGCGTATCAACCAATCCAAATTTCGTTAGCGTGTATAATCGTCCGAAAAGTGTTGATATGATAAGCTTCTTATTGCACATTTTTTGTTGGCTCGCTCTGTTTCATGCCTGAATGCCTTCGCCAGTAATGATAAAATGTAGTTCTTATACAATTGAAGCGTCACGACACAATTTCTATGATTGATTGATACTGAAACCAACTAAAACCAGAAACTCGAATACGTAGAGATACGCTAAGACTTGTTTATTTGACTTTGAAATACATTTTTTTTTTTTTGGAGGAAAACCTTCAGAACACGCCTGAACTTTTGGAGGAAAGACCAGGGAGTGTAGGATTCTTACCTCACTAAAACCATACCGTCGATCACATGGAAGAAGGCCTCGTGATCTCTTAAAAGACCCACCCCCCTCTGTACAAGGACTGTTAGGACACATCCCTGAGGAGACTGTGAGGGGGTCTCTCCTAAGCCTCGTGCACACCAGCACGTGATCACTGTGCCACTGTCTTTCCTGAAGTCACTCGGTAGACATTACAAGACCTAACAACAGAATATTTTTAGGCTTTCGATTAAGTTCGTTATAGCACGTGGTCGTCCTACGCGTCCCTTTACAACCCTAACAAGTCTACCGTATCAACCTGCAAACGTTTATTATTTACGCATGTTACCCATTAAACAGAAATAGACAAACGTGGTCGGTTCCACTCAACCGCAGTTTTCCATTCCAGTGCGTCCAACGGCTACCTATCACTCGAATAAACTGAACATAACTAGAAACAATTTTATTTGCTAATAATAATTATTCTTTAAATTTAATATGTTGCAGTAAGATAGTTAAGATATATGGCTATACACCGTAATTACTTTTGTTGACATTAGTCTAAATATAAAAAAAAAAGATTGTTTTTATTCATTAGGAAAAAAATCATTCTTCTTTTGATTAAAGGAACGTTATTTGATTGTACCGTTTTATTCAAAACTGACCTGCTCCGGCATCGCACTTGTGCAAATTATATATCTTCCTCGTTTATTGCTTGCATCAGTTGCGTGATTTAAGAGCAATTAATGGATAGACAGATGCGGAAAGCGAATTTGTTTAATAATAATAAAGATGAATAACCATGTTGTAAGAATATATCCGTATAATTTATTTTACTTGATTGGGCTACTAGTAAGAATATATTGTATCGATCTATTGGGACAGATAAGAACCGGTTTCAAATGACTATGTTACGTTTTTTTTCTATATCCCTAGAGATAACACTAAATCACGGCTTTAATCATCTTACGGCGACATAAATACAGTTAGTCATCAGTGTGTGACGTAGACTCCTGTGTACACCACCAGCACCAAACGATGCCTGAATATGTTCGCCATCTTCTTCTAAACATCCATCAACGTTATGTTTACAGTTTTATATCTTTTAATGATATTTACTCATAACAAACAAAGTCACATGCATCTCTGACGTAAAACAACATTAATTACTTTTGGCCCGCATCACTACCTTTTATCTGTAATACTTACATATCTACATCTTTTTTTGTACTAAAAATATTCACTTTCTGACATCTTGTATATTATAAAAGTGATCTTCAAAGACAATGTTGTCTTTATATTTCATTTTCTCTCCACGCTTGACTTGTGTTCTCTTTCCATGTGACTTGTAGCTATTATAATCATAATGTCTGAATGAGTCAGGATATTGAGGAAAAAACAATACTAATTGCAGTCGAGAGTTGACAAAATACCCATTTGTTATCTTTTTTCGTTTGAAGTCGACAAGATTTTTTTTTACCCTCGTTTATTCAGTCTTCTCATCGTTTACTCAAATAATAATGGGTATAGTGTCGTCGTAGATATTTGTCTAGCCTAGCGTACTATTGACAAACACATAAAGCTTACATTTATAGGGGTTGGTGACTAAGTTCGTTCGGACAGACATCGTTCAAGGTTAGGACGACCTCACCAAACATATATTGATTCAAACTCAATGCCGCTATGAAATGTTAATAACCTGTAACGGTAATAAAGATTTTTTGTCGTAACAAACTAGTAAGCGTGTAGTGTACTACCACTTTTTATGATTTCTTTAATGTCATACGACCTCGCGCCCTTTTTCGTCTAATAACCAAACTTACGAAATACAAAAACTTCGTTCGCTTTTTCTTGTCCTTAAATGTATACGTAGTGTTATAACAATTCGTATAAGAAACCTTTTGTTCTGAAGTAGGACGGGCCAATTTTCAATGCTGAAGTTAATATCGACCTACAAATATTTTCTGTATCAATTACGCCTTTGCCTTGAAGTTTCATGTCAATGTAATAGCACAAAGGTATCATTAACAGGCCCTTGGACACTTGATGATGACATAATATAACACCTAGGTCAACTTAATCTTTACACGCGAAGTCAATATATTAAGATTAAATAATAATATCAATATTAACATAATTATTGTAAAATCGGTCATGCGCATATCATCTTTATAGATTTTAACTGTTTTGACAATCATGATAACTACTATAGTAAGGTAGGAGTTAGGTATGCTAGAAGCCAATTTATCATAATTTTAGACGATGAAACCATGATCAAACATGTGTACGCACTCCGCACTACAGTCCACAATCGATTCAGTTCGCCAAAACACAAACAAATTCATTAAAGTGTAATTAGATATTGAATTGTGGCAGATCCTCCGAAAAGTGTTTCAGTTAACATGTGCTCTACAAATTGCAAATGGTGCACCGCTGCGGCTGTTGGCCAGGCAAGCGACGGTGTCAGCGGTGAGTCGGCAGCCACCGGTAACCGCCAATATGGAGGCTCAGTAGCTCTGTAACGCTAAATGCAACCAGCCATATTCCATAACGACAGTTTGGGTCATTGATCTATCGCTAATTGCTCTAGTTATCTATCTAAGCGTAGGTACATGTAGGGTCTTATCAAATTAGGTAGCCCATACCACACTGTTAGCTATATCCACCGTGTCTAATAGACATAATAAATAGTGTTATTTATAGAGAGAGATATCAATCGAGAGTAAACAAGCTAACCGGCGGATACCGGTCTGAATCGATTTCGTCACGTCGCGTAATCTAAGTTTGTCGCAGTGATAAGAACCCACATCTGGCTTTAATAGGATAGTTACGAAGATTTTTTTAAAGTTTTCATTTTAGATTATCTTTGGTTCATGTGCTCAGTAATATGTTAGGTTTGGTAGCGTGCCAGTAACCATATTTAACTACGGACAGTATTTTAAGAATTTCGTAGCCTCTTTTGCAAAAGACTGTCAACTAGCAATGATTGAATTATTTGGTAATTAAGGCGTGACCGACTAATTAGTTTCAGTCAGGTATCGAGAGCTTTGTTTGGCTTCTGGTGACGTCGCTGAAAGCGTTGAAACTTTTATTTTTTATGAGACATTGACGTCAGAGGAGGCGTGTTGGTCAATGTCCACAAGAGAGCTGCCAAACATTTCTTGAGACAGGAATTTGAATAAAAAACAAATTGAATCTTCATACATTATTCTTAAATAGTAACGAGCGTTCTGAAAAGTCATTCATTTGCTCATTTAGCAATGATGATAAAATAAATTGATTCAACTGTTATAAAAATCCCCCGTTTAAATAGGCAGGACTGAAAATTACTGAGTCATAAAATTTCGTCGATTCGCCATGCAAAGCGAACAGGAGCTTACTCAAATAACGATGAATAATGTAATTTGAATAGTGCATGAAATTTGTCATGAAAACAAAGCACGCGATACTAAAGTAAATTTGATTTCCACGTTATCTTCGACAATGCAAGAGTTTGTCTTAAAATAACTTTCTAGTACGTTAATTTTAACGTATTCTATACCGATTTGTAAAGCCAGATAAAAATTCGTCGTGTCGTATACTTGAATTTAATTATTATACAAAAAAAATTACTTAATCCAGTTTGAATGATACGGAAAAGAACTAAAAATAAATCTATTCTTTATGGATGAGCTAACTATTATAAGCTTGCAAAACCTTGCAATAAATATGACGGCTTTGACATCTTTGTTTGATATTTTACCTATAAAATACCATTTCGTTCTTGGTACGAAGTATTTAACCTCGGCGCGTTGACTTGGTAATTTTAAGGGGGAAAAAAAAACAGTATTGTACAATGACAGATGAATTTGCTAAATAAAAAGCAAAACTTTTTACTCGAAGAAGGAAATTTAATTAAACCCCTTATTTCCTTATTTAACGACATTATCCTCTTGGCAAGAAACTTGTAAAGTACCGAAGTATCTAGAAGTATTTCCGCGGTTTTGCATATCATGTTTTTTTTTTTCTTAACTAAGTGCTTAGCAAAAACAATGTTTTATCAAGTTCATGGCTATAGATTTTTCTTATCTATCATGTGATACCTGCGTCCACTCTAAAGTGGGTAATTTATGATTGTTATGGCCGATGACAAGTAAAACAAGTAATATTTATGAGAGCTTGTTCTCAAATGTTAATGAGGGACTAAACCCTACTATTTATACATATAGTTGCGTAGTAAAATCGTGTTTTATGATGAGATCGTAGTTTTCGTATCTAAAAGTACCTATTATAGTACATATTTCGTGAAATTCCTGTTAACACTTTTAAAACTAGTTAATACGCTTCTTTTTCTTAACAGATTCGTAAATTGTCGAGGCAACAGTCGCTGACATTATTGCCCGTTAATTTTTATATAGGTTTTTGGCAAACGTGTCCTACATTTTAAATGTTACGATTATTATCATACAATTACTCCCACTTAAATAAAAAAGCCAATGAAAACCTGAATTATCCACATCGGATGCGGAGTTCACTGGTACGACGCTGAAAATAAAACGCAGCAGACAATCACGGCCGAATACGTCTCCCGGCACGACTAGCTGAAATAATTTACTTTACTTTTTTAAATAGATCACCAAAGCACCGTCCTTATACTACAAACTGTCTGTCAATCTCATCAGAAACTGGTTTCTATTTGAAAACTCGAAAAGTTTTTCTACAAACAATATGCCATCAATTTTTCTCATTAGACAGATATCCTGCTGTAACAATAGCTGGCAAGTGTGTGTGAATAAATATTTACTCGCTTGGTTATATTGCAGTATAAAACGGTGGTATTCGACATGACTACATTACCGGTTGCGGTCAGACTTGGAATCGTCTTACATTATTGGGATACCTTCTTAATTGGTCGTCGCTAGTCAGTTGATATCGCAATATGAACTCGCAGCATCACCCGCTTTGTCATTGGCAATGGACACCATCGCTATCTACGTTACTTACGTAACATCTTAACACGCGGATTCTCTCGGAAATTAGTAACATTCGATGAATAATTCAGATGTTTGATTCATCATGAATACTAGTCATGATATCGATTTTTAGATATGCCGTAAGAAATTAAGCTTAATGACCTAGCACATAAAGTTTTGATTGTGAAATCTATATTCGTGCTTATTTTTTGGCATTGATTACAATGATGTCTACCGAGGTCGTTAACAGTGATTTGTAGGTGATAATATTTGTTTCGCGCGCCTTGTCTCGTCGGTATCCTCTTGCGTCATAGACTTGTCTCGTGGTTCTCATCTCAAAGTCCGCACTCATAGCGACAAAAAAAAAAAAAACTCGCTAATTATATTTGTGTAACTGTGAATACATCTAAAAATCTTGCTAAATATATTTATCTAACTGTCATCTTATCAACATTAAAGTCCACGTAGTTAGTGTGGAGGCAATAAAGTTTTCAACTTTAGATAGTAAAGTTACAAATGCATGGAATATTGTAATGGAAAAGGCTAGCGAGCTGCTTTTATAGATTTCATCTTTTATTCATTGGCTGATACGAACATAAGAGTACTTGTACTATGATTTTCAGTCACGTTCTCTAGAACGGGCCATTTAATTTCCTTTCATTTGGAAAATGCATATGGATTGTGTGCGTGACACCACGTAGTTCACTAAATTTAATTGTGCTAGCGCTTTTATTCGACGTTTATTGGTATAGATCGTGCCGTAAATTGCCGTGATCAACGTTCATGTCTTTCCCAAACGTTTGTATTCTCCTAATAACTTAATGTTGATAAATTGACCTAACTGTCATAGTTTATTATGCAGCGGGTAATTTGCCAAACAGGCTAACCTCTAACATTTTCAGAAAGTCAAAACAGAATATTTAAGGAACTTTCAGTGATTTGGGGTTAGACATTCTCTTTTGAAGTTTTTTCCTACAGGAAATTGGAATGTTCTCTTGTATTGTATTAGTCATTTCCTGAAGTGTAATCTAATAAGTTTTTTTTACTTATCTTCTTTTTGTAATATCAATTGTTTTTTTCAGCAGAAACGTGTTATCATTGTTTGGATATTTCATTGTTTACATTGACAAACATTACATTATATATTTTATAATGTATAAGCCTCGTTGCTGACCAATTAAAAGCCACAAGATAATCCAATTACTGTTGCATAAACATAATAGATATAAATTAACCACGCGCAAAGCCATGTTATCAAGCCTAGGATCATATACACATCTAATAAAGCGTACCTAGGCACTTAATGATATTTACTTGACAAGAGTTTATTTTCAAGTGTGTATGTTCAGTCAATTTAATCTGGATACATAATTGATAAAAGTTTCGAGTGCTAGTCCTCTGGGGAATTCCATTTTCCCAGTTATCAAAAGCTTTGTGCATCGCTATGAATAAATACATGAATTCCTCTCACTTTTCCGTGCCATTGCGCTAAAGAGCATGTGTTTGGCTCCAATTCAACGCTTCATTTTATAGGTTATTGTTGTAAATATTTAATTTATATAGAACTATTTTATTTTTTTACCTTTATGAGTCACACTCACTTTTATGTTGAAACCGGTTTTAAGAGACTCTTTTTAGTTAACCCCTCGAGCGCCAGAGTTTAATGACCCGGAAAATTGCCATGTTTACGTAAATCACCAATAAAATAAATAAATAAATAAATAATAATAAAAAAATGATTTTTTCTAGGAAAAACAAATAATATAATAAATATGGAATAATATAATATAGAAACTAAAATTTTCGACCAAATAAATTTCGTACAGACGTGTGTACAAAATGAAAATTAAGCGTTTTTCAAGGTCTTCAAGTTGTACAGACGTATGTACAATCGGCGCTCGAGGGGTTAAGATACCTTTTTGAGCTTTTTCCTCATTAAAATTTTGCAAAAGTAGGAGATGACTGATAGACATAATTTATTTTTCTACCAATGTTTTCTTGACAAAAATTCCATGATGAATGTATATCATACGTCCAGCCAGCAATTTTACATTTGTAAACGTTCGAACTAAGATCGTCATCAACAAAGTTTATCTTGTTCAGAACGCTAAAAAAAAATTGCAGAAATAGAATTACCAACCCGTACTTTCTTTTGACAAGGCAATAAATTCATCACTTGTGTTTTAGGTACTAAAGCATTAATTATGGTGTTACAGGCATCCATCCGTAGATCATTTTCGAAATCTTCAAAATCTGTGTAGTGGAAAATATTCGTTGGTACTTTTTAGTAAATCTTGCGTGGCGTGGGTTGATATTAGCTTTTAATCATGCAAATTATCCATGACTGCTCTGACATCAGCCATCATATCATCTTTTAGAGCGAACCTTGTATTAATAAACTCGTTTTCCTTGTTACAGCGTTAAAATTCCAGGAGAATCTTCTAAGGACTATGATACAGATTGAGAACACCTTCTTCGAGCTGGGCAGGACTTGCCAGAGGGATTGCCTGATTATATGCGATAGGGGAGCGATGGATGCCAGTGCATGTAAGTCTTACTTCTATCCCTTTCTAGCCTACCTTACAACAACGCGTTGTTGCAACGTCACAAGATGAAAGAACAACTGTTTGAGATAGGTACTCCACAGTCGTTGCGGTAAGTCCCCTTTTTGAGAAGTGGTAATAGAAGCGTCACGACGTCATATTTTTCCGCCTGACGCAGGTCTTCACCGGATATGGGAGGTACTGTTACGGATGTTTTGTTTCATTGTGTAGGCTCGCGATTGACCACAATCTCAACTGATGGTAAGCGATGAAGTGGTCGAAGATGGAGCACTTTTGCCTAGAAGTAACCTGGTCACTCTTGATTTAAAAGCCCCGAGGTTGTAGCTGTCAGATGGTAACACAGACTCCGGCAGGCAATACCATTTCTTATCTGTACGCACAATGAACGGGTTTTTCCACTAAGTACCCAGGCGGGATGAAGCACCCATTTTGCCAGCAGCGAATCGTTCGAAGGACAAAAAATAAACTGTACAAGATGCCAATGTACAATATGAGGTATCTACTGCTCTAAATGAACGACATGGATTCTGTAATTCCGCTCGAAACGAGAGAAGTACAGGAAAAGGCCAATGACTCGATTTTTGAGGGAGTACGACGTTTACCCATCCGGCCGCACGCCGGAAATGATGGTGATCATATTCTAAATACAAGAACTGCCAAAACAGATCGGAAGCTTTTGTTAAAGCTTTATATATTTTTTTCTAATTGAGTTGTACCCGTATCTATGGTTGTACCTAACTAGCTGCTCCCGCGGTTTCATCCGTGTCTTTGGTTACTGCTCTGCTCCTTTTGGACGTAGCGTGATGTCCTCCTTCCGGTAAGTGAGCTAATATCTAACACTAAAAAAAAAAAAACCGCACTAGCTGTTCCGGAGATTAGCGCGTCCAAGTAAGAAAACAAACTCTTCAGCTATTATTAGCAATCAAATTCTTCAGCTATGTTAGTATCTACTGATTTTCCAGATCTTAAATTACTAAACTAGCTGGTTAACACAGCATTGTAAATACAGATAAACGGAAACTATAATTACCACGTCTATTAATTACTGGCCACAACAACGTCATGCCATGATTATGATTAAGTACGAACAGACAGACAAACAGACGCCTGAAGGGCGGACAATTTGTTTGAGAATATAAATAAGTCTATTATATAGTGTTCACTCAGATATTATTATGTTGATATCAACTACATAGGTTAGTAGGCTAATAGACACCTGGAAAACAAAACAAAAACACGTGCCATTTATATATTTTAGACTAGATGTATTAATATTCGTATTATGTAAATACCCAGCGAGGTTTGTTATTCTTGCAGCAAGCCTCAGTCGTATCTCATCTGGGTGGATCATGGAAACTTACATTTGTATAAGCTCTAGTGTGCCTAGCTGATGAGTCAAGAAAACAGTTTTATACCATTTGGAAAATAATGCTGGCAGTTATTCGTTTCTGTCCATCAGGGAACAAATGTGAAAAAAATAGTGTAAACTTCATGAAAGAAAATATAGTTCTATTTGGCTTAGCACAATGTACACAAACACTAGTTAGGTAATATGCGAATCAATGAAAAAAGCAAAAAATAATAATAAAACAGTGCAAGAGGAGTAGCATGTTTGGAATCTAAAAATAATTTAGGTATGTAGGAAGATTACAATAGTCTAAATTCAATATTTATTGAGTGCCTTCTATTGATACAAGGTTAAATAGATTTAACAGGGCGTGAAAAATTAGCAACTTAAATACGCATAGTCACAAAACGTTTTTGGAACACACGTGCGTACAGCTAACTGCCTCCCATTACCTCTCGCTCTATATACCAGGCCTGGACTCTAGAGGTCACAGCTGCCGATTGTTTCCAGAAGAACACAGCGGTACTTTGTTGCCCAAGCGAGGCAGATCCCCACCGTATACTCTACCGTGTCCAACGGGCGATCCCGCAACGATGACCCGGGTGATTCTTCCCGCTAAATCTGACACAGGAAACTCTCGACGAAACCGTGTCCGATGAAAACCTGTATCCAATGAGGAACTGTGTCAGGCCGAAAGAAAGGACGCTGTGACGCCTCTATAGCAACTCCTCAAAGAGGAGACTTACCGCCGTGATTGTGGCATGCCCCCTTTTATAAAGTAAATGTTACTTCTAGACTAGTGTTGCAATCTGTACCCAACACCATGTGTATTGGTTGGTATGCATTTGATTATTACTTCTTACATTTATATTATCTTTGTATTGTCTGATTCACGAGTGAATAGGCGACATTCGTATTTTATAACTATTGTTTTCAATAAATTGATCACCTAGCCTATTGTATCGGAGAGTCGTCCCATAACTGCATACTGCAAGCACGATATATGTAATGTTCATAAATATGAAGTATGTTTCAATATTTACTAGAACAACAATGTTTTTGTTATTGTTTCTTTCAATTATATTTGCAGTTAAAACTAGGACATTGATGATAAATTAAAATAGAATGCAGTTAAACCAGATTCGAGTTTTGCAATTATTAGAAACTGGCACTGTTGACAGCAAAAATAACATCAACAGTTGATTTTTGTAAGATTGGAAAAAAACTGCAAGTACACAGGAAAACGTAGGCGAATTAGTTTGGTTTCCTAATATTTAAAATTCCCATCATTATGCGGGATATTTAAATATGAATGACATGAAGGTTGTAAACATGTTTACAAATATTTTATTTTAGGAAAGTATAATACCCGTTGGGAGCGCATTTCCATAGATAACGTCTGTTTGCGAAACTCTTGATAGACACTGCAGATAAAAATAACAAACGCTGTGTGGTTTTAATTTACGTGCATTTTAAGGAATACAATGTTGTTTACCGCTAATATAGAAGTATGATATCAAATAATACATTTCCTGTCGAGACCACATGTTTTCCATATGACATGTATCTGTAATGTAGTATTGTAGTAATCATAAGTACCTACAAATACTCATACAAACAAACAATAGACCCTAATCACGCATATCTATCAAAGAAAAGTAGGCACTCATTTTTTCCTGTATTCAATAAAAAGTGGATAGGTAAATTCATGCCACGCGCGCGCACTAAGGAGGTCATTTGCTCCGATACGAGCTCAAATTTTGTTTACATACACCGATATCTGAATGTGTCATAATTACAAATTATGACTAGCGATACTTGGCTTTGCACTGTTTAATAATTAGCATCGCCAATTATAATTAATTATACCTAGAATGTCGGTAGGGATAATTTCTTTTCGGATATGACTGAATTGAACTAAAGACTTGTAGACAGCTTCCGTGTTCACTAGCGTAAAAAAACTATGTCAGGGTGTTAAATAAAATTGGCGAGCAGCCGAATGCTACATTCATTTATAACTTTGATTGTGCCTAATAGATGTATGTTTAACAAATTCCAGTTATATCAAGAGAGAAATGGGAGGCGATGCTGTCAACCAACAACTGGAACTGTGTGGAGTTACGAGACAACCGATATAATCACATCGTGCACATGCTCTCTGCTGCCAACGGTGCTGAAGACTTTTACTCCACAGAGGTGAGCACTTACCCCATCATTCCTTTTTTACCCTAAAGGCAGAGGTGTGTGAGTTAGGTGTAAGTTAACCACAACTCGTCTTCTGAGTAGTCTTTATACGTACCTATTGTTGAATTCTGCACATGCACGGGACCCGACTGGAGTCCAAATCTAAGTATACTTGGATTCAGGATTTTTTTTTTTTTCAATTATTGTACGAATTATGCTTGGTCTATGACATTAAAAGTGTTAGTCGAAATTAAAAGAGAGCCTATTGCTATCACCAGATTATAAAACCAGACTCTGGGTTGCAACGATGATATTCCTGATGGAAAAACTTAAATGGTTCAGCAACAGTGACCAACCGGGTAGAACCTATCCGCATTACCACGGTGCAGCGCCTGACTGCGGTACGGTGTCGATCCATGTTGAGCTAATACACAATACAGTAACGAGTCATTTAAGTACACAAAAAGGCATTGTCGCAAAATTATAACGTGACACCGTGTCGGGCACCATACATGATAAATGATATTATGCAAATAAATTAAAAAAAAAAAACCATATCAATTTTTTTTTTTCGTCTGTATAAACTAGATGTTTGTGTTTGAAACCGAAACAAACACAGGGGCCAAAGTCTCGTTTAAAGTCCATACAGTAAACATGTAATCATAATTATGAGAGACATGCAGATGTCTCAATTGGTCTTTTGAAGGTAGAACCGCACAGATTTGAGTGGACCTGTCCAAGTGTCCAGTCAGTGCAAGCATTTGTCAGTATTCGTGAAGCTCAAACTTTAGACTACTAAGGGGTTCAACGTCTTGACGAACAATTTATAACAAGGCAACGTGGTAATGTCGTCAGATCAAACAGTTAACCAGTAGTAACCTTTCTCTCATGCTATTCAGACGCCGGCGTCGGTCCGTGACGTACTCAGGAAATGCAGGCCACAAACACGAAACTAGAGCGCGTTTAAAATACTCGTTAGATAAAAGTCACTAGATAATGTGCTCATTCTATTTTTGATTATTCTTTTCTTTGTTGACTATTGTTTTTCGTATCTTACACACAATCTCTTTGCCAAGAATAATTTCCATACCTCCATATTGATCATAATTTTTACGCCATTAATCAATAGAAAATCAGCATTAAGTTCTCGTAATTCTAAATTTATTTCCATGGAAAGTTTCCTTCATCTGAATTGAACATAAATTAATTTCACAATATATTTACTGGTAATAAAGTAATTTTACCTGGTTGTATCCAATTAAAAAATAATACACGTGTTATTTTACGAATCTACCTACATTTGAAATGCGTCTAATTGGTATTGTTAATAAAACTTATAGATTGCATCTAAATAAATAGGCGCGAAACTTAAGGATGTTCAAAAGTCTGATGTATAATTGTTTTATCATTTAAATATTACGTCGCATTTCTTATCTGAAGCCATTAAAATCAAAAGACAATATTACATAAAATAGACCTATCACGCTTGTCTATGTAGGTACTATAAAGAGTATACATAGTCTGTTTACTAAGTTAAACGACTTGGGTAATTATATACGAAAAATCACCAAGTTATAAGCTTGTTATGTCAGCAACAACACATAGTCACCGGGCCATCCAGGCGACTGGTGGTTTTGAGCTTGCATCCAGACTTGCTGGCTCTTAATGCCGGCTATGACCTGCAATGACCTGTATTGTACTTAGTGTCGGTGGTGTCCAACTTGTGACCTTTTTAAATATTTTTGGGAAAAAATATAACATGGTGTAAAAACTATGGGAATCTATTCAGTTACTGATTTCGAACAAACTAGATATTCAGGTTTCGCATAAACTAAAAATAATGTTGTATAATATTTTGAATAAAGTTCATTCTATTCTATCTTGAGATAAGTAGTTACGTATATTTTTACACGTATATAGATACAGAATGTTTTGATATGATAACATACCTCATCATAATAAGTAATTAACTCTAGATAAGAATATATATGTCAACAAAATAACTTGTAGGGAAACAAAATATGCAATGTATTTTACATACAAAACCTTATCCTTACATATTATAAAACAGATAATTATAAAACTGCGACTATCTGTCTGTTCACGATAAACTCAAAAACTATGGAACGGATATTCATACTGTTTCCACTAATAGATAGAGTGATACATGAGGAATACATGCATATTATAGATCTGTAATAATAACATGCGCCGGTCACTAGTTAAAATTAAATAAAAATGATTTTTGTAAACTCTTGATTATAATTACTACACATTTGATGAAAATAAATAGCTGCTCACTCACCTTTATATAGGGTGACTGGTAATTAGTGTACGATACTTAAACACGTGATTGTACTCATGATAATCAACAACTTTTACTATGGGAGCAAAAACGAAATCGCTAAAAAAATCAGCTGTTCAGTACATTAGGCAAACATAAATGTACTGAACACCTGATTTTTTTTTCGCGATTTCAGGTTTGTTCCCATAGTAAAAGTTGTTTGTTATCATGAGCACAATCGCCACAATGCTATTGCCAGACACCCTATATAGCGTTAATAATTAGGAATAACAATGACGTTATGCAAGATCGAGATATAACATTATATTGTATTGTTATTTTAATGATGCAATTATCAACTAATCCATTTCCAATCTACGTCATAATAACACGCCTCTAAATTGTGCATTTGAGCGCTGCGCAAATGTAGACACCTTTATTTTTTAGTTACCGACACCATACTACTTTTTGATCGTCATGAGTATGTGTTAAGCGGAAGAAACTGGACACTAAAAATGTTTATGTATGCGCAGGGAATGGATAATTTTATACTGGTTCTATAGAAATGAAATATTCATCGGTAGCTTGTATCTGACACAAGACGTAATGTGTAACTCTGCGACGTCGTTAGCTAATCTAGAATCCAATTCTCATATCCTCCTGTCATAACAATGGAACAGGCCATTTATACCTCGTTGAAAAGCATTTTGACACCCATCTTTCTATCAATCACTTTGAGGGACTTAATGTCCGAACATCTCCGTTGGCTCGAAACATGACATACATACTGTTTTCAAGCTATCGATTTCACAGTATAGTGGGTAGTCTGAGGCACGTTATTTGAGGAACTTATTAGCGCAGACAATGGATAGTAACTTTAACTATGGGGCCCTATTACGTATTTATGACAGCTACATTTGCATAAGCACGTGCTCTAAAACGAGACTAAATAATTGTCGTACTAGTTGAAATGCAAGTGCCATTCATTAATTCCTTTTATAATCATTACATTATTATAAAACAAAGTCCCCTCCGCATCTGTCAGTGTCTGTTCGCGATAAAATCAATAACAATTGCAAATATTATGTACGTCGTTATTGTCATAATATATACACCGGTCATTTATGTAGAAATTGTCTTACCTATATGTATGAGATGTAGTACCCAATAAATAAATAACTAGTGAATGGATTTTCTCGCGGTTTTCATTAATAGACAGAGTGTTCCAGCAGAAGGGTATATAGGTGTTATAATAAATGCATATCATAGTAGAGAAAAGCCGAGAATTTCAAACATTTGTAATACCCGTGCGAAGCTGGGGCGGGTCGCTAGTATTTTTATATGTAGGTAAATGAGTTTATCTGTCATGACGTTCTACGCAATTACGTAGTCATACATGATGGTGAGCAACGTGAGTTTAAATAATAAAACGCTTCAGAGTGCAATTTCATTGTAACATTACTGGCATTAAATTTGCCTAGCGTCTCATTCACGTGAACCACAAATGTTGAAATGTGTGTTATATTAGTAGGTATGCTTTTTTTAATTACGTTATGGTCATTGACTTCACTCAACATCGAACTGTTTTATACACAAATATAATGTCTTGTCTGTCTGCTTAATATATAATTTATTATTTATAGTTTGATAAAAGTCGTAGGTACTTTTAAAAAGAAAGAGATAACGAGTTTCCGTAATCTTGAGTGTGTATTTATTATTTAATTACAGTTAATAACAAGTAGATACGTATTCAAATTAGCATATGTATGACCACGCCATGCTATCTATAGATATGTAGGTTATGTGCGACTGATAAATTCTGCATAAATGGAAAATTTATCAGTCGTTGATAAAAGGACATAGTGACAAAAGGCATTTATTTACATAGTATCGATCGGTAGAATGATTAAATTACAAAATGAAAATAAAAAGAGAAGAAAATACATCAATACTAGGGAAATAATAATAAATATAGCAAGGGCAGACTATTACTATGTACGTAGATCATTAATTTATTCCTGAACCATTGGTTTTAGTACGTACATCCAAAACAAACAAACTACTAAATTCTAAAATTAGTTTGCAGTTTACTTCGCTAAACAATTGCTCCGAGCTATAAAAACAAATTATTCAAATGTCTAACTTTATGAATGACCGCAAAACATGCTACCTATTCACTGTTTGTGGTTACGCATTAACATTGGCAGTGTGCCATTTTAAAGACCATGCTGATAAATGCATGTGATATCAATAATACCTACAATAATATATAATTGAATGACGTAATCGAAAGATAGGATTAACATTTTGTTATGAATTTCCAAGATCAGATTATCACACTGATTAAAGAAGTATACAATATCATCATCCGCCATGATGGATGTATGTCATGTGATAGTTCTGTTGATTTGTAATCGTCTTACGACGTAATTTGGAATCCGACATATCAACGTCTGACCTAAATTGTTTCCGTACTTATTTTTGCCCAACCTTGACAGATACGTAATCCGACTTAATGAATGATTAAATAATGCAACTGTTTGTATTGTCAACAGGATCATGCTTGCCGATCCGAAGGAGTAGAGTTGGCGAGGGAGCTGGACTACAACGCAGCGGCCGCTTGGATCGGCCACCCGTACTTCGACGTGATCGACAACTCCACAGACTTCGATCTGAAGATGAACCGGCTCATCGACTGTGTGTGCCAGAGGATTGGCATCGACACCGGCGACCGACTCAACGTCAACTCGAAGAAGCGCAAGTTCCTCATCAAGTCGCCGATCGTTACCGACTCGGAGTTCCCGTCCTTCCAGGACTTCGATGTGGTTCACAACTACTTGCAGAGCGATGTCCGTAAGGCGCAGGTCAGGTTGCGCAAGCGCGGCCAGAAGGGACACTGGTCTTATATCCACACGTTGAGGAAGGTGCATCCTGTCAATGGGCAGTCGGTCGAAGTGAGGACGCAGCTGACGCACAGGGATTACTTGAACCTGCTCCCGCAGCGTGATGAAGCGCACTTCACCATCTTCAAAAAGCGTCGCTGCTTCATATACAACAATCAGTACTATCAGTTGGACATTTATAGACAACCCTCGCATCCCAGGTGACTAGATATTACTCAATTTATTGTTATCTATTTATTTATATATTTCTTACTTTTATGTTACAAATAAATAAAATGGCTGTGCTTTTTTATTTTCTTATTATATTTATTTATTTATCCTTTAGCTACTGACACAGATTTATGGTATTATTACGTACGTACCTACGCTAGATTGGGTAATTATTTGCAATATTTTTCTATCAAGCAAATTGTCTCTATGCTATATTAAAATATTTCCAGGTGCCGGGGATTAGTTTTGTTGGAGACGTACAGTGCTGTGTACGATCAGGACACGTTGATGGCTTCGCTGCCCAAGTTCCTCGTCATCGAGAAGGAGGTGACCGGCGACCCTGCCTACTCCATGTACAACTTGTCTTTGAAGGAAGATTGGAAGACCTCGAAAAAGTACTACACTGGCGGTGAATCTAAGGCGAGCGCGAACGGTAAGACGGAGAATGTTTTCCTCGCTAGTTCAAGTATTTTTGAAGTGTGTATTTGGAGGGAATGATCTCGTCTCATTCCATACAAATGAATAGTCAACAATAACTTTTCAATTCTATTCATTTTCCAAAATCTTTTGCGCTCGCTGTTTTATTTTATATTTCAATTTAATCTTTTATGAGCAAATGAGATTTGCTGCAACAATTAATTTCTAAAAAAAATATTTTATTAAATATAATATTGTATGTAATTGAGATGAAACGTCACCTAAAACTTTAGTTTCTGTCAAGCTAAAAAGTCCACAAATGCTATTAAAACTGAAACTTTATGTGTGAAAATACTTTGCAAATGATAAATATATTTGAAGCCAAGTTCTAATAGCTTTTGGATTACCTTGACATTTCTTTGCATGGGATATTGTGATGTGAACACTGGCGTAATTGTGTTTTAGTATAGATTAGACACCTCTATTAGTTCTGGTAGATTTCTTTTTATTCGTTTCTTAGGAACCTTTTTTAAGTACTGTCTAGTTTTTGGCTCATTACGATTACGTTAAATGTTTTGCACTAACGCGTCAATATCTCCCGCGTGATAACATCGGTCACGATCACGTCAATTTCTCTCCGGAAATGCTTTGAGAACTCTGATCTACCACGTCATTTTCGGCGCAACGGTTGCGAGTATCCGACGTTAAAATTGCAGACATCTGAATTTAAAAGAATATTTAACTGCCTCAATAAAATGAATACGCGCGGGAGGTATCGATATAGTCCATTTTGTTATCACTGTGTGAGTTGTTAGCTTCCCCCACGCGTACCCGCGAGTATATTAGAGCCTATTAAACTTTCCAGATACGAGCGCTGTTAATATTATGGGAGAATTCGAAGTGGATTCAATCCGATGAATCTACTCATTCACCGACCTAACATTACCATTCAAGAGTTAGAATTTTATTTCGTAGCTTAGAAAACGCGACTAACACAATTGCGCCAGTTTCACTATTGAAACACGTAGTTTGGGGGTTAAAGAAAATTTTCTTTGGTTTATCAGGGCATGCTAAAAAGTTGACAAACGGCCACAGCGATGACAAACACATTGGCCAGAATGGAGTCGCAAAGATGAATGGGCACGCAGGTGAGAAAATGAATGGTCATGCCGCTGGGAACGTGAACGGTTACGCCGGGGACAAAGTTAACGGGTACAGTGAGAAAACAACAGCGCGCGCGACCAAGGCGCACGCGCATCACCCGCACTCGCCCAAACTCAACGGTGCCGCCTTGAACGGTGACGCGCACGACGATGAATTGGACGAATTCAAGAAAAGCCACAGAATGGATCTCGGATCACCAAAGATTACAAAGGTCGCTGTAAAAACTTAAACTTATCTACTTTAGATTTTGAAATTTTATGAAATTCCACTTTGTAACACTTCAGTATACACCAAATCAATTACGAAATACCAGTAACTTTAAGATCAATTTAAATGTAATAACTACTTAATTATCACCAACCATAATTAAATGGATCATGTATGCTCGTATAAATATTGTATCTATTCATACTAATTGTATAAATTGCCAAAAGATAACTATTTTTGTAGGATTCCTTAAATATTACAATATTTTACATATGTAACGCATCCAAGAACAGCACAGCATATTATGAATATAATATTGAGCATTCTGAATAAAATAATTCAGATCAAATGAAATGTTTTATATTGTTTGTGCCTTTACACAGTATAATATATTTAAATACTTTTTCATAAAATAGTAAATGTAATAAGAAATATTGTCATTCACATTAATAGTATGTACTTAAAAGTGTTGCAATAATATCAATATAAGTATTGTGGCAGTATGATGAACACTATGATTAGTGTTTTAGGTTTTAATGTACCTAAAGCGATAGCATTTTATTTATAGACTTTATTTATGTAATGACGACGTTGATAAACTTCATAATTAGGACGTTGCAGTAAAACGTTTTAGTTTGTAGATTGAATCGTGAAATTTTAAATGTCTCGATGTTGTGTGGTCACGTAGATCGTTCACACTTATTTCTTTACAGGGGTCCAAACTGTCCTTGATAACACCATTCATAAGCAATCGCTAGAGCGAACGGACCTCTAGGCTTTTAGCGTTGGATTTGTCTTAAATGAAATATATTTTTATCAATAAGGAAATATATTTATGTGACATAGATTAATTCGATTTAGAACTTGATGTCGTTGCAATGTCACTTATTTTTTTTCTATGGAGACTAGTACTTATTGCAAAATCATAAAAATAATTTTACAGAAGTATTTTAAGCCACCTCTTTAATATAACTTCGATGTGTTGAAGACAACATCTACTGTATAGTGGATTGCTAAATAGCTGTAAAATCGTTTGGCAAAGATCCACGGTAGCATTGATAATGGCTGTGCTATTATAATTGAGCAATTGAGGGCTCTAAATCTACGGAGCAACTGCTGGCAGGCTTGTTGCCAACAGAACTTTATCTTACGAGCCGTTTGCACCAAAAGGATAAATGAGACGCTAGCTTTATTGCAAGTGTACAATAAAAATGCCAGAATTATTTTGACATAATCTTGTGGGACTTGGCTTTGAATGAAATCTTACATTTTATTATGTAATTTAATTTGGTGCATCGTGCTGATAGCTTTTGGGCGTAAAAATCTCAAAATTGCATATTATGTAAAACTTTCGCATCCTTTCTTAATAAAGAAAATGCGTCATTAAATATTTTTTTGGTTTTATTTATTACAGTGGCCATCACGGATCTTGAACACTTGCGCAGAAGTCAGATATTCGGTCTCTTTAGTGGTACGAAGTGCGACGCGGGGGCGGGGAGTGTCAGTGATTGACTGGCCGCGCCATCGCGTCACTCCTCATTCGTTCACTGCTTTGTTGCATGTATCTAACAACGAACACGATTGGCTCGCCAATGTATGGAATGCGCAAAGCGATCCCCACTCTGACGCCGAGCGTTCAAGATCCGTGATGGCAACTGTACTTTCATAAGTATTGAAAAGTTGGCTGAGTATGGGTGAATTTGTGCTCGATTCATTTAGCAAAAACCCGACCAAATTAAGTTGTTGTACCTTTTTTGAGATGTGATACCAAAACGTCTCCTATTCATTATGAGTCTAAGGGTCTGTTCACACAGACCGGCTCGGAAAGGAGAGCAGATTCTTATCACGTTGAAAATAGAGTTTTTAGTATTTGTAATAAGGTTTATTTTTGCATGTGCACTGCTTTTGCCAATAAGAATACTTGAACGCGCTTGGTGTGAAATAATAAGAGAAGCTGACCGGCTCCGTTCGCTTACTTTTTCTCGTTCGCGCAGCCGTTCGGCTCCGATTACATGCTCTTCGATCCGGTCTGTGTGAAAAGAAAAATGCGCGCCGATGCTCTCCGAGCCGGTCTGTGTGAACGGACCCTTAGACTGGTTTTAGAGTGACGTTGACCGTCGGCGCTGGCAGCCGAAATGTATGAACTTCTAGGACGCGTTTTTTAAAATGACGCGTAGCTATCAGCGCTGACGGGTCAACGACCATACGCGTCGCGCGTCGGCGCTGACCAACACACGCGCGCCTCTTATCTTCAGTGAACGTTCTAGTGTCTAACCGAACGGAAGTCATCAGCGTGAACAGTCAGTCGGTACAAAACAGAAATTTATTAATGCCCTTCGCATTTTTTGCGTCTGTACTCAATAGTGATCAGCTCGATAGTGAAACGTCTCGCGCTGAGCTTTCAGCGCCGATGGTCAGCGTGACTCTAAAACTAGCCTAAGGCCCAGCGCACATCACTGGAGGCGCGGCGGAGCGCATTTCCTTGAAACGCGCCGGCAGATTCCGCAGGCCCCAAGCGGCGCTAAGAAACCTCGAGCGGAGAGATGCGCGGCGGCGCGCAGCTGCTCCGAGCGCGCCTATGTTATTTAAAAAACTCTTCAGGCATCTGACCAGACGGGCGCGGGGTAGTGAAGCGAAGCGCAGAGCAGCACGGCGGCGACTGGAGCAGCCGCGTGCATGCTCCTGCTCCTGTAGTAGCTTGAGGGCGCTCCGAGGACCGCATGAGAATTTATGAATTTATTCTTATATTGACCGTATGTTAAGGTAGTTAAGGTTTATATTAAATTGTTGTCTTCAATTGCTCTCCGCCGTGCCTCCAGCGGTGTTCGCTGGGCCTAAAGGCTCAGCCTGGTGGGATATTATTACAGAAAAGGAAATTAAGAAGAAGGTTAGAAATAACTACTTCGCAGAAAGAGCCTGCTATTCGTCCTTGCTCCGGGCCGTGGATTGTACCAGGGCTCTGCGCGAGAAGTCGTTCTTATCGCCGATCGTCCCCACGAGGACACAACCAAGCGGGACACACCTTTACTGTTTGCTCAATCGTATCCTCCGGGCGGTCCATCCAATAGAGTATAGGTAGGTTTGCAGAATTTGTTTACAGTGCAAACCTACCACAGTGATCTCTTTTTAACCCAAAGGTTAACTGGAAGAGAATGCCTTGTTGCATTAAGTCCGCCTATGTACCACTACTGTACATAAAGTTTAAATAAATAGAGACACTCGAACGTTTCTCCCTCACGAAACCGTTACAGGAACCTCCCGAACTTACCAAGTCCGGTGAGAACCTGCGTCATGCAGAAGGTGAGGACTTACCGCCATAATTACGGCGTGCCCAGCAATAGGTTGCACAGTCGCTGTCGCCATTCCACTATGAGATCCCACCGGAACTCTGTCCGCCATGCGACTTGTCGCAGTAGTGGGGAACTGTAGGTATAACTGTATAATAAGGTAGAAGAAACATGGCGGGCAAGATGCACCTTGGTCGAATATTAGCCGATCATCACATCACACTGCCACGTACCTACCACGCAGCGTAGCGCGTGAATGCTTGTTATAACGTTGCTTGTAAGTATCTCCGTTTGTATAGAAAACATGCACAGTTCAACACATAAAATGCATCCACGCGCGTTCATGCAGATCACGCGTCTACAAGCGGAGCAACATGCGCCTACGCGCGTGGGTGCGGAGCGAGACGCAAGGCATGGCACACTGAGTCACTTAGTACCTACCTACCGTGCGTGATTTTGGTTGAACTGAGTCAGAGCCTGTGTGAATCTACAAAACGCAACTACGCGCGTAGGTGCGTTGACATGCAGCGTGATGCGTGGCAGTGTGATAATCGCCATAAACATGGCGTAAGTATTTACCATAACATGTTCATTTTTGTGACTAGTATAAGTTAAATTACAAATTTGCTAAGCCGGCCCAGACTGTTTTCTTGCTGCCGCAATACTAAAGAGAGGGGCGAGGCGCGCTTGCGCATGTGGAATGCATCAACATCATTACAGCCGAAAGATGTCCACTGTAGGACATAGGCCTGCAAAGACATTAAATATATACTTTGGCCAAGAAATTAATTTCGTACATGCGTAAATTAACAAGAGTTTAAAAAAAAGTACTTTATTTTTTAATTTTATCTTTATAAATCGATAGTGTTTCTTGTACCGGATCGACCCTCCACGGGATTAAAACGATCAAAATTTAACGGGGTATATAACTCCTTTAGGTTGCCGGAGTTCGCAGCTCGTTGAGCACGATCTGCAATACCATCAGCCCACTTCTCTTCTCTTCTTTTGCGGGTGCTGCGATAAATTTCTTTGCGCTTTTGGTGGTAGGTACTGCATGATAAGGTCGGCTCTTACGGTGTCATTATGTCTCAAGCAGTCTCAGATGAAGGTTTCTTCTGTCTTTAATCAGGCTCCACGTACGGTCAAATCCACAGAGTACTTTTTATGTCGAATCACTTTGTTGTTCATGTATCAAGGCCCTTTTCTCAGGAACGCGTAGAGGTATCAATTTAAAATAATATCGTGAACATTAGGTCAGCAATCTCTTTGAGCTGGGAAAAAACTTCAAACGAACAAACTTCTAAAGATAACGACACTCCAGGAAATCAGGGTAGTTACCTACTTCCTCTTGACTCAGAATCATGTAGCCACGTCTTACAGCACGCTTAGAGAGAAAAAAGAGAAATGAATTGTGATCATAATCTTCTTCGCAGTTGGTAAACTGACCACGACATAATGTAGGTATGCGGATTATGAGGAAACAGTTACCTATCCACCGGTAAAAGATTTTCCATAATCACTGATGCTAGCGCGTATGCGTTCTGTGCCTCTCAGTAACTTTACATACCTACTCTTTGCCGTTTGCAGTGTCGTTGCACGTTTTTGTAAAGTGCTTCCCTACTTCACAGAGTTATGGTAATGGGAAAGACATTTATCAATACATTTGTGGTATCGATAAATGTCTATTCCATGGAGCGATTTATAATAGACGTTTCCAATTCCAATTCAGTGGGAAAACACCCACTGGAATATTCTATTGAACCAGTGAGTGGTAAATCCCAAAGTTCAGTCTGCTTGATGCCAAACAAAAAAAAAAAAAAAAAACTCGTTCCCTCACCCAGAGAGGAGGCCAGAGTCCCAGATGTGAGAACATTACAAGGCTGATTATACATACTTAAGCTAAAAATTAAATAGAAACAATATTATTTTCTGCGATCATATTTATTTTCAACACAAGTGAAACATTGCCTATTTAAAAATACTATACATGAATATGGAATGCACCAGATCAAGCTTAAAATACGTGGAAGTAAATTTAAGATTGCTGCATATGCACCATGGTTATATGATAATGCCAAAACGCGAGGCTGAAATAGAAATGGACTAACTATAGCTATCATATATCAGTGTAGGATTTATCCAAAATTACTTTAAATTGCCTCATTGCAGATGTTGAGAAACGCTGCTGTTAGAAACATTCAATAACAACCCCAATATGAAAATCGGGAAAGTATGTTTTATGTTTAAGCTACGAATAGCAATATTTGGGATCTTTTTCTCATTTGCAACTAGCAATAATAAGTCGGTGGCAACATTTGGGAATATACCGACTCGATTACCGTTCTTTTTACGGGTGAGTTTACAAACGCCAGTCATCATAAGTCCGATAAAAGATTGTTCATAGGGCAGACCTGGGAAAGCAAAAATTTACACTACCAAACAAACATCGGTTTAGCAACGATTAAAATAAAGTTCAAAATAAATGAGCTAGAGACATCTCTCCTTACCTAAACATTGGTTGGGAGTAGAGAATCCAATCCCGCATCAAAATTGTGATCCCGCATGCCTGCAGGATTGAAGTCAGCAAGTCCGCGGATCCCGCGGGGTTTGGATTTTAATTTCTTTTTTGGGTTAAATAATCAAAACGGTGGTAGGTCGTAGGAATCCAATTTTCTTATAAAAAACTTCAATTCCGCCGATGTGCGGGATCCCGCATGAGTAAACCCGCAGAAAAGGTGCGGGATCCCGCGCTTGCGGGATTGAATTCCCTAGTTGGGAGAGATGTCTCATGGCTTAGGTCATCGATTGCAGACTTATACTAAAAACCGCAACGTTGATATTTGTTTGGCAGTGATAACTGCATGACCCTGCATTTCGCCAAGTCGACACTGGCCTAATAAGGTCGCGTTTGAGTATTTCAGGCTTAGGCCCGTATACTAGAACAACTCTCGAACACGTATCTTGATTTAAAAAGAGATTTAACTAGTTTTGTGACAGAGTAATGATTTACAACGAATTATTGTCAGTTCTGAATCAAGATTCATTATTGAGAATTGTTCTAAAATACGGGTATCTGCGTTCAGCTATATACGAGATATCAATTTTAATAAAATAATTACAGAACTCCTACCTACCTACAGGTGAACCAACGCCCAACACTACGACTACAAAACTATTCTATATTCAAAATGAAAAATTCCCAATTTCAACCATGCCACAAATACAGCAACCTTGACAGGTTTTATTGTTTAATTTTGATTATTTGTGTCTTTGTTTTTTTGTTCTCTATACATTTTGATAACTTTTTTGCCAGGCACTAGTGTTTGGCTGAGCCCTGGTCGCTTCAGCTTCTTTTTGTCTGACGCGCCCTCCCAGACGGCGTCATCTGTAGGCAACACGGTGTCAAGGACGGCTAGAGGAGGTGGAACTGCAGTCATTGTGCCTGCACCTTCACATACCACAGACTTCAGCTTCTGTAAATCAAAGTAGAAACATTTTGATATGAAATTGTTATCCTCTAGCTCAGGCGCCATTCATTTATTACGTAAGACAATAAATTTAGAGGAGAGATATCGACGATGTTTTACTTTTTCTTAGTTTATCTTTTCCAACTGACTAAAAAAACCACATGTGTCCTTCAGTTAGTCCTGTTACGTTCTAGGAACACGATTTCTCTTTTAGTAATCCTTCCTGACCCTAACTGAAATCGGACTTGCTGGAACCCTACGGTTATGCTGAGATCTCTTGGGAGGCGCGCGAGGATATCCATAGCTTTGCAAACTCACGCCTACGATGGTCAGCGATCGCTCTGCGACTCCCGGGGCGCTTTCTGTGGCGGCAGCAGGGGCGTGAGGATGTACATTCACTCACGTTTGCGGGAATCTTCGCTAGCATTACTGCTACGCAGAAGGAGACAACCGCATCCCATTCTCTCTCGCTCCAGACCATGGCTCGGTGCGAGAGGTCGCCGCCATCGATCACTTCCACGAGGACACCTTCACTCTATACTCCACCGTGTCCTCCGGGAATTTTACTTATCATTATAATAATAGATCCTAAAACCTAAATTGATTATTATGTAATAAAAAAAATATTTCTTTGACAAATAAATAATGAAACAAATGTTATTTTTTTACCTTCAGATTCTTATGTCATAAACAGGAGAAAGGAGGTCAGCTGATTCTTATTTTCACGTAATAAAAGAGTGGTGCCTTACATTAGTTCTGAGTACATTATTTGTCACAAATTAAATTTAAAATGCATTTCAACATTAGGACATTATAATTATGCAACTAACAAAGCTTAATTCATTAAACCCCAAGCGAATGCAAAGACACTAACTCATTGTCTTTCTATAGTGTGTCTAATTATGGTGTTCAAAAGGTTAAACTATAGCTCAACATGAGTGTAAGGTTAGGTAACCTTACATTAGAAGGGTAGTATGATAAATCAGTGGCTGCTTGCCATAAGAAAAAATTAAGGGTCAGAGCATTTGATTTCTACACCTCAAAACACACTAGTCTTTTAATCCAATTAATTCATGAAAACCCAAGCGAACGTCGGCGTTCGCGCACCTATTGTCTTTCTATTGTGTCTGTAATTTCCACGATTGACAGGAGTTTAGCCCAATCTTTTATTCCTACATCTACTACTAGCTTTTGTCCACAGCTTTGCCTGGGTAAATAAAATACAGTATATGTCACTCAGAAATAAAGCAGCCTTCTATTGGTGATAAAATTTTTGCAATTGGACCACGATTTCCAGAGATTACCTCCTACAAACAAAAAAACAAACTTTACCTCTCATTTTTACTAATGTAGAAGATTTATATGATCTCACGTACCTGTTTATCTGCTTCCATCTCATCATTAGATTTTTGTATATCTGTGTCATGTGCATACTTGCAGTTGTGTCCAAAGCGGCAGCGGCCCTTACGGTAGTTCCAGCATATCCGTTTGCCATTTATCATCTGTGTGTTGTCTTTACCTGGAACCTTACAGTTTTACCGATGTACTTGACGATTGTGTGCACCACTCGATACTAACATTTCTTTGTTTTTACCATGAAATATATGCAAGGATTAATTGTATTGATTTCATGTGTTGATACTTAACAAAATTGCTTCGTAATTTCATGAGTCAGCTCAAGTATTGGCAGGATAATCTGAGCTTTGGCAACCATTAACAGGTTACTATAGGTTGTTGATTTGTTCCTAAGATACTTGTGTGGTCTTTGGCTAGTATGTATACAACAACTACTATGGTATAGTAGTTGGTAACTATAGTAGTACCAACCTGTTCCGTGGTACCAACCAACATGTTGATAAACAAAAAGTTATTGATACAAAACTTTGTCATGGACTTATAAACTATTTATCTAATAGAAAGTCAACATATACCATTTTCACATGCTTTTCTAGTATTGCGGCCTTTGCTAGTTCAGCTTCCACGAACGGATTGGAAAACACAGAAGTTTGTAGACTACTTTCTCCGATCGTCGGCTTTGGAAGTTTAGGCTTTGTGCTCTCCGTCGGAGTACTGGAAATCGAACAAATTCATTTGTTATACAATGGCTTTTAATTATCAATTACGATTAAGTTTAACAAACTGCAGTTTTTACTTACTTTTCATGTTCCGTGTTATCTTCCTCAGAATCACTAGAGGATGACCCGTAATTAAGTAAAGCGTTCATTTTTGTGATGTCGTGAAACTATTTTAGATTAAACTACTGGAATAGTAATTCCAATTGCATGCAATCAATAATTAAAAACCATGCTTCGGTTTTGAAACTGCAGCAGCGAAACAATAACAAATTGTCAAATTCAACTCAATCAATGAATGTGAAAGAAGGAGATGGTGATAGTTTTTTACCTGCTCGCACATTAATTAATGGGTGACATTTCTATAGTGTGACCTTTACAATTTTTTCAGTTTAGTAAAAAAGTGATATTTAACTGTTATTTAAATTAGTTTAAAAAATTTAATTAAAGAATGTTTTAAAAATATATCTCGTAACTGTATTTAATTTAGGATAGTGAATAATAAATTAACGCTTGAACTGTAAAGCTTCCTTTGGTTTTTAAACACTAGCAACATTGAGTTTTACAAAATTGTCATTTGATAGAAGTTATTGCCATTCAATAATTACTGCTTGAAATGGTAGATTTTGTAACACTATTTTCAAACTAAACGCTTGCTCCATGCCGGGCACTATAATATTATGTCAGTCTGTACAATCCATGCCTTAAAATCATATGTCAAATACAGGTTTCTACAGTACAGTACAATTCACGAATGATGGCGGCCGTGAAGTTTGCGCAGAAGGCTGCGCAGTAACGTGTTTTAGGAACCAAATGGCAACATGCGTGTGCGAGACGAGTGTTACATGCGCGAACGTTCGCAAAGCCTTCACGGCCGCCATCATTCGTGAATTGTACCTTGCTACTGCTTTTCTACACCTATGTGACAATAAAATATTTCTTCAATCATTTTACCGTACCGGTACTTAACAAACGTATATTAAATTCTAGTACTACCAGAATGAATTATCTCAAAAGATAGTCCCTAGACATCATTCTAATTTGTATCGATTATTAGTTCTATCATATTATTACTGTCCACGTCCATGAATGACAAAGAAAACGAAAAACCATTGTGATTGATATATTGGGTAAATTGTATTTATTTTTTTAATTACGAGAATACAATATGTAAAACTTAGAGCATTAAACCAAATGTAAAGGCAAGTTCCACCATTATTGCACTCTCTCGATAAGGTTTTATTTTGACCGAAAATAAAAGTTAATTTTCTAGCCACATTTTGAGACAAGAGGTTCATTGGTAATTATGCACTCGTCTAGTTGAAGGAGTATTTTTATTGTACTGTGTGAGTCAAAGTTTCAGCCTTGAGCATTACGTTGAGTTGTGACAATCATTGACTACATTATCACTTTACATCGGATGAGGTAATGGTCGAGCACGAGCATAATTACACTAACATTTTGGTAATCTCTTAGCTGCTAGTGGGTTGATTCGATTTTTATCTTTTAATTTATAGCACTAGCTTCTGACGTTTTATGGACCATGGAGTTTCTAGCATGTTCTTCTCAAAAGAAATTGCGTTTTGGAACGTACAATTTCACTTCACTTTTTTTGAACTGACCAACATTCGACTTTTAAAAGTGCCTGCAAATGGTCTATTTGAAATAAATTCTTTTAATTTTTTTCAATTGATTGACGGCGAGCAATGGGTAGCTCGCTGTCCGACCGTTCGGTAACTGTCCGGACCGAGCCCAAGTCATCGACGGCACGCACTGTTCTCGCATGCTTCAAAGAGTTGTCAGCAACAGCAGGGGCCCAGCTGGGTCGAAGCCTACTAGGGCCAGGGTTAGTTTTGAAAGGTAGCTCATCCCCGGTATAAAGGCACGAAGGAACGGGGTAGGTTTTTTAGTCAGTAAGAGTTTGACACTATCTCCCGCTCCGCCCAAGGGCAGGGGATGTCATTTGGATGATTTTTACCCACCGAAATAAAAAAAGTACTTTTCTCTTAATTTTTGGCCTCTTCCGCTCTAGTCGGCAAACAAAATCACAATCTTAAAGAAATTCTAACTTTCATTAGCCCTTAAATTTTTAAATTTTTGCGTTATTTTTATAAATAAACAAAAAAAAACTTTACCTCTTCATTATATTGATGTAGATTAGCTGCTACTTTTAGCCAGCAAAATATGTTTCTATGTTTATAATGGCAAATTCGCTTATCTAGTAGCGCACTGACCTAGTCATGCAAATCAATACAACTATAAGGTAAGCTATGATGTTGTCGACATTAATTCATTAAACCCCAAGCGAACGCCGGCGTTCGCGCACCTATTGTCTTACTATTGTGTCTCTAATTACCACGATTGAAAGCAAGAAATAACCTATTTACTCTTGCTACGCACTAAACACTCTGGGAGGGAATTGCGCTCCTAAACTGTACGTACGATGAATGTGTTGTCCTAAAAAGTAAAACGTATATAAGCTACTTTGCCGATTTCTGTTACAGTGACTGATTTCTACTACATACCGGTAGCATTTCACTATTGTACAATTTTGACGCACATTCTTTTTTATTTGTAAATATGTTTTAAAAAAATCTTTTTTTTTTCGTCAGTAGACTAGATTAGGCCGATGTTTCCTATCTGACTACCTTGAGAAGAAACACCGAAACAAACTCAGGGTAAGAAAAACTTTTTACACGTCAAAACCTGGCATAATTGTAGATTGGTTCGCTTAGGCTGTTTAATAAAATGATAAGTCAAAAAGCAATAAGTGAAATTTTAATAAAACTCGGCAATTTTCAAAAAATCACAGTTATGTAACTTATATCTGACAATAATTGTCAGTGACAGCGTACACGCTGCCATAAACCTGCACTCTGGAAGACTTCATTTACGTTAACTTGGAAAACTGTTGAGTTATAGAAATTAATAAAAAGAGTAAATTAAAGCAACAGTCAAAAAGCCCGAGCGAGCACGCATGATTTAATTATTTCTGTTGAAGAGATTACGTGGAACGTGAGAGTTTTTTCTAATTTATTGTTACGCCATTAAACGTGAACACGCCATATCTCCGAGAAAATAGCAAATAGCACATAATAATTAAAACGCATTGCTGTTCGAAAGGTCTAGAATGGTTGGACGAAGACAGACTTGGAAAAATCTCGAAACATCCACAACATACCTACAAACAGTAGTAGGCATATATCTAACCGATAAGGGAAATTGTACTCTCCGACGTTAACAATAGAGTCGAAATTCGCATGAACGTGACTGTTATTATTACGAGAAATAAAAATGATTTATGACTTCGAGAAGCGATTCAATTGTTCTGGAATTCTGGATAGATCCGGGGACGTCGGTATCTAGAATTTTCTTGGCTCCGCATATAAATACGGGCCCCCGGCCGGAAGCGAGTTAGTTGTGATTTCGACTGCGATCAAGAGCGAACTACCCTAGTACTCGAAGTGATTTTTATCAACGACTAAAGCGATAGTGTAACGTCTAGTGTTAATTGCGATTCGGATTATTGTTGACTGGACTAATTTGTTATTGTTTGTGGTAAATAAAGTTCTCTCGTCAGTAAATCGGCATTTGATTACCCACGAACGTAACATTATTCTTTAATTCTTAACTCCAGATAGTTGTGAACTGCACGATTATTAATAAATGCTTGCACTGACTGAACAGGCCTGTGGTGCTTTTTTCAAAAACCCTAAAACCTTTATCTATAGGTATGATGATTTTTATATGATTTAAATATTATGGTTCTTACTGAAATAGAAAAATATTTTCAGCCAATTCACGAAATATGGAAATACCATTAAATTATGGTACCCTACTTATAAATATTCTGCAGTTTATTTTTTGTACCTTTCCAGGGTTTTTATTGTTAATATTAAATAACCTTTCGAATACCGTAAATAGAGACACAATAGAAAGACAATGAGAGAGTATAAGTAGGCGTCCGCTTGAGGTTAATTAATAAATAATGTATATTTTCTTTATTTTTTTATTGAAACGATTAAAAATATAATTTATGTGAATTCAAATAAATAAACGAAATAATAATAATAATGTTTCACAACTATCACACAACGCCGCCTAGTTTTAAGGTCACGGCAGGTCATAGCGGGTAGTAGGTGCCAGCATAAAGCGGGGTGCGGAAACAAAACAACCCTTCAGTCGTCTGGGTGGCCCTATTACCATACATTTATGTCACCAACTAGGTAGATACCGTAACTGGCATTCAACTTTGTGATTTTTCATGATACAGTTTTGAGGTTTTGTACATATATTCTTTACATAAAAATAAGGTAGTATATTTATAAATATGTTCATATATACTATAAATAAAATCTCACCCAGACACAACAATTGCTAATGATGAGTTCGTTATGATAAAAATTAGGCGTTAAAAAAACTGTGTACCTACTTATTATCGGTGTATTTTATCTAAATATTTCAGAACTGTCATTTCACCGTTGTTTCCGCGATTTAAAATAAACATCCTTTCAGAAAAATAAGCCACTTTGTTGTTCGTAAGTAAGGTTCTAGATTTATCTTAAAATGTCGAATAAAGCCAGTTTATTTTCAGACGAGCAGTGGTGGTCGGCTAGAATAATGGCTCCGACTTACGAGCATTGAATTGTTCAATTAATTTCATTACTACTGCTCTCAAAACAGTGAAAGGAAATATCATAAGGAAACTGGCATGTCTTAGAACCAAAAATTCGAAGACATGTGACATTCACCAACACGCACTGGGCCCGCGTGGCGAATTACGGCCCATTCCCTCTCCTAGTGATGATGAGGCCTGAGTCTCAGCATGGGAAACATTAAAGAGGCTGATTATAATAGTCTAATACTTCAGAACTAGGACATAACTTGTTCTTGAACCATATGCGTAATTCTATCACTTGTTCAATGAGTAGTCTTTAAAATTGACTTTTAATTTTTTTGAGTACCTAATTGTAATATTTATTCGCAAATAAAAGTAATTCTATAACATTAAAAGAAGTGTAGGTAATGTTTTCAGACAATTTACCTATCATCTATTGTGCTTGGTAAGGGTAAGTATTTCTCTTCAATAACAGCTAAAACAATTCTGAAAAAGACACGTAAACCTTGAGTCATTTTTTACAGTCATCCTTGCGTGTAAGTACTAATTTTAAAGATAACCCTAGTTGGAAAAAACACGTGTCACGAAATAGCCTTAATGACAACATGCGTAGCATTGGTAGATTTCATCTTTGTTGGGTAGTAGAATTTTTCAATTAAGTATGATCACCCCATAATTTCTTTTTTCCCATATTTTTGAATGTGTGCGAGCGAGACAACAATTCTTGCTAGTTTGCCGTGTAGTGACGGCGGCATCAATTTCTGAATTAATTACCATTTGTCGCAAAAACTGCGCGTCCTTTATCTTTTCTAGACCAAAATCTTTAATCTTATTGCAGGTTGTGTTGATTAGTGATCTAAATGGCATCGGATGATGAAGTAGACGGTTCTTTCGCAGGTAAACGTTGAATTTAGCTAGCATGTCATAGGTAAGCCGCGAATAGCGGTATCATGTGTTTACTTGCGGTATAAGCAATTAAAAATTTAGAAAATTTTGGGTTCTGTGACTTAGCTTTTGCCACTTATTTAGTTCAAACAGAGTGATGTGTTATCAAAGAAGTGGTTTTTCAGTGAGTTAATGATGTATTTGTTATTTTGTGGTTGTAAATATTTTTAAGTGGCAGTTTGTGACAGAAAAGAACATGCGATATCCCCTCATTACTACTTAACAAAATGGACGCCGCCAAACAAAGGGATTAGTGACCTTAGCGTGAGGAGTGTGCTCATGTGGCGAAATGCAGTATCGTAAAGGTTTAGCTAGAGTGTTGGTAAGAGGGTGGAGTGGTGGACTGGTTTGACCAGTTTATTGTGAACTTGCAGGCGACGAGGACGTGGAGGAAGGTGAGGGTCAGAACGAGAACTCTGGAGAGAGTGATGAAGCACCTCCAAAGGTAATTGTAAAATATTATATTCATTCATGTTTTGGGTATTATTCCACTGAGAATGATTGTATTTGTAAACATTTGAGGTGCTTGCTATTTGTGTTATGGTTATTTTGTTGAAATCAATTCATTAGCTGTGACTGATATTGTTAGGAGGATGAAGACTACTCACCTGAAGATGGTAGAAAGAAGAAAAAAGGAAAGAAAAGGAAAGCCCGCGGAGAGGAGAAGAAGGGCAGAAAGAAAAAGAAGAAGCGTAAGAATGAGAGTGAAGAGGTACGTTGGAAAATATTCTACCTTGTATTTTTGTTTTGAAATTTAATTAACATTTAAGTACTCAATCCAGAAAGAATACTGGCCGGAAGGCTGCCTTACTATCTTGAATTAAAATATTCATCAAAAATTTTAAGTCAAATCATCAATTTAATTCATTAAACCCCAAGCGAACGCCGGCGTTCGCGCACCTATTGTCTTTCAATTGTGTCTGTTATTATCACAATTGAAAGGTTAAACTTCTCTCTCACTATTAAAATCTTCTATTGATTACATCACTGGAATTGTTTTTAAAACTTGTCTAGTGATGTCACCAAGCAATGATCTAGTTACTGTTCTCAGCTTACTTAGCTTATAATCAATAAGCTGACTTTACTATAAAATCAATTTGAATGCAAGAAACATTATGTATGTTAGATTATCAGGTTTTCAATTACCTATTGTAGATTGAGTTTTATTGTATTTACGTTTTTAATCAGTGCCACTACTATAAATGTGATAAGGATTCCATTTCCATTAATGGGTTTAAATTATTATTTTACTTGCAAACAGTTTTTTTTTGTTGATAGGTCTTTGAGACTTTAACTTTTTTTTTGTATTTAAAATTAAAATTGATCAACTTATGAAATAGAACACTTACTAATGTGTTACAAATATCTTAGGATTGAATACTATCATAGGTTGGTGATACTACTAGGATTGTTTTGGTTACTCTATTAGCTCTCTTGCAGTTTCACCGGTATCATTGGTTCCTAATAGTCTTTTGCATGCTATTATAGCATTCCTCGATAAATGGGCTAATGATTAATTAATTATAAAAATAACAAACAAAGTAGTATACCTACATGATTAAACACTACATAATTTTTAGGTATAATATTAACTTAGAAATGGTTTAACAGTGCCTATAAATAAGGGAATTTCTGGCATCACTTTTCACAGTAAGGAATGGTGAAAAGTGGGTATTTTGAAGGGAAATATATTAATTTGATAATTATTTTGTAAAGAGTGCAGTAATCTTCCAAGCTTAAGATCTCTCATGAAAAAAAATATTTTTAATTTTAATGAGTTTTGGCTTTTAATTAATTAAACCCCAAGCGAACGCCGACGTTCGCGCACCTATTGTCTTTCTATTGTGTCTGTAATTTCCACGATTGAAAGGTTAACATAGCTTAAAAAATCCTCATCATTCTCTTGAAGTATTGACCCTTATCTGGCCTGTACTGCCCAACTGGTGGGCAAAGCTTTCCCTCCATTTCTGTTCTTTAAACTTTAAACCTCTCATTGTTTCTGAAACACTTCATGCTAAGGATATCTAGGTCATCCCTCTATCACCCTTGCGTGAAAGTAGGTATCTCCATACAAACTTTGGAACCCCGTTTTACCCCCCTTAGGAGCGGGGTAAAATCTGGATTTCCTGCGAGGACCATCAATTTTAAGTTTGTAGGTGTTAGTTTCTGAGATTTTGTGATTAATCAGTGAGTGATATTTTGCTTTTATATAATTATAGAAGGATATAACATATTTTCTATTATACTGAGTTGCCTTAGTTCTCATCCATTTCCTTTCTTGATATATCACCTTTAATCCTAACTAATATTATAAATGTGAAAGTGTGGATGTTTGGATGTTTTTTACTTAATCACGCAAAAACGGCTGAACGGATTTGGATGAAATTGGCATGCGTATAGCCTTTGACATGGAAAAGAACATAGGCTACCTTTTATCCCGATTCCTTAAGTACCTAATGCCACGCGGGCGAAGCCGCGTGCAAAAGCTAGTATAAAATAATTATTTGTAAATCCATCCACACATCTTTGAAATGCTTTTTCTTAATTAATAGTATTGCATACTTATTTTCTTTCCGGGAAATGTTATAGTTATATAGTTAGGTAGGTATAGTTATCCCATATTGTCCCACTGCAGGCCAAAGGCCTCCCTCCACTCCTTCCAACGATCACGGTTCCTCGCTTTCTCATTACAATTCTTAAGGAAGCCTGAAATTAGGATATAAAAAAATAGAATTAACAAAAAATCAATGAAGAATATAAACTTCGAAACCGTCAACGAAATAGTTGACGATTTCGAAGTTATTATGTATGCGTATTTGAAAAAAATGATCGGCGGCTTCGAAGACGACGTGATAGATATAGATATAATATGTATAGGATCTATGTATGGGATTTTATTTTATAAACCATCAGCTATTCATTTTACCTATCTGTTAGACAGGTACCGAAATCGTGTCACGCGGTGTAATATTTTTCTCTCATAGGCTAAAATACTTTCTTATTTAGGATGAAGAGTTCGGTGGGGGTGGCGGAGTTGAGATTGAGGCTGAAGGCGACAGTGACTATGCACTCAGTGCCATGTCATCCACAAAGAAATCAAGAAAAGGCAGAGGGAGTAAGCACAACACACCTGTTACACCATCTGCTTCAGATTCAGGGTCCAGTAAGTGTTATTCATTTGTTTAGTTCCTTGTACCACCCGAGCGCATTAACATGGCACCTGGCTCGAAAAGTTTCCACATTGAATACTCGAAAAAAGTTTGTATTGTTACGTTTAAAGCATCGTAAATTCGTAAAGAAGAGTAGCAGTATGTCATGAAAAACTACTCAGCGTAAAGTAAATGTTGATATTCAAAAAACTAAAATAAAATTCAATGCATTCAATATTTCAAAAGGTGATGCCATGTAAATGCGCACGGATTGTAGTTTCTGTGATATGTTTTCTTCTCCCTATTCATAGCTCTTTATAGGTACTACTGATACAATACGAAAAGATATGTGTTGAGGACTGTGTAGTCAGTTCAGCAGAGTTAAATAGTAGATCCCTGATGTAGAGCCGCGGGCTTGCTTACAGCGAGCATTGGGTAGCTCGTCGTCAAGCTTTTTGGTAAGGTTCAAACCTCGGTAGGCGGCGCGTTGTTTCAAGCGCGGCTCAAAGAGATAGGAAGATTGACTGGGCCCGTTATTGCCGAAGCCTCCCAAGGCTGCGGAATACTCGAAAGAGTCACCGCAGGCCTCGCAAAGGGCTACTCAGGGGTTTTTGTCAGTAAAAGTCTGACATTTTCCTTTCCACCGCGTGAAAAGCCATTCGAACTCCATAATTATCTCATATAATTACTCCTGTAGCCATTCAACAGGGTTAGCTGAACTGAGAGATTTATTTTGATGAATAAATAAAAAGTAAATCTTAACTTTCATTGAGTCGGATTTACGACACATAATTCCCTATGAAGCCCATGCTTGGTCGTGGTTGCCCCACTGCTGGATAAGTTAATTTTATTTTAGAATACAAATTCATAAAGTTTATTTAGTGTTTTCTCAATTTCAATGCTGTTACTATGCTGAAATGTTATCCCGATGGGACTAATATCTGTTATTACGACATACATCATTTTGAACAGGAAAATTAGGTATTGTTTGGGTTAAACCCCAATTTGAGTCTCTTGGTTAAATAAATAAATAAATTACATTCAAGGTTATTTTCAAAAGGGCAGTAATATAATAACAGATATGTAAAGTGAAGGGTCTATGCCCAATATTGGACAACACCATTGCAATATCAAAAGCGTCATTTGATTATTGATATGTTTTAACGCCAAGTACTTTAGTAGTTACGTAATAGGGACCGCGTCGTAGGTATATATTAATCACGCGTGTCTGCAAGAAAAATAACCAAACATTTACTTTCAAAATGCAGTTATTTATATGTTTTCTAGCACACGATACAGGACATGTCGTACATACAAATAATGTAATGAATCATTATCTCTTAGATGTATTCTAATCGAAGTCTAGCGTCGCGCGGTGCAATGACCTCTTCAAGTTTATAATGACCTTGCTCAGTTCTCTATCATGTATCAAGATCGTTATTGCGTCTGTTCTACGTTTAATTTGTGCATGTTTTGTTATCATGTTGGTAGTATCTTGATTGGGTCTATCGTTTTTTTTTTAATTTCCTTTATGAAGAGTTTGGATTGGATATTATCAATTACGATCGATACGACCAAATACTTTTACCACAGCACATAAAAGAGTACCTATGAGTATGATCACTATCTATACAACTGTATGTGTTATAATATCAAAGTAACATTTTTAGTATAGGTATTTGATACATATAGCAAAATTGCTTTCCTTGGTAGATAGCTGATTTCATAAGGACTAACTTAGGTTACTTTTATTTTAGATAGAATAATTTTTCAATCAGTTTTACGAGTCTGACGCGGACGAAGTCGCGGGCACTAGCTAGTCGTTAAAATAGCCTTATAAAATCAGCCTTATAATGTATCCACTGCTGGGAATCAGGTTTCCACTCTAGGAGAGGGAATGGGTAGTATTCCACCACTCGGGCTCAGTGCGAGTTAGTGGATTTCACTCACATGTCTCCGAATTTTCGATTTTAGGAAATTTCCTCTCGATGTTTTCTTTTACCGTTTTAAGAGCAGCAGTGATGACGTAAAATACAAAAAAAGCGCCTGCCTGGGTTTGAACCTACGACCTTTTCGTAAGTCGGAGCCTTTACCATTGGGGCACCGTTGCTTGTCACTTTAAAATATGCATTTACAATTAAGTACTTTGCATGCAATAATCTATATTACAGTGTAAATGCTGTAATGATTATATGCATAAACATTGACAAATTCCTAATGTCAAGGAGTTATGATCAGTTAGACAGTAAAAGGGGATATCTAATTCTCATTTACTATTATGAATGTTCAACAATGGACGTCTATCGGCTGAAATGATGATAATTATGAATGCTGGCTCCTGGGTTCTTTACGAAAAAAGACGAAAAATATCCACAAATTTTTGTGTCCATACATAAAAAAAAAACTATCTTACTTATAAAAACAGCTGTTGATCTATTGCGAGCTGACACTTAACGTGCAATGTTTCCACAGTAGGCATGCCGACAGTAGAAGAAGTGTGCTCATCATTCGGACTCACAGATGTGGATATACAGTATACAGACGCCGACTTGGAGAACTTGACGTCGTACAAACTGTTCCAGCAACATGTGCGGCCACTGCTCGTTAAGGAGAACCCCAAGGTAAGATATGATATAAGCATAATCAGCCCTTTTTAAAGTTTCCACTGTTGGGACTTAAGCCTCCTCACTAGGAGAGCGGGCCCAGTGCGGGTTGGTGAATGTCACGTCTTCGAATTTATGCTTCTAGGAAATGCCGGTTTCCTCACGATGTTTTCCTTCACCATTTTGAGAGCAGTGGTGATGAAATAAATTATACAAAGTAATGCGCCTGGCTGGGTTTGAACCCACGACTTACAACTCTTTAAGTCGGGGCCGTTATCACTCTGCCACTAATTTGTAAGAATGGTTGGATTCTAGTTGTCTTGTCTACGGGCTGTGGAAACGTAAGAAAGAGTTACCGTGATCCTAGAACGTAAAGGACAAATGAAGGAACATAGATGGTTTTTAGTCAGTAAAATTCTGACACGCCAACTTGCTCTATCCTGGAATGGGAGAAGGAATTTTAATAATTTACCACTTCCATCATGGATTATGTGCATAAGACCCTGAAAATCCAGAAATTTTTTCGGTATTTTTTCTCAGGGTAATCAGCCTTTAATACAGGCATCATCTAGCTTAAATTGACGAAAAAATTTACTTGTGTTTTTTTTTTAATTATTTTGCAAAATATATTTGTCACATAAATTTAGAGCAGGAAGCATCAAATCGGTTAAATTTGGGACGTCCGCGCTTCTAGTGTTAAACCAAACTCCAAAGACAAGGGGAGTCGGTTTTGGTCGCGGCTGGTGGTCTCAAGAAACAATTTTAATTTATGCTAGATTACGATTTAAAATAAGAGAAAGAAGTAATTGTACGTGTTGTATTGTTGAATGCAAGAAGTGGTCAGTCCAGTTTTGAACTACTTATTTTTTTGTTGTACTTAATTATAAAAATGTGAAAGTAGCATCCTCTTTTTAATGAACAGAATTCGATTTTAACTGTATTACCAAAAAAACTTGTGTGTTTTTTACAAAAAGATACAAACATGGCCGTATTTTATTGATTCTTTAGGTATCGTAATAGACGCTATTCTCAAAGTCGAAGACTTATCAATATGCAGTAATTAACATAGTTAAATCAATACCTATTAACTGTTTTTTCCTTCTAATAAATACATCCCATAAAGGAATAGATGATTTAACTAGGAATCTTCCTCATTGTATTAGATACGTTTTCATTGACTTCTACGTAATGGAAAGAAATAAACTATGATTCATTTGTGAAGAATTCCAGAATTTGTCGTAGTAGTTAGGGCTCTATGGCAAATTTAGAATTTAAAACAATCTAATTAGACTTAGGTAATCGCCTAGCGACCACGTACCGGAAGACGTAGCGTTAAAAGGTTTCCCACAAGGTGGAGCGATCACCAGGGGTGCTATTCTCTAAGAAAGCACAGCGATGAGTCGTGAGCGCAATACATTGAATACATTGGATTGTTAATGTATTGCGCTCACGACTCGTCGCTGTGCCAGCGCTGCGCTTTCTTAGAGAATAGCACCCCAGGTCGGTGACGGCCGCGGGATTCCGATGGATGCGAGACGCACAGGACCTGTCAATGTGGCGACGCCTGGGGAGGCCTATGTCTAACATTGAACGCCTTTTGATGAATCGCCGATTACTCACGCTAGGATTGTATGTTATCTATCTATCTGAGTTATTGGTTCCCGCACCTAGTCCGTGGTGGACCATTGCGGTCTGTATGTAATTTGCTCTAAAACATGAATTTATTCGGTCTATTTTATTGTTGAACCAGGTTCCAGTATCAAAATTGATGATGTTAGTAGCAGCAAAATGGCGGCTGTTCTGTGAGACAAACCCGCACCTGAGCAGCGGCACCCCGGCCATGGGCTCCGAGGAGAACACGAACACGTCCACAACTTCGGACTACGTGCCCAAACCAGGCAGACCTGGACGCACCCCTAAAGAGGTTAAGGTAATTATGATTCTGTCTTTCTTAGAGGAGAAAGAAGCTGAGGGAGAAGGAAGAAATTCGTTGTTTCCTTTCGAAGTCACCCCTTTCACCATAGGTGTGGTTTTGCGGACGGTGAAAAATTGGTAGCTCATTGTCCGTTAAGGTTCAGACTCGTGTCGCGCTGTTTTATGCGCGCTTCAAAGAACCGTCAGCATAAGTGACGGGGTCCGTTAGAATCGATATTTGCCAGGGCTGCGGGATTGTTCGAAAGATTTAACGACCCAGGAACACAAAAGGCAACTGAAGGGATACGTATGGGTTCGTAGTATGCAAAAGTCTGACATTCTCTCGTTCCACCCGGTACTCGAGAAGTTGATGATTTTCCAATGCTTCGCCAAAGTTCTTACTATTGCATATTTTTAGTCGATTGCCGGCGGTAACCTGTTTCTGAATCTTCGGGAAATTAACCAAATTGCCAAGTTCAATTTCTTTGTGTTTTCGACCTTTTCTCATGTTCTGCAACTTTGTAAAATAGGTAGGCTTCTATAGGAAAGTACAAGCTCCTTTCTTAAACAGAATGAAGAAGCAGCAGAAGAGCCAGAGGAGGAAGAAGAGGAGGAACAAAGCGACGAGGGTGCCAACAGCGCGCCGCGCAAGCGAGGCCGCAAGCCCAAGCACGGCGGCACCACGCCCGCCGCGCCGCGCGGCAAGCCGGGCCGGAAGCCCAAGGTGCCCACCTTGAAGATCAAGTTCAGCAAGAGGAAGAGGACCAGCAGCGTGAGTCACACTAATATACTGTAACGCTAAGCGTCCACTGCGTCGGGATCAGAGCGTATGGAGCTGACGAATTTGTTTCTTTGTATTCATTTGTATGATACAGCGTGCACTGGATCGGAAATTGCCGATGCAAAATCCGAATTCAGTATCGGCACTTTGTAAATACCGACGGCTCAAATACTGCGTACGCTAAGATTCAGACGCGGTAAACGCTAAACTTTTACATCAACTATCCAGTTCATTATAGTAGCGAATACGTGGCGTGTGTTTTAATGCCATATTCGTGTCATTAGTGCCATATTTATTTGCCATAACTTGACGACACGGTTGGCGCAGTGGTTGAGCGATTGATTGCAGCGCTGCGCATCGCAGTTTCGATTCTCACACGTAACAAAGACTTGATTGGTCTGCACATTGGTGTTCCGGATCTGGATGTCTTGTGTGCTTGTGTTTACGCTTTGTGAGCACGCTCACAATGACGCAGAAATAACCCTAATGAAGCGCAACTTTTTTTTTAAATTATTATTGTTAGTCCGTATTGTCCCTTTGCAAAAGGCCTCCCTTCATTCTTGTTATGTTTTATTTAAAAATATATATTTTATAGACGTGAATTTCAACTTCGTGTGAATGTGACAGATTTCTATAGGAATTTGTGTTGTTCGTACTAGGAGGAAGACCAAGAAGGTAGTGCAGTGAACTCGGACTCGGACGCAGAGTTTGAACAAATGTTGGCCGAGGCCGAAGAGCCTAAGCCGGCAGCCGCCACATCCGCCGAGGATGGCACGCCGCTCAAGGAAGACGACCCTGCTGTACCCGTGAGTACTGCTTTTTATATGTGACCAGTGTATTGAAGAGCAGTAAAAATTGCATCAACCAAGTTTCTATGAATTTTGCTAAGAATTAACACTAGGTTTGACAATAACCTGTTTGAATTTTTTTTTTTTGGTAATTGGTCTATCTTTACCAGCTACAGCTGGTAAAGATAGAGCAAGGCGTTGATGTTTATTATCAAACATTTCAATGCATACCTGTGATTTGTGATTAAAAGTTGTGCGTAGATAGTTATTAAATTCTGTAAGTAAATTAACGACTATAGTGACCTTCATAATTTTCATAATCAATGTTTTTCTCTTTTCTTTGTAGCAACCGAAAAAGAAGGCAAAGACCAAGATAGGTAATAAGAGCAAAAAGAAGAAGAAACTGAAGACCACAAATAAGTTCCCCGATGGTGCCGAGGGAGAACATGAACACCAGGATTATTGCGAGGTTTGTATCGGTTCTTTTTATCAAGTCTTTAATTTGGATCATATAAGTGTAACAAGTGTTTACCAAACTTTTTTAACCCTAACACAAAAAGAGTCTGTCTGTGGCACTGTTGCTCTTAAACGGGTGAACTGATTTTGATGCGTTTTTTTTATTCTATTTCTAAGACATGTTTTTATCAAAATCGGTTTAGCCTTTTACCTGTTATTGTTCATTTTCACATCTGGTGGGGATGGTTGGGGGGAGATTTTACGATGTTAGGGGTAATTTTGAAAAAAGTTGGTTGAGCAGTTAACCTAAAATTGGTTGTTTGCCTCTAGAGTTGAATTTTGTCCATATATCATGGATTTTTACTTTGAATTAGTAACTTAAAAAGTGCTAAAACATTAAAGATCCCTAAAAATAGATACTAAACTGAAGTCAAAAAGCAGCAGCATCATAGAGTTGACATTTCGGGGTTGTAAGCTCGGTTTATTAGATCAGTTCGATCCTCACAGTATGTTTTAAAGATGGCAAATGAAGCAGTTCCTCTTATTACGTAACTTGTTACCAGGTGTGTCAACAAGGTGGTGAGATAATCCTATGCGACACTTGCCCCCGCGCTTACCACTTGGTGTGCCTCGAGCCCGAGCTGGAGGAGACTCCCGAAGGTCGCTGGTCCTGTCCGCACTGCGAGGCTGAGGGCAACCAGGAGCAGGAGGATGATGATGAGCATCAGGAGTTCTGCAGGTTTGTGCTGGCTACATCCATACTTTTTTTTTAAGATATAAGCTAGAGTGTATGAGATCGTATATGCTGGTAAACAGCGATGCTACTTCCTTCTCTTGTATGTTTGCTAGTTGCCTCTTCAAGTCATAACGGATTCGGATGAAACTTGGCAAAATTGTAGAACATTTCGTAGGGCTCGGGACCATGTTCCCTTGGGATGAAGTCACTCGCTGGCAGAAGCTAGTAGTCCCTATAATGTAAGAAAGAAAGAAAAACTTTATCACAGAGAAGGTGCATTTAATTTATTAATTTAGCACTAAGGTAGGCACCAGATAAACGGTCATTGACCCTCCTACATTTATTCAAAGTCGGAGTCAAGTCAAAGTCAAAGCATTTATTTCAAATAGACTATTTGCAGGCACTTTTGAATAGTCAAATGTCGGTCAGTCCAAGAAAAGTGAAGCTAAATAGCTATTGACGTTCTTATTTTTAACGGAAATAAACACATTAAACTGTCTTGAATCGACATCTATCGCGATCCTTTACATTTTGTAGTTATGAAAAACAGCACATAGTTTGTTTTTGGGTGAATGCACAGAGATATGAGGAAAAGTTCAATGTACTTTATGCCAAGTTCATCTGGTGCCTTGTATAAAAATTCTTAATAGTCTGCAAACAGTAATTATTTTTCGTCTTTGGAAAATGAATATTTAGAATTAACAGAGTATAATTCTCATTGAATTGCTATGTGAATCTTTAAACAATGCTATTAGGTCAATGGTTAACCCATGGATTAACAATAACTGGCTCGACGTAATGCTTTGTTTTGGCTCAGTACTATCTTTTATAATCTCTTAGATCAACCTCTTAAATCTTAGACAACAAGAGAGTCAACAGTATGCAGGGGCTATATTGGTGAATTTTGTTTCATAATAATATAGAGGCTTTTTGCCATCCTTTTCGTTAAGGCCATCTACGCTTTTGTATTACGCTTGTTGTACGCCTACGCTTACATACATACGACACGACGACGCGACGGCAAGACGCAACTGTTCCGTCGACAGAGTTTCATAGTTTTGTATGTCAGCTTCACGCATGCGTAGACCAAGTTTATAATGACGAATACAAACACCGGCACGGATCTTGAGCGCTGATTTGAACTTGAAATCGCGCAGACTTGAATGAGAAGCGAAGTATTGGGTCTCTTTAGTGGTATGAAGTGAGACGCGGACGCGGCAGTTACAGTGATTGGCTCGACGATGCGCAAATTGATCCTGACTCTTTCGACGAGCGCTCAAGATTCGTGCCGGTATTAATACGCGTCTATAAAGCTACGCGTCCATTGATGGCAGGCCTAAATGTAGCAAAGTTGTCTACGCATACAATGCTCCGCATAGGACTAAGTTTGGAAACCATACTCAGACATAAGACATGTAGTAAAGTTTGTAAATCATTATGATAACATTACTACCATTTCCTTTTCACAGAGTTTGCAAGGATGGTGGTGAACTTTTATGCTGTGACTCTTGTCCATCAGCGTACCATCGGTTCTGCCTCAATCCTCCGCTTGAAGAGGTGCCGGATGGAGACTGGAAGTGTCCTAGATGTAGTGTAAGTATTCACACGCCTTTTATATTTTGAGAAAGCCCTACATTGTGATACTATACTTGTCTTATAATGTTCCCACAGCTGGGACTCAAACTTCTTTGAGTGAGGTAATGAGCTGTAATCCCCATGCGGGTCCAGCTCTGGTTGGTAAAAATAAAGCAGCAAATAATCTGGTCCTCCTCTCCGTCCGATAATGGATAATGGAATAGCAGTGATTCGTTTACCTCAAAAAGTAACAATGATTTTTATGCATTTAAAAGGTCATCAGCATGTTAAAAGGTGTGAACAATAGGAAGGAAAAAGAAAACAAAAAAAATGCTGATTTTTTCGTCATTCTACAAACAATTATGTAGCAACAAATCATTCTGAGATAAAAACACCAGTTTTCAACCGTAGGCGGTCATTGACTTTGTAGAACCAAAAAAAATCTATTCATAGTGCCACCTAGTTAGGATCTAATAGATTATGTTTTTTGTACTTTTTAGTCTCTCTGATAATTTATTTAAAACTTCATGCTGAAACTAGAAGATTTATATTTGTAATTGGTTTTAAATAACTAATGAACTGTCAAGGGGGAGGGGGGAGTTAATATTTGCAAAAAATCTGTTTACGTAATGATTGAACGGCCCCTTATATCAATTAAAAAGAACCTCAATCCTTAAAAAAATGTTATTGAAATTAATCTTTTACCTTTCTAGTGTCCACCATTGGATGGCAAAGTGGCGAAGATATTGACGTGGCGATGGAAGGAACAGTCAGCGAAGTCGAAGGCTCCTCGCTCGCGGGAGTTCTTCGTCAAGTGGCATGACAGGTCCTACTGGCACTGCAGCTGGATATCTGAACTACAGGTGAGTTTGTCACAAGTCGAGAAATAACGACAAACCATGGTAGGTGCCAGATAAATTTAAAATAGTGGTCATTGACACTAACATTTATTGACATACATAATTTCAAAAACAAAAATGAAGACATAAAATTATCTTCTTACATCTTCTAGTCATGAAAAAACAAGCACTGACAAGTATAATCTAGTCTAGTCTAAAAAATTTGCTTCTTGGAAGTTCATTGTTGCATCAGTAATCGAAAATGAACAGTAGACAATATAATATCGAAAACAAACTAATAACTTGGCTTACTAATATTATAAAGAGGAAACATTTTTTATATTTTTGTTTCTAATACACCAATAAGTAACACAGCTTGTACAAAAACTTAAATTTATGGGTACAATGGCGGTCTTATCGCTGCAAGCGATATCTTTCAGACAAGCTATTCTACACTACTAGACCGATTTTAGAGATGTTTACACATGTAGAATTCCATTTTATCACCGAGTCAGATTCAGATATATTTATTTGCTTTTAATGTAAGTACAGATATAAGATGGTACAACATGAGTAACATAGACTTATATTTTCTAGTTTTACACGTGGGCGAAGCCACTGGCAGAAGTTATATAATATGTATTTCCATAAACTAATATTTGAATCAATTATATCCATTTCAGCTGGACGTCTTCCACCCGTTAATGTACCGTTATTACATGCGGAAGTCAGACCTGGAGGAGCCTCCCAAGCTCGAGGAACCTCTGGACGAGCGCGATGGACGCGTCAAGAGGCTGCGGGATAAGCAGGAACATGATACTGACGAGAAGATTCTGGAGGAGAAATATTATAGGTGAGATTGGATTACTTATATAAACTTTACGTACAGTAGTGATACATAGGTTCCCACTTAACATGGCATTCTCTACTAGTCAACCTTTGGGTTAAAAAGACAACACTGTGGTATTTATGTAATTTTTTTTTACTATTTATTAGTAAAAGCGATTTGTATAACAAACTTTGAGTCATGGGGTGGTGGAGGAACCTGTCACTGTTAAAGATTAGGAAATCTACCTATCTACTACAATAGTGCTGTATTTCTTTTACGATTACAGTGTATACGCCTTAATAAACTAGTGACTTATCATTGTCACTCAGCTCAGCAAAGTCTCTTGACTAATTAGAACCTATTTAAATTTAAAGCCGTGTGCACGGCTGCCTCTTTAAGTTTTTTTAGTATTGTAGCTAGCACATAGTAACATTACATTTAGAGCAAAACATTTTATGGCTTGTCATCATTTTATGGTTATTGTCATATTTATTTTTAACCAACTGCACATAGGTTTTTATCAATAAAAGTGGCCATTTTTTTTACACTATCCAGCTAAATCCTTTGCCAGCATGCTGGTTACTGGATTTGTCTGTTTTAAGGTCGTTTGTTTAGACAAAAACAAACAATGTTTTTGATTCATGATATTTTTATCTCTAATAAACTCAACTTGGCAAACGGCTCAACTAACACCAACACGTTATTATACAAAAATAACATCATTCAGTATTGTCATGCTAATCCGCAACCCCGTGTTGGTCGGCAGGTACGGCGTGAAGCCGGAGTGGCTGGTGGTGCACCGCGTGATCAACCACCGCACGTCGCGCGACGGCAGCACGTTCTACCTCGTCAAGTGGCGCGACCTGTCCTACGACCAGGCCACCTGGGAGTCCGAGAACGCCGACATCGCCGGGCTCAAGAACGCCATCGAGTACTATCAGGTCATTTTCATTATTTCACTCTATATTTTGTGCTAAACAATATCCTGATTTTATTTCTTTATCCAGTGGCGGATTAAGGCTGCGCGGGGACTGTAGCCCCTATGTAGACCTATTAAATACTTCTCATTCATAACCCCGTGTTTATTAAGGTTGGGCAAGAAACATGAAAAGTACGGTAATGAGGGAAATCTAAGATTGGCTATCATATTCAATGAAATAATCAGCTGCATTCGTATTTCGATATATTTATTTATATAGGTTGACTAGATTTTTTTTTTGTTCACTGTGCAGGAGGTGGTCAATCTTCGTGTTGAGGATGTTCGAATAGAAAAGACTTGATGATGAAAGTATACTTGATTTTAATGTTCCTTTTACAATTGGTAATTTCTTAGCCTATAGCAAGCGAACGCCGAGATCTAATGAGAGTTAAGAAGAAAGAGAAAGAGTTTTAGTAGAAGTACTCGATCGCCGGTGGTTTCTTTTTGATTTTAAACGACCGCTTAAATCTAAATCAGGGACCACAATCCATTGCGCGCCCCCCGCCCCCGCACTTGTTTTGCGTTCGTGTGTCAACCGTCAGGTTGTCGCCTGAAGTGTCCGCTAGATGGCCCCAGTTGTTCGTAACAATTCACGTATATTCCCAGAATAGCCGGGGCCCCCAAATGCTTGGGGCCTGTAGCTTTTGCTACTCTTGCGGCTCCGCTAATCCGCCACTGTCTTTATCGTGGCCTAAATGTTTATAATCATTTCGTTTTAGTAACTTTAAATTGATTGAGAATAAATTATTTACAGGACATGCGCGCCTACATCACATCTGAAGGCAAGACAAAGGGCACTAAAGGCAAGAAAGCTGGACGCAAGAGCAAGAACAAAGACATAATCGACGAAGATGACAGTAGTGGCGCCCTGCAAATGAAGCCCAAGAAATACAACCCACCGCCTGACCGTCCTACAACTAATCTGAATAAGAAGTACGAAGACCAACCGCCCTTCGTATATGAGACTGGCATGCAGCTCCATCCATATCAGTTGGAAGGTCTCAACTGGTTGCGATACTCCTGGGGACAAGGTATCGATACTATCCTCGCTGATGAGATGGGTCTCGGGAAAACTATTCAAACAGTCACTTTCCTTTACTCATTGTTCAAGGAGGGACATTGCAAGGGACCTTTCCTTGTGTCTGTACCACTTTCAACCATTATTAATTGGGAGAGAGAATTCGAGCTTTGGGCTCCTGATCTTTACTGCATTACGTATGTAGGCGACAAGGACTCCCGAGCAGTTATCAGAGAGAATGAGCTCAGCTTCGATGATGGCGCCAACAGAGGGGGAAGAGCTTCTAAGATTAAGTCGCAAGTCAAGTTCAACGTACTACTGACGTCGTACGAGTTGGTGTCCATCGACGCCACCTGCCTCGGCTCCATCGAGTGGTCCGTGCTGGTGGTTGATGAGGCTCACAGACTCAAGAGCAATCAGTCCAAGTTCTTCAGGCTGCTAGCCGGATATCACATCAACTACAAACTACTACTCACAGGAACACCCCTACAGAACAATCTAGAAGAGCTGTTCCATCTCCTGAATTTCTTAAATAAGGATAAGTTCAATGATCTCGCTGCATTCCAGAATGAATTCGCTGATGTATCCAAGGAAGAGCAGGTGAAGAGGCTTCACGAGATGCTGGGACCTCACATGCTGCGGCGTCTCAAGGCTGACGTGCTCAAGAATATGCCCACTAAGTCAGAGTTCATTGTGCGAGTAGAGTTGTCACCCATGCAGAAGAAGTACTATAAGTACATTCTGACGAGGAACTACGAGGCTTTGAACCCTAAGAGTGGTGGACAAACTGTGTCACTGCTCAATGTCATGATGGACCTGAAGAAGTGCTGCAACCACCCTTATCTGTTCCCCGTCGCGGCTGAGGAAGCTCCCCTCGGACCGCACGGGAACTACGACACACAGGCCTTAGTCAAAGCGTCAGGCAAACTAGTTCTCATGTCCAAAATGTTGAGGCTACTCAAAGAACAAGGACACAGGGTATTGATCTTCTCACAGATGACGAAAATGTTAGACATCCTCGAAGATTTCTTGGAGGGAGAGGGTTACAAATATGAGAGAATTGACGGCGGTATTACCGGTACGATTCGTCAGGAAGCCATCGACAGATTCAACGCTCCTGGCGCGCAGCAGTTTGTGTTCTTACTGTCGACGAGGGCTGGTGGTCTGGGTATTAACTTAGCCACAGCCGACACTGTAATCATCTACGATTCCGACTGGAATCCTCACAACGACATCCAGGCGTTCTCTCGTGCGCATCGTATCGGTCAGGCCAACAAGGTCATGATCTACCGTTTCGTAACACGCAATAGTGTTGAAGAGAGGGTCACACAAGTAGCCAAGAGGAAAATGATGTTGACTCACTTGGTCGTACGACCAGGAATGGGCGGTAAAGGTGCCAACTTTACCAAGCAAGAATTGGATGATATTCTGAGGTTCGGTACAGAAGAACTGTTCAAAGAAGAAGATGGGAAAGAAGAAGCCATTCATTATGACGACAGGGCTGTCGGGGAACTGCTCGATCGTTCAAAGGAGGGTATAGAACAAAAGGAATCGTGGGCTAACGAATACCTCAGTTCATTCAAAGTCGCGAGTTATTCTACAAAAGAAGGCGATGGCGAGGAAGAAGTTGACACAGAAATTATCAAACAAGAAGCTGAGAACACTGACCCTGCATACTGGATCAAACTGCTCAGGCATCATTATGAGCAACATCAAGAAGATCAGGCGAGGACACTGGGTAAAGGCAAGCGAGTGCGCAAACAAGTTAATTACAATGACGGTATCGTCGCGCAGACTGAGAACAGAGAAGACTCCACCTGGCAGGAGAATGGTTCTGATTATAATTCAGACTTTTCACAAGGCAGCGAGGATGACAAGGAAGATGACGACTTCGATGAGAAGAATGACAACGGTGACTTGCTGAGCCGGCGCAGCAAGCGGCGCCTGGAGCGGCGCGAGGAGCGGGACCGGCCGCTGCCGCCGCTGCTGGCGCGAGTGGGCGGCAACATGGAGGTGCTGGGCTTCAACGCGCGCCAGCGGAAGTCCTTCCTCAACGCCATCATGCGCTACGGTATGCCGCCGCAAGATGCCTTCAACTCCCAGTGGCTAGTCCGCGACCTCCGAGGAAAGTCGGAACGCAATTTCAAAGCCTATGTGTCTTTATTCATGCGACATCTCTGCGAGCCCGGCGCGGATAACGCTGAAAACTTTGCCGACGGCGTGCCCAGAGAAGGTCTATCTAGGCAGCATGTATTGACCCGAATCGGAGTCATGAGTCTGATTAGGAAGAAAGTGCAAGAATTCGAGCATATTAACGGGTATTATAGTATGCCGGAGATGATTCGCAAGCCAGTGGAGCCGGTCAAGTCGGCGGCGGGTGAAAGTGCCGCGCCGTCTCCTGCTCCGTCTACAGCCACGCCTATAACGTCAGCCGCTCCTTCGCCAGCACCTACACAAGTCACACAGACTTCAGGACAGGCTCCCACGCCCGGGGGCTCAGAGAAAGACGACAAGGAAGAAATTAAGGAAGAAAAATCAGAAAAGGACATGAAAGACATTAAGGACGAGCCAATGGACACAAGTGACATCAAAGAAGAAAATGGTGACGATAAAGAGTTGCCTAAGGATAAATCAGAAGATTCTAAAGAAAGTGAAAGACGTATGTCGGTGGATGAGGAGCCCAAAGAAGATGTTGAGAAGCCAGAGGAAAAGAAAGAGGAGAAAGAAGTGAAGGTGAAGGATGAGAAAGAGGATGTAGATAAGAAAGAAGATGCTAAGAGTGATAAGGCCGAGTCGGAAGCTTCTGAGAAGCCTAAGGACGAGAAGAAGGTAAATGTAAGTTTTGACCATTTTTATTTTTTTTGTTTGCTATCCAATTGTTGGTCAAAGGCCTTCCTCCAATCTCCTTCAGATATTCTTCGCCTATACTTTATAACAGAAAATCAATTAAACGCTATTCTTGTGACTGAAAACATTTAATTTGCTTCTTTCCTTACTAGATTCAATTTGTTTAATTTCATTCAATTTGATTTTCCTAAATACGACACACTAGTTTCGATGAAATAAATTATGATGAATTTTCTGATGAATGATGTTTGAGTCTCTCTCACTGACTTTTATTCTTTATTGTACACACAAAAAAAAACCTTAATACACTGATTAGATATTTATGTACAAAGGAAATAAGAATTATTTTTGATCGAATTTGAAACTTGACTAGGACGATGACGACGACGACGTGGTGCTAGTTAAAGAGGAAGAAGATCTGAAGGTGGAACGTCGCAAGTTCATGTTCAACATCGCGGACGGCGGCTTCACGGAGCTGCACACGCTGTGGCTCAACGAGGAGCGCGCCGCCGCGCCGGGCCGCGAGTACGAGATCTGGCACCGCCGCCACGACTACTGGCTGCTGGCCGGCATCGTCACGCACGGCTACGGCCGCTGGCAGGACATCCAGAACGATCTGCGCTTCGCCATCATCAACGAGCCCTTCAAGATGGACGTCGGCAAGGGCAACTTCTTGGAGATCAAGAACAAGTTCTTGGCCAGGCGGTTTAAGGTAACTATTAAGATTTATAGCTATAGTAATCTTTATTATGTAAGTACAGTAAGGCTCCGTAGCTCCTTATAGTGGAGGAGAGTAGTCTATTTCGTAATTAGCAACCATTTCAGACGTATTTAGTCCCAGTAAAGTAGTGGTATCTCAGCAACATGTCTGCTACAGCAATATCTGAAATAAGTGCAATTCAATCTCCCGGCAAAACTAAATTGGAGCTACTCCGCACTGCTTACACACGCTGCTCTACAACAGTCGCTGCACGCTACCGCAAACATGACCGCCGCACTACAGAAGTGGGGTAGCCCTAACGCAGCCCTAAACGTCTTATAGTACTGGATACGGAGGGCACTGTAAACTGCATGCATGTGTGAAACCTATAGGCTGCACGGTCCCAAAGAGCAAGTCAGTAAAAGTTGGACATACCCTCCCGCTCTATCCTACAGCAGGACCAGTCATCGGAGAATTTCACAACTAAAAAAAAATTAACACTAACTTGAACCCACTACTTTGTTCCCAGCTCCTGGAACAAGCGTTGGTGATCGAAGAGCAGCTGCGTCGCGCCGCGTACCTGAACCTGACGCAGGACCCGAACCACCCCGCCATGTCGCTCAACGCGCGCTTCGCCGAGGTGGAGTGCCTCGCCGAGTCGCACCAGCACCTCAGCAAGGAGTCGCTCGCCGGCAATAAGCCTGCCAACGCCGTCTTGCACAAGGTATGAAACAACACTTTATTATTCAACTAGATTTTTCCCGTGGCTTCACACGCGTATGTAAAAATGGCCTATGACACTCAGGAATAAAGCAGCTTTCTATCGGTGAAAACATTTTAGCAATCGGACCATTACTTTCAGAGATTACCTTCTATAACCAAAAAACAAACTTTACCCTCTTTAGTCCACTATATGTTGGTCAGTCGAGATTTCATTTGTTGACATTTGAAACTTCTGATTGGTACTAGGTACGAGGTTGATTTGTACTTCTACCACCGATTGATGTTTTAATCACTCAGCTTTAAACTCCTAAGCTTAATTTTACCGTATCTTAGCATTTTTTTAATAATCAGGCTATATTAAATGCCATCACTCCTGGAGATAAGTTTCGTTAGTAGCACTAGGATTAGTGCAACATTTAATTATAACGATTTTATCACTGCTTACCATCAGGTGGGATCGCAGTCAAGTACCAGTAAAATAAGCACATGTTATCAGACGGTACAGATAAGGTGTAAATGGCATAGCTAGATTTCATGTTATGCAACTTCCTTCTCGAGTCGTATCCCTCATTACTAAGGATTGAAAAGTGATTAGGGTTTCTTGTCGGTTCTTATCCGTAGGAAACGACTAATTGGAACCATGCACTAGCTTCTGACGTTATTTATGTGCTCATGTTGTTTTTATAGTTCGCATTGGATTAGCTTTTATTAATGGTATATCGCCACCTATGACAGCTGTTGTAACTAATGCGTTTGTTGCTCTAGGTGCTGAACCAGCTGGAGGAGCTGCTGTCGGACATGAAGTCGGACGTGTCGCGTCTGCCGGCCACGCTGGCGCGCATCCCGCCGGTGGCGCAGCGCCTGCAGATGTCGGAGCGCTCCATCCTGTCGCGCCTCGCCGCCACCGCCGGCAACCCAGTGCCCGCTGGTAATACACTACATATTCTATTCATACAATGTTGGTGTAGACAATTGATAAGAGTTTTTGGAGGGATTTCTTCAAGTGAAGTTCAGTGTTTGTTTATTAGCAAGTTATAGTAAATTTGGTGTAATTTTGTATCTCAATTCCAAGTGTCTGCGCAACTGGACAATATGTGAAATCATTGAAATAGGCGTGATCTCAGTAAATTGGAGCTTCGAATTTCATTGTAGTCTTAATTACCTCGGCAAAGTTTGCTGAGAAGGTTGACTTTGCTGCCAAATACTACAAAAACATTAGAATGTGTACATCCATGTTATAATGGGAAATTATCCCATGGGAAAATACTCCCGGAATAAAATGTACCCTATGTGTTATTCCAAGACATGGTCTACAAGTTTCATCGAAATCCATTTAGTCAATCTTTCGCGTTTATAATAGTAGGAATTTAGAGACTAAGATTGTGCCATGGTGTTTGCAGCGCAAATGGCGCAGTTCCCCGCCGGCTTCCAGTCGGGCGGCTCACTGCCGGGCTTCTCGCCGGCGGCGGCGGCGGCGGCCAACTTCTCCAACTTCCGGCCGCAGTACTCCGTGCCCGGACAACCCGCTTCCAGTGGATCCTCTAATGTGAGTAATTTGTGAACTACACTATGATGATAATAGTACTGCCGCGTTTTTTAAAAGGGCACAACTTTTGTTTTTCGATATTGAGTTAACTCAATTCCGAAAAAAAATAATGTTGTATCTTTTTTAATAACGACGGCAGAATAGTCTTAGCTCGTTTGAGGCTCAGAGAAAATTATGGTGATTTTTTACGAAGATGTTTACTTTTATAAAATAAGTTTCTTTTTAAATGTATTACGATACTAATATTGGTTATTTTCTTTCTTTTACAGAAATCATAAGCTCCGTAACTTATACAACATATTTCAACTTGAAAATTTGCAGGTATTAAATTTCTCTCTTTTCTCATAAATAGACAATTTATAGTTTATAATTTACTATAATTAACATACACTTGCGAGTAGAAAATTTAACAATAAAGTGATGAATGATGTAGAATGTTTGATGTAATATTAAAATATAAATTATTTGTTTTAGTGAGCGGCTAATTGGTCACATAGATGAATATTTTAGATGTAAACTTTCCAAGATTCGTGTTCCACCTTGGGTTTGAAGTGATAATTATAGCGTATTAGTGCAGTTATGTTAGGTAACATATACAAATACTACATCATTTTGATGCAGAACTCACAATATTATTTATTTCATCCTGATCTGTATGAATCTTGTTTATTGTGTAAGTGATTGTGGACTATTAAGAAACCTATTTTTAATTTACCAAAAATGAAAATTGAATAAATCGTATCTTTTAAGTGATTTTGATTGTATAATTTTTACTACCCTTAGCGATCTCTCACGTGATAGCGTGATCTAAACTCGATCCCCGTAAGAGGACTAAAGGACGGGCCAATGTACAAACAGCATGCGCTACCCTCTTGTTAGCTATTGTTCCAAAAATCAAAATCTAGCCATATATCACATGGCTAGATGAACAGAAAATCCCAACATTGCAGTAGCTAAGATCAAAAGTCAACACCAATTACCAGTGATCACATTGTGGATATATTTTTAACTATCACAATTGTAATGTCCGATACTACGTAAAGCGGACGCCTGCAACACGCACCTGTGACGTCGAGCGTGTTCACGCGGACGCTCCCTTCATGGAAACCGGATTACCTGACGGATCACTTTTGAATGGGACCGCGCGAGTGTCCGCTTTACGCAGTTCGGCTCTGAGGGTCAACTCACATCGAAAGAGCGGCGAAGGGCAGCGCAGTTTCAGTGTCATATGAATTTTAACTTTATTTTCATTTCTATAATACTTATCGCATGAGAAACTCGAACGAGTCGCGCGGAGTCTGCGCTCCGCTTCGCTGCCCTTCGCCGCTCTTTCGGTGTGAGTTGACCCTAATGCAATGTTAAAAGAGTTCACTAGACACGATCGCGATTTGTCAGCAAAATAAAACAACACATTAGTACAAAAATACCATTTATTTCATGATCACAATACGATTCAAAACAGTCAAATACAATAAAACTTCACAAAATATCACCACATGTAAGTGTCGTCGTCTGTGTTGTACTTCACACAATCAAGAGGTTTGATGAGATTGGGGTCTGATGAACAGAAATGTTGAAGCATTTCTTCGCTGATCCCACAGTCGGAGAGATTCTCTTTGTTGAAGGCTTTGGCGAAGTGGTTTGGCTCGTTTTCTTTTGACGATTCATCTGTAAAAGATAATGATTAATTAAATATTGCTCGATTGCTAAGTAGGCATTGCTCGGTTGGTCGAGAGTAATCGGGCGTTTCATATTTTTACACAAATAGCAGCCTGAATTTTAGATTGTACACAGTTTATGGTAATAACACAGGCCTGACGAAATGTGTCCGTTTTCATAGCATAGGCCAACTGGCAAGTGGGTTTTATTTGGTAAAGATATCTCGTTCCACCTAAACTCCATTTGCGTTAAGGTTAGACATTTAAATTAACCTACCGTTTAACAGATTTTTATTTTTATTGCGTTTGTGGCATTATAAATGGTCGCTGTAACAGATAGCTGGTATTGCAACCACTTCTTTTTGCTTTTAATGCCATTCTTATGCCTACGGAATAGAAGTCACGGACATTAAAAAAAGGTTTGTTGTATTGTCTAATCTTAACGCGTATAGAGTATAGTCCGGGAGTAGTTATTTGATGATGTTTCCACCTAAAAAAAAGCACCTCAACCTTCATCTTCCTACTGGGGCCAAGGGTCTGTTTCGAAAGAAAGGCTCGGTCCCGGTATGAAAGGCAACGAAGGAACGGGGTAGGTTTTTTAGTCAGTAAAAGTCTGACACTATCTCCCGCTCCGCCCAAGGGCGGGAGATGTCATTTGGATGATTTTTACTCACCGAAAGAAACCCCAGCCTTCATCTTCGCTACATAAAGCTTTAAGTGAATCGAGCTGCCATTTGGGTTAATTATACCCGTAGCTACATTCCTGGTTATCTTCGAGGAACATAGGCGAAATGTTAATAGATCTACGTACCTTCAGCGATATTGCTGGCGGCCCACGAGAAGGCCAGCGTGGGCTGATGATGCGCGAAGGTGGCGCTGAACTGAGCTGACGAACTCGTCTTCAACACGTTGAACAACGTGTGTAGTGTTGATGGTAGTATCGGGCCCCTCAACTCTATCGAATAGTACTTATTGCTATCGGAATGTATAGTGTTTTCGCGGACCTGGAAAATAATATTTTTTTTATTAATATGTCATGCAAATTGCTATCCAAATGGGCACTATCTACATCGTTAAATTTTGAGTACTCGGCGTTTCGTACTAACTTTCTAAAGTTCATTGGACTTGCTCAGCTGTTTTCTTAAAGAAATTAATAGTAGAGGATACGGTTAAGGACGACCTTCACCGGTCTGTTTAATGGATGAAACCTATTTTATGATAAATTTAGTATATTAAATAATATAACGCGGGTGGGTTGCCTGAGAAATTCCTGGCCAAAGATTTTTTTTTTTTGAAAAATGCACCGGTGTGTTTAACGAATAAATTTAATGCTAACCGAAAGCGTGAAGCCAACTTCACGCTTTCGGTTAGCATTAAATTGCTTGAACCCAACATTTTTATGTTCTAAAGAACATAAAAATGTTGGGTTGCCTATTTGTTTCCTGGCATAGCTATGGGTTGCCAGGTATAAACAGGTATGTGTAAACAGGTGTTTTTTTTTATATACAACCAATTCTATATCAAAATAAACGCGGTCTCATTACGAATACGATGTTATAGTGTAGTTTGTAAAAAAATCTGGTATGACTAACGGTTGTGCATTTTTCTAAAAATAAAATAAATTTTCAATTTTTAGTTAATAATAGTCTGGCCAGGAATTTCTTAGGCAACCCACCCGCGTTAGATTATTTAATACACTAAATTTATAATAAAATACGTTTCATCCATTAAACAGACCGGTGAAGGTCGTTCTTAATCGGATGTTAGACTATAATTTCGTACATGCGTAAATTAATACGAGTTTAAAAAAAATGTACTTTATGTTTAAATTTATCGTTACAAATTTATAGTGTTCCATGGACTGGATCTCCACGGGATTAAAACAAAAAAAAAATAGGGGTATAAAAAAAAAAAATGGGGATAGACAATTTGGAACACACGTGAACACTTGATATTAAGTTCATAAACAAATACATAATACAACTGACCTTCAAAGACTGCAGCGTCCCTCCATGGAAGGCCGTAGGAGACAGTAACGTAGGCGGAACTCCAGCGAACGGTCCGGTGGGACTGACGATGGACTTGCAGTTAAGTAGGAAGTTGAACAGTGCCTGTGCGTCCGCTCCTCGCACGAACACTAGGGATTCTGCCGCGCTGTCTACGCTGCTTTCTGCACTATGAGTTATGCGAGCCTGTGGTAAGTATGAACACTTTATGTAATAATAACCAATAGGTCTATAGGTCGAACGATTCGAAACGCAGTAAGCTTTTATTATGCTGGTTTACAAAGTTCTGCCGTATACCACAGTTGGAAAGTAGATTTTTGATTGTAATAGAACTCAACTATTAAGATATATTGCATAAATTGAGTACAATTTATAACTGGCATAGTTTTGCAGTGTAAAATAAGTTAGTGTCTTCTATCTTCTTATCACACTTATATAATAAAGAGGTAAAGTTTGTTTTTTGTTGGTAATCTCTGAAAATAATAGTCAGATTGCAAAAAATTTTTCACCAATAGAAAGCTACTTAATTCCTGAGTGACATAGGCTATATTTTATGTACGTGGGCGAAGCCTCGGGCAAAAGCTAGTTAATAATATTTTTACATTTTTTTTTTATAGAGTGGGAAGTCATCCAGTAACTGCTCCCTCTTCCACTGGGTGAAGCGAGAGAGTGCGTTAGAATTTTTGTGACTAAAGCTCACCGGTGTTATTTCTGTCACCTTTTGCGTTACAAAGTCGCGGTAACTCTTTCTAACAACCCCGCAGCCCCAGATTGATAGGCTGAGAAATAAGAATGCTTTACCTGTGTAATATTAATTTTCTTAATAACTTCAGTCTCGAAGCCCATCTGTGACAGGAACTGGTCGGGATCCTCTTCATCCTCATCCTCTTTTCGATCCAGTTCATCCTGCGTGCTCTTTTCATCCATAGTGTCGTAACAGCTGTCGAAGGATGCGTTCTTTGGTTTGTCCTCGTCTGAGGTGTTTAGCTTCTTCTTGCTGTCCGGTCGCAGTGGCATTGTGTATTCTACGTCTGTAGGTTGAAAGTATAAAAATAAGATTACGGATGAGTGACCCTGTAGGAACACATGTACAGTTGCCATCACGGATCTTGAACGCTCGGCGTCAGAGCGGAGATCGCTTTGCGCATTCCATACATTGGCGAGTCAATCGTCTTCGTTGTTAAATACATGCAGCATCGCAGTGAACGAATGAGGAGTGACGTCTGTGACGCGATGGCGCGGCCAGCCAATCACTGACACTCCTCGCCCCCGCGTCGCACTTCGCACCACTAAAAATACCGAATATTTGACTTCTGCGCAAGTGATGGCAACTGTAAATACGTAAGGCAGAGTGCAAGGTTAGCAAATTGTATGCCTTGAAACGATCAGTTACTTCGCACTGATTCGGGTGAACGGTTCTCCCTGGGATTACGCGAAATATATTCGGTCAACGCAACCCTATTTTCATTGATTCCAGAACCCCGGTCTCGATGAAGCAGTTCTCGAAGTAGGGATTACTGTGAACACACACGTGTTGCCTGATCTGTAAAGTGGTGACCCTGACGTGGTAAAAAGTAGATGAAAATTTAATTGAAGACATAACTTACCTTCCTGCCGTAAAATCTGCCTGAACCCCCTGGTAGTGGGTGCGATCAGCGCGCACGGCTCCGACACCCCGCACAGTCCAGCTGCGCGGAATAGGCACGTGAATGTGTTCGCGCACACGTAGAAGTACGGACAGTGCAGCGCGCGCAGCAACTGGATAGATTTAGAAAATATTCTGTGATATGTGGTGTATGCGTATTCATCCTTATACATACATACATCACATATAACGACATAAACTACGATCTGTAGTACAGTAATATGTTTATGGAATTTGCTGCTTCAACTGCCAAAGGTATGTGAGGGTGTAATGGGCTATTGAGTAAGACTTCATATTCATTTACATTCATTTGCATTCCAAAAAGTGCAAAAGATTGTAGGAGACGCGTGATTAATAATAATTATAGTTTTTTTAAAGGCTAAGATTGTAGGAGACGCGTGATTAATAATAATTATAGTTTTTTTTTAAAGCCTAAGATTGTAGGAGACGCGTGATTAATAATAATTATATTTTTTTTAAAGGCTAGTTCAAGGCACGGAAGACACAAGCAAGCAGCAGGGGCGGTGGCTTAAAATCCCTTATCGTTGACTTTTTTTTGAGTCTTCTCACCCTTCCCGCTAGCGATAAACGAGTGTTTTCATTGTGCGCATGCACATCCCCTACAAATATGTTGTACAATATGTTGTGTAACAAAAGATTTAAAGCTAAAAGCCGTTGTAACGTCATGATGTTAACATCTTTGCATTATGTTACAGAATTTCGTCGGCTGAAATAGATTCGATGTCTGCAGCCCGTCCCCATAGCAAATTATCGAAAGATATGATACTATGAAAGTAATTAAAAAAGACCAGTTTCGCGACACCTACTTCAGTAAATCGACAGCATATTATTATGCTGCTGAACTTAGCCGTCCTGTAAGAGATGTCAAATGGGAAATATAATAGATCCTTACTAGACAAAGTTTAATAGGTTTCAGCCTGTTGTATAAATATTATTCAATAAAGAAGTTTTTTTTTGGTGGGTAAAAATCATACAAATAACATCCCCCGCCCTTGGGCGGAGCGGGAGATAGTGTCAGACTCTTACTGACTAAAAACCCAGCCCATCCCTTCTTGCCTTTCGTACCGGGGCCGAGCTTCCCTTTCGGATAACCCTAGCCCCAGTAGGCTTCAACAAAGTAGTTGAAAGTAAGTAAATTAGGTCCTACTTTGGCTCAAAATATAATTTCTAAATATTTGTCAAAGTTATTCTAGAGCAGTGCCCCGACTTGTGAGCTGTAGCTCGCCGGACAAACTCAGCCAAGCGCATATCTAACTTTATGTAATTTTTTCATCACCACTGCTCAAAGATGAAGGAAAACATCAACAGGAAACCGCAATGTCCTCGAGTCATAAATTCGAAGACATGTGACATCCACACTGGGCTGTGTTGGATTACGGCTCATTTTCTGTCCTCGAGAGGAGGCTTGAATCCATCAATGGAAATAATATAAGACTGTTCATGCATATGCTATTCTAGAATAGTATCTCACCTGAAACAAAGACCTAAAGCTCTCCGTCCACTCACTATGCAGGGCCTGCTTGACATCCTCATTGGTCGCCATGAAGCTGGTGGCTGCGACCTTCCCCGACGACCGAGGGTACAGGTCCAGCCACGGCAGGTGTGGGTGTTGCCAGTATAGGCAGGCTTGGTGGAACCGTGCGCGGGGAGATGTGTCTAGAGTTGGTGATGCCGTTGTGTCAAGGCAACGGACGAAGCTAGAGTAATTAATTAATAATAATTATTATTATTTATCAAATTAGGTACATCAATTGACTTAAATAATAAAAAACAATGTATCTCTGGCCCCGACTAGGATACTTTGTGGTGTGAGATCCTGTCCCGTAAGTTTGTTCAAATTAGACCAAGAATCGATAGTCATATATCTGTGCATATCGGGTTTATCTTAGATGTATGTGTAGATTCACGTGTATATGCTACGGGATTGCTTTAAAGTATACACAACGTTTCTGTGTGCACTTTTCTATGACACTAAGAGCTCCAAAATTACACACAGAAAAAATGTGCAAGTAAACCTACATCGCAAAGTCTCGGGAGTTCAACAAGCCTGCTTTCATTTGCATTGTTGACTTCTCGAAAGCATTTGATTCAGTGAAATGGTCTAAACTTTGGGACACCTTGTTGCAACTGGGTACACCGAAACGCCTGGTGCAATTGTTCAGACGCATATAATTATGAAAACGGCACTGCCTCAGTGAGAACAAATGGAAGTATTTTCAGATTGCTTTGGACCAAGTTTCGAACAAACGCTTCTATTCTCGAGAAGCTGGGCATCAAGGAACGCTTGCCTACGCCGGTGCGCAGTTGTATTTTTAAATACTTTGGCCATATTTGTCGACGTGGAGGTGATTCCGTCGAATATTTTGTTGTACAGGGAAAGGTGGACGGAACAAGGCCGCGTGGCAGATCGCCGATGCTATGGACTAACCAAATCAAAACGGCTGTTAGCGGCCTATGAACGAGTGCGCCCGGATGACTGCCAGTAGGCAGAAGTGGCGGGAATTTGTGCGACGTACTCCGACGGCTTCCAGAGAGCTACCTTCGTGATAACCACGACCAGTAGCACGAGTGAAACGACCAATAAGAAGAAACCAAACCATATTATACAATCATGACCTACCAGATTTTGTAAGAAAGAACAACTTAAAACTAACAATAACTCGAAAATTTTATTCACCAACTCTTGAGCCAGTTGCAGACCAAGAGCTAAATTAATTTGGTGGTTAGTCTAGGAATGACAGAATCTACAAATTACCGATTCTACAATTGGTTGATTCTACAAATGACAGATTTTGAAAGAGTAGTAACAAGACATACCCAGTAATGTGATAAAAAGCGAAGGTCAACATCACAATATTATTTTACAAAACTACATAAATGAGATAGATAAATGCGTTACACTTTAAAATGCAATCGCTTGTTTTGTGCAGCAAACTGATAAAAAAAAAAAGATAAACCAGTATGCAGTAGTTTTGGGGAAAAAACAGCCATTTAACCATTCGATCGTGATAATTACAGACACAATTGAAAGACAATAGGTGCGCGAACGCCGGCGTTCGCTTGGGGTTTAATGAAATAATTGGATTTGACAATTTAATGAGTATGATGATAATGAAGATTTCATGTGTATTTTTCATTTGAGAATCGGGTTTATATATGTATGACTAGCTTCCGTTAGAGGCTTCGTCCGCATTAAAATAAAAAACTTTTCCCATACATATATCCCAAGCATAGGAAACATACTCCCGAGATAAAAAACGTCCTATATATTTTTCCAGTACATGATCTATTCATGTGCCGAATTTCATCCAAATCTGTTCAGCCATTTGAGTGTGAAGGAGTAACAAACCAACATACAAACTTATTACTTATTTTGCTGGACAATATAGCTTCTTCAGGAGTATCTTTGTGACTTACCCAGTGATGCCCGATGCTTCTTCACTGGCCTTCAGTTTAGAAGTCCATGCAAATGGTTTAGGTGACATCAATCTTAACTTGGTTTTTAAAGCCCAGTCAATGGGCAAGTGTTTGTACTTCTGTTCAGGTATCTGGAAATTGTGTGTAACGTTAAGGCAACTGAAAGGTAAATTATGAAGAAAGACATATTTATACCTCGTAAGCGACCATAAGCTTGTAAGGCAAAAAGGGATTATTTTCAGGAGAACCATTTCACTATGCAAAATAACCGAATTACCTTTTTTTGTTTACAGTACCAGACGTTGGATGTATATTTATTTATTTTATTTTTTATAATACAATTGTACCAATTCAAAAAATATGTTACGAGTTTATACATAGGAGGTTGAACGGCCGTGAATCATAATATTTTAATGAACATACAACCTGACACAGACTTGCAAAATTCAAATAACTTGAAAAAAAAGAACATTTATTTCATGAGATACCCTGTAGCATTTATATTATTATTTTCTATTTATTGTATAAAGCACTATTTACAGATGGTTTTTACTAAATTACAATATAAAAGCAGTTGTTACCTACGTCCTTGCAAGACCTGTGAGATCAGGATATCTATTTTTACTAATTTATAGGAAACATTGGAAAAATTGTTATAGGCCATGGCTATAAAAGCTTTAAATGACCAATTAAATATTTAGATAATCTTTAATAACATAGGAGTGTTCTTCTACTTTATGTTACTTCATCATCTACTTCACAAGACGTTCACTGCTGGACATAGGCCTCTCCCAAATGTCGCCATATCGAACGGTCCTGTGCGTCTCGCATCTACCGGATTCCCGCGACCTCTACTAGATCCGCGGTCCTACTCGTGGGAGGCCGATTAGGTATCTGGTGAAGGTCGTGGCGAGGTTGCCGACATAACCCGATTCTTTGGGTTATGTCGGCAACCCTGGTTTGTTCCTTACAAGTATTAATATAATGTTGTTAATATACTTACAGGTTCAACAGTATGTTCAGCAGTGAACTTCTGTAAGAGGTTGGAGAATGTAGAAAGCTTCTCAGTGTCCAAATCCTTAGCTGGCTTCTCAATAACTGTTGGTGCACGATTGAGCAAGGCATCCAAAGTCCTGTCGTTTGACTCATCTAATTGCTCTTCTAGTTTAGGTTTCTTGTTTTCTTGTGGTTTGTTTCTAGGATAATACAGTTAAGTTATAATTAAGCAGATGGTGAGCGACAGGTAGCGCGCAGTCCGGTAAAGACTGAACCCGGGTCGATAGTGCATTGTGTTGCACATGCACCTCAAGGAGATGTCAGCAAAAATGACGTGCAGTACATAACAATAAAGGTAGAACTGCATTGCACACATGTATTCCATATATTCCATTACCTACATTTTATATGGCAACTAGACTTGTAGAGCTACATTAGATCCACTCCACGCGACGCCACGCGATGTGACTCTACGTACTAATCAGGTGTGGCCTACATGTGCGTCGGTCTAGTGTAGTCCCGCTGGAAGTTTTAAACTTGTATCTTAAAATAACTCACTTTGAAAATGGATTTTTTCTCTTGTCTCTTTCTAGGATTCTTGAGAAGTCTAAATCAATGTGTTTCTGGCTGCTTGATGCTTCTACAACTGGTTGGGAAGGTTGTTTCATGCGTTCCTGGACACAAAGAAAATAGTTAGGATATTTAAATAATCAACAGTCTTTACCCAAGTAATATGCCCATTGATAATAAATTAAATTAGGTAAAATAATGGAATGAAGGCTAGTAGAAAGGTATGGAAGAAAATAATTATGTTGCAGCAACCCCAAATCAATTTTGACTGCTTTTATATACAGAAACATGACATTTATCTACTAGGCTTGCAAATAAAAATAAATCTTCAAATTTGTTTGAAATTAAGTAAGTCAGAAACTTTTCAAATCTTGTGGAAATATCTGTCAAGTGAAAGAAAAAAGATGCACGAACTGAAGTATGACTTCACTTCCATTAGAATACAAATTGATTGCAACACTTCCCACCTTGCCCCCACTCTTTCTCAAACTAAAATGTTTTTAAATAAAAAATATGGATTAATTCATTAAACCCCAAGCGAATGCTGGCGTTCGTTCACCTATTGTCTTTCTATTGTGTCTGTAATTTCCACAATAGAAAGGTTAATACCCAATTGATTTACTTAATGGCTTTAACGCCATAGTGAGCCATAATTTTTTAATTAGTCATAGGTATTGAGGAACCTATAGCTTAGCATTGGCTTTAGGCATAGTTATCTGTATCTTTGCTATGCTACTTTTAGTTGTACCTTTTAGCTTATAATTATCCTTGATAAATGGGCTATCCAACACAAATAATTTATCAATTTGAATCAGTAACTTCATGAGATATTAATATAGATGTGGATTGTGTCCTGCACTAAAAATGCTGTAATCTTTTTACCCCAGTTTAAGCTAATAAATACTTACCAGCTTACTATATAAATGAATTTTTTATTGCATACAAAACATTCATCATCATCATCAGCCTTTTTAATGTTCCCACTGCTGGGACTCAAGCCTCCTCTCTAGGAGAAGGAATAGGCCGTAATCCACCACGCGGGCCCAGTGCGGATTGGTGAATGTCACAGTTTTCGAATTTTTGGTTCAAGGACATGCCGGTTTCCTTACGATTGTTTCCTGCACCGTTTTGAGAGCAGTGGTGATGAAATAAATTACACAAACTAATGCGCCTGGCTGGGTTCGAACCCGCGACCTACTACTCATAAGACGGGGCCATTACCACTCGGCCATCACTGCTCTCAAACAAAACATGCAGTTAGGAATAACAAAAAGATAGTTGATGTGCAATGTGAATGTGAATGTGTGTGTTGATGTGTGTTGATGGCCAGTTTTTTTGCCTATTAACTATCTTTTGAATTTGGATTTTCTTACAGTACAAACCTAAACCTTCAGAGGTTTGAGGAGAAATTTAGGAATGTTAGGTTGCTGATGAGTGGCTGTGGCTTTTAGAAAAAGATAAAACATGCATGTTATACCTATTTAGGTTAGTACCCAATGCATGAATTAATTGGTCAGTGACATTTTTATATTGTATTTATTTAGTAATCAAGTGATTACACCATAAGATATCAAATACACATAATTCTAATTATTTCTAAACCAAGATAATGTTCCGGTCGTGATTTGTTTTTGTTAACGCCACAGTGTGTTTGTCGTCATAGTTGATTGACGTTAACAATAAGAAGTAATTACTATATTCAGTTCCAAATAAGGGTTGTATTACATCATTTTAAAAAGAATTTGAACATTATCATACCTGTAACGCTTTTTTTCGCTTTTTCAGCTTGTGCAGCTGCATTACTTCGTTTGGTCTCTTCCATGGCGATGGGGGTTCCATCTTTGCGGGAAATAAATTGTAGACTCAAATTGTGGCGTAGTTTTCACTTCATTAGATCTAGTTTATATTTTTTTAATTGCCGAAACTTTTGTTTATAAACTAAAATCACCTGCTGGGACGCGCGTTATATCCATCAATCAAACTTTGCGCAGCGTAGTCCATTGCTGCCAACATAAAAAAGTCATGTCGATGATGACAGTTGACTGGTATAAGTTGCGTTCCAGACGGAAAGTAAAATAAAGCCATATTTTAAACAAAAATCACCTAGCTACACGAAATCAAACTGCGAGTTTTCAGAACTGACAACATAACAATACCTAAATTAAATTCGGATAAGCGCGATCATGGGTTCCCTAATATAAAAAAAAAACTGTTATTAATTTAATTTTAATCACCACCACCACATATCTTTACATAGACCTGTAAAATGCAAAAAAGGTAAGTAGAACAAATGCTCGTTTTATTTAGGTACACTGTTATTTAAGGTAATTTAGGTGTCTTCAAGGCTAGTGAATAGGCTCTTAATAAACTAATGCGCCTCACCATCAACATTTGCGTTACTATTTACCATCAGGTAGGATCACAATCAAGCAAATAAAAAAAATCTTAGCGCATCTAAGTACTGTCTAGATCTATGGTACCTACACAAAATCTTTTCTGTGTAATATAAGTGTGTTGTAATTAAAAACCACAGATCTGATGGAAATACTAAAAGATTTTTGTTCGACAGACACACATTCAAAAAGCTTTTTCTATACGCTAACTCAAAGACCAGCTCTTATCCCACTGCTTTTAGGCACGCTATAGACTGTTATCTGCACTAGTGTAGAAAAGCGCGCTGGTTCTCCCGCCACAATTTTATAACATTTATCGTATCAGGCTGGGCGCGCGTTGACCCCTACGAGTCGCCGGTCAACCCCCGTTTAGTCATTTCTTCGTAAGTGTATTAAAAAAAGTCGTTTGTGCAATAATTTGCGTGTATGCAAAGCCACTGCAGCCTTTGGCCTCATAACACAGAATTCCGCCTCGGTTGCAATGACAAGCTTTCTGCACTTGTATCAAAATGTACTAGCATTGGCAGTAGTTACTAAGTTTGGACTTTTGGTGGTACCTACAATAGTATCTAACTAAATATATTTTACTGGTAATCTAACTAGTCCATTAATAAATCAACCCGCGACATGCAGCGCACCAGCCAATCATTCAACCACTACGCCAACTGTGACGACAATTTTTTGTCCCAAGAGAACATATACATTCCCAGGATAAAAAGTATGTGTATATGGACTGCCTGTGTGCTAAATTTCATCCAAATTTGTTCAGCCGTTCAATCGTGACAAAGAAATAAATATATGCACTCACACACACACCCACACACACATTAAGAAAAACTCACAAACTTTTGCTTCATAATATTAATGTAGCGTGCTCAGAAATATTCAGAATTTCTATTCTAATCAATTAAACGTTATTTTTAATGTAAGTTATTTTAATCAAAAAGATTATTCAGTTTTAGTATTTCCTTTCGTATAGAAACCTAATTAGAATTACGTGTAAACTCTTACGCTTGTAAATCGAGCATCCGCGAGGATTAAAATGCGTTGACCTATGAAATCTCAGCGCAGGTTTTGGCGACACAATCCCGCGTCTGCCGGCCGGTTTGCCGCACGTAGGCATCGCGGCAGTCACATGCTGCACGCTTTAGGCCAAACATCGCGATCACTGGCAGCATGGCATTCCTTGTCACAGCCCAAAAAACAGCGAATTAAAAAAGAAAACGACTAGCGCGAAAATGGTTTTTCGACACGATTTTAAATTTAAAAACTTTGAATTTTAAAAATAAAAAATTAAGTTTTATTGAAGTTTTGTAAATAAAGTTTGTTTTGCAAGTTTTAATTTAAAATGAATTTAGCGTCATTTATTTACGACAGTTTCGAATGTGCGAAGAGGCGTATTTATTTGGTAAGTTTAAAAACTTTTTAAATTCTTTTTTAATTCCCGAATGAGCTTACCCAGCCTTTCGATCAACATTGCATCCCTGTGCAATGTCGATTTTCTCTAACATTTATATCACACGCAATTATTTGATTCATTATTGAAATATGTATTAATTTATCACTGTTTAGCCATTCTACTTTTTTTCCGCGTCTATCTCGGGAACAACAAGCGCGACAGGGTTATTTCATAGGTTCCGAGAATTATGATGATCTCAACTTCACGGTCAATCGGATAGCTATTTATACTTATTTACTGCAGATTGCTTCATTTGTTTGTACTGTATGAAATACACACGTTGGAAGAGAGCAGTGTGAAGAGTGCAATTATAAGGGAACGAAATTGATCTGATATGCTTAATTTTTTGGTGTCAGGCAGAGTCTGTGAAGGTTGAATCTTTCATAAAGTTTGACTTGGAGATAAGACTTTTTAGTTAGTGTAGTACCTAGGTATAGGTATTGTACTACACTAATTAAAAAGTTTTTCTGTTAATCTGAAATATCCGATGATTAGGTGTGGAAATATATGCTCATGAATTGGTCCATGTGGATAGTGTTATTCAAAAGTTATATACTTAGTTCTTTAATAGTCAGACTTCAAAATCGCCTATCTATTTTGAATTTTCCACAAATATCTACATAGCTGCCTCCATGAAAAAATAACTGTTTGCTTATGCCTACTTATAAAAATATGATAAAAAAAAACATATAGGATAAAAAAATATATGTTATGGTGGTAGTAGAGTAGGATAGCTGATCAGAATGTCTGAAAAACTATTTTATTATCTACTGAATTTAGTTTCAAAAGTATCGTAAACTCAAGCTTTCCGTAACTGTGCTATGCTAATTATTTCAAGAATACGCGACAAAAGCGTGCAGGACAAATAAAAGTATTTAGGTCAGGCGGTAAAGTACAAACTCTAGCAGTTTGTTAGCTTCGCGTAGCCGTAAAGTTCAGCTAAAAAACCGGCCAAGCGCGAGTCGGACTCGCCCATGAAGGGTTCCGTAGCAGCAAGTAACATAATATAAAAGTTCTTGTAATGTGTTGTAACTTTGATCGATGTTTTAATAATAGTGTATTTTTTTCGGTTTATGACGCATTAAAAAAAAAACTGCTTACTGGATTTTGTTCAAACCAATTTTCGTTGGTAGTTTTTATAGTAATGTACATCATATATTTTTTTTAGTTTTATCATTCTCTTATCTTGGAAGTTAGAGGGGGGGGGGGGGGAAACACATTTTACCACTTTGGAAGTGTCTCTCGCGCAAACTATTCAGTTTAGAAAAAAATGATATTAGAAACCTCAATATCATTTTTGAAGACCTATCCATAGATACCCCACACGTATGGGTTTGATGAAAAAAAATTTTTTGGGTTTCAGTTCTAAGTATGGGGACCCCCAAAATTTTTTGCTCTTTTTCTATTTTTGTGTGAAAATCTTAATGCGGTTCACAGAATACATCTACTTACAAAGTTTCAACAGTATAGCTCTTATAGTTTCGGAAAAAAGTGGCTGTGACATACGGACGGACAGACAGACAGACAGACATGACGAATCTATAAGGGTTCCGTTTTTTGCCATTTGGCTACGGAACCCTAAAAAGCGCTGGTTTAAATGCATATCTTCCTACAAACACTTGGGGAATACCTTCATAAATAACATTTATATATCTTAAAGGAAAACAGGTCTTTATTAACTTCAGAATAAAGGCCCGACCATGAACTCTTATCGCGATCCATTTGACGACCTAATCTGAACTGTTATAGCTAGATTTTAACATGTCATGGTAAGGCTCCTGGACCAAAAATATCAAAACCGAAAGAAAAAAACGGGGGCTCGTGAAAGATGAATGCTTCATAGGTAAGCTATTGCCCAAGACTCAGGCAAAACCGGTAGGTGATTTTTTTTTTAGCTGGGCTAGCTTACATTTTTTATACCTAGCCATTACCTACTGTCACACTACTGGGCAAAAGCCTCCCCAAGTTCTTCCTGCTGTTCTTCTCCCACGCCCGCGCCGTCTAGAACTAGTCCTTGTGATACGTGTATTCGTGCATCTCGCTGCTTGCCTTGAGCATCGCCGCCGAGTTGCTGGTCTGTCGGTTTTCTATCGTTTACATTTCGGGGAGTGTGCACTGGAATTGGACAATCTAATTCCGCCAAGTCCGTTTCATCATCGGACCACAAGACGTACAGCGTTGCGCCACCGATACACGGTAGACATCCCACCCATACGCACAAAGCGTTTTAGGAACACATTTATTATGCGTACCTACAGCCAAGGAGTGGAATTCCCTGCCGGAGTCTGTGTTTCCTGATAGCTACAACTTAGGGGTCTTTAAGTCAAGAGTGAATAGGTGACTTCTAGGCAAGCGTGCTCCATCGTCGACCACATCATCGCTTACCATCAGGTGAGATGGTGGTCAAACGCAAGCCTATAAATAATATAAAAAAAAGGAACCCACTTTTTATAAAAGAACCGAAAACCGTGATATTGAAAGCAGCATGCATAAGCTTAATGTAATGTTTCATTTTTGTATATTCGTTTCTTACTAGTCTATCTAGGCATCCAATTTCAATAATAGACAGCTTGAGAAACTACATATAATCTTGAGACATAGACCGTGTCTGCACATAACTTTATTATTGTAAAAAATGGCTTAAATTTTGAGGGTAACGACGTGCTATCATCGTAAAATAAACGCAGTTACCGAGTAGGCGTGTATTGACAATAAATTATACTCAACATCAATTAAGATGCGCGTGAGTGTAAATCGTTTATTGGTATGCGCACGCGTTGACAGCCAACTCAATTACAAACACTTGGCTAGCGCGTACTTGTATTTAGATGACTCACTAAAAAGGATACAGTTCCGACTTCTAGTATCATACAGAGCCGGATTAAGGTAGCGTGGGACCTCTAGTAATTATAACCAAGGGGCCCCTTAATTCATTAAATCCTAAGAGAATGCGCCGGTTCACTCTCTCATTGTCTTTCTGTTGTGTCTCTTATTACGGTATTCGAAAGGTACCTGGATAAACGACTAACTTTTGCCCGTGGCCTCGCTCGCAAGAAAGGTTTCTTCATACAAACTTTAAACCCTTTTTCATCCCCTTTAAGGGTGAATTTTGGGAAATCCTTTCTAGGCTCGCCTACGTGGTAAAGGGAAACATTGTACAGAATTTCACACTCTTACCTAGTCCTAGTATTTTTCAGCTGTACTTTGATATGTCAGTCAGTCAGTTTGTCCTTTTATAAATAACTAGTACGTACGGTAGTCGGACCAGTAAAGTCCCGTGAAAATGGGCCCAGCCATTTCAGTGATTAGCCCGGACAAACAGACAGACAGACAATAATTGTAAAAAATATTATTTTGGTGTATGTACCGTATAAATGTATATTCATGTGCATGTAGTAAAAAGCAGTTATTTCAATATTACAAACAGACACTCCAATTTTATTTATATGTATAGATAGATAACGAGTTAAAACTTCTTTAGCTTAGATACTATTCAAATAGGCGACGGAGCTCTTACATAAAGATATTTTTATTAGGCAGTTGTTGTATTGTATGTCCTAGCGGGGCCCTCCACGATGCGCGGGTCCCTTAGCATTTGCTACGTGTATCGTGGTTAATCCGGCACTGGTATCATACTATCTAATGGGGAATTTGATGTTATGTCATTATTGGTATGTAGGTATGGACAATAAGCTTCCTCAATGAGATGACCTAAATTGATAGAGCAAAAATACTTCCATTGAATTTATCTCTATTAACTACGTAATGGTTTTTTCTGATTTTAGAGATAGCCATGTCCTGAATCACGTAGTAGGCCGTTTTTCCGATAATTCTTGTTTTTGATTTTTACTCCTTTAGGAATTAATTAATTTAGTCATATCTAAATCTCTGTGGATAAACTCTGTTTTACTATTATTTCAAATTTGAAACCGTCTTTTGAATTTTGTTAACAAATAAGTTACTAAAAAAAGTAAAAACCAGCATACAACAGGGTTGTCATGGGGATTTTATGAAAAAAAAAAACTCGTGGTCCTAAAACGCAATGAGCAACTGATGAACACAGATGTGGGTTTAGTCAGTAAAAGTCTGACACGTCCTCAAGCTCCAACCTGGAGCATGAGAAGTCATTAGATGATTTCTCACCTCAAAAAAAGCACACAACAGGGTTGGTTAAACTTAAAATAATAAAAAAAAACCTTAGGTATGAAAAAACTTGAACATATTTAGGAAATGATTGTAATGTGGTTTGCGAGAGAAAGTCATTGGATGATTTTCCACCTCAAAAAAAAAAAAAACATAGAACAAACAATAAAGAGAAACCTTAGGTTATGGATAAACATCAAGAAGAAAAAAAAGAAGTAAAAAAAATATATAGAAGAAGAAAAAGAAGAGAATAGAAAATGATTAGAAGAGATATAGGGAGTTATTGTAATGAGGTTTGTTAACAGAAGTAGATTCAAAAACGTTATGCATCCTTGCAGCTAAATATTACAAAAATGAGCAGGCGGTTTTACTGAAACATTTTGTAAATTAAACAATTTAATTTAAGCTTAAACAATGCAAGTAACGTTCCATGAGAGCCATAAAGCGTGAGGGTAAATCCAATAAAAATGATTTATTCGCTCTAGTTATCAGCTGTAACCACCCGGCCACGATCAATCATGCTGTTATGATTATTGCAGCATTTGCATTTATATATTAAACATAATATTAAATTAAATCTGATTCCAATTAATTCAGCTTTATGAGTTTGGTCTGTGGATCTCTTGGGTTGAAAATATCTTAATTTAATCTGTATGTTAATTAAATTAATGAGGGTTTTAATCAGCTTAGATGTACCACGGGAATAATCAGCAAGCGTGCGAGGCACCTGATCATGCATCGTTCTGAAATCTTTGCCTATTTGTCGAATGATATCTTAAACACTATTGAGCTTTTCTATTATCCATCTCATTATTCATCATTTCAGCCAAAAGAGGTCCACTGTTGGATAAAGGGGGAGACCAAGTGTCGCCGCAATGACAGGTCCTGCGCGTCTCGCATCCATCGGATTCCTACGACCCTCACCAGGTCATCGTTCTACTTTGTGGGAGGACCTATCTAATCTAGAACCTCTCTACACTACATTAGTAAATAATTATTAGATATAAAATTATTCTACAGCTAGACTGTAGCTAAAGTGACTTCGTCGGACTTTATTTTTTCCTGAAATAAATTCTGCGGGATGTGTAACGGAATAGAAAAGTTAGTTCTTTCTTTCCTCTACTTATAGATATACCTAATGGAAACCATTTTTCAACTTTATCAGTAAGCGCAACTAAAAATAACGTTACATTGACCTTACGCTAAAATTAGGTAACGTTTTACAAACACCTGTGTTAAGTGCGTTGTCGTCTAGTTGACAATATATTATATTGCTTACATAAGCCTGCTTCAGCAAATTTATTAATTAGAGAAAGACTACAGTGTTGGTTTTATCTTTTGATTATAAAACTATAGAATTATCAATCGCTTAATTGATAGTCTGTAGAAATGTAATAATATTGTTGATTAAGTCCTCAATGAAAATGAAGCGATTGGAAATCAGCGTACTATGTGGATTGTGGAGATTGGGTTTTAAGTTCGAGCTGATTGGTATTTTGAAACACTGAATTCATGGGGAGCGAGTGCAATTTTATTATCACATCTCAAGCCTTGAGCATCGCCGCCGAGTTGCTAGTCTGTCGGTTTTCTATCGTTTACATTTCGGGGAGTGTGCACTGGAATTGCACAATCTAATTCCGCCAAGTCCGTTCCATCATCGGGCCACACGACGTACAGCGTTGCGCCACCGGTACATGGTAGACATCCCACCCATACGCACAAAACGTTTTGCGAACACATTTATTGTGCGTACAGCCAAGGAGTGGAATTCCCTGCCGGAATCTGTGTTTCCTGATAGCTACAACTTAGGAGTCTTTAAGTCGAGAGTGAATAGGTTTCTTCTAGGCAAGCGTGCTTCATCGTCGACCACATCATCGCTTACCATCAGGTGAGATAGTGGTCAAACACAAGCCTATCATTAATAAAAAAAAAAAAAAAACATTAATAATATCAAGACGAAAGTTTGTATGTGTGTTTGTATTTGTGTTACTCCTTCTCAGAAACGGCTAAACGGATTTATCTAGATAAAATTTGGCACGGGTAGACCATGTTCTGAAATAGAACAGGATTTTTTATACCGGGCTTATGTTCCATGAGACAATTCTCTTGTATGTTTTTCTTGGGATAGTTCAGTTTAAAGGTTTCCATTTTCTACAACTTTAAATTTACGACTTTTTACAACTGGTTCCGAGGTAGTCTCAGAAAAGTCTCATTTCCTTCTCATCTATAATATATAATCTACAAATGGTCTCAAGATGCCGGATATTAGTTGGCGTACAATACCTGAAGGAAACGAACGCAGGCGCAAATTCCATTGAGGACACGATTCTCATTTCCTTTACCATAAGAATTATATCCCTTCACTTCTGTAGACCCTTCACTTTACTTGGCATGAAGTACTTGAATTAAGATTTAACATAAGTACCTAAATCGATACCTAGATAAACGTCTGCTCTTCATCATGGTGGCTAAAGGTATACATCAAATCGACTAAGGACACGATTCGCTACACAAACGCTGCTTCAGTTACATAATCTATTCTATGATAATAAATCTGTACAAGTTTTTGGAATTGTGCGCGCATCGACGTGGATAACTTTGATGCATTAAAATTGTGTGTATTTTGATACATTACTTAAGCTTTGTTTCATCGCAAACGATTGACTTTATCGAAAGATACTACATTCATTGACTGTTAGGCGGTACGAAGTTCGCCAGAAATATACCTCTGTTCTTCGTCATTGTGGACACGATTCTCATTTCCCTGACAATAGAAGATAGAAGGCTTTCGCCTTTTCACTTTTCCAGAAGTGAAGGGACTTCTCAACAAGATTCTTTAGTGTCAAGGTGGCTAAACGTCTTCGGGTTTGTTCGAAAGTTTCGTTACCACAGTATTAGAAAGCAAAGGGTAACTGAGGGTGCACGGTGGGTTTTAGGTAGCAAACACAAAAGAGATAGGTACAGAAGTCTGACACTTCCTCTCGCTCCATCCAGGGCCAATTCGATACAGGATACGATTCTCATTACTCTTAGCAAGACTATTATGCCTTTTCACTTCTTGACCCTTCACTTGAGAGGAAGCACTTAAGTACCAACAATTGAATCGAGATTTATTATCATAAAGTACGTACTAAAGTGTCATGTCTGTTCCTCTTCCTATCGTGGAGATGGCTAGACTTATATTGAGCTATTTATTCAGTCTCATTTGTTAGAGCCCAGTTCTTCGATCAATGTCGAAAAGATCAAATGATCAAAAAATCGAAGAAATCTTTCAATTTCGAACCGTGCACTAGCTTCTGACGTTTTTTAAGTGTCCATGTAGGCCTATGTGAAATAAAAAACTTTTGACTTGACTTGACTTGAATGACTATTGTCTTTGTCGTCGATGAATAGAAAATTATCAAAAAGCAAATTGAAAAATAAGTTGTCAATTGTCAAACGCGGGTTTAGTTACTGTGATTGCTTGAATGAATTTTCAACATCCAATTATCGCGTGCACTTGACTTGCGTTTAATTTTGTAATGCGGTGTTAATTTCTTTCTAGGCACATTTTATAAGTTTCATCATTGGACTTTTCGTTTCATCAACGGACATTTAGCCGACAGGGATGACAAGGATTGGTTTCATCTTTGACACGATTACGACAGACCTTTTCATCTACAGAACAGACAAGCGATATTGCAAAAAAAAATTACACATTTCTACAGATTACTAGTGCAATGTTCCACAAACTTTTTGTGTTACGCCAATGTATACCTAAAACCTGGAATAAAAGGATACAAAGAAAACGACGCCTTGCATTCTAGGGCCCCGGGTTTTCCCTTAAGAAGCGAAGCCATGGCCCCAGGAGAATAGATTTCGAACCCAGTTCATAGATTGATCTACCTTTTTCTTTCGTCTGTCTATTAACTTTAAGAGATTACCTTATTTTACACCAAAAAATCACCACGGTACACCAGTATGCCGCGGCATACCCATTGCAGAACACTGCATTAGACAAACAGTAAGATTAAACTTACTTGATATATTTATGTTTTGTTATGGTATCTATTTATGTGGAATCGATACTTCTATCATGGGTACGGTTCTTATGAGAATCACCATTGTTACAGCGACCTAGACCTTGGTTCTTGGCTTCACGTAGGAAGGTGATTGATGATCTAAATAATCTTATTGTCTTGTTCATAAATTTTACGAGATTGCTTTATCTATGGAATCCTTTTGATTAGCTTCTTATTCGATATATTTAAGAAAAGTCTAAATGTGGTGTCTGGTCTTACCATATCCCATAAAAATACAAAGTATATGGTCTCAATAAATAACGTTTTCATTTTCTAGATTCTCGGAACATTTGATAAAATATTTTGAATGCGTGAAGCGTTGAAATGTGCTATTGAAATTCGATTTGGGACTATTTATTGTAAAAATGTTTTAATTTCTACGGCATACTAATCATTTTCTTTGTGGCTGCGTATTAATTGGGTTTATGTTTATTGTGAGTCATTGAACTGTAATAACTCATTTGAATTTATAGTTCTATTTCTTCGCCGGTTGAAAATCAAAGAAAATGTATTGTGGATTGACTCGCTCGCGTCATCCTGCTTATAATAGGAAATTTACTCATACAGAAGTACTATTTTGTTAGCATTTCTTTTTCTGTTTAGATATATTATTAGTCTAATAAAGTACCGTTTGAAGAAAGTCTAGTAACTTTCTTTTTTTTTTTTTTTTTTTTTTTATCTGTTATAAACTAGTACTTGACTGCGATCCCGCCTGATGGTAAGCAGTGATGCAATCGTGTTCTTACGGTTTAATTTAATGGTCCGTTGGCTTACAGTCGCAATATTCAGTAACACTTGTTTTCTGTATTTACAAGTACTTTTTCAGCTATTGCCATTAAATCTAAACGTTCATACTTCACAAAATCGATACTTAAGTAATTAATGTTCTCTCTTCTGGCACAAGCCCCATCTGCTCGTAATATATCAAAATAAACATTATTCCAAATATTCGACATTCCTGAACCATTTTACATTCACGAGAATACTAATATATTTAAATCCTTTGGGACGGGATGATTGATAGCCATCAATTTCCATTACCTCCATAAGATGGATTAATGCACTCAGGAGGAAAAACCCTTCATACGTGTAATGTACCTATAGTGTTCCCTCTATGGGGCTTTGCGTTCAAAGGTGAAGGGAATGGGCACATTAACGGGTTAGCAACATTATGAAGATTTGTTTTAATTAATAAACTTAATTGAGGACCCGTTTTTGAAAAAACTATAATTTCGAATTTCGAAAATTGAGTCGAGACATTTTGTATTAGGGTTATCGAAACTTATAAATTCTTTGAAGTTTTTTGACGTTCGTACTTAAGTAGTATATAAAAAAGTTATAAACTGTTAGCGGGTTTCTGAATTGGATATTTTGCAGTTAAAAAACGTCTTAAACCATACTTGAAAACTAAATTTTGAAAGGTTTTCAGAGTACCGTTTGAGAAATATTCAATTTCAAATGTTTAAATCAGAACTCGGGGATGTGTCTTCTACTTGAACACCTTAAGTGGACAAAGTAGTTAAAAGAAATGAAGACCCTAAAATAAGAATATTTAAGCAGATGCTATTTTAAAACAGGGTTAAACCTTAACATGTTTTAACACTCGACCGTGAAGAACGCATTACGCTATGCCTCCTAGTGTAGATTAGCAATGCCTAGTACGTAATTTTCAGACGTCCATACAACTTTATGTTCATTCTAGTTTATTTCCGTACAATGTATAACTTTGTATGTTTAATTCCTATCTTCAAACGAAATGTTAAAACTTTACAACTGGCTAGTGCTAATGGCTATGCACCTACCTTTATCTATTCATGAGTTTCTACTGAGGAGTTTTATAGTCTACTTACTTTGGTTGTCTACCAAGTAAGCGAGCTTCGTAGCTTTACCAAGTGGTTTATCAGTATTTTGCTCTTGCCCATTACATCCATTTTCTAATAATTGAATCCTGTCGCTTATGTTATGACCATATTTCTATTCACGATATGAATTCCAAAATCAGAAGGGGCTCCAGAAAAAGTGAATTTCTGTGGTCGATAAGATTTTTTTTCTATAAGGCAATTGAGCCGATTGCGACTATTCTGCCAGTTTCAAGTCACAAAATATATAGGTACAGAAGTCAATCTACATACAAAGCGCGCTCGAGCAACGTACACATAGACACCGCTCTCGGACACGATATCATGGTTTTCTTGTCACTTCCAGAATCCAGAGAAAAAAAGAATAAAGATTCACGCTAGTCAATCATACAATGAACCTTTTGAAAATCATTATTGCTATTAGAATGTCACTGTGTGTAAGCTCCCTGATGGCCATTTACCATGTGCCAGTGTGCACCTAACCGAACAAATCCTATCATTTACCATAACATATGCTAGATCTCAATGGCATTCAGTTTGGCTATGGACGTTCAACATCGTTAATTAATGCAGGCCCACACTCGCTTCACGCTGTCATCGGCGCCATTCACTCGTTCAATGGAGGTAGGCACAACACGGCTGTCAAAGGCTCTGTATAGAAAGCCGTCTACGCACCGACGCTGAATAGAGTCTGAAGTGGCTAGCTATACGTCCGTTTACACTTCCGACGCACGGCCAACGTAAGCTGATGCAACTTACAGTTTATGCTCTTTTGAAATGGCTGAAATGTGTCGTAGCATTTGAGATACGTCGATTAAAGAGAAACTATTGTTGAAAATTGGCTAAAAATAAATTAGTCCGTTTGTTCTCAGAATTTGACTTAAAGAATGATACATGTTTCTATCGTAAATTATTTGAAATTGTTATAAGAATTCACATTCTTCAAAGCTGCTCTTTATTAATGTTTCGCTAAATATATCTTTTTTTTTGTTTCAGATATTATGGATCTCATTAGTTCTGTATCTTTTTTACGATACGTTTATTTATTATAATATTGGACAGCAATTTTATTATTTAAGAAGGATATTAGGGGTAAGTTTCCAATTCATGTACATTGCTAACGAGACAGCCCTAAGCTCTGTACTCTGTAAAAATGAAGCATGTGTTTGAAAAAAAAAAGAACGTGTTATTTCATGAAACGCAGTTTTTTCTCACCTGCCAGCATTCAGCATACGGGCTGAAAAAAGACTGAATAAACCTCGTCGGCGATATTTTTCATTTTATTTCATTTTCAGTTAGGACTCTGCATCTCCCGTGGTACGGCGACTGTTATAAATTTATGTTGCGCCCTGGTGTTACTTCCTTTCTGCAAGAAGTTGAATCAATTGTTGTACAGGGTCTTATCAAGATTATGGCCCGGATTATTCTTTTTCTGGTTAGAAAAAGCGAAGAGCTTTCACATGACCGTTGCAATAACACTGTTACTTTTTGCTGGTAAGTGTGCTTCTTATGCTTCTAACCTGTTTTTATATTTCTATGCTTCTAACGCATTAGCTTCTTAGCTTTGATATACTGTAGGTAGGTTATGGTCATTAGGTTCATTACGAAGTAGAAAACGTCACGTTTTTCCAATGAAATAGTGCCATGCTTTTCTAGAAACTTGGAATTTCAATAAAACCGACTGGGACTTTTTTCTCACTAAATTGTGCGTGTTTACTTTACGAAGAATGTAATTAAAAACAGTTTGCGGTGCTGAGTCAAAGACGAGTTTTATAAACGTAGTCTGAAAACGTGTAGAATTAAAGTAGGCAAGTTATAAGAATTCCAGAAGGGTATTGTAAACTAAGAAATCTTTGAACGTTTCTTAGCAGCTGTGTTATGTTATTAAAAATTTAACGTCGATATGCCAACTTCATGGAAACAGTTTGGCTTCTTTTATATTTTCGGACCTATTTCCAGCCAGTCTTTACTCAGGAACTGAAAAAAGGAGGTTTTCAATGGGTTCCATTTTTAAAATATTCACAAAGCGAATTGGAAATGGTGGAAGGCTCGTTAAAGCTCTCTGCGTATGTAGAGCACCATTAAGTTGTTGAGACGAAGGCTAATGGCTGCCTACACCACTGTTAGGATTCTAGCTTTTGTTCCTGAACTAGAACGTGGGTTTTAGTTTGTTAATTTTCACCTCACCTGTAAATAAAACTAAGAGTTTTGGAAACTTGAAACAAAACTAGCTTATCTTCATAAAAAAAAAATCCGCTTGGCTAATAATTCAGACAGGCCTTATTTTACTTCGGATCTTTTACAAAATACGTCTAAAAATGTTAAACCAACTCAATCTAATAAAAATACTTTAAGTAAACTCTTACCGGTACCGCTAGCACTGCCCATAATTTACTTCAAAACTTCCTTAACAATTTCCGTAGCAGGATTTACAATTGGCTTCGCAACACCTGCTATACCTTACCACTTGCCTACCTACCAACAAACAGTATATACAGGTACATTATTGTTTCCAGTTGTACATTCCATTTCCCACCTGGTAAACTTGTGGAATTTCTCCAGAGGGTACGACCAACACCACGCCGAGATTAACTTCGCCAAGCACAGAAACGAGGTTAGTTGACAAACTTTTGGTTATCCGTGTTTTAGACTTACGTAACCAGTGTTCAGGTGGTTTGTAGTGGGATTGTTCTGGTATAAGGGCTTTGCCACATTACCACGGCGGCTTTGTTTACATGTAACGGTGCGGCACAAAGCCGCGTTAAGCAGAGGAGCCTACCATGAGCTCTTCGCTATCCGATGAACTGTTAAAAGAATTGGGCTATAGCATAGGATATGTAGCACCATACCCCTTTATCGCTCGCACGTCTTGGTAAGGCCCCAGATATACGGTGCCGAGCTATGTTGACCTTTTGCAAAGTACAATACCGCGTCGTGTAAATACAGGGCAAACCAACGTCGCAAAACCTTTTAGTTAAAGACTTCGCAACATTTTTGACGACACGTAGCGCCTGAAACGCAGTATCGAGTAGATGTCGTCGGCTTTGTACTGGGCATTGTATATCTGCACGATGCGGCAGGTTGCCGAATTTAAATGCTACGTCACACCACGCCGTTATGTGGTCGTGGAACGTAAGAGCTGTTAGCGGTTAGATATGTATTACGAAGCAAGGAAGTACATTTATGAGGAATAGTAGTGAGTGTGGAAGGTTAGGAATGAATATGCTTAGTTTTGCTTTTTCCTATCTGCCAAAACTTCTGTGAGATGATGTGTGGTTTGAGGACTGAGGAAGACTGTGCCAGTAAGATTTATGAGCCAGGCCTGTCAAAATAGACAATTAAATTCATAATTTGTACAAACAGAACTTTATTAAAGTGTGAGAGGTGTAAATAAGCAAGATTAAATCTAGAGGATGCGCAAAGAACTTTAACAATGAATGTTATTTTTCAATTAAAATAACTTAATAGATTTTGCTGACCATGCAAATAGAATTAGCAAATGCCACAAAGTTCCTTGTCGCCACGACTCCAATAAGCTTACCATAAAGACGGTGATGTAAATGCAGAAATCTTTAGGTCTAATACAAATCCTTGCGAGACGGGCAAGTCTTACGTAAGTCTATTGAGAATTGTGTTTTCCATTTTACTCATTTAACTTTCATGGCAAAGAGTTGCGATGTAGTCGAACTAATGAATCTATAATTCTTGATGGAATTTCAGATAAATTAGACTGCATAATGCCATTAATTTATATGCTATAGTCTACAGGTAATATCCGAGCAATTGGCTCTGAATTATCTAGTTAATTGCAGTCAGTTAGCTAATTAATTGGTCCTATGGCGATAAATACATGTGTAATAATGTACTAGCATCTATAGGATTTTGGATTATTAAGATTTAGAGGTAGATTAAGTCCGCCTTTGTACCTTTGTGTTGCATGAAGTTTTTTAAATAAATAAATAAAATAAATAGATAAGTAGATAGATATAGATTTCTCGGATTCTTCGCAAGTTAGGCAAAGGAATCTAGGTCCATATTCACTAACTGATGGTATTAGTTACATAATCCAAACTTCCAAACTAATATTATAAATGCGAAAGTAACTCTGTCTGTCTGTCTGTCTGTCTTTGCTTCACGCCTAAACTACTGAACCGATTTGTGTGAAATTTGGTACAGACATAGTTTGGAACTTGAGAAAGGACATAGGATAGTTTTTATTACACAAAATGAAACAAAATAAAAAATAAAATTTATTCCGGACATACAGCGCCATCTATTGGTCAAGAGTCGGCATCAATTCAGTACTGAAAATTCATCGGAAAAATGTAAATAAATAGTAAAAAGGTATGAAAATATAATATAATACAACTTTTAGTACAAAGAAAATGCTCTAACGGAGTATAGATAATTCTATTAGTACTATATGTCGAGTTGGTGATCGCGCAATGGTGTCGATCGTTACACGAGTTCGGTTCATGTTAAAATCTGCCGGAAGTCACTACTCCACGCGAACGAAGTCGCGGGCAAAAGCTAGTTTTAAATAAATCTGACTAGATGTAACGGGAATGTCTTGAAACACAAAAGAATGAGGAACGTGTAAATGTCCGTATTAAGAATGATCAAGATTCTGGTCGTTTTATAAAAAATAAATTAAATGTATTCAGCTAACAATTCCAGATTGCTATCGTCTTGACTGGCAACCGTACTTATTACGTCATCTACCTCAGTGGGCCATACAATGACCCTAAGTTTCCTTTCGGTTAGGAACATAGATGATAAAGTTATGACTAGAATCCCAAGTAACAATTTTTTATCTGATGCAAGGTGGTTCTGAGAAATTTTTGTCTGTTGCTGTTGATGTTTTGTGTATTTAGAGCCATATCAGAGTTTAAGTAAGTGCAAAGGCGTATTTACAAGCGCAATATCACTTCAGAATTGTTAAATGCTGTGTTTAGGAATGTCTAGTACACAGTTCACTCTTCCATTAATATTGTTCTATCCCAAGACAGTTAAATCATGTCTCTCACGACGATGAGATTCATAGCTTTGTCAATTTTATGTTGATTCGGGGGTCTCATTTACAGAGTTAGAACAAAGTAACGGGTCTATTCCGTACTCTGGTTTTTTATTTGAGAGAAAGAGAAGAACGAAAGAAAGAAAAAAAGAAAGAAAGAAAGAAGGAGAGAATAAAGAAAGAAATCATTTTTATTTGGCACACAGAGATACACAAAACAATAAATATAAACTAAAAAAAAATCTTTACATTTTATGCTAAGTCCATTGTTCAGCATAATGCCAGGTCACTGCGTACCAGTTGCTTGAAGCTGGTTTTCAACTGAACCTTACTATGAGTTTTGGCGTTAATTGTCTGTTTAATTTCAGAATCCTCTGTACTTGCTACTAAGTACGGCAGGACTAACCGGCGTGTCTATGCTTATTATCACCGTGTGCATGGGTCTTACGTCTATGAGAGTCGTCCGTAGGAGAGTGTACAATGCTTTCTGGTATACCCACCAGCTATATCTACTGTTCATTGTGCTGCTTATTATACATCCATTGAGGTAAATACCTACGTTTCAATACTATCTATTACACTTCTACACTAATATAATAAAGAGGTAAATTTTGTTTTGTTTGTAGGAGGTAATCTCTGAAAGTACTGGTCCGATTGCTAAAATTTTATCACTTTAGGGTGGACCGGGGCATCACACTTTTACTGACTAAACCTATCCGTGCTCCTTGAGTTGCCCTTTGATTTCTAGGAGGCCCACGGGTTTAGTTTTCAGAAATTTCCCTTTGGCCCTTCTGGTCCTGGCCGTTGCTAGGGGCCCACCTACGGTTTTGCTGAGATCTCTTTGAGGCGCCCGTGAAACACTCGCGCTGTCGACGGCTCGGGCTTGGTCTATAACGAACGGGCCGACGTGGAGCTACCCATTGCTTGTTGTCCGCAAGCCCCCGGTTTCTGTGGACGGAGATCGCTCTGCGATTACCGACGCCCGGGGTGTCTCTGGGAGCGGCAGCTAGGGCGAGAGGATGTACATTCCTTCACTCTATGGCCGTCTCTTTCGCCAGCATTAGTGCTTCGCAGGACGCAACCGCATTCCATTCCCTCTCGCCCCGGACCATGGACTGAACCAAAGCCGGGTGAGAAAGATCGCTTATAATGAATTACCTACCTACATTTGAACTTTTATGTTCATTAGGTAGTAGGTAGGTTGTTGATTTTTCATACAATACAGTTTGTTGCAGCTGAGCTTTTTACGACATGACGGTTGCAACAAAAATAAGAAAGCCTCTTTTCTTTTACGGCTATTTCGAAGTTAACGCAACAGCTGCATAAATGCAACAAACACCTTTCTTTGGCGCTTTAAGTTCATGCAACTAAGTTTTGAATTTAAAGTGTGATTTTAACTAGCTATATTAAGTACGTGCTATATTTTAGTGTAAGAAATGAAAGATGTGATGTTATGTAATGTGATATTTTCGACGCCCAAAGTTTTAGAAAAAGTTCAGCTAGAATATTAGCTGATCTTTTTCTAACTCTTGGGGCTTGAGCTATAAGCAGTTTTATTAGGTACTGTGTCTATTTTCTTTTGAACCTACTGGTTTGGTTTTACTAAGATAGTTTTTAAGAGGTTTGATTAATCATCATCATCATATCAGCCGAAAGACGTCCATTGTCGGACATAGGCCCCCCCCCCAAGTGTCGCCACAATGAACAGTTCTGTGCGTCTCGCATCCATCGGATTTCCGCAAACCTTACCAAGTCATCGGTCCATCTTGTACTATAAGGCTCTCTAGCTCCGAAATGTGGTCGCTTAGGAGCCAGAGAGGTGTGATTACCATAATGTGGACTGCAGTCTGATTTAGATTTTTTTATGTTATTTTTTTTTGTTAAGAATATTAATCTAACATCGCATTTATAATACCCACAAAAAATGACATAGCTTTTACTTTAAGCTTCTTTATTTTAAACTAGCTTTTTCCGGCATCTGCGCCCGAGTACCTACCTAAAATATAGCCTGTGAGACTCGGAATAAAGCAGCTACTCAAGGAGCACAGGTGGGTTTAGTCAGTAAAAGTGTGATACCCGGTCCACTCTAAAGTGAAAAAATTTTCGCATTCGGACCAGTACTTTTAGAGGTTACCTCCTATAAACAAAGAACATAAAAACACAACCTCTTTATAATATTAGTGTAGGTACATTTAATTGGAAACCGCAAGCTTAACAATAAAAATAAAATCTAAGGTCCAGGCCAGACCATGTCTAAAGGCTAGAATTTAAATGATGGTTTAATGTTTCAAAAGCCATACAATGGTATGAGCGGCCAGTCAATGAATGCGTGTGTGGAGTCAGATGAAAATAATGAATCATTTCGAACTGATATTAAAGCTAGCGTTTACCATATTTAGTTGCACTTGTGAACCTTATTTACTACAAAAACGTGTCAAGGTTTGATATTATTGGAAGTGAATCGAGACTTTAAATTATTTTGAGGCCATACTTCGGTGTCAGCGGGCAGGGCACAATAGGCTAGTTGCAAAAAATGTAATTAGTCCGTCTTTTAAATTATTCAAAAAAAAAGAACAAGTATTTTTTATTTGTAAATTAAACCAAAAATGACAAGATTTATTAAACTTAAAAATGTAGCACGGCGTGACGTTACACGTAACTTTAATGGGCTATATTAAAGTTACGTGTAACGTCACACCGTGCTACATTTTTTCGCACGTGGTGACGTCACACGTTACTTTAATGGGCTATATCTTTGTTATATTTTGTCTGACCAATATTTTTTTAAAATCTAAAATACGGACTCAATAAAATGTAATTATTTTGATCCTGGAAACTGCCCTATTGCTCGTAGAACAGATGATCGATGGGGCCGAAAGGTTCTAGAGTGGCGGCTGCGTACCGGAAGAAGCAGCTTTGGAAGACGTCCCACAAGGTAGACCGCTGGTGAAAGTCGCGGTAATGCGATGGGTTGTGGCGACACTTAGAGGAGGCATAATCTAACAGTGGACGTCTTTCGGCTGAAATGATGATAATGATGACTTATTTGAGGGTTACGAAAAATGATCTTTACTTGACTACGTACGTACGACTAAAGCCTATAAGATTTTATAGGCTTTTACCTATAAGATTAACGTATTGAGATGAAAGAAAGTAAATGTACTTAAATCTGTAAAATGAAGCCTTACCTTGAAATTTGTTATAAATTTAAACATTTTTATTTCAGCGGTGTCTTGAAAGAAGAAGTCATAGAAGCAGAAACTAGTCAAAACTATAGTCAGAATGAGAATACCCCGAAATTTGTTGCCATCAAATCAAAGGTGAGCTGGAAAATAATATAATTTAAAAATAATATTATCATTTTAGTCCGGGTTAAATATGAAATCAAAAAAAGATTAGGTATTCAATATAAAATAACAATTCACACTAATAAAAAATGTAGAAAATTAGTAAATTATAGAAAATTAAGTTACAATCATTATTCAACTACTGAAGTTTTACTTAAGTACACTAAAGTGTTTTTTTTTAATGAAATTAGTTATCCTAGTTTTTAGTATTAGTTAACAAACAATATGACAATTGATGCAATATACTGGTAGCGCATCGGTATTGGTATCTATCTACGCACGCAAAAAAACACTAGTGACGCAAACAAGATTTGTCAATAATTTATCAAAATAGGTTTCTTTTTAAATAACTGAAATCGCCTATTTACGATTCCGAATATACTATAAGATGTGCGTTTATATGTTGCGTAATAACATTCACTGAATTCATTTCTCAGTAGCCATCATGAGCCTACGCCTTTATGAGACTAGAAATATATATATATATAGTCTATCGACTCTGTTTAAAAAGTCAACTGATTTGGATTTTTTTAAACGAATTATAACATCTGTTATGTATTTTGCATACAATATTTTTTATAAGATTCTGATCATCTCTTTGTAACCTTATTGTTCAACCAGTGTTGATTATATCAGATTTCAAGAATTTGATTATTTGATTAGGTTACCTACCGTAGATTGATTTATAGGTAGATACCTATATGGGTAGGTGTGCCATATAGGCCGCACACTACTTATAACCGCTTCTGTGTCTGACGTTAACCCTTTTCATACGGCACTCTCACGGGAGGACAGCATTATAATGCACCTTAAGTAAAGTCTCACTCAGACGTGAAAGCGTCTGCGAGGGTAATCTAATAAGTATATTAATGTCCCTAATTGATGGGCCCGCACTCCGTCTAATGTATTCTGGAGTAGTGGTTCTTGTGTCATCACAATACGTGCATTTTGACGTTAAAATGTTCCTGCATCTCGACGATATCTGAATTACGTACCTTCTTGACTAATTTTTTTATGGCTTGTGTCAAAAAGTAATTTTATCAATATTAATTAAATTTAGAAACCTTTGAAATGGTGGAAGGGGAAACTGTCAATGAACAGTATAAGGATGCTCTTACTGTAACGGCACTGCTTTTAGGTTACTATCAAAAGAGATAGCTATATTTGGAATGCTAATTGTTGCTTCATTTAATAACCAATTTTGATGGTTTTTTTCAGAAAAGATTTATCTTTAGTGTTATTTGTAAAAGGAAACCTTTGGCAAAATTTCACGTTCCTAGTCCCAGTAGTTTCAGCTGTGCGTTGATATACCAGACAATCAGTTTCGCCTTTTACTTATACACTAGATGATTCTAATTTAAACGAACAATTCATTTTTTTACATTTTTTGCTAAATTACCATGTTCTAAATATAACTTTCGCGTATGACGGACCTACCGTAACTGTATCTTAGGTATGGCCTGAATATATGTTCCGATCCAATGATTTGATTAATTCTCTCCGAATTAACATTACAACCGTCACGCCCGCATTCCCTAAATGGTTTGGCAATGAATACAATACAATCTATATAGATCTCTTAAACGATTATTCTAATTCAGAGTTGATAGAGTGATTAGCTTCACGAATTGAATTACTACGAATTTTATATTACTATAAATTTTTATCACAATCATTTATTTGTATAAAATGTGGTTGCTAATTGCTCATAATGTTTCAATGTTTAACTAGTTTGCATAAATTAGTAGGAGAGGAAAGAGGCTTCCTTTCCTACAAAAATATAATTATGCAAACTAAAAAAATTTAAGCATAAAAAAATTGTGCCTTTTTCTGAATCCGAATGTCTTCAAAAGGAATTGAAAAACATTTCTTTTTACAATGGTATAGTTTAACTCTTTGAATGTCGTAATTACAAACACAATAGAAATATAATTACCTTATGTCGGACAGTGTAACTTAAGACATTCGAAAGGAATATTTATAAATTTTTCTATTCATATAAGTCTCATTTTATTTTAAATATGTACCCTCTACGGCTATGCCTATCTGTCACTCAATGCTTTGCCAAAAAAACGCTATAGGTACATGAATTAATTTATAGAAAACAATCGTTATACCAGGAGTATAAGTTTTTTCCATAAATATTCTGAGTTTCACAATCACTAGTCTTTACAATTGTTATAATATTTACAAAACTATTCTGAATATTGTTTACGCTACTGCGGTTCTTAGTAGAAATATTCAGGACAATAACCTCCAACTAGTTTGGTCAGACGTGCTTTTAAGTAAGGAATAGAAATATTGTCAAATATGTCATCGTCATTTTAATTTGGTCTTTTTGTACGTGCGTTTTGTCCTCACAGTTGCTCGGGACCAAATTCGTTACAATATTTAAAATGTCAATTATTGTTTCGCTGTCCATCAACTATTGAAGACAACCCACATATCTTCCATTGAAATGTATTGAATTTCAACAGTTTATTTATATTTCTGAGTAACAAAACAAGTTCATAGATTTTATGCCTGCTTTTTTATGTATTAAAGCGTTCTCGTTCATCGCCTTTTTAAAATTGGTTTTCATTTGTTTGTGACTCTATTCTTATTATATCTATTTCAAATAAAATCTCTTTTCTATAATGTCATTTCTTCCTATTATATATTTGTTTATAGATTGAATAGCCTAAAACTGGTGTCATTGAACTATGTCTATTGGAAAATCATGAACGGTTAGGTAACCTATGTATGGCTTAAATCCATTACGAAACAAATGTGTTCACCTAGTTCCTGAATTACCTATTACCAACGGCTAAAGCTCTATTTTGAGATTTAATACCACACAATAGTACTGGCTACATTATGTTCATTGTAGGGACTCAAATTGATATCGCAGGCGCGGCTAATTTTCGTTGACCAGCTGTTGCCGGTCCAATAGTTGGATTTATAATAGATTTACGATGTTAAACGTTTTGGTTAAGCTTCATCAAACATGGTACCTGGTACCTTATGTTTATAAACATGTTACTTACTTTTTGTCCTTGTTTATTGTAATTTGATTGAAGAGTTTGTAAGGTGTAACGCGGAGTACGTCAAGTAATCATCCAATCCTATACATTAAGAGACATGTACAAATTTTTCTTGAGAGTTATTTATTATACTTTTTCTATTTCCAGTCAGTTGATTTAATTAATTGAACTTATTTCATTACTAATATAAAATCCTACCTTTCTTCTTATTCTATTAATATAATGTAAAAGCTTGCAGGGATGGGTGTATGAATGTTTGTAACTCTTTCACGCATATAATTTTATGGAACTTTACAGTAATACCTATATCCTATACACCTATGAGTATCATTAATGTATGATTCCCCGCAGGCGAAGTTACTGGCAGAATGGTCATTCATATATTTCTACTAAGCTTTACATAATAATTTCAAAATAAAGTATGACGTGTACGAAGAGCGTGAGTCAATATTGAAACTCGAATCTCTACAATTGTAGGTTGGTAACCTAGAAGTAACGTAGTTGAAAGCATTCGACATCCTCCATAGATGATGAGTGTTCGTAGTGAAAATAAAACGATTTTCATGGCCAATGACTTTACTGTTTTTCGTTCATTTAATTGAAGAGACTTTTCTTTTGCTATATTTGTCTATCATATTCCAAGACGATACATAATGTTCTTTCTTTTACTTAGACCTTGCTATTTTACAATTCACCTGTCCGTTCTAAGGACTACCTAGTTTTCTTTATAATTTTTAACAAGAATTCCTTACTGCTATCCGTCATCATTACATTATAGTTAAACACAGCAATTTAGTTGTAAACATTTACAACATCTTTCTTAGGAATCTTGTAGAAAAAATTGTAAATGTGATTCATATGACCTAATTTTGAAATGACATCATGATCGACCTGTCTGCTGTATAATGAATAATATTCATTTAAATGCGTGACCAACGTTTTAGTCACTGCTATTTAATAGGCCGATTCATTTCTTTTCGTGGGAAGTAACGCTAAATAGTGGTACAGGATAATTCTATACATATAGGTAATAATGATTCTAGTATCTAATTACCTATTAGTTGGTACCTACTTTATATTGCTATAGCTTCACTATTAATGCAGTTCTGTCTCGTAATTGTAACGATTTATGAACAAGAAAGGAAGTTTCAATTACCTTAGAACAATTATCTAATTTATTATATTTACGGCTACGGCTGCCCAAGATCCCAGTCACGAGATAAATCTCATTATCATCTCATATCTTAAAGGCTTGTTATAACAATAGAAAGTTTTATTATTGTTGTCATAATCATATAAACAATCAATCATCACGATGATGATTTTATTGCTGTTGAAAGTTAGAACAATATACTCATTTATTTCAGATATCTGTTTTTCGTATGATTGTAAAATATTATATATTATGCATCGCTTGACCCACGTCATTGCTATATGCATCGATCTGTTTATGCAATTTAAAAGCTTTGTGCAAGCGGTTTCGTCCAATTTAACATAAGTCAGACTCCATGATATCTAATGACTCTACTGTACTATTGATTGTATTTCTATTTAAACGCAGCCTGGATTCTCATGGTCATCTCTTTCTCCGTAGCTAATGCTTCGTACATAAAGACCATTTTAGTGGGATGGAGACCAAACATTAGAAGTGTAATTTGTCTACCTGCCGCCAGCGATGTGCAGCAGTGGTTTCCGCTGACTAGCAACTGCAAATTTCAAAGTATTTAATCCGGTGTTTTAATTTCAGACTTGGCTGTGGATGTCCTTTCCGCTGACTTGCTATGTCTTGGATCTTTTGTGGCGGATCTGTATAAGGAATAGAGCGAGAGTTAATATATTGGAAGTAAGTATAAACAGATCCTTTACATACATAAAGCTGAAAGCGTGATCGAATTGACGACAGTATCGTTATTTAATTTTGGTATTTGGCATAGCATAGCATAATCAGCCTTTTATGGTCCAACTTGCTGGGACTCAGGCTTTCTCTCTAGGAGAGGGAATGGGCCGTAATCCACCACGCGGGTCCAGTGCGGGTTGGTGAATATCACATATCTTCGAATTTTTGCTGCAACAGCCGATTTCCTCACGATTTTTTCTTCACCGTTTGGAGAGCATAATTTTGGTATTTAAAATTCATTATTGTTGTTAATTCAACCAATGACATAAACAATTCACTTTAAAACATAAACCTCGAACATACGAGGCTAATACGATTTTATGTTCACATTAAGCTAAAGATTTTCACGAAAATAGTTACGTGGGCAGTTTTAATCCAATAACCGATCAAGCTTTGCATAATCCTCTTATTGGGTTACAGTCTATTGGATTCGATGAAATTCATTGCATATTTTAGATTCGTATCTGTTTTAATTGCATATCTCTTTTACTACGTTTGTATGGGCTATTGTTACCTACTATTTTATAGCTATCTAGGAGTATTATTAAATTTTCGTATACGTGTTTTTTTTTTTTTTAATCAATCAATTTGTCTTTTTAGTGTTCCGTACCCAAACGATAAAAACAAGACCCTATTACTAAGACTTCGCTGTTTGTCTGTCTGTTTATCACCAGGGTGTATCTCAAGAACCGCGATAGCTAGACAGTTAAAATTTTCACAAATTATGTGTGTGTTGCTACTATAACAGCAAATTTTAAAAACAAAATAAAATAAATATTTAAGGGGGGCCCATACAACGATCACGATTTTTTGCCGTTTTTGTTCTACAGACGACGCCGACGGTACGGAACCCTGCGTGCGCGAGTCCGACTCGCTCTTGCCCAGTTTTTTTTAAATTGTAGATTAAAAAAACTTTAATTTTTATGAGATTACGACTTTACGAGTCGTCAGAGTGAGAGTAATTTCTCATTTCATCATTTCTGTGTTGTTTTTGGTCTATCGTTTTTTTCGACTGTCCATATAAATACATAATAGTTTCTTTGCTATATCTTTTCACCCCTTGTCTAAACTGTAACATTTTTAATAAAGTTCCTCTTGCCCTAGATTGAATATTGCCCACCCCATTATTTCTTGCTCAACTGCCCGCTAACAGGTTATGGTCCCATGGGTAATTCCGCATTGATGGGATTAGCGGTTTGGGATGAATGAGTTAACCACTTCCCCGAGGCTTGTATAATTTTCGACGGGATGTAATATCTATGAGGTGATAATGGGATTATCATCAGTAGACATCATTTTAAAACAACAAAGAAAGTTTGCATTCTATTTGCAGTGTACAATTTTACCGGCGTTCATTTGGTAAAAAAATATGAACCAGTCGAAGTGGCGACTCTATGAGAGGCCTGTGTGTTTAACACTAGACCTACTTCAGCAGAAATGATATAATAATTTGTGATGAAAGATAATTAATCGTTTGTTAGTTTGTTTACTAAAATTGATAGCCAAAGAGGTATATAGAACAAGAAAACACAATGCATCAACCACAAATAAATTAGTCCATTATCCACCAACCCGCACTGGGCCCACGTGGTGGATTACGGCCCATTCCCTCTCCTAGAGAGAAGGCTTGAGTCCCAACAGTGGGATCACATTATAAGGCCGACTATGCAAGAGCGAAAGAATGATAGTAATGATTCGAATTAGAAAAGTCTTTCGATTAAAATACATACCTGTATTTATTTATTTATTACTAGCTGCTGCCCGCGACGTCGTCTGCGTGAAGGCTCTACAGTACCAAAAATACCTAAGATGTCAGTGCCGCTATAGTATTTATAAGTAAACCACTTTTAAAATAACATTAAAATATAAGTTTTTTTGCAAGCGAAGCAAGTGAAGAGAGTTATTTGGGAATCCTGCTGAGTTCAGTCATAAGATGTGACTGAAGGAAATAGAGAAAATAATGCAGTATAAAAATAATACATTCCTGGATACAAAAGAGTAAAAATAAAAACAAAGGTATCATACCTTACAACACTTCCCTATAAACTACGTTGGTAGTTATGCTGCCAGGAGCCAAAATGTGAAGAGAGTCAGGACTGGTGACGCGGGAGCAAGCGACGTACAGTTGCCCGTGTGAGAAGCAACTCGTCCTGAGATCGACACCCGCTGCCCTCAGTATCTGCCCCTGTGACTTATTGATGGTCATCGCGAAGCAATCACTCTCGGGGAACTGTACGCGCTTGGACTGGAACGGGAAGTTGTGAGGTATGAAGGGAATACGTGGTATAAATACTGCCTCGCCTACGCCACAACCCGTAAGAATTTCCGTATCAAGGGTGTGTCCATGGAGAGAGATGACTTTAAAGCGGGTCCCGTTACACAATTTCGGAGGAGAAAGGTTCCGAAGAAGCATAATCGGGACACCGACCTTCAACTTGATGGTATGCGCTGGAAGTCCACTTGCTGACAGAGAGTTCAGAATTCCACGGGCTAATGTGTGGCGTCATCTTGCTCGGCAACAGTGTTTATCGAGGTGTAGACCACTTCATTCCCCTCAATTTCCGAGAGAATGCATTCGTTATTTGCTGCAGCCTGATCATTTTTGGGCGTCGGCGATGTCACTCACACACCCAAGAAGCTGGTGCGGTATACGACTGATGTCCCCGTACACACAGCGAATGAGTTCTTCTAAGCTGGATACCGCTCTACCGAGAGACTCTGGAAGCACCACCTGTCAGAGTGCCTTCGCCAAGATTTAGAAGGATATCGGAGAATTCTTGCAATGCCGCCGAGTCGAGCTCTCATATTAATGGTCAAGCGCAGCTAACAAACTCTTGACCACAACGAAGATCGTTTTAACGAAGCATTTACCTCGTCAGCCCTCGATACCCGGAAGTGTTTGCCGGAAATCGCCACTGAACAGAACTGTGACACCACCCATCAAATGTTCGTTCCTGCAGATGTCCTGCAGGGTTCTATCCACGGCCTCAACTGCCTTCATATTGGCCATCGTACACTCATCCCATACGATCAGAGAGCAATCCTTGCGCACGTGTGCCTTATCGCTGTTACGTGACACACCACAAACGGGCGTTTCGGCGCTCTCTCTAAATCGATGGGAATTTTAAACATGGCATGTGCTGTCTTGCCACCCGGAAGCAGTATGGCAGCAATTCTCGACGACGCTACAGCAATAGCAATTTTGCCTTGCCTCCTGACCTCTGCAAATATGTCAGTGGTAACAAATGTTTTTCCTGTTCTACCAGGAGCATCCAAGAAAAACATGTTACCCTGGTTTTACTCAACGCTTTCAAGGACGGTGTCATAAATTTGTTTTTGCTCTGAAGAGAACAAAGTGACAGGGTCATTTCGTATGGTGGTCATTTCGCCCGGATCGTAATTTATCCCAGCGTTATACTCCCGATTTCCACGGCCTTGATGCGGTGATGATTGGAGAGCTGGTAACCCATATTCGATCAGCGGTTTGCAGCCGATAGAAATGACCACATCTGGAAGTGAACTGAGACAGGTGTTCAGCACGCGTTCATCAGTTACTTCGTCTCCGTCTCCTGTAGCACGCCTCAAAGCTCGTAGAAAATCTTCAGACAGATGATGGCGATACTTCTCCCACAAAGCTACCGGGTTCGCGACCCCACAAAACACCAACCGATCCCAATTATTGTCACCGTTGAGAAGGTGACGTGCTACGCAGGCTGCGCGGTAAGTGGGATACTCCACGCCATCAAATGTTCTCTGGAAGGCGAAAGACGTCGGGCCTCGGACAGTGGGAAGTAACAACCGCAGAAAATAGCATTCGCTATTATTCGGATGCTCGGTAGGTATCCAATGCGGTGTACTTGAAAGTTCCCGGAAAACCTTCCACAGCACCTCCTTGTCGACGTCGGTTAAATACACCCCTTTGTTTGTCGTACGTGTAATATGAAGGCACCTCGTCATACGTAAGGGATCTCACAAACTGGTCGACTTCACAGAGCTGGAAAAATGTCACCATGTTAACACCGCATTTTTTTTAAATTGTCTTCCTCAACTCTGCTGAAGATTTTGAGGGTTTTGTTGGAACTTGAATTTGTCAAAACGAACTATAATATGAAGAAAATGCACATTACCATCTATGAATTTTAAGAATAACTAACTACTAACCTCACCAACATGATCAAATTTAAATGATTAATTTCCAAAAACTGTTAACATATAACTTGATTTGATTTTGATGAAATCTCATAGATGGTGCTGCTTTAAATTGTGTTCATACTACTAACATTCATTAAACTATGTGTCTCTGCTCAAGTTACTTTAATGGCGTAGTTTTTATAGTGTAAAGCTAGATTATGGCATGACTTACTCAAAAGCAACATTTAAATTTGCGTCCTTATATTACACGCTGTCACAGAAAGCGTAAGAAAAATAAAGATTCACAGCTCCTCCCCCGTAGGTGATAGCGTGATAATATGTAGCCTATATGTTGACCCGACCTCTTAGTAATATTCATGCAAAATTTGAAGTAAATCCATGCAGTACTTTTTGAGTTTAGCCCGGACATACATACAGACAAAAATTCTAAAAACTATATTTTTGGCTTCGATATCAATTGAGATCACGCCCCAAGTATTATTTAAAAAAAAATATTCAATATACAGTTTTGACTTTCCTACGATTTTATAATATGTATAGATTCAATACACTTCGAAGAAATGCCTAACGATTAAACACGTTATTGTGGCTAATTTATAAAAGATAGATATATACTATCCGGACTTTTTTGTAGATCTATTGGAGACTATCATCTTTGTAATACATACTTTTGGTGTATGATCAACGTATGCGAGGATAGGAGCGATCGAAAGCGCATTTTCATCCGACTTGCTTCAAATTTATAGTAATTTCTCAGTTCCTATGTATCTTATCGTTATGTTATATAGCCCATAACCTGCCCAGGAGTATGGACCATAATCGTACCAAGTTTGGTTAAAATCCCTTCAGTAGTTTTTGACCCATGCGTGCACATACAGACAGACAGACGGACAGACAGACAGACAGACAAAAAATTTCCTGATTGCATTTTTGGCATCAGTATCGATCACCAATCATCCTCTAATATTAATTTTTAATATATATTCAATGTACAGAATTGACCTCTCTACAGTTTTATTATAAGTATAGATAGAAGATAATCTTTATTCTACACCAAATAAACAAAAATACAGGACAAACATTTAGAAAGAATAAGTGCACAATGGGCGGTCTTATCGCACAGGGCGATCTCTTACAGACCTCCTCCTGTAATGTAGCAAGATAGCTGCATACAAATTAAACAGGACACTATTAATATTACAGGTGCATCACATGGCAGGACGCACCATAAGCTTGACAATGAGCTGCCCACACGAGCTGCGGTGCCGCATAGGACAGTATGTGCTGCTGCAGTGTTTGGACGTCTCTCTCATCGAGTGGCATCCCTTCACTGTCGTCAAGGTATTTTTTTTTTGTTGTTAGGTTCGCACTTGACCGCCATCTTACCTGGTGGAAAGCGATGATACGGTCGAAACCTAATCACTTTTGACTTAAAGATTTCCAGGTTGTAGCCATCAGGAAACACAGATTTCGGCAAGGAATTCCACTCCTTATCTGTAGGCACAATGAATGTGTTCCCAAAAACGTTTTAATGGGATGTCCCCCACGTACCGGTGGCGCATCGTCGTACGTCTGGCGGTCCGATAATGGAACGCGCTAGGCGGAATTAGGTTATGTAATTCTAACAAAATGCAATCGGTAGAAAACCGACAGGCTAGCAACTCGGCGTCGATGTCCAAAACTTTGAAGCCTCGACTCGAAGAGTGCTTCATTGGCAATTATCCTTCTAGCTCGCCTCTCAATTGTCTCAAGTGTATCAAGCTGGTAATATGTACTTAGTTTTAGGTGTATCATAAGTTTGAAACTCAGTTTCCGTCTGTATGGGACATAATGCACGGTTTCAGTGTTTGGACCTCTCCCTGATTGAGTGGTATCCTTACATTGTCATCAAGGTAATCGCAGATTAATCGTATTTCACAAGTTACTTTAGACTGCATATTTGTTTAATGATTTATTTTTCCTCCGACACGCTTTTTTCTATGAAATAGTGGCTAGGTTGACATTTATCCCCTTAAAAAAACAAAATCTGTGGTTACGCCTACTTGTCGTATAGATTTACACTTTAAATTATCATAAAACAATAGACCTTTGAGATTTTTTTCACATTTCCAAATATATGACAGCTTCCATTTAACCTGTCGTGAATTATTTATGTTCTAACAATAAAAACTACTCACTTACGTAACTTCTAGCTACTGTTAAAACATATTCTTCCGAAGACCGTGTGGGTGGGATGGGAGCTTCCATATAAAGTAGTTGACCCATTAGCAATCACGGTAAGCGTATTTGCTTATTGACAATGGCTTTTGTGGTATCTATCTCAAAATGGTAGTTTGTAATTGTAATATTAAATCAGATGGGTTTTATAATTGCTTCTATAAAAGGCTTGTCTTGTGTAATTATGTCTTCGTAGGGTTCTTTTTGATGAAAGTGTGTTTGTTGCTTATTGAATGTCATCGTCGCAAGCACTTTTGGTTCAGGCAAAGCATTTTTAAGTTTTTTATCTAAAGTTTCTCATTTGCAGACTGAATTTGTACCCGGTTGATAGAAATAGGCTCGAATAGTGGCAGAACGCATTTCTAGGGAATTATGATCTGTGTTTCCTTTTGGGTCGATATTTGTTTTGGTGTGCTAATCAATTATATTATCTTTACTTATTTGTTTCCACATTTCAGGTTCCTACATCATACCAAAGAAGCTTCGTCGTATGGATAAGAGTTAAAGGAGATTGGACTGAGTCGTTAGAGAAATTGTTATTAGAAAGAAGACCCAGTGAACTAAGGTAACCTTCTATAATACTAGTAATTCCCCCCTACCCTATTTTTATTCTAAGATACCGAATCAACCTTTGGGCATACTTTCAGTATACTTTCAGTATACCCAAAGGTTGTTTCCTAGATATCGCCGTTTGCCATAAGGCTGCCATTATACCTATCCATAGATTTAGTGTCATGTATTATAAGAGTTGTATGATTGCTTTGGTGTACAATAAAAACTATGTGCTTATTATCCTATTCTATCTTGCTTAGCCGGAATTTTAACAGTTTTACAATATACCTCTTTTACTAAAATTATCGGTAATTTCCCATTCCATGTCAGCCCCTGTGAAATCTACAACTTGATTCAGTATTTTCACATCTGTATCTACATTTCTTCGTCCATGTATTTGCTCTTTTCGTTATTAGAAGATTTTGGTATCCGATGTTTAATATTTTTTTCACTTTCGTAATTTCCAGTGTGCTGGTAGACGGACCGTTCTCAAGTCCTATGGAGAGCGTCTGTCGGAGTGATGTGGCGATCTGCGTGGCTGCAGGAGTTGGGATTACACCATTTGTTGCTATGTTGCATGAAATGTTTCTGTAAGTTTTACGTACGTTATTTATGGTAGATATGTGGCAGGTAGGTATGTGAGTTCTAATAACACACATACATACAGTATGTACTACGTTTGTAGTATGAAGTTAGATGGTCCATATTAAATTAACGAATTCTCTATTTCATCATAATTATTTAGAAAATTATGAAATAAAAAGTAGTTACAATAAAATTGTATTACATTATTAGAAATTACCCCTATTTTGAAGACATGTCCTTAATCGAAGCGGTCAGTCATCGTTCGCAGCACGCACCACAATCATATTCATGTCTATTTCTGCTATTTCAACCAGACATGTTCGGAGTGACTCCAAATTTTGATGAGCTTTAGTGCACGCTTCCTCTTCCAAATGTTGCCACAGCTTGTAGTCCAGTGGCTTTAATCAGAGGGTCAGTCAATTTCACGGGCGGTCAACCAGTTTTACTCACTCTACACTGACAATAGACTCGTAGATAAACGTTGAACACCGCTTTGTAGAATACAACGCCACCACAATCAGACTCTACGTGAGATAACTGCATTACAACGACGTTTTTCAAGAAACCGCGCCAATATGTAATACGGCTTCTTAAATGCAACGGTTTCAACATATACATTTATGATATCACTTTTTTATGATTTACACATGTGAAAACCGAAATATTTGGATAAATTAGCTACAAGAGTAGATAATGCCCTAAATCAGGATAAAAAAAGAAAAGCTAGACAATATAAAAGTTTACTCATTGTTCTACTTTCTATGTTTCAGGAACCCACGCAACCGCCTGCCTGGTAGAATCCACCTTCTCTGGATAGTAAGACACGAAAAAGAGCTTACATGGCTAGCAGACCTAGCGAACAAAACTTTACTACAATTACGTAACGCAAACCGCCCAGACAGACTGCAAATAGAATTCTACGTCACTAATACACGAAATGAACCTAATGATGAGAACAACAGAGCACATAACCCCGTGGCACATATGGTTGTGATTAACGAAAAAGGACTCAGACATGTTTTGAGTAGAGATAGAGATGATGAGAGAGTGACTTTGCTGACGCCGAATCTTAACAGGAATACTAACGAAATAAAGTCAGTAAGAGATGAAGACAATAATTATAATATAGCTAAACAGTATCCTTTGATTGGCTGTAGAGTGAGGCGAGGCAGACCGCACTGGGACAGAGTTTTTGGATACTGGGTGCACTTATATCCTAAGTAAGTTGACTGTTGTCATTGTGTGTTTATGTTAGACTGAGATGAGCGTTCAACGTCTTTCTTACTTTGTTTTTAAATTTAATTTACTGATACAGTTCGTTTTTGTATGGCTTATCATCTAATAACTTCTGCTGTGCGTGGGTTAGACTTTTACTGACTAACTCACCCGTGTTTCGTCAGTTAACTTTTGCGTTCCAGGGCTGCGGTAACTCTTTCTAACAATCCTGCAGCCTTCGATACATTTGGCTACAATTATATGTTGCTTAAGTACTAGAGAACCTTGGAGTGCCACAAGGCCCAATATTGGGTACCGTCTTAATTAGTTGTTTGTATTACATAAAAGTAACTTAATAATAAATTCTCTTGGTTTTTTGTTTCAGGGATCATCTAAACCTATATTGCTGTGGACCAAAGAAATTAGTGAAATTATTGAGAAGCAACTGCAAAAATGCTTCAAAGACTAGTAAAACTAAGTTTACGTTTGTACACGAAGGTTTCTCTTGATCGGTGATATTGTAACTACTCATTATTACAAATATAATGCATTTATGAAGAGGTACTTGTTTGGAACTTGTTTCTTTTCTTTAAAACACATAAAAATACTTCTATAGTCACAGAAGCGGGTAGAAACTGAGCGCATAACATAACGCTAATGCATCGGCTGGCTGTTACAGCTAGGCTGACTGTCCACATTGCAGGAGAAATATTAACCAATAGGATATTGCACAAAATCAGAGGAGAAGAGATTTTGTGCAATCCAAACACGCAAACGTAAGCCTCGCTCCGCTCCTGTGGACAGGCAGCCAATTATTGGTGTCTTGTAGGAACTAGGAACATCCACTAGAATGGGATTGGATTTATTTGTTTGGAAAACCTTTTCTGGATAATCTTGTGTTATCCCAAAGATTTTATATATATCCTAGTAAATCTCTGTGTAATCCACGTACGTATACAGATTCATCTGTATCATTCTTCAGATAGACATTATAGTGCGTTTCCAAAGATTTTGCGTTTCACATAAGAAGCTCCTTCGCCGCAATGTTGGCAATACGGAAAAAGATGGTGTTGCTATATTTTTAACAATGAAATTACCTGATATTATTTATTATTTTATTTTTAACAATTGCATTATAATTTTGTTTTTAAGCTAAGTATTGCATAGCTTCTATCGCGGGCCTTGAGCGTGGAGACCGAATCCAGAAATTCCGTAACGAAAATAACCTAACAAATGAGTGGGGGGTACTCATTTGTTTTTTGAGCGTGGTGACCGATAAGAAAACAAATGAGTGAACAATCAATCAAAATTCAATTCAATGTATGAAAGTGTAACTTCAATTAATATCAAAGAAAAAATAAAAACCGGCCAAGAGCGTGTCGGGCCACGCTCAGTGTAGGGTTCCGGAGTTTCCCGTCCGTCACAATAAGTGTACCCCTTATGAGTTTAAAAAAATGCTTGCATATACGATTTCAACTTAGTCCAGAAATTATTTTGTAGAATCCTTGTCTTTTTTGTTCAAAAACTGTTTTTTCCATCAAGTTCAAAATAATTTTCCTAGAAAGTCCTTATAAAGTTCTACTTTTATGATTTTTTCCATATTTTCTAAACTTATGGTTCAAAAGTTAGAGGGGGGGACACTTTGTTTTTTACTTTTGGAGCGATTATTTCCGAAATTATTGACATTATCAAAAAATGATTTTAGTAAACCCCTATTCATTTTTAAATACCTATAAAACAATATATCACACGTTAGAGTTGAAATTAAAAAAAAAAACACTTCCCACTTTACATATAGGGGGGCTACCCTAATAAAACATTTTTTTCCAATTTTTATTTTACCACTTTGTCGGCGTGATTGATATACATATTGGTACCAAGTTTCAGCTTTCTAGTGCTAACGGTCACAGAGATTAAGCGAGGACGGACAGACAGACGGACAAACAGACGGACAGACAGACATGGCGAAACTATAAAGGTTCCTAGTTGACTACGGAACCCTAAAAACAAAGGAAAAAAAATACTGCATAAATAAATAATTATAATTGCTTAAGTTGATAAAAATGCTATGCAATAGCTTTACCGCGGCAGTCCCCGAGTGCCACACGTCTTTTTTTTTTAGTGGAAACTGTAAACGATTTTTGAATAAAGTATACAACGCTGGACCCCATTTTGATTGTCCTGCTTTTTTCAAAGACCACGCCACAACATTAAATACCTCTCCATTAACAACTTCCTTTTAGACTTGCTTTTTTTTAAATAAAATCCCATTCATCTCATAATTCTTCATAAAGTGGTGTGACTACCGCTAAAATCGATTTCGTTTCGCATTTCGTGCAACAATTTTGGTAGAGTAGGCAACTCTTTACTTTTTTCCTTTCATTTTTCTGTAGACAGACAGGGCAGTCAACATTACGGCGAAGGAACTTCATAGGTGAAACTTGAGTGAAACGCACTGTTGGGGGAGTAGGTGCGTTTGCTCACCAAGCATTCAATATTTTTTTGTTAGCTGTGTCCGTAGTTTGTTTTTAGGTTGGAAATCATTCAATGACTACTCCCGTTAGGGCGTGTCAGACTTTTATTACTTAACTAAAACCCACTCTTGTCCATACTTTGCAAGGACCTCGCACGAGGTTCTCTTTCGCACCACCCATGTCCCAGTAGGCTTCGACTCTACTGGGCACTGGGTTGCTGATATTTCATTGAGGCGCGCGTGGAATTTTATGACCTGTCGACGACTCGGGCTCGGTCCGGACGGTTACTAGATGGCCGGACCGCGAACTACCCATCGCTCACCGTCCGCCAGCCCACGCAACGATGGCTGGAAATTGGTTGGAAGGGAGTGAGGGCCATTCGCTCACGCGTACGCCCGTCTCATTCGCTAGCATTACTGCTTCGTAGAAGGAGGCACTCGCCGTCCTTCCGCTTCACTCCGGACCATGGCCTATACCAAAGTCCGGCGCGACAGGTCGTTCCCACCGATCGCTTCCACGAGGACACGACGCTACTCTGCGCAAACGGGGCACACCTCTACCGTATGCTCCATCGAACTGTGTACGTATATAAAGTCCGTCTAATGAAAGCGTGACCTGAGAAAAGGAGGTTACAACCAAAAATTTTGAATGTGGTATTATTGAAATAGTAGGAGAAAAAGGTTTTGATACTAGAGTATTTTTTGTACCGTAAAACGGGGTGAATAGAACTCGCGGGGTGAATAGAAAAATATCTTGGGAAAATTTCAAACGTTTTATATGGCAAAATCGGTGCTCCCAGTAGAAAAACCGCATCTTAAGCAATTTGGTGGTATTATTTTTCTTAGTCTGGCAATGTTTTATTTGTGGCAACATCGCTAAAAAACATCAAAACTGAATGTCAAAGTTGACAACAAAACAAATGGTAAAGTGTACGTGAGTTTGAATCTCCATATTTCGGTGAATTTTGGTGTTATTAGTTTAAAATTTCTTCAAATTACGGCCAGTGCAATTATAAATATATTGGGCTATAATTATTGAGAAAAGAATATACATTATTATATTAAATTGTTCTTATTTCATAAGCCTTATTTTCTTTAATTTTTCGAGGTGATTAGACACACGAAAGGGGTGAATAGACACGCCTGAGGGGTTAATGGACATGCGAATATGGTTAATAGACACAGCAAAGGGGTGATTAGTTACGAAAGAGGGGTGATTAAACATGATTATGTCAGGGCTGCCACTAAGTTTAAAGCACCGTTGGTAGTGGTTACCTATGGTTCAAATTTCAAATTATATTATTTTAAAGGCAAAGTGCATTTTTTGTTTTAATTCGAGTTAGAAGTTTAAGTTTTTTTAGAATTTGTTGATTTAGTCATTATTAATAATTATTGATTTTGATTGATATTGATTATATATTTATTAATTTTTAAGGTACACTATTTTTTAGGTTTGTTTTCGAGTTACACTCTAAATTTGTTTTGTTTTGTTGATTTTAAATACAAGGTGTCGTTTTGAAGCTGCAAAATATTTCAGGAGGTAATTATGTTAGTGATTCTCGACCCGAATCTATAATAAAATGAGTAGGTATTTTTTATTTTCTTATTTTTGGAAATCGGTATGTGTGAACTACGTTTCTTAAAAGCAGCCAGTCTGATACCTGCCTTATGCGCTTTCTTTCACACACACAAACACGGAAAAATAAAGGGCGTTTTCACACACACTAACTCGCAACGATAGTTTCATAAATAATGTATCATCCAATCATCATCCCGCACGCTACACCCTAGCCACGTCCCCGCTGCCATCGATCAATCGAATTAGTTTAGTATAATTAAAATATGAATTATGTATTACTGATTATTAGGTATCGTTTTTTCACATGATTATTTATGAGTTTTATTACAACCTCCTAAAATATTGTGCAGTTTTAAAACTGCACCTTGTACCTATATGATTTTGTATAGATACTCGAGTTTCATTTGCTTGCCTTTATCTTAAACAATATTCAGGCAAACTACAATGAGGCAGCCCTACGATTTTTTTCTAATCACCCCTCAGGTGTATCTATTGTCCCCTGATGGGAGGTAAATAGAAATCACGTATATTTTGTAGTTTTTTTTATTAACTATAAACATATCCGAATAGAAATGAATATATTTCAATAGTTTGGCCTAAGACTCAACAATTGCATCCTTAAAAAAATGGGTATCAATTCTAAAACATTACGTAAATCGTTACCGAAGATCGAAAACCTATCTATTCACCCCGTTTTACGGTATTTAAAACAATTTTAGAATAGTTGTACAAGAACTTAAATCCTAGTCAAAAACATGTGTGTAGACTTAATTATTTGGTGGGTGTATGGTAAATGTCAATGACACACAAAATGTTAGATAGTATTCCAAATTATTTTATTTTATCTGATCTCTCAAAAGTCGCTATATAATATTTAAATAATATTCTTTATTTTCCATTTGGCGTTCTGGCAAGAATACCAAGTGCACAACACCGTGATAGTCAAATAAAATATTCAACATGATTTCAACTTCATCACGTCTCGCCAATACTATTAATGTGTTTCAAGATTGTTGAGTTGGAATCGATTCGTTTTAGCATAGAGAAAATTCAGATTTGTTGGGATTAGTCAAGTGGGAACATGTTTTATACTCCAGTGATTGTTTCAAAAAATACGGATCGACTCGTGAGACACAAAAAGTTCAGCAGCTGCTGCAGCAGCTGCCTCTCTCAAACTTGAACTAGGATTTCCGCGATTTTAACTTCAGTTGCCGACTTTAATGCACTACCAGACAGAGTGAGGCAAATCTTTCATTACATCTCAACTGTTTTGAACACATTCTACCACTCACTAGCATGTGTTTTTGATTAAGTCGACCAAAAGCCTTCGTTGTTCGATGTTTTTGTCCATTATGAAATTCGCAATATGTCAGATTATCTAAAAATATAAGAAAAAAAAAAATATCATTACATCCTTAATATAACTATCTAATAATATTAGTCGACAAGGATCAAGATTATAACGTCATACTAACTTAAAAATCAAAAATCGTATGTAAACAATGTTGGTTTTCATTGAAAACACCTTCTTTCTCTTCTTGTTTTTGTTTGAACTTATTAACCATAGTGTGTAGCAGTTTTTGCACGTTACTGTTAATTCTTTTTCCCACAAATAAGCAATTATTCTTGAAAAATAAATATCAGTTTCCAAAAACTGACAATTGCAACCATAGACTTTGACGTGATTTTTTTCGGCAAAACAATGTTGCCAATTTAATTTAAAAAAAAAACTCCAGGTTACGCTTTCAGTAGACGCACTCTAGCTGGGCCAAGGCCTTTGTTTTCTGGTTTCCTTTCAAGCCAGGTGCAGAAGAATAGACAACCGTTTTTTTTTAACATGGGAGACTGTCACATGTTATGTCAAAATAATGTTTGACAAATCAAATTTTTTGTAAAATGATTTTAGAGTATCAATGAAAATAATATATTACATTTCAGACAACACATAAATATTGTACGAAGGAATGACGCCTGAACTGCCTCAAGTAAAGGAGAAAACTAAAAAAACAAAGAAACAAAAGACCAAAGTAAGATTAAAGTCTTGAAATCTTTTTGATTATCAACGCAGCCTAATGCAATCCACGTAGGATTTGTATCCTATATAACTAATGGTACCTACCTAGCTACCATTGTTTGCATCAGTTTTGTCTCAAATTGGTTTTTGAATTTGTTATTTGCAGGCAAAATCAAAACGTAAACAATTTCTGCGAATTCGTTGCCCTATATGTTTTAACAATTTGGGCAAAGAATCTGTTGTTTCGACGAGGTGCGGCCATGTGTTTTGCAGAAATTGTCTGCAGAAGGCGTTGTTACTGAAACCTGTGTGTCCTACATGTCGGAGAAAGTTGACAGGCTATCAGGGTTATCATAAATTGTACCTGGATGAGAATGTGTATGACGACTTTATGGACGAGGTCACTATAGATCAATAATATCATAAAGAGCTTGTTTCTGGAGTGTGACAAAATAATTTTGTAACTCATTTTAGGATTGTTAATATTTTTGTATGTTTTGTTTTCGTATTTAACAATTATTGTTACTACAGTTTTTATTGCCCGGAAATAAAATTATTTATTAAAAAGATTAAAGAAAGACTATTTGTATTCTACATAATGCGACAGTTAAACTACATTATTTTTATAGTACACATGCCTGTATATACTAGTTTGTTGAGAATCAGTATCTGAATCGATTTCAATACTTTTTGTGCCACGTTACATTTTTTTCTAAAAATATTAAAAACGTCACAAGTTGGACATCACCAACATTAATCACGGCAAGTCATACTGGGCCTACTTGGGCCAATGATTTGCTTCTGAAAGAAAGATTCGGTTCCGGTATGAAAGGCAAAACGAAGGAACAGGAGTGGGTTTTAGTCAGTTAAATTCTGACACTGTCTCCCGCTCCGCCCAAGGGCGCGTAGATGTCATGATGGATGATTTTGTCATCTACAAAAAAAGGTCACAGCGGGCATTAGGTGCCAGCGGTGCGGGAGCAAAACAACCCCTCAGTAGTCGCCCGGAGACCCCGGTGACCATGTATTTGCACGGACTGCCAGGTGGCATACATACATAGCTTTGTGATTTTTCATGATATAGTTTTGACTTTTGTTCATACTCGTAAATTCTTAACATAAATACACCGTTAAATTTTGATCGGGGGATAGAGGATTGGATTGGGTCGATCCGGTACATGAAACACTATCGATTAGTAGGTAAAGCTAGAATTAAAAAATAAAGTACCTTTTTTTTAAAAGTCGTAATTATTTACGCATGTAGGAAATTAATTTCTTGAAGAAAACGTCAGCTGAGCGAGTTCAATGACTTGTAGGTATTAGTCGGCGCAGCGTTGCGTACTTATTACCTACAAGTCATTAAACTTAAAAAAAAGTGATATTTACTTTTTAAACAAAGTCAATATTGAAATAAAAACAAAAAACTTGATATTTTGGACATATCTTTATAAACGTAAGGACCGTCGATATATACATCATAAGTGCTGCTTCATCGTCGACCACATCATCGCTTACCATCAGGTGAGATAGTGGTCAAACGCGGATTTAGTGGAGAATTTCAGTTATGAATAGGTTTCTTTTAGGTAAGCGCGTTTCATCGTCGACCGTATCGTCGCTTTCCATCGGGTAAGATAGTGGTTAAGCGCGAACCTATCAACAATAATATAAAAAAAAATGTTTTGACTCAATAGTAGAGGTCAGTGTTTTGACTCAGACACCACCACAACAACCATCGCCCTTATTGCGGACCTATCCTCCTGACGATAATAAGGTTTTCTAACCTTTATTTAATATTAAACATACATTTGAATGTCAAACACGTTTCAACTGTTGTATGGTTTTAGATGTTTTAGAACATGAGTAGACTATGGCTTCAATTAGGATAGATTTAAGCAAGACGCTGGCAGTGCCCTACTATAATATTCATGGTGCACCGTAAGTCCATAATATAGAGGGCTGCCACTTCTACACCTTGTAGGTTTCATTTATGTTCTCGAATTTATGTCGTGTGTAGGAGTCATATCTTATGTCAGTAGAAACGTCATTTGCGTCAACGTCACACACATTGACAGGTGACAGATCTCAATCACAAAAAGTTTTCATAATAAAAGAAATCATTGCTTTATTTATTTCTATAAAAACTGCAAAAAGCGCGATGAATTTGAGAGCAGAGAGAGAATTGACTACAAGTGCGTACAGCAAGTTATTTCATCAAAAATTAGAGAGCCCGGACGCAATATTCCAGAATTATGTGAAAACTCTAGCAAAGCATTATTTCACTGTGAAAAATATAATTCAGGTAATTATGAATGATAAATACCTTTTTATTGATGTAATAATGCTAAGTCCAGTGTTCATTTAATTGCCCTCTACAATGGAGGCAACGAATTACTTACAAAAACCACTTTTAATTCAGAATATTACTTTTTAAACATTTTGGATAAATTTACTGGCCCCATCTTTTGTGATTTTTTTGCGGTCCTCCACATCTTTGCAAGCAACTAATGAGGAAGAAACACCACCCATCATTTTAAAAATGCTTAAAAAAGAAATGTTTTATTTCACATAGGCCTACATGGGTACTTATAAAAAGTCAGTGCACGGTTCCAATTATATATCAAATATGCTAAATGTTCGAATGACAATCGATGCATTCTGAGATCTGTTTTGACATTATCACAATTAAATTACAGGAAATATTAGCATGTCGGGACTCAATGGAAAGTCTGAACAAGCTCAACGAAAAAGGAAGGGCAGCTATATCAATACTGAGGGATGAGATGGAAAATTTTGAACTTTATGGAAAAGATACCGGAGACTTGAAATATGCTAACGAGGTGGACTCCCAAAGGCATCAACTAGCTTGGTAGGTGCATCAACTAGCATGTATTAGTGAATGTTTCAACGGTGACATTCTGGATCATCAATAGGCATTCATTATTTATTTATAATGCAATTGTTATAGTCATTAACAATTAACCTGTGTCTTCCTATATTAATCATGCACTATTGTTAATGTTTGATAGTTTTGACTACTGCTATTCTGCTGTCGTAAATAAAAAGGGTGTATCTAAACAAAACACACAACGAAAATAATAGACATTGGAAGGTTTTAAAATAAGTAGTTTAAGTTTGCACAAAAGACATCATGCATCTCATTTTCTCTGATAAAAGTGTTATCTCCACTTATTTATCTTTGGATTCCCAGCAGTGTGAATATAAATAGGGACTAGGTTACACACAGTAATCCTGATATAATTTTTAATGCCAGACCAATAATTTTTTTTTGTATTTTGCAGTCTTCTAAAAGAATTTAAGGATGCCAACATAACCAGTATGTTTGCAATAGAGAAGGCACAAAGAGATGAATTGTTAAAATCTGGTGAGAAGGATGATTCTGGTATCCGGAACAGAAAAACTAAGATGGAGAGAGATGGACTGCTCAAAATGTCTTCAGGTATTAAACAACCTATACTTACCTACCTATTTATATATATTTGTACTACATATACATATGTTTATTTAGTCTTAAATCCCTACCCCATTATTGCAAGCAAAATTACTATTATCCAACTGGAAAGCCCTGAAACTTATGTTTTTTGCGCTTCAATTGTCACAAATGGTCAAAAGTTAGCCGAATACCGTAGGTATAAGCAGGAGCTTCAAAATACCTTGTTTCTGGTTCTTTTGTATTGGTATATGAAGATAAGTTCTCAAGGGATTAATGTGCAACCCCGTCTCTTAACTGAAAATCTTTCAATATTAATCAAGAAGTTGTAGTATATAGGGTGACTGATAATTAGTGTACGATACTTAAACACGTGATTGTGCTCATGATAACCAACAACTTTTACTATGGGAACAAACCTGAAATAGCAAAAAAAATCAGTTGTTCAGTATATTTATGATTGCCTAATGTACTGAACAGCTGATATTTTTTTTCGCGACCGACTTAAGGATTTACTTTGGCACCTCAATGTGGCTGGTAGGTTTTTAGGTCTTTCAGCCAGACAGACCACTTGTATTATTTAGTTACTTAAAAAAATATCTTTTAATTTTTTTTTTATGTTAATTTTGTCTTAATTCTTATATTGATCAATTATCTATGAGTGGTTGAATCCTGATTTTTATTTTACTACAATATGTTGGGGGACAGTTTGTTGCCTCATGTAGATATCTGTGGCTTTAGCTTGCATAAGAACTAGGTACAGTACATAAAGTTTAAGTAAATAAATACATACTATTAACAGTTGACAATAATTAGTATCTTTAAATAAACAACATGTGTACTGGCCGCTTGCCATAAATAAGTAGAACAAAGAAGATGATTTGTTACAGGCTCAAGGCTTTGAAAAGTAGGACAACTATGTTGTAGTAGGTAGTTAGGCTTGTTTTAATTTAGTTTGGTGATTTTAAGCTTTGAAATAGGGTGTATACCAATTTAAACATAGAGAGCAAAAACAAAAATGCTCAAATACATGGACTTACTTGAAGTAAGAGTATGTATTTGAGCATTTTACACTACCACCACCATCAAGCTACTCATTTTATAAAGTCTCAGAAACACTGGGGGACAAAATGTCCCCCAACATGACACGCAACACTGTCAAATAGAGTATCCATGGAGTTTCGTGCACATTCTTCTCCATAGAGATCTATGCTTTGGAACAAGCAATTCAGCTTCATTTTTTTGACTGACCTACATTTTGACAACCTAAATTGACCTGTTAAATGGATGGAGGTGTATAGAGTGTATAGCTACATCTTTCTTGCTTGCACGCCTGAATTTTTTATGCGTCATGGTAAGGCTTCAGAGATTTGATGTCTGACAAGGTGCAACTTCACTCAATCACTCTCACACATTATCCAGAGTTCTATTAGTTTATTACTTTCACTTATTGTAACATTAACATCTAATTGTGTCCTTTTTTCAAACTCAGGAGTAACTGAACAGCTGCTATCTATTAGCAGGCAACTTGCAGACACAGCACAAAGGAGTCAAGACACTCTGGACAGCCTGGTGTCCTCCAGTTCTACTGTGCATGTAAGTTATTTGGGTATCCAAAGAATAGAATAGAATAAACTTTATTGTACACCAAAATATAGCTTTGCGTTTTGGTGTAAACTGACCCTTATGAGGTTCTTCATAAGGGACAGTTCACACCGAGACGCGAAGCTGCGGGAAGAGCGACTCAAAATATAACTGTATTTATTAACAAAAAATACGTTGCATCACGCAGAGCTGCGCCGCAAGCCATCGTTCGATCTGAAATGTGTAACTTTTTGTTTGGTAAATAAAGTTATATTTTGAGTCGCTCTTTGTGCAGCGTCGCGTCTCAGTGTGCACTGACCCTAAATCTATGGGTACAATGCCGGTTTCATTGCTGATAGCGATATCAACCAGACAAGCTGTGCTTGTTAAAACTCAAAGTAAAAAGGGAGTAGTAATTTTGTCACTGTAATTTTTTCAAGAAATAGCAATTCTATAGAGTAATACGAATTGAGAGGGTTGTGTTAGTGATTCTAATTAATATAAATCCTTAAATAAATACGTATTACGGCGGCCTATCATATTTTAATTAACATACAACTTGATTCAGCCAAAATGTAAAAAAAAACTTACAATTTATATTCCACGACCTTGGCGCTTTCGCCTTAATTTTATTTGACGTACAATTTATTATTTTTCAGGGCACCCAATCGGAACTACAGAACACAGCTAGCACCATATCAGAATCTGGCAAACTTCTAAAGAAATATGGCCGACGAGAGTTCACCGACAAAGTTATCATGTTCTTTGCATTCCTTTTCTTTTTAGCCGTCTGTCTGTACATTGTACAAAAGCGATTTTAATCATTCTAATTACCATTTGACCATTTTTTGTATAGGACATATTTATAATGGATTATGATAATGAATTGTAAGTAATATATAATTAAAATTACTTGAATGGCATTGAGATGGTGTTTTTGTTTATTGTATTAAATTCCTCTAAAAATATTTGGCGAACAGCGCCATCTGTTGAGGGTGCTAGGTAACACCAAACATTAGACATCAACAAGTTGAAGGTTCGATGCGCTAGATGTCATTACTAACGCAATGCAAACTTCACGCACATAATTCTACATAATTATGGTTGGCAGAGATATATTTCGGCTTTACAGATTAAGGATGCCATTGATGGCAAAATTTTTAAGGGATGAGATGAATTCTCTGTTTCAGAATAGGGAAAAGTTGTAAACATCCGTCTGATACGGTAGAAAATGTAGGTTATTTATACCTAATACCTACTACCTACTGACTGCCTGACAGAAAATAGATATACCTATGTATTCGAATAATTATATCAATCAAGATTTTAAAACTACGGACCGATTTTTCCATAATTGGTTTTACCTGAGTAATAAAAAACCAGCCAAGAGCGAGTCGGACTTGGACACGCAGGGTTCCGTAGGTACCTAGTACAGTCCGTAGCAAAAAAATAAAGTTTGTTGTATTAATAAGATCCCACTTATAGATTTATCTTATTCTGTATTTAGAAAAACAGCTGTAAAAATTTCAACTGTCTAGAGATACAGCCTGGAGACAGACAGATGGACATAGCGGAGTGATAGCAATAGGGTTCCTCTTTTTACTCTTTAGTTCATCATCATTTCAGGCGAAAGACGTCGACTGTTGGACATAGGCTAAGCTGATAATAGAACGGGTTCAACGCAAATTTGCTCGCTACCTAAGTATATAAAAAGTTATTTGGGTACTATCCCTATTTATATCCGTCTATGTTTGTCGTGGGAATGGTGGGCATCAACACGCTAGAATTGCGACGTAAATGAGCACTGGCGATGAGCACGCGACCACACTGGCTGAGCAGCGATCGCTGCTCACTTTACGCTTCAGACCGACTGCGGTCGCGCGCCTGTGCCATACGGTGCCTGTTCGTTGCCCCTCCGTCACGTACACTAACGGCTCGATATGCCCCTACAGCCCAGGCGCTCAATCTGCGGAACGCCCTGATTGCTCAGGAATCGAAATTTAACATGTTTATATATAATAGCAAAGAAATGATTAATATTCGTATAAATTTTCTTTTACACCACCTGCTCGATAATGTTTTATATGTCATACAAACCTCACTTAAAGCAAGTCATTCTATCCGTAGGGAGATAATGCAGTATGGGTGATTCCTAGGGAATAATGAGATTTGAATTTGGAACACCAAAAATCGTCAACATGTGAATTAAAATGTACGTGCGTCGCGCGTCGCACAAGTTGACTCGAAATTCAAACTGGCCAGTAACAAAAAAAGAAAATAGAATAAAACGTGCTTACTGACTCCCGTCAGCAATAGAGAAAATTGAAACTATAGAGTCTTGGAGTAGTGAATTTGGTTTGTTTTATGAACTATTATTAGGATTAAAATCAGCAACCTTCATTTCGTTCGGAATTCAACATGCCGCCCGCGACTTAAAGACACTGCTTTATCCCCTAGTCACATAAACCACTATTTATTTAAGTCTCTAAATCAAATAACAAATCGCTTCACACGTTGTCTTACTCGTCACCATTACATTTTATTTAGTCCGTATTTTAGATTATAAAAAATATTGAACAACAATTTTTCTTTTTTAGATTAAACAAAACAAACCAAGAACACGTAACTTTAATGGGCTATATCTTTGTCATTTTTGGTTTAATTTACAAATAAAAAATACGTGTTCCTTATTTTTGAATAATCTAAAAGACGGACTAATTACATATTTATGGCCACTAGCCTGGTTCGAGGTCAGTTTTGTATTAAGAACAACCTTATCAGTTAGTTTTCAGGTTTTCTATGTCACTTAGCGTCGTTAGTTGTATTGTTTGTTCCTGTTCCCTTCGTCTGGGAACACGGTGGACGCTGCTATAGAAACATATTAATATTGATTGTGACGTGACGGGCCGGGAAGGCCGTCTGATCGTGTGGCCGTGGACAGTGAACTGTGGCGTACTACTACTGGTGTACCTACCTACTGATATTATTTTTATTTATTTATTTCACAATATTCATTATAATAAAAGAAAAGAAGAAAGAAAAATATAAAAATAAAAACCACTCACTGATTTATAGGGAAATCTCAGAAACTATAACACATACAAACTTAAAATTTGGTAGGTAGGTTCCTTAGAGGGTATAGACATCCGCTGTGAACGGGCTTTCCGAAATTCACCCCCTAAGGGGATGAAACGGAGGTGCAAAGTTTGTATGGAGAAACCACGTTTCAAGCGGGCGAAGCCGCTGGTAGAAGCTAGTCTGTTATATAAATAATAATAAATATAATAATATAATATAATATTCCACAACTACCACACAACGCCGTCTAGTCTCAAGCTAAGCAGAGCTTGTGTTATGAGTACTAGACAACTGATAAACTTACTTATATATTTTTAAATACATACATATTATACCTAGATAAATTACACCCAGACACAGAACAAATGATCGTGCTCATCACACAAACATTTGTCCTGGGTGGAAATCGAACCCACGATCTCCGGCATAGCAGTCAGGGCTACTAACCACTAGATCAACAAGCCACTCAAAGCCAAATAACGACAAAGTTCTGATTTACCAACTCACTAACTCATCAACTCCCAGCCCATAGGTACCTAGAATCTAGAATGCTGAAATATTGCACAGAGGTTACAAATAAAACGGGATAAGGGCAGGAAGATGATGATGAATCGTCGACCACACCATCGCTTAACTAGGAGAGATCGTAGTCCAATTCGAGATTTTAAAAAATAATCCTAGACATTCAATGCGATCTTTGGATAGATCATGCGTTCACCGCAGCTTTCTATGCAGTGTCTGCCGGGGTGTAGATGTAATTACACACGTTAGATACGCATACTAGAGATATGTATTAGATACCCAGATGGTGCGGTTATACTGTTATAGTTCCGGTGCCGGTGTCTAGATACGTAAACGAATAGGTTTCATAGGATAGCGTTTTTGCCAAGAATTGTTTGTGTGGTAGTAGTAGGATTTGCTGCTGAGCGAATAACTGAAACTCTCGAGCATCCGAGGCACAGGGGTGCAGGAGACGCAAGAGTAACGTTTTGCGTCTGATCTGTCTTTCTTCGTTGCTGATTGCCATCCAACTGGACAACGAGAACAAAATAACAGAGAATGCACTTGTGTTTGCGCACGCATCTATACTCTATTAGCTTTTGACCGCGGCTTCGCCCGCGTACATAAAATATAACCTATGTCATTCAGGAATAAAGCAGCTTTCTATCGGTGAAAAAAAATTTTTTTTCCTTCAAACAAAACAACATCTTTATTATATTAGTGTACATATCTCTGCGTGTTTGGCTAATCTCCGCTGAGATTGGCCATTGTAACAAAATTTTGTCGAAAACAAAAAAAAAAAAAAGATATTTTTAATATGTGTTTTAGAGTTTGTTGAAATCTCAATGGTCTATTTAAATTGTTGGGCGGCATCGTCTTCTCACACAGTAGCTGTACATGGACGCCTGCATAATTTTCCTTATTCGGCAATAAGTAGGGTTGTCAACGTTTTTAAAAGAAATAGAGTGGGCATATAGGACCTTAGAAAATTGAAATTAAGAGCAAATTATTAGAGAAGTAGAAGCCTCAATTGTTTTGTTTTATGTAATCTTAGCGACACAAACATTTTTGAAATAACTACTCAACTACCGAACTGTTTCAATCAAGCTATGGATTTCTTTAACTACAACTTAACTATTTATGAATGAAACGGTAAGATTTCATTCTCAGTCAGAGTAAAAATAAGTACTTACTTAGAGCATTTTTTCCGAGCGAGAGTTTTAATAGTGTAAAGAGAATGTTTTCGGAACGTAGCGCATAGATAAGATGCGTGTGGTTTTAGTCAGTGAAAGTCTGACACCCGTTCCGCCCTAGAGCGACAGAAGTTATTGGATGATTTCCTACCTCCAAAAAAATAGTATTTTACCGTACGTTATTTTTTTTTTTTTTTCATGTATAAAGGTATTATAAACATAATGAAGTATTCTTCTGTAAAATAGAGTAGGTACATTATCAAGACGTGTAAATAGAATACGGTGGGCAACCCTAGTAATAAAGCAAGTGTTGCTGGGTGCAAAGGTGCCACTAGTGGCTAGGCCCGCTTCCTTACACGTACATTTTCTGATACCATCATAAACATAAGCGGGAGGTGTACATTATACGAAGTCGTGATAGGTCATCACTGTCTTGCCTTTGAGACAGGGGTGCTTAGACTTCTCTTGACGTCATGATATTTTTCAATTCACTTACTCAAAAGCCCGCTCTTATCCCACCGCTTTTAGGCACGCAATTTACTATTTTCCGCACTAGTGTGGAAAAGTGCTTGTGCTCGCCTTCGCCACAATTTTACCACATTTATCGTATCAGGCTCGGCGCGCGTAGACCCCCACGAGTTGCGCGTCAACTCACGCTTATTTAAAATCTTTGTAAGTGTATTGAAAAACGTCGTTCGTCGTCAGCAGTGGGAACATTAAAAAGGCTGATGATGATGATGATGATTGAGATCAACTCTGGTAGCTCTACTATGCATAGACAGATTGAGCACCCCTGCTATATAAAGTATTGGAAATCGCACTTAGAGCTTTCGAATTTCGTAATATGATAGAAACTAAGCTTCACACTTCACACGTAATCGATGATATCTTCTATCCATCTGATAATGTAATGAGGAAACGCTCCATCTTATCTCATGTAAATGTAAGAGTGATTTCTATTGAGAAATTGTATAGATATTAAGAACTATTTCAAGCAATATTTTTTTTAGCGCAGGTTTCTAATCCTATTTATAAAATAAAAATTATCGTATCTCTTATAACATAAGCTTCTTATCAGTGAAAGTGCAAAATCAGTTCACCCATTTTGTAGATTAGAACTAGACTATTAGACATTTTATTAGGTCATGGGTATCGAATAGGTATAGGTAATTATAATAGATTTATGGTCGAGCAGGACGGTGAAGACTTTTATTTATTAAAATCACATCTGTGTCACCACTAGTTTCCTCTTCAGAAAATCCCCATCGCCCTAATGGCCCTGCTAGGCCCCTACGGGTTTGCCGACATCTCACTAAAGTGCGTGTGGAATAATACTACACGCTGGCCGTCGACGACTCGGGCTTGGGCTCGGTCCTTCGTCGTTATCCGTAAGACCCATGGTGGCCGGTAATCGCCTTATGATTCCCGACGCAACGGCTTTCAGGATGAAAGAGTGTTTTTTATATTAATTTAAAAAACTATGTTACAGGAATTTAGTCTTTTTTTATTATCTCCGATCCATATAGTAATTAACAAGGAAAACTCAGTTAAATTCTAGGAACTAACTATCAATACCACTTAGGTATTTTAAAATAGTTGTAGGTAGGTACTCGTATGATTAATGAGAACTACTAATTATTAGAATTAATAACGGCATTGGTTCTAAGGTAAACGCGGAGGAAATGAATTAATTACTTTGTTTAATTATAAATCTATTATTGTATATGTTCAATGAAGTGCTGATAGCAATGTACTAGCCACATATTTCTACGTATTTCAATATATCCTTGAGTAATTGGAACGCAATGATAACATAACATAAACAGTCCAAGGGTAATTCAAGGAATTGATTAAATAGTAGGAAGATTATTCGAAAGAGTTGTCGTAATCCTGGAATGCAAAAGGCAACTGGAGGAATACGGGTGGGTTTGAAGGTCAGTCCTGCGTTCAAATTTGACTTTAGAGTTAACTCTAATGACGTCATAGGGTAAATTATCCTGGCATTTTTGAATGCGAACGAGTTCGACTGGCAAAGTCAAGCATTTGGCCGCTTACTCCAACCTACCTTGCTTAGAGTTTGAGTTAGTTGGGTTAACTCTAGGGTAGCTACTCAAGTATGAATGAACGACCCTGGGTTGCAACTCTATAGTATTATTATTTTTGAACGCAGGGCTGCGGAACACAGTACAAAGTCTCTCATTGAAAAAGGAGGATCCTCCGACCAGACAGGATGTTATATCTGGTGTGGGCAACTGCCCGATAGATGATTTTGAGCTGTTGTATACGTTCAAATCACACGAAGAACTCTAATAGTGCGACGCAGGATTTCGTAGTTTAGTTTTTATGTGACGCCATAGACGCGCATAGATTTTGGTCAGTAAAAGTCAGACACTCCCTAAAGGGGGAGAAGTCATTGGATGTTCCGACTCCATCATCAGACCAGCTCCATGGTAACATATTAATGCACTATCATCTAAGTTACACAAGTATACTGAATTTCAGCTCAATCGATTATGGGTATATGTATCAAGATCTATTTGAAAGTGTTATAAACAAACGCATACCTCCGGTCCAGCGGTACTTTACACCGGGACGGTTTCTAATATTACACAAAGCACAGGTCCGATCGTGTGTGGAGTAATAACTGCAGCCACATATGGGCTGGTGCTTTTTTTTCCGATGGGAATAATCATCCTATGACAACCCCCGCTCTTGGGCGGAGCGGGAGATAGTGTCAGACTCTTACTGACTAAAAAACCCATCCCGTTCCTTCAAGCCTTCATACCGGGGCTCGAGCGCCCTTTCGGATAACCCTGGCCCCAGTAGGCTTCGACCCGGCTGGGCCCCTGCTGTTGCTGACAACTCCTTGAGGCGCGCGGGAACAGCGCGCGCCGTCGACGACTTGGGCTTGGTCCGGACAGTTACCGGACGGCCATGGGCTGGTGCTGCAAAATGCCATCTAGAAGCTTTGGACTCAGTAAAAAGGCGTGCGAAGAGGCTAATTGGTGATCCAGATTTGGTTAATTCCACTCTACAAAGTCTGGAGCACAGGCGTAGAGTAGCCAGCCTTTCGGTATTTTACAGGTAGATTTTGGAGAGCGTGCGCGGATATTACATGACTTGAATACGCCATCACCTTTCTATCATCGTTCAACCCGACGTACGGCGAGTGTCCACCCTTATGCCTTGATCACACGTACCGAGAAAACGGCCGAGTAGGTACTCGGTACGTGTAAACACAGCATCGAGTGGTCGGCCTACCATTTATCTCTACATCTCGCTTACATCACTGTCTCGGCCGAGCAACATTTTACTGTCTCGCCCTTTTACTCGGTACGTGTAATCAAGGCATTACACAGTTTACACCTCTTAAGGTCCGGAATAAGCGTTTCGCCTCGTCGTTTATACCACGAGTATATCAAAGGACTGGAAAAATTTGCCTGCCGCAGTCTCCCCGTCCGATTATAATTTAGGTGTCTTCAAGGATAGAGTGGGCTCTTATTAAAATAGTGCGTACCACTATTATGCAAACATTAATTTATCTCAATAAAAAAAAAAAAAAACAGCTAATGAGTGCAATTGTCCGCCGGAGTCTGTGTTTCGCGATAGCTCTAACCTAGGGGTCGTTAAGTCAAGAGTGTTCTACTTGTCGGTTACTTCTAGGCAAGCGTGCTCCATCGTTGGCCACATTATCGCTTGGTGAGGTAGTAGTCAAACGCGAACCTATCAATAATAAAAAAAAAAACCGGCCAAGTGCGAGTCCGATCGCCCATGGAGGGTTCCGTAGCAGCAAGTAACATAATATAAAAGTTCTTGTAGTTCGTTGTAACTTTGATCGGTGTTTTAATAATAGTGTATTTTTTTAGATTTATGACGTATTAAAAAAAACCACTTAAGTACTAGATCTCGTTCAAACCAATTTTCGTTGGTAGTTTACATGGTAATGTACATCATATATTTTTTTTAGTTTTATCATTCTCTTATTTTAGAAGTTACAGGGGTGGGGACACACATTTTACCACTTTGGAAGTGTCTCTCGCGTAAACTATTCAATTTAGAAAAAAAATATATTAGAAACTTCAATATCATTTTTGAAGACCTATCCAAAGATAGGTAAGGGTTTGATGAAAAAAAAAAAATTGAGTTTCAGTTCTAAGTATGGGGACCCCCAAAATGCTCTTTTTCTATTTTTGTGTGAAAATCTTTTAAAGCGGTTCACAGAATACATCTATTTACTAAGTTTCAACAGTATAGCTCTTATAGTTTCGGAAAAAAGTGGCTGTGACAAACCGACGGACAGACAGACATGACAAATCTATAAGGGTTCCGTTTTTTGCCATTTGGCTACGGAACCCTAAAAAACCATCAACGATTGCATCGCTGCTTACCATCAGGTGGAATCGCAGTCAAGCACTAGATTCCATCATTAAAAAAAAATGCAAACAAAATAAAAGCTTCTAAAAAATACTATAAGGAAAATACTACTATCTCAAATATAATAAACGCGGTAGTGTCATGTTATCAGTCACCCGACTACGCGGTAGTATTCCGGATCAGGGACTAACCAGTCAGAGTGATCTGTTGATGTTGAGTGCATGACGATTGCCGTTCAATGAGTCATTGAGTCACTGTTACGCGAATATCGGACGGCCTCCATCTCTGCCAGGGCTGGCAGGTTGCCCTTTTCTTTTATTTTCTTTTCTATACTCAAAATTTTATTGCATTACATATATTACTCTGGAATATTCGATTCCCCATCAAAGCAAAAACTATATAATTATTAGAACAGAATCGAACAGAAACGAACAGAATCGAACAGAATCGAGCAGAATCGAACAGAGTCGAGCAGAATCGATCAGGAACGAACAGAATCGAACAGAATCGAGCAGAATCGAGTAGAATCGAGCAGAATCGAGCAGAATCGAACAGGATCGAACAGAATCGAACAGGATCGAACAGAACCGACAGGATCGAACAGACAGAACCGACAGGATCGAACAGAACCGACAGGATCGAACAGAACCGACAGGATCGAACAGACAGAATCGAACAGAATCGAACAGAATCGATCAGAATCGAACAGAATCGAACAGAATCGAACAGAATCGAACAGAATCGAACAGAATCGGACAGAATCGAACAGAATCGCGAACAGAATCGAACAGAATCGAACAGAATCGAACAGAATCGAACAGAATCGAATAGAATCGAACAGAATCGAACAGAATCGAACAGAATCGAACAGAATCGAACAGAATCGAACAGAATCGAACAGAATCGAACAGAACCGAACAGAATCCAACAGAATCAAATTTATTTTACCCTGCGAACGGGTCCTGCATAGTAGTCCCCTATTTCTGATCCTTGCATTTGCGAGTCTTATTTGAACAGAATCGAACAGAATCGAACAGAATCGAACAGAATCGAACAGAATCGAACAGAATCGAACAGAATCGAACAGAATCGAACAGAATCGAACAGAATCGAACAGAATCGAACAGAATCGAACAGAATCAAACAGAAACCAACAGAATCAAATTTATTTTACCCTGCGAACGGGTCCTGCATAGTAGTCCCCTATTTCTGATCCTTTACAAAAGTTATCTTGCATTTCGCAGTGCAGTCTTATTTGTAGAGTCTGTCTAAAAAGTTAAACGACTTTGGTAATTATTAGGGCAAAATGAAATCTGATGACAACACTGGGTCAATAATCAAGGTTGAATCTTGATAATTTTTTACTAATTGGAGAACCTTATAAAAAGTATAGAATGTAAGAATTTTTCAAATTAATTATTAAATATTATAAAAAATTCAAAAGTCGTTTGACTTTTTAGACAGACTATACTTCATACTTCAGACTCCTTAGTCCAGAATATGAAGTAAGATTGTTAGTCATATACAGGAATGGAAAGCATAGAATTATTTTTTAACGAATCCAGATCCAAAGAGAAGATGTCTTATTTCTAGAGTTAATAAACAGCGTGATTTTTTAAATTGAAAAGGCTTGCATTTCCATTAAGTTCGCCTATATACCGCATGTAGGCGAACTTGATGCAACAATAACAAGGCATTCTTTACCAGTCAACCAAAGAGAATGTAACGAATGTACAATGCGTTCCAAATGAGAATAGGATCGCCCGCCATGTTGTGACGTCACGATTTGCTGTCAAATCGAGCATAGATATTTTGAAACATTAATTAATTTAGGTATGGAAAATTTAATTTCTTTATGAACTGTGAACGAAAAAAGTTGAATCAGAATCCAGTTGGTTCTTCAATTTTGCCAAAATTTCTTCGATTTGACAGTTGGATGAGACGTCAAAACATATTCTTATGTTCCTTCTATTATATCCCGGTCTTATTCTCATTTGGAACGCTTAGTAAGCACTATGCAGTCAACCTTTCATTTGTTGATTTCTCACGTAAAAAAAAAGAATTTGTTGTACAATTTACTGACAGCCAGTTTCATTTTCGCAAAGTGAGTCCTCAAATGTACACAAAATCGCACACCTCTAATTAGCTGGTTTATTCTTTAGAATAAAGCTAGAACTAAATTAGACCGACGCACATGTGTAACACGCCTGATTTGTACGTAGAACGACGTCGCTTAGCGTGTATCAAGTGTAGCTCTACAAATCTAGTTTCATTTTAAAATTATAAAGACCGACGCGCCCAGATCAGCGTGTGTGACACACGTGTTAGCAGCGTAGTTCTACCTTCATCATCATCATTTCAGACGAAAGACGTCCACTGTTCCTCCCCCAAGTGTCGCCACAATGAGCGGTCCTGTGCTACTTGCATCCATCGGATTCCCGCAACCTTCACCAGGTCATCGGTCCACCTTGTAGGAGGCCTTCCAACGCTGCGTCTTCCGGGTCACCACTCCAGAACCTTTCGGTTCCAACGGGCATCTGCGAGCAACTACTAAGTACTACTACTGTAGTTCTACCTTAAACCAGACTTATCCATCTCATCCAGGACGTCGGACAGCCCTGCGCGTTAGACGACATTGAGATGCATTAACAAATAATTTGTCAGCGGCTCGGAGGTCGCGCCATTAGCTCTGAATTCGGCGCATGATAGTTTTAAGGCCATTTCGCGAATTGATTGACGACACAATAAGTTTGGCAATGATTAGATCCCGTTGCGTTGACTTACGTAAGAGGTTTGTAGATTCTCACTTGTCTATTAAATTACTCTACTTCCTTGTGAGGTAGTGAGTTAACGTTTGACACATTCAATCATACTGTCAAGTGAAGTCGTAGAGTCAGTATAAAAAGTCAAACGATTTAGGTAATCTAATCAAATAATCAAATTCTTGAAATCTGATGTACCTACTCAATATAGACTGTTCAACTAAGTCAAGGTTGCAAAGAGATGATCTTTGTTTACTAATAGGATCTTATAAAAAGTATTGTATGTTATATATTTAACAGATTTTTTAATTCGTTTTTCAAGTCGTTTCACTTTTTAGACAGACTTTACCTATATTGGCCCAGCTGGGTCGAAGCCTACTGGGGCCATGGGTTTGCGAAAGTGAACCCTGGGGCTCTAAAAACAAGCAAAGAAGGAACAGGAGTGGGTTTTAGTCAGTAAAAGTCTGATACGCCCTCTCGCTTCGCCCAAGGGCGGGAGATTTCATTAGAAGATTTCTCACCTCAAAATTAAAAGGAATTAATGTCTAGTTGACACTTCGCGTGACCCCAAGGGCTGGCTTTTACTTCTGACAGATCACAGAGTAAAAGCATTACCATACAGCGTGGTAATGCCGCCAGTATTTTGAGCACATTAATAGTCGATAACGATGTAGTGTAGATTGAAAGAGTATTTTGACGCCATATTTTAGTTTGATTTTAGTTGTAATTAGCGTTGGGTTTTTATTATTTCTTTTTTATCTTTAATATGTATGTATTTAGAAATATGTAAGTATGTTTATCAGTTGTCTAGTACTCATAACACAAGCTCTGTTTAGCTTGGGACTCGACGACGTTGTGTGATAGTTCTGAAATATTATATTAGATATTATTTTATTGTAATCTGGTAAAGTTTGTAAGTGGTAATCTCTGGACGGGGTCCAATTGCGAAAATTTTTCACCGATTGAAAGACGCTTTATTCCTGAGTGACATAGGCAATATTTTATTAATGCAGGCGAAGCCGCGAGCAGAAGCTACTTTATTATAATTAGCCGGCGTTGCGTACATACTACCTACAGGTCATTGGACTCGCTCAGTTGACGTTTTCTTAAAGAAATTAATTTCGTACATGCGTAAATTAATATGAGTTTTGAAAAAAAGCTACTTACTTCATTTTTTAATTTTATGTTTACAAATCGATAGTGTTTCATGTACCGGATCGACCATCCACGGGATTAAATCGATAAAAATTTAGAGGTGTATATCAGTCAGTCACGCAATCCTTGATGACGAAGCAGTAATGCTCGCTAAGGAGGAGGCCGACCGCATCAGGCAACGGCGCTCTCGCCGCCGCCGGGATTCCGATCCCGATTTCCAGCCACCGTAGGCGCGGGCTTGCGGACAGTGTGCAATGGGTAGCTCGCTGTCCGGCCGTCCGGTAACTGTCCGGACCAAGCCCAAGTCGTCGACGGCGCGCGCTGTTCCCGCGCGCCTCAAGGAGTTGTCAGCAACAGCAGGGACCCAGCCGGGTCGAAGCCTACTGGGACCAGGGTTATCCGAAAGGGCGCTCGAGCCCCGGTATGAAGGCTTGAAGGAACGGGATGGGTTTTTTAGTCAGTAACAGTCTGACACTATCTCCCGCTCCGCCCAAGAGCGGGGGTTGTCATAAGATGATTTTTCCCATCGAAAAAAAAAAAAAAAAAAATAAAAAATGACCGGTCATCATAGCTTGTACCATTCAGTGTTCGTTGTACGGTTCGTGCACAGGAATGAACCCATAACTCTTGTGTAAATCTTCCAGCTGGCCCTGTACCTTTGAACAGTAGTGGCCTCAACCTTACTCGATAAACGTTCGTCGTCTGGCTGCCGGCAGGATGGTCGCGCCGCCGTGTCTACAAACACTGGCAATGAACTTAAGGAAGGTCAGTTCAATCGCCGTGTTGTGTGTGATCGCCGTTTGTACGATTAGATTTTTTTGGGAAAATTTGGGTCTGTCTTTGGTTATAGATGAATTGACATAATGCTATCACTATGGCATAACTATGGACAATCGTTATCACTATAACGATTGTTGAAATGTCAATGGCTATGTAATACTACTAGAAGAAGTTCCCAGGACATAACTTATTTTCACATGGACGAAACCCTAGATTCAGGTTCCAGTTTGGTCACTATAATTTGTCTGACTTATGAATGAGATATAAAATTTTAATGGTCACCTATTTAAAAAAATCAGACATGTAAAAATAAGCAAAGTTCATTTATTAACCGACTTCGAAAAGGAGGAGGTTCTATGTTCGGCTTAATGTATGTTTTTTTTTGTAGAGCTCTAAAGCGTCTGACAGAATTTTTTGTCTATGGAAAGTGTCTGACACTTTTAGAATAATATTCTACAAAACATACAGTGCAATTCACGAATGATGGCGGGCGTGAAGTCAGCCTTTGCTAATTAGCGCATACCACACTCTTCTCGCACACGCACGACGTCATTTGGTTCCTAAAACACGTTACTGCGCAGCCTTCTGCGCAAACTTCACGGCCGCCATCATTCGTGAATTGTACTATACTTATATAAAAATCAGCATTTACTTCCCTTTCTCAACTGGCACCTGCCCAGGGGCCCCAAGGGGAGCTCCATAAGCACACAGGTATTCAAAGCACATGAGACGCTACTAAGAACCAAAGGTTTCATCCATGTGAAAATAAGTTATGTCAGATTGCTCAGTAGCCTGATTCACCTAAAATCAAACAAGCCAAATATCGTTGAAGTTTTAAGTCGTTCGATCGAAGTCCTATGCAAAAGCGGTATTCACACAGACTTTAAAATCGGTGTCGTTCAAACTCGATTGATGGATGTGAATACGGAAATGGTCTAAACGAAAAAATCACTACGATATCGTTACGGTTTTCATTACGCTTATTGGGCTACTGGGATCTTGGACTAAACCGTGTCACGGAAAGCACGTAAAGCGATTGGTCTTACTCTTAATCTGTCACCGGTAGCGTCGGGTTGCTATCCAATTGGACTATGACAGTAAAGGAACAGAAAGTGGTCCTATGTGTGCGCACACGCTGTAGCAGTATGCTATTTCCTGAATACCTGGTTAATCTCCATAGAGATTTGCTGCCGTAATCGAAATTCGGTTAGGATACACTACATATATTTTGTATCCTATAATATTTTGTTGACTACTCTGTATTATACAGCTCTACCAGTATCCAAGTACGATTGAATGTTTTACAACTAAGTCATTTGTCAAAATGAAAACTTTGAAACCTTAAATAAGCTTTACACAAGAACCTATCGTTAACTAAAAACCACAAATTGGCAGCTCACTGTTTTAACTGTAAAATATTGTGGTATCTAATCTAAAATGGAAATTGCGAGACCTAAGCAATAGAGTCGACATCGCTTTACAAAAATTCTTAATCATCGAACCACAGAGCAGTATTAAATTGTCTATGGTTTTATAGGGTCATTTCACCAATGTATTGACAAAAGCTTTATCGAAGCACAAAACTAATGTTGATTTGAGAAAGTTCATTCATTGCATTTATGACATGACATACTTTAACATATTTATAAGTTTAGATATATAGGTATTGTTAATGAAACTATGTATGAAATAGAAACAAATTAATGTTTTTATAGCATATTCGTAAAAATTTAGGAATACTTCTCCGCTACTGGGAGACGTAAATCATCCAGCCCCCTAGCCAAGTTTCTGTTGCGTCGAACACCTCGAGTTAGCCACGCCCCCGATTCTTTTGTTCTGACCATGTGACTGAGCGTTGAGATGACCTCATTCCCGCACATTTGAAGTTTTCTACTAGCATTAACGATTGTAGGTTACCAACTTGGCTAGCGGTACCTAAAGGTATCTTCTAGGTTTACTCGTTGCATCATAACCTTCGTTATCTATAAAGTGAGATCGAGGTCAAAGAAAAATTGTTCGGCAATTCAAAACTTAAATAAAATAACCATCTCCATTCCATTCCTGTCCGATATCAGTAACTCTCTCCATGTAATTTGTCACCGTCCGTTCGGTTTTGTTAACATAAATACGTATCAGTAGACGAGCGACGTTTTCATTACGAATAACTAGCTAAAATAATTGGCAGCGACTATTGATTGGTAAATAATTACTTTATCTGTGTCTAGGGTATGTCTGACTGTTGTAATAGAATACCTATCTAAACGTTATTGTAGGCCAAAATAATAATAATAATATTCCACAACTATCACACAACGCTGTCTAGTCCCAAACTAAGCAGAGCTTGTGTTATGGGTACTAGACAACTGATAAACATAGTTATATATTTCTAAATACATACATATTATAGATAAATTACACCCAGACACAGAACAAATGATTATGCTCATCACACAAACATGGACAGGCCTGTTGGTCTAGTGGTTAGTGACCCTGACTGCTATGCTGGAGGTCGTGGGTTCGATTCCCACCCAGGAAAAATAAAATGGGACCCTAATAAAACATTTTTTTCCAATTTTTATTTTACCACTTTGTTGGCGTGATTGATATTCATATTGGTACCAAATTTCAGCTTTCTAGTGCTAACGGTCACAGAGATTAAGTGAGGACGGACAGACAGACAGACAGACAGACGGACAGACAGACATGGCGAAACTATAAGGGTTCCTAGTTGACTACGGAACCCTAAAAAGGGGAATAATTCTTCTGAATCACCAGAAGATGTCATTATTACCAAAATAATCAAATAACTTGTTTTGCTATATTTGTATTAGATTTTTAATAGATGTCATTGGATGATTTTCCACCTAAAAAAAGTACAGTAACACCTACATGAGGTTCTAGTCAACAAAAGTCTTACACGCCCTCTCGCTCGACCCTTGATCAAGAAAAAACATTGGAACATCTTTGTTCCTTCATTACCAAACCATTGAGCACGAATCTTCTGCAATTTTTATCCAACCATCCACTCTCATCCATTCCTGCAATAAAAAGACAAGTCGAGGTAAAATTATACCCAACATACAAAGGAATATTAAAAATACAGCCTCCCAGTATCAACACTTTAGACCTAATTAAGACAGACAATAGGAATTTTTCATTTCCCTACGATTTACATGTGTGCCAAGTGAAGGCTCTGTTCATATAATTGAGTTTGTTCGTGATTATTGTTATGTAAATAACTTAAAGTAAAAGCTACCAACTTGAACGTGACCGCTAGGTGGCGTTGATCTCCACATTTCTAGTTTATATTTGTTCCTACTGCTGGGATTCAGGCCTCCAGTCTGAGACGGAATGGGCCGCTATCCACCACGCAGGCCCAGTGCGGATTGGTGGATATCACACAGGACATGCTGGTTTCCTCACGGTGTTTTCCTTCACCGTTTTGAGAGCTGCGGTGATGAAATAAATAACACAAAGAAATGCTCCTAACTTCGCCGTCTAAGTCTGGGTCTTATCACTGGACCACTATGGCTCCCTACTGGGCTACCATTGCTGCTTGTTTTTAATATATGGGAGCATTATAAGGTCAAGAAAACAGTATTTGCTGAAATTGGACATTTCACACGCACCTATTCAACACAACTACACACTATAAGTCGCACAACTATTTACACTAATAAAGAGGTTAAGGTTGATTCTTTGTTTGTAGGAGGTAGTAATGTAGCACGATTCACGTAATGAAAACCGTAACGATATCGTAGCGATTTAGTCGTTTAGACCATTTCCGTATTCACATCCATCAATCGAGTTTGAACGACACCGATTTTAAAGTCGTTTGAAATTCGTCGATTTAAAAAAAAACTGTGTAGCATTATCCTGGTAGAATACTTATTAATGTAACTGGAAATAAGTCTATAGATCGTGAATACCGCTTTTGGATAGGATTTCGATCGAACGATTATAAAACTTCAACGATATTTGGCTTGTTTGATTTTACGTGAATCAGGCTACTGGTCCGATTGCTAAAATTTTTCCACCGATAGAAAGCTGTTTTACTTCTGAGTGACATAGGCTATGTTTTATGTATGCGGGCGAAACCGTGGGCAAAAGCTAGTATCTATTAACTTCCAACATACACGGCCGTTCCAGGGCCACGGAAATGCCTTGATCACCCGTACCGAGTAATCGAGCGAGACAGTGCTCTCGGCGGAATACTCGTTACGTATAAACAAAGCGCCGAGTGGTCGGCCGAGTGCTAATCTCTATAACTCGCTTACAACACTGTCCTGGCCGAGCAACATATTACTGTCTGGCCCTTTTACTCGTTACGTGTGATCAAGGCATTACTCTTCCAGACAGTCCTCCAGCCCTAGCAAGGACATTAAGCACCGAGCCCGGTAGATAGCAATAGAGTGGACATCAAATGGCCGGTTAACGTCCAAGAGCACATTATGACGTAGGTATAAAAAGATAATGCATCCCTGTAAGTAAACTATACGGCTTTTAACTTCATAGCCTCTTGTGATGTAGATACGTTTATTGGCTGTCTTGTGTATTTAGATATTTGTTTTTCTATCTAGCCTGTTTTTTTAAGCTATTGCATAGCTTCTATCGTGGGCCTTGAGCGTGGAGACCGAATCCAGAAATTCCGTAACGAAAATAACCTAAAATCCCCCACTTATTTGTTTTCTTATCGGTCACCACTCTCAAAAAGTGTAACTTCAATTAATATCAAAGAAAAAAAATACTGCATAAATAAAATAAATAAATAATTATAATTGCATAAGTTGATAAAAAATGCTATGCAATAGCTTTACCGCAGCAGTCCCTGAGTGCCAAGGACGTACCCGGGGGGGGGGGTCCAAGGGGTCCGGACCCCTTCGAAAATAGATGCAACCCATAAAATAAATCCCTCAGCAGTAAGTACAGTGCCAAATATGACTCTCAGTTTTGATCTGCGGGGCGGGCGGGTGGTGGCGGGGCATCTCAACGGTCAGATCTTTTCAGTAGACGACTTTTTACACCTAAATGTCCTTATGACCAAGACGTTTAAATTTAACGTTTTATAATACTGTCTTATATTACCGAGATATGCATTAAATAATTTGTGAAAATAATTTTCTTTTAATTTACGACAAAATTTTAAGTATCCATTTACGCGATACTTTAATCATTTGCCTGGACCTGGACTCCCCCCCGACAAAATATTCTGGGTACGTGCTTGCCGAGTGACACACGTCTTTTTTTAATTGATATAAACTAGTGCGTGACTGCGATCCCACCTGATGGTAAGCAGTAATGCCATCGTTGATGGTGAGGAGCACTATTTTATTAAGAGCCTATTCACTCTTGCCTTGAAGACACCTAAATTATAATCGGACGGGAAGATCGCAGTAGGCATAATTGTTCTAGTTCTCGACGTACGTGGTATAAACGACGAGGCGAAACGCATGGTCCGGACTGTAGACGTTTCAACGTGTTGTTTTAGTCGTGTTTGTGATTGGTTGTAATTGTTTTTAATCAGCGGTGCAAAAATTGGGGTGTTATAGATTTGACCGATATGTGTTTGTGTCTGTCTTACCACAGACATTGCCGTAGCTCTTAACCTTTCGAATAACGTAATTAGAGATACAATAGAAAGAAAATGAGAGAGCGATTGCGTTCGCTCGGGGATTAATGAGTTAAGGTGTATAGTCCTTTGAACATCTGGCTGGGATTAAATGCATACATATAGTACCTACATATGCCAGCTGCGCTCAGATAGAGCCCCGCTACCTTTAAATCCATTTTCTTAGCGAAATATTCATTGATTTAATGTTTCTGAAGAACACTTAACCAGCAATTTTTTTGTGTAAACATATTTCTTCTTCTTGCTTCTTATAGCCGTTTGAAAGGTGTAGGGAAAACAAGTGAAAAATCTCATGTCGTTAATTTTTTTTTTTAATTTTATTGATTCTATTTATTGATCACTGCCGAACCTAGACACTTTCTTTTCTGCCTTAAGTTTCGACCCTACTGGGGTCCTACGGTTTGCTGACATCTTGAGATGCGCGTGGAACAATACGTGCCGTCGACGGTTTGAGCTCGCTCCGGACGGTTACTGGACCGTCGCGTCGGACGGCGAGCTACCCATTACTCGCTGTCCGCAAGCACGCGCCTACGGTGTAGTCGGAAATCGGGATCGAAATATCGGCGGCTGGGGCGTGCAGCCGTAGACACTTGAGAGTTTAAAACACAAAACCACACCAATTTTATATTACAATATTTACTATGGTAACTACGCTAGTAATATAGTTCAATGATGGTAACCAATTTCTGTTTGATAAACAATTAAAATTACCAGTGAACTTCAATCGTTAAAATGTCGCTAAAAACCCTAGGCTATTGTCTGTCTATGCCCGCCATACACGCTTGGGTACACCTGACATGTTCGCCTATACAGTTGAGTGTGTATGTTGCACAACTGTGCAGGTTTCCATAAAAGCTTACCTGGCAGGTATAACTGTGTAGGTAAACCTGTCAGGTATACCCTAGCGTGTATGACTGTCTTTAGATATACATACCAAAGCGTGTATGACTGCCTTAAGGTATATCCTAGCGTGTATGACTGCCTTTAGGGACAAAGGAAGTTGCGGATAGAAGTTAGTTACTTATAATTCAACAGGTGTAATTTTTTATACTCTGTACAGTTAGTTCAGTTATTTCCCTTTTACGATACGTAGAATTTGGTATTAGTTGGGAGTTCGTTCAACCTCTGCGGTTTCTTAGATAGTCATATCATGCACGAGGATAAATTGGGGAACAAATACATATCAAATAACAAAAAAAAAGTTATGTATTATCCATGCAATTTGAGAAGTAGGTGTGAAGATGTATGCTAATGTTCTATTACGAGTACAAGACGTGAAGCTATCACATTTCCACGCCTCTCGACGTGTGCCTTGGCGGATAACGTACCTACAATTTTAATTTATTAATAACTATGAATACATGAGATAAAAAGGAAAGGCGAAGTATCAAAAGAAGTTAAGTATCTACATAATATATAGCTGCTGTTGAGTTAGTAGATTTTCGAAAACATTCATTATTGAAATTGAGAAAATTTATCAGAATTCTGTTTTCTTATTTTTTTATTTATTTTGCCTTCACATGGTTTGGGCATTTAGCTGTACAAAAGTTAAGTTTATAAAATACTAGCTTTTGCCCGCGGCTTCGCCCGCGTGGCATTAGGTACTTAAGGAATCGGGATCAAAGGTAGCCTATGTTCTTTTCCTTGTCAAAGGCTATATGCATGCCAAATTTCGTCCAAATCCGTTCAGCCGTTTTTGCGTGATTAACTCTTTGAATGCCGTAATTAGAGACACAATAGAAGACAATGGCTTATGTCGAACAGTGTAACATAAGACATTCAAAATGTTAAGTAACAAACATCCAAACAAACAAACAAACATCCATTTATTTTGCTATGGTATGCGTCATGTTTGACGTGAATAAACACTTTTTCTTTCTTTTCTTTTTCTTTATTTCTAACATCCACACTTTCACATTTATAATATTAGTTAGGATTAAGTTTTCAGTTACTTTCAGTTCCATTAGAACGCGGATGCATATTCTGTTTTTGCAACCTTCTCGGTAAGCTTCACTGTGGTAGTCAATACTAGAATAATTTATTTTCAGCTCCATTTTACCAAAATCGCGCCTGTTTCACTGATTCCACATAATGTCCAGCTGCGTAGGCACTAGGAATCAATTTGCGAATAGTTAAAACCGCCACTAACTTAACTTCACTCGAAAAAATCCCGCCATAACTCAGAATCAGGGTTGATTTCAAAAGACAAGACAACTTTTTTCGAAAGTAAATAAACTCCATCATAATTTACGCGCTTTAAAAAAAGAACGCAATTCAAAACTGGTCTAGGTCGCCAGTAATTACATAGCCGACATTACACTGTTACACGATGCGGTAACTAAATTATGCAGATATTCTCAACACACGCACAAATGCACCGGTTTATGACTTCAATGTTACCATACGTAAATATTGTATCATTGATGATACGATTACACTGATATCTATCAAATTGTCTGTAATATGCATAGGAATGAATTTGTAGCGCTTTTATGAGTGCATTATGAGTTTATTATGGTTTGTGACTATAGTTCTATGAATAGCAAACAGGTAGGACAAAGAAAACGGATTATATATCCATGTATCATGTTTTAATTGAAAAGTCATGGTAATGCAAATTTGTATAAAGAATTGCTTTATTGAAATGGTAATTTTATGCGTTTGTTATAAATTAACGTTACCAGATGCGTTCTTTGTTTAGATATTATGACATTTATTAGCGGAATCGATTGTTACATGACATATCGGAGTTTCGTGAGTTTTGTTTTATTTTTTTGTATTTGTTCGCGCGGTTTTTAGCCAGTGTAAGTTCAGAATGTAAGTATTTTGCTTGATGCAGAATACAGTCACTTGGTTTTCAATTAGAATACCAATGTATCACATTGTAATGGTTTTCGTATCGCCAATTCAATGTATCGAATCAGCGTTCTTGTTAAGCTTCGCTGAGGTAAAACAATAAAATTTACAGCTCTATTTCAACGATGGCTTTCCTCCATTCCTTCCAACGATCACGATTTTCTGTTTGAAGATAGTAGAAAAACAAAATTTATTATCTGACGTACAGATAAAGCAAGGAAAGTTCGCTTCAAAACTGAGTAAGTATTATGTCCGATAAGATGTGTAACATTCAGAAACTATGGGCACATCATGTGTTATCGACTGTAGTACACTCGCGTTCAAAACTACATAAACTTTTGATGTTACTGGCCTGTGAAGTTTTAAACTTTAAAGCTCGTGGACTTCTGACTTTAGTGTATGATGAGGCTACGAAGTACTTATGAGTCATTTTACCTCATGTCTGTTAAGGCTTTTACTTTTGGTTTTTAAGATTCATGGCCCAATAAGTTCTAAACTTAAAAGTTCTTCACTTCACTTCTGACTTTGGCATACAATGAGGCTACGATGTACTTATGAGTCATTTTACCTCATTTCTTTCAGTATTTTTTTTTATGAATAAAAATGTAACTTTGCTATAGGCAGAGTATATTGTTTTTCCTTAAAATTGGAAAAAAATGTTTTATTAGGGTAGCCATAAAGTAGGAAGTGATTTTTTTTTTAATTTCAACCCTAAATTGTGATATATTGTTGGATAGGTATTTAAAAATGAATAGGGGTTTACTGTAATCGTAAAGGCTATAGACAGCTTCAAGCGAGCTTTGAAGCTGCCTATAGCCGGTGCACCAGAAATAATGGCAGGCAGTTGATTATAAACGGTCGGGCCCATAACATGAGTCGTCTTGGAGGATTTGGCGAGCGTTCTCGAGACCGTCGATAGCTGACCCCTGCTTCTGGTGCAATATGAATGAAGGCTGCCTACCTTTGGGTAAAGGTCGAGGTTCATCCTCACGTACAGTAAATAAGATCCTGAATAAATAATTAAGCTAGATATCCAAATCATAATATTAATTTGATTGCTTCTGTAGCATACCTACCTATTGTTGATGATGCCATATTTTCAGACGTTTCTGAAAGCTTGTTTAGATAGATAGATATTTTATAAATAGATATACCAAAAATAAAAATTACATCAGGAACTTAAAACTAATAGGGTGTCGCAAATGGGCGGTATTATCGCTAAAGGCGAAAAGCGTTTAATTTAATATGTAGTCTATCCGTGTATCAATCAATGATTCATATGATGAAAGTAGACTTACCTACAACTTATCTGCAGACTTGACAAACCCAGAGTAATCTGCCTCTACCAAGGAAGGTTCCCGCAGACAGGTGCGATGCGACGTTGCGACACTGATACTATGACCAGTTTTAATATAAAATATTCTAGCATAATCAGCTTTATACTAATATTAGCTTTAAACTATAAAGCTAGTATTAAACTACTACTACTGGAACTCAGGTCTCTGGGCCTCAGGCTCTAGGAGAGGGGAATCCACGACGCGGGTCCAGTGTGGATTGGTATCCACCAATCATCTATTTTTTGTAGTAGAACATACTGGTTTCCATATGACGTATTTTTTTCATTCTAGATATATGGAGAGCTAATTAAGAACAACTTCTATGGAAAAAAAAACGGGCCTGTATGTGGAAGCCATAAGTTTTTACCAAGCAAAAAGTTACACAACTGAAAGCTTCTAGATAATATCGTTTAAAATAAATCGAATCATAAGTAACGCCCCAAGTATGGAGATCGATATGTAATCGAATCATATTATATTCGATAGCGATTCATTGCGTACCATATACTCGTTGACAATCGATTAACCCGTTGTATTCCGAAACGCAGAACTACGCAGGACACAGTGACTTTTTAACTGTCTCTAATTATTACGGCATACGAAAGGTTAATTTATTGTTAAGTAGGTCAAATAAGAGTAATTTATTTTGTTACTCAATGCAAGCGTTCTATTGATTTGACATATTTTATTTATATCAAGTTACTAGTGCGCCACGCCGTCAATGATTGCATCATTGCTTACCATTAGATAGATAGATTCTTTATTTTACACCGAAAATAAAAATTACATGAGAAAAGTTTAAAATCAATATGGTGTCACTCACAATGGGCGGTCTTATAGCTAAAAGCGATTTTTTACAGACAACCTTTGGATTGATTTTACAGAGAAGAAGATCAGGGTCAGGCGGAATCGCAGTCACGCACTAGTTTATATCAGAAAAAAAAATCAAGTTATCAACACACTAGGTTCTGTCCGCGACTTTGTTTACTTCAAAGTCAATTAAGGCCTAAATAATATCATTTTGTCACTTGGTAACTTTGTTACACTTTATTACAGTAATACAAAACAATAGAGCATAAAAATAGTGTGTACCTTTCTTTGCAAACCCTCTATAATTTATGGGTCTAATTAACCCAACATGACATCGAAAACCATAGACTATGAAACAACCTTGTTTGTGTTCATTCAAATCGAACTATTGACGAAACACCGCGGCCTGTTTACACCACGTATCGGGAATTAACGCCACATTTCACTGCTAACCAACGGTTAGTGGACCAAAATTATTCGTTTGCTTTGATACGCGGTCGCAATGCATTCGAGTCTAATTGCAAAACCCGTGTTTGTGAATTCTGTGGTGCAACCGTGCTATTGATTTTACAACGTGTATTATAAGGATAATTAAAATGTCTTGTGCAGGTGGCTTTTGGTTTTTGATTAGTATTCAATCAATGGCAATTGCAGGGATCAGTACATAGTTTAAATTAAACTATGTAGTCAATTATTAATTACTGTTTAATTATCTGAACTAAAAAGTAAGTTTGGTTTTTATTTTACATAATCATAAAAATGTTCTTGAGTAACAGAATAAAATAAACTCTAAACTATTATCTTATTTGAACGTTAGTAATGTGAAATAATAAAAACTTATTAAGCGCAAAAAAAATAACTGACTTCAACAAAAAAAAAAAAAAAATCCAAATAACTTTTTTTCGGAAGTCATTGGTGTTTCTTTTTTTTTCTTTTTTTATTGATAGCTCGCGTTTGACCTCTATCTCACCTGATGGTAAGTGACGATTAAGCCGACGATGGAACACGCTTGCCTAGAAGTAACCTATTCACTCTTGACCTAAAGACCCCTAGGCTGTAGGTATTAGGAAACACAAACTCCGGCAGGAAATTTGTTTGTTTCTTATTTCAGTGCAGAATCGTATAAAACCGCAAATGAGATTAAACGAATCAAACTTTTGATTTTGTGCTTTCGGAATCAATAATGATAAATGTACTTTTATTGTCATAAAAACCGTAATGACCATGATAATCGAAATAGGAACATTAAACAAGTAAAAGAGGAAAACATCAAAATTCAAAAAATAACAGAAGCTTTGGATTGCATTTTAAATTGTATTCCAAATTCAAATCGACGTCGATTAGCTTGTGCAACAATTGATTGTTTTGTCTAAACAAAACAATATCGGTAACCTAACGGAGAATGTAACGATGTTGCAACATTTTTTCGTATTTACTTTGGGTTGATTGGTCGATTTAGTTTGTTGCTACGTGGCTTGTGTTGCAAGTGAAACGTTGCACGTGACAGCCGATGTTTACTCGATAATGTACGAACGTTCCTTCACTAGTTTCATTTGCAAGATTAATGAAGCTATAAACAGTTGCTATATACAATTACATACTAGTTTTCTCCTGCGGTTACAATTCCATGGCCTGTTCCGCAGAAACCGTATATTTTTCCGGAACAAAAAGACACACACACAGTGACTGAGTGTTACAGTATACTGTGACACTTTGCGATAGTGTAGCTTCCCATTAGTGAAAAGTTGACGTTTCTGCGGCATCCCTCCACAGACCATGTCCTTATACCGTAGGGGTCCAGAGGTGATGCGAAAGAGAACCCCGGCGCCCTGGAACGAAGGCAAAGAAGGAACAGGAGTGAGTTTTAGTCAGTAAAAGTTTGACACATCCTCCCGTTCCGCCCGAGGCCGGGAGAAGTCATTAGATGATCGTAAAACAGTCGTCAAGACTTGAAGAGTTATTAAACAGACAGAACTAACTCATGTATTTACATTACAGTAGGTATTAAGTATGGATTTAGTTAAGACTAGCTTTTGCATGCAGCTTCGCCAGCGAGCATAAAATATAGCCTATGTCACTCAGGAATAAAGCAGCTTTATAACTTTGAAAAAATATTAGCAATCAGACTAGTACTTTCAGAGATTACCTCCTACAAACAAACTTTACCTCTTTATAGTATTAGTGTAGATTAAGATTTCACTAGTAATAATATTATGTGCCTACCTAATAGTTATGGCACTGGGTCAAAGGCTAGCTTGATTGAAAGGAGTTATCGCTGCCTTTTGACCTCTGTAACACAAAAGGATTTATCGATGTATTAGCATGTAATAAGCTTGACGCAAAGTTGGCTTATCTGTTGGTGATCCTTAGAGTTCCGTACCTCAGTCGGCAAAAACGGAACCCTTATAGAATCACCTTATTGTCTATTTGTCAGTCTATCCATCTGTCAAGACCCTCTTTTTCAGGAACGCTTTGTAGAGGTATAATGGCTGCCTGTCCACCGGAGCGGAGAAACGGAGAAATATTAACCAATAGTATTACACAAAAAATCTGCTCCTCTTTAGTGGACTACTCTCTCTTCTCTTCTCTTCTCTTATCTTCTCTATTCTTCTCTTTATGAACTAGTTTAAAAAATAATACAAAACTGGGAAGCGGAAATGGGAAACGGTGCGGATAAGCGGAGAGGAGAAACAAAAATAACTGAAAAATATTTACTGTGTTCTGAATGTTGTTTGAAGGAAAAGAAAACAGTAAATTCGTAGTTACATCACAAAATTACCTAGTACTTTTTACAATTCGGAAAAATCTTCTAGACTCCATTCAGGAATCGATTCGAACATGAATCGAAGCGGAACTCATGGTGCACGACTTCAGTTCGTACTTGACCGGTTCTTTATTTATTTTTTTATCCACAACTGTCACACAGGGCCGTCTAGTCCGAAGCTAAGCAGAGCTTGTGTTATGGGTACTAGAAAACTGATAAACATACTTATATATTTTTCTAAATACATACATATTATAGATAAATTACATCCAGCCACAGAACAAATGATAGTGCTCATCACACAAACATTTGTCCTGGGTGGGAATCGATCCCACGACCTCCGGCATAGCAGTCAGGGTCACTAACCACTAGACCAACAGGCCTGTCAAATCTTTAATTCTTTCGCTAATTCTTTGTTGTACACATAAACGTAACATAGTACACGGTGAAACAGATAGCTCTTGTATAAAGGCGAATTTGATGAGTTTTCCCCGAGCATATAACCATTCCGGTTTTTTTTTTTATGTGGATAATCATCAAATAAGGGCGGCCACATAGATCAGTTTTCTTGATTCGGAAACCGAATCATGAAAAATTTCGTACAACTACCACACACATTCGATTATCTCATTTGATCCTTATTATTTCATTATCGTCAGGAATTCCGGATGCATGACGGAAAAAAAAACCGCATATTGAATGTGTGTGACATGCAATTATTTTTGTATGAATTCACTGCGTTCGGAGGCCCAGTTTCGGAAAACTGGTCAGGAAATCGAATTAAGAAAACTGATGTATGTGGCCGGCCTAAATTTCTCCCGCTCTGAGCGAGAGCGTTTCTTTCGCCTTAAACCAAAACAGGAACCTCCTAAACTTTTTTTTTCGTTATTGTGAGGAGATGGTTCTTATGGAAAAAAATAGCGTAGAGTAGGGTAGAGTAGGGTAGAGTAGGGTAGAGTAGGGTAGAGTAGGGTGGAGTAGGGTGGAGTAGGGTGGAGTAGGGTGGAGTAGGGTGGAGTAGGGTGGAGTAGGGTGGAGTAGGGTAGAGTAGGGTAGAGTAGGGTAGAGTAGGGTAGAGTAGGGTAGAGTAGGATAGAGTAGGGTAGAGTAGGGTAGAGTAGGGTATAGTAGGGTAGAGTAGGGTAGAGTAGGGTAGAGTAGAGTAGGATAGAGTAGGATAGAGTAGGATAGAGTAAGGTAGAGTAGGATAGAGTAGGATAGAGTAGGATAGAGTAGGGTAGAGTAGGGTATAGTAGGATGGATTAGGGAAGAGCCACGCGGGCAAATGCTAGTTTAAAATAATTACCAAATAAAACCGATAGATTTAGCCCCATTCACTACCTAGCCTACTAAAACATCTAGACGACTATGGAACTACTCGTATCCGAAAGGAAATACCTTCACACGGCACTTTTACGTACAACTACATCTAATTATAGCCGGGCAGTCTATAAATACGAAACTCAATTTTATAGCGCTACCGATGACTTATAAGGCAACTTATCGAGTTATTAGTCTAAGCTAGTTAGGCACAAAACACACATATCCTGGCCACATGTGTTTTCATTATACGCGAATTAGGCTAGTGAGTGGTCGAGTAATTTACTTATAGACTACGTGGTTAGCATTCATGAGTGGCTACTGGCCAGTACTTGAATGCTAGTGAATTAATAATGTCGTCGTTTAAACGCAGCACGACCATAGCTTTTTTTTCTTTATTTGTAATTTTGTATGGCAGGATATCGAAGTTATTGGTCAGAAAGAATTTACTTTTTTCGAGCTCTGTTGTTTCCGTAATTGAGAATGTGATCTACGGTTTTCTTTGTGTTTTCGTAAAATAAATTGTTTTGAAGGTATTGAGGAAGTGATGTTTATAACATTACGGTATTGGTTCGACATATTTTTTTTGATCATTGATCGGGAATTCGATTCTATAATGCCTGTATTATACATCTAATTTTTTCCCATGAATCACTCTGTTTAATAGTGTCCGTACAGAAGTTTTTGAGTTTATCGTGAACAGACTAACAGACTCGATAAAGGTTTATAAATAGGCAGTAAGAAAAATAACAGTTTAGAAGAAAATTTATTCATTAAAACAGCCGATACTTCACAGCAAGAAAGCAAAAATAGTTCTTATTTTAGAGTTTACAAATATTACTGCATATTGAGTCTAATTTCAAAATTCGAATGTTTTATGAAACCTCTAGGTGGCCAGGCTTTTGACACGTGAGCATTTAAAAAAAAGAACAGGCAGAGACAAAACTTCAGTCAGCAAAAGCAGAATACGAGTGGTGAAGCGTCGTGCTGAACCGTAAATTACCGACAGAGGTGAATGCTCGCACCACCCGTTGAACTTGACTCGCGGCTACCTTAACATTGCCGCACCGTGAAGATATTACATAAGGAAATGATCTAATCATGCGTCCTTTGCGACCGTTTTAGTTACCGTTTTGATGAAAGTTTTTAAAATGTGTGTGTTTTTGTTTTTAATTTTGTTTTTGGGGGAGTCATCCTTGATTGGCGCTATGGGTTTTAGATTTGACTTAGATATTATTCAAAGTCTTGAATACTTTATAGTGATGCATAGTCTTCGGTGCGTGTTAGCATGGTTTATTATTTTAAGCGTAAGTCATAATTTATTTAAGTGTATTCTGAGAATCCTATTATAGGCACTTAAACGTAACAAATCGTTTATCTTTGGAATTTAATGTTTAACTGTGTCATTGAACGTTGACATTAGTTAAAACAACACAAAATATTGTTGTTATGACTGTGAAGTATTAGTTATAGATATCTATTATTACATTATTTATCAATAAGGAAACTGTAACGCTGCACAAAACTGTACCGGTATACGAATAGATTACCCCACTTTGATATTTAAGTGCTTAACCCGCTTACAATCCCGCTCGAAGTGAACAAAGTGTCTAGAGAACGCTTCCTGTTTACGAAACGTATTACAAAACGTACCCTTCGAATATTCTGCAGCAATCAGCGTCCAATGCGGTTCCAGGGTATGGACCGTGAACCCTGCGCGCACGCACCCGTGTTTGTCCGCCGTCGGATGATCCGAGGCCGATATATAAGCGTCGGCATGAGCACCCGGCACCATTCGCGATTAAACGCCACCGGAGCGAGCTTCCGCAGACAGAGGCCAGTCTGACCGTCAACTGAATTGATATAATTGCCTGCCACCCTTCCGCGATGTCTGTGCTCCGTATGCTCTTCATCGCCGTGTTGTGCTTTGCCGTGTCTGTCGAGAGCAAGCCGTTCTTCGACGCGATCTACGATGCTATCAATGGCAACGCGAGAAGGACTTACGGCTACAGTGGGTACGGAAACTATGGGTATGATGGCTATGGTTATGGAGGTGGTTACCAGCAACCCAACTACGGATACAGGCCGAAAGTGGAGCGTGCGCCGAGACAGGGGAAGACATACAAGGAGATCTGCCGGGTGCACTTCCCCGACTCCATAGCAGTGCCGGGCGCGGGCGGCATCGTGTGTCCCTACTGAGGGTCAGATCGCGTGTTCTACGCAGTGGAGCGCCTGCTCCGAAGACGTAACATCATGAGGATGGGTTGAACTGGTCTAAAACGCCAACAATTCACAGATGATCTCTACTAGAAAATTTAGAATCGCAGCATTTGTTTCATTACCATTTTGTTGTGAAGAAAGTCTTCAGCAGTGCGTGCTCTGATGTTTATTTTTATAGCAGTGATTGTACTGAACGTCTCGATAATCGTAATCTGTTTCAAGTTTACGAAGTGCAAGTGTCAAGTGTCTCTTTATCACTATGTTTACATTACTAGCTCGACCTGTCCTAAAGTGTGATAAGTTACTTTTTAGTGTCATTGTAATATAGCGTGTGATACGAAGTTTATCATTACCGTGATAACCTTGTGATAATTCTCTATTAGTGATTATTATAGCCACTTTAGTTTCTCTGGACACCGGACGCTTAGAACACGCGTTAATAGTTTTAAAAATTGATTTGTAAATACGTAATGTGGCAAAATTATGATTGGCTTCTTGTACTTAGATGAAAAATTGTCTTTTAAAATCCAACTGTCTGTGAACTTCCATACTCTTTCAACCAAAGCGTTTCTTTTAATTTTATTTTTAGTACAAGTTAATTTTAAGTATTGTAAATATATTTTAAGTTTTAAAATAAATTTTATGAACTTATGAATGTGTTTGGAGTCTGTTTCTCGGCGTGTTGTTGTGAATTAGGTCAGTTTTGGGAGTGGGTGTCGTTAGGATGATTTATCTGGGACACAACTCAATCAACAACCGTCTCTTTGGTTATGTTCCACTTGACAGATTGCTTTTTATCTCCTTAGCCGTGATAGTCTGTGCTAGACGCAAAGGAATTTCCGGTAAAGCCTTATTTGTTTGGCGCCTGCACGCACCTTGAGCTTTCTGGGTAAAAAAAAAACGGATAATTTAGCATATGTGGAAATCTTTAATTTATAAATAGAATCGTTCTGGTACCTTTACGTTGACACTTAGAAGCTGATGAGGCGGTGAATGTTAAATGTTCTCAATAAGTTAATTATTCTAGATAGGTAACCATTTAATTAATTTTATCAGTCCTTAAAACATCTATATGTTGATTAAAGTCTTTCATGCCTCAGTATAAAAAAAAAAACTTGGGACATATTACAAAGTATGAACTAAACTTATTATTATTATTACTTTAGAAATACAATGAATAAGGCGGCTCAAAATAAGTGACGAATGATCTTACTCGGAATGCTTTACGCCTCTCAAACTACTATGATCCTAAAAATAAGCGATTTATTTTCCTTTTATGAGAAATACGATGAAAACGCAAAATACACAGCAAGTCGTAAAAATTGCATTAAAAAAGATAACATTTACAATCAGACTATACAATCAATATTTTGCAGATTATTGGTTATGTATTACGAAACTTATAAATTTAAATAAGGAAGAATAGAATTCAACTCCATATAATATTTATAATCTATACTAATATTATAAAGCTGCAGAGTTTGTTTGTTTGTTTGTTTGTTTGTTTGAACGCGCTAATCTCTGGAACTACTGATCCGATTTGAATGATTCTTTCAGTTTTGGGTAGTCCATTTATCGAGGAAGGCTATAGGCTATGTTTTATTTTTTTCAAAATTAGGGATCCGTAATAAAATTGCTATTTTGTAACACAAGGTGTAAAATCGAAAACCTATTATTGCGTGCGCTGCAAAAACTATTGACAATAGAACAAAATGATGTACTACGGGTTTGTAGATCCCATTAAGACCTATAAAAAAGTCCGCGAGAACATATATCTAGCTATCACGGTTTAATCACAATAACCGATTTTGTGTTCAAAATAATTATTAAATCGTCTGAAGAAAAAAAAACTACGTTAAATATGTATCGTAATATTAATCTTTATCGAAATTAAGCATTATGTTATCAAGAGTATTTATGTAGAAGTAAAATACTTTTTGTTTCATCTCAATCGGATATTTCGTTTAAAAGTTATCACGTGTGTAAGATGTTAAGAGTTGGTACCTATTAATGAGTTAAGGGCACTGGAGTTTTTTATCAACATAAAATCCTGTAATAATCTTTTTCGAAATATATTTGTTGATGATTGTAAGTATAAGATTTTTGAAGAGTATAATAAATACATTTATGAACGCGGTAATTTTGGGAAATACTGATCTGATATGAAAACTGTTTAAATATTAAATAGTCCATTTATTGAGGGAGGCAATTATAGGCAATATTTTATTTCGGTATTTCCACGGAAACGTGAAAAACGCGGGTGAAACCGCGGGGCACAGCTAGTGAGATATATTTATGTGCAGTCATAAAGCCTAGTCGTAAGCTTACGAAGTCTTTAGTTGTGGGTAAGTTGCGTACAATTTTCATAGATCGTTTACGAGCGCAGGTCGGCGCGGGCGCAGGTAGTAGCGAGCGCAGGTGTAGCCTGACCTAAAATACGAGGGCGCTGATTTATATGCTATTAGTCGTGTAAGTTATTATAGCTTACCTACTATTTATTCATTATTGGTTTCTAATATTACGATTTTATGCCTACCTATAGGTATAGGGATGGTATTTAATAAGTACATTGGCAATGTTTCAGGAGGTTTAATATTCATAAAAATAAACAATTTTCAACTCTTTGCGAAAAACTTTTTCAATGAATGCGGACACAAATGTACTGAACATCTGTTTCTTTATGTTTCTGGAATGATTTATAGCAACAACTGTTTGTATTCATGGTTTTAGGACTCTCATCCCCTGAATGAAAATAAACAATAAAATAAAATAATATGATCTGTTCTTTATGTACTCTAATTCCAATATCTTATTTTTTTTGCATTTAACAGAACATAGATTAAAATAAAAATATGATTGGCGGCCGCAATAAGTTATTTATTTATTAAAATCATTAATGCCATTCATTATTTCTAACATGTGAGTTTATATTTTTTTTCACTGATAGGTATAGTTTTCACTATGCCAGTCTGTTGCACGTATTATGTTAATTTTATAATAATAATAATATTCCACAACTATCACACAACGCCGTCTAGTCCCAAGCTAAGCAGAACTTGTTTTATAAGTACTAGACATGATAAACATACTTATATATTTCTAAATACATACATATTAGAGATAAATTACACCCAGACATGAACATTTGTCTTGGGTGGGAATCGACCTCACAACCTCCGTCATAGTAGTCAGGGCCACTAACTACTAGACCAACAGGCCATCTAAAGAAGGCACAAATTAAAGAAGACAACCACGACAACGTTCCTGTGCGTCTCGCATCCTTCACCAGGTCATCGGTCCACCTTGTAGGAGGCCTTCCAACGCTGCGTCTTCCGGTACGCAGTCGCCACTCCAGAACCTTTCGGCCCCAATGGCCATCTGTTCTGCGAGCAATGTGCCCTGCCCATTGCCACTTAAGTTTGGCAATTCTTAGTGCTGTATCGATCGGCAACCTTAGTTCTCCTGCGGATATCTTCATTTTTGATTCGATCACGCTAGGAAACCCCGAGCATAGCCCTTTCCATTGCTCTTTGGGTGATTTTAAGCATTTTGATGAGGTCCATTGTGAGCGACCACGTTTTTACTCAGCAGGTTTTACTCCTCTACTATTTCTGCACCAAGACGTCGGAGTTTTTTTTTAGAATTTCTTTGAGTGAAGCTCAGTGTCTGTTTTAATTATTCGCCAATTGTATCCTACGTGGATATTGTGATGTCTCAAGTGACTGTGCAACTGGACAATATATGGAATCATTGAATTAGGTGCGATCTCGATAAAATGGAGCTGAGAACTTTATTGTAGTTTTGACTACCCTTTTTGACTACCTCAGTGAAGTTGGTCGAGAAGGTTGGTTTGATACATTTGCTGCCAAATATTACAAATACATTAGAATTTGTACATCTATATTTCAATGATAAACTAAAAAACTGTTCATGTATTTATTTACAAGCTTGTACAACATTACAGACCATGTCTAAGATGTTGTACAATAGAAACAAAAACTTAAAAAAAAAAAACATAAAAAAAACAAATAACAAACCAATCAATAACATATAAGAAGAAAAAAACACTAATATCCTTTCAATTGTGATAATTGCAGACACAATTGAAAGACAATAGGTGCGCGAACGCCGGCGTTCGCTTGGGGTTTAATGAAATATATAATTTAGAAATAAAAAAAAAATACACATTAACACTTATCCCAAAATAAAACAATGTTACTTATTTTTCATCCATCTTCTCACAAAACCTTAGACATGAGTTAAAGGACTTAGTACCCAATCCACAAACATCAACAAAGAAACAAGCACCAAGACGTCATTATCAGCTGTTCGAAATAGGTCAAATGACGATGATATTATGGGCCACGGGGCCAGATTGTGTCACGTTGGACTGCATGCGTGATATGACCATCTGACCATTTGCTGTGAACCGAGATCTATTTCAATCTTAACTAGTATTATTTATATCACTCGTGTACAAAACAGTTTTTAGATGCTACGCGTGCAATAAAAATTGTTATGGTAGAATGATGCTGGTTGAACATCATGTTGTTTTACAAATTTATTTATTCATCATCATCATCATTTCAGCCGATATACGTCCACTTGGACATAGGCCTCCCCCAAGTGTCACCATTATGAACAATCCTGTGCGTGTCGCAACCATCGGATTCCCGCAACCTTCACCAGGTCATCGGTCCACATTGTAGGAGGCCTCCCAACACTGTATCTTCTAGTACGAGGTAGCTCTCCAGAACCTTTATTTATTATTTATATATTATAATCTTTATTGCACAACACATAAACAAAACAAGACAAACATTTAAAAAAATAAGTGTACAATGGGTGGCCTTATCGCACAGGGCGATCTCTTATGCCTTGATCACACGTACCGAGTAAACGGGCGAGACAGTGCTCTCGGCCGAGTAATCGGCCGAACGTTTCTCTTTATAACTCGCTTACATTACTGTCTCGGCCGAGCAACATTTTACTGTGTCGCCCGTTTACTGGGTACGTGTGATCAAGGCATTACAGACAACCTTTGGATAGACTAAAAGAAAGGAGATAGATTTAAGCCTTTCGGCCCCAACAGCTATCTGTTCTGCGAGCAATGAACAACTTATTTATTGTTACTTTAAAAATGGTCTGAAATAATTAACTCTCATTATTTGTTGTTAAAATGGCAATAGAGACACAAAACATTTTAAATATCTGCCTATTACAGTTCTTGAGATACAGCTTGCTGATAGATAGACGGCGGAGGCCTATTGGCCCTCAAAAAATGATTTTTTTCATCGGTATAAACAGTATAGTTAACCATTATAAGTAATATTCCACAATTTTCATACAATGCCTTCTAGTCCTAAACTAAGCAAAGCTTGTACTATAAGTACTAGAAAAATGATAATCACACTCGTACTTATATATTTCTAAATACATACAATATTCGTAGTTAGTGACCCTGACTGCTAAGCTGGATGTCGTGGGTTCGATTCCCACCCAGGACAAATGTTTGTGTGATGAGCATGATTGTTTGTTCTGTGTCTGGGTGTAATTTATCTATAATATGTATGTATTTAGAAATAAATAAGTGTGTTTATCAGTTGTCTAGTACTCATAACACAAGCTCTGCTTAGCTTGGGACTAGACAGCGTTGTGTGGTAGTTGTGGAATATTATTATATTATTACCACTCGGCCACCACTGCTCCATTTTCCATCATTTATACTAATTATAATAAAGAGGTAAACTTTGTTTTTTTGTTAGTAGTAGGTAATCTTTGAAAGTACTGATCCGATTGCTAAAATTTTTTCACCGATAGAAAGCTTATGTACGCGGGCGAAGCCGCTGGCAATAGCTAGAATCTCATACAGTTAACTTGCACAATGTATGTAGACGTATGCACAATTGCACATATGTATTTCGTCAATTATCACTATTAGGCATGAGGCACTAAATAAGTATGACAAATCTAGGCTACGGCTAAAGGTACTGAGCATACTTAAGATACTTATGTACCTAAGCTCAAGCAAAAGACCTCTCCTGTATCACACTAATAGTATTAAGACTCGGTCGAATTTGGTACGACGGATTTGGTCCGTTCGTATCAGGGACGAGCGTGATTTAGCGCATAGGTATTAGGTCTATCGTACCAAGTTCTTATGTGCGTTAAAACTATTATAAAATAAAGTCAAATGGGGTGAATAGAGACTTAGGGGTGAATCCAGAAGAAACTTTAAAGGGTATTTTCTCGATATTTTTTGCAGTATTCAACTAAGTATATCAATTTTTTAATGAATTGTTATTCTAAAAAATCGGTGCTTTGTTAGAGGCCGTTAGTATCAAAGTGAAAAACCAAACATAAGTTTTGTCTCCATTTACCCCTCTAAGTCTCTATTCACCCCGTTTTATTATGTAAAAAGGCAAAAGTTTGTACATGCATACAAGGCCAATCAATTTTGCGAAAAAAAAAAATTATGCGTAAGGCACTGGCCACTTGTAATTATTTTGAATACTTTGGTTATTTATATAAAAGACAACTGAAATACCATTGTTCGAATTTTAAGTTTGCCTCCACATTTTTTCGAGAGCCGAATCAAATTATCATGTCTCAATTAACAAACGGATCCGCATCGAGAACATTTTCGTGCGATGATTTTCTACAATTTTAAATGTGGCCTAAAATAATACGACGAAGACATCGGTTTACGAAAACCAGGATTCAGTAAGATCTCCCTTGTTACCTTACTGGTTTCAAACCCGATCAAATTTGACGTTGGACCCGAATATATTTTTCACGGTCCATCTATTGATCACTTATTCGAAGTCAGTACTGTACATCCACTATGACATAACAAAACAAGGAAATGGAATAAAAAAACATGATAATGCGTCCGCGCAAGTTAATTGATGCGCAAGAGCCGGCCACCCCCCAAACTTCATAACACTATGTAATACCAATATGGCGACGCATACAAATTATCCTTAAATATGTTAAAATCATACCCGCCGCCCTTGAAAAGTGCAAAATTTAGTTTATTGTACTTACCCGTCTATTTTGACTTATTAATATTAATGTAGTGTCTTTAGGACTATGGTTGAATTTTATATAGAGTTTTAGAATTTGATTAGGGTTCTATACTTCAGTTGGCAAAACGGAACCTTTGTAAGATCATTTTTTTTTCCATCTATTAAGACCTTTTTTTTTCAGTCACGCAAGGAGTTCTTAAGCTGAAATTAAAATCAAATACTCAGAAGGCTTACTCTCCAAATTAATTTCAATTTCAAAATAAAGTCAATCCGATTGCAATGTGAATTTTGACGTTACGTGATTTGGTACTCTTGAAAACAATATTGTCAACATATACGATTTCATTTAGTTCTCAAAATGGTCACGCAATTTTGAACCAATTTGGCGCTAGCACTGAATTCAAGGGTACGAAACGTCACAATCTCAATGCCGACCGATCGGAATTGAACTCAAGAGTAAGGTTGCTGTTATTCCCAAATATCTTTGAAACTCGATTCGGGAATGCAAACTAAGTAAATTTGTACGGAACCCTCGGTGCGCGAGCGTGAGTCTAATTCGCACTTGATCGATTTTTTTTATTGTTTTTTGTCATCTATTAATGGGAATAATTCGAAGACATGTGGCTTTTATCAACTAGCATTGGATGGGGGACAGCTCAATCCCATTTACAGAGGAGGTCTGTTTCCCAATGACCGTAAACTATACTCTATATACTCTTCAGAAAAAGTTCTGATGTTTTCCACTATGGCCAATACAAATAGAGATAGGTATACTCAAAATATCTTATGCGAACATTTCTCGGCCCACGAGCTTATTTGAAAGAAAAACAAAACAAAGCAAATATACATTAGTACATAACACTATTTAATATTAATTAAACTTACTAATAATTATAAACACTTCAATACTTTTACTCGAAAACCTGCTCTTATTCCTACCGCATTTAGGCACTCAATTTACAGTTTTTCGTACTAGTGCGGAAAAGTGCGTGAGCTCACCCCTGCTACAATTGATAGTATTTCAGGCTTTCTTCGTAAGTTTATTGAAAAACGTTGTTTGATACACGCGGAAATTTGTCACTGTAGCACCCGGCCTTCGCCTGCGGCTCGGGCGAAATCCACTTGTCTCAAAGAGGACTATTTTAGTTCCTCCTGTAAAGTCAGAATTTGTGACATTCGACCCACTGTATTTTCTGTGACGATATAATTATAAAATACCGTTGTACACACAGTCATCATCAGCACCTAAGACTCCAAGGTTAGTGTTTTTCTTCTGAGACACTAAGTATCATTTTAAGATTTTCCTAGTAAATATTGCCTCATTTGCCTTGCCTTGTCATCTCATCATAATCTGTCTAATGAGTAAATAAAGGATAAACTTGTGTGTATCCTAAGGCCGAATCAAGGGATGGTGATTCATCATAGAAAATTGAATTTTGAATCGCTACGAATCGAAGTGTAAAGAATCGAATCAATTTTAAATCGAGTTCTATAAGATGATTTTCTTAAAGAACCACTGAATTAGAAGAAGATGTACTGAATTCTAAAAAGTACGGTACCTACAGATGAACATATGATAATGCACATATATGTATTATGTTTAACTTTTCGAATACTGTAATTAGAGATACAATAGAAAGACAATGTCAGAGTGACCTGGGTTTAATGAATTAATTACTGATCAGTAATCGGATTTGTAACATTCATAAATTAGCTTGAAGAAAATAGGTGCCTTGAAAGATTTTAAATAATAATCACGGGTGCATTCGGCCTAAAAAAATCGAATCTCATAAAATTGATTCATTGTTCATGACCTATAAAATCGATTCTTTGATTAATCAATCACAGATCCTCGTGATGACCTGACCGAATCGATTTAAGTTTGTCAACTGGGACTAAAGATATTGGTAGATGTACCTAAAGGTGTTCTCGAGAAGCTAGCGCAGGGAAGGGCACTTTGTTTTCATCAAGTGCCAGTTAAAGAAATTAGTTTATGAGAGGCTTTTGAAAAAAAAAAGAAATTAATTGCAAGAAGTGTCAGAGGTACAAACAAATCTACAGTTACCAGAAAATTGAGTAGAGGACCAGATATGGATGAAATAAGTAGACGGGCCATCCCTGAAATAGGAATGGGTCCTTTATTGAAGGGAATTTGTTGGATTTCCAATATATCATTCATTTAATCAAGATCCGAGCACCGTTGGTGAATAATCTCATAAATCGATTGAATTCGTGGTGGCCTTAACTTCACTTAACACACTAGGGGTCAAGACAAGTCGTTTAACCCAATTTTATGCATGGAAAGTTTGTTTGAACTACTCTGGGGAAGGTATACTGAATTCTGATTTTCCGGAACGGATAGTATCTCCATTGCTGGCGATAATTTTTGACATAACAAGTGGGCGGAATAGCTCGTGAGAGTTATCTTGGCTTTATATCACAAATGAAAACCCACACTCTAACATTAGTATTAAAAAAAGTACGAAGGGTAAAAGCTTGATGGGGTCATGAGGAAACTTCTGAAAAGGTCTTAGAACACAAGGCAACTGAAAGAACATAGATGTAGTAGTCAGTATAAGCCAGAATCTCTATCGGTTCACCCTAGAGCGGGATAAGTCATTGCCCACCTAAAAAAAACCCAATCACGCTTCACCCAGAGCAGGAGAATTTATTTCATGACTAAACACATTAAAAAAAAATCTAGTTAAAATCGGTAAAGCATTAGTCATTCTGTATTTAGTGTCTAAGGTAAAGAACCGTACTCACACAATAATACTGATGCATACCACGTACTGCGTAGAATACTGATTACAATGAGTTCAATATAAATATGCTAAGAAAACGAGTGATAGGAAGCGCTTGTGGGCAAATAATTATACAATCTTTTGTGAAATATTAGTTTTATTATATTTGCGTGTAATATTATATTTATATGTGTAATATTTACTGGGAAATGACGCACTTCAGTGATAATAAGATGTTCTGTACTGTGCAGTTCTACAAAGGACAGGAATAGCTGGAATCAGTGCACTATATTTTAAATTAATACTTATTTAAAACGACATAGTCATAATGCTTACGCATAGTCATAAATGTATTAGTACTTATACACCGCTAAATTTTAATCGTTTTACTCCCGTGGAGGGTCGATCCGGTACATGAAACACTATCGATTTGTAAAGATAAAATTATAAATATAATAATATAACATCACGCTACGACTAATAAGAGCGGAGCAGTAACCAATGATGCGGGTGAAACCGCAAGGTACAGCTAGTTAGGTATAATTACATGAATTACAAGTAAATAAAACCGAACAATAAGTGTACCACGGTAATAATTACCGTGAGTGTGTACTGATGGCTGTCGTTGATTTATATTAATCGTATCATGAATATTGATAAAATACATACATACTTAATACATATAATTAAATATTAATCAACAATATATAATATATGTGAGTACCTATTGCGCATATTCTTCGAACAGTGTATACTTGTTAATGAAGTCATTGTTTTATTTTCAATACAATAGACTAGGTGTATATTGTTTATGTTTAATTCCCAGAGTAATATTAAAATAAATAATTGATTGAACTTTTTCTCTTTGGTCATCAGCTGTGGGAAAAAGAAGTTTTGTAAACTGTACAGTCAGGTACAAAGGTAACATTATTTTTTATGATTAACTAGATACTGCCAACGGCTTTGCCTGCGTGAACGTAGGTTTCTGTTTACAAATTTTGGATCGCCACTCCAACCCCTTAGGGAGTGATGGCGAGCAATGGGTAGCTCGCTGTCCGACCGTCCCGTAACTGTCCGGACCGAGCCCAAGTAGTCAGGTACGCCACAATTATGGCGATAAGTTCCCTCTTTAAGGCGTGGCTGGAAAGACCTCACGGCGTCCTTACCTTCCGCATGACACAGGTCCTCACCGGAAATGGCAAGTTCGGGAGGTTCCTGTTCCAAATCAAAGCGGAAGTGACGCCCGGGTGTCGCCACTGTGCGGAACGCCCGGAGGACACGGTGGAGCACACAATCGCGGTGTGCCTTGCTTGGAAGGAGCATCGCCGTGCCCTCGTGGGGGTGATCGGCGGCGAAGACCTCTCGCGCCGGGCCTTGGTCGCGGCCATGGTCCGGAGCGAGGAGGAGTGGCAGGCGGTCGGCGACTTCTGCGAAGCAGTAATGCTCGCTAAGGAGGAGGCCGACCGCATCAGGCAACGGCGCTCTCGCCGCCGCCGCCGGGATTCCGATCCCGATTTTCAGCCACCGTAGACGCGGGCTTGCGGACAGTGAGCAATGGATAGCTCGCTGTCCGGCCGTCCGGTAACAGTCCGGAGCAAGCCCAAGTCGGCGACGGCGCGCGCTGTTCCCGCGCGCCTCAAGGAGTTGTCAGCAACAGCGGGGTCCCAGTCGGGTTGAAGCCTACTGGGGCCAGGGTTATCTGAAAGGGCACTCGAGCCCCGGTATGAAGGCTTGAAGGAACGGGATGGGTTTTTTAGTCAGTAAGAGTCTGACACTATCTCCCGCTCCGCCCAAGAGCGGGGGTTGTCATAAGATGATTTTTCCCATCGAAAAAAAAAGCCCAAGTAGTCGACGGCGCGACTGTTCCCGCGCATCTCGAGGAATTGACAGCCCAGCTAGGTCGAAACTTACTGGGGCCAGGCTCTAGTTCCGAAAGGGAAATTCCGGCCCCGATATGAAAGACAAGAAGGAACAGGGTGAGTTTTTAGTTAGTGAGGAGGAGATGTCATTTGGATGATATTTACCTACCAAAAAAAAAACCCATAAGGAGTGAATTTAGGTGGATTGAGGCCTGTCTCCGTATCTCCGTAAAGATTGGCGACCGTGAACGTTATTCAGTCGGGAGTATTGTTACTAGATATTCACCTTACAATTTATTTCGTTTAAGTCCTGAAAGTTATTTTTTCTACTTCCGTTTTCTATTTCCTGTATTGAATGTTCCAAATTACATAATATCTTGAATTATATTCACTTTCATAAAAACAATGACGACTTTCGTATTTCTTACTGTAAATTCCCACAGTTTTGAAAGCAACAAGCTTTATTTTAAATAATTACTAGCTTTCATCTCTATGTTAACTAATTTTTTCGTCCGATTTCGTTCATGAAGCTTCTTTGGTACCGTTTTTAGGGTTCCGTAGTCAACTAGGAACCCTTATAGTTTCGCCATGTCTGTCTGTCCGTCTGTCTGTCTGTCCGTCTGTCCGTCCTCGCTTAATCTCTGTGACCGTTAGCACTAGAAAGCTGAAATTTGGTACCAATATGTATACCCATCACGCCGACAAAGTGGTAAAATTAAAATTGGAAAAAAATGTTTTATTAGGGTAGCCCCCCTATATGTAAAGTGGAAAGTGTTTTTTTTTTTTAAATTTCAGCCCTAACGTGTGATATATTGTTGGATAGGTATTTAAAAATGAATAGGGGTTTACTGAAATAATTTTTTGATAATGTCAATAATTTCGGAAATAATCGCTCCAAAAGTAAAAAACAATGTGTTCCCCCCTCTAACTTTTTTAATCTGAAAAGTAGAACTTTATAAGGACTTTCTAGGAAAATTATTTTGAACTTGATGGAAAGAACAGTTTTTGTACAAAAAAGACAAAAAGGTTGTACAAAATAATTTCTGGACCAAGTTTGTAGTGTAATCGTATATGCAAGCATTTTGTTAAACTTATAAGTGGGTACACTTATTGTGACGGACGGGAAATTACGGAACCCTACACTGAGCGTGGCCCGACACGCTCTTGGCCGGTTTTTTTTTTATACAGTACTGTTATTGGAAGTTGTACGAGGAAGGCGGCGAAATCTGTAACACAGCCAATACTTGCGCAGGCATTGTTATTTAGATACTCTATCTATCAAAGAAAAACATAAATTGAAACATTGTTTTTTAATTAAGATAAATAAGATGTGTGTGGTATGTTTTAAAAGATTTTTTTTTTGTTAGTTGTTTCTCCCACTCCTGGGCAAAGGCCTCTCTCCACTCCTTCCATCTTTCGTGCGTCTGGGCTTCCTCTTGCCAGTTCTGGTGGAATCTGTATAGTTCCTCGCGCCATCTCCTTCGTGGTCTGCCGCGACCCACTCACTGTTTCAAGGTACCAACTTTGTGCTACTTTGGCCCACAGTTTATCGGGCATGCGGCAGACAAGTCCTGCCCAGTCCACTTTCAGGAACAGAAATTAATAAAAAAATATTAGTTACTAGCTAAATGTCACTCAGGAATAAAATATACATTTATATTGGTGAAAAAGTTTTTTTTTTGTTTTAATTATTGATAGGCTCGCGTTTGACCACCATCTCAATGAATATCTTTATTCTATACATTAAAACTTTCAACATTATATAAAATAATATGGACTGTTGTACATAAGTGCAATGCAAATATCGAGAGTTGAAAGTAGACCAATAAACACTAGTACTATTTTCTACTGTGGAGAGTACGACTAATCATAACTGGATTCCAAATTATGGTAATTAAATTACGGTGTACAATTGAGCAGATCACACTATTATTACAAAGGCGAAAGATTTTATTTATGTATGTATATTCAACATTATTTTTAATATACAGTAAAATGGGGTGAATAGAGACATAAGGATGAATAGAGACAAAACTTTAAAGGGTATTTTCTCGATATTTGAATATTTTTTGCAGCGTTTAACTATATCAATTTTTTAATGAATTGTTATTCTAAAATATCGATGCTTTGTTAGAGAACGATATTATAGTATCAAAGTGAAAAACCAAACCAAAGTTTTGTCTCTATTAACCCCTAAGTCTCTATTCACCCCGTTTTACGGTAATTAATTATGCAAAACTGAATATGGTTTGTTCAAAATCAGTAACTAAATCGACTCCAATAATTTTTACACCGTGTTTAATTTTTTCCCAAAAATATTTTAAAAAGATCACATCATGTTGGGCACCACCAACACCAAGTAGGTACAACACAGGTCTCAGCAGGTCATAGCGGGCATTAAGAAACAGCACACAGTTGGGTGCGGGAGCCCTTCAGTCGCCCGGACGGCCCGGTGACCATGTATTTGAGCGGACAACCACGTAACATAATAAGCATATAACTTTGCGATTTTTCATGATACAGTAATGAGATTTTCTACATAGCTTCATTACCTAAATAATTTCGCATATACTAAAACTAATGTTATTATGTGTTTGTTACTTTTTTACGCTCATACGGCCGAACGGATTTGGATAAAATTTGGCATATGAGTAAAATAGGATATAGGGATCTGTTTATCCTAATTGCCATTTTTTCGGTGGAATATCATCTAATGACTTATCGCGCTCTAGGGCGGAGTAAGAGGGAGTGTTAGACTTTTACCGACTAAAACCCACTCCTATGTTCCTTCTTTGCTTTGCGTTCCTGGACCCTGGGGTTCTCCTTTGGACACCCCATGGCCCAAATACGCGTTGGCATTGCTGGGCCCCTCCAGTTTTGTCTGACATCTCTTTGATGCGCGCGTGGAACAAAACGCACCGTTGACGAGTCAGGGTTAGTCCGGACGGTTACCGGACCGCTAGACGGTGAGCTACCCTTTGCTCGTCGTCCACAAGTCCACGTCTACGGTGGCTGAAAATTGGCATGGGGAGTAAGAAATTCCACACGCGTGATGCCGCTTCTTTCACTACCATTACTGCTTTGCAGAAAGAGACGACCGTCTGCCATTCCTCCTTGCGCTGGATCATGGCCTGTACCAGGGCCCGGCGCCTGAGGTTGTTGCTGCCGCCAAGAAGACGTGACGGTGCTCAGCCCAAGCGGGGAGCCCACACCTCCATCGTATGATCCACCGCGTCCTCCATGCGGTTCACACCATCGTGATACCTGGAAGTATTTCCCGCATCTTAATCATCATGCTACTGTTGTACGGAAGATTGTCTGAATAAGGCACCCTCAACTACGGAGCTTTCAGTAGCTGTAGTCCACCGTATGTATAATAATAAGGTTTACTAATGACACCTAAGCATAAAATATATTGTCATAATTTACATTGGCCTAACGAAATTCAGCATAATGATCATTACGCATAAAATTATTAGGCATAAATGTTTTGCCATAAAGCTTGTTGCCATAAACACTGCTACTTCGCAGTTCTCAATCCCTTCCTTCTTAGTTTATCTAGGATATTACTGACGCTACTGACTGCGCGTAAAGCCGTTATAAACCTAACCTAACCTAACTTTTGCATTATGCCAAAGTATTATTATGCAGCAGTATTATTATGCTAATAAAAGTTATGCAATAACGTTATGCCAAACTATATTATAAAATAAAATAAAATCTTTTTATTTCAGACTCTTAGTCCATATTAGGCATTAAATTATTCCGTTACATTTCCACTATTAATTTATTAATTTAGTATAGGTTTCTTTTATTAATTTAGTATATGTAAGTATATCAATTCATTTTAAGTGTTAGTTATGTCATCATTACATTACATTGATTAATCATATTATGTTATGTATTAATTTATATTTTCAGTTATAATATATTTATTATTAATAATTCAATTTAACTTCATTATGTCATCATTACATTGTATAATTATTATGTATTTATATTGTTATTGTCATTATATTATATTATCAGTTCATTTTAACAATTCATTGTGTCATCATTACATATAGGTATCTGCGTAAAATTTAAAAAAATAATTAGTTTAAATATTTGCCTCCATCTGGGGCCCCAGGCACGCGCACTTGAGTTTGAACCCAGTGTCCCAGAAGGGGGCTGTCAAGCTTGTGGCTGAGCACGTTCAGGATGGTGTTGGCGCTCCCACGCGTACGGAACATCAATGAGGCGATTCTACGCCGCAGCACAGTGTGAAAGCAAAATAACAAATATTATGCCTTAAGATTTTAAGCCAACAGGGGTATTACCTAAAAATAATCCAGGCTAATAATTTGTAATACTGTGGCACTATAAATAGTCTTAGGGACAGTTTGCTGAGACGTGGGCGTTCTACCTTAATTTCATAATAAAACCAAGTGCCTATATAAAATCTAGTACCAACAGATAGGTATGCCCTTTCTAAAATTGGCTATAGGTAAATAACATTCTTGTTTATTTATAGATATATCTATAAATCTATTAATAGGTTGAAGCTTATTTATGCTACAACTTATGCTGCTGATTCTGTAATTTAAGGGCACTAGAATGTGCTGTCACAAAATAGATAGGTATAGAAGTCAATCTCATGTATGTACAGTATGATTCACGAATGATGGCGGGCGTGAAGTTTGCGCAGAAGGCTGCGCAGTAACGTGTTTTAGGAACCAAATGGCGACGTGCGTGTACGAGAAGAGTGTAGTATGCGCGAACGTTCGCAAAGGCTAACTGCACGGCCGCCGTCATTCGTGAATTGTATTGTACTTCACTTTTATACCTATACGTAGGCGACCGCACACAGGTCAGCGCGTTGCGCCGAACTGGGCCTCAAGTCTGCTATTACAATAGTGTCAGAATGGTCTAACATTGATTTCATAATTGTTGATTTTGACAAGTTTGGTAATCTACTAATATAATGGCGTCATTATGACTTTCCGATGGTCGACCACTGACACTCCATTGAAACAAATGGCATAGAATGGTACTCTCGTACATAATGACAAATGAATATCTGTAGTATGCGGTAATGTGCAAAAATTTTGATACGTTTCTTTTGATCAGTACCTACCATTACGACGTCATTGCGCAATTAGTGCTTTTATTAAAAGCTCGATATTGTCATTCGACCGCAATTCTATTACAAGACCTATGACCGATCAATGATCGATCATTATAAATTAGCAGATTACAAAGTTTTAGCTAAATGACAATTGGATCGTGTTGGAATGACGAATTTATAAAAATAGCAGACTTAGGCCCCTGTACGAGTGCGACCGGGCGATTGAGCCGAGATATCGTGTTCGTGAGCGGTGTCTATGTGTGCGTTGCTCGAGCGCGCTTTGTATGTAGATTGTCTTCTGTACCTATCTATTTTGTGGTGCTGTTAGGTAACTTAGGTTTACGACGGCTCGTAGATTATATCTGTGTTCGAAGTTTGAAGTTTATGGTATTATGCAGTATTACAACTTCGGAGGGCAGTGGTGGTCGAGTGGTAATGCCCCGACTTACGAGTTGTAGGTCGCGGGTTCGAACCCAGCCAGGCGCACTTTGTGTAATTTATTTAATCATCACTACTCTCAAAAACGGTGAAGGAAAACATTGTGAGGAATTGGACATGTCCTAGAACCAAAAATTCGAAGTCATGTGACATTCACCAACCCGCACTGAGCCTGCGTGGTGGATTACGGCCCATTCCCTCTCCTAGAGAGGAGGCCTTAGTCCTAGCAGGGGGAACATTAAAAAGGCTGATGATGATAATGATGACAACTTCGGTTACTTAGAAGCGTATCCCCGTTCAGGGTGAAGCAAGAAGGAGACTTTTACGGACTAAAACTTACCTATGATCCTTCAGTTACCCTTTGCATTTTCAGGCCGCAGTAAATCTGCGGTTTCAAACAATCCCGCTGTCCTGGCCTCTTAGGTGGGAAATCATGCAGTGACTGAGGTGTGTCAGACTTTTACTGATTAAAACCCCTATGTTCCTCCAGGAGCCCTTTAGGGAGGCCACGTTCTTTCGAAAGTTTCCGCAGTCCTAGCAGGTTAGATTCTTTCTCTCCAAGGACGCTTCTCCACACACAGCGGGGGAAGTTATTTTATAATTTGTCACCTCAAAAAAAAAATTTAATTACGTACTACATATCTGGTACTATGAAAATAGCAATCAATACTTATAAGTTATAGTTAAATAGATGATTCTGCTATTGACGTAGAACTAGAAAATAACTATTGACAAGATAATAAAATGAAGAAGAGCAATTATCATCATCATTTCAGCTGAAAGACGTCCACTGTTGGACATATGCCTCCCCCGAGTGTCGCCACAATGAACGATCCTGTGCGTCCCACATCCATCGGTTTCCCGCAACCTTCACCAGGAAGAGCAGTCAACTTCTTAGCGTATCGATGGCAAAATTAGTTAAATTTCTTGCTTGGCCCAGATTTTGGCCATGGCAATGCCATCTGCTGATGCTGTCATAAGCAATCAACTATTAAAAATACATATCTACTACACAATCATCTCTAAATGTATGTACATACGAGTATATGCACTGCTAATACATGAACAGTGTTCCAAATGCCCGCGGCCCGTCTCAGACACAGGCCCACAGATGCGGCCCGAGAAAAGTTTGAGCACCGCTGCTTTCGTTGAAACAGGCCTGAAACAAGCTGAAACAGGGACATAAGATAAGAACACGTTCGACAGCCGGCTCCACTTCGACGTAGATCTTTGTCGTACTTTGTTGTTTTCATTACTTGCCCACTTTAAACAAAGTGTTTGGAATGGAATTATATAGAGTTGTTGTGTCCCATGAAAGTGAAAAAAATCCTGCTACAGTCTTCCCGTTTTTTTTTTTTATGAATGTTAAGAGTTACTGACAGTCCACTCTGCAGAGCTTGCATGGAGGAGGACGACACAGCAGCTCATCTGCTTCTAAGCTGCCATATGGTCGATGGATACAGGGCAAAGTAGTTCAGAAACTCAGGTATCCTTCGAGAAATGGTTAGTAACACTCAGGCACTGCTAGCCTTGCTTGAGGAGCTGGGGTGGATCGAATGACTCATTTGTCCCACCTGTATACAAAATACGCGACTTGGTCTTGGAATTGCAGGTAACAGCCCGGTATACAATACAAACAATACAATATTACTAGCTTCTGCCAGCGGCATCATCCTCGTAAAAGTAAAAAATATATATGGCTATGTCAGAAGGACAGAAAAATTTGTCTGCGCCGGTTTTCCTGTCCGATTATAATTATGAGTCTTCAAGGCATGAGTGAATATGATCTTAATAAATTAGTGCGCTTCACTATCAACAATTGCATCACTGCTTACCATCAGAAGAATTTAAAGTTTAGTCATAGGTAAGTACTTTAAATTCTTCCCCTCCGATTTTCTTCAAATCCTCAAAAAGGGAATCATCATCAGCATCATCTAATTTTCTGCATTTTTAATGTTCCCACTGTTGGGACTCAGGCCTCCTATCTAGGAGGAATGGGGCGTAATCCACCACGCGGGCCTAGTGCCAATTGGTGAAAGTATTTTTTTTTCATCAATTATAATCCCCGCTCTTGTGCGGAGCGAGATATAGTGTTAGACTCTTACTGACTAAAAACCCACCCCGTTCCTTCAAGCCTTCATACCGGGGCTCGAGCTGTCGTTCGAAACTAACCCTGGCCCCGGTAGGCTTCGACCCATCTGGGCCCCTGCTGTAGTTAGTGAATGTCACATGTCTTCGAATTTTTGGTTCTAGGATATGCCGGTTTCCTTACGACACTCACAAAAAGGCAATACTTCCGTTAATTTTATAAATAATAAATTTTTATCATGCATTTCCTATTAGTTGACATTGGTTAGTTATACAGAATTGTTATATTTACATACATTTAATTATTATATTTACATACATTATTTTGCTTGAATACACGAGGTCAGTAAATAATTCTCATTTGTTTATCACTAGTTACCACAATGATGACGCGTTCGGTAATTACTTATTATTTTAATTGGAATTTGTACAACGACGTAAACATTTACGATAAGGATTTTATTGTTTATCCCTGAACACTTAACAAAAATGGCAATAACTCACGTTATCTTATTTTCTTAAGGTTCCGTACCCAAAGAGTAAAAACGGTACGGTATTGATAAGGTTAGACTGTCCGTCTGTCTGTCACCAGGCTGTATCTTATGAACCACGAGAGCTAGACAGTTGAAAAGTTGAGGGGTTGTTTTGTACTTGCACTCAGCTGTGTTTGATGGATCATAATACCCACTACGACTTACCACTATACCGAACCTGTGTTGTTATACCTACTTAGTGTCGGCGGTGTCCTACTTGTGACCATTTTAAATATTTTTTGGGAAATGATGTAAAAACTATTGGAATCCATTCAGTTACTGAACTATATTTAGGTTTCGCATAAATTAAAAATAATGTTCTATTTGTGGGGAGTACCTTAGAATAAATGTGATTAATTTTGTCGTTTTTTGCTACGGACGGCACCTACGGAACCCTTCGTGTGCAAGTCCGACTCGTACTTGGCCGGTTTTTTTTTTAAATTTTAAGACATTCTTGTCTATGAAGAAACTATTGCAACTATACCAGACATTCTTCTCATTTATTATATTATAACAATTAATTATTAATTTAATATTATTGATTAATTTAATAAGTTTTTCATACGCCCCGGAAATAATAAAGGTAAGTGGAGACGTTTCAAAAATTGACCTGCTCCGAACCCGGAACAGGTCTATAAAAAGAAATGATGGTCAACGAGGACGACCAACTTATGAATGTACATTTTGGGTAAGTTACGTTGACCTATAGTAACCCCACGTTGTCAAGTCTTTACATTACACCAGTGACATCTATATTTTTTTTCTTTTCGTTCACTAAACCTCAGAGTTAATAATTCATCAAATACCTTTTCCCGCTCTGGGTGGAGCGAAAGGAAGTGTCAGACTTTTACTGACTAAAACCCATCCATGTTTCTTCAGTTGCCCTTTGCGTTTCCAGCCAGACTAGTACTTCATGGAAAGCTGGTCTTAGGGCCAAAGCTGCGTTAAGCGTTTCGTGAGGTCGCGCGTGTATCGTGTGCAGCGGTCCCCGTCGCGGTAACCGGATTATTACGCAGTGTCGCTAGTTCAACTATAATTTGTGTTATTACGTAGCAAAAAGGGCGCGGGGCGCGGCTGCCCGGATGGAGCACTTTTGTATGGGACCCGCATAACGCAGCGTTGGCCTTATATTCCGATTACACAGGGGGAGATGTCGTTTCAAAAAACATAAAATAGAGCTTTTAAGTTTAATAAAAAAAACCTATATACACTAACGTCCATGCAAGAGAACTATAAAAGAGAGAGGTTTAATTAGAAGCTTTTATTAACTTGCAATGTTCATACATATGTTAAAGTAAAAAAAAAACAGTCACCTACCCCTAAACGATTTACCTGCAATTTTGCAGATAGGTTCAGTTGGATGACAATGCATGTTTAGCTAAGTGACGTCATTATCCAACTATATATCAAATCCAACATGGCGGTTAAAATATTGTAAGTAGTAGTAGTGGAGTATTTTGTAGTATTGTTGTTGTTTGTTTTCTTTCCTTGTGTACCAAAGAAACATGTTTTCTTTTTTAATTTTGATGCACACCTATATTATGAGTATCAATTAAAAGGGTTTGTATGGCGGTCAATTTTTTAAAAGCCTTTTTTAAAATAGCAACTTAAGCAAAAAAAAAAAGTAACATTAGGCATGTATCTTGTTTTATAATTCCTATGTTGTACTTTTTGTTCCTGTCTCATATAAAGAGCAAACTGAGTTTAAGATTTATTATTTTGTTTCAAAAAAGAAGAGCTTAGACGGAATATAAAACAAGTAAATTAAATACTAAATCTCGTTTATGTCTGAAATCGTGATACGAATGTGTATCTTAAATTTTACGATCCGGCTAATTTTAGGTTTATCCCGTGCTCTTTACATATTTTTTTGTTAAAGTATTTAATTAAAATATGGTCAACCGCATTTTAGTAGAAGTAAAGTAGGTACACATGCACTTTGAAAATTACAATCAAACTGTTTAACAAAAAAAAAATATTGACATTAGTGGTTATGTTAACTGTACTTACCTATATTAGCAAAAATAATCGACTTAAGGCTTATAGTCCCTTGAACCATCTGGCCAAAATTATGCGGACGCACTTCTTGCACTCGCCTAGGCGGCAGTACGCAAATCTGTGCATTTGCGGCTGGAAAGCGCGTGGCTGACCTTTGAATACATTTTCTTTACGAAGTATTGATTGATTTCTAAAGATCCAAGCCGTTTCGAAGGAGTAGGGAAAAGTTGCGAAATTGCTAAATATTTTTTTTTGACAAAAGTATTAATAGCACGAAAAAATCAAATGTTGATAATGTTGTTCATGAATCTATAATAAACACATATTTTTTTTAAACCTATTAACCTGGCCGTTACAGAGGAGTCAGTCAGTTCAGACAGTCACAGTTTTATGGCACTTTTCGGGCGCTTGGGCCTTAGCTTAACACCTAACCTAACAAACATAAAAATCTGAACAAATTCATTGTGTGTACAACTTAAGAGTGGAATTTCTTGCCAGAGTCTTTTTCCTGATAGCTGCAATCAGGGAGTCTTTGACTCAAGAATAGACAGGGTTACTTCTAGGCAAGCGAGCTTTATCGTCGACCACATCGTCGTTTATCATCAGCCCCCCCTAGCCAAGTTACACGACCGTTTCGATTCGACCATCTTGCATTGAACGCCTCGATCTGGCCACGCCTCCAATTCCTTTGTTCTGACCACGGTTGAGATGACGTCAGAACAAAGGAATCGGAGCCGCGACCGCCTCGATGCAAGAGAATCGAAATTGTTTTTTTTTTGGTGGGGAAAATCATCCTATGACAACACCCGCTCTTGGGCGGAGCGGGAGATAGTGTCAGACTCTTACTGACTAAAAAACCCACCCCGTTAAACTTTCGGATAATCCTGGCCCCAGTAGTCTTCGACCCAGCTGGGCCCCTGCTGTTGCTGACAATTCTTTGAGGCGCGCGGGAACAGTGCGCACCGTCGAGGATTTGGACTTGGTCATAACCTGGCTAAGCTTTCGGGTCAGATAATGGTGAAGCACGAACGTATTGATAATATTTAAAAAAGTAATATGATTCAAGAAATAACTTGAGCAAAGGCAGGTATCACTATCTCTATGTTACATCAAACGGTTGAAATAATACATCTTATCGATTTACAGTGGGACGGCTCCATCAATCAAAGTGCTGGACTTACTCAACTATCTGTAGGCTCAGCAGCCTGAAGCGTTCACTAACTTAATCAGGAACAAGGTTCGATTGTCCTGTTGTATAGTTTAGTGGTCTTTAAAAAATAAAACGTGGTTAAGTATACACCGTTAAATTTTAATCGTTTTAATCCCGAGGAGGGTCGATCCGGTATATGAAACTATCGATTTGTAAAGATAAAATTAAAAAATAAAGTAGGTACTTTTTTTTCAAAACTCGTATTAATTTACGCATGTACGAAATTAATTTCTTTAAGAAAACGTCAGCTGAGCGAGTTCAATGACCTGTAGGTAGTTTGTACGCAACGCCGACTAATAACTACAGGTCTTTGAACTCGCTTAGCTGACGTTTTCTTAAAGAAATTAATGTATAAATATGTACTGATATAGGAGCAGTGGTGGCGGAGTGGTAATGGCCCCGTCTTACGAGTTGTAGATCGCGGTTTCGAACCCAGCCTGGCACATTGCTTTATGTAATTTATTTGATCACACTCTCAAAACGGTGAAGGAAAACATCATGAGGAAACCGAGGCATGTTCCAAAAACAAAAATTCCAAGACATGTGACATTCACCAACCCGCACTTTGTCTGCGTGGTGGATTACGGCCCATTCCCTCTCCTGGAGAGGAGGCCTGAGTCCTAGCAGTGGGAAAATAAAAAAGCTGATGATGATGATGTACAAATATGGTAAATTTTAAGTTGTGCTATAATATTATTGGAGGTTGCATGAGGTAACGTTCCTTGTTAGCATAATGGCTGATTAGAAAAATTAACCTTTAGAATACGATTGATAGAAAAAAATGAATTATAATATAGGCAATTTAAATAGATAATGTAATTATAAAGTTAATACTTTATAATTACGAGACTCAACAACAAAGAAAAGAAAATAATGAAAGAAAGAAAATGAAATGAAAAAATTAAATGATGATAATGGTATGATGATGAATGGATGAAAGAGGTTGGGATGGCTAATGCCTCCCAACCTCTTCATCTGTTCTGTGATTATTACTAACCTGTAAAAACCGATTGAAAACCCATATCTAACCGATCATTTATCTAAACAATTAAAACTTATACCAACTTCACAAAGAAAAGCGAAATAATTGTTGCTGAACGAACACAAACAGGTTGCTCCGCATTGTGGAAACTTCTTAACTCCATGGATTTCGCAACAACTGTAGTCCGGCTAAGTATTTGTAATTCGAATGCATTTAAGGCGTATAGTCCCTTTAACATCTGCCCGGAGTTAAATACACATATACTCGTACTGCTGTCTGCACCCGCATGGACCGCTGTTGAACTTTAAAACTATTTTTTTTTTGAGAAATATTGGTTGATTTACATAATAATGCTATGTAGGTACGTACGTTCTGAAGAAAACATAACCAGGAGTTTTTATGAGTAGACATATTTCTAAAAATGAAAGCAGTTTGTAGGAAAAACAAGCGAAGAAATATCACGTTGTTAAAATGTATTTTTTTTAGCAAAAGTCATATTAAAAAGAACATGATTATGTTGATAATCTACACCAATAATAATATGAAGAGGTTTGTTTTATTTTTCTTTGTAGGAGGTAATTTCTGAAAGTGCTGGACCGATTGCTAAAATTATTTCACCGATAGAAAGCTGCTTTATTCCTGAGTGACATAGACTATATTTTATGTATGCAGACGAAGCTGTGGGCAAAAGCTAGTGTCATATATGAGTCTATAATAAATATATATATATTTTTCAAATCTATTAACCTGTTATCTAGAAGAAGGCTTCAGAAAGTCACTGTTTTATGACACAAAATGGGAGCAAGGGCCTTAAAAAAAATCTGGCCGAGCTTGCAACACTCGGCAATGTGTCTGGCACTTGTAAGACGTGTTTAAAACTAGGTTTTTTTGTGTGAGATATAAATAAACCAGACGTAATTAAGGACATGGGATTAATTGCTGGTATAATAAGGATGTAAGGTTTTTTTCGTAAGTTTAAGCTAGTTTAGGCTTATTTAGTGTTTACGCCGTAGGCTCATGATGTTACACTAATATTGTAAAACCTAGAATTTGTATTGACGTGTGTGTAATATGTATGTGTGAGGGGGTGTAGTTATGTTGATATCTTCATGCTCAATTGGTTGAACGGATTTAGATAAAAGGCACATTTGTAAGCCATTTCCTGGAATAATAAGTTATAGTGTAAATAAGTATGTTGTGCATTTGATGCGGGCGTAGTCGCTGTCAGAACCTAGTTATATTATAAAACTTTGACCCTGTGTTCTAAGGCTTTATTTTTACGCTTAGGCTCACTTTTCAGCTGATAAATATCTAAGTTTACATTGCATTTCGCGACACATAATAAAATGTACCCCCTTATGCCTAATCAGCATAATGTAAACATCGAAATAATTATTTCAATTTAAGCAGAATTTACAATTAGTATTGTTGCCGTTTGCGTGTTTGTAATTGCTCCATTTTGAGTCTGTCAGAATGATTTTCGATTAGAATCTGTTTAAAACATCTATAAATCTTGTAAAAAACAATTTATAGGCACGCATATACTTGCATAAATTACCCACACGTATGAGATCAGGGGCAGAGCTATTTACTTTACCGACCGACTTCTCAATACTCTATGATACAATATATATTTTTTTAAAGTTGACAAAAAATAACGCTTGTTTTGACATTTGATGTGTTTATTATTAAGGTTATGTGACCGTCTGTATTACATTATGTAACCAGTAAAAAACACTGTATGTAATTAATTGTACACGACCGAGGGTCGACTTGGAGGGATATCAATAACACACTACCGGATTTGCGTCACTTCCATATATTCAAACTTGGTTACAATGTTTCCCGATAGGTGCGCTGCTGCTGCTCGTTTTCACAAAAAAAACCTCTAGACCTAGGTAAACAGCCGTAACGAAACCATAGCGCGATCTAACTCGATCCTAACGCCATCTAGGGAGACAAGCGGTACTAAATTTTGCAAACTACATTATTTTAGGTGATCGCGCTATGATTTCGCTTCCTGCTCAGACATACCGCCCACCAAGGACATACTGCCCAATGTCCTTCAACGCCGCCCACCGTGCTAAAGTAATTTCGATTATTTGGACATGGGTGTATAAATGTCATTGGTAAGAAGTTTAACCAATTAACAACAATAAGCTAATATTATTACAAGTTTCATGTAAATATAAAGCACTAAAAACATTATAAATTAACAAGTTAATTGGTTACAGGGAGCACACACAGCTTAGACGTCGGCCTTTTTATGGTCGATGCCTGTGTACGTATAGTTAAAACACGAGTAAGACCATCCAATCCCGGATGTTTCTCTTTAACCCTACCTAATAACCACTTGCCAGGGGGCAAGTTATCTTCTTTTACTAAAACCACATCACCAACCGATGGTTCCGGAGTTTTGTAGGCCCACTTATGCCTCTGCAAAAATTGGTGAAGGTAGTCATGCGACCATCGACGCCAGAAATCTTGCATCATTCTCTGGTGGAGTTGCCATCGATGTAAACTATGTGCATTAAACGCTTCATAGTTTGAGTCTGGAGGCACAACAAGTGGTTCCCCCACCAGAAAATGACCCGGAGTTAAAACCATTAATTTGTCCTGATCCTCCACATAGGATAATGGTCTCGAATTGAGGCATGCCTCTATTTGCGCCAACACTGTCGTTATTTCTTCAAATGTTAGCGTAGAATCTCCTATCACCCTCTTAAGGTGATACTTAGTGGACTTGATTCCTGCTTCCCAAAGTCCGCCGAAGTTTGGCGAGTGTGGAGGAATAAAGTGCCACTCAGTACCATTTGTGGCAAGTTCCTCTGCTAATTCAGGAAAGGTAGAGCTTTCCTCTTTAAATAAATGCGACAATTCACGTGCAGCACCGACAAAATTAGTGCCGTTGTCACTATGCAATTCCGCACAACGACCACGCCTAGCAACAAATCGTTTAAAGGCCGAAATGAAGCCTTTAGAGCTCAAATCACTGACGGCTTCTAGGTGTACGGCCCGAGTTGCCATACACACGAATAAAGCAATGTATCCCTTATATGATTTGTTGCCTCGACCCTTTGATACTCGTATATTTATTGGACCAGCGTAATCTACACCGCTACTTAAAAACGGTTTATTGGGTTTCACACGAGCTGTTGGTAGTTGTCTCATAAGTTGCGTTCTTGCCTTAGCCGTATATCGAATGCATCTCACACATCCTCTTACGTGCTTTTTAGCTAATAGTTTGACTCCGATGATCCAATATTTGGCCCTTAGGTATGTGATCATCAATTGAGGACCACCATGCATTGTTTGAATATGAGCTTCCGCTATCAATAAATCTGTGAAAAACGACTCTTTTGGAATTAAAATAGGATGTATTCTTTGGTAACTTAACTGTGACATTTTAAGTCTACCTCCAACTCTAACAATCCCTTTTGAATCCAAAAATATATTTAATGATTTTAAACTTCCATTTTTCTCACATATCTGATTCTTCCTCAATTCTGATTCTAAGCTTTTCAGTCTTTTTTCAGCTATAGCCTTTGACTCACCAAACTTTCCAATCAGCGCTACATCTTGGAACGGTAACCTTACGACATACCTGCCATCTTCATTACGCCATGTAGAAGTCGTAATTAATTGTTCACATCTGACTTCATCCTCTGTGAGCATCTTTTTTGTCTTAGATGGCTCGGCCTCTAATTCCCAAAACTTTCGCAACACTTCATCATCTTGGACAGTAGAGTGCATCACGGTAAGATGCGATTGAATTTTATTACTATTTTCTACTTCGACCGTCCCTGACAATATCCAGCCTAAAGCGGTGCCCTGCGCTACGAGTGTCCCGCTTGCGTTCTTTTTTAACCCGTCCCGAATAACTTGACTGTATACTTCAGCACCTAATAAAATATCAATTTTATTAGGCCTGAAATATTCTGGATCGGCCAACTCAGTATCAACTAGATCCGCCCATTCCACCCTAGTCACTTTCGTAGATGGGAGAAGGGCTGTGACCGATTTCAGGACGTAGGCGGTTACTTGTAGTTTAAACGCTGGATCAATTCTTGAACCAATCGTTAAAACTACTTTGGCAGTTGACGAAGTACTTTTGTCTCCACCCATACCTAATACTGTATTTTTTGAAGGTATTTTCTTCAAACCCAAATACTGAACCATTGATTCAGTTACAAAGGATCCTTGTGATCCCTGATCCAATAACGCCCTTACCACGCGGTACGTCCCATGTTTCGACTCAGCCTTTAATAAGGCTGTGGTTAATAACACCGCTTGACTGGTGTTTCCTGTCGAATGGCATGAGACTAATGGTTTATTCTCCATTTTTGCGTTATCATCCTTATCCTCATAATCAGTTGATGAGGTTCCCTCACGAGCAGCTGAACTACCCTCACCAACTGGCAACCCAGAAACACCCGTTGGGTGTAGCAAAGAATGGTGGCGGCGTTTACACACCTGGCACCTGTGAGTGTTTTTGCAGAACCTAGCAGAGTGGTTACTATTTAGGCAATTAAAGCACAAGTTCTTTTCTTGCACAATATTTCGACGACTATCAGTAGACTCTTTAGAAAACTTAGGGCAAGATGAAATTCTATGATCAGCGGAGCAATATGCGCAAGTTACATTTATTTTATCCTTTATTACATGAAATGACTGTGTACTCTTAGGATCTTTTTCTATTTTGCTATCCAGATTTTCCAAACCACGAAAGCGACTTATTAGAAATTCACTCAACTGATTGAATGTCGGCAAACCATCTGTGGGATCTGAAGCTACCTGAAACTCCCAGGCTTTCCTGGTTTCTTTGTCTAATCTTGTACTAACTATATGAATTATCAAGATATCCCAGGATGAAACATCAATTCCCAAATTTTTTATTGACTCCAAACAATCAGATGTAGTACTTATTAACCTTTTAATCTCCGTGGCTGATTCTACCGTCAAAGACTTTTGACCGAATAGACGTTTCAAAATACCATTTGCCAGAAACTTTTTATTATTATACATCAACTCTAATTTTTCCCAACTAACCTTATAATTGTCTGAAGTAACATTTACATTTCTCAACAAGGTTTCCGCGTCTCCGGTTAAATAACCTTTGAGATAATACATTTTCTGTGCATCATCCAGCCTTTTATTGTTATGAATTAACCCGACAAATAAATCCCGAAAGGTCTGCCACTCTCGGTATTTACCGGAGAACGTGGGAATTTTTACTTCAGGCAATCGAAAGTTAGAGACTTCATAACTAGTTCCTGGACTACTACGCATATCACTACATTGTATCGGTTTACCTGCACATAAGAGTTCTTTTAAATCGCTTTTAAATTGCAAATAAATTTCTTCTACGTCATCATAGACACCTTCTTTGTGATATTTGGAACTACACAAATCTGCCCGTTTAATTTCGCTAATTATTTTTAAATGAGTCGTATAAAACATATTCCAATGTTGTTCCAAGCTTTCCAAACGTGTTTCGATGTAAGAAACTGTAAGCCGGTCTTTAGGACATTTTTTAACATTTGCTCTAGCCTTCACAATTTTAGACTTAATGTCCTCTTGAATATCATTATACGAATCCATTTTTAAAAACAACAATACAAGTAACAACAGAAAAAACACAAAAAAATATACGTGGTTATAAAACAATAGACTTGTGATAGCAGTAATCACAACTATTTAACTTAATGTCTCTAAAAACACTTTGAACTTTTTCCAATATTAACTTCAACAATTAGTCAAGTTAACTTAACGGTTTAGAATTTTTTACAAGTGTTTTTAACTTAAATTTTCGAAATTTGGGCATAGGTTCCCCGTTCCAACCACTTTTTGCCTAAATATTTTACAAGTCCAAAATTGAACTTTTGAATTATGTTTGTAAATGTACTCACGGTTTTTCTTCACAACTGTACACTCACTCACACTGATGACCGACACTTGCACCATACAAACGGAGCCCTCTGCTTAGCTGCTCTCCCTCATTGTCTGCTTCACCTCCCTTGCGCCGTTCCTCCAGGGTGTCACAGCCAGACCTGGCTGCCGATGCTGTAGCTCCAACAGGCTGCTCCTGGCTCCAGCTCCACCCGGCTCCGCCTCCAACTCCTGGGCACCTTTCACTTGGTACCCGCTGAAGGGGCTGCTCTGGACAGCGATCCACTGCCCAGTACTGACGCGCAGGGTGGTAGTCACTTCCACCACCAGTGACCACCAAAAACACTCGCGACCATATCCGGCTCGAAGGACCATGTACACGACCGAGGGTCGACTTGGAGGGATATCAATAACACACTACCGGATTTGCGTCACTTCCATATATTCAAACTTGGTTACAATGTTTCCCGATAGGTGCGCTGCTGCTGCTCGTTTTCACAAAAAAAACCTCTAGACCTAGGTAAACAGCCGTAACGAAACCATAGCGCGATCTAACTCGATCCTAACGCCATCTAGGGAGACAAGCGGTACTAAATTTTGCAAACTACATTATTTTAGGTGATCGCGCTATGATTTCGCTTCCTGCTCAGACATTAATTATTATTTTATTGTTTCTTTCAGTTTCGTTCTTAGTTACATTCTAGGGTCTTTCTTAAATGTCAAAACGGGCCTTTAATTTTTTAACGATTTTAATTTACCTTGCTAATTTTCATAGTGTTAAGAATAAAATTATAGTGTTTCATTATACCTACTCTTTAAATTATTCGGTTAATCACACTAGTCTAAGTCGCTGGCAGAAGCTAGTATTAAATAAATGTGTCATAACTCTGCTGTTCTTAAGCTAAAGTGCCGTTAGGTAAAATTTGGCGGGTTTTCATTTTTTGATGCCAAGATTATCAGCCAACATTTCTATCTATATGTCTAAGCAGTATTTTTCTTCTATTAATAGATGTCTGGTTTTTTATGTAATTCAAAGCTGTTTTTTTGTTGATAATGGCATTATATCTATAGTGGCGAATAGAACATGGTGCGTCTAAGCACCATGTACTGGTGTTTCTGAGTTGTCAAGGTTTCGGTAGCATCAATCAACTCGCAAGCACACTGTTTACAATAGAGATGTTACGGAAGTTAAATTCCGATTTCGGTTCCAATAATTTGTGATCGGAAGTTATATCGGAGGTCGATGTACAGCGGCTGCGGTTGCCACGAGTAGCGCGTTCAAACACGTTTAAGGTAGAACTACACTGCGCACACGTGGGCTACACACGCCGATCTGGGAGCGTCGGTCTCCATACATTTTATATGGAAAATAGACTGTTAGAGCTACACTTGACCCACGCCACGCGACGTCGTTCTACGTACAAATCAGGCGTGGGCCACGTGTGCGTCGGTCTAATGTAGTTCTAGCTTTATTCTTGTCGCAAGGAAAATCTCTCTCTTCCCAAGCTTTCTGACATTTGGCATGTTGTGAGTTTGCGCTTTAATTTATACTTATCGAATTTTTTATTATTTTTTATTGCGTTTCATTTGACACTTCTGTCTCCGCCTCCGATTCCGATTCCAGTTCTAGTTCTGGTTACAATTCCGGTTCTGATTCTGGTTCTGATTCCGATTCTGATTACGGTTCCGATTCTGGTTTCGGTTCCGATAAACCAAATTAAAACTTCGCTTGCGAATTCGCTTTCAATGTAACAGTTTCCGTAACATCCCTAATTTAGGCCCGTATTAATAAACGTACCTCAGCCCAAGAACTCGTACTTAATACCAAGCTTGAGGTCTTGATCGTATTAATAAACGAAATTCACAAGCTTAAGCTCAAGCTCAAGTTCGAGCTCAAGCTCAGCTTAGGTTTACGGCATCAGCCGAGTGTTGTCTGATTAATAAACGAAACTTGAAACTTAAGTTTACAACAATCTGTGTACTTGAGCTGCCAGATCATGAGTGTAGACCGACCGGGACTTGAGGTCCTGATTATCGTAGCGCGAGACATGGAGTTTGTAAATATTTTGGGTCGAATTAATTAGGTATTGCGACGAAATAGAGAGTACTATTATGCTATTTTATGGCCTTTGCGATATCGTTTATCAAAAATTGATGTAAGAAATGCTTCAAATCCTTTTGGATTGCCAAGTAAATAAAAAAAAAAACAGATTTGATCAAGATTTTATATTCCCATTAAAAGGCATTTTATTTTAAACTTCGGCCAATATGACGTAGGTAATCGTTCACGTAAGCAAAGCTTGAGTACGCATTGAGGAGCTGATCTTGGTAATTGAGATCCTGTACTCGTGTGTTTATTAATTAGCAAAGATCTTGAGCTTCTGTCATCGTATAATCGGGGATCAAATGATATCACACTTGAGGACGGAGTTCAGCATCGTTTATTAATACGGGCCTTACTAACTAAAACCACGTCTAAATAACTGTGGACATGAAATATAACTGTCTATGTGCTAATTAATAATCTGGCAGCCATGTCTTGATTAGTCCCGGAGTGCGGGATTAGCTCGAAATCCCGCTGCACGGAGGATTTACAACACATTTGTTTATTACCCGCGCCATGCAGCAGCCGAACTTCAAAAGAGGATTTTGTACTGAGCATTTTGACGTATTTTTAGCATTTCCGAGATCTTGAATTTTCTTTGAATTTCAGTGGTTATTTGTGTAGTTGGGATTTCGGTGTTTTAATCAACGTTGAATTGGTAGGAATATTGCTTTGGTTAGTAATATTAGAGGATATTGAAAACATAGACACTAATATTATAAAGAGGTAAAGTTTGTTTTTTTGTTTGCAAAAGGCTCTCTTTCTCCGAAAAACGAAGTTTCAATCGAAATTCGGCGTGTTTCCTACCACGGTTCATTTCGTTCCCAAAATTTCATACGAACAAAAATTGTTTGACGTATGTTTTATTCCTGAGTGACATAGACTATATTTTATGTAGGGTGAAGCTGCGGGCAAAAGCTAGTAAATAATATAAAGGTTTCCTGCCAACTCTATGTCAGAAATCTATCCCTCAATGGATTCAAGAAGTCAAAATTAAAATTTTGCCCCACACTAGGTGTTTTCATTATGGATAGCCTGACCACTATCTCACCGATGGTAATCGATGAGTGGTCGACGACGCCAATTTCTCTTGTATCGTGAGTGGGTCAAAAAAAAACTTTCTTTCTTTCTATCGGTGTAAAAATTTTAGCAATCAGACCAGTACTTACTTTCAGAGATTACTTCCTATAAAAAAAAAATCAAATAAATAAACCTTACCTACCTCTGTATTATATTAGTCTAGATGTACATTGATGTAGGTTGTATGGAAATTAACTATACAGTCTTGTTAAATAAACCCTTGGACATCCCATTTGAAATTCCTGAAAACCAGAGCCGAACTCACTAGCCCAATATCTTGAAATTCTTCAACATGAAATAGTTAGAGGTTGGGGGTTATTAGGGACAGCGAATATTTGGCAGAAGTGGATAAGAAATTAATTATTATTTTGATATTGGGATCAAGCTGCAAAAGCTATATAGCTACAAAGGTCTGTATCAATTAGGTACGCCTCTCTTATTAAAATTAACTTAGAAAAGGCGTTAATCTATTTCAAAATAAAGAAGGAAATATCTTAAAATAAAATGAAAATACGCGCAGGAGAACCAAGGTTACCGATATAGCTCGAAGAATCATTAAATTTAAGTGGCTAAGGTTCTCGAGCGGCGACCGCGCACCTAGAACCTGTCGGTCCCATCGACCATCATCCGTCCTACGAGCAATGTGTCCTACCCATTGCTACAATTACCGGCACGGATCTTGAGCGCTGGCTTCAAGTAGCGCAGAAGTCAAATATTCGGTCTCTTTAGTAGTGCGAAGTGAGACGCGGGGGCGGGGAGTGTCAGTGATTGGCTCGCCGCGCCAGCGTGTCATAGACGTCACTCGTAATTCGTTCTCTGCGTTGCTGCATGTATCTAACAACGACGACGATTGGCTCGCCAATGTATGGAATTTGCAAAGCGATCCCCACTCTGACGCCGAGTGCACAAGATTCGTTCCGGTATTATTGTGCTTAAGTTTGGCGATTATTCGGGTTTTTGTATAAGCTGTATTACTTTTTGGTGTACAATAAAGTCTATTCTATTCTATTCTATCTTCGTTCTCCTGCGGATATCTTCATTCCTGATGCAACCACGCAAGGAAACTCCGAGCATAGCCCTTTCCTTTGCCCTTTGCGTGACTTGAAGCCTTCTGATGAGGCCCATTGTTAACGACCAATTGCTTCTCAAAAAGGTTTAATTAACGAATAATATTTGACTCTGATATTACATTTATTTTGTGCACGAGTGATTTAGTTCAATTATGTGGAACTAGTTACCTATTAATAACTAATGATAATTATTTGACTAGCAGCGGAAGCGTTATAGTGAGCAGCATTCATTGTTATAATTAAATAATAAATGGTCAATAAATTATGCAGTTTAATCAATGTTTATAATAACAATGTACCTAGGTATTTGTTGCGTAATCTAATATATAAAAACTGGGCAAGTGCGAGTCGGAGTCGCGATCTGAAGGTTCCGTACTAACTTACTTTTCAATCCTGAATGTGTCTCGAAGATTTTTCCGAATTGCAATAAAAGTTAGTGTGGTTTGTGTGGTGTGGTTTGTGTGGTGTGGTATGTTAGTGTGGTGTTGTTAGTTAAGTAAATATAGAAATAAATCTTAAAAAATATTTTTTTTTATACATTACAAAAAAAAAGTTTAACATTTATTCCTTTACTTGTGCTGTAAGACCTTGTTTTATGCCTTTCAGGATTCTGAGTCAACAGGAAGACACATCTATGAATTTTGATTCCTTTGAGAGTATCGAAATATACGTTTTTTGTGTGACATAAACGGTCGTATATCTTTTTGTTTCGTTAACTTAGAAATATCGTTTTTTCAAAGCTTCAAAGGACTGCAGACATGCGTATATGGTTTAAATTTCAATCCGATACCTCCACGCATTCCCAAGATAAAGAGTCTTGACAGATAGAATGACGGACACCAAAGTGATCCTATAAACTTATAAAGGTTCCATTTTTTGTTTTGTGGTACCTACGGAACCTTAAAAACTGTTGTCAACAACAATAAGTATTTATTGGACGTTTTTCTTTTTTTTATCGACAATTGATCAGTACAAAAAAGTGTGACGCAGGTGTATTTAGTCCAATCTGTCACACAAATTAAAAAAAGGAAAGCATGTATGTATAGTAGGTACTATTAAACATAAAATAAAAGAGAATTGGGAAACAAAAATATCAATCCTCTTGTAAAAAAAAAAAGATATAGTATTTATAATATCTACATTATTTTACAAGAGGACAGGCAAGTGTCGGTAAACTCGCAAAGGAGGAGGCCGAACGCATCAGGCAACGGCGTTATCGCCGCCGCCGCCGCAACCGGGATTCTGATCCCGATTTCCGGCCACCGTAGGCGCGGGCTTGCGGACAGTGAGCAATGGGTAGCTCACTGTCCGGCCGTCCGGTAACTTTCCGGACCAAGCCCAAGTCGTCGACGGCGCGCACTGTTCCCGCGCGCCTCAAGGAGTTGTCAGCAACAGCAGGGACCCAGCCGGGTCGAAGCCTACTGGGGCCAGGGTTATCCGAAAGGGCGCTCAAGCCCCGGTAAGAAGGCTAGAAGGAACGGGGTGGGTCTTTTAGTCAGTAAGAGTCTGACACTATCTCCCGCTCCGCCCAAGAGCGGGGGATGTCAATGCATGATTTTTTCCCACCAAAAAAAAAAAAAAAGTGTCGGTAAAAAAGAAGAACGACCCATCAAGGGAACATTACTAATATTAATGCCTATGTATCCTACCTAGTATCTACTCATACTATGTATAGTCACGTAGATAGGTACCTAATTACAAACACAGGCTTCAATACAAATTAATGATCTGCTACAAACATTTCAATGGACAAGACACACATGAATACATTCGAGTAATCATAGACGTTTGACAATAAGGAGGAATCATTAAATGAAAGGGAATACAGACGTTATTATAAATACCTAACGTAATTAGGTAATTACATAATTAAACTGTGAAAGCGCCTACTTAAAGTGTTTGAGCAGCATGTAGTGGAAAGACGAATTGCTTAAATGTTAGAAGAAAGTAACCAATTTTATTTTCATGATATAATAACATAAAAGTATTTTGTAATTAAAATCTGTCATACATTTGCACTTCATTTAGTAACAGTCTGGTTATATCTTTCTTAATTGCAAGTACCCACATTTTTTTTCAAAAACAAATTCAACAATAAGTGATATAATTAGGTAATTATGGATTAGGTACCAAATATGGAATACAGCAAATATATTTATATAGATATAGATATATATATATATATATATATATATATATAGCCATATCTAAAAAAGTAATTTTAATTTACTTGCAAAAATCACAACCTAAAGTATAAAACTCTGCTTCAGCGCAATTATGCCTAAAGCCCATACATAAGACTACTTATCCATGTTTCTTCTTGAGCGTCTTAATATTACTTCAAAAACTTTTTCCACTGAGAAAATCCTACCATGGGCACACCGCTCTCTCAACTGCCAAGTTGAAACTAGTACGCTAGTACTTATTATAATTTTAAGAGAAAGAAGAGCACTGTTTTGTCCGGCTAGAAGTAGGTAATTTAGGAGAAATGGTGGTATACCATATTGGGATACCTATTTAGTTAATCTGTTACGTAGGATATTATTAATTTATAGAATAGTTTTTCATTTTAGAGAAAAATTGTGCTTATATTAATTATTTTCGTAGTACATTAATAAATCAACTATATTATGCTCATTAGTAGGTAAAGAACTCATAAAACCACCCCCCACGGCCGTTCATTTCTATTAATTCATGAATGTAAAAATAATACGATTCCTGTGAACCGAAGAAAAGAAAATAATGTCTTGAATTCCTTTGTAAACAGCCTTATTTCCTTGTAAATTAAGTTTTTTAATATTTTCATAACCTACATACATTATTATTTTAATATTATATAGAGCTTTTACATGTGATTCAGATGTTTCTTTTATTTGCTCAAACATGACTTTACTTACCTACAATTATTTCGGAAAACAATGCATGCAAGGTTTTTTTTTCCGGAAGGAGAATCATCTAATGACATCCCCCGCTCTTTATGAACAAATAGAGTTATGATAACATAATATTTACCACATTGTCATGGTGTGAAAATATTAATACATGTGTAGGAAATAATAAATAATAACAATAAGACTTATATAAAATGCATTAGATTAAATTGTTTGATTACAAAACTGCTTACAATAGAAATAGACAGAAGAATTTTGATGTAAAAATTGCGAAAAAACATTAAATTAAACATCGCACCGAACACATAATGCATAGTTACCTGGTTTTCCGTTCATCACGTTTATAGACTTCCTGAAATGTTTCAGTGGCAATTAATTAACAACGATAAATTCTTGGGCAAATATTTGTTTTCAGTACAAGACGAGGGTACATTTTATCACAGGCGATGACTGGAGGAAACGTTGCTTCTTGAAATTCTTACCCTTTTTACTGCTTGACATCTTCGAGGAGAGAATTGTTTGGAACTTTGCACTTTGGTACCTACATTTACATTTAGTAACCTAGAGTAGACCCTTTTTGTAGGTGTTCTGTACCTACAGTGTTTGAACATTAGGAGTTTAAATTCTTGAAGTTTTTGTCCAAAAGTGTTTTTTCTTGCTTAGGGTGGAGCGATAGGGCGTGTCAAACTTTTATTAATTAAAAAAATCCACCTATGTACGTGCTTAATTTTTTTTTATTTTTTATTGATAGGCTTGCGTTTGACCACCATCTCATCTGATGGCAAGCGATGATGTGGTCGACGATGGAGCACGCCTGCCTAGAAGTCACCTATTCGCTCTTGACTAAAAGACCCCTAAGTTGTAGCTATCAGGAAACGCAGACTCCGGCAGGGAATTCCACTCCTTGGCTGAACGCATAATAAATGTGTTCCTAAAACGCTTTGAGTGTATGGGTGGGATTAATTTACCCTTTGTGTTCCAGGATCACCTCACGTCCCAGACGCCATAAAGACGCCATAAGAAACGCCCCGGGTTATTGTAGCGTGGGCTTGCGGACGATGAACATTGGGTAGCTCGCCGTCGGGCCGTTCGGTAAGGACCAAGCCCAAGTCATAGATGGCGTTTACACGCCATCTCAACGGTGCGTCTTAAACTTGTCTAAAATAATTGGGAAACCGTGACCGTGGCAAAATTGTAAGGCTGATTATGTAAACGTAAGACAACATTAAAAGTAGATTTCCAACTATTGAAAAATATCTAAAGGAATACCTAGGTGTTACGGTATAGGCACCCCGCCTGCGCTATTATAAAACTAAACCATACGCGAAGTGTCATAAGTACCGAATACCCAAAACCTACGTCACACTATCACTCAATCAGTTCCAATAATATCCGAACATTAGTATGTTATGATTTTTAAAGAAAATATTCATAAATCGTTCAACTTCCAATAATAAGCGATAGATGGCGCTAGTAGTTACATGAACTTTAGACATTCATTGTAGATATTAAGTAATAATTTATAATATTACACTTTATGGATTTGTTTTGTATAATATATCATATCTGTTAAAATGAAATATTTACTTGCAGTTAATTATTAGATAAACTCTAATGTATATTAGATAGTCAATCTCTTTACTTTGCGCTGATTGGTCGGTCAGTCGACCGAGTGTTTGTGAAAGTGGGTAGTAGCAAACACGGGGGTTTTTGTAACGATCTTTTGGGACAGGGCGTTCTGCTTTGAGTTGTTGAACAGAAAACATGTCCGACTAATCTGTGTATTTGTAAATGATTGTTAATAGAACGTAAGTATGAAATTGTGTTTATCAAAGTGAATAAAATATTTATACAATTTATCCTGGAGTGTTTGAATTGTTACAATTCAGAAGTGACACGGACCAGACAAAAAGGTATGGTTGAACAAATATTATAACGTTTATCGAGAAATTTTCAACGCCCACCAATGTTAATTTCTATATCACATAGATACATAGTCGTTAATCTATCAACTATTCACATTAAAACTGTCAGCAGACAAATAATCTCGATATAACCTACAAAATTTTTAGTTAATATACATTTTGAGTACTATTTCTTGTATAAGCGTTTGGTCGGGGCTACACTCCGATAACGTTCATCTTAACAGACGTTTAACATGTGTTAGATAAACAAATTGAGAGAGAGAGCCAGAGCTTCACTCTGGTAGCGTTTTGATTTCTTTGTTTTACTTCTCACATCGACAATATATACTGCATTACGATCACGCATTATCTAAATGTGACACATTATATAATAACACATGAAATATTCAGGGTAATTGTTAATACATCGTAGCACTGATTTTTAAATCTCTATCTAATGATAAAGTATCGTATTGATTTTAAATATTTTATATCGAGACATGATATGGGTGAACTATGTATGTTCATCGGATTATGTTAGGGGGTGAACTATGTATGTTCATCGGATTACGTTAGGGGGTGAACTATGTCTGTTCATCGGATTATGTTAGGGGATGGACTATGTATGTTCATCGGATTATGTTAAGGGTGGACTATGTCTGTTCATCGGATTATGTTAGGGGATGGACTATGTATGTTCATCGGATTATGTTAAGGGTGGACTATGTACGTTCATCGGATTATGTTAGTGGATGGACTATGTACGTTCATCGGATTATGTCAAGGGTGGACTATGTACGTTCATCGGATTATGTTAAGGGTGGACTATGTATGTTCATCGGATCATGTTAGTGGATGGACTATGTACGTTCATCGGATTATGTTAAGGGTGGACTATGTACGTTCATCGGATTATGTTAAGGGTGGACTATGTATGTTCATCGGATCATGTTAGTGGATGGACTATGTACGTTCATCGGATTATGTTAAGGGTGGACTATGTATGTTCATCGGATCATGTTAAGGGTTAGACTATGTACGTTCATCGGATTATATTAAGGGTGGACTATGTATGTTCATCGGATTATGTTAGGGGGTGAACTATGACCTGTTCACCAGTGTACATATGTGTACGATCTTACTAGAAAGTACACTACCCACTAGTTGTGTGTAAGCGCATCGTTGCCGGTTGATAGTGAGCTATGTATGCTTGCTAAATTCTCTTATTCTTAATTATGCCTACAAATATGTGCAGTGATAACAGGAAGAGGTTATGTGTGCCTAAATTGAAGCTAAATGAGCTTGAGATTTTTTTTTTTTTTTTAGCCAAATGTGCCAAGTATTTTAGACCAGTATCATACTCACCCAAATTTCTTACTGATGGTGACAGGCTCGTGTATTGAATCATTCGATTCCCTGCAAATGTGTGAACTGAATGGTATTGATATGCGCGTCATGTTCGTAATCGAACGTTGACAAGACTAAACACCTCTTATATGCTGGTGATTCATTTTAGTTTCTATATTTCAAATTGGGTTGCTTTTCCTTTCTTTATTTTCATCGAATTCGTATAATGATAAATGATAAATGATAAATGATAAATGATGATTTATAAATGATAAATGATAAATGATAAATGATAAATGATAAATGATAAATGATAAATGATTGATGATTGAAGATTGAAGATTGAAGATTGATGATTGATGATTGATGATTGATGATTGATGGTTAGTGATTGATGATTAGTGATTGGTGATTGGTGATTAATGGTTAATGATTAATTATTGGTGACTAATGATTAATGATTGATGGTTGATGATCAATGGTTAATGGTTGATGATTGATGATTGATGGTTAATGGTTGGTGATTGATGATTGGTGATTGATGGTTAATGGTTAGTGATTGATGATTAGTGATTGGTGATTGGTGATTAATGGTTAATGATTAATGATTGGTGACTAATGATTGATGATTGATGGTTGATGATCAATGGTTAATGGTTGATGATTGATGATTGATGGTTGGTGGTTGGTGATTGATGATTGATGATTGATGATTACTGATTACTGATTACTGATTACTGATTACTGATTAATGATTAGTGGTTGGTGATTGATGATTGATGATTGATGGTTGATGGTTGATGGTTGATGGTTGATGATTGATGATTGATGATTGATGGTTAGTGATTGATGATTAGTGATTGGTGATTGGTGATTAATGGTTAATGATTAATGATTGGTGACTAATGATTAATGATTGATGGTTGATGATCAATGGTTAATGGTTGATGATTGATGATTGATGGTTAATGGTTGGTTATTGATGATTGGTGATTGATGGTTAATGGTTAGTGATTGATGATTAGTGAATGATCAGTGATAGTGCTTTGATGAGGCCAAGAGTGTCTTTGATGAGGCCAAACGTGACTTTGATGAGGCCCAACGTGCCTTTGATGAAGCTAAGTGTACCTTTGATGAAGCCAAGCGTGCCTTGATGAAACCAAGCGTGCCTTGATGAAGCCAAGCGTGCCTTGATGAAGCCAAGCGTGCCTTGATGAAGCCATGCGTGCCTTTGATGAAGCTAAGTGTGCCTTTGATGAAGCCAAGCGTGCTTTTGATGAAGCTAAGCGTGCCTTTGATGAAGCCAAGTGGGCCATTTGATTTGGCCAGATGAGCCAATTAAGATTCGGGTTAAGTGTGCCCGGTGCAGATGAAGTTATCCTCAAGAGCGTAAGTAACGTATGAATTTACCTATAGTCTGACTACGTTGGTTTAATGCAGATGTTGTAAATGAATTGAATAATTTATTAAGTTTATTCATATCATTTTTGAACTGTTTATTGGATGAGATTTGAACATTCTGTTATAGTTTTTGAAGATATTATAGGTTTAGATAAATTGAATTGAAAGTATATTTTAACACTGGGATTTGATTCTTAAAAGAGTTTCAAATGAATGATACAAGTACTATTTCCTGTAAATGTTTTAACCACTGTTTTTTTTTTATTTTTGAGGACTTGGATTCCGACAGAACTACAGAAGGAAAAATTGCCAGTTTTATTGAACAATAGATAGTTCCTGGTTCAAACAGTACAGGCTTGAAGAAAAATGATGCAAAGAGACGATTTGGAAGGAATAAGACACCACCACGATGCAAGAAGCGAAGAGGTACCCCACGTTGGTCAAAGAGAGTGGTTGATTTTCAAGGAGGAAGGCGTTACAAGTATCGAGGTTAGAACATATCCATTGGAACTTTGTGATACGGGAGTTCTACCACTTCTGTAAATTTTTAGAGTATTTAAGTTTGATTAGAAAGAGTAATTATAATTGATTTGTATTAAGCAAGTAGGATCAGAAACTGACTATAAAATTTGTCTCAAAAACTTGCTAGTCTTACCAAGAGAAAATAGAAAATTTACGGAACCTTGCCAAGTTTTGTAAGTTAGCATCTCGTGACGAAGTGGTAAACTAAACTAAAATAATTTTATCTAATGAGCAGAATTATGGTCGGTTTCAAGCAGAAATGTTAGCTGGTAAGAATTAAGGTGTAACTTATGTGAATATTATTACGACAAATTAATGCTTATGTACGGATAACATATAAGTAAAAGAGCTGCAGATAGGAGTTTAAACACACGGTATTAATGATAAATCTATTAGGAATTGAGCCAAACCATTAAATTGTAGACGAGGAAATGGATTTATCACACGTTTTCAATTCCTGTGACGTGTGTATACTGTAGCAGAGACTGATTCCATAGATAGAGAACACAATGATATTTATTTTACAAGTAGGATAAAATATATACTATTACATGACCATAACTAGTTCTCGTCGTCCAGACTGAAATCGAAGCCGGTTCCTAAGATGATTATGATACAATGAATGATTTAAATAGAGCTAAATAATTACATCGTTATTTATTCGGTTAAGGGGAAGATGGATTGAAAATCCATACACTAGAGTAGAGGACCAATTTCAGGGTTTCAAATAAAAATGAAGTTTGACGAACAGTGCGATCCGAACTTCATTATTGGAACCTTTACTTGGTACGAAATCACGCACATATGCTGCTAATATTATTTGAGAGATAATTTTAGTACAATTAAGCCCTAAGCCTCTAGCCGAAGGATCACCTTTATTCTAAATGCTTAAGTTTCTGTTTTATATTATGCTTCCAAATAATGAAAGTAATGAACTCTGACTAAACGAGTCGCCACACAACATGTAGCAACATGGTGGCTACAGATTTGTGAGTTTCGTTTAACCGCTGAGAGTGTAAGATCTAGGACGCGTATGTCGATACCTTAAGCCGTAATATCATGTTTTCCACAGAAATTAAGACGAATACTGTTTCTGTTTATAGTATTGAGACGAGAATTGATCTAAATATCAACTTTTCGAATACTTTGACTAGAGACACAATAGAGGGACAATGAGGGGCCGGCGTTTGCTTAGGATTAAATGAATAAGATCTAGATTCCAAATTCTTATAGCTGAACCCTATGAAAAACCTAATGACATGAAGTGAATTCAGTGCGCGTAGATAATGAGGAATACTTTCGAACAAAAAGCTGATCAATTTTACTTTATGCTTACAGTCTCGCATAATTAACATTGACCAATGGTTTTGAGTACCTAATTTAGTGTTGGTTATAAAACATATTTGACAGTAGTTTATTAACTTGAATAATAGTGCAATCATGGATTTCTTTTAGATACCCTACTATCAAGAGCTTTTGCGATAGTCATAGTATTGACCTTGTTTTTAAAGCTGTATATTGTCTAAGTCGAGCGCGGTTTTGCTAAAATGTATAACCACTATTTTAAATCCCCTAGCAAAATAAAATGATTCCTATGACGAACACCAATGAAACATATACTTATGGCGTGTTATTAATTCTGTTAAATGTCCCACTAGACGGACTGCCACAAAACTACGTAAATATGTATCGTAATATTAATCTTTATCGAAATTAAGCATTATGTTTTCAAGAGTATTTATGTAGAAGTAAAATTCTTTTTGTTTCATCTCGATCGGATATTTCGTTTAAAAGTTATCACGTGTGTAAGATGTTAAGAGTTGGTACCTATTAATGAGTTATGGGCCATGGAGTTTTTTATCAACGTAAAATCCTGTAATAATCTTTTTCGAAACATATTTGTTGATGATTGTAAGTATAAGATCTTTGAAGAGAAATAAATACATTTATGAACGCGGTAATTTTGGGAAATACTGATTTGATATGAAAACTATTTAAAATATTCAATAGTCCATTTATTGAGGGAGGCAATTATAGGCAATATTTTATCTCGGTATTTCCACGGAAACGAGAAAAACGCGGGTGAAGCCGCGGGGCACAGCTAGTACGTTATAAATTTTAAGATATGAAGTGAGCGTCAATATCTGGGTTAGACTAGCAAAAAGATACTTTCGTTATCAGTAAACTCCTTGATACAGCATACAGCATAAGTAGTTTAATAAAGATTAGTAGATCTGATTGCAATTATGAGGGTAAAATTGAATTTGCCTCATTTTAAAATTCATAGATTAACTATTCTTCGTGTGATGAATACTATAAATATATGACGTGACGATAAAGCAAATAATCAAGACTAAGCCGAATGTTATGATTATGAATGTAAGACTCGGTTCCTTGTAGAACTGGAATTAAGTTTCATAATTTTAATAAAAATATCCTATCATGTTAATTGTAGTCGTGCGTCAGGAGATCGCACGATGTCGGATGGCCGAATGTTATGATTTTTAAAGAAAATATTCATAAATCGTTCAACTTCCAATAATAAGCGATAGATGGCGCTAGTAGTTACATGAACTTTAGACATTCATTGTAGATATTAAGTAATAATTTATAATATTACACTTTATGGATTTGTTTTGTATAATATATCATATCTGTTAAAATGAAATATTTACTTGCAGTTAATTATTAGATAAACTCTAATGTATATTAGATAGTCAATCTCTTTACTTTGCGCTGATTGGTCGGTCAGTCGACCGAGTGTTTGTGAAAGTGGGTAGTAGCAAACACGGGGGTTTTTGTAACGATCTTTTGGGACAGGGCGTTCTGCTTTGAGTTGTTGAACAGAAAACATGTCCGACTAATCTGTGTATTTGTAAATGATTGTTAATAGAACGTAAGTATGAAATTGTGTTTATCAAAGTGAATAAAATATTTATACAATTTATCCTGGAGTGTTTGAATTGTTACAAGTACAAGAGATAACGAGACATACACCGAATAGTTAACCAATACAATACACCCCATTTTACCGTTCAACTGTATTCGATTTCCACATGATAGATTTAATCGGATTCGATAGTAAACGCCCAGCGGAACCATTGCTGGTTGACATAAATCTTATGATAATATTGAAGGTAAATATTGGTATTCTGGGAATGGGAATGAATGTTAGTGAGCTGACCTTTCGGATTATGTGGACAGTTGAATGTAATGCCTCAAAGGTCACTAAAAGTGACTAAAGTACTTATATATATAATAATTGTAGATTATCCGAGTAAATCTATTATATTCTAAAAAGTACGAACATAGCATGTCAATAGGAAAAGAAATGGACGTAACAGATCTAATCTGTGAATTTTGGATACAACGAATTAAGGCCTATCGGGGTTACCATGACGTTCAAAGTAATATTGTTTTAATCTTGTTTCGGTGTGGGTAAGAGATGGCGCTAGACAACCTGTATAGCTTTGTCTCTTACGCACACTAAAACAAGATTAAAACAATCTTACTTTAAACGTCATGGTCTAGGTCTATGAGAATCATATGGCAACCTACTTGCTCCCTATTAAAAAAAACTAGTCAAGTGTGAGTCGGTTTCGCGCACCAAGGGTTCTGTACAAACACCTGTTTACTCTTGACCATAAAACCTCAGATTGTAGCTATCAGAAAACATAGACCATTTCCATCCAGTAGGTAATTCCACTGTTTAGCGTTCCTACCACTAAACAATGTGTGTGTGTCACTATGTACCGATGGCATCATACGAATATTCTCTGAAATATTGTTGAAGATGTATAAAACCAGAGATATAAAATTAAATGTTACAAAAATAAAATCATTTTAACACGAAATCCGATTTTCTCAGATTTCTCACCAGTTGGAATCGTTTAAATCATATTAGTTTCCTTTCATGACTCGGGTTTTCTTGTAAAAGGCGATTTTCTCTGAAGTGTGCGTCGTAAAAATAGACTGCAGCATGATTTATCATAGTATTAATATATAGGGGAAGTTTTGTTGGTACGTTTGTCATATGGAAAGGGTATTTTGAAAGTTATGGCCATGGTTCTGGTAATGGGACCCTGTTGCTAAGACTTCGCTGTCCGACTTTTTTTTTAATTGTTGATAGGTTCGCGCTTGGCTGCTATCTCACCTGATGGAAAGCGAGCGACGATACGAACGACGATGGAACGCCTTACCTACCTAGTAGAAACCTATTCACTTTCGACTTAAAGATTCTCGGTTTGTAGTTTTTTTTTGCCGTATTTTTCCACGGGTTTTACGTACGTACCTACGTATTTTCGTGCGGGAGTCCGACTCGCACTTGACTGGTTATATTTTCTGTGAATAAGAAAGTAAACAGTAAATGTGTGATGGTCTCTCTCATGCAATGTAGAACAATTCACAGAAGGTACTGGGGTCTCTTCATAGGACTTACACCTATCAGGAGCCTAATATATTCGTCATAGCAATGAGCGATGATGCGTTCTGTTTTGTTTAGTTTTTAATTTTCTTGGCCACTACGTTTTCGTCATTTTCATTAAGCACGTCTTAATTATCACTTCAATTCATTAATTAATTTATTATGCTTGACTAACACTAGGCTAACTAAGAACATTGTTACTAACAATATATGGAAGTAATTCTGAAATATTTTTTATTATTATTATTATCCCAGAGAGGAGGCCTGAGTCCCAGCAGTGGGAACATTAAAAAGGCTGAAGATGATGATTATTATTATTATTTCCTTTATTTTTCTTATATTACATATTTTTGATATTTTTAAATATTTTTAATATATATATATAAAAAAAAAAACATTTAAAAATATAAAAACAGTAGTCCACCGATGTCGGGAGCAGGGTCCAAGCTATCGGTGGTTAGGGCTCCAGAGACAGGAACTTCCTCACAATGCGAGCCGTATCGAGGAGTACTGCCTTTTGTATCTGGCCCTTGATCCAACCGCGCAACGACAGCTTCGACAGATGGTCGTCGAAGCTTTTGGCAATAAGACCATTGGCGGTTACGACAATCGGAACAATGACAGCCGAGTCCACACTCCACATGTCGACAACCTCGTGTGCTAAGTCGAGATATTTCATTTGTTTCTCTTTCTCAGCTTTCACGAGATTCTCGTCATGCGGGATGGTGATATCGACTATCATTGCACGGCGCGCTGATCGGTCTATTATTATTATTATTATTATTATTAAACCGAGCGAACGCTGTGTCTACTCTCTCATTGTCTTTCTATTGTGTGTCTAATTAAAGTATTCGAAAGATAAAGATAAAAAAGGTAAAGTAAAATAAAGTGGGAAGTAATTCTCTATTTCTTCTTTAACTGCGATTCCTAACGCTCAATGTGACTCCTGTGGTGGCGTCTAGGGCGTGTGATGATCCTGGAACGCAAAAGGCAAATGAAGGACACAGGTTTTATTCAGTACAAGGCAAATTAAGGACACAGGTTTTAGTCAGTAAAAGGCAAATTAAGGACACAGGTTTTAGTCAGTAAAAGGCAAATGAAAGACACAGGTTATAGCCAGTAAAAGGAAAATGGAGGACATAGGTTTTAATCAGTAAAATGCAAATGAATGACATAGGTTTTAGTCAGTAAAAGGCAAATGAAGGACATAGGTTTTAGTCAGTAAAGGCAAATAAAGGACACAGGTTTTAGTCAGTAAAAGGCAAATGAAAGACACAGGTTATAGCCCGTAAAAGGAAAATGGAGGACATAGGTTTTAATCAGTAAAAGGCAAATGAAGGACATAGGTTTTAGTCAGTAAAAGGCAAATGAAGGACATAGGTTTTAGTCAGTAAAGGCAAATAAAGGACACAGGTTTCAGTCAGTAAAAGGCAAATGAAGGACACAGGTTTAAGTCAGTAAAAAGCAAATGAAGGACAAAGGTTTTAGTCAGTTAATGGCAAATGAAGGACACAGGTTTTAGTCAGTAATAGGCAAATGAAGGACACCGGTTTTAGCCAGTAAAAGTCTGACACTGCCCCTTTACTCACCACAACCAGAATGAGAGGAGTTATTTGATATAGTTAACATGAAAAAAAGAAAAAATAGTTAGGTTTACTTCTACCTTTATTACCTCTTATTAGCCTCTGCCTTTAGATAATACAGGCATGATATTACGTTATTTATTTGGTAATTGCTAATTTAATCATACTCTCATTTTTACGAGTAAATCCTGGGTATATCTTCTAGTTCTTACACAAACAAGCCCTGTATTTTAAGCATGATATAGCGAATGCTGTAGCGATTAGTATTTTCTATTGTGATCTGGTTTCTATTCTATTCTATTGTGGTGTGGTTTCTATTCTATTCTATTGTGGTCTGGTTTATATTCTAATATATCTCTTGTTTATATTCTATTCTATTGTGGTCGGGTTTCTATTCTATTCGGATCTGGTTTCTATTCTATTATATTATATTTCTGGTTTCTATTCTATTGTGGTCTGGTTTCTGCACTTAGTTCTTCATACAAGTTAAAGAAGTTAGTTTTATTTTTGCGAGTAAATCCTGGGTAAATCTCCTAGTTCTTACACAAACAAGCCCTGTATTTTAAGCATGATATAGCGAATGCTGCAGCGAGGACAATTTTCCACTACGTTCATCAAACTCGACGCCATTTTTCTTTTAGTATCTCTTTGTACAGCTGTATGGAATGAAGAAACGCTTTTATTTTGAAATTATATGAAAAGCTTGAGGCCAAGAGCCTCGTTGATGCGGAGGGTAATGAAACAATAGTCTTTAAGAAATATGCAGTAAAATTATACATGAACTGTTGTAGTGTTTTGTTTTGCATTCGCTTTTTGTTACATCGTCTAGACTAGATTTGCTGAAATCTCCATAAAAAAGGATATGCATAATATAAATAACGTCACATGAGTTTCATGATTTTTTGAGCCCCCTTCGGGTCCTTGACACAGGTCACAAAAGATCTGAGGCCTCTCCTTGGTGTGACAACACATTTTTTATTTTGTTTTATGAATTAAAATAGTATTTCCGAAAATTTTCTTTTAATTTTCTTATATACAACGTTTGAAAAATATATATAATATAAACAGCGTTTGAATAATATGTGTGTTTGGATAAAACATTCAAAAATATTATAAAAACAAAAAAAAATACTAATTCGTACCTGTAATTTTTTTTTTGGTTTTTCATTTATATTTAGTCAATAGGGGTTTTTTCTGAGATAAATGTGTCGCTACGAAACCTATAACTGAAAATGACACGCTTCATCGACCCCCTCCATTTGCGTCAGTTAATGGGCAAGCTTCACCAATTGAAAGAGCCGGTACACTTGACAAAAAAACTATTTTTTAATGCAGTTTTTGAAATTAATAATATTTTATGTTTTAATTTTTAACTTTCATTCATAAATGAGTCTGCAAGCTGTTTCAAGGAGATTACATTTTATATTTCTTTTTTAAACTAGCTCTTACGTTGACAAACATAAAACCGAACCACTACCTACTTACTAGGAGAATTTAGTTCTGAATGAAAGCGCTAGCTTCTACAAGTGGCTTTACCCGCGTGATAGTAGAAAATTATTCCAAACAAAATATAAAGATAAGATTTACAGTAACAAATATTATAGTGATTAATTTGCCTAGGTCAACATAAACTTTATTGAACATCCACTTGCAGCCATATGTAAGTATATTTACAGATTTTCCCTTTGGTATATTTTCCAAGGTTATCCATATCGACAAACACATTTTGACCTAACCCTTTCCAGAATTTACTCCACCGACAACCCACTTACCCAGAATTATTCAAAACCTCTACTATTATTGAATCATCTAAACCAAATCTTCGCGATGAAAATCGTGAATAGAATAAAAGCATAAAGTAGAACAGTTTTATTTTACACACTACATAACTCATAGATAAAAGAGGGTTGACAGAAACGCAGAGACAAATTGGAGCGATCCTCTTGACATAGACCGTAAGGAAGCGATGCGCGGTGGCGAGAGTTTTATTCGATTTTTTCGATAGTCCAAACATCTCGATTGTTTTGAATTTCACTCGAGTCCGATTTGGTTTGTTATTGCGACTGAATGACCTCTCACTTTCGTGACCGAGCGAGATTCGTTGAGTGAGAGCGACTGATTCGAACAATCGAAACCTAGTGGTCGATTCCGTTGACTTTAAACAATCGAAAATTATTTTGTAGAACGGCGAGTCGATAGTTGACTCGATGGTTTATTTTAACCACAGATGAAAAAGGTTACAATGCCTTGTGGGTAGACCAGGCGTGCAACAAAGTAGGGCAATGCTCATAGTTCAACTACCAATAAAACTTGCGATCTAAGTGTGCGTGGTCTGTTAGTTGCGTAATGCGCGTTCGTATTGGTTTATTGCCTGTAGTGGAGTTAAAGGGTGTGAGACAAGCGGCGACACTGATTGTAGTGCAAATTGAAAAGTATTTTTTTTTCTAACCTCTTTTATAACCACTTCGATTCTTTCGATTGTTAAAACATCTCGGAATCGCCCATCTCTACGGTGGGGTGTTTATTCCCGGGAGCTGTAGGTACCTGTAACGTGCGTGTTTACAGGTACGGGCTTGAATAGGTACCTAATCGGGCGGTAAAGGTCTCGGCGAAAGGATTATTGGTACTATATGTTGTTGGGCGTTAATTGGGCGGACTTTGGGAGTTTTGTTTATCCATTACAGGTATTGGTTGTTGTGTTGTGTTTTGTATGTTTAAAGTAAAATTATCTTGTGATTTCAATTTAATAAAGTACGTTTATTTAAAAAAAATTGGCCTTTTTTTTAAATCGGTTAAAGCATTGGTAAACAGGATAACTGATTTATGCAGGTCAGCCTTTCACAATTGGTTTTCTTTATAGTATTAACACACGTTTCAACTTGGCATGACGGTTTTGGTCAGTCATACTAAGATCGTGATCCTTCGTACCAAGGTCGGGTCCATCCGTACCAAAGTCGTGCTCAAACCAACTTGTCGTAACCGCATTGCAATATCAAACCATCTAATTGCGACCGCTTCGCTTATCGCCGAACCGCACCAACGTGTGGTTACTCACGGCCCTGGAATGAAGTCAAAGAAGGAACATATAAGAGTAGGTTTTAGTTAGTAAATTTCGACACACCCTCTCGCTCTGTCCACGAGCGGGAGAAGTCATTGGATGATTTCCAAACCAAAAACAAAGTAGTGTCAATTGTTTGTACCATTGCCATCGAACCGCATCGCGTTAGCCGTCACGGACGTCAAGTCAGACTTCCTTCAATTGCGTTCGAGAGATTGAAGCAGTAAATCTTTCGAAGAATTTCGCAGTACTATAACCTTCTGAAGGTCTGAAAGTCCAACAGGTAGTACCTGAAAACAAAATAAAATATATTTAAGTCATCCGTCAAGAAAGTGTATTGTGGCCTTATTATTTATGGCTCCTCTGAGAAATAAACTACCGTTCATTGCCGACAGCTTGGTAGGATTCGTATACTAGGCCCACATAATATCTATGATAATGAAGGTATACAACGCCTACATTTTTGTAGATATATATTAACGAACACTTTAATGTCGACAAATATTCTGTTTTACAAAATATATTAAAAATTCAATATGTATCTTGGCTACAGCTGGTGAGTTAACGATTTAACTCACCTGTTGTAGCCAAAATGCATATTGAAAAAAGTTTTGAGCGAAATAAAATCGCTCCAAACAGTAAACAAACGGGTAAATGGTCAAAAGCTCCATTTTCACCAGTCACCATACATTTTCACACCGAACGAATCAAATCGAAGTTCCATTGACGGGAAATTATTCCCAATTGACCCAATTAATGGGAATCCAAATAAAAGCACAAAAGTTGGAATTTTTAATATATTTTTCTATTGCCATGACAAGAATGGTCGGTTTTAAATGCATGGGTTTTTATGGATTCAATGGAAGGCAATTACATCAAGTGCGGAAGCTATCGATGCTTTATTTACCATTCCTTTGCTATGTTGTCGGCCAAAAAGAAAAATGGGCGTGTCTGTCCTTTTAGAGAAATCAGAATAGAATAAAATAAAAATACTTTTATTCGGTACAGACACGGCACAACGGTTATAAACATAAAGTAAACAAAAATAAAAGTACAAAGTGCGCCGAGCAGTTGCCTAACCTAAGTGTGAGTGCGTTGCTTCTGACCAGATGATAGCCCACTTATTAGAGTGCCCAAATTGACCCTACATATGCACTCTGGAAGACCTAAAAATGCCACTGATGCCGCTTTCAACGTGGCAACTTACTAGGTTCAAAAACTTGAAGGGAAATGAAAACCATTCCAGAAGAAGAAGAAGAAGTTGCCTAACCTTTTTTCGACATGATGGGGTCAGTTTTCATTCTGATTGGAGGCAGCTGAGTAACAGTATGGAAGGACTGCCTATCAGACTTCGACAACCTAGTAGCCAGAAACCATACGATACCCCTTGGCAAGACAAGTGTCAGATTTTCTGCCTTTTCATGCAAAAAGAGGTGTTTAAAAGTGTGGTAGTAAGGAGTGCATTTTAGAAATATTTTTAAATTATTCTAATGAGTTTCCACGCACTACCAGGAAGTCTAGTTTCATCGATCAAATAATCTAAATTTCAGACCATTTTGTTTTTGGTTTTGAGATGCGCCCTTTTTTCTTACGGCAGCCGTATGTAGGTCGTCGATGGGATATTTTGCTTTGTGTTGTGTCACCAGTTTATAATTTTTCCTGCTAATGTAAATGATAGAGGTCGATGTGACCATCCTTTTTTATGGCATCATTTTGGTCTAAGAGGTGCGCGGCGCGGCGAGCGGGGCAGGCGTTTTCGCTATAAGCGGCATCTCGTGGCGTGCATCAAATATTTTCATATTTTTGATCTTACCGCAACTGATCACAGCGAAAAAGTGCGTGCTTACCGATACCCACCCACTCGCAGCGACGCGCGTCTCTACCATGAGTTTAAAGCAATAGTATTTGTCGTTGTTTTACAGCCGATATACGTCCACTGTTGGATATAGGCCTCCCCTAAGTGTCGCCACAATGAACGATCCTGTGCGTTTCGCATCTATCAGTTTCCCGTAATCTTCTTACCGTATTTGTCGATTGATTACTCGATTGTTGATACGTAAATTTTTGTATGGCAAAATTTACAGTGCCTCTACCGGTCATTTACGGAACTAAAATCGGTAGTATGGCTTTTCAATTTTACTTATCGAATACGCTGCTAGCCTTATGATACCGCTTTTTCCTAGTAATTGGGTACCAGAGGATCGATAGCGAATGTCACGTGCAATTCTGATACTGATACTCCGGTACATCTGTTTACTTTGAGTTGTACTTGTTTTAAAATTTTATTTTTCTGTCGATATTTGATAATGGCAAGAAAAACTTTGGGAAGACTTATTATACCTTATTATGAGATGTTCCGATATGAGATGTAATTGAGGATTTTTTCGAAATAAACACATTTCTGAGAGCAATCGAAAACATTCTTAAAGATCGACTAAAGAGTTGAAGCAGGATCATTAGGTTTAATTTATTGTTTTATCTATATTTTACGTAATTTATTTATATATATAAAAGGAGAAACTGATTGACTGAGATATCGTCACCCTCCCAACTAACTGTCTTATCTAGCAATTGATATTTTTCCAGGACGACCGTTTTTGTTCGGGCGTTACAATCATGTTCTTGTAGTTGCATTAGCTGTAGCTTTATTAATAATTCAATGAGTGTGTTATATTGCTCTTAGCTTATTCTATAAGTTAGTAGTGGCCCTAAAGCCCTAAGGTACGAAGGTAGTAAGGGTCTTTTTCCCTTTTTTTGCACTTACGCAAAACAAAATACGTGATTATCTTCTAAACGGTAAACGACACAGGTACGACGATTAGAGAGAACTTTTTCGAAATAATGTTATGAACACGTTGGTAATATCTGACAGTTAGCGGGGAGGGCGACGATATCAACGCACAGTCGAAACCACAGGGACTGGAAGCGTGAAATTTGGCACAAGGGTGAACTTTTTTTTTATACACAGGCGAGCACTAAGAGAGAATTTCCCATAATACACTCTTTATGGGGATGAAATGGAGTCCAAAGTTTGTATGGAGACAGAAATTTTCACATGGGTAAAGCCGCTAGCATAAGCTAGTTTTAATATATAATATAAAGCAATATAGTTTTCCATTTTTTAAAGAAAAAAGATGCAAGGAGTGCAAGCAGGTCTTGCCTAGGAGTGAGATAGCAGACGCAAACAAAAAAAAAACACAGATATTAGTAATATTTTTTTTTGTGGTCGAGTTTAATCTATCTGACGTAATTTTATTATAATTGGGACACATACGGTTTGTGATGTATTTAAGTATTTACCAAAAAATGAGTCTGTTGTTACTGGAAATAAATAAAATTTGAATTCAATAATACAATTAATATATTTAATTACACCTGAGGTTATCTATAAACTAACTTTAACTAACGTATATTTCTAACTATAGAATTTAAGTATAACACTTTACTTTTTAAGCACTATAGTAAGTGCCACGAATAGTAATTTTTAGGTAAATTTGGTTGTAAAAATTAGACTAAGTTCAATAAAGTTAAAAGTTCTGATCCTTGGTAATAATTTGCACTCATACGAATCCAGGGCGGCTTGATAGTATAATATAAAATATGTATTACATATTTTGATGGCATCATTTGTACATTCACTTTCACGCTGGTATTACATCATATTGCTAATTTCACGGTGACTTGATACTGTTACTAATGTAAATCTATCCAAATCGCTATGAAAAACATCTATATTATGGGTAAATGCTATTTGTTGGTTTATAACCAACCAATCTGTATTATTTCTGAACCTGACCTTGTGATGTTAGGAAATGATATTTATTTTGCAAATAGATTTTTAAAAACCCTTTTACACGTAATTGTTAACATGTTGTTACTACATTGTGTGTATGTCGCCGTGCCCACGTAGGGGCGAACGGCGTCGGAAACTTCTCGCGCCGGGCCTTGGTTGAGGCTATAGTCCGGAGCGAGGAGGAGTGGCAGGCGGCCGTCAACTTCTGCGAAGCATTAATACTCGCAAAGGAGGAGGCCAACCGCTTCAGGCAACGACGCTGTCGCCACTGCGCCGCCGGGATTCCGATCCCGATTTCCAGGCACCGTAGGCGCGGGCTTGCGGACAGTGAGCAATGGGTAGCTCGCTGTCCGACCGTCCGGTAACTGTCCGAACCAAGCCCAAGTCGTCGACGATGCGCACTGTTCCCGCGCGCCTCAAGGAGTTGTCAGTAACAGCAGGGGCCCAGCCGGGACGAAGCCTGCAGGGGCCAGGGTTATCTGAAAGGGAACTCGAGCCCCGGTATGAAGGCTTGAAAGAACGGGGTGGGTTTTTTTTAGTCAGTAAGAGTCTAACACTATTTCCCACTCCGCCCAAGAGCGGGGGTTGTCATTGGTTGATTTTCCCCACCATTAAAAAAAACAAAAAAAATAATTATTTCTTCATCCTAATAATTAGGGTTCCTTACCTCAAAAGGAAAAAACGGTACTCTTATGGGATCACTTTGTTGTCCGTCCGTCTGTCTGTCTTTCATGACCCTTTATCTCGAGAACGCGTGGAGGTACCGAGTTGAAATTAAAACAATGTACTCAGTTCTGCAGTCCCTTCAAGCTGTGAAAAAATCAAACTTCTAAGATAACAAATAAAAAAGACACATAAACGGCCGTTTATGTCGCAAAAAAAACATTTATTTTGATATTCTCAAAGGTCGAAATTTATAGAGCGGGAAGTACCGTTGACTCATAATCCTGAAATTTTTCCCAAAGCAAGGTCTTATAGCACAGGTACAGGAAAAAATCTGAAAACAGGAAATTTGTTGTTAAAGACGTCACAAAAAGAAAAATTGCAATTCGATAAAATCTTCGAGACTCCATTCGGGAATTGTAGTTTGTACGGAACCCTCGGTGCGCGAGTCCGACTCGCACTTGCCTAGTTTTTTTCATTAATTTAACTAGTTTTGCCTAGTTTTTTTTGCCGCCAGTCTATGAATGTAGTATATCTTTCGATATAGTCAACAAAGCTGAAGTAATATATAAAGTTACACACAATTTTATCCTATAAAAGTTATCTACATCGATTTCATTCATTTTAGATTACCTAAAATGAATGAAATGCGCGCACAACTAAAAACTTCTTCAGATTTGTATAGATGAGACCGGTGTTTCCTAGCTGACTACTTTGATAAGAAATATCGACATAAACTCAAGGGTAAATCGAACCACTAACGCACTAAGTTATCGGCGTAATTCCAGTCGCAGCGTCGTAATTTTAACAAAATATTTAATGAACCGTGCTTTTCACTTCAATGCAAGCATAGTAAGGAAGGTCTTGGCAAAACTATTTATTGTACAAGAAGCATTTAAGTGCACTTGAACCATATTTGTCTCAATTATCTTCCCGTGTGTTATTTTATTAGACAAACGACATTCCTAGTCTACACACTTCCACATAGCATCTGTTTTTTTTGGAAACCTTGTTATTGACTTTAATGAAGAGTTAAAATCTCTTAGTAGTTTCGGCTAGCAGCATCGTTCGCGTAAAGGTAGAAAATTATCCCAAGGGAACATACTCCTATGTTGAAAAGAATCCTATGTGCTATACCAGGACATAGTCTATCCGTAGACCATATTTCAATCAAATCCGTTCAGCCACTGAAGCATGAAGAAGTAGCAAATTCAAATACAAACTTCCGCCTTTATAATATACTAGCTATTGCCCGCGCAGCTTCGCTCCCGCCTTCCCTACTCCACCCTACTATACCCTACTCTACCCTATTATACCCTACTCTAGCCTACCAAACTTCACATAAACCATCTATTAAATAGTCCGAACAAAGCCTAAACAATAGGTTTCGATAGGTGAACCCGTTCTTGAGTTATAAAATTACAATGAAAAGTGGCATTGATTTATATATATAATATAGAAGTGTGAAGTGTGACATGCCGAGTGTGAACATTAAAATGCGAATACAAAAAATGAATGAACTAAATTTTAAATGATTGAATGAATGACAAAGTCTCGCGAAACATGTGCATTCTCGGATCCGTGCGGCGACTATGGATCCGTACGTCAATATTGACTGTAAATAGAACACAAATTGCTCGTATCCGTTTGAAAAGCAATCAATCGCACGCATTGCTCACTAGTTTGCGTTGCGTGGGTTCGCTCGTGCTTGCGGTGAGCAAACTTCCAATGGATAAGTTATGTAGGTCTATTTTTATCTCTTTTGTAGAACATTGGCATGTGAAAATTGATTAAAAATCTGCCTTAACAACTATGTTAGGTCGGTTTCCAGTGTAACCAGCACCAACTTTTATCATGCAGCGTCTGCCTATCATCCAAATGACAATGGAAAGGGCTATGCTCGAAGTTTCCTTGCGTGATCGCATTAGAAATGAAGATATTTGCTGAAGAATTGTAAAACTTAAGTGGCAGTTGGCAGGGCACATTGCTCGCAGAACAGATGGTCGATGGGGATGAAAAGTTCGTTGGAAGACCTCCCATAATGTGGAACGATGACCTGGTGAGGGTTGTAGGAATCCGAAGGATGCATGACACACAGAACTGGTTGTTATGGATATGTATGGATAATTGGATATGGATATACCGATTGAGGGAGGCCTATGTCCAACAGTGGACTTCTTTGGCTTTATAGAATATTGTAAGTACGAGATTTGAAATTTATTTGTTTTTATACCAGTAAAAAGAAAAGAAAAAGAAGTAGCTGTAAAACCAAAAATAATATTGTATACTTGTTTTTATTAAAATTTTGTTTTATACTTGTACTACTTTATGTAAGTTCACTGTTTCGATAACAAAAAACATATGTGATAATTGTTTTAAAATAATATTACTATTATTTAAAATAATATTATTATTATTTTATCACTTATTTGCGATACACAAAATACGCTTATTAACCTTCACAATTTTTCATAATGAAAAATAGTGTAACAGTAATCTTAAAACAATGTAATAAACATCAAAGTACTACGCACATATAAGTCAATGGTAATAAAACATTAAAATTATTAGTTCCATTATTTCCTAATCTTTGGTATGTTTAATCTTATTACTACTGTGACCTATTTCATGATGCTATATTCCTAAAGTCGTAAAAACATGTAAAGCTGTTGGTTCAGTCCCCTAGCCAAGTTACAATCGTTTTGCTTACGTCGAACGCTTCGAGTTGGCCACGCAACCAATTCTTTTGTTCAGACCACGTGATTTAGCGTTGAGATGACGTCATTCCCGTACATGTGAAGCTTTCTACTAGCGTTAACTTTTGCAGTTTAGCAACTTGGCTAGGGGTACAGGGCCTGATCTCTTGTCGTATCGCAAGGCCGTCTTATTGAGTCATGAGTAGGTTTCTGAAATAAATTTTTGAGTTAGTAGTTTAGCACGTCTCAAACCCCACTTTAATGCCAAATTACTAACAGATTTTCAAGCTAAGACCCTTCGCCCACGACGACTCTTTGTAGCGATTGCTACTAACGCTCGTTAGTAATTGCAAGCGCGATAGAAAAAATGCCAACACGATACTAACGCGCTACAGCATCGCTTACCATCAGGTGGGATCGCAGTCAAGCACAAGTTTATATCAATAAAAAAAAAAGTTTGTATTTCTTTTATTGATACGGACAAGCAGCCAAATAATGCCGCATAGCTTGAACTGCGAACAATTAATTGAAAAAAAAAAAATGGCGGACCAAACCATTTGTTTGACATCTCTAGTCTCAACTCAATTTACCAGCAACTCAATTGCTAGATAACTTAACTTAGTAGTTCTATTTCGTACGATGTTTAGTTCTTAAGAAAGTTTAAAATACTAGAGTAAGCTTGTAATGCGGTACAGTAAGTTACTGGACGATATATTACGCATTCCATGTTGCTGCCCGGAGAAAAGTTCTGTACTAGGTCAGTCTATAGGCTAATAGTTCTTGTTAAGAGTTACTATAGTAGGGATAGTCTAGGGTTTTAAATGCTGCTTTTGAGCTCTTTTCCCTTTCTAAGTCCATTTGGAAGCTAGTGCAGTAATACAATCTATCAATTACTTTGGTCTTTAAAACTTAGTACCACACTTTTAAAATTGCAATTTGCTTTATACTGTTGAGGTTATGGAATGGCAAGCGGTCACTTCTTTGTTCCCAAAAATGTCTCCCCCACATTTTCGGGTTATGCATTATTAATCCTCACGCCACAGCCAGCCAGTTGGGAGTAGCAGGGCAATTCCCAGCCTTAGTAAGGACGGCCTTGAGCATGAAGAGCAATGAGTAGCTCGCCGTTCATCCGCCAATCGCCCGGTAAGGATAGAGCGCGGGCTCTCAAAGAGATGTCAGCAAGCTGTAGGGGTGCAACAGAGCCGATGAACGCTAGAGCCACTGGGGTATTTTTGAAAAGGAATCCCCCGATCCTAGACCGCAAAGGGCAACTTAAGGAGCAAAGATGACTTTTAGTCAGTGAAAGTCTGACTCGCTCTCTTGCTCCAACCAACAGAGGAAAAAGTCATTAAATGATTTCCCACCTCCCAAGAAAAAGTTCCTTGTGTAAAATGTATTTGAATTCAAGCCAATATAGTAAATATCTTTTTTACTTTCCCTTCGCTTTCCACTCCACAAAGTATTTCAATACATCCCAACTTACATTTTTAAATCGCCAACTGGGCGGTGGTAGGTCAATTTTCCGGTAAGTACCCACGTGGGCACTGAAGCGTCTGTGGCGAACCAATTGCACCATTTGCACCAGCCGCTAACCGGGCAACTAGGTACCCGGAAAGCGGGTAACCGGGTACTCAGGCAACCGGGACGAACCCAATCGCAAATTGAAAATTGCTTTATATGCATACAGAACGGCTCTGTGGATCGGAACTTTCAAACTGGAATTTTATTGAGAAGGTTTTATCGTTTTGGCTGACGTGATGGGAAATGGGTTTAGGTGGATTAGGACGCGAATTTTTTGAAGTATCGTGTAGCAGCTTACGGTCTTGTGTTTAGGCTTTAGTTCTTGAAAGTAAAAAGTCTGAAAGCTATAGTAGGTACACTACAAAATAAAACTTTTTTTTCGATTCGGCAAAATCTTCGAGACTCGATTCGGGAATTTAACTATTTACATAGGTAAGTTTGTACGAAACCCACGGCGCGTGGGTGCAACTCGCACTTGACCAATTTTTTATTTATGTTTTTTTTTGAAATGTAACATACTAGGCGTTTGGATTTTAACGTTATTTCAAAAAGAAGGACGTTCTATGTTCGGCTGAATGTATTTTTTTTTATTTTTGTCAATTTTAAAGTTAATTTTTTAAAGTCATTGAAATTGTCCGCAATGGATGTAGGAATGTTTTAATTCATTAAACCGCAAGCGAACGCCGACGTTCGCGTACCTATTGTCTTTCTATTGTTGCGTCTGTAATTTCCACGATTGAAATGTTAATGGCTATTAGCGAAACTTAATTGTAGTGAAGCTAAAGTTTTGTACCTACTCTTTTATAGATTTAAGAAAGTAGATTATTTTTTGTGCTTATAGCGTAGATATAGTAGGTACGATGGGATTGACATTGTCGCATTAGTGTACGAAAATCCTTTATTTTTTTATTACAAGTTTTTATTTAGTTTCACCTGTCCCGATGTTTGTCTGTCATCAAATCTTGCAAGTTAAAGTTGATCCACTTCCCGATTGAGCTGAAATTTTGCATGCATGTGTAAATCAGAAGACAATGCAAAATTATCATGACATGGAGCTAATCTGATGATGGTACCGGAAGGTGGCTATAGGAGCTTGGTAGTTAAATGACACAACCCCATCGAGTTTGGGCTTGTAAGATTCGTCTTGACGAGTATTAATTATATAGGTATACCCGAGCTATAAAAGCTTGCTATGAAAAAATGATTTTCATCAAATGCTTGTTTTTCTTTTAAACTTGTGCCTATAGTTTATATGTACGATGTACACTAGAGATGTGCTGCTGCTGGCAATATGGGAATATAGCTAGCAATATTGCAAAAATATTCATACTTCGGGCAATATTCCCACTTCACGGCAATTTTGCCGGCAACGACACATCACTAGTGTAACTGTACACCGTAAATAACTTGGCAATAAATAAACTCACATTTTTTGTTAACTTTCATACGTACGGAATAGCTGGAAAAAGCTAAAATCAATCGACAGCTAATCAATAACATAGGCATTCGTATACTCTTTGTTAGTACATGTTCACCAACATATCAACAAGTGGGTAGGTCGGGTGGCTATACTGTTGACACGATAATTGACGACAGATTAGCTTGTATTCCCCGGCGGATTGTCCAGAGATGTCGTTGTGTAACATACATGTCAGCACATGTATTTATTCTAAACTAGCTACAGCTATCTGCCCCAGCTTCACGCGGGCAAGTGATAAATGGTATTTATTTTGCAAATGGTCCTTCTTTTTCCCGCCCTTGTCCCATATCACTTAGAGTCGGTGAAACACGGTTTTTTTTCTTCTATTCAGTCCTGTCACCCGTCACACTATCACTAACTCCCTTTTCTTCATATCACTCCTCACATAATCCATCTTTTCTTTGGCCTCCCTCTCCTTCTCCATAATAAATACCATTTTGCAAATGGTATTTATTTAAAAAAACACTCGTAATTTTTTTCGTTAATTTAAACTACATGAGGCCGGTGTTTCCTATTAGATTACAGGGTCTTTTGAGGAAAGGACCACATAGATTTGAGTGGACCTGCCCGGTCAGTGCAAGCAGTGTCACTGGTGCTACTAATTTGAAATTCTTGGCTTTTCTCTACTGTAATATACATTTAATATACACACAAGCCCTCGTCAAGAATCACTCTGTGTATTGAAAACTAAAACTAAGTGAAAACCGTAGGAAAATCAATTCGGCAATGTTTTTACTTTATTGTGTTTTTACCGACAGATAGACATGTTGGTGCGCTTTATATTATGTAAGCATTTGTTTTTATTATTGTCTCACTGTTGGGTAAAGGTATCCTTCAATTCCTTCTAACGATCACAATGTTTCGCTTGGAAGCGAGACATCCATATGGAATAATATGGATGTCTTTTACGATGGAGGATACGGCGGGTAAATCTGAAGGCCGCGATAGACCACGACGAAGGGGGCTGATAGACCACTCTTTTCACCAATCCTCAAGTAAGATATGGAGGTCTTCCACGATGGAGATGGCGGGTAGATTTGGAGGTCTACCTATCATCTGCATTGTGGTCTTGGCAGGTCTTTGACGCTGTGTCCGGGCACCACCACAATGCATTTGCGCGAAATGGTGCAACTGGCTTACAATTATAATATAATTATATCAATTAAACAATTAGTTTACAATAAGACAGAAATTGTGTTTCCTAACAATCAAATATTGATTGTCTGAAGGGCCAATAATGGCCGTTGACCTTTGATTACCTCTAATCTCAAACTTTAATTAACCGGTAGGAGACACAGAGATCGGAAACTTCTCAGACCACACCCGTACTTTCCTTTGACTTATTCTAGTTTATAAAAACGAAGAAAAAACCGATACTCTGTAATACCGAGGTATGTACACACACAAAAAAATAAAAAATAGTTTCAATAGACCGTAGCCGCGTAGCGATGTCAAAGCGTAGACCGTAGCCGCGTAGCGATGTGAAAGCTTAGTTCGTAGCCGCGTAGCCTTTGTCGTATCTACGAGTATTTCGTAGCGTCTCTCTATCTTACAATCGAACAAGCAAATCAATTTACACAGTCGACTTAATAAAATATCAATAATGTACTTGAAGTGGTTGAGTGATTGGCTGCTGCACTGCGTGTTGCTGGTTTGATTGGCATGAAATAAATATTTGTACTATATGTGAGATAAAATGTTTGCGAATGCATTCACGGTTTTCAAAATCGGCCAAATTTCTTTCAATGAAAGTCACAGCCAGCTACATATTTACTAAGTATCTACTACATTATCACTGAGTGTGTAGGTACTATGTTATCGCTGAATGTCTGTTACATTATCGCATCGTATCTACTACGTCACTCAGTGTCTACTATGTTGTTGCTGAGTGTCTACTACATAATCGCAGCGAATTTACTACAATATCGCTCAATGTACTTATATTATATTATCGCAGCGCGTCTACTACAATCTCGCTGAGTGTACATTATATTATCGCATAGTTACAACTACATTATCGTAGCGTATTTATTACAATGTTATCTACTATGTTATTGCTGAATATCTACTCCATTATCACATTAGCACAGCGAATTTACTACAATATCGCTCAGTGTATACTATGTTATCGCTAAATGTTTACTACACAGTGTCTAAAATATGATTGCAGAACGTCTACTGTACAATCTCACTGACAGTACATTACATTATCGCTGAGTGTCAACTAAATTATCGTATAACGTAACGTATAACTTCATTATCATTGAGCGTTTGCTATATTATCGCATAGTTATCGCTGAATGTCTTTGACATTATCGTAGTGTGTCTACTGTAGTGGTGCTTACTGTCTACTACATTATCGCAGCATCTCTACTATAATGTCACTGAGTGACTATCACATTAACGTAGCGGGTCTATTATATTATCGCAACGTTTCTACTAAAATAACTAAAACATGAAAAAATGATTAAAAGTGTTTAAGGAGTAAAACATTATCACAGGCTGTCTACAACATTATCGCAGAATATAACTTCAGTTTCGCTACATTATTACTGAGATCCCGGAAAAAACACTGGTTTAGTAGGATAACCCTTGGCAGTAAAGCCATGGAAAAAGACTAGTAAGTAGTTCATACAATGAAAATCAATCAATGAGTGAAGGAATGGTTTTATAAGGTACAAAGCAAGGTAAGGCGAATAAATCAATTTTTCTATAGATTTCCGTTGAATATAATTTCCGATAGAAAGCCAATTCGCTAGTGACCGCTTTCATTAGTTTGTGCTTACTTTCAATCTACCGGATATAATAAGCTTTCTTTATATAGGCGAACATAGAGTGGTTTATTTTGTTGCTTTTTGTAATGTACCTTTATTATTTTGTTGGTGAAGAAATACCTTTAGCCATAGATAGGTATGATTTAAGTTCAATTCCACTTTTGCTTTGTCTGTTGTCACAAATTATAATTTACTAGCTTTTGCCAGCGGCTTCGCCCGCTTACATAATATATGTTATATAGCCTATGTCACTCAGGAATAAAGTAGTTTTCTATCGGTGAAAAATTTTAGCAATCGAAGCAATACTTTCAGAGATTACCTCCTACAAACAAAAAAACAAACTTCACCTATTTAATATACGAGTATTAGTGTAGCTAACCATAAAAGTTAGTCTTACTTTCATTAAACAATTCTGCACATCAACACACACTAATATTTAATTATTAATATAATTAACTACACTTCAAATATTTCATTATTTAAAAAAAAAAATTAAAGTATTATTTTACGTGCTTCTTTCTGCCAGTGGTTCCAGCCTCGTAAAGGTTGAAAATATATATGGCTATGTCAGTCACAAACTGGTTGTGTTATGTATCTTATATTTGTGCCAAACAAACATATTTTTTTACCCTTAAATTATAGTCTTTATTTAACCTTTCAATCGGATAAATTAGAGACACAATAGAAAGACAACGGGTGCGCGAACGCGAGCGTTTGCTTGGGGATTCATGAATCGACTACAGTAAACAAATATTCTATTCAAACGACAAGTTATTTCAAAACAAAACTGCGCATTATTTGTTTACGTCACGTAATATATTTGTACCCAGTTTCATTTGTCTATGTCGGGAGTTATCTCCTTATGACTTGACAGTCTGGGCGACATACTGGGCCATGATAGGACAGACATAAGATTCAAATAAAAGCTTACATAATGTTCAGACTAATCGCAATAATGTTAAAAAAGCGAAAGTTTGTGAGAGTTTAAGTGTAATGTATATTTGTGTTCGATCGGCTCAAAGGATGTCGAAACTTGGTACAATGATCAATGATAGAATGATTTAACTTGGTACGCGGTTGGATTTATCTATAATATGTACGTATTTAGAAATATATAAGTATGTTTATCAGTTGTACAATACCCATAACACAAGCTCTGCTTAGCTTGGGACTAGATGGCGCTGTGTGGTAGTTGTGGAATATATTATTATTATTTTATTATAGGATACTGTTTATCTCAGGAGTATGTTCTTTTTCCATTGGAATAATTTTCTACTATCACACGGGTGAAGGTGCTAGTAGAAGCTAGTGATATTTAACCTAAAACCGAAACTTTTGTATTTTCGAGTAATAGTTTATCACTATGTCTGTGTTTCCTGATAGCTGTAACCTAGGGATCTTTAAGTCATAAGAATAGATTGCTTCTAGGCAAGCGTGTTCCATCGTTGGCTACATCATCGGGTGAGATAGTGGTCAAACGCGGGCCTATCCATAATAAAAAAAATACTCACTAGTATGAACTCCTGTATCGTGGGAGCATTTATAAATATCAAATCAAATCAAATCAAAAATATTTATTTCACATAGGCCTACATGGGCACTTATAAAACGTCAGAAGTTAGTGCACGGTTCCAAATTGGTCGTTTCCTATGGAGAAGAACCGGCAAGAAACTCCATGGTTACTCTTTTAAAAAAGTGGTTGTTTTACAATATTGATAAATGTTATGTAAGATCAGTGTAGACCAGTCAAATATTGTACACAAAAGCACAATCAAAATTTTCTCAGTAAAAAACAAAGTAAGTTGTAATAGGAAGTAGTCTAAGAGTTCGTGGAGTATACAGTGTTCTCACATTTACAATACAAAAAGAGGCTATATATATAAAAAAAAAGAAACAGGAATAATATAATAATTACAACTATCAATAAAATATTAACAAAATAAATTACTAACAAATTTATGACAGTTGAAATAAAAATAAAAATATTGCAAAAGCAATGTGTCAGAGAAAAAAAAAATGTGTATATAATTATTAAAACAAAGGTGGAGCAGTTAATAGACAAAATATTGATGATTTACCAGGGGGCCACATGTGCAGAGGTAGTCATTGCCAAACAAGCGTGTCCTCGACATAGTCTTTAACCTTGTAATATGCTTTTTCGGTTAGGACACGCTTGATATGACTTTTGAATTTTCCCTCACTAAGTTCTGTTACCGCCTTTGGCAGCTTATTATAAAAGCGAATGCTGTTAACTAAGAATGACTTGCTAGTCTTAGCTAGTCTCCATTTGGGTAAGACAATTTCGTGTAAACTCACATAAACAAGACATACAAATATTTTCTCCAAGCTGGAGCTGAACCCGCGATACGCAGCGCAGCAGCTAATAGTTCAACCACTGCACCAATAGTACAGTAATTTTAGGTAAAAAGAAAATATTAATATTAGCGTTAACGATTGTAGATTAAATTTTTAAAAACGCTTTGTACGTATGGGTGGGATGTCTACCAAGTACCGGTGGCACAACGCCTTACGTCTAGTGGTTCGATGATGGAATGGACTTGGCGGAATTAGATTGTGCAATTCTAGTGAACACTCCACGAAAAGTAAACTATAGAAAGCCGAAATCCATGCAGGGCGGGAAAATTTCATCGATAATCTCTTAACCTCAAAAAATAAACTTATATGTAGGTACTATTCATAGTTTCACAAGCCTAGACAGCCTATAATATAACAGGCTATGAGACCATTAAATATATTTTAGGAGCTCTTATATTGAAGACGAGCATACTCCCTAGGGCGGGATAAACTGAATGAACAGTCATTTATACAGATTTACAGAAATGTACCAGACTTTTGGCAAATATAGTTTTCTTTTATCTACGCTGCTTAATATGAAAGTCATCGTAATCGCAGTGATAACGATATGGTGTGGATAGATAAGGGTTGTTATGCAAAGTGGCCTGTATGCTGTCGTGTATGAGAATGGGCTTTTAGGTTTTTCATGGCGTCTAGTTTTTTACGGAGCGTTCGTATCTAGTGCTATATCTATGTATTTTATCTAAACTTGCATTGAATCTTAATAATCATCACACTAATATTTTAAAGGTAAATATCGGTTTTTACATTTGTGTGTATGTGTGAGTGTGTTTGTTACTTCTTCATGATAAAAAGGGTGAACGAATATGGATGTTTGGCACACGGGTGGACCCTGAAATAGAATATAGAACTTTCTATTCCAGAAGTATGGTTCAATGCGACTATTTTCTACTTTTAATGCGTGGGAAACCACTAGCAGAAGTTGTATTATTACAAAAAAAAATTACAATGAATCATTGTGGCCAGGTACATAATACTGTGACATAATGTGGTATCGGAAAAACCTGAAATAATCTCAGAAGCAGCGCACATTGCTCGCAGGACAATTAATGATCGATGTCTATCATTGGTGAAAATCAGATGCTGAATTAAAAAAAATTGGTTGCCTGTAAAGTCGGTTTACGGGCGAAAGTTTTACGTGACAACGACTTTGAGTGGTAAAATAATTTTAATGTGAATATTCATTCGTATAGTAGGAAGAAGGATGAAATAATAGTAACAATTTAAAACATTTATTTATACAAAGAATTACATTTAAAACATTAATTTATACAAAGAATCTCGCACTGAATTTCATATTAACAAAATTTTATTTTTACCTTTACACATACATACGTATTTTTTATGTCTGTCTCTCTCGCTCTTAGGCGGGCTAACCATGCCGGGGGGACGCGTGCCTCTCACTCGCTCTCATTGTGAGCGCATAACGTGAGCGGAGCGTAACGCAGTTTCTTGAAGTGTCACCCGGCAAACCAATTTATAAGACGTTGTCACGTCAATAAAAAGTTGGTGATCTATGTAAAATCTTTGAAATAATTAAGAAAGATAGAATAGAATAAAAAATAGAAATAAGAAGAAGAAAGAATAGAAATTTTAAAGAAAATATTATCTTTATAGCAAGATTTTATAGTGCAGTTTATATCTTTATAATTAATACTCATCAAGACCATTCCAAAAAGCTCAAACACGATAGGGTTATCTGATTTTCTATGGCCACCTTCCGGTTCCATCATCAGATCAGCTCCATGTTATAATTTTGCATTATTATTTGATTTACACATGCTTGCAAAATGTAATTAGGAAGTGGATCAAAATTAATTTGAAAAATTTGATATTAAAGACAAACATCGGGACAGATGAAATTAAATAAAAGCTTGTAAAAAGGCTGCCTGCATGAAAATTCTTAAAAGTTTTAAACATCCATTTCCTTCATACAGTTAATCATAATTATTATAATTTAATCACAGATAATACTGCCAACTGCATCTAACTGCTTGAAAAGTGGTGTAGTATGTACATTATTATTATGTATTATATTTCTTCGCATCCAACTTATATTCAATCAACTTGAAGCAGTGGTGGCCATTTCTCATACGCATCGGTCCGTGGTGGGACGTGTAGTGGAAAAGTGGAAACAAGTCGCGATGGCCGCCTGCAAGCTGCATCCTTGTGCCGTATGATAGGGGGGATGGAAGTTATGGAGGCCATATTTTATACGGTTTGTCTGTCTTTAAACCTCGTAGTTAAAGGTTTAGTGCTTGGAGAATTGGATAGAAATCGATATGAAGTTGTCATTAAACTTTGTGATAAATTATGGTGCGAAAGTATAGCCTGTTTTTTTTCCGATGGGAAAAATCATCCTATGACAACCCCCGCTCTTGGGTGGAGCGGGAGATAGTGTCAGACTCTTACTGACTAAAAAACCCATCTCGTTCCTTCAAGCCTTCATACCGGGGCTCGAGCGCCCTTTCCGATAACCCTGGCCCCAGTAGGCTTCGACCCGACTGGGCCCCTGCTGTTGCTGACAACTCCTTGAGGCGCGTGGGAACAGCGCGCGCCGTCGACGATTTGGGCTTGGTCCGGACAGTTACCGGACGGCCGGACTACCCATTGGTTACTGTCCGCAAGCCCGCGCCTACGGTGGCCGGAAATCGGGATCAGTATCGTCGCGGCGGCGATAACGCAAATTGCGAAAATATAGCCTGAAGAATCGCCAAACTTAAGTGGCAGTGTGAGGGATATGAGCGTGGGAAGGCGATGGATGCGCGTCTCGCATTCATTCCCTACAGGACAGGTCGTTATGGCGACAGTTTATTTAGACAGGCCTGTTGGTCTAGTGGTTAGTGACCCTGACTGCTATGCCGGAGGTCGTGGGTTCGATCCCCACCCAGGACAAATGTTTGTGTGATGAGCACGATCATTTGTTCTGTGTCTGGGTGTAATTTATCTATAATATGTATGTATTTAAAAATATATAAGTATGTTTATCATTCGTCTAGTACTCATAACACAAGCTCTGTTAGGCTTGAGACTAGACGGCGTTGTGTGATAGTTGTGGAATATTATTACAGTTTGGGGCTAATACACAGCATTGGACGTCTTTCGGCTGAAATAATGATCATGATGATGATGTTGGTGCGAAATCTTTGGTCACAAAAATAAGTAATTGCAGATGCACTTGACAACGGAGACAAGAAGACGAGAGTCGAGATCTTATATTGAAAAAAAAATATGCCAGTAATCATGGAGCAGTATTCCAATACGCGAGTAAAACTATGGGGGATACTTAGTATTCTTCTTCTTCTTCTTTTCAAGAAGAAGAAGACTTTTACTTTATAGAGATAAAGTTCGTTTTTTTTTTGTATTGTTGTTTGTGAGGTAATCTCTGAAAATACTGATCCAAATGCGATTTTTTTTTACCGAAAGAAAGCAGCTTTTTCCTGAGTGACATAGACTATTATACTTTATGCACGCGGGCGAAGCTGTGGGACAAGTTAGTTAGTAGTTAATTAACAATTAATTTTGAAATTCATGCCGTTGTTATTAGTGAAGTTTTATGATTATTTATGTTGCTACTTTTACTATTGGCATTTCCGAAATAACAAAGTAAAGCATGGAGGACGCATAAAATATTTTATGTTCACATTACTTATTAAATAAGGATTTCTGTAAATAAATTCTGAAATACTTCTTAGGAAACGACTTTGTGCCATGCCATGGCAACTGAAGAGTTATTCATTCAATTTACGACCCCCGGCGATGAACAAGTAAGGCATCGAATGGATGTGGCACTCAAAGTTCAAGAATATTTCGAAGATTCGAAGTGCAGAAATGTCTAAACGTATGTCACTGCATAGGAATGAAGCTTTGAAAGTGTCAATGACGAGTCTGTGCGCGCCTGGAACGCAACCGGCAACTGAAGCGTTTTAATCTGTCTGAGTCTGACACTACCACTACTATTACCACTACCCAGAACAGGAGAAGCTATTTGATGATTCAATCCTGATGAAATGATCAGAAGAAATATCTATACAATGTTGCTGCATAGGTATGAAGGCTTTAAACGTGCCAAGAATAACTTTTGCACTAGCTTCAGACGTTTCATATTTGCCTTCTTTGCCTATTGCTCCTTTGTCAATCTACTTCGCTGATAAATGCCATCAGACCGATCCAGCAACATTATTACTCTCCAGATATTCGTCATCCATATAGGTTTTTTTTTTCTTCTGTTTAGCCATAAAGGCACTTCTTCACAATATAACTATCAGGTCTTCCCAGTATGTGGTTTACCGACGTATCCAGAATTTCGTCAGCTTTTCGGTTGGGTACGACTTTAAAATTACCCTTTTTTTTTTAACTGCAACTTATCCTACGTTTTTGTCTGTATTTTACCCAAGGTTTGTATATAAATTGCTATTATGTAGTCGGTCGTAACCTATAGAAGGTAAAGCAATTGATAACGTAATATAGGATATTGTAACACAAAATCGGTTAAGTCATTGTTAACGACCTGTGACCGGTTATGCGGTCACTGGTTCTTACTCCATTGTTCTTTTATAAAAAGAATGCCGCATCCAACCAAATCAAATTTGTACATCCTAACAAGTAATCTGTTGGAGCAACACGTTGTACAATTTTGTTTGCTGTGCAGTCCGATAGTCGATCAAGTGTGATCACCAACGAATATGGCCAATAATCTGTGTGACATAATACAGCCAACATTGTAGGCGTTGGCTGATTACGTTGGCGATTGATTAGTGTCCAAGTACCGTGTTTGTTATGTCCAATGTTTGATGTTCCTGGGTGTTGATTGGTGATTGTTTTTGTCATAAATCTGTTGATGCTTGATAAGGGGTTTTGGGGCCAGTCGTTGAGCGATTGATCTTGTGTTGCACATCGTGTGTGCTAAAAAAATATCATATTTGTTTCAGGAGTAGTCTTGTTTACTAGAAAGTTTTATAAAAGTAGGCGCCAGATAAAAAAATAACGGTCATTGAACCTCCTACATTTGTTGATACTTTTAATTAAAAAAAAATAACGGAAATAAAGTCATAAAGTTATCTTCAATCAACATCTATCGTGATCTTTTACATTTTATAGTAATGAAAAACAGTTCGGGTTCGGGTACCTACGCAGAGATATTACGAATAGGTCAATGAAAGACCTGAAGTAGGCACCAGATAACAATAATATAACTATTGTTATCTGGCGCCTACTTCAGTTCTTTTAGCAAGGAATAATTATGAAGAGTACATAATTGTTTTTAGTTAGTCATCTTTATTTTTAGTGTGTGTTGTTTCTTGGAAGTAACAGAGTTTGTGCGAGGAGGACTTTTTTATCCTTAGGAAATCATCAAATATTTTCTTTCACTCAGGTTAGAAAGAGTAGGAATGTCAGGCTATATTACCGAATAAAACTCAAGTGTTTTCCTTCAATTTCTTTATGAAAAAAAAAAACCAAATTGGTATAAACGACGGAGTTTTAAGGTAAAAAAACACAAAAACTTGTGTTCCTCTTTTTTTGAAGTCGGTTAAAACAAATACGTATCTATCTAATAAACTTCCCCACATTCTTACCTAACGATTTCAACTGGGCAACCCACCGATGATTTAACTTCAATCGTCCCCGATTATCTCTTCTACCTGAGTGAACCCGGGACAATGCGCTTGTATATCTGTTACACTCAACGTTGATGCTCGACTTCCAATAGTCGTCTAGGTGGGATTTCATGTTATATGAGCTAGAGCTACATTAAACTGAGGCGCCCGTGGACCACGCCTGATTTGTACGTAAAACGACGTCGCGTGGCGTGGATCTAGTGTAGCTCTACAAGTCTAGTTTCCATAAACAATGTATGGAGACCGACACGTGTGCGTAGTGTAGTTTTACGATTAGGACAGGAATGAACTAATGATATTTAACATTTGACAGGCCTGTTGGTGTAGTGGTCAGTGACCCTGACTGCTATGCCGGAGGTCGTGGGTTCGATTCCCACCCAGGACAAATGTTTGTTTGATTAGCATAATCATTTTGTTCTGTGTCAGGGTGTAATTTATCTATAATATGTATGTATTTAGAAATATATAAGTATGTTTATCAGTTGTCTAGTACTCATATACAAGCACTGCTTAGCTTGGGACTAGACGGCGTTGTGTGGTAGTTGTGGAATATTATATTGTTATATTATATTATTATAATGAAGTTTCTAGTGGTCCCATTACGGTTGTCAGCTTATATCTGTGATGTGACAGCCAAATCACAGTATTTGGGTTCAGTGATAACGCTAAATTATTACAAACTATTAATACTGTTACTTTGTAAAGTTGAAAATAGGTTTGGACATAATATAGGTACAACAAATTACTTCAATATGCAACTTGCGGTTTACCCAATAGTTAATTAAATTAACGTCAGATAATCAGCGTCCGACTCGCATAATAATCTAGATTATTGTTTATTTTTACTCGATGCATTTTGGAGAGAGTGCGCAGGAATTACATGACTCGATTCCACCATCTCATTTCTACCATCGGACAAGCCGACGAACGGTGAGTATCCACCCTTACGTTGTTGAAACCTCTACGGTTCGGATCAAGCAACAAGAGTAAAGAGGCTCTTAATAAACTAGTGCGCCTCACAATCAAATATTGCATTACTACATACCATCAGGTGGGATTGCAGTCAAGCATTAGTTTATATCAATTAAAAAAATACACATGGTTCGTGTCCTGAAAAAAAAAAATGTGGAAGGTTGTTCAGTTTCGTCTACTGAGCAAGCCCTTAAAGTTTGTGGAGGGCTGTACCTTACACCTTTTATAGTTATTAGAGAAACACCGATTCAAAGATTTCCAAGAGTACTGGAAAGGTTCGCTAGAAATAAATAACCAGATTTCAAATTACGTTGTCCATATTTATTCAACTAATTACTTCAATATGCAACTGCGGTTTACCTAGTAGTTAATCAAATTAACGTCAGATAATCAGCGTCCGACTCGCATAATATTATCTAGATTATTGACAATAGCTTAGTAAACCGAGCCTGTGGAATATCAACACAAACGTGATTAGAACTCGATGTATTGGAAGGGAACTGAGAAGCTAATTGTCATTGGAATTAACTGTTGCTGGCTTAATCAAAACGCGCTAATTAATTAAGATTCGAACAAATTGACTGCTGATGATATTGCCTGTAAATTAAGCTGAAGTTAAAATGATTTAACAATGTTATCTTCTTACTTGATAACCCGTTAAATTGAGAAATGAGGATACTGAGGAAGTGTAAAAGTGACACTAGTGACTGAAAAGTTGAAAAATAATCGTTTGTCTTGGTATGGCCATGTAAAGAGGAGAGATGAAACGCGTAGTGTTCCACGGGCCTCAAGAAGAAGTCAGCAATCCTTAGGGGCCCAGCAGGGTCGAAGCCTACTGTGGCCATGGGTTCGCTTCTAAAAGGAAAACCCGGCCCTGGAATGAAAGGCAACGAAGGAACAAGAGTGGGTTTTGAGCCAGTAAAAGTCTGACACACCCTCCCACTGCGCCCAAGAGCAAATTAGTAGTTCAACTTTTTCCAGTTCTAACTTTTCTTTAATAAGGATAACGGTTAAACAAATTAAACCGGATTTAAAAGAAAACAAAGCGGTTATAATAAAATAATTTAATCGTTTTTAAGTGGTCTTATCGTTGAACACTCAACAGTAATTTATTTTATCGTCTTGAATCAATTTCTTTAACAAACTCGATAACTTTAACTGTTTCTAATCAAAAATCAATCAATTTGCTATTTTCACTTCACTTCTAACTTAGAGAAGGAAAGTTTTAGTAGCTTGAATAAACTTGAATTTTTGGTAAACAGTTCTTCAAAAACAATGAACGTTGAGTAAATAATGAATTTTCTTTAAACAACTGTTCATATTGATAAATAGAATCGACCGATTGTGTATTTGGAAGGCAAAGTTACAAATCATCTCGTAGCTTTTCTTCAACTTTGACTGGCCTGTTAGCAGTGGCGTATCTAACTATATCATCTGAGGCCCGTGGCAAATTCATTAGATGGGGCCCCCGATAAATCACGTTACGTTGTGATTTCATTTTAATATTTTTTTAAATATATTTTGGGTTATTTCTTCTGAGCTGGCGGCCTCTAAGACCGGGGGCCCCGTCATCTCTGGGGCCCATGGCATTTTGCCAGTCTTGCCACCCTATAGTTACGCCACTGCCTGTTAGTCTAGTGGTTAGTGGACCTGACTTATGTCGGAGGTCATGGTTCAATTCCCACCCAGGACAAATGTTTGTGTTATGAGCACGATCATTTGTTCTGAGCCGGGGTGTAATTTTTCTATAATATGTGACTGTTAATTAGTGACCGATAATTAAACACATGATTGTACTCATGATAACAGACAACTTTCCCAGAGAAACTATTTTTTTTTACTCATTATTTAACTTAGATTATGTAACCGGAACATGTAGGTACCTGCATTGATTACACACACCGATGGGTTTGCTAGCGGCGCGGGTGCACTATCACTATTGTAGGTAAGGTACATGAGGCAGCGGTGTTACGCGGTTTTGTTATTGTGATACAACAAATGAGTATAAAAAAAAGTTTCTTTGGGAAAGTTGTTTATAATCATGTGTAAAATCACATGTATAAGTATCGGTCACTAATTACCAGTCACCCTATATAAGTATGTTAATCTAGCACTCATAACATAAGCTCTACTTAACTTGGGACTAGACTGACAGAACACTTTGCCTTAAGTTCCAGAGGTTCCCCTTTCGGAAGTGAACCCATGGTCTCAGTAGGCTTCGACCCTGCTGGACCCCTACTGTTAGATAGCTGTATCAGAGCTAGGGTAAGGCCTACTAGTTTACAAAGCAATGCTGACTCATGCGTCGTACATAAATATGGACTACGCAATTTGAAATCTAGTTATTTATTTTTAGCGAAAGCTTTGCACGGGTGTATAAAATCATTGAAATTTTCGATTTATTTCTACTATAAAAATGTTAATCACTCTCTCAGCGAACAGACAGGCAGATATGCTGAGGGATTTTATTTTTTAACTAGCTGTGCCCGCAACTTCGTTTGCGTAGGCTACAGGATTTTGAACTTATTTTTTCTAAAATAAAAGTAGCCTATATTACTCCTTATTACATCAGCTACCTGCCAAAAAAAAGTCCCGTCAAGATCAGTCCAGCCATTTCAGAGATTAGTCCGGACAAAAAGACAGACAGACAAAAATTAAAAAAATGTTATTTTTGTATGTACCGTATATATTTTCATATGCATGTAGCAAAAAGCAGTTATTTCAATATTACAAACAGACACTCCAATTATATGTCAAGGGCTTCAGTCAGACCTACTCTTAGACATAACACGTTAGGAACCTTTCCTCTAAAAAGTTTTTGTGGCAGTTTTAATGGATGACGCACAGAAGTAGACTTGTCATGCATACGGTATTTCTTCTCAGGGTAGTCAGATAGGAAACACCGGCCTCATCTAGAATAAACTGACGAAAAAAAAAAAATTGTCGTGTAAAAGTGTTTTTTAAACCTATTTACAAAATAAATATCATTTATCATTTACTGATAGCTACACATGAACCAGTTTATTGGATGCTGCTTTAAAGCGTGTTGCAAACTTGACGGCAAACTAGATCGCAATTCAAAATAAAGTTGAAAGTACCATCTTTGTCTATCAGAAAAATGTCATTGTCACATATTTTATGATCTACAGATCATAAAATATCGAACACCATTAAAATGAAAATCTTACTAACAAACAGTATTCGAAAAAAGACCACTGGCAATTCATTTCTTATGTTGGCAATCGACGTCTGTCTCGTTAATTTGACATGTCTGTCAGTTGGAACGAACATTATTTGAAATGGATTCGAAATGGAAAACAAATTGGCGAATAAATAATAAAATTTGTGTAGAGTTAGACGCTATGACTATTAAAGTTTGCTATGATATTGCTATTGTACCTTTTACGGTTGTAAAATACCTAAGAAGTGGTCTAATAACCAACAAGAGATTTTTAGTTTCAAAGACAAAAACTCTCATTACATTAGATATTATTTTGTGCTTGTTCGAAAAAAGTTTCTAGAACAAAATCTTTTCATTTAACCTATAAAGTCCAGCTCGGCTCAAAGATATTAGAAATAGGGAGGTCTGCCAAAAAGTATAACATTAAATATTATGGACAATACATTGTTGTTACAAAGCTACGTGGCTCGGCGGCCATTTTGAATTGTTATCAAGATGGCGCCCGACGTACAACGGATATTATTTTAGGAAATGTTATAGGAGTTTGGGCATGTTTGAGTGCTATTTTTAAAACTGATTGGAGAAAATATTTTTGCTGTTTTAAATTAATGTTCATTTAGATAAGTGTGAAAAATTTAAAAACACCATTTCAGGCAAATGTTTTTAGTGGGCGTAGTTTATAAACTGCTGCTGAGTCATAAAAACATGCATTCTCAGTGTACAGGTTATCACTATTAAAAAGTGACCATATTGCACCAGATTTTTCTTAGGACAAACTAGCTATAAATTAAAAATGTCATGTCACGTAAAGTTCTCGCAAAAAGCACTCAACTGCTCGTAAGAAATAATTTTTGCAAGTAAGTAACTACTCATGATCTTCGAAGGGTATCCTCATGGGTCCAATCGGTATCTTCTGATTCTGATCGACAACACACACAAACTCGTAAAATGTACACTTCTGCCTAAGTCTTAGGAGTACGCAGGCGTGATAATTTGTTAATAACTTTTGATATTAATGTTAGATCAGCCACAGCACAATGTCACTAATCAATATAACTTATAGCTCGATGAAAATTAGCTACGATATGAGATTTAGTGAACATTTCACTTCGGTCAACAGGAAAAACATTTCCGATTGCTTTGTCCGGCGCTAGGCTATTTCCTGAGTCCATGTTTTCACTTCCCCATTAATCTCTAAACAAAATACGTTCTATTTTGTTAGTAAACAACAAATGTTTAACTGAAATATTACACGTAGTTACTGTTTTTTTTTTGTGTATTTTTAGGGATTCGTACCCAAAGGTTAAAACGGGACTCTATTATTAAGTCTCCACTGTAAGTCCGCCTGTCTATCTGTTTGTCTGTCTGTTTAGCTAAAAAGACGACATTTTCACAGATGATGCGTTTCTGTTAACGCTATAACAACAGATACTAAAAACAGAATTAAATGGGGCTCCTATAAAACTAACGTGATTTTAATGTGTGACTCGCACTTGGCCGGTTTTTTAGGTTAGCTAGTTAAACCGTTAGTCCTGGCAATCATTTGTAGATCTTTCAAAGTTAAGAATTCTGACACTAGTTTTGCCAAGAAGTATCCTGAGTAAAAACACGTTTTGAGTGTAATTGATTAATTATAATTAAATTATTTCAATAACGTGATTTGAATTAATACATTTATAGATACACTGGCTCTATTGGATGTTAAACGATAAGGATTAATTAGGTACCTGTGCTATATCTCCCAAGGTGGCGACGACGCGTATTGTTCTACGCGCACCTCAAGGAGTTGTTAGCATACCGTAGGGGCCCAGCAGGGTCGAAGCCTACTGGGGTCTGCTTCTGAAGGGAAGATTTGGCCCCGATATGAAAGGCAACGATAGAACAGGAGTAAGTTTTTAGTCAGTAAAACTCTGACAGTAATCGGGTGACTTTCCCACCTACAAAAAAATATGCTATATCTTATAAAGACTACTCCATACTCTAAACCAGACAAATAAAACAATATTGTTTATTTTAGATTGTAAGTTCTTCAAATTACTCCTCCAGCTCTGGGGAGACCATTTTTGCTGACTAAAACCTTGTCCTTTGCATTCCAGAACTCTTTCGAACAATCCCAAGTGCCATATGTCCTGTCTTCTTCAAAAATCTCATGGTAACCCCAAAAATAAACGGTGAATACTGCAAATATTAACCCGTCGCAGACGGGGTCATTGTTGCCTTTATTCGTAAACACTTTACAACTCACGATTCGGTATCGTTGTTCAACATTTACAGCCCGTGCCGAACGCCGGCGGGAGGAGGGTTAACTCTGCAATAATGTCGGCTAACAGGCGCTTGGAGGTGCTCAAGGGTTAACGAATGGGGCTAGTTTAGTGAGCTTTGTTAACTTGACTGTTTGGTTTTCTTGTCGTTTTGGCTCAAGATCGAGTGTTGCACAATATTGTTCAAAACTTTAAGGGTTTATAATGAGCTAGTCCCTCTCCTAGTGAGGAGGCGTGAGTCCCAGCAGTGGGAACATTAAAAAGGCTGATGATGATGATTTAAATGCCAAGAATGGCTTTAAGGAGCTCCTAAAGTGTTGCGGTCAGAAAGCAACAGGTCTGTGCTTTCTGACGACAACAGACCAGTGATTGGGTAATCATCTGACAGACTTTTACTGATTTAAACCATACATATGTTCCTTCTTTTATAAATAAATAAAATATCCTATGTTTGTCTCCTGGTTGAAAGCTGTCTCTCCACCAAATTTCAGCCTTTCTTGAGTTATCTACACTCAATATAAGGTAAAGTCTTTTTTAAATTTTATTTTTGTTTTTTTGTTTGTAGGAGGTAATCTCTGAAAGTACTGTCCGATTTCTAAAGTTTTTTCAGCAGTAGAAAGCTGCTTTATTTCTGAGTGACATAGGCTATATTTTATGCATGTGGGCGAAGTCGCGGGCAAAAGTTCAATATGATATTATAATAGAATACAATTTTTGGGCGAAGTAGGCATGTGGGCGAAGTCGCGGGCAAAAGCTAGTTATGATTATATCGGGATCCACTTCTAGTCTGACTAGATGTAACTAAGTAGCAGTGTGTGTATGTGTTGTGTGCAGTGTTTTTTGAAAAAATCATCTAATGACCATCCCCTGCTCTTGGTTGGAGTGGAACGGGAGCGTGTGTTAGACTTTTACTGACTAAAAACCCACTCCTGTTACTTCGTTGCCTTTCGTACCAGGGCCGAGTCCACCTTTCAGAAGGAGACCCTTGGTCCCAGTAGGCTTCGATCCTGCTGGGCCCCTACGCTTTGCTGACATCCCCTTGGGAACACTACGCGCCGTCAACGACTTGGGCTCGGTCTGGACGGTTACCGGATGTGTATATGTGTAGTGTTTTGACATGGAGCGATTGACTTTACAGCACAGTAATTGGGTACCATAATACCCCATGGAAAAACAAGAGCGTGTGCGGAAAGAGAACCGTCATAAGATTAGAGGGCGCAGCTGTGCGTAAATAACGTTTTTGTTATGTTGAGAACTCTGTTACGTATATTATAGTGCGACTGTAACATCTTGATATTTTGTAACTATGTTAGACTGGCTTATGACAGCGGGTCCACCCTTTAATAAAAAGCAGCCACCTATTTAATTAATGTGACTACTTATCTACATGTTGATTGAATTTTACACCATGAAGGATCGTGGTGTAAAATTGGTCTCAATCTCACTATCTGTGGAGCTATAAAACAGTTAAAACCAACGGCGTAACGTGCTTTCCGAGATACGGAGGAAATGTCATGGATGGTCACCCATCCACAGTTCGACCTTGGCAACCGTTGCTTAACCTTAGAGATCCCAATGTAGCTGTTATTATTTTCACCTCGGGTTTCTTTAAAAGTTCTCCATAATCTAGTTGACTTTTTTTATGCTAAATTAATGAACCTTTGATTTTATTGTTTTTTTTTTTAAAGTGCTATTATGGATATTGTTATGGTCTGACATAAAAATTATTGTTATTCCTATCATTCTCTTTTGTATACGTCATGTGAGTTACATTTTTAAACACTTTATTAACAAAAGTGTATAAAAAAACAATTAAAAATTAAAAAAAAAAATTGCTCATAAATTATGTTTTTGAATATTTAAAAAAATAAATAAATAATAATACATGATCCCACTGGTATCGGGAACTGATTCATATTATGAAGTTTTTACAATACATTCTCTAGTAAGCCTCCCCCTCCCCCTCACCCCCTAGCATTTAACATAATCCCCTACTTAGATAGCAACCTACATGTCATTTACATTACAGAGTGACTAAATTATTCCAACATTTAACTGTAGCAATTATGTAAGAGGTAATGGTACCAATATAATATCTATCAAAGTAACATTTCTATTCATCAATGCTTTATGTAAATACTGAATGGGCTCCACGTTATGACACCTCGTTAGGTGATCATTTAGCTGTCTAATTATACAACGTGATGTTTTTGATATCCCGTAATGAGTTATGGGGATATCAAAAATGTTTATATTCTTTTTGGAAAAATAATACTGAAAGTCTTAGAATATATGGTTCAAAAATACATGGTTTCGAAGATATCATCAATGATAATATTAAGCCAAAAAATGTAACACCCCTTAAACTTTACTTTGAGGGTAGTTTTGAAAAACTTATAATAACAGAGTTTATCTATTATTTATTCGGATTAGAATTTGTGTTAAGTTTCAAGTAAATTAACCGAAGGAATAAGATTCACAATGAATAACGAAAACATTTTTAATTCAAAGTTTCAATTATGTGGGTTCTAAAAATATGTTGCATGTAAACTAATTTCCCCTTTTAATCTCGTGTTGCGGGTTCGATTTCCCGACGGATCAAATTCTGGGTGTCTTGTGATATTTGTTACAGTTCTGGGTGTCTTGTATAAAAGAAAGAAAGAAAGAAAACATGTTTATTTGGCACACAATTAACAAAATAAGTTTTATAAAACAACATATAATAAAATATAAAACTTAAAAAAAAAACAAACAAGCAGCAACAATGTGTCTCACGGTAGTATATGAGTTACAGTTACGGTTACAGTGGTATATGAGTTTACATGTTATTGAACGTACCCTAACATGGAAACTCATTTACCACTGTACAGTGTGTACAGTGAACGTACTCACAATACAGGAATACATCTAATATGGGGCAACATTAAAAAAAGAATTTGACACCTCAATAGGTGATCATTTAGCTACCTAATTATATAAGCAATTGTGTTAGTGTAGGACATGTCCCGTCATCATTATAACACGGTTTAATTGTTCGCTAAGACCATTGATGGAAACCCCGTTTTTAATGAGTGGATGGTCGAAATCGAATGTTCTAGTAGTTATCCAAGGTAAGGCCTTACCTTCCTGAAAAAAAATGCTTATGTCACTCAGTGATAATTAAATAGGATTCTACTGGTGAAAATATATTTGACGAACGAAAAACACGAAAAAAAGAGTAAAAAGTAAGTACTAAGTTTTTAATATTGTCATAGATGGTACACATTTTCAGCAGAACGAAAGAAGAAGTGAAAAAAGAAATGTAATACTAAAAAAACAAAATTAGTTTGTTTTTTTGTTTGTAGGGAATAACGGTAAATAGAAATTGTTTTTTTTTTGCTTGAAAGTACTGGTCCGTTGCTGAAATTTTACCGATAGGAAGCTGCTTTATTCCTGAGTGACATAGGCTATATATGTACGCGAGTAAAGCCGCAGGCAAAAGCTAGTATTTTATAAAGAAAAAAGAGACGAAGAGTATGTGAAATGTTAAAGTAAACTAAGTAATTTATGAAATAAACCTACATAATCATATTGTTTTTTTTTTTTAAATATCAAAATACTTAAAAAAAAAATTTATCATCTTCTATTCTGCTGTTCACGCTGTTGTTCATACGATCATATATATTTATATTTAAACACTCACATAAAGACACTCACATTTACGTTTATAACATATCTTTCTAAACACTTATTTTAGCTAACACCATTATACACACACGTTCGGTAACCATTGTTTTATTTATTTTTATTTTTTTGTATTCCTTCTTAAAATTAATTTAGCCTAAGGAACATGTACTCAAGTCGAAAAAAAAAAATGTAAGGTATGGAAAGAGCCTGGATCTCACGTCACAGGGAATCCTAGTGTGAGTTCCAGGAAACAAACTTATATAAATGTATCTTCTGTAACAATAAATTATTCTTATTCTTATTCTATTCTTATTCTGATCTATCAATAGTCACACTAACACTATCTCCCTTTTCTTTCATATCACTCTTCACACAATTCATCCATCTTTTCTTTGGCTTCCCTCTTCCTTTCCATCTGTTTACACGCATACTCTTAAAACTCTTTTAGTATCTTTCATTTCTTCCCTGCTACCTTGCCTCCCCCATACCAAGATAAACGATTCCCTTTCAACTTTTCAGAAACTGGTGCCTCTTTTAAACTTCCTCTAATATACTCATTTTTCACTTTATCCATTCTCGTCTCATCACACATCCATCTAAACATTCTCAACTCCGCTACATGCAATCTTTTTTCATCCATTATTTTGACAGTTCAACATTATGATCATCATACAGTATTGTATAATATTCATACACTATAAATACATAAAGAACGTATTATATACACATATACAGTTATGTATAGTTGATAAGAAATGATAATACTCTTTTACTTTTTATATCAAATCTTAAATTCGTTTCGCCTTCGCTTACACAGATAAACGTGACGAGATGAGCCAGTTTCCATGAAAAATGGCTGCCACCTCGTTGTCGAATTGCCGCGTCTCGCCAATCTACGTGAGCCTACCAGATCGCCGCCTCCGACAAGGACATTAAATGACTACAACACTAGATTACACTACAGACTTCTAAACTTCTAAATGCTGACAACGTAAGTACAGTTCTGTCTTCCTCTCCGGGGAACACAGACGTTACTAAGGTTGAAATCCTCAGATCTATTCAGGAAGTTCTATATAATATAGAAAAGTAATTGGTACCTAATTAATCATACTTTGATCAGTTTAATACAGCTTATCAGAAACAAAATGGATTCATTAATTAAAACGTCAACGTTATTATGTAACCGATCACATTACACTCATTTTGTCATCAACAAAAACAGCTCTACATGATAGCAATTAATTATTAAAACTTTTTAATATCCTTTCTGTTCAAAGGGGAAATAGAAAGAAAAGTTCTGGTACAAAAGATCGTATACTTTGCTCTGAAAAAGTTTGAAGAGGCGGGGCTTGTTCGCGCATGCGTCGTACAGCCGCTGAAGAAATGCTTGGCTGGCGACGGCGACGACGTCCACCGTCGCGCTGGACAGCAAAGCAGTCGCCGCGATACCTCAGTGCTATGCGGACGCGAACCCGATGCACCTCTGCATAACCCAACATATGTCGTAGTGAATAATTACACCGAAAGTAATCTCCGACGACCGGACATAAGTTAAAAAATACTTTCCACAAAGTTGAAAAACTTTTCAAGTTCGTAAAAGTTTCGCGAAGTATCGAAAGTTGTTTGTTGAATGAAAATTCGTCTTATGTAACATAGGTAAATTATTGGATATGAATATTAATAAGTTTTTTTTTAGTTTTAAGCAATAAAAAATTTTTTATGCAATCGGAATAGCAAATAAAATATTTTTAAAAGCCTTATTTGCTTCACTGTTAAAAGTTTTGAAACTATATTAACGACAAACACAACACGTAAGTATTACACAATATTTTTGATAGCACAATATATACAAAACCTGCACATTATATCAACATTTAATCCATTGAAAGGAAATAATATACACGAAATTTTCCGTGTTTAAAGTATTTTCGTTATTTTAAACTCTGCCCTCTTCGGTTTAAACTAAAAGTCGCACAACTATGTCAATTTAAACTTTCGGAATCTGCTCAATCTTGTTCAAAATGCACTCACTATTGGGTAAAGAAAATAACTTAGTGTACCTAGATAAGTTGGTAAACTATGTCCTGTGACATAAGCTGTAAGTAAACTTTTCTTAAGTATCTATGAAAGCCTTAAAAATCTTTTCATTGTCATCATCTTCCTAGCCTTGTCCCGTTTTACTTAATGTTTTTTTTTTATAATTTGTAGGTGTAATATGATTTTTTCATTCGTTTGGCATCAATTCCTCCTCTAAAGAACATAAAAAAACCTATTAATATGGATAGCTCTAGGACTATTTTAAATGAATAAATTATGAAGTCATGCACAACTAAATCTATTAACAATCATAACTCTAATATAATTTTAAAATAATAAATTATAAAGACAAGCAAAACTAAAGGTTTTTAATTAATTTATTATACACATAGTTACACAGTGATTTGACAATAAATATATATAAAAGTGAACTTAAATCAACGATGAGTTTTATCCCAGCAAATCTTTAAAAATATCCTTAGTAAAATTTTTAAAAATTTATATAAATAAGTTTAAATTATGAAAATATTAGCTGACTCGACAAACTTTGTTCTGATAGCTGACATATAAACTATCAAAGAAAAAAATGGGAGCTCCCGTTGGAGGGTAAAAAATAGCCTACGACCAATTTTCTGATCTAGCAAATAAACACAAAAAAAAAACATAAAAATCGATTAAACCGTTTCAGAGAAGTTCGATAACAAACAATCACATACTAATAAATACCAATATTTTATATATTATGGCAATTATATAAGGAAGTGCTCTTTAAGTTCATTATTCTCTCACTAAGACAGTAAGTTAATTAATTCATCTAAAACAGGTGCTATTGGATTCCAAAATCTATTTATTCACGCTTGTTGCTCACAAAATGGCAGAATATAATTAAAACGCTTACAAAACATAGCGGGCACTGATTCGAAACTCATTAACCTTAAAATAGCTTACTACGTTACCCTTAAAATTATATTTTGGAACAAATGCCGTCGGTACCCCAATAATGTCCCCAAATGGGGCCCGAATACCGAAAACGAACCGCAATTATGTGACGTAAAGACCCCATTGACGACGTAATACCTGCCACCATAACTGCTAATCAATTGTTACCAATAATTATTATATTAAACAATACAAAATTAAATATGAATTCGATTTCGGCGTTCCCATTCTAGCCAGTCTATAAAAAGCGAAGTTTATCCTCTCATTGTTATTACGAGCGGGCAATTTTCTTCGTTGCTAACTTTACATACATATAGACTCAATAGAACTGTACCAGGAAATCTGTGTCTGTATTTTCCTTAAAGATTTCTTGTTAAATTTTGTAGGTTTTGATCTTTGTGGAGACCTTTTTTTGCACCTGATGCTCATATTCACACGAAAACCTATGTAAGACCTATATTTTTAAAGGATAATAATATGTAGTGTCTAAGAGAAAGTTATTTAATCTCCTAAACTCGTTAAAAAATAAAAGGCTCGTTTTGACATTTAAGAAATACCCTAGACTGGGAACGAAACTGAAAGAAACAATAAAATAATAATTAATTATGTACATAAAATGTTTTAATAATAATAAATAAGAATTCATTTATTTCAAGCACTATCGGCTCATATAAAATAATAAATTAAAGTTTAAAAATATTGTCACAATTAAAACACAAGTAAAATAAATTAAATAACAAAAATAATAATAAATAAATTAAAAATTATAAGTATACTATTACAAAACAATTTGGGCACGAATAAATGCTTTCAGTAATGGGAGGATGCTTTTTTTTTAAATACATTAACTTTTTTTGGCGTGTTAAATAATTTTTGGCAAATGTCAATACGGGTTTTGTATTTTTTGACAACTTCAGGATCTGCTTTCTCCTTCGCCGGAGTCGCCCTGGACATCGCAGAGCGATTCTCGGCCACCGTAGGCGCGTGCTTGTGGACAGCGAGCAATAGATAGCTCGACATCTGGCCATCCGATAAGGACTAAGCCTGGGTCGAAGGCGCGCTTTTTTTCTACGTGCATTTCAAATAGATTTCAGTAAGTTTGACAGGGCTAGTTACGGCCGATAGAAGTGCCAAAGATCTACAAATGACAGTTCAGTCCAACGGGCATGGAGAAATCACGGTACTTCAAGACGGTCCCGATCCACCGTGACCTTTGCATGCGTCACTATAGATAGAACTACATTAGACCGACGCGACGCAAACGTGTAACAACGACGTCGCGTGGCGTAGATCAAAGTATAGCTCTACAGATTTAGTTTCCATATAAAATGTATGGACACCGACGCTTCCAGATCGGCGTAGATATGTGTCATACATGTGCAGTGTAGTTTTAGCTTTAACCTAGGATATCGAACTCATGCGGTTATTATTATTTCATCCACAAGATTCTCGATAAGTGATGTGAATATACTATGTATATGAATTCCAAAAAAAGGATTTTACTTCTCATTTCCATGGCGATCTCCAGCCACTGAGAGTACGGGCTTGAGGACGACAAGCAATGAGTAGCTCGCCGTCCAGCTGTCCGGTAAGGGCCGAGTCCGAATCGTTGACAGCGTATAGTGTTCGACGCACGCCTCAATGAGAGGTCAGCCAAATCGTGCTGGACCCCAGCAGGGCCGATGCCTGTTAGGGCCACGGGGAATTTCTGAGCAGGGAAACCGTGGTCCAAGAATACAAGTAGGCAACTGAAGTCAGTAAAAGTCTGACGCCCTCTCACTCCGCCCTAGAGCGGGTGAAGTCATTGGACATTTCTATCAGTCGATCTCCATAATATTTCCTTAATGATATCTTTATGATTATAGGTTGAAACAGTTGGATCATGGAACCCATAATTGTCTCTATAAACTTTACAGACATGTTCCAATATTAAAATAACATTTTCAAAACATTTTTGGTCCCTTATAACTGAAACTACTTATCGAACCCAACGCATTATTAATAAGGAGTCCTTATTTATTTATAAACATACCATTTTCTCATGAAATCGGTTCCGTGAAAAATAAATGTGTAACTTTAACCCAACAAGGGAATATGTAATATTTTTTATCGGAGGAATCGTAATAGTGAACCGTGAGCACTTTGAATAAATTGCTTATCAAAAAGCGTGTATTTGGCTGATATTTTTCTTAATATCGGCCGTCCGATATTGGGCGCTGGAGCCAATATGTAAACTTTTAACTTTTTGAAACGTGTATTAAAAATATGTAGCATGTTCATCGTCTAGATCTTCCATTTTTCAATTTGTCTGATGTATGATGTTGCTAACAGTGGTGACCTGGAGGTAATGGCCCGATTAACGAGGTGTAGATCGCGGGTTCAAACCCAGCCGACCCGGTTCACCACTGCTCATTTTGAGAGCAGTGGTGATGAACGGTGAAGGAAAACATCGTGAGGAAACCGGCATATCCTAGAACCGATAATTTGAAGACATGTGACATTCGCCAACCCGCATTGGGCCGCGTGGTGAATTACGGCCCATTCCCTCTCCTATAGAGGAGGCCTGAATCCCAGCAGTGGGAACATTAAAAAGGCTGATGATGATGATAGTAGCTAACTGACAAAGGACAAGCGTGTCAAACTTGAAGATTTGAGCATCAGAATGAATGACAAATTATTCTTGAAATGTTCTGATATTTTGTTGTAAACTACGTCGGTGTTCAGAGTTGCGGGAATAATCGAAAAAGTCTCTGCAAATGGGTTTTAGTCGGTAAAAGTCTGACACTCCCTTTCTCTCCATCCAGAGCGGGAGGAGTAATTTGATAACTTGCCAACAAAAAAAAAAAACGCCCGATTTGTACGTAGAACGACGTCACGTGGCGTAGCGTGGCGCGTATCAAGTCTAACACTACAAGACTAGTTTCCATATTATGGAGACCGACGCACCCAGATCGACGCGTGTGGCACACGAGAGAGTAATAAATATTATGAAAAATATCAAATCAGGAAAAACAACTAAATGTATGTCACCTATAACAAAATACAACAATGACATATGCAGAAACTCCAAACATACAATACTAACGTCAAAGCCTGAAAGGCTTGTATTTCATTGACTTGTGTTTCAGGTTTCCAATGTAACCAACTATTACTCATATCGGAACGAATACAGCAATTAATACCGCCACCATATAATTTGGTATTCAGAGTACTGTCCTTATAATTTGGTATTGGACGTCTGTCTGTCGACTGCAGTTCATTAAAATGATTTCATTGACTTAATAGAATGTTCATTTTAAAATGTTTCATGTATTCACAGAAAAATATAGTAAAATAAGGTCAGACGTGATTTTTATCTTAAGAGTATCCAATGCTTGTAATTTCATATATACAGATTGTTGAATAAAAATAACAATGGAATAATGAGGACTGAGGACTATATACCAATTACAGCACAGCACAGTCAAGTCGGCCATATAATGTTCCTCTGTTGGGATTCAGGCCTCCTCTCTAGGAGAGGGAATGGGCCGTAATCCTCCACGCGAACCCAATGCGGGTTGGTTGTAAATGTAACATGTCTTTGAATTTTTAGTTCTAGGACATGCCGGTTTCCTCACGATGTTTTCCTTCACAATTTTAAGGGCCACACGATATTATATACCACTAGCTTTTGCCAACGACTTCGCCCGCGTGCATAAAATATACCATAGGTCACTCAGGAATAAAACAGCTTTCTAACGGTGAAAAAATGTTAGCAATCGGACCAGTACTTCTGGACATTACAAACAAAACTTTAATTAACTTTATTATATTAGTGTAGATTTAATTTTTAAATCATATAGATAGTAGATACTGATAGTACTGTAGATAGGTTGACCAAGTGACCATCATTCATTAAATGTCGAAGCTGTTACAGAAGAATCATATACACCACAAATTTTTAATTAATACAAATACTTAAAGGGTTTATTACAAAAGGCCTCTTTATTATTTAAGTAAAGTCTCAATAAATAATATTCATTTTCAGTAAAGTTTTTAGCGTTTGATTATGTCCCAAATTGTCACTCAATTTATGGAAATATTGTACTGGCTACTGATAGGGAAGAATTAATGGTTAAAAAAATGGGAAAACACTGCGCGTAGTATTTTCTAGTAGCGATTGTTATGAATGATTGATCAATTATGAATTTACTTTATTTTTGGTTTTTTTTTTTACTTTTGACTGCACAAATGAGATTAGTAACGAGTACAGACAGGGCACCATTTTTTTTGTACTAATTAAAAATTGAGGTGTATATAAAGAAGATAAACTATACTCCATCTGTTTAAGTAGTTAACTAAATGCAAACAATTTTAACATGTCTTTTAATTAAATAAAATGTCTAAAAAGGTTATTTAAAAACGTTTACAATTAGGTATTTACATAAACCGATGTTAGGTAATTAACTAAATTTAAATAATCTTTGTATGTCTTATAAACGATTTATCTATACATCTATATATAATAAAATTGTAGTGTCTGTTTGTAATATTGAAATAACTGCTTTTTACTATATGCATATGAACATATATGCTTTACATACACCAAAATAACAATTTTTAAAATTTTTGTCTATCTGTCTGTTTGTCTGGGCTAATCTCTAACATGGCTTGACCGATTTTGACGGGACTTTTATTGGCAGGTTGCTGATGTAATAAATAACCTAGACTTTTATTTTAGAAAAAATAAATTCAAAATCCTGTAATCCACGCGAACGAAGTCGCGGAAACAGCTAGTTTTAAATAAAAAGACACATCAAGATTGTTTACATTTAGTTAACTACCTAAATAAATGGAGTATAGATACTAATAACTATTTACGCAATCCAATTTAGTTTCCGTTTTACATTCTAGCAATTGGTTTCTGCCAACAGGAAGTTGGATACTAACATTTGCATCTTTCAAAACGAATGAAATAACTTTTCCTTCAATATCAGCTTAATCTCAATATTTGCTGTAGTATTTATGCAATATGTTTTCTCTCTCAATCTGTAGGGTTTACTGTATCTGAAGTCGTTGAAAAGTTAGTAGAATTTTATATTTTAGTTATCATGGATTTATAAATAACTATTCTTATTTTTTTTTCTTAAATAGATAGTAATATAATATTCCACAACTATCGCACAACGCCGTCTAGTCCCGAGCTAAGCAGAGTTTGTGTTATGAGTACTAGACAACTGATAAACAGACATATAGGTATACAATATTTCTAAATAAATACATGTTATAGATAAATTACACCCAGACACAGAACAAATGATCATGCTCATCACACAAGCATTTGTCCTGGGTGGAAATCGAACCCACAACCTCCGGCAAAGCAGTCAGGGTCATTAACCACTAGACCAACAGGCCAGTCATAACTATGACTATGACTTCACTGTCCGTCTGTCTGTCACCAGGCTGTAAGTGTCTCGTGAATCGTGACAGATAAAATTTTCACAAATTATGTATTTCTGTTGCTGCAATAACAAACATTGGTTGACTAAAAACAACTACGGAACTCTTCGTGTGCGAGTCCGACTCGCACTTGGCCGGTTTTTTACAAACCTTTTCTTCGTTAAAATTTATCTTTGTACCCTGTGTGTGTTGAATACTTTTTGTTTTTTAAAAACGATTCTATTTAAAAAGTACTATGTATTGAAAAATTATTAAATTTGATACCTATGTGGTCCTGTGTGGTATCTATGTATGATTTTTCATCAGCAAAATGCCCAACTTTACGATTTTCTTCTCCTAGTTAACCCCTATAGGGGAATAATATTCTAAAATCCTATCTTATTGTTCACTTTAATTGTACAATGGTACTTAAATTCTACTATATTATAGATTTTTTTATAGAAAGCAACATAATTCCCTTATTTCATAGGATACTATTTAAACGATACTATAGAAACAAAAAAATGTTATGTGGGAAACTCAATGTGAAGATTTAGTAAAATAATAAAAGTTTTTATTTAATATAAAACTAGCTGTGCCCACGACTTCGTTTGCGTGGACTTATTTTTTTCTAAAAAAAAGTAGCTTGTTTTACTCCTATTACATCAGCTACCTGTCAAAAAAGTCCCGTCAAAATCGGTCCAGCCATTTCAGAGATTGTCCCAGACAGACAGACAAAAATTGTAAAAAGATATATTTTGGTGTGTGTACCGTATTCATATGCATGTAGTAAAAAGCAGTTATTTCAATATTACAAACAGACACTCCAATTTTATTTACGAGTATATATGTATAGATGTATAGATTAAATCTATGTTTTAAATACTATTCACTAATTAATCACGAAATCTCAGAAACTATAACACCTATAAACTTAAAATTTGGCAGGTAAGTTCTTTCTAGCGTGTAGACATCCAGATTTTACGAAACTCCACCCCTAAGGGGGTAAAACAGGGGTCAAAAGTTTGTATGAAGAAAGCCAATTTCACGCGGGCGAAGCCGCTGGCAGGAGCTAGTGTTTTTACCTATATAAAACTGTTTATTTCAAAGAGCATTAAAATTACAATAGTGGATTGAAAGGGAATGATTCAATTATCGATTATATTATTACCATCGATGATACAAAGACATGGACTAATGCAATTCAATTTAAACTCCATTTACGTTAATTCAATATATCACGAACATTATGAAGGTAATGTCAGTGATACTGTTTTCGTTTATTGATATTAACATTTGTTCCTCTAGAAAACCAGTATTATATTTCATTATTACAATGCATGGAAACAGATCATCATCGTTAGATATATTTAATTATCATCATCGTTTCAACCATAAGATGTCTACTGTTGGACATAGGCCTTCCCCAAGCGTCGCATCCATTGGATTCCCAGGACCCTCACCAGGTTTTCGGTCTACCTTATGGGAGGCTTTCTTTTTTGCTGCGTCTTCTAGTACGTGGTCGCCACTTCAGAACCTTTCATCCCTATCGACCATCTGTTCTGCGTGCAATATGCCCATTGCCACTTAAGTTTGGCGATTCTTTGTTACAGTTAGGAGATGATAATGGTTCAGGCTTTCTTCTCAGACTTAATAGCTGTCATCTTACTGTGTACATCTTCATGAACTACATCCCAATTTTGCCAGCTATTGACTTTTTTTTTAAGCTCTTTTTGTACTAATAGAGATTAGAGATAAACATAATTTTATCCCATAATACATTTAATTACAACTCAAACTATTTAAAATGTATAACAGCGTGAAAAGGGCGCGCTATTCTCTGTTCAAATGTCAAACATGCTAGTGCGGGGACGATCATGCGCCACGCCATTAGTAATGCGCTTAATCATCGACTTAGTCTAACAGTAGGTACCCATACTACGTAATTGGCTAGCTATTCGGGTCCTTTCGCCATGGCCAGTGATATTTTCTGACCACTGCCGTCATGTTTTGTATTTGATTCTTAACTTTATTCTATATCTCTTGACTTGACACGGGAATCATCCATGCAATGGCAAAGGTTACTCACAAATAATTTGGTAATTTTAGAATCAGAGTTCAGTCAACTAAAGTTGTCAAAAAATAAAAGGCCAATTTTGACCTTTGTATTTTGACTACCTAACGGCTTGTCCGGTGTAGTGTAACTACTACTAAAATAGCTCCTACTACACCGGACCCCTAATTATTATTTTCTTGTTTCTTTAAGTTTTGTTTCAAGTTACATTTTAGGGTCTTTCTCAAATGTCAAAACGAGCCTTTCATTCTTAACAAGTTTAATACAGCTGAATATCATTACGATTACTTTTATCTTCTCTACTTACCAACAGAACTGAGACCCCAAGCATTTAAATAGGTATAAATACGGGAAAAATTGAAAGGTTGCTTATTTTCGAAATTTACAGACTACTTTATGAAGAATTTCTTATTTACATTCTTAGATACATAACCAAAAAATAAAACGCTCAAAATTTTAATAATCTACGCGGACTTTTAATAATATTAGTGTTCAACCGAATGACGCGAAATCACGCGCGAACGCCAGCGTTCGCTTGGGGTTTGAGGGGTGGCGGCTCTCAAAACCAATTGTCTGACCAATTTACCTCAGTTTTGGGTTATAAGCAGGTAGATAAACCTGTAACGATTCTCAAATGAGCCTGAACGATCGATCTGGGCCTATTTACCCATGAAACTCATGCAGCTGTACCTAATATTAGGTTTACACATAAATAGTACCAGGTTTCTAGGTCATTGCCTTCAAGCGTCGCAATAACCCACTTACTTCACTCGACTTCTATAACTGTCGTACGGGCCTAGAATACGCTTCGATTCTTGCCGTAACTATCGGAGATCTTTGATTAGAAAATGTTTCATCAGATATGATTTCATTCAGAAAAATCTACATTACACTAATGTAATAAAGAGGTAAAGTTTGTTCTTTTGTTTGTAGGAAGTAATCTCTGGAAGTACTGGTCCGATTGCTAACATTTTTTTACCGATAGAAAGCTGCTTTATTCTTGAGTGACATAGGCTATATTTTATGAGCACGTAGCTAGTTATTTTATATATAGGTTGTTTGTAAGAAGCGAGTCAGACTCAGACATGCCCAGTTTTTTATACTTTCAGAAGCTTTTGTGAGGAACACCAAAATAATGAAGCAATTTTGTACCTACATACATTAAGCTAAACATACATGGCATTAAACAACGCAAACCAAGAACGTGCTAATATTTGAGTAACCAAAATAATTAATGCTGTAATTCTCCAAAGAAACCGAGTGTTGTGTTCCATACAGACGTCATTGTCAAGGGAGCACACGACGTATTTAATATTCTACGTAAAGTTAGTTAACGCGATGCACGCTTGATTAGTTGGCTCACTAGCCGCAGGGTTAGATCCCATATTGCAGTGTTAACTAGAGGTCGACGTTAATGGAGATTATCTTACGTAGATTTCTGGGAAAGTTATTAATAGTGTTAAGGACCTTCTTGGTTTTGTAGTTTGGAATTATTTTGAAACTAACTTGTATCAAGATACTCTATTTTAAGTGATGAAGGTAACTCTACTGTGCGTTTCACTTAAGGAGTTCCTTCGCCGTAATGTTGACTCCCTTGTCTGTCTACAGAAAAAAGAAGGGAAAAAGAAAAGAGTTGCCTACACTACCAAAAATTTTCCCCAAAATGCGAAACGAAATCGATTTTAACGGCAGTTGCAACACTTTTGGAGAATTATGAGGGGAATGGGATTAAAAAAAAAGTAGCTCTAAAAGGAAGTTGTCAATGGAGAGGTACAAATATTGAGGCGTGGCGTGGCAATTGGAGGTCAATCGAAAAGGTGCCCAGCGTTGTATACTTTATTCAAAAATAGATTTTAGTTTCCAAAAAAAAAAAAAAAAAATTATAAGGCAATTGTTAAAAGTAACGAAATATCAGTTAACCTAGTAATTAAGTTATTTCATTGCTAAAAAATATAACAACACTGTTTTTCTGTATTGTCAATATTACGGCGAAGGAACTTCTTATGTAAAACTCACTATAACTTCTACTCTCTTTAAAACTCTATTTTAAGCTACGAAGGCAACTCTATGAAGGCAACTCTATATTAGAAAAACTCTATTTTAAGCTGTGAAGGCAACTCAATATTAGAAAAACTCTATTTTAAGCTGTGAAGGCAACTCTATACGATACAGGATTTGCTGTGTTCCTTTTTCCAAAATTCATCGTTTTCAGTTTTATGTTTTGGATTGGTTGTAAAATATTTATAGTTATACCGGCCCGTAAAATTTCTGCTATGTAAGAGTAACTGAGCGGAATTATAAAAAAATAATCGGCTAAGTGCGAGATAGGCTCGTTCACAAAGGGTTCAATACCGTTTGTTGTAAAACACCATGTTTGTCGTATGGAAGCTTCACTTAAATATTTTTTTTTATTCTGTTTTTAGTAATAAGGTTTTTACCCTTTAGCTGTTTATTCTGTTTATTATTATTCACTATAAACAGAATAAACACTCATTAACAAATCACAAACTTACCATAACTGACATAACTATGTCTTTATATAATTTAATTTCAAAATTTAATTCAATTTTAATTTTTATTTAAATCTCATATTATAATTTATTATAATTAATTTCATATCAAAATTTAATGTAAGTAATTAATTTCATAATTTGAATTCAACGTTTAATTTTAATTTAATTCTTATTTTTATGAGTTGTAAGAACTTCCTATTCCTATTGTAATGTATACTCCAACTTTGGCTTTTATAATGTTTTCGAGATGAGGAGACCAGGAGACCCGTAACACAGGTTTCACTTAGTATGGGCTCCTGTCTCCCGCCTATAAACTGTATCTTATAAATTGTTCAAATCGTACTAAATATGGGAGGAAATAAATAAATATATTATTATTATTAAGGTAAAACCCTAAAAAACAAGATTCACTACAATTCAAGTTTCCGTAAACTTTGAACATCGAAGAAAAATCTAGACAACATAACGGTAAAATGCAAATACACAGGTAAAATGCAAATCGCGTGGCTCGAAACAGTGGAACTACTCTAAGACTATCACCACATTTATATCTCTCACTTACTCTGAATCCGCACCTTATTCTGAGGCAGCACGTGTACACGTACCGATCCCAATGATCCAGCGGTCGTTTATTACAACAAGACAACACAATTTTGTCTTTAATAAGAGAGTATGAAATATCGATAGATTTATCGATAATTTTACCAAAAAAATATATATAGCCTGAAAAAGTTTGCTTTTGTATCCAGGAGAATGGGTGATCAATATTTTAGAATATTCAGTTTAATTTTTTTTTTCATAAAAATATTGAAACATGTTAATTTTTGTAGGTATAATATTTATCAGCTTTTTGATATTATATTCAAATTACAAAATAGTAGAAAAGGTTTAAAAGTCAACTCTGTTACATTTTCTTTCATGTTTATAAGAATTTGGTCTCACTAAACTCCAAATGTAGTCCCAAATCATATTTTCGTTGTATTGGCTCTGATAACAGTTTTCGAAGTCCATGATGTCTAGATGAAAACGTTCTCCTTTTTCTTTTAAATACGCCTTCATGTTGTTTTTAAAGGTATTTAAATGATCATGTAGCATATGTACCCTTAAAGACATTCTGCAGCCCATAGTTTTAAAATCTTCCAACATGTTTTCAACTAGCTCTCGGTAATAGTCTGTGAGAGTACTTACAAATTCTTCGTCTTCAATATTTTTATTTGAACTCTGAGATAAGCTTGAATGAGACAATTTTTTAGGAGGTTCAGGTGCTGGAAGTTGTGGGTTATGAGAGATTGGAGCCGAAAACTAAGCAAAATCAGGATATTCAATGGGTTTTGCATTTTTCAGCAGGATAACGTCACCGACGTGGTCTTTTGGCTGTCGCCAAATTCTTGGTGCTGCGAATTTCATACTCCGTTTTTCATCTCGATACCAACCTAAATTAAACAAAGATAACAATAAAAAATTGTTTATATTAAAGAAATGTTTTTTTCACTAAATATTTCTGATAAAGAAATGTTTAGTAAAAAAAAAACATTACTTGCCTTCTAAACAACATTTGCAATTACTGCAAGCAACATGTGGAGCCTACGGTATATCTAAATTACGAACAGGGCATTTAAAATAAGCTTCGTAGGCTTCACATTGTTTTCACACGTGTTTAAATAAAATGTTATCTCTCTTACTTTAAATAAATGTCCCACTTATGTAACTCAATGCATCAGCTTCATATTAACACTTTCTATATGTCATTTTTACCTCTTTGAGTCTTCTAAAAAACAGTTAATTCTTGTTTATCACTTAGTAACATCAGTAGATGCTGTGTGACAGTTACGCCACGTTAATTTTTTCGCGGTATTTCTAAAAACGTCATGATGGCTATTGAATACTTTTTTTTCACTAAACTAACTCAAGAAAAAATATTTTTTGTCATAATCAACACAAAAGCAAACTTTTTAAGGAATATTGGTGTTTTTTCTTTATAATAGAGCATAGTGACTAGAAAAATCATAAAATAAACTTTAGGACAAAGACAATTTTTTTTTCTGTAGAGTTGTGTTATCCTCGAGAAGCAAGGGTTTAGCACCGACGCATACGTGTCTCTAAAATATGTCTATATACAACATTATTTTTAGTTTCTGCGAAACCTAAATATAGTTTGTATATATATATTTTAACTAGGACTGACATATATCGATGACGTCGCCGGGAAAACGGAAAACACTGTTGCTTAACCACTCATTTTGAAATACATTTGAGAAAAGAAATTTAATGTAGAGTTGTTTTCTGTGTCCCCTTAACTGCACAGGAAACAATAGAGCTAAATTTTTAACTGTCGATAATATTTAGATTTTTTTTTTTAATTTACCCTAATTATAGTTTTTAGTTGTGTGTAATAAGTTAAACAGTAACTGAATGGATTCTAGACCACGTTGTATTTTTTTCCGAAAAATATTTATAAAGGTCACAAGTTGGATACCACCGACACTAAGTACAATAAAGGTCACAGCAGGCATTAGCCGTCAGAAAATAGCTGGGCGCAAGTACAAAACTACTCCTCAGTTGTCTGGATGGCCCGGTGACTATGTATTTTTGCTGATATCCATACATACACGATACATATAAATAAAATTGGAAATAACTGCTTTTTACTACATGTATATGAATATATATTTTTTAAATATTTTTTTTCCTTTTTTTGTCTGTCTGTCTGTCGGTTTGTCCGGGCTAATCTCTGAAATGGCAGTACCGATTTCGACGGGACTTTTTTGGCAGGTAGCTGATGTAATAAGGAGTAACAGAGGGTACTTTTATTTTAGAAAAAATAAATTCTATTAAATAAATTCTAATAAATAAATTCCTGTGGTCCACGCGAATGAAGTCGCGGGCACAGCTGGTAAGCTTATAACTTTGTGATTTTTCATGATATGGTTTTGAAATTTTGTACATAGATTCTTTATATAAAAATACTAGATATGTGTTTTAAGTTTTTTATATAGGTACTAAAAATAATGTTCTACATTTATTTGGATGACATCCTTCTGTTTGACGGTAACTTGGAGTTGAGCAAAGTTGAATGTTTCTGCAGTTATGTCTGCTTTATGGTGAACGTAATTAGTTTTCCAATAAATCATTTTTGACGGGTCATTTGTAACTTCCCATGCTTTTTCTTTTGAAAGTTGTATTAAGTAGTTTTCTATCTTTTCATCACCAGCATCATTTTTTGTGGTCGTAGCTACATTTTGGTGGCAAATATTGCATTTATTTATGCTCGTAAAATTGAATGTATCAGATAACCTAACCGCTGCAAAGAACTAAAATGGAAATGGACAGGGCACATTGCCCGTATAAATGGGGAAAGATGGTTAGTTAAGTAATGCTCTGGGCTGATCTTAGTAGTAAGAAAAAGAAGCAAACCACCTGAAAGATGATTTGACGATATCATAAAGACGGTAAGTGACAAACTGGGTATCAAAAGTCAGGAAGCTGTTGAGTAAAATAGAAGAGGCCTTTACTCTAATAGAGGTCCAAACGAAAAAAAAAAAGATTATAAACATTACAGAAGAAAATAAAGAAAAGCTTATAAACAGTAGAGAAAAAAAAGAGAAAACCTATAAACATTAGAGAAATAAAAGAGAACTTATAAACATTTTATTTTTCTATCTGATTTTATTAATTGCATGTAAATTGAATTTATTAATAAATTAATGTAAATTAGGATACTAAAGAGCAATTATTGGTTAAATAATAATTTGGTAAATGTATAGAGATGTAGTTGTGTTGAATATTAAAGGTCCTATTAGGTATCAAAACTACCCAATTATAAACATAGTACTCAAACTGGTCGTTAGCCGATTTGGTAGTTCAAAAGGCAAGTTATAAAAGGGAGAGGGTATATTTTGTACGGCTGTACTTGTAGTTAAATGTATGTTGACCAAATGGGCGAGTGTTGTGCTCGGAAAGGTCCCCAATTATAATGTTGCTGCGAAATCAGAAACTTGATTAAAATGTATTTCTATTCTGTAAGTTACAAATATCAAAGTTTATACACCTTATTTTTAGTTTATGCGAATTCTATTTATAGTATTTTACAAGCTTTTATTTAGTTTCATCTGTCCCGATGTATGTCTGTCATTAAATCTTGCAAATTAAATTTAACCCACTTCACGGTTACCGATTGGGCTTAAATTTTGCATGCCTGTGTAAATCAGATGACAATGCAAAATCATTATGACGTGGAGCTGATCTGATGATGCAATGGGAAGGTGGCTATAGGAATTTAGTAGTTAAATGACACAACCCCATCGAGTTTGGGCTCATATGATTCTTCTTGACGAGCATTTATTATATAGGTATACCGAGCTATAAAAGCTTACTATGAAAAAAAAATCATTAAAATCTTGTTTAAGTACATTTTTGTACATAATTTCATAACTGTAACACGAAAAATCACAAAGTTATCTCAGCAAAAATACATAGTCACTGGGCCATCATAATTTGAGGGTTTATTGTGCACTTGCATACAGTTGTTTGCTGATGCCTTATACACCGTTATGACCTTCCGTGACTTATGCTGTACTTAGTGTCGATGGTATCCAACTTGTCACCTTTTTAAATATTTTTGGAAAAAAAATATCAAACGGTGTAAATATTGGAATCCATCCAGTCACTGATTCTGAACAAATTGTATTAAAGTTTCGCATAAACTAAAAATTATGTTGTCTATCGAGTTCTCCTATATAATATGCAAGTTTGAAACTATTATAAGCTATAGTTTCTAATCTGTTTCGATCATGAGATTGTTTTCATTCAATCTTTCAACTTGTCTCCGACTTTAAGTCTCCAAGGTGTTTTGATATTTTAATGAGTCTCAGAGCCGGGCTGACGTGATAAGCTCACGAGATGGTTGCAGGTGAAGTTTTACCGTATTTTTTTTGTATTTTGTAACCAAAACACGTATGTAATAACCTATTCATGTGTCACGTATTGTTCGGCGCGCGCCTCAAGGAGTTGTCAGCAAACCGTAGGGGCCCAGCAGGGTCGAAGCCTCAGTAGGCTCAGTCGGCCCCCAGTGGGCCAAGGATCTGTTTCTGAAAGGAAGATTCGGTTCCGTTACGAAAAGCAACGAAGGAACAGGAGTTGGTTTTTAGTCAGTAAAAGTCGCACACTATCTTCCGCTCTGCCCAAGAGCGGGGCATGTCATTGGATGATTTCCCCACCTAAAATGGTAGACCGCGAATTTTTTTTTAAGTTTATTACATAGTGCAAGTTTGCGCCAGGTTCTATGTTCCTTAAAATATGATTTGCAGCCATAACACGTACTTGTTTATAGAATTACTAGCTTCTGCCAGCGGCTTCGCTCGCGTGAAAATTGTGAATCTAAACCATTCCCAGATCCCCTTGAACACACACAAAAAATTTCATCAAAATCGGTCCAGTCGTTTGAGAGAAGTTCAGTGACATACATACTCACAGAAGAATTATATATATAAAGATAGTCATTCAAATCATCGATAAGTCAGTGCAGTTTGTCTAAACCTATTGAAAGACTATATCATGAAAAAGTCATTTTATATTTTTATATGAGATGAGGTTGTATTGGTGATTTTAATGGCTTTTTTAATTGAGTAAAGAGTATGTAGCGACATCTATGGCGTCACATAATAACTAATCTTAAATATATCATAAAAACGATTTGAACATATAGAAGAGCCTGAAATACTATCGGGCAGTGGCCCAACAGACATAACACCCAACAGTCGGAGGATTCTCCTTTTTCAACGGAGGTTTGCGGGACTTTAGTCTTTTTTACGCATACCTCCAAAAAAAAAAAAAAAATTAAAAAAAAAATACAATCATATTTTTTATCGACTTCAAAAAGGAGGAGTTATGAACATAAAACTGGACCAAAATGCAAAAAATACTTTAGGAAATTTTAATTTCACGCGCTTTCCTGGAGCACCCTTAGTGTTCATAGTATTCAAGTCATTATAGAACATGCAAGTTTCTCTTCTTTATTCAGATTACGCATAAAAATGAAAATGTCAAAGACTTTGCTTTTCTCTCAGACTTTACGAACGTTGGCGGTTATAGTTCTCTCATATATTTTATCACAAGTTCAGTTATTGTTGAAGATTTCCAGCTGATTTGTTCGTAGCTGATTCCATTTTATTGATGTACTTTTCTTTTATTGAGCTAAGTTTGTATGTGTTCATATTTTGTAGGTAGGTACTTTTTTATACAATGTGACCTACAACCTTGTACGCTACAATCTTGTACTCTTTCGAATACTGTACAGTTGCCGTAACGGATTTTGAGCGGTTGCGCAGAAGTCAAATATTCGGTCTCTTTAGTGGTGCGAAGTGAGACGCGGAGGCGGGGAGGTCAGTGATTGGCTGGCCGCGCCATCGCGTCATAGACGTCACTCCTCATTCGTTCACTGCGTTGCTGCATGTATCTAACAACGAAGACGATTGGCTCGCCAATGTATGGAATGCGCAAAGCGATCCCCACTCTGAGGCTGAGCGCTTAAGATCCGTGATGGCAACTGTATCTGTGTGTGTGTGTGTATGTTTGTTACTTCTCCACAGTCGAACGGCTGAATGGATTTGGATGAAATTTAGCACTCGAGTAGAGCATGTCCTGGAATAGCACATAAGATATTTTTTCCCGGGAGAAATTATCTCAAGGGAACATATCCCTTGAGATATTTTTTTATTTTCAAGCAAAGCTGCTGACACACTAGTACGTACGTACATACATTTTTATCTAATGTAATGTATCTGTTGTAGATAAGTTATAGTCTGTCTAATAAGTCAACCGACTTGGGAATTTTGTATAATATTTAATCATTTAAAAAATACTTATATTCGGTACTTTTTATAAGGTTCTTCGGTTAATAAACAATGATTTCTATCTCTTAATCAACCTTGATTATTGAACCCGTGTTGACTACATCGGATTTCATTAAATCCTAATAATTACCCAAGTCGTTTAACTTATTAGACAGACTCTATCTCAATAGAAGTCAACAACTGTCAGATACGCTTCCAAATAATTTTATTTTGATATTAAGTGATGATGATATTTTATGATGATGACGATGATCATAATCATTTCAGTCGAAAGACGTCTACTACCTCCCCAAGTGTCGCTACAACGAACGGTCCTGTACCCCTAGTCAAATTGATTATCTGCAATCGTTAACGCTAGTAGAAAACATCAAATGTACGGGAATGACGTCATCGCAACGCTCAGTCACGTGGTCAGAACAAAAGAATTAGTGGCGTGGCCAACTCGAAGCGTTCGACGCAAGAGAAACGGTTGTAACTTGGCTAGGGGGGAGGTTTGACTTGCATTCACGCGGCTCTCACTAGATCATCTCTAATCGGTGATTTTAAGACAAGTACTCAAGTAGTATTCGTTTAAACTTAAAAATCTTGCTTGAGTAATTAAAATTAACTGCCTCTTAAATCTGCACAAGAATTATTAAAAGCAAACATTAATCTCAATTTCATCGTTCTTATTTTCGTAAGAATTCTTTTTCATATGGCCGAACTGTTCTATGATAAAAAAAATGTGTCCCGTTTCTTATATAAACCGTGGATTCCCGTCCCTTATTAATTTGTTTGACTTTTTTGTGATCGGCGATGTGAAAACCGCCTGGGTCAACCGAAAAGACGGTTTTATTTTTTCATAATGTGACCGAGGCTTTCAGGATGATAAATGTATTGTCCTACAATACAACATTATCCAAAACACTATATTCCAATCAATACACATACCAGATAAGTGAGATTCGATGAAACTTGGCCGAGAAAAAGCCGCGTATAGACATCGCGAGGAGGCGTGCGTCGATAACGGTTCGTCTACGCCTCGGGCTGTGTGGACAAGTGTGCTCACAGTGAGCATTCATGTTGTACGATCGTTGCGAACGTCGCCTCAGTACGTGCGCGACGAGTGGATGGACAGGCGTTGTTTGCGTTTTCTACTGACGAACACTTAGCTTGAGCATGTATTGTTTCGGACGCACGCATAAATTTGCCGTCGTATGCCTCAGGTTGAGACAAGCCTGACGAATTCGCGGCGCACGCCTTGCGATGTCTGTACGCAGCTTTAGGCAACTTTGCCGCGAGTTCGGCCCTCTTTGTCGAAACTTTCTGTTCCTCTATTAAGACGAGCCTCTTTGTTTTCCGCGAGACGCTTCCTTTCGAAAACATTGCCTCGAATATTTTTTTCACAATTTCCTTTTGCAAGGGCTTAAAAGAATAGTTGAGTGAGTAGGAAATACGTTTATTCCGGCCGGCCGATTAAGAATGTAGCATTTTCAATCCACCTTTAGATAGAAATATATTTCCGAGTCTGAATTCGATTTTGATGCAAATGTTGAAACAGCATAATAAACAGATTCAATACCAAAGTTTGATTGTAACTATATAACGCTTGGTGCAGAGGCGTAGCGTGGTCTAGTTTACACGTGGGCGAAAGCGAATTAACAAGGCAAGGCATCTTTTATAAATTCGAATACGAGACAGCCACCGTCACAACTCAGCGTTCGACTACATCGTCGCTTACTATTACGTGAAAAAGTGGTCAAAAGAAAGCCTATCTACATTCATAACAAAGAGGTTAAGTTGGTTTTTCTGTTTGTAGGAGGTAATCTCTGAAAGTGCTGGTGCGATTGCTAAAATTTTTTCAGCAATAGAAAGCTTAAAGCATGCGTTTCGTGGGTGTCATAGGCTATATTTTATGTACGCGGGCAAAGCTGAGGACAAAGGCTAGTTATTATAAAAAACCTTGTTCTTAAAGAAGCGAGGGTTTTGGATGCGAGACGGTGGACGAAGGCTCACTTCGCCCACGTCTCGTTACGCCACTGGCTTTGTGAACTTAGTATTAAGTACAAGAACTCAACGGAGCTCACTGACTTGTTGATTCACAAGTTGTTGAGTTTAACCAAGTAACGAAGTTGAACATTAAAATATCGTAGCACCTTGTAACACTTTACGTTACTGCTTCTTGAAAACTTTGCTTAATTTACTATGTTTGTTTTAACGCGAGAAAACGTGGTGTATAAAATCCAGAGAAATGATTGCCTTTTGCTTACAGGGACTGGGAAACGCATGGCTTATTAAGGTCCTAGCTCCCCAGTAGTGCCATAAAACAGTGATTTTCTGAAGCCTACTTCTCGGTAGCGGCTAAGTCAATGGATTTGAAAAAAATTTATGATTATTATAGATTTATGAACAACATTATCAATATAATTACGATATGAATTTTTTTTCTTGTTCTATTCCTTTCAAACATCATTGATCTTTAGGAATAGGTACAAAAAAAAAATGCTGGTTAGTGTGCTTCAGAATTTAGAGTATTTATGTACTTATAGAATTTAGCATATTCAAATCCCCGAGATTTCGTAAAGAAAATGGTTTTAAAGCCAGCGGGAGTCTTTGCAGGTGCAGGCGGCAGTACGAGTACGTGTGCATTTAACTCTCCGGCTAGAGTTCAAGGGACTATATGTCTTAATAATAAGATTTCTTATCGATGCCGGATATTTCATTAGCAATAGATCATACTTACGTCAATGGTTTCTGGTCATATTATGTTTGTTATAGTGATTAATTAAGATAATTGTGATGATGGTGTCGGAGACTAAGAAATCTAATACATAAAAATATTGTGTCATAGCGTTTGTAGTCGAACTTCTCTGAAACGGCTAGACTTTTAATGTATGTGTACGAGTATAATGGGTAGGTCTAAAAATAGGACGGCGTTTGTCGAGTTAGTATTCAATAAAATATTGTGTACATTTGGAGGAAGTGAACATTTTAGACTTGTCATTGATTTGCTGGTCTTGTCAGTTATTAAAAAGACTTTTATTTCTTTAAAAAATATTCAATTATATTTAATTATTATTCATATTGTTTTTTTTTTTGGATGAAATTATGATACAAATCATTATCATTCACATTTAACGTTGACATTAATTATAATAAAAAAAATAAAATAAAATAGTTTTTGAAGTAAGATATTGTCATAGTCAATTTATTAAATGTAGTCGATTTTTTTTTAATGACGTGAAATAATGTAGTATCCATAATTATTATTATTACGCAGCTGTTGTTCATAGTTGCAAAGAAGTAAATTAATAATAATAAATCATCGACAACTATCACACAACGCTATCTAGTCCTAAACTAAGCAGAGCTTGTGGTTTGAGTAATAGATTATTGATAGACATGCTTTAATATTTTTGAATACATATTCTTAGATATAGGTAGATAAATTACACCCCGACACAAACAGTAATGATCGTGCTCACACTAACATTTGTCTTGGTTGGGGATCGAACCTTCGAGCTCTGGCATAGATGTTAGGGCCATTAACCACTAGACTAACAGGCCAGTCAAAATAATACTACCAAAACATTACACGGCTTCAAGCTTCATTACAGAGCGTCTCCTACGTTGGCAATACTCGTAGCTACCTATAGTCCTATAGATTGGCTTCAAGACAAGTTGCCTCGGGGAACTCGCTCCGGAATCCAAGTGACAGTATCACAAACTGTGACGTCATTGTTTTACACGTCGACCCCGTTCGAACACGCCGGCAACATGCCGTAGCTTATTTAGGAAAGTTTCCAAGCAAAACGTGCGATGTACGAGGCGCTAGTAATTATTGGTACAATTGTACTGTCAGATACACCGGTGTCGGTGGGAATGAGGCCGGTTTGGCTAGACGATACGGGAGTATTTTCGTCTAGTATCTTGTATGGATATTAATTTTACTACTATTTGTGGAAGATAAATAAAAATATTATTATTTATTTATTTAAATTTTATTTCATGTACAGTGGTGGTACATAGGCTTTATTGCTATTTGCTTTTCTAGTAAACTCAATGAAATAGGTACAAGTTAAAATTTAAAAGTATAAATTAAAGAGAAAAACATACAGGTATCACTAATAAATTTAAACAATAAAGACGCTTTAAGTTCCATTTTCAAAAGAAATTATAAAAAGAATTAGTATTTTGGCGAAAATTTTGTATCGATATAATATTGCTCTTTGCTTTTCTAGTAGAATACGAATCTTAAATTTCACAAAAAAAAATCTATGAAAACACAAAAGTATAAGAAAGAAAATGAAGTAGAATATATATTACAAAAAAAGCAACACAATAAAGACGGTTTAGGTTCCATTAAAAAAATAGCAATGAATTTTTGATTAAAATGATACTAAATTATTTTGAAATGTGAATAACAAACATAATATCACGATATAAACTTACATGTTGTGTTTGTAGTTTTCAAAACATTTGTACTGTAAATGTAAAGACAAATTTTCATTCACAACCAGCAGAACTATAGACAATGTGATATACCCCAAACAGTGCTCACAGAAATGTACAATTCCCAAACCTGCAGTAGCTGAGCGGAGACCACAAGGATCATAAACCAACCACCATGATGTCTCAACATCTGACAAGCATGTTCGAACAGCTGGGAAAATACACGAAGAACAACTTGACCCACAACAGTAAGATAGCGAAAGAGAAGGAGAATAAAGTGGATGCAAACCATGTTGGGGCTGGTGGGGGAGGAGGAGGCAACCAGCAACCATCTCCCTCGCACAAGCATGGACAACCACCGCCGCCGCTGAAGAAGCCCTGCAAGCTGAGGAACGTGTCTTCAAAAGCTGAGTCGTATGATACGCTGTATATGAACAGTATGGTAAGTGGTAGTATTTAATTTTTTTATTAACATTTTTAGGATAAGCTGTGCCGCGTGACGTCACTATACAGTAGTTGTGTGATTACGTCCTCTACTGCCTTGTCACGTTGTTTAGCGGATGACGTCATATTCTTATCACTTTTGATTATTTGTGGTGGAAACTTGTGTTTTCATCTCGAAAATTACTGTTCATTTATGATTTTCAGTACATCAGCAACATACAAAAATGTTTTTTAAATCATTTTTGTAATGTAATTCTATTGTGTTGTCGCGTTATTTTGCGGATGACGTCATATTCTTGTAGTGATGTTCAAAAGCATCTTTTTAGCTGTTGCTTTTGACTGTATTTATGATTGAAACTTATGGTTTCGTCACGGAAATTACCGTTTGTTGATAAATCTTTTCAGCACATAAATAACATAAAACAATCTAGATAAATAATGAAGGTGTTATAGTAATTTCATTTCGAACGTTGTACGAGCCAATAATGCTCATACTCAACTAACTCAACAATTTTAAATAGTCGCAACTACACTTACGTTATGCGGCATTGTGTCAGTAAAAAATATGTGCGGCTCAGACAACTAACTGTAACTAAAAACTGTATTTAGAAATAAACATTTAACCATTTAATCGCTTGCCACTGGATCAATTCGATCGTCTGACGAGTGTTTTGTATCCTATTCACAAGGGTCGTGTATATGCAACTGGGTAGGTACTCCATTTCGTTTGGCTCTCCAATACCCATATATGACGGAAGAGCTGACGAGATGGAGTATTTGGCCGTGGAGGTGAGACCCTGGCGGAATAAAAGCGAAAGTATTTGTCAGATACATCCAACGTAAACGGTAAAGAGGTGTTAAACAGTGGATCATTATTTTGGTCCTTCGAGCCGGATTTTAAATCGCGACCAATTTTTTTTTTAATGAGATAAACTCGTGATTGACTGCGATCCCACCTGATGGTAAGTAGTGACTTCGACGTACGCGGTATAAACGACGAGGCAAACCGCTTAGTCCGGACCGTACAGGATTCAACAACGTAAGGGTGAATATTCGCCGTACGTCGGGTTGTCCGATGGTAGAATTGCGATGGCGGAATCAAGTCATGCAATTCCTGCGCACACTCTCCAAAATGCATCCTGTAAAACACCGAAAGGCTGGCTACCCAACGCCTGTGCTTTTTTTTTTTTTTTTTTTTTTTTTTTTTTTTTTTTTTTCACGCCTGTGCTCAAGGTTGTATTTTTAATTACATTCAAATAAGAACAATAACAACAACGTCAAAGTTCTCACTTCGTTACATGTTTCATGCTACTCCTACATAAAATTATCTACGTGCACAAGCACTTCTCGCTACATATCTAATTGGCGGTTTTCCCTCAGTACTGAAACATTATAATTACGTCGATTCAGACTACTTAGTCAATCGGTTTGTTTAGCGATAACACTTCGATACAACGGTTCTGATTTAAATACTTGTGTTTGATGATATCGGCATGACTGTAGATATTATATATATGCTAGGGAGTAACCTCAATGCTTCGGAAAGGTCAATAAGATATTAAGTAAACAGGGCTTACGTAGTAACTATTCAGTAATCTGTGACAGGGCATTGTGCACTGACAGCTAAAAATTATATCATCGAGCAGCCAGCCTGAGATAGAACGCCTCTTAAGTGATTATGACGTTATTACACATTTTTCTCTGTATACAGAGTTATTTGTGAAACTCACATTCACTGGAAAAAAACTTTACTTTGAGTTATGCTCGCCTAAATTAATAAAGAAAAAATGTAGAGAAGGCCTAAGCTAAAGAAAAACCATTTTCAAAACCAATGTCGAAAAATATTTTTTATATTTTTATTATTAACTAAAAAAAAATGTATGTCTGTATTGGTTTTGGCACTCAATAACAATTAAAGTTGAAATTTTAATTTATTAACCGTCCCTCAAAATGTACAGGATATATCAGAGTAAGTTAATTTTAATTAAGTTATCATAATTAGGATAAAATAGAGATACAAAGAGATACAGAGTTGCTTCTGTCTTTTTATTACAATTCGCGTCTTACATTCTCAATGTTAATGAAGTTTCAATTAAGTAATAAAGTCATTAAGAACTTGACAAAATTAATTAAGAATAAACTCTGCTTTTAAGTTAATCAGAATTTAAAATACCATTTGAATAGAATTTTTGGACAATGTAGATATAAGATTAACAGTTTGGCAAGTTTGTTTCCTATTTTTCATGATTATGTGGAATTCTAATAATATTTTTTACCTATAATTAATGTTAAATTGTCTTTTTTATATAATACGCCTTTTAGCGGTTGCTGTGGAATGATTTGAACAGCAAATCAGATAAATACTGAGTGACGTGGGAAAATTATTGTTGACATGCATATAAACTCACTTAACCCATATTTTATTGTACGACATATGTAGCTGTTCGCAAATCATTAATTAACAGCAGCTGCATAATTCAATAGAAAATAGATTTTCTATTTAATTAAATACAATTCAAATTATTTTCTGGGAATTAAATGCTTGCATGCTGCATTTAATTCCCAGAAAATAATTTGACAGTGACCATTGCTCGGAACATTTCCTTTATCTGTTACTGTCCCAAAACTGTGCTGGGTAAAACCGTCCCACAAATTCTTTTTCCACGCCACCTCGAACCAGTCCTCGTGGTACGTGTCTAGATCATCTCGCCACTTATTTCTTGGCCGCTTGGTCTGCAGGAACCCATTGCTTGGAAACTCTTGCCAGTAATCACTGAGTACTATGGATTTTTAAATTCCTGTCACACCACCTGTATAACATCCAAAAATACGGTAGAAATGAGACGATGGTTTAACTAAGGGATATACTTAACCCTTTAGAATTTGTCTAAATTCAACAAAAAAATATAAAACACACTTTCGAAATCACATTTCTTTCACGTCCACGGTCCAAAACACGTCCTCAAAGCAATAAAACCAGTCTATCCTTCAGTTAGGAGTCACGTGAGAATCAGAAAATGGCTTCATACCCCGCGGAGGAGGCAGTAAAACCCGCCGTAGATTGGAAGGCAGTTTGCGCCGATACGTATCGGTAGACTGTCGGACTACAGCACGTATTTTGTGTATTGGAGGAATATTTAAGTGCTGTCAAAGGATTTTGGGGATTCTTTTGATATGTGAGATGGTTGAGGAGTCAAATATGTGAAAGAAAGGAGTGGGTCGAAATAAATTGAAACGAAACGAAAGATTATGAAAGATTGTTGAGTATGGATGTGCTTTCTTTGATTTTGGTACTTTTATTTTTCTTACTGTCGGTGAAAGTTGGAGAGGGATAGGAGTTGAGTGATAAGGTGGAAGATAACAGGATATAATAGAAGAAAAAAGGGTGTTGTACTGATCCCAAGTGAAATGGGACAAGTACAAGATAGGCGATCACAGTATAATTAAAATAGAAAAGTTTTATTTTATTTTTACCACAGTAAAACTACAGCGATGACAAGGGGTAGGGTGAGATAAATCGTTTTCCTTCACTAGGAATTACTCCTGTAATATGCGTGTGTTCACAAATATGTAAACTCACTAGCACAAGATATCAAGACTCGGAACAGCTTTTAATTAGATATTATTTCAAGCGGGAATCAAACTTACGATACCCAGAACTAATTATTTTTTCTATCTCTACCACATTCATTTTAAGAAATAGATAATTCAAAATGTAATGATAGAATAATATAAAGTAAATATTGCAGAGAGCAGTGGTGACTAATGGTAACGGCCCCGACTTACGAGTTGTAGGTCGAGGGTTCAAACCCAGTCAGGCGCATTTTTTTGTAATGCATTTCTTTGTGTGATGTAATTTATTTCATCACCACTGCTCTGAAAACGGTGAAGGAAAACATCGTGAGGAAACCAGCATGTCCTAGAACCAAAAAGACATATGACATTCACAAACTCGCACTGGGCCCGCGTGGTGGATCACGGTCCATTCCCTCTCCTAGAGAGGAGGCCTGAATCCCAGCAGTGGGAACATTAAAAGGCTTATAATGCTATGCTATGCTTTTGCTATTATATTGCAGATGCAAAGTTGTCTTTGCAAAATTATCTTAACTAATAAAAAAATAAAACAATTTTAATGTAACTTCATACAAAGCCATATACGAAAAAAATATGTTAAAAATGTACCTCTATTATTGTAGCGTGACAGACAGTAATAAATCCCTGGAAAGAATTATTTGCGTTTAATTGGGAGTACAAACAATGGCGATCGATTACAATCATAATGAATACATTAAAAAGCTTGGTTAATATTACGTTTCACAAGTTCATTTTAACTGACTTGATTATTATGAGTATAATATTTACATGAGAGTAGTGGTTACAACTTTTAGGGTAGATAAGGGCATTTATATTGGTGATTTAAGTAGTTTGGTGATATTTTTTTAAGGGTAGTATTTAAACGAGTGACTGTAAATTAAAATTTTAAGTGACAAAAAGAATTATTTTGGGTTATAGAAATAATAAGTGAGCGACTGACTGCGAGTGACGAGAAATCAATAGAACAGCGACTTACAAACTTTAATTTGAGTTACTTAAAATACAAAATGAGAAGCTTCATAATATTTGAGTGACCTAATATTTGTTTGAGTGTCAATGTTTTGTCCTGCAATTTTTTCCAGATTTGGCCAATGATTTATTTATACTGAGCGGCATTTTATCTTAAATGAAGTGTTTCGAATGTCCTAAATATAAATGTACACAGTATCGAATGTCCTAAATACCGATATTTATGTATTATGTATGTCACAAGGTAATTTGATAATCCGGATATTCCGAAAACCCGAATAATTAAAAAATGGTGAAATAAAATCTGCGAGCAACTTGGTCGTAGCGTTCGCCGGCCGCTGCCGTGGCACCGCTCGCTCCGCTCACTCGGCTCACGCGCGGTAGGTTACAGTTCTAACCTAACCTAACCTATGTCACCCAGTTCAAATGATGAATCTACTTGCGACTAGATAATTAGACAATGATGAAAACATTTGCTAGCGTAAATTCCTTATTTAAAACCTCATTTTTATTTCTAGTCGCTCACTTATTATTTTAGTCGCTCACAGACTAATTTAATCGTTTAACTAGGATTTCAATAACCCACTTTTAGTAAGCTCGTTCTGGATTTTATTGTTAATCAATATTTGTTGTTAGTTTAGTTAATGTGTCGCTTACTCAAATTCATACCGCTCAAGTTATTAAAACAGTATCTCATCATCAGTCGCTAAGTTTTTTTTTTTAGTCGCTCGTTTTATAATTCCCCTTTTTTTAAACACAATTACATACAGTTTCCTATGCACAACATAATTCTTAATTCTTTATTGTACTCACAACACAAAACTTAACCTTAATACATTCATTTGACAATTACTAAATCAATTGCAGTTTCATTCAAAAGGATTCAGAATGAATATCTAAATAGCTTTTGTCCACTGCTTTGTCCACATACATAAAATTTTGCCTAAGTCACTCAGGAATAAAGCAGAAAAAATGTTTGCGATAGAACCAGTACTTTCAGAGATTTCATACAAAAAAACAAACTTTTACCTCTTTATTATATTAATATAGAAGTGTAGATTTAGTACAATAGGGTAGTGATAGGGTCAAAATAATTACATTTTATTTAGTCCGTATTTTATATTATAATAAAATATTGAACTCGTATTTTTTCTTTTAACGATTAAACAAAAAGTAACAAAGAAATAGCCCATTAAAATTACGTGTGACGTCATCCCGTGCGAAAAAATGTAGCACGTGGACGTCTATCGGCTGATATGATGATGGTGATGATGATTTCCAAGAACCAAGAATCTATTTAAAAATTGTGTACCACCCATTTAAACATTTGCCACTAATACTAGTCAGATATTAATATACATCTACTGTATATTAAGATATAATATACAAATACGAGCTTTGTAAATGTTAAATGTTACGAGCACCAAGATAATAGTAGTTTATGTGACTAGGGGATAAAGCAGTGTCTTTAAGTCGCGGGCGGCATGTTGAATTCCGAACGAAACGAAGGTTGCTGATATTAATCCCGAACGACAGTGAGGGATTTATAAAATTAACTCCCGAGCATCGCGAGGGAGTTAATAAAGAAACCTGAGTGAAGTGAGGAATTCAAGCCGCCCAAGACAAAGACAGCTTTATCCCCGTGTTGCATACTTTACTTTTTACACCATCTGTGAGTATTACGAGTCTATCTAATAAGTTAAACGACTTGGGTAATTATCAGAATTTAATTAAATCTGATGTAGTCAACACGGGTTCAATAATCAAGGTTAATTATGAGTTAGAGATTACTGTTTACTAAAAGAAGAACGAAAAGTATCGAATATAAGTATTTTTTAAACGATTAAATATTATACAAAATTCCCAAGTCGGATGACTTATTGGACAGACTTTATACGAGTATTTACAAGTTCTTCAAACAAACAAAATTTACTACTCCAAGATTCTATTGTTTCAATTTTCTATAACGCTCCCGTCAGTACGCACGTTTTCTTCTATTTTCTTTTTTTTTGTTTGTGGCCAGTTTGAATCATAATGATTACATACTCTTTGGTTTGAATTTCAAGTCAACTTGTTCGATGCGCCAACATTTTAATTCACAATGTTGACGATTTTTAATGTTCCAAATTCAAATCTCATTATTCCCTAGGGATCGGCCATACTGCATTATCTCCCTAGGGATAGAATGACATGCTTTAAGTGAGGTTTGTATGACGTATAAAACGACATTATCGAACAGGTGGTGTAAAAATACTTTTATTATCTAGAGAATATTACTAATTCCGGCTTCTGAATTGAGAAATTGAACTTGTTTTCAAAATGTTTTGTGCCGCATTGGCGTAAAATTTCTGGCTCAAAGTATATAAAACTAATAAAAGAACATCAACAGTCTTATTTAAAACTCGCTTACATTAATTTAAATAAAATTAAAAAAAAAGAATATGTAAATACCATATGTTAAAAACACTTATCAAGAAAAATTTTGAATTAAGAATCTGCATTCTTAATTCTTCTGCTAAGTATTTGATTATGGCCGGAAAGTAAAAAAAATGAAGGGCCCTTTCTCAAACGGAAAAACTTACTTAAAAGCTCCATTACATCATTACTTTTTCACAAACTTTAATCAAACATACAACAATACATACCTTTTCCCCCGTATCCCCTTGCCAATTACATAAACAGTGTTAACTCCTATTGTCGAGACATTCCTTTTCATCCGATACAGTCTCGGAACAGGATTGTTTGCGACGATAATAAAGCCAGTGCTACACGGTTAGATAACACAATAAGCTTAGCAAAATGCTGGCAAGTTAAGGCTATTACACATGAGACACCTGTTTTATTCTGGAGGACTTCTACTATTGTGTTTGAAGATTTTGTACTTGACTTTTGTTGAGGTTTTGTTGTAACTTCACATGATGTTTTATTTCTTGTATTTTCTTTGGTTCTGTAAAGTTTCTAGTTTATATTAGAGCGGGGCCTCCGTTCAGAATATGAGCCATATTATGTTGGAGTGCTCCAAGTGCTCATAAACCTGTACTTTGGAAGACTTAATGAGTGCCACCGTTGCTGAATAACGTAGTCTGCTACTGGGCCCAAACAATATAAAGATTTTACCATTGACCAAAACTTTCGAACACCCCGCAAAAATTAAAGCGTTGGTTTAGCATTTACCAAAAGCTCTTCGACTCCATCATCCAAGACATTATGAACGCTCCCTACGATATTTCCAGTTGGAAAGCTACTCGTTATGAAAAGGGAAAATGGCATGAATATAAACCGAATACAATATAATACTTGCCTTTTATTACGTGTATATCCAGCTTCGCCACAACTTAATCTGGTCATTTTTTGATATGCCTTGGATTTCTTATTTATTGTAAGCCCTTCCGGTCGGTTATGATCTCCTAGTACCCGTTATAGATGTTTAAAGGAAATGGTTGCCGAATATCTATGGTAATTGGTTTCCAGATAGTTATTATAGGTTCATGAAATCATAGTCAGTAAAAAATATTTTTTTTCGAGAGTTATTCCAACGAATGTTATTTTGCCTAAATTAATTCATCAGAACTGTCAAGAGAAAGCCTGGGACCGCGAAAAATGGAAGAAGTGGAGGGAGGTCTTTATCCCAGAGTGGCACAGAAAAAACTAACAAAAAAAAACTAATCTATTCGCAATTGTCTGGCAAGGTAGCTTGTACATCATTAAATGGTTTTAAGAAAGTTATTTCTAATAACAGGTATTAGTTAACGTTCACCGTTATTATCATCGTCCACTGCTAGAGATGTGTCTTCCCCAAGCGTCCCATCGGATTCACGCGACCCACACCAGATTGTCACCCTATCTTGTCGGAGGCCTTTTTACGCGGCCTTCTACATACATGGTCGCAGCTCTAGAACCTTTCGGCCTCATTGACCACGATCTATTGGTTTACGTTAATGCGTTGAAATAGGCTTGCGAAATTGCATCATGTTATTATAACGTAACATATTTGGATTAGCTCGTAAATTATGCACAAAATGGCTGAATATTAACGACCAAAAATAGCAGTATTGGTAGTTAGGATCAAAATCATTGATGACAAGGCTAACAGATCGTTACTGGCATTTCCCTTGTTGTGGCCCGTTCTTTTTCACGAACTTTCCTATGGCCTCTTTTTAAAAGAACCACGCATAGGGGCCTATTGTTTGTTAGGAACGAAAAAGAACTATGAAACCTCGTATAACATTGAATGGTCTATACACAGTGGCTTTGATCAGGGGTCGTACAAATTGTTGTCATGCTATTCGATCAAGATATTACTAAATTAATGTGCCATTCAACTAGAATACGATATTATTGAAACGATAAATAGTTTGTAGACGACACTGTCAAACTGTGTTATGAACAACATAGCTCGAGTAGTTTAGCGTTCTAATGAAGTTTCCGCATTATTGGCAGCTTAATCTTAGCCAGAAGTTGGCATGGAAATAGTTGTATATTTTGTTGAATCCATAACTTATACAACATTAATTTTAGTACTTATTGCGAAATTCGAAACACGCATCTAGAATTTTAATGTAAAAAATCTATGGACAAAATTTCAAAACTGTTTTATGAAAAAAATCTAGCTTTTGCCCGCGGTTTCGCTCGCGTTAAAAAGTAGCCTATGTCACTTTCCATCCCTTCAACTATCTCCACTAAAAAATCACGTCAATTTGTTGCTCCGTTTTGCCATGAAAGAAAGACAAACAGACACACACATACACTTTCCCATTTATAATATTAGTATGGATCACAAAGATAAATGCTTCTTATGTTACCTGGTTGTCTCCACAAATACATGGTCACCGGGCTATTCAGGCGACTGAGAGGTTGTTTTACCTCCGCACTTCGTGACCTATGTTGTACTTAATGTCGGTGGTGTCCAAACTTGTAACCTTTTTAAATATTTTTGGGAATAAATATAACATGTCGTAAAAACTACAAGGTTCCATTCAGTTAACGATTCTGAACAAATTATATCAGTACCACTAGCCAAGTTGCTAATCTGCAATAGTTAACGCTTGTAGAAAGGTTCAAATGTACGGGAACGGGTAACGCTCAGTCACGTGATCAGAACAAAAGAATTGGTGGCAAAGTCAACTCGAAGCGTTCGGCGCAAGCGAAACGGTTGTAACTTGGATAGGGGGGCAGGTTTTGCATAAACTAAAAATAATAAAAGAAAGAAAAAAAAAAAATTATTTGGTACAGCACAAGGCGTAAACACAAAATATACCATAAGTAACATGTGTAATGTTGTATAATATGTCGTGAGTGGTGATCTTAGAATATATTACTTCATGACGTGACCGACCATTTCATGAAATTGTGCTATTTGAGCTATTTCCCATCGAAAAAAAAAAAAAAAGCTATATGCAATATTATTTCATGATATGGTCAAACATGAACGATCGACAGCATATTATAATGACTTATAGTTGTTTTTTTTATTTGTAGTATCGTTATAAAATAGTTATGTTAGCAATCGGTAGAGTCCACAATTTCTCTTATTATAATTATTTCGAAAAATCAGGAAAAAATTTAAAGTGGTTAAGTAAACTTTGACCACCAATATTATAGACTTCTATAAAACCTTCCTTAGCCCTCTAACGTGCGGACGGCGATCAATGGGTAGGTCGCCGTCCGACTGTCCGGTAATCGTCCGGATAGAGCACAAGTCGTCGACAGCGCGTACTGTTCCACCCGCGCCTCAAGGAGATGTCAGCAAACCGTAGGGGCCCAGCAGGGTCGAAGTTTTCCTTTCAGAAGCAAACTATTTATACCTATGTACATACTTGCGTGGGCTAAACTTTTGTACTTTTGCATGCCTTGTAATTGGTAAAATATTTGCGAAATAAAATGTTATCTTATCTTTAAGCAGACCTTTGGGTCTACTTCTGAAATGAAGATTCGGTCCTGGTATGAAGGCCAACGAACGAAAAGGAGCGGGTTTTTAGTCAGTAAAAGTCTTACACGCATTCCCGCTCCGTCCAAGAGCGGCGGATGTCATTGGATGACTTTCCCACTGTAAGAAAAAGCCCTCTAACATAGCGAACAGGATCCAAGTAATACTATATTTAAGTATGTATGTCAATATTTGACGTGAAACACAATTACCTTGGTATGATTTTGTCAAAGTGGATACATAATTGGTTTTCCCTTGTAGAAAATTTCAGCAACAAGGCTGGGTTTGGGAATGTGTTTCCTTCACCTCAAAACATTTCGCAACGGGGCGGCTAAAGCAGTTATCGGTGAATTGCGGTCAAAAGCCACACAGCAACGGTTACTGAGGGGAAGATATCGACATCTCACACCCTAGTCTTGATTTATTCTGCAGTTTCTTGCCCCTTTCATGTGCATATTCAGATTATTTTTTTTTTTCATTTAATTTGAGGTAATTAGCCTATATGTACATTCTGAAAAGTAGCTCAGCCCCGGTATGAAGGCAAGAAAAAACGAGGTGGGTTTCTTGTCAGTAACAGTCTGACATTATCTCCTGCTCCACCCATGGGCGGGCGATGTCATTTGGATGATTTTTACCCACAAAAAAAACTATTTATAATTTTTTTTTTGGCGCCATTATATGGTAATATTTATTCTGTATTTTTTAAAACACTTTGACACGTAATTTTTGAGGTCCGTGTTTCTTAGCTAGCTACCCTGAGAAGAAACACCGAAATATAAGAGTTTGACTCAGGGGTAAAGTCTCTTTTAAAGTCTATACAGCAAACATGTAACGTTCAAATCACATGAGAACCGTGCAGATTAGTGTCTGAGATGGTATTTTGAGGAAAGAACCACACAGATTTGAATGGACCTGTCCAGTCAGTGCAGCTCAACAGTTTTGTTTTTTAATTTATAGATATTGGATGTTGGAGGGCAGCTTGTTCTTGATTGTATCTCGCCTGACATCGAGTACTGTCTTCCGCTGGTCTTCAATAGTAAATTTTGATAAAAGTGCAGAAAGTTTGTCATTGCGACCGAGGCGGTATTCGCACGTGTGTAATGGAGTCAAGGGCTGCAGTGATGCACTTGTATCAAACGACGTTTTTCAATACACTTTCATAGAAATTAATAAACGGGGGTTAACCTTTTGAATGTCTTATGTTACACAGTTCGACATAAGCAATTGTCTTTCTATTGTGTCTCTAATTACGGCATTCAAAGAGTTAACCGGCGACTCGTGGGAGTCGACGCGCGCCCAGCGTTATACAATAAATGTAGTAACATTGAGCACGTGCATTTTTCTGCACTTTTGCGGAAAGCAGCTTATTGCGTGCCTAAAAGCGATGGGATACCGATAAGAGCGGGTTTTTAAGTGTATTGAAACAGTAATAACTAGCTTTTGCCCGCAGCTTCGCCCGTGTACCTACATAAAATATAGCCTTTGTCACTCAGGAATTAAACAGCTTTCTATCGGTGAAAAAATTTTAACAATCGGACCAGTACTTTCAGAGATTACCTCCTACAAAAAAAAAAGATATGTGGCACTCGGGGACTGCCGTGGTAAAGCTATTGCATAGCATTTTTATCAACTTATGCAATTATAATTATTTATTTATTTTATTTATGCAGTATTTTTTTTGTTATATAGTATATTAATTAAAGTTACACTTTTTGAGCGTGGTGACCGATAAGAAAACAAATGAGTGGGGGGGGGGGGGGGTGTTAGGTTATTTTCGTTACGGAATTTCTGGATTCGGTCTCCACGCTCAAGGCCCGCGATAGAAGCTATGCAATAGCTTAAAAACAAACTTTACTTTTTTATAATATTAGTAATAGAAGTATAGATAATGGTAGGTACGTCAGTAATAGAAATTAGCCAATGAACATCAAAGCATCTAAGTCCGATGTAACCGTGTAAAGTATATCTTATCATGACATTTTTCCAGCTTCTGTCGCCTCTTTGTCGCTAAACAAAAAGATTTATCTCGCGGTCTTCCGACAGGCACTGTTCTAATGGGGGTCAAGCTTGTTGGCTTACACGACGAGATTGTCCCTGTATTGTGGTTGTTAGTTTTGTTTGTTTAAAGAATAAACTTTTTTTTTTTTTTTTTGTAGGAGATACTGGAAAATATGTTAACAAAATATTTTCTTCGTTTACAATTTCAGAGTTCTGAATATACATGTAGATGGATTGAGAGGGAGAAGGAGGCCAAAGAAAAGATGGATGGATTGTGTGAGGAGTGATATGAAAGACAAGGAAGTTAGTGATAGTGTGACGGGTGACAGGTCAGTATAGAGGAAAGAAACATGTTGCACCAACCCCAAGTAGTACTCGTGTGAGATAAGGGCAGGAAGAAGGAGTTTACAAAAAAATATTGCTTGTTTTTTGACATGTATTCGTCATACAGTACGAAATTTATTTAGCTTTTTTTTTTTTCGACATCTCCCGCCCTTGGGCGGAGCGGGAGATAGTGTCAGACTCTTACTGACTAAAAACCCATCCCGTTCCTTCAAGCCTTCATGGCCTTTCGGATAACTCTGGCCCCAGTAGGCTTCGACCCGGCTGGGCCCCTGCTGTTGGGCCGCGTTTCGACTCGCCAGTAAATTGCATGCAAGTAAAAATACATTGTGGATTAGCGAGGTATGATGTTATCAAGCGGTCCTTCGAACTCGCAATGTGATTCGACTTGTATGCAATTTGCTTGCAAATGGAAACGAGGCCTTGCTGACAACTCCTTGAGGCGCGCGGGAATAGCGCGCGCCGTCGACGACTTGGGCTTGGTCCGGACAGTTACCGGACGGCCGGACAGCGAGCTATCCATTGCTCACTGTCCTTGGTGATTTACGTAAAAACGGCAATTTTACGGGTCATTATCCCCCTGGCGCTCGAAGGGTTAAGGCTTGCACAGACAGGCGCGTCGCGTACACTTGTCAACGTTGCGACAATCCTTTTGAAATTGATCTACGAACTTATTAGTAGGTCTTAAAAAAATGGTAGTGCCGTATCGTTGTTGACAATGTCGGGTCTGTCTGTAGGAGCCTCAAAAGTTACGATTACGGTAAAAACCATTAATGCTGTCCATTATAAGTAAGTAATGTTAGAAATTTCAATTAAAATGGGTTAGTTGATCGTTAAGTTGTCACGAGGACCAACTTGAGACTTGCAGATCGTGCATTTGATATTAATTAAGTGTGCCTCTTTCAGACAATTTTACGTTATTTAATTGCTTCGGATTAGTATCAGTTGCAATTAATTTTAAGGACCCTCTTTTTGATTTAAACTGTTTTTAAATCTTAGAGTTATGTTTACGTAGTACGTTTACTAATGATAATTTTATATTTATTTAATTAACTATTTATGTACACACATGGAAATACAAGTTTAATCTAATAAGAAATTATCGTATCATTATTTTATATCCGATTCGGCTGGGCAGCGATCGAGAAGCTACACGATATCATCGTCATCATTTCAGCCGAAAGATGTCCACTGTTGGACATAGGCGTCCCCCAAGTGTCGCCACAATGAGCAGTCCTGTGCGTCTCGCATCCACGCGGTATCATCTCGTCCAATATACCGCAGTGTCTCAAGATGAAAGTCCTGAAGAAGATGAGAGACCTGTGCGTGTTGCCAGTGATCACATATGGTTCCGAAATGTAGTCGCTCATAATTGGCCTCATCAGAAGGCTTAAAGTCACCTAAATGGCAATGGAAAGGGCTATGCTCGGAGTTTCCTCGCGTGATCGAATCAGAAATGAAGATATCCGTAAGAGCACCAGGGTTGTCTACATAGCATGAAAAAATCACCAAACTTAAGTGGTAATGAGCAGCGCACATTGCTCGCAGAACAGATGGCCGTTGGAGTCAAATGGTTCTGGAGTGGCGACCGCGTACCGGAAGACGCAGCGTTGGAAGGCCTCCTACAAGAAGAATAGAATAGAATAGAATAGAAAAACTTTTATACTTTTATTCGGTACAGACACAGCACAACGGTTACATTTATACACAAACTAAATAAAAGTACAAAGCACGCTGAGCGTGCCCGCACCGAAAGGGTGACCACCTCAGCATTTGCTGGACGTAAGACACCCAGCGCTGGTTTTCAGTTGGCACCCCGCAGTGACGCACGGACTAGGGTAAAGCATATATATATACTCATAAGTGTAATAGATATTGATTGACAAGGTGGACCGATGACCTGGTAAAGGTTGCGGGAATGCGATGGATGCGAGACGCACAGGATCGTTCGTTGTGGCGACCCTTGGGGGAGGCCTATGACCAACAGTGGACGTCTATCGCCTGAAATGATGATGGATGATTATGAACAATTTATCGAATTCATCGTCCCAGTCCGGGTAGAGAGAGAAAGTGTTCTTTTACTGACTAAAATCCACATGTGTTTATTCGGTTGCCTATCCGCAGTATAGTAACATGTGTTTAAAAAGTAACTTCAACTATGCAAGCTAAGCTGTTAAGTTGGCTTTTGTCTCGCACTGGGCTCGCGTAGTGCAACACAGCCCATTTTCTTTCCTGGAGAGGAGGCCTGAGTCCCAACAGTAGGAATATTAACTATAAGGCCGACTATGCTACGCTATAGGGTCTAATAAGACTCTTAAGCCGAATTTAATTGACACTTTGTCCTGTCACCTCTTGGCCATCAAATCTACTAACGGTCACAATAACAATATTATAATTAACATGAATGTAACCAAATACACTGTTTATTGTTCTATAACAAAGGTATAATCAAAGGGCTATACTTTAATCAGTAAACAACCAATACTGAATAAATTACAAGTGGCCTTAGAACAGACCTATTTGAAAGCATTCACTATTCATCAGGTTCTGAAGGAACGTAGATCCCCTCGTTAGAGCCTTGATGCCTCATTTCAATAAAGAATCTTTTAGAGCTTATGTACTCGTGTATTTTACGATATTTTGAGCGGTGTACAGGTTAGATAGAAGATCAAGTCTAAAATAAAAAGAGAATTAATCGTATTTTAATATTATAACAATAAACAAACAACACAACAACAACAACAATTGTATGTACTTATAATAATAAATAAATACAAATATAAATAAATAGAAAGAAGAATAATAAATAAATGTAATAAATAAAATATAAATAGAAGAATAATAAATAAATGTAGAACAATGTTTCAGTGGTAACGGCCCCAACTTACAAATACACATTTAACGCTCGTATTGTCCTACTGCTGGGCAAAGGCCTCCCTCCATTCTTTCCAACGACCAGAGTTCTTCGCTTTCTCCAATCCAGTTGTAAAGGAAGCTGTCCAGGTCGCCCCGTCATCTACTTCGTGGTCTGACGAAGCTCACGTAAACGCAAATCTAATGTGGTCCAAAGGTTGTCTAACTTAAAGCATTATTTTGTGTGATTTATTTCATCGCCACTGCTCTCAAAACGGTAAAAGAAAACATCGAGAGAAAACCGGCATGTCCTTGAACTGAAAATTCGTAGACATGTGACATTTACCAACCCGCACTGGGCCCGCGTGGTGTATTACGGCCCATTCCCTCTCTTAGAGAGGAGGCCTCCTCTCTAAGAGGGAATGGAGTCTCAGCAGTGGGAACATTAAAAAAGGTTGATGATGATGATGATTTCATGGCCATTGCTCCCAAAACGGTAAAACAAAATATCATGAGGTAGCTAGCATGTCCCAGAACCAAAAATATCGAAGGCATGTGACAAACATCAATCGGCACTGGGTTGTATGTAGCATAGACCCTCTCCTAGAGAGGATGCCTGAGTTCTAAGAGTGAGAACTTTGTAAAGATGAAATACTCAATATGCTATGCTAATATTTGAGGCGACCATTTTTATTGCCAATCAGTTTGCCTTTAAGGCTTTAGCGCCCGAGCAGTGCCATAAAACAGTGACTTTCTGAAGCCTACACCTCGGTAAGGGCTGGGTTAGATTTGAAAAAAAAAAATATGTTTATCATAGATTCATATACTCATACTCATTCACACAGTATGAGCATGTGTCCATTTAATTCCGGAAAGATGATCAAGGGACTATAAGCCTTTAGACGAAAGTCCAGTGATGACGTATAGCTCCGAAACGCAGTAGGTACCTTACAATTGGCCTCCTCAGAAGACTTAAAGCCTTTGGACGGTTTTTTGACTAAAATGTTGGAATGATAATAATACCTGCATAATTACTTACATAACAAAACTTTACCTACCACATAAACATTAGTAAGTTCCACATGTAAAATGATCAAATTAGAGAAAACATTTGCAACACACACTTTATTGAACAAAGTTGTTCATTTAACTTGTTTTAGCTGTGGTATTCTTGTGGATCTGAAAAATATGTAGAGACGATAAATAACTTGCTACTGCTTTCTAATACTTTAAACTTTCATGGCAGACATAATGATTTTATTTCATTTATTTACAAAGGTAAAATATTTATTATTATTATTTTGAAAATAAAATACATATCTTATTTTCAAAGCAATAAAAAAGGAAATATTTTTGTTGATTATTTATTTTATATACACGAACCGTATTTTGTTAATACAATATATATTTATTTGTATTTTATTTATGGAACCTATTCCTATCCAATATGTAAAATACAAATAGAAGTCCTCATGAAAAGTTAAATTATAATAATTAAACTCAAGTTAAAAACTTGTCAAAAACAGATGTGAAGAAAAGATGAGGTGTGTTGTCACGACACTAATTATAATTATGAAAGCCCAATTAATTCTTTAGGCACCTAATGCTCGTACATAAGCTTGAATCAAAGTGCATTAAAATAGTACATTATGATACAAGTGTATAGGTAGTCGCCAATATTCACGTGTATCATACGACGTTTTTCGACACACTTGAGAAGAAAATTTTTACAAATCTAATTGTTTTGTAAAAATTTTCTTCTCAAGTGTGTCGATTATTATTTTCGATTTTCGATTAGAATTATTGCTTTATTTTTTTGTAGTATGGCGGCAATTTTTTTTTTTTATATAGGCCATAGACTAGCTATACTCTAGCTAGACTGTTTGAATAAAAATAAGAATGAGGTTGCTTGCTACAGCAAAAATATTTTTATTTTATGAAAGGTTTTTTTTATTAAACATTAAAAGTTAAAAGAGTTTATTTAAACACAAACTAGCATAAAATAAACAAGCAAGACACTAATTTGTACTATTGAACGCAAAACCTAATGTATTTTTTTTCGATTTCAATGTTTGATTCGAGAACAGAGGTTTAACAAAAAAGGTTATCATACATTATCACACTTGTGCATAATGGTAACCAAAAAGTCACAGTTTGGTTACAAGCTACATTATCCACCTAAGTGTAGTGCAATTGTAGTCACTTTCTGAGCAATTGTGTCGAAAATAATATTTATTTACCTTCTGTTTACAGTCTGTACTGTGTCCGGTTCTGAGGTTGACACTGTATTGAGATACAACAGCTATAAAGTTGCCGTCACATAGATAGCGTCGCGAAGTATAGCGGCCATGGGCGATGGAAGTGCAAGGGGCCTTTTTTGGCGAGGGTTTGTTTCGAAAGACAGCTCGAGCCCCGGTATGAAGGCTTGAAGGAACGGGGTGGATTTTTAGTCGCCCAAGAGCAGAGGTTGTCATTGATGATTTTCCCACCATAAAAAGGGGCCTTTTTTGTTTCGGTGTTTTTTCTCAGGGTAGAGAGTTAGGAAACGCCGGCCTCATCTACTTTAAAATGACGAAAAAAAAAATTACGTGTAAAAGTATTTTTAAACCAATTTGCAAAATAAATATTATAATTCATCAAATAACTCCTTTCGCTCTGGGTGGGGCGAGAGAGAGAGAGAGAGTGTCAGAATTTTACTAATTAAAACTCACCTGTGCTCCATCAGCCCTGTTCTCCTCTCTGGTCCACGCCCAGGGTAGCTTTTTTAGCTTTTTAATATCATATCCAAAAAATATATTAAAAATGTTTCTAACTTGTTTTTAGGGTTCCATTCCTTAAAAGGAAAAAAATGGAAACCGCATAGGCTCATTTTGTTGTCCATTTGTCTGCCCGTCTGTCTGTCTAACTGTCTGGAAAACCTTTTATCTCGAGAACGCGTGGAGGTATTAAGTTGAAATTAAAACCTACTCAGGAATGTGGCCTCTTAAAGCTGTGACAAAAATATTTCTACTAATCTTTGGGAAAATCACCATAAAAATATATGTAGTTAACAGATTCTTTTTTGAACAATGTTTTCTGTTTCTTTTGAAGTTGTAACTGAAACGGTAGTTAAGGACCCCCAAGAAAGTTTGGTAGGTAACACATCCAGGCTATTAAACGTCGAGTCGCTACCACGAGCTTGGCTTTCTGTGTGACATATCCTTAAGTACATACAGCGTCTTTTATCAAACGGTATTACTTCAGTAATTATATGGACCGTGGTTATTGACAGTAGAGATTGTTTGACTAAAGCCTACAATATACATACAAAAGGAAATGCTGGCTACAAAGGGGACATGATAGGTTTAATTATGGAGGAAAAGGAAGAAGGAACAACCTGTTGAGTGGGGAACTGGAAATAATTGACGATCTCACTAATATTATTGGAAGTGAGAATGAAAAGAGCTATTGAGAGTGAGGAATGAGGTTTATATTTTTAGAAGCAATTTATGCTACGTTTATGATAGTAAAGTTTGATACAAGTACCCGAGCCTTGGCGAGGGTGTTATGGAGCCGAGGGCTGCAGTGACTTTTGACGTATATCAAACAAAGTTTTTTAGTACACTTACGTAGACATAAATAAACGGGGGTTGACGCGGGACTCATGGGTGTCGCTGAGCGCCCAGCCTGATACGATAAATGTAATAAAATTGTGACAAGAGCGAGATCGCGCACTTTTCACACTAGTGCAGAAAACAGCAAACTGCGTGACATAAAGCGGTTTTTCGAGTGTTTTGAAAAATTATAGAGCGACAGCATTTGAATGTTCTTATAGTATTTGATATCGAGGCAGACTTTTTCATCAGTTACATTTTAGCGAAATTGAAATTGTTTCGCTGATTCCGTATATGTCCAGATGTGTAGACACTACATCACGATATTTATAAGCGTAGGTGTAGCGGGAGATAGTGTCAGACTTTTATTGACTAAAAACCCACTCCTGTTCCTTCATTGCTTTTCGCACTATGGCCGAATCTTCCCTTTAGAAGCAACCCTTGGCCCCAGTAGGCTTCAACCCAGCTGGGCCCCTATGGTGTGCTGACAACTCCTTGAGGCGCGCGTGGAATAATACGCGACATCTTGGGCTCAAAGGGTTAGGTACTGTGCTATGTCCCTACAGGGTAATATTAAGTATTGACTTAATATTATACTATCTACGTAGTACTAATTTAACTGGTCCATTGTTTAGCGAGTCCTTGCCATATTGTAATATGACCATTATATATGCAAAAGAAAATGTACAGTCATGTTTCAAATTAGATAAAACTCGGTACAAAAGTAATCTTTTGAATAAATAATTTTTTAATTTAAGTTCCTTGACATTTTATTTAGGCGGTATCATGATTTAATGCAAAAGTTTTAGCTGCTGTTACAATGATAAACTTTTCTTATTAGATGACCGGTTTGAATTTATTTACGAGGATTATTGTATTTAATTATTACCTATATGCTGATATAATTATATACAGGGAAGAGCTTTGGATGCATAATGTTAATTTTTAAGCATTCAGCCTTTTACTGTTCCCACTGCCGGGACTCAGGTCTCTTCTTTAGGAAAGGGGAATGGACAGTAGTGGACCGCGCGGACCCAGTACGGTTCTTTTTTTTTAATGTGGGAAAAAATCATGCTTTGACATCCCCCGCCCTTGGGCGGAGAGGGAGATAGTTTCAGACTCTTACCGACTAAAATACCCACCCCGTTCCTTCTAGCCTTCATACCGGGGCTTGAGCTCCCTTTCGGATAACCCTGGCCCCAGTAGGCTTCGACCCGGCTGGGTCCCTGCTGTTGCTGACAACTCCTTGAGCCGCGCGGGAACAGTGCGCGTTGTCGACGACTTGGGCTTGATCCGGACAGTTACCGGACGGCGGGACAGCGAGCCACCCATCTGATTATTACCTATCTGATGATATAATTATATACAGGAAAGAGCTTTGAATGCATAATGTTAATTTATAAGCATTCAGCCTTTTACTGTTCCCACTGCTGGGACTCAGGCCTCTTCTTTAGGAGAGGGAATGGACAGTAGTGGACCGCGCGGACCCAGTGCGGGTTGGCGGATGTCACACGTCTTGGAATTTTTGGTTGTAGGATATTACGGTTTCCTCACGATGTATTTAGTGTTTGTCAATTAAGTCCTCCTAAACAGCTTGACTGATTTGGATGAAACTTTGTGTGTATATTTCAGTGGATCCCTTGGTGGTTTAAAAATACAACTAAAGTCAGTAGATGGTGCTGCAATATGAATCTCAATTTTTTATCTGATGAAAAGATTTAAATTTTTTTGTCTAATCAAAAGCTAGCTTTTGGGCAGGAGAATGTTTGCTGGGACCACTAGTATATAATATATTTGTAAATTTTTGTGAGTGACTTTTTTCTTTGACAGCCGTATTATACACAATTTCACATTAAAATTAGAGATATATTGAGAAACTACATTGATTTAAAAATTTCTATATACCTAAGCTAATAGTAATACTTAATAGCTGTAGGTACAGCTTTATATGGCTGATGAATATAGGTATAAGCTCGGCTATAAGAATAGGTCACAGACATATTGTTTCGGACCCGCATATCACAAATTAAAACAAAGGAATATAAGGCTAATCTAACAATGAGTCTAGTCTGGATAATTAGAAGGTAGAGGGGATGAGATGGGTACTTATCCACCGCCTGGCACCCACTTTGGAATACACTTGGAATATACCTATTATACATTTCTAATCTAATTGATAATGGAATAAATTGCTTAGCTGACATATTTTAAGAAACCCTGCAGTAACAAAATATAGTTTGTAGTATCGAATTTATCAACGGTTATAAAAAAAATATGTCAAAAATCGGCTAAATGCAAGCCAGAGTCGTGCAGAGCCAAATTTATTTAATATAATCAAAATTAAGTGTGTTAATTTTGAAAAGTCTCCCCAAAATTTAATTTAAATTTTGTATTTTCTGCTCAATAAATGTAGAAAACGATTAATCAAAAATTGGGGAGCCCAGGAGGTGAAGAGAATTTCTATCAGTGATTTTGATATTGTTATTATTTAGGGGAGGCAAATTTCACAATTTGAAAGGTTTAGCAATGGAACGAATGTATCCTTCAAAAGAATTAAATCTTTTTTACACCACCTGCTCGATAATGTCGTTTTACACGTCATACAAACCTCACTTAAAGCAAGTCATTATATACCTAGGGAGATAATGCAGTATGGCCGATCCCTAGGGAATAATGAGATTTGAATTTGGAGCATCAAGAATCGGCAACATTGTGAATTAAAATGTAGGCGCGTAGGTTAATTTTTTAAATCCCTCACTGTCGTTCGGGATTAAAATCAACAACCTTCGTTTCGTTCGGAATTCAACATGCCGCCCGCGACTTAAAGACACTGCTTTATCCCCTAGTCACATAAACTACTATTAAGCCTTTTAAATGAATTCAGAGAAAAATAAAGTATGTCCGCAATGGATGTAGGAGTTTTTAATGCCCTATTAGCGAAACCTTATTGTAGTGAAGCTAAAATTTTATATTCTTTTATAGCTTTATGATAGTAGATTTTTTTTTCTGATTATAGCGTATATAGGTACGATGGGATTGACATCGTCACATTATTGTACGAAAATCTCTTAAATAAATAATAATAATAAATGTAAAAAAAAAATGAATTTGTGCTACTGCTACGAGACTAATGTGTGACATAAAAGCACTAAAATTAATCATTAATGGACTAATTAGATCTGTAAGTTTTTTTTTTTTTTTTAATTGCCAATACTGTCCCACTGCTGGGCAAAGGCCTCCCCCAAGTCCTTCCAGACGTTCTTCTCTCGCGCCGTCTCTAACCAGTTCTCGTGATACGCGTCTAGATCATCGCGCCACCTCTTTCTAGGACGACCTCGATGGCGCTTACCGTTTGCAGGAACCCACCGGGTGGCGATACTTGCCCAGCGGTCACTGCTCATGCGGCTGACGTGACCCGCCCAATCCCATTTAAGTAAAAATATGACTGCTATTTTCTACCATGACAGTACATTAGCAGCATGGCTGAAGACAATGTGTACTATAGCAGCCAGAGTCGGGAGAAGTCCTTATTTTATAGCTCGTTCTAAATCGTTCTCATGGCTTTTATAGTACCAAGTTTTGTTACTTGGGAAGGGTTCATCATCCAAATACTAAACATTTAATTAAAAATTCAGCTGCCAATTGATTGGATTTATTGCCAAACTGAAAATGACTAACCCAATAGGGTCACCCCATTGACAGCCGGCCGTGGGATTCCAGAAGGTTTTCCTTCTAAAGTATTGTAATTTAGAAGGGTGCCTTTATCATTGGAAGTGAAAAAATGTTAACTTTGATTGTTTTATTTTTGAGCTTCACCTCATAAGGTATCCCTGTTAACGAAATTAATAGTTTTGTTAATGGAACATTTAATAAAAAGACATTTTATATAAAAAAATAATACAACTGACTTCAATGTAAAAAAAAACTGGGCAAGTGCGTGTCCGTGTAGTTCCGTGCAAACTACAATTCCCGAATGGAGTCTCGAAGATTTTTCCAAACTGCAATTTTTTTTTTTGTGACGTAGGTAACAACAAATATACTGTTTTCAGATTTTTCCCTATACCTGTGCTTTAAGACCTTGCTTTGTGCCAAACAGGATTCTGGATCAACGGGAAGTACCCTATGAATTTAGATCTTTGAGAGTATTAAAATATACGTTTTTTTGTGCGGCATAAACGGTCGATTGTATTTTTTTTTCACTTTTTAGTTATGGTACCACCACTAAAAAGTACCCGTCAGGACAAATTAAATACCTTATAGCGAGAGTGCATTTCGTGACAATTCTAATAATCCCAAACATTGTTAGATTACATTAATTTACCTTCCGGCTTCAACATCAGATCTTCGATATAACCACTCCCCATTTTCTTTCAGTTAGTCATGGACTACATGTAATAAAAAAAAAGACGTGTGGCGCTCGGGGACTGCCGCGGTAAAGCTATTGCATAGCATTTTTATCAACTTATGCAATTATAAAACTTTCACACATTGAATTGAATTTTGATTGATTGTTCACTCATTTGTTTTCTTATCGGTCACCACGCTCAAAAAACAAATGAGGTAGGGGTGTTAGGTTATTTTCGTTACGGAATTTCTGGATTCGGTCTCCACGCTCAAGGCCCGCGATAGAAGCTATGCAATAGCTTAAAATAATTTTACTTGTTATGACTGTTTTGCTGTGATCCTATGCGGAGTTCTGTTCCATATCTTCGATGTTCATGATCATAACAATATTTCTATAAGACCAACTTGGAAACATAGAACCTCCTGCTTTTTGAAGTCGGTTAAAAAAAATTTTCATTTTAGTCTTTTAAACATATATAAATGTACAATCAGTCTTACTATCTCTAGTTTAAATAAACGATGTTCATCTCCGAATACTAGCGATCATCCTTACTATAATAGTCAAACGATTAAAATGATTACTTTCCATTGGTCGTCATCACATGAATACGTTGTTATCTTCCGCCTAGCATATAAAGGCCTCACCACACTATCTATAATGAGAATAGTGAGTAAGATGCAACCGTAAGCTTCAAGGCTCCGGCCGTCTGAATAGGCTTGCGGTCACTCAATGAAATGGCAAACCGATAGCGCAGTGAATGCCAACCAAAGGGGATACACAAACAATGCTATTGGAATATGTAGAATCGACTATTGGAAAGTAGGCTTGTTTTCTTGTGTAGGTACTATCCTATTTATTTATACCTACCCGTATAGTATAGTAGAGCAGTGGTGGTGGCCGAGTGGGGCTTACGAGTCGCGGGTTCAAACCCTGGTGGGGTTTGAACTGAGGCGCATTACGTTGTGTAATTTATTCCATCACCACTGCTCTTAAAACGGTGAAGGAAAACATTGTGCGAATCCAAAAGTTCTAGGACGTTTTCTCACGATGACATGACATCCACCAACTCGCACTGGACCCGCGTGGTGGATTACGGCCCATTCCCGCTCCCAGAGACGAGGTCTGAGTCCCAACAGTGGGAACATTATAAGGCCGACTATACTACCCCTATAGTCCACTGTTGGACATAGGCAAGTGTTGCCACAATGAATGATCTTGTGCGTTTCGCATTCATCGGAGCCCGCAACCGTTACCCTGTCATCGGTCCACCTTGTAGGAGGTCTTCTATTGCTACGTCTTCCGGTACGTACGTTAACAATAGATGTCTATCAGCTGAAATGGTGATGATGACCCGTATAGTACCACCAAGGCCTCCCTGTATTTCCAATATATTCGTGTATGTGGTAGATGTGAACTGTTGTAGTATAGTGTTTAGATTGCGATCTGATAATTTAACACAAAGTATAGTGCACTATATAGCACGTTAGGAATTATACTTGGTACTCTTGGATCAATAAAACCAATATACATATATATATTTTTAATAAAGTAAAGTATAATTAAGTAAAAGTTGCTATAAGTCAACGACAAGGCCTTATATTTTTTTTTTACTAGTTATTTTATATAACATTAAAATCTCAGCTGGGTCCGGTTGGCAATAATTTTAGTGTATAAAGACACATTAGCACTTCCTAATGCTGTTTTATTTTTTTTAAATAACCATCATCTTCCTACCATATGTTATTTGGGGTCGATGCAATATACGTGTATTTTATACTTTCATTCTCCCCTTTTTTGAGGAGGAAAATTGTCAAATAACTTTTCCCGCTTTAGGTGGACACAAGTAGAAGTCTAACACACCCTTTGTTAGAGTTCTACCTGTGTTCCTTCAGATGTCCTTTGCGTTCCAAAATTATGGTAATTTTTCGAACTATTCATCCGTTCTCTCCTGGTATACTATCATTTACGCACATTTATTTTCAGTACTATTACAAAGTAAACTAACCTTTATGGTTTATGAATGGAATTGACCCATAAAGTTTATAAACGGAATCGTTGGTATCCGCTGTAGTTTTAGCAACACCCACCAATCGGCTCGCATAAAAATCTGTACACATCGTACTCTTAACTGCAGTCACTCATGTAGGCAGTCCGTGTAAGCTGAATATTTTAAAAGATTCGCAAAGCAAGCTTGTCCCCAGTGCATGTTTGCACCGAGTTCTCAAATAACTTCTATTTGACCTCGCAGCGAATCAGGCTATTTGTCGTAGCTACGACTGGCTTGTGTTTGCGAACGCTTAGGACCTGATGCCTCTCGTTCAACTACTTATTGGAGTTAACTAGGGATTTTGCTAGGAAGAAATATTTCTTGCAAGGTGGGAGTAGTGTTTGTTGATCTCGTTTCTTGGAAGTAACGGAGCTTGTATGGGCAAAATTTTCTTTTCTATCGGTGGGAGATTATTAATTTCTCCCGTTCTGAGTGGAGCCCGAGGAAGTGTCAGACTTTTACTGACTAAAACTCACCAGTGTTCCTTCGGTTGTCCTCTTTTGAAGAAACTGTTGTGTAATAAATGTTCCTAACCTTTACCAATTATGTTTGGGTCAGCTTCCAGTCCATGAAGGCTTGAAGGAACGGGGTGGGTTTTTTAGTAAGTAAGAGTCTGACACTATCTCCCGAAAAAAACTATATGAAGCTTAATACAAGTATTTTTCCTGGCAAAATGGGGTATTATAGACCCCTCCGACACCCAGTGTGTGTGCAATACTCCTCTCCAGACGATGATCAGTGGGTCATCTGTAATTTGGAGGACCTAAAAAACTAATTATAGTATATGACCTAAACCAATGATTTTATCTTTCATGCAATTCAAATCGAGCTGTTACCAACCCAAGACTGCGTCTCTTTTATTGCAAAGACATGACAAAAATAATATATAGCGTGAAAAATTCTTGCAATAGTTAGAACACTATGTTATTTTTCTATAATAAACTAGGTATTTTGCCAGCGACTTCGTTCATGATAATATTATTTTATGAACGTTACTTTAAAATCATTTAAATTGTATTTTGTGGGTAGTTTTATAAAACCAATAATGAGAGTGTCTACTATTCGCTGTGATATGAATTGGTAGTTCATGTATTAACCTAAGAAATTTTCCACACAATCTCTAAAACCCCCTAAATTGATCTAGATATTGGAGGGAGATATTTCTAAAAACGAATAATGACAACCTTTAATATTTACTTAAGTTACTACTTATGCTAACTTTCAAGTATATTAGTACACGAAAGAATATTTAGCATACAAACGAAATTTCCCTTTTTAGTGTTCCGTAGTCAACTAGGAACCCTTATAGTTTCGCGATGTCTGTCTGTCCGTCTGTCTGTCTGTCTGTCCGTCCTCGCTTAATCTCTGTGACCGTTAGCACTAGAAAGCTGAAATTTGGTACCAATATGTATATCAATCACGCCAACAAAGTGGTAAAATAAAAATTGGAAAAAAATGTTTTATTAGGGTAGCCCCCCTATATGTAAAGTGGGAAGTGATTTTTTTTTTTAATTTCAACCCTAACGTGTGATATATCGTTGGATAGGTATTTAAAAATGAATAGGGGTTTACTAAAATCATTTTTTGATAATGTCAATAATTTCGGAAATAGTCGCTCCAAAAGTAAAAAACAATGCGTCCCCCCCCTCTAACTTTTGAACCAAGAGTTTAGAAAATATGAAAAAATCTGAAAAGTAGAACTTTATAAGGACTTTCTAGGAAAATTATTTTGAACTTGATGGAAAGAACAGTTTTTGTACAAAAAAAGACAAAAAGGTTCTACAAAATAATTTCTGGACTAAGTTTGTAGTATAATCGTATAAGCAAGCATTTTTTTAAACTAATTAGTGGGTACACTTATTTTGACGGACGGGAAACTACGAAACCCCACACTGAGCGTAGCCCGACACGCTCTTGGCCGGTTTTTAAAGGTTGGTTTTCCAAAAACCTCTTCTTAGTGCTCATAAAAGGAAGTCTTGTGCAAAATTTGATATTCCTAGTCACAGTAGTTTCGACTGTGCGTTGATATTACAGTCAGTTTCTCCTTTTATATTTATATACAAATATAGCAGTATATGTCGATGTTACACATGTTATATTCAGCCGTACAGCCTGTTATGATATAAAAATAAAGGAACATGAATATGTTAGTGCATTATGCAAACAAATGTTATCGGGTCGACGAGGGTTGAGCAAACGAATATAAATATACACAAGCAAAGTAAGGTTAACTCGCTAACTCAGTTCAGGCCTCAAATAAGATATTGCCATTTTTTCAGCTTTTTTTTCCCGTTGTTTTACTTCCAAGGCCTTTTTTTATGGTGGAAAAAAAATCACCCAATGACATCCCCCGCTCTTGGGTGGAGCAGGAGATAGTGCCAGACTCTTACTGACTAAAATATCCACCCCGTTCCTTCTAGCCTTTATACCGGGGCTCGAGCGCCCTTTCGGGTACTTCCAAGGCCTATCACACTGAATATATAGTTGACTTTGATTTAATTTGGCTTCTGAAACTTTTTTTCAAAACTCGTATTAATTTACGCATGTACGAAATTAATTTCTTTAAAAAAACGACAGCTGAGCGAGTCCAATGACCTATAGATAGTAGTCGGTGTTGCGTTTAAACTACCTACAAGTCATTGGACTCGCTCAGCTGTTGTTCTCTTAGAGAATTCGAGTTTTGAAAAAAAGGTACATTATTTTTCCATTTTATCTTTACAAATCGATAGTGTTTCATTTACCGGATCGACCCGCCACGAGATTAAAACGATCAAAATTTAGCGGTGTATTTTATATAGAAATATAAAATACAACGCTTTAATAGACTTGTGGAGCTACACTTGATACACGCCACGCGACGTCGTACTACGTGCAAATCAGGCGTGTTACATGTGTGCGTCAGTCTAATGTAGCTCTAGCTTTACTGTGAAGCACACGGAATTTTGGTATCTTCTTATCGAGAAGCAAAGGACTTTCCACGTGTTCAAAATAAGTATTGTTTAATATTGAAAAGTAATCTTAAACTCTTGCTTTTTCGTGTAGCAAATAATGTGGTTAAAGAAAGTTTTTGCTCATAAATACTTCTTTTTAACACTGTATACTTTCTCTCTGTGTTACTTTTCATAATCTAGTTAGGTATTAACGTCACCTTTATTGACTTTTATTTCACTTGCAATATACATATGTATATATAAGTGTAAGTGTAATATCGTTACTAGCCTAGTGGTTAAAGCATCAGCCTCTTATGCATGAGGCTGCGGATTTGTAACCGGGTCAGTGTTTTTTTAATTCACATTCATGTACTTTTCTTAAGTTTTTACTGTCACTCCGTATTTCAAAAAGTACGTAGCTAAAGCTCTTGATCCCTGATTTTCATTCTTAGATCTTTGACAGTCGTTACAGGTAGTCAGACGTCAGAAAGTCTGACCATCAGTCTTTCTGACGTTCTGACGTATCGTGTTGCCCAGTGACTGGTCGCTTCATGTAAAATACATGTATTCAGCCGCATCCGGTGAAATTGGAAGTCGATCTCAACCTAATTGGGAAAAGTCTGGGAGCTCGTTTGTATTTTTGTTGATCTATGTTTGCAAGATTTGCCCTAAATCTTGAAAATGGATGTAAAAACATTACCTCTATCTGATTAGGCTGAAAACTTACTAAAACTTACCGTGATATTACCAATGAATTAATTGACCAAGTTTTATCAAATCAAGACTATGGCCAGTCTAAGAACTGCAAAAAAATCATCATATGTTATTGGAAACTGAATTGACTAGATTTGTTTTGGAAAATAAATAATCATGGCTCGATGTCTATTTATTTTTGTCACAAAAGTTTTGTTCTAGAATCTGCCATAGCTCTTTGGCATAACTATGTAACTTTCCGCCTATGTAATTTGTTACATGAAGATTAAATAAATAAATAATATGGTAACATGCTGCTGGTCTGATGATGGACTCGGATAGTTGTCTTAGGAACTACTGAGTGCAATAGTATAACCCCGTCGGGTTTTAGTGCATTGCATACCGCGCTATAGTATAATATTCCACAATTATCACACAACGCCGTCTAGTCCTAAGCTAAACAGCGCTTGTGTTATGAGTACTAAATAATAAATAAACACACTTATATACTACTACTACTGCTTTACTACTTTTTCTCCGTATCACCCAAAGGTTGCCTCTGTACCCATGTGCATAAAGTGTTAAATAAATAAATACATATTATAAATAAATTACACCCAGACACAGAACAAATGATCGTGCTCATCACACTAATATTTTGTTTTGGATGGGAATTAAACCCACGACCTCCGGTAAAGCAGTCAGGGCCACTTTCCACTCGACCAACATGCCAGTCACCGATAGAAGCTTGTTGTGAAAACTGTGTTTCATTGAGAATTTATTTTCAGACTACAGAATCAATTCATAAAGGCACAAAGGAATTCTTTGATTCTTTTTAAACTGGAAAAAAAAGATAGTTCTTTGTAAGTGAAAACCATCTTCAACTTTACCCAACATAAAAATCTTGCATACTAAAGTCTCCTGGTAGAAATAAAACACGTTTCTACCCAGCTCGAATGGTTAGAACTCAAACGGGTAGAAAATAGATATTTTCTACAGAATCGAGTCTACGATGTCAACCGGCTCACTAGCGAACGGGGGTGCAATTTTACGCATTGATTGGTGCATACAGATCGTTTGCAGCTTTTATAGAGCTAGATTCAAATCACTCCCGTCTGGATTCGCTGAAAGTATAAACGTTCAAAGATACAAATATCTTGTTCATTTCAATTCATAACGTTTTATTTGATTTCTTAATAGTCATATCAAGACAGAAAAAATAGTTGTTTTAGTGTTTTGTTGGTGAGCAGTGGTAGCCCAATCGTAACGACCCCGCCTTACGAGTACCTACGTTGCAAGTTCAAGCCAGTTAGGCGCATTACTTTGTGTAATTTATTTCATCACCACTGCTCTCAAAACGGTGAAGGAAAACATTGTGAGAAACCGTCTTAGAACCAAAAATGTGAAAATATCTGTTAACTACCAATTCGCACGGGTGGTAGATTACGGCCTATTCCGTCAGAGAAGGCCTTAGTCCCAGCAGTGGAAATATAATGCTGATTATGCTTTCACCAATCCGCATTGGGCCCGCGTGGTGGATTACGGCCCATTCTCTCGGAGAAGGCCTGAGTTCTAGCAGTGGGAACATTATAAGGCTGATTATGCTTTCTCCAATCCGCACTGGGCGGGTCTTATGGTGGATTATGGGTAATTCTCTCAGAGAAGGTCTGAGTCCCAGCAGTGAGACCATTATAAGGCTGATTAAGCATAATCTCCAGTCTGCATTGGTCCCGCGTGGTGGATTACGGCCCATTCTATCAGAGAAGGTCTTAGTCCCAGTCATCATCATCAGCCCTTTTAATGTTCCCACTGCTGGGACTCAGGTCTCCTCTCTAGGAGAGGGAATGGGCCGTAATCTACCACGCGGGCCCAGTACGGGTTGGTGAATGTCACATGTCTACGAATTTTTGGTTCTAGGACATGCCAGTTTCCTCACGATATTTTCCTTCACCGTTTTGAGAGCAGTGGTGGCCGAGTGTTAGTTAGTCCCAGTACTGAGAACATTATTATGCTGATTATGCTTTTACTGTTTACAATATGTACAAACATTCCTCAACTGAAAAGTCGCTCGTGGCATAAAAGCTGACCCCATTGTGTGTATCGAATCGGTGACTTCATTCGCGTGTCACTAAAGTTTATCAGGAATTCACAATTTGATAGTTTGTTTGGAAAATTATCCTTCATTAGCTTTTTCCGCAGCCCCTGAGCTGTGTTTTCATGTCATTTGGTTTTTTAATGCGGCTTCCAAGTCATTTGTTTTTTTGTTTGGTATGGTTTTTCCGCGTAAAGTTGGTGACTAAAACTGATGAAGTTTTGTATTTCAAGTCCGCCCAACTGGTTTTTTTTTAAGGTTGGCAATCTAGATGATTGATATTAGTAATACCAGTAGTTAAAACTGCTTTTTTGCCTGTAACTCAAAATGTGATTCTGTCAGGTCTATAATTTCAATACAGGCTGTAAGGAACAGCCCTCCACAAACTTTAAGGGCTTGCTCAGTAGACATTACATAATAATAAAAAAATTTAAGACGACTAGAAAACCTCCTCCTTTTTTGGAAGTCGGTTAAAAATTTTACCTTTACCCCTCCGACTACCCACCATTACCTTAGAAACTATGTCGTAGAAGGAAGGAATGGAGCGGCATTTGTTTGTTTCTATGAAAAGTCGCTTCGTTACACGGACAATGCACAATGGCGCGAAGGCGTTGACTTTTAAACTCATTTTCCGCACTCGGTGTTACTTTCATTTGATTCCGTATTTAGTTCATAAATAATTATTGTGTTTCTTTTCATGCTGGTTGATTTAAAGTTTTTTCTTTTGTTTATAAAATTGTGTCATATTTAAACTCTGCTTACGTCACTGTAATTTATACAGATGCTCTACGAGCATTATTTTAATTAAAATATTTTATTTAAAGATTTTTACACAGGTAATTTCTTTCAAGTACCTGCCTTATCTCCTTAATTACCCTCGATCACCTCAGAAAGTACTTATGTCGCAAAGATTAGAACAAGGAGGGAATGGAGCGTCATTTGTTTGTTACTATATAGAAAACAATAAAAGTCGCTTCGTTGCACGGACAAAGGCGCGGTGGCGTTGACTTCGTTCATTGTCTCACTCGCTGCTACGACCTCGTGTATTTGTTATGTTCGTTTGATTCCGTATTTATTTTCTATGAAAATATTGTGTTTATTTCCATGCTGACTGTCAATGTTTCTTTTTTAAGGTTTCGGTCTATTTATTTTTATCTGCAAAGTTAAAAAGAATAAGAGTTTTTTTTTTGTTGGAAACCGGATTTTCCCTATTGTGTACAGATATCTACAGCATCTAAATGTCCCCGGAGGACACGGTGGAGCACACAGTCGCGTGGGTAGCTCGCTGTCCGGCCGTCCGGTAACTGTCCGGACCAAGCCTAAGTCGTCGACGGCGCGCACTGTTCCCGCGCGCCTCAAGGAGTTGTCAGCAACAGCAGGGGCCCAGCCGGGTCGAAGCCTACTAGGGCCAGGGTTATCCGAAAGGGCGCTCGAACCCCGGTATGAAGGGTTGAAGGAACGGGATGGGTTTTTTAATCAGTAAGAGTCTGACACTATCTCCCGCTCTGCCCAAGAGCGGGGGTTGTCATTGGATGATTTTTCCCATAAAAAAAAGCATCTAAATGTTATTTGTAAAGTCTCTACCTCAAATTGAAAACATGTCCTACTGTCCATGGAAGCGTAACTTCATAGATCGATTTTCGTCATTATTTATTTATTTATTATTTAAAGCTTTATGCACATAACACTGTACAAAGGCGGACTTAATGCCTTAGGCATCTAGGTATCAGTCGACATTAGGGTAGTGCGTCGTGTACGCAGCAACAGCAGGGACCCAGCCTACTGGGGCCAGGGTTAATTCGAAAGATAGCTCAAGCCCCGATACGGAAGCCAACGAAGGAACAGGATTGGGTTGTTGGTCAGTAAAGCGGGGGATGGCATTATATGATTTTCCTACCGCTAAAAAAAAAGTCGTATATTGCAAATTCTTAAAAAGTTGTTGTTTATTTATTATTTTGATTTAAGAACAATTTAGATACGTAATCATAATGTCATATCTTTTCTTAATTAGAGTAGGTAGGAACTACGGCACGTTTAATTAAACAAATATTGATTTAATAATGTTGACGTTTGGTTTACGACACCTGTCCACATTTCCGGGAACTGTCACGTTTCTTCACTGTCAGATAAACAGTGTAAACTACGTTGTACTGTTAGGGACATTAATTATGTATTACTTACAGTTAAATGGTACTTGCACGATAAACAACAAGATCATGTTTGTTTATGTGACGGTGGCATGGTTGACGCACTGGCAATTGATGATATTTTTTTTTGAGGTGTGATAATATCTAATTTCTTCTACTGCTCTAGGATAGAGCGAGAGAAGAAAATCTGTTACTGACCAAAACTACACCTGTGTACTAGCGGTACGGTACTGTACGGTATGTTACTCAGGGTGAATGTAGCTTTCCAATGGTGTAAGAATTTTTGAAATCGGCACAGTAGTTTTTGAGTTTAATTGTTACATACAAAAATAAAAATATTTCCACTTTATAATATTATAGTATAGATGGTAAATTTTACAGCGCCTCTAGCGGTCACTTACGGAACCAAAATTTGCCATACAAAATATTTACATAGTCGTATCGACTATCGACAAATACTGTAACTCATGGTAGAGGTACTAAAACGAAGGCAAAGAAGGAATAGTAGTGGGTTTTAGTCAGTAAATGTCTGACATGTCGACATTTACTAACGGCACCTCCCGCTCTAGGGTGGAGCGAGAGTCCACCCTAGAGCGGGAGGTGTCGTTGGATAATAATATCATGTTAAAAAACTGCTTGTTAGTTTAAATCTTTTTCCATCCCACCATCTCGGAAAGAGTATTTTTGCTCCTTGATATCTGAGAGCAAAAGCCGTTTTTATTCTCTAGAGAGATAAAGTAAATTGAATTTAGAACATCGCGTGCACTATGTTTATATATTCAAAACATCATTAAACCTATTTACTTTTACCTCCGTGGCATCAAATTTGTCACACCACTTTTTTTTAAATTGTTAAAAACTCAGACTCAGAACCTCCATGGTGTACTTTTTTTGCATTTAGTCATTTCCTCGCTGAGGTGGGATGAAAAGTTACGTGTTGCACTCGACTGCAAAGATTTTTTACCTCGTGCTCTTTCGATTCTCTCGGTAACGTTCAGGATTCTAATTTCTGTTTTCTAAGTTTTAGAATCCTTCGCTTGCTCGATCATCAAAATTGAGCACGCGGTTAAAAAGCAACTTTGCACTCTTGTATAAAAAATACTATTATAACTTGATTTTATTAAGATATTGCATAGCTTCTATCGTGGGCCTTGAGCGTGGAGACCGAATCCAGAAATTCCGTAACGAAAATAACCTAACACCCCCCACTCATTTGTTTTTTGAGCGTGGTGACCGATAAGAAAACAAATGAGTGAACAATCAATCAAAATTCAATTCAATATGTGAAAGTGTAACTTCAATTAATATCAAAGAAAAAAAAAACAAAGGAAAAAAAATACTGCCTAAATAAAATAAATAAATAATTATAATTGCATAAGTTGATAAAAATGCTATGCAATAGCTTTACCGCGGCAGTCCCCGAGTGCCACAGGTCATTTTTTTATTTTCTAAATCAAGACCTTTCATTTTAGGTCGTACTAGCTATCTATTACCCAAGAACAAGTATACCTACAAAGGCAGTAAGTACAGGTATATCTGCCGTGTTACAGTAATGAACTTCCGTTGTCGTGTCTCAAGAGCGAGGAAGCTGCTCTCGATCGTCGTCCGGTGGACGTCTTGCTTTAACTTAATGAATCATAAATACAAGTACAGGTTGGATTTATTATTTTTTACATTGAAGTAAGTAAGTTTGTTTTTGCTTCATCATACCATAATTAAATGGAAAGTTTCACTTAAGCTATTAACTTACAAATAAAAGCCCTACGGAACTTAAAAAAAGCAATGTATAGTAAGGCGTCGAAAAATTCGTCCGCATCGCTGAAAAGTAGTTAAATAATGTATTTATTTTATACTAGCTATTGCCCACGATTTTATTCCCGTGAATGTCGGAAATAGCGTATGCTAAGTTAAAGCCACAGAAAAGTAGCCTATGTTTTTTTTATTGATATGTATAAACTAGTGCTTGACTGCGATCCCACCTGATATTAAGCAGTGATGAAATCGTTGATGGTGAGGCACACTAGTTTATTAAGAGTCCATTATTGCCTTGAAGACACCTAAATTATAATCAGACAGGAAACTGCAGCATGCAAATTGATTCAGTCCCGCTATGTACGTGGTATAAACGACTAGGCGAAACGCTTGGTCCGGACCGTAGAAGTTTCAACAACATAAGGGTAGACACTCGCCGTTCGTCGGCTTGTCTGATGGTGGCTTGTCTTTCGTTTTTTTTTGTTGCCTTTGTAAGCTTACTACTTGAACCTCAAGACAGGACGAGTTGCATCAAAATCGGTTCAGTAATTTAACCATGAAAGCGTAACTAACACACAGAGGTAAGCTAGAACTACACGGCGCACACGTGTGCCACACACGCCGATCTGGGCGCGTCGGTCTCCATACATTATAAATGGAAACTAGACTTGTAGAGCTACACTTGATCCACGCCACGCGACGTCGTTCTACGTACAAATCAGGCGTGTTATACGTGTGCGTCGGTCTACTGTAGTTCTAGCTATACTTTCATGTTTTATAATATTTTTTGACTTGTTAAGCGGAAAATAATTATTTGGGATAATAATTATAATGCAGGAGCTTTAGACGCCTTGATACAGATAGGTTGGGGATGAAAGGGATGATCACTGGTATCCTCTTCATATTATTTTCCTTTTAATCCTGAGAAATAATAGCGCGCAGTGGGGCTTCGTTGGCTTTTCTTACTTACAACAGTCGTGCCAGCTAAACAATCGGCATTGTTTAGAATACACAGGAAAACTTTATTAGTGAATCAAAATTAAATTAAGTCAAAATCTACATTATTATAATAAAGAGGTAAAGTTTGTTTTTTGTTTGTATCACCTTACAGTTAAGGAGATAATCTCTGGAAGTACAGCAGGCTTACTCTCCAAATTAATTTCAATTTCAATCTAAAGTCAATCCGATTGCAATGTCAATTTTGACGTTACGTGATTTGGTGCTCTTTAAAACAATATTGTCAACATATACGATTTCACTTAGTTCTCAAAATGGTCACGCAATTTTGAACCAATTTGGCGCTAGCATTGAATTCAAGGGTACGAAATATCACAATCTTAATGTCAACCGATCGGAATTGAACTCAAGAGTAAGCCTGCTGGTCCGATTGCTAAAATTTTTTCACTGATAGAAAGCTGCTTTATTCTTGAGTGAGAGGCCATATTTTATGTACGCGGGCGAAGCTGCGGGCAAAAGCTAGTTGATTATAAACCCGAAGCGTTATTTGCTGCTTTATTACTATTATTGTTCTGTTTGCTCTCAAGTGTTCAAGTACATCTGTATAATACTCGTACACTTGAGAGCACAAAAGTCACATAAAAACCTAGCTGAAATATACTGTGATGAAAAACCATGTTATATTTTTACGACCCAACATTTCCTCAAAGTTCTCAATCACTAGTTAGTTTTTTGCACATTGCCAAAAGTATAAAATTTGGAGTAACACCCTTTGTAGTGGAAAGGGTGTCGACCCTTTCTTTTTCTGCTTTGATCCGTCATGGTATATTGTTGAACACACCATGGCGAATCAAAATAGAAAAAAATTATAGCTTTATTTTTGCTATGCTGATATTATTCTGAATGACCATTCAAAATTCACTGTTTATAATATTTTTTGGACATCTATTCAAAACTTCAAGCACGAAGTTCACCTAAAATCAATAACTTCTATCCACTACATGTATATAGTCTGTCTTAAAAGTCAAACGACTTGGGAATTTTGTATAAAATTTAATTATTTAAAACATACTTATATTCGAAACTTTTTATAAGCTTCTTCATTAGTACACAATTATCAGTATCTCTTAATCGACCTTGATTATTGAACCAGCGTTGACTACATCAGATTTCATTTTACTTCATTAATTACCCAAGTCGGTTGACTTATTAGACAGATTCTAATAACGTAAATAAAATATTTTGGATCTGCTGTATAATAACTGTAAAATCTTTTCAGTTTTAATATTGTTTATGTATGCTGTGTCTATCGTATGATATTGTACACTTAGTTTATATAAAAGCATGTATCTTTTGATTGTATAGTGTAACAACTGTAGATAGGCCAATAAATAAATTAAGTAATACTCCGAATTGACTCAAATCTACAATGCTCTTTCAGTTCCCCTTTTTGTGATTATTTCCTTCGAACAATCTACAGTGCTGGCAGGCATCGTTCCTAACTGGCCCTGTCAATTGTGCTGATATCTCTTTGAGGCGCGCGTGAAACAACGTGCTGTTAATCCGAACTTGGTCCTTACTGGATAACTGGCATAGTAAGTATAAGCATAATGAATCAGCTTTTTAATGTTCCCACTGCTGTTCCGGACACAGGCCTCGAGGAGAATGGGCCATAATCCACCACGTGGACCCAGTGTGTGTTCGTAGAGGACACGTCGGCTTCTTCCCGACGTTTTGATAGCAGTAGTGATGAAATAAATTACATAAAGTAACAGCATCTGACTGGGTTTGACCTACGACCTTCAAATACATAAATCGGGGCCGTTAACACTGGCCCACCACTGCTCCATGTCCCCCCCCACTGTGCTAACTAAGGTAATAGATGTTGCAGTTACAGGTATAGGTACTGACCTATAATTGTTGCTGCAACATGACACAGTAACAATTTCCGCCCATTGCATCTCGAAAGCCGGAAGCTGCGTTCGATCGCTGTCTTTTCAGACCGTTGGTACTACTATAGAAGGCTAAGATTTAAAGAGGTGGTTCTTTATAAAGGCTAAGATTTTGTCAAACTATTAAGAAATACAGGATTATTTGAAAAACACTAAGAACCTTGCAGGAAACCGGCATGTCCTGGAACCAAAAAATTCGAAGACATGTGACATTCACCAACCCGCACTGGGCTCGCGTGGTGGATTACGGCCCACTCCCTCTCCTAGAGAGGAGGCCTGAGTCCCAGCAGAGGGATGATGATGATGAACAAACCTTGCAGGACTGTATTACTACCGTCATAAAAAACAAGTTTTGTACTATGAATTTTTACAAAACATACTTAATACATATACCAAAACCAAACATTCAAGATTTAGTTGTTCTGTTTAATACATGTCAACTCTGTGTTTTTCTATACTTACCCACGTCTGTATAAGCGACGCAAGTGCATCAAGCACCCCAACCAATCCCCACTCCCCTCTTCTATTGTACTATCGCATGCTTCGCATAGAATTCGTAGTATTTAAAACATTCAATTTATATATTTTTATTTTTGTATGAAAAATCTGATGAATAATATGATAAATTTTTCAGTCATAGGACAAAAGTTGTTGTTTATGATTTTAGTAACAGTCCTGAGAGGTCTTTTACAAATTACCCTGCATATTTCTTTTGATCTCAATGATTTCTGTGAAGTTAATGAAGAAAGTTTTCAATAAATTTAAGTTTAACTACTAAGAAATCTGTTTGACTTAGAATATCTTGCTTTAATTTCAATAATTAATCAGACTGAAGACGATATTTAAATTAATGAGCATTTAAGTTTTCAGTATTTCAAACATTATTTTCTTATGAATATTTATCTACTATATTTAAGTCTATTTCAAAATAAAGTCGCCGAACTTTCAACTCTAAAATTATCAACAAATTGACTGGATCTAACTTAATAACTTGAAGTTTAACGGATTACTGAGTCAGTTAATAATTAATTTCCCGAAACTAGCAGACAGTCGGGTGCAAAATATTAATTTTAGATGGCAATTTTGGTTCTACCAATATTTACAAGGGTTGCCACTTACCACAATAAAATTACTGATAGTTTGAAATAAATAGAGTACTGCGTTATTTTATTGTAAAAGCTACCAGTTTATTATTGTTGGCCACAAAACTTACCACATAATGATTAAGCCCATAAAGCGATAACAGAAAATTCAATTAAGTTGACTTTAAATGTAATACGCTTTTAGTAAACATTGGTATAAAAAAAAGACGTGTAGCACTCGGGGACTGCCGCGGTAAAGCTATTGCATAGCATTTTTATCAACTTATGCAATTATAATTATTTATTTATTTTATTTATGCAGTATCTTTTTTCCTTTGTTTTTTTTTCTTTGACATTAATTGAAGTTACACTTTCAAACATTGAATTGAATTTTGATTGATTATTCACTCATTTGTTTTCTTATCGGTCACCACGCTCAAAAAACAAGACTGGGGGTGTTAGGTTATTTTCGTTACGGAATTTCTGGATTCGGTCTCCACGCTTAAGGCCCGCGATAGAAGCAATGCAATGGCTTAAAAACTTTCCTCTCATTTATATTAGTGCAGATATTAGATAACAAATTAACGAACTAAAATAAAATATATCTTTAGGTTTTCTTTTAGCTACGATATTTAGAAGAAAAAAAAACTCCTGAACTAGTTTTTAGGAGTTTATTTTCCCATCAACAGTAGTAGAAGCCGTAAATAATTATCATCTATTAATAGACTTCATTACTTGCCTTCACCACTCAAATAGATTACCTGCACAACTTTTAAAAGGCTTGCTTCGGTTTCGAACAGCAAAAGTTAAACAATTTCCCAGCTTTTCGAAAGTCGAAAAGTACTAAGTCGATAATCCGGCGATTGAAAGCCCTAGCAAGAGTGTGGGCGACGGAGGTAGGCCAATCTAATACCTAGTTTGTTGGTGTAAACTGGACTGATAGATTATTTCATAGCTGTTATTTACTACTCGTTTTAGCCCGCTACTTCGCCTGTATTTAAAATGAACTTTAGTTCTGTTGGGTTAGAAGGTGTAGGGATATGAAGCGAATTTTTTTTTTAAGGTGGGATAGCATCCAATGACTTCTCCCGCTCTAGGGTGGAACGGGAGGGCTTATCAGACTTTTACAGATTCAAACATATGTTTCATCATTAAGTTCCGTTCCAGGACTTCTGGTTTACTTTTCGGAAGTCAACCATTGGCACCAATAGTCTTCGGTCCTGCTGGGCCCCCACGGTTTTGTCAATATGTGTTTTAGACGTATGTGATTGACGATCATTGACAACTCGGACTCAGTCCGGAGATTTACCGGATGGCCGGAAAGTGAGCTACCTATTGCTCGTCGTTTGCAAGCCCAATATGAAATTACTAAGACTCTTTATACTAAGTTTTATACAAGTACAGTCGGGTTCAAAATACAATTATAAGATTGCAAATGCACCTTCGACCCCGACTGTCACTAAAACGACCGTCGGTAGCGACCAATACTAAAGTGTCTAACACAACATCAACATCAACATTTTTATCATGAAATCGACATAGACACGGGCGGAATTCATACAAAATAATCTGTGACTACAACCAGCTCTTAATCTGGATTTCCCTTCAAAGAAAAAAATATGCTACCAATAATAAAAATAAGATCCGAACATACAGACATTCATATTTACGGTATTAGTGGTATTTATAGCGTGTCAATGGATTTGTGGTGAGTGGTGTGTTAAGCTGGTGGCGTTGTTCAATCATCGGTGTTATTTGGTCGGGATGTTTGCGGTTTGAATTACTGAATTGGTTCGCTATTTGTTTTTACTAATTATAAACTTGGCGTTTGATTTTATACTGAACGTTTTCAATTCTTTTTGTTTGTCAATAGGCTAAGCCTTTCACAAAAAAAATAAGCCGTGATTTATTAAAATAAAAAAAATTAGTCAATTCAGATTGAAATTGTAACGATTTTTTGCGATTTTTAGACTGGTCATTATCTTGATTTGATAAAACTTAGTCAATTGTTTCGTTGGTATTTATCATGGTAACTTGTATTTATTAGACACTTTATAATTTTATCAACAATTTCCTCGCCGTTGTTCTTTTTGCGATGCGGCATCGTATCGCATCTCATAGCAGTTTTTTATTGAAGCCTTGACTAAGTAGCCATCCCCTGTAGTTTCACCAGCGTCTTTGGTTACTACTTCGTTCCCAAGGGTCGTTATGTAATGTTATATAACCTGTCTTTGCCGATAAATGGGCTTTCCGAAACATAAAGAATTTTTGCATTGGAACCAATAGTTCCTAAGCTAGCATTGAAAGAGATTCTTCAGTTTATTAGTGTGGATATAGACATAGTATAAATATAGATAGATCATTTGTGACTGAGTGGTAATTTTGTGTAATTCGTTTTTTCACCACTGCTTTCAAAACGATGAATGAAAACATCGCCAGGCAACCGGCATGTCCTACAACCAAAAATTCAAAGACATAATATGTGACATCCACCAATCCGCATTGGGCCCGCGTGATGGATTTATGGCCCATTCCCTCTCTTAGAGAGGAGGCCCGAGTCCCAACTGTGGGAACATTATAAGTCTGATAATGGTAAAGAAACAGACATATTTGTAGATTTGAATCGTTACTAATGACTAGACGACATTTTGGGCTGAGGAGATTAAGCGGAAAATTACCTTTCGTCCTTACATCACTGTGGGTCATAAGGGTCATTATACGTCATTATTGCTTAAGTTCTTCTTTAGGTTTTCACCTTAATGACTTTGAAAATAACACAGAGATTGCTTGACGTCACTGGTCACTAGTTTGAAATGGTGATTACGTTACTAATTCATGTTTCATTTTTTGATACTTTCTACAACTAAAAAGTGATGTAATCGAGTAATGCCGGCTATACACCATCCTACCTATCGTCCAATCGTTTTGACGCTACAGGTTTCATCAAACCTGTAGTTCTGTGGGAGTGAATCGGTATGACTCATACCAATCCACTCCCACACACGATCAAACCTGTAGCGTCAAACTGATTGGACAATAGGTAGGATGGTGTATGACCGGCATTACACAAGAAAATTCAGAAATGACTAGACCCAATATAATAAGCCTTTCTTTGGTAGAAGGGTAAACCTAAATATTTTTAATATAAAAACTATCTGAAGACTCAACTTATCTGAAATATTCTGGGATATATCGGCCATTTTCAGGAAGAAAGTCGTAAGAGACAGTTTACGTCTTTTGCAAGAGTAGATTTTCTATTCCATAATTAAAATAGTACAATTTGAGGTGGAATTCTCCCGAGCAGTAGGCGAGGGTTTTATGGTGCTGCAGTGACCAATCAAGCGTATCAAACAACGTTTTTTAATTCACTTACGAACATATAAATAAATGTCGGTTGACCCACGACTCGTGGGGTCATCGCCCAACCTGATGACCGATACATACAATAAATTATGGTGGAGGTGAACTCGCGCACTTTTCCACGCTACTGGGAAAAACAGCAAATTGCGTGCCTAAAAGCGGTAGGGATAACAGTAGGTTTTTTGATAATTGTATTGAAAGGTATTGATGATGAACATTAAAAAAAAAAACTAAATATTCTTATTAATATATTATAATACATACTTTTTGATTATGGAAGAGAAAACCCATTCCTGTAAAAATACTAATTAGCGTTTACGGCGTTCTTCTTGAAAAGGTTCGATATCCCTTGATATTTCTGAGCGGGTCAGAAATTGAAAAGTTACATTATTTGGGAAATTATGTTAATTTTCTAAGATACCAGTTACCCTTCCGAACCGTTTTAGTAAAATAGTTTAGCCAACTATTTATATGGAAATGCCTGTTATAATAACTTTAATATTCACTTAAATAACTTGAAGGAAGACTAAGGGTCTCTTAATTATGGCAAATTAAACAATTCTGCCTTTTTGGTCTACTGATCGACAGTCGACTGCTGATCTTAGGTTCGATGCCCGGGCCGAGTAAAATAGTTATCAAGTTCGTTTCATTTAAATTTTTGCTGCTGGATGATTTGATTCGAGTCTCTCGGGCCACGGTGACCCCATCCCATTTCAAATCGCCCTTTGTGTTCGAGAACACAAAGGGCAAGGGTGTTCGAGAACACCAAGAGCAAGGGTGTTCGAGAACACAAAGGGCAAGGATGTTTGAGAACACAAAAAGCAACTAAAGAAATACTGAAGTGTTTAGTCTCTAAAAGTCTGACACTCCTTCTCCCTCCACCTAGACCTGGATAACAAATTTGAAGCTATCCCACCGAAAAAAAAGGTTTTTTTTTTGTTAAACTTTTTTATTATTGATAGACGATGTGGTCGACGACGAAGTACGCTTAAAGCCACTCCGCTTAAAAAAGAGAATGAGTCTTTTAAACTAATTCCTGTATCGATTTGTGACATACGAGTATACCATTTGAAATGTCAGAAAAAGAACGAGTCTTTTAGTCCCACTGCTGTATTAAGTTGTGACATTCGAGTATACCATTTGAAATGTCAAAAAGAGAATTAGTCTTTTAGTCCCACTGCTGTATTAAGTTGTGACATTCGAGTATACCATTTGAAATGTCAAAACGAGAATTAGTCTTTTAGTCCCACTGCTGTATTAAGTTGTGACATTCGAATATACCATTTGAAATGTCAAAAGTGAGGATTAGTCTTTTGGACCCACTGCAGTATCAAGTTGTTATTTGAAATGTCATAATAAGAGATTTTATTGTGTGTCACGAACAGTCAGACATGCGCAGGAAAAGAATTTATTACTCATTTTATTCTAACCCTTGTACCCAAGCCATTACCCACGTTTCGGGTTTACGAGGCGGTTCTGTGAGGTTTCTCGCCTTGTTTTCCTTCACTGGTTCTGCATTATTATTTATTTTTCTTTTACTTGTCTGTAGTGAAAGAAAGTGAGGGGTTGAGTGGGCACGTAAGTAGTAAGGTATGTTAGTAGGTACTTGTCTGTTTAGATTTATAATACTTTGATTATTTACTAGATTAATTCATTAAACCTTGATCGAACGTCGGCGTTTGCTGTCTCATTGACTTTCTATTTTGTATCTAATTACGGTATTCGAAAGGATTAATAAAAATTCTCAAAAAATGAGTAGTTACGAATGGTTATCCAATAACTTTTTAAACTTCTATGATAAAGTAGCATTTTACTGGTGAAAGGCTTTAAAAACAGTACAGTAGTTTTTGATTTTATTAATAAAAGTACAATACAAGGCGCCAGATAAACTTAAAACAAAGTACATTTACCGTTTCCTAATATCTTCAATATATCGAAGTTACCTGAAAAATCATCAATGAACTGTTTTTCAGAAAAGGTGAAGGATCACGATGGATGTCGATTCAAGACAGCTTTATGTCTTTAATTCCATTTTTAAATTAAGAATGTCAATAAATGTAGGAGGTTCAATGACCGTTATTCCTCGTTTATTTGGCATCTACCTTAGGGTGAGTTACACCATTTAACAATAACGATAACAAAGCCGTTAACAGTTGTCAAATCATCGAATTGACCAATAGGCGGCCGTTTCACGGCTGGTTAAGGTTTGGTTATCGTTATACTTAAATGATGCAACTCACCCTTAGTAAACGTAATATGAATTACCATTAAAACGAAAATCTACATAACCATGTGTTTATCTCTAACGTGACAGAATAAGCGTGTTAATCATATGAACACTATGGCTCGACCTAAACCAAATTCAGCCTAAATAAAATTCTGTTCAACAGTCAAATTATCATAACTGAAAACATGAAAACCTACATAATGAACAGTCGGTGCAGCTACAAGATAAAATCAGTGACTGAAATTCGAAACACACTAAACTTTCATCATGCAGTTCGGTTGTTAGTACTAAATGTTTGCTTAGCTGAACGTCGCCTTACTGGGAATTGGGCGGGCACTGTGGGCAGTCCATTAGTGGTGCTTAAGCCGACTGGTAACCAGAGTTTATGGTAAGCTCCGGATCTCAATTAGAGTACCTAGGAGATATGTGGGGCACCGCTACTCGGAGGATGGATGGTTAGTTCTGAGGAGTTCTGAGTGAAAAATAGCGAGACTTGGTCATGGTTCATCGTTCAATTAGTAGTTTGTTATGGTTCGCCTGTCCCGTGTAAAGCAGTGTCAATGTGAATAAAATGGTAGCTACAGTTTCTTCTAGCAAGGTGAACAGGTTTGCTGTAAGAAAACTCAAATGTGGGTAAGCTTGCCTGTGTACATCAGCTGTCCTATTTCAAAATTGTATTTAAAAGTTGTGTGTAAAATAAAGAATATGAATGAATGGATATACTTCTTGAAACTCATACTGTATTTTACACAGTAGTAGTAGTAATAGTGTCTAGTTTAAGAAACTTTTTGTTTTTACTTTGGTGTACACTAAACTTTATTCTATTCTATTTTATTATATTCGATCTTTTGAAATACCGAATTTATTTAAAACTATACTAATATTCTAAAGAGAAAATAATATTGATATTTTTGTTTGTGACAAATGTGCTCAGAAACTACAGATTTTAAAAATTATTTCACCATTAGAGTGCTATTTTATCACTAGGTAATAAGGCTATATATTTGCTACTTTCACGCAGACAAAACCGCTGACAGAAGCTAGATGAAGTAAAGTTTGTTTCTATGTTTATAGGAGGTAATCTCTGAAAGGACTGGTCCGATTACTAAACTTGTTTTTACCGATAGAAAGCTGCTTTATTTCTGAGTTACATAGGCTATATTAAAAGCTAGTAGAAAATATAAAAAAAAAGACTTGTATCAAAGTTGCATCTGCGTACTGCTTACCTCATCTAGCGTTACAAGCGTGATAAAGTATGAAACGTAAAAGTAGTTATGAATTTAATCTAACACAGGCAGTAAACATTTTGTATGAGCAATTCACTCTTTAAACTTTCTCATTTAGCTACAAACGAGTTTAAAAGTTAAATGCAGGGGACCGCTTTCAAATGACTGCCCTATGATGAATGTTACTGCAATTCAAAGTAGAATTTGTAGTAAAATAAAACTATACAAACATTTTTTGGGTAGTTTATACTTTTTGAGGTATTTGTTAGAGAACGACGGAAAGTTCGGTTTCAACCAAAAAACTGGTTTCGGCTTGACTTCTACTACCAAAAAAACCGAAAAAATTTATATACATATTTAAACTTCAGGTACACAGGCGAACTTAATGCAACAAGGCTTAATTTTCTACCGTCAGTTTTTAGCTACGGCACATTATCTACTTATACACCGTTAAATTTTAATCGTTTTAATCCCGTGGAGGGTCGATCCGGTACATGAAACACTATCGATTTGTAAAGATAAAATTAAAACATAAAGTTTAAAGTTTTCAAAACTCGTATTAATTTACGCATGTAGGTACGAAATTAATTTCTTTAAGAAAAGTCAGCTGAACGCTCCACGGGATTAAAACTATTAAAATTTAGAGGTGCATAAAAGGAAAAACTGACTGATTGGCATATCAATGTACAGCCGAAACTACAAGGGTTAGGATCGTGAAATTTTGCACCTTTTTTTTATTAATGATAGGCTTGCGTTTGACCACCATCTCACCTGATGGTAAGCGATAATGTGGTCGACGATGAAGCACGCTTGCCTAGAAACCTATTCACTCTCGACTTAAAGACTCCCAAGTTGTAGCTATCAGGAAACACACTTGGTTTCCTTTTATGACGTAAGCAAGCACTAAGAGAGAATTTTCCCAAATTCACCCCCTAAAGGGATGAAACCGGACTCCAAAGTTTGTGGAGAGAAACCTATATTCGAGCGGATAAAGCTGTTGGCGGAAGCCAGTGTCTCAATACGTAGCTACCCCAAAAACTATTCCACTATTATACGCTAAGAACTTATTGATGTAAGACCTAATTGCGTTCGATTTACCACACAAACCTTCGTCATGCCCAAATAACCCTATTTACGTCGCGGAACGTTTCAATATCAGCGCTTACAGGGTTAACATTAGGTCATTACTGAGCTATTCGCTATTGAATCTGTTTGAATGTTAGGAGAGTCCAATTCGAGGTACATTTTCATTCATACTATAACTACTCCTAGGTACGTGATTATGACGTCATTACACATCTTTCTCTAGACGTTTTGGAAGGAGATCATCATCACCATCATCATTTCAGCCGAAAGACGTCCACTGTTGGACATAAGCCTTCCCCAAGTGTCGCCATAATGACCGGTTTTGTGCGTCTCACGTCCATCGGATGCCCGCGACTTTCACCAGGTTATCGGTCCACCTTGTGGCAGGTCTGCCAACGCTGCATTTTCCGGTACAAGAACCGCCATTCCAGAACCTTTCGTCCCCATCGACCGTCTGTTCTACGAGTAATGTGCCCTGCCCACTGCCACTTAAGTTTCAAAACACAGATAACTTGTGGATATTATCTAGGTTTCTATAGAAATCAAATCATTTTTGGTAAAACTAACCCAGTAAAGACCTCTGAAAATCCGCTATTTTGCGTGAACTTTAGAGTCTGTCATAATGCACTCATAAATTCGTCAAAAGTCAAATTTCTATAGAAACATTGCCCAATTAGTTAAGATTCTGAATAACAATTTTTTTTTTTTAAGTTTTTAATAAAACACGTATTTCCTGGAACAAGTTTTGTGAAATATTCCAGTGAATGACAGATATACCGAATGCCATCAAAGAGTTCAGGTGTTATCTCTTTTTTCGCGTTGCCATTAAACATTACGTTGGATTGCGTTGGATGAGACAAACGAGTTTTTAAACCAAGCCTACGTTGACGATAAACGAAAACGAATGAGAAAGAGCCCTTACGTTGACGATAAACGAATGGGGAAGGGGCCTCTTAAAGGTAGAACTACACTGCGCACACGTGTGCCACACACGCCTATCTGGGCGCGTCGATCTCTATACATTTCATAGGGAAACTAGATTTGTAGAGCTACATTAAATCCACGCCACGTGACGTCGTTCTACGTACAAATCAGGCGTGTGAAACGTGTGCGCCGGTCTAATGTAGTTCTAGCTTAAAAATATAATATAATCCAAATTACATTTCCTGCCCTTGGTCGGAGCGGGAGACAGTGTCAGACTCTTACTGACTAAAAACCCACCTCTTTCTTGCTTTTCAAACCGGGGCCGAGCTACCTTTCGGAGCTAACCCAGGCCCCAGTAGGCTTCGACTCAGCTGGGCCCCTGCTGTATTTTTTTTTTTTGAGTTAGTTCAAGAAAGTTTTAGTTTACTCATAGGTAGGTACTTAAGAGAATCTGCTCGTATTTATAGTGCGGTAAAGGTGAACATAAACAGTAACACGTAAAGGGTATTATCGAAAAGGCGATCTTGGGTATAGATAAAGTTTACTTTCCTCCTAAATATGTCGCATTTAACCCCAAGAAGATGTAGAACGGTTTGTGACCATACAAAGCCTTTCCTTTTGTCTTTGTTTTATTTTATTCGAAGTATGTAAATAGCTTTGATAACGGGATTAAGGTAGGAAATATAGGTATTGCGGGATCTAATGTGTGTAACTCCGGAAAACAGTATTTTATTTATATACCTTGTATTTATAAATAAATATTAACATTTTATGAATACTTCTTGACAATATTATAATATTGTTCCAATACTTTTTTTATTGGACTTAGACATTATTTAAAATAGCAAACATCTCATTCTTAATTATGTAATGTATTACACAGAAAAAATTACGTAACATAAATAACATTAAAAAACTGCGGCTGGGGCCATGGGGGGTAGTCCCAAAGGGATCCCCGGGGTCCTGGGATGCAAGTTAAAGAAGGAACACATGTGTGGTTTTAGTCAGTAAAAGTCTGATACCTCCCGCTTCGCTCTATAGCGGGAGAAATCATTGAATGAATTCCCTCGTAGGCGCGGGCTTGTGGACAGCGAGCAACGGCTAGCTTGCAGTCCGATGGTCCAGTAACTGTCCAGACCGAGCCCAAGTCGTCTACGGTGCGTACTGGTCACGCGCGTCTCAAAAAGCTGTCAGCAACAGCAGGGGCCCAGCCGGGTCGAAGCCTAATGGGGCCAGGGTTATCCGAAAGGGAAGCTCGGTCCCGGTACGAAAGGCACGAAGGAATGGGGTGGACTTTTAGTCAGTAAGAGTCTGACACTGTCTCCCGCTCCGCCCAAGAGTGGGGGTTGTCATTGGATGATTTTTCCCACCATAAAAAAAAAACTTAAAATAAGGTTATCTCACCTTATCCGTTTGTGTGAACACTGGCGTGATGTTAAAGTGTACCTTAACATCACGCCAGTGTTTATTTTTATGTACAGTGTTTATAATTAAGTACCTATCTTTTGAAAAAAATCCGATTCACACAAATCTGCGTGTAATTATTGTATTCTCAGTGATTGCCAACAGATGTCAGTACTGTCGTGTTTGAATGGCACCAGTCACGTCCCTGCCATTTAACGATGACATTTGAAGACATGCCATAGACGATGGTATACACGTCTTTGTCTGTGGACGGTTGACAGGATTAATTGATTGATTCATGCATTCAGGTGTGTACTGCGGTTTTCACATAAAGAAAACCCATCTGGAATTGTGTAGAATTAAGTGTGGGTTGTCACAATCAACTAATTTTAACGATAACCTGTGTGCCACCTGCTGTTATCTCTTTGGTTAAGCGAAATTTGAATATTATCCCTAAGGTTTAATATACCTAGGGGTAAAAGTACCTTGTGTGTTTCAGGATAATATGATGTATGCCATTCAACCAAATTTCGAGCTTAAAGAGTAACAAATACACACACATGGAAACCAATTTCATAAAGGCTCTCTTTTATAATACGAATACCAGTGTTATTTCGATAAGTCTATTTAACGTTCGTCGTTAGAAGATGATTTAACGTTCCACGAGTGTGTCCGTGACATCACAGCGGATCCTAACGGAATACTAGCGCTGCGTTATTTAAATATGCATAATTTTCGTTTTTAAATATCGCAGCATATGCTGAGTTACGTACTTTTTTGGCCACGCATAGACTATTTATTTTAGGTGTTTTATTTTTAATTTTTAATTTTCATACGATTGTGAGAGGCACAAATTAACTTTTCTTTCTAATTAACTCTTTGAATGCTGTAATTAGAGACACAATAGAAATACAATTGCTTATGTCGAACTGTGTAACATAAGACATTCAAAAGGTTAATAAAACCGTCAGGATACAATAAACACGTTTTTATGGTTTTAGATATTTATTGTTCTCAAAAGATTTACAAATCACTTACTGAGAAAATACAATATTAATACTTAAGTAAGAATAAATTAAGCCGATCGGCGTAGTAAGCTATAAAAGTAGTGGGTAGTTACATAAAAAAGTACGTTAACAAAAACAAAGTGCGCGGCATCGTATGCGCATCGCCACAGCGGCGGGTTAGTGTGCGTGAATGATACGATACTTTTTACTAAAGCCCGTAACATAGCGATAGCGTTGCGAACAAAGTAATTAATATGTAATGTATATTTATATTAGTTTTTTTTTTTTTTTTTTTTACTCTTTATTATTGTTATGATAATTTCCACTTATAGTTTGTTTGTTTAGTTATGTATAAAACAATAGTCAGAATACAAAGACAATATTTTGCATGGACTTAGAATATATATATATATATATACTATTGCAAATGTACCTATTTAGATAATTAAAAGTAAGATAATAGTGTAGTGTATGCATGTATGTACTGTATAGTGTTTGCGCGATACAAGTCTGTTACTGTTGGGTATTTTAATATTTAATGTACCTACCATGTGTATTATATTTATATCCGACTAATGATTTTATAAGACACACACATATATATATATATTTATAGCGATTTTCTGTTTATATATGTGTATAAACAGAAATATCAAGCAGCTAATAATGAAACATCCTTCAAAATATGGCCTTTTAGTAACTTTTTGAACGTAAATAGAGATTTTGCTTCTTTTATATCTTTAGGTAGTTCGTTGTAGTGTTGGGCTCCCTCATATAAAATACTTTTTTTTCCGTAATTTGTTCTATGGGATTTTAAACATAGGTGGTTAGCCTGCCTTGTCATGCATTTGTGGTAATCTATCTTTTTAGTGAAAGTAATTTGCGAGTGTATATCTTTAGTAAGAATTTTCCTAATTAAAATGCATGTGTTATATTTATATATTTGGATCAGATTAAATAATTTTGTTTCTTTATAAATTTTTGTTGTGGGTGTGAGGTAATCGTATTGAAATAATGTTTTAATAATTTTATTTTGAGCAACTTGCAGTTTTTGCAAGTTTGATTTAGTTGCAAAACCCCAAACTTCCACTAAGTAATCTATTTGGGACTTGACTAACGAATTATATATCGTGTATCGGACGTGTTTTGGGAGACATCGCACAATACCTTTTAGTGCACCGGTCAGTGAGTTAATTTTATTGCGAATTTTTTCAATGTGGCTCTTCCAGGTAAGCTGGCTGTCAAGAATGAGACCTAAATATTTTTCACTGTTAACTTTAGATATTTTTTCACCGTTAATTGTAAGAGGACTATAATTTCCAATTTTTTTATTTTTAGCAGAGAAAATAATGTATTTCGTTTTTGCGGCATTGATTGTAAGTAGATTTGATTGTAACCATATATTTAGAAGATGTAAATCATGCTGTGCTTGGTTTATTACTGTTTGTAGTGAGTGACCAGAATAGAACAGGCTAGTATCGTCGGCATACAAAGTGATGTCTCCCTTGAGTCCAATCTGATAAATGTTGTTAACATAAATAAGGAACAGTAGGGGTCCTAAAATTGATCCTTGAGGAATGCCACAAGTAACCGCTTGATGGCTACTTTGTTGACTTTTAATTTTGACAACCTGAGATCTGTTTGTGAGGTATGATTCAAAAATTTCATATGCTTTGCCAGTTATACCTATGTCCTGAAGTTTCGATAGCAGTATTTTGTGACTAACTGTGTCGAATGCTTTTTTTAAATCAATAAATATTCCTAAGGTAATTTTTTTCTGATCAATGTTAAATCTAATATTGGTTACTAAATCAACTGTAGCGGAAACAGTGTTTGACTTCGGGCGGAACCCGTACTGCTTTTTGTATAGATAATCAATAGTAGTTAGGTATTCATACAGCTGTTTATGTAGAATCTTTTCAAATACTTTCGATAACACTGGTAGTACCGATATAGGTCTATAGTTATTTGGGTCAAGTTTATTACCTGATTTAAAGATTGGTCTAACCTTCGCAATTTTAAGGCGGTTAGGGAAGTAACCTTCATTTAGACATTTATTGATACAGTTTGCTAAGCTTTCTGCTATATTTTCTTTAACACATTTAACAGACTTTGTATTAATACCATCTAATCCGGAGCTAGTGTTAGAATCTAAATTTTTTATTATTTTCAATACCTCATCTGCAGTAGTTGGTTTTAATTTTGACAATTCAGTATTGTTTATTTTAGTTATATTGTATGTGGTCTGTGTTAAATTGTTATGATACTTTTGTGGTATTTTATTTGCTAGTTCGGTACCTATTGTAGCAAAAAAATTGTTAAAATATTCGCAAATTTCTTTAGTATCTGAAATTTGACCACGAGGGGTATTAATTTTTAAATTTTCTAGGTCTGACGCTTCGGTTTTATTACTTGATAGCCTATTAATTAATTTCCACAATTTTAAAGGATGTTTCTTACAATTAGAAAAGGCTTTACGATAGTATTGATTTTTAGCTAATTGTATGTTTACAAAGGTGTGATTTCTTTGTTTCAAGAATTCTTCTTTTAAGTATTCGTCTCCGGGTGTTTCTTTTAAGCTATGCCAGAGTTGGTTCCTTTTGTTTATTAATATTATTAGGTCCTTGTTTATCCACTCTTTGCAGGGGGGATTTAGCATTTTCTTTTTCTTTAATTTGTTGTTTGCAATTGTTTCTAAAAGCTGAGATTCTAGTTTTTCATATTCATCAAACAGGTTTGTGTGAAAAACTTCTTCTATATTGTTTTGTAGGCTAGTGTAGTTAATTGATTCGTATTCAACACTTTTTATACGTTCGGTTTGGGATCTGTTTATCTCAAGGTAGATTTGTTTGTGATCAGCTATAGAAGACTCTATAATAGACATCTGGAAAGTGTTATGCTGTAAGTTTGTACACACATGATCTATTATTGTTTTTGAGGATGTGGTCTCACGAGTGCAATGTTCTGCGGTGATTTTATTCAGTATTATTATATTATTCCCTCGCATGATTGCCTTGTATTCCTTTATGGATTTTTCGTTGCTTAGTAAGTTTAGGTTTAGATCACCGAAGACAATAACACGTTTTCTTCTTGCAAGATGTTGGTTATAATTTTCGAGAAACTTGTTAGTGTTTGCTGATGGTTGTTTATATATGGCCCCAATATCTAGGGAAAAAGTTTTCAAATGTACCCATAAGAAATGGTTTCCGTCTTCACACTGTTCGTCCACAAACTCATGTTTTAGACTGTTATGAATGAACAAAGACACTCCACCACCTCTAGAATTTTTCCTGTAATTGTAGTAATGAGTATAGTTTGGCAGTTTTAACCTTTGTCCTTCCTCATCATTTTTTATCCAGGTCTCCGTAAGGATTACTACATGAATCTTAGTTTCGAATGATTCTATTACACATCGTATTTCATCTAATTTGCCTGGTTTTACCATACTACGGATATTAGCATAAAAGAATTTCAGAGCTTTTTTTGTAATTATTATATCGGCATAGTTATTATAAATGGTATGAGTTATAAATTTGTTACCTTTCATTTTGCTTATTGTATGTTCTCTTGTATCTCGTTTTTTGGCTGTTGGTGTATAATTTTAGGGATCCCTTTAATATATTTTATGATTAGATCACTTTCCCCTTTTTCTTTGCGTTGACGTAACTCTTCTCGCAAATTTGCCATATCCTGCTTTTGGTTTGGTGTCTGGTCGGAGTAGATTTTAATATTATTATCCGGGCAGATCGATTTCTTTTTAAGTATTATTTTAGCTGTATCTGATGTAGAAAAGCAAACTTTTAGAGGGCGTGTTTTCTTTCCGTCATATTTTCCTAAGCGCATTATTTTTTCCGGCTCCGGAAGGGATGGATATATGTCTGATAATATTTTTTTCACTTCACTTCTATCATTTTCCCTCTTTTTCTCCATGTTTTCCAAATAAGGCTCAGAAACACCAGTAATTACTATATTCTTACTGCGCTCCATGCGTTCTTGAAGTTCAACTATTATGTTACCGTATATAGTTGGTGATGTGGGACGTTCCAATGATGACGAAGCACTTTTGAGCCCCTGTACCTTATTCTCAATACCTTCAATTTTTTCCTGGTTCTTATTGACGGCATTTGAAAGATTGTGCAATTCCAACTTAAAGTTGCTATGTTCTATAATCAATTGATCTGTTTTAGTCTTCATTTCAGTAAGTTGTTCGTTAATAGATGAAATATCTTTTTTTATAATATTAATGTTCTCTACTTGAGAATCACCATACTCCTTTAGTAAACCCATGATTTCTTTTTTAAATGTATTAAATTGAGATGAAAACTCATCCTCCGGCGTTTTTCTTTTTCGTTGAGATGTAAAATCTTTATAATCAGAAGTTCCGAGAGTTGTTAGGTCGGGCCGGGAACTACTATTTCCACCAGTACCACTCACTTTATCACTGGATTTACCAGTGGGCGAACGTTGGACGCTCATGTTATTTTGACTCTAAACTGTATTTATCGCTTATCGCTTCGCTTGTTTAGTGTGCAGTGATCCTTATAGTGTGAAAGCGGTACGAAACGATTTTGTCTGTTTCGTTCTAATGGCCCACTATGGTTTTGTGTAGCATTCACCACATTATGTAAAATAAACTTTGTTTGTTACACAATAAAGTTTAAAATCGCTAGACACTACTATATAACTTTTAATATTTAGTCACAAGTAAAGTTTGAATACGTCCGCTCACTACGCAAGTCGACCAAAGACCTTTTTTTTTTAAACATATAAATTACAAAACCCATTCACAAAGAAATAAAAAAACCACCGTATTATTCAATTTCAAAAAAGAAATATAGCACAAGCGGGATTTGAACCCTGTACCTTATTGCAGCCCATGAATGATGCATGCCGCTCACAAGTTGAATCAGAAACATTTGATTAATATAAATATTTATTCATTGTATATTTTACAATATCAGAATCTATGCTCTCTGTGGACTTTGCATTTCAATATTAGATTTGACGTTGAGGTATCAGACGGATTTGGCTGAGTGATAATAATATGAAAATATTTTTAATATTTGTTAAAATTACCATTACACTCTAAATATATTATGTACAAGTGATAAATAGAAAAAGGAGAGAGTGAACTCTAGTAAAGTCCTAGATTGACTGGTAGTAAATGCCTAAGGCATTAAGTCCGCCTTTGTATTTTGTATTGCATGAAGATTAAATAAATGAATAACGTGCGTTCACCTTATCCATTCGTATAAAACGTTTTGGAAAAACTTTTACCTTGCCTACAGCTAAGGTGTATAATTTCCTGTCGAAATCAATGTTTTCTGATACCTGCAAACTTGAGATTTTCAAGTCAAGGGTGATTGGTTCACCACGTGCAGGCGTCTCACCGATTTCGAAAGTTATTTTACAGATAGTAGGTACGATAAACTATAGTCAAGTGTATCTGTTTTCTTATAATGTTCTTAATATTGGAACTCTGTTTTTTATGGTGGGAAAAATCATCCCATGACAACCCCCGCTCTTGGGCGGAGCGGGAGATAGTGTCAGACTCTTATAATAATAATAATAATAATAATAATAATAAGCCCCCTAAACAACCACACGTCCTGATTGACCATCTAATCACGTGGGGGGCGGACACACGAATGAGAAATTACTGGCGTGGCTAACGTGGCTCTGGAAACCCATCCAAAATGGAGACTCGTTCAAAGAAAAAACGTATAGGACCGCTGCCCGGGGGCGATCGCCGGGGCGCACCTGGAGCTGACGCTGGGTGTCTCAGCATGCGAACCGTCAGCGGTGAGGAGTTGAGCAGGCGGGCTCCCACCGGTAAAGATGCTACAGCCGAAATCACTGACGATGGTGACAGACTGACATACAGGACAAACACCCCTGTAGAACCGTACAGTCCTAGTACAGTATCGTACGCACCTTCTGGAAGATCAACACCATCCATACCATCGTCACCAACCCCCAGTACTAATTTTAATACAGTCCGACCCATCCCGACCTTGAATGTTGCGCGGGAGGTATCTACCTTCTTACCCGCGTCCACCAAGGCGGGCAAAGCAAGAGTTCGCATGAGATGGAGCAAAGAAGTAAACCTATTTATCATGCGAACTTACCTATATATCACAAAATTAGAGACCGATATGACAACCTACAGAAAACAACTGCATGAACTTTTTACACGCCAATACCCAGAGGTTAGTGTTACAGAACAAAGGATTTCAGACCAACGCAGAATAATAGTTAGGAATAAACTTCTATCACAAGACATAATAGATCAGTTAAGAGAAGAAGTTCAAATGCGATTACAGGCAGAAGCAGAAAGTAACGAAAGCACTATTGATTTCGACGTTACACAGAACACAACGGAAAATATTCAACCAGATTTACAATCTCACGCTCACTTAGATTCTAACACACAATCTCAAATATTCTATCAGTCACAAGCATATTCACAAACCACACATACATCTACGCAAACCGAAAGTATTACTCTAACGTTAGAAAATGACATTCAGATCCTTGCAAATATCAATCAAAATCATCTCACAGATTTGCATATACAAGAAATACACGATAAATTTAAAACTGCTCTTATTCAATTTTCCGGAATGGATCCGGCAGCTCGACCAAAGCTGCCTAAACTTAGGTACACACCTAAACTAAATCAGCTTGTTTGTTTATTTAATCAAAGTATTCTCAATCAGTATATTAGTGAAGAAACTCAACTAATAGACGTTCACACTCTGGTATATTGTACAGCATTAGTTATTTCCGAAGAACTTAATTATAAGATCACAGAACATACAGTCAATAGAAGACCAAAAAATAATAGTAAGCCAGCTTGGCAGCAAAGACTTGAGAAAGATATAGAAAAACTTAGAGCAGATTGTGGTAGACTAACCCAGTATATTAATAACAATAGATCAAACAAGGTAGTTAAGAGAGTAGAAGCAATATTTAGGAACATGACTGTTCATACTAGACACGAAGATGAGAATAGGAAATCGGAAGAATTTTTAGATACTTTGAAACAGAAATTAGCTCTTAAAGTTCACAGGTTAAGAAGATACAAGAAAGCACAGGAGCGTAAAAATGACAACTCCTTATTTGCTATGAATGAAAAGAATTTTTATAGAAATTTACAGACTAAGCCACAAACTGACACAATACTTGAGGATACTATAGAATTACCAACAGTAGAGCAACTTGAAACATTTTGGTCTGGTATATGGGAAGAGCGAATACAACATAATGATAAATCAAATTGGATAACAGATGAAATTACTAGATGGAGTTCATTAAAGGAAATGGAGTTCGTTGAGTTTACTGAGTCTGACATAATTAGTATTACAGCGAGGTTACATAACTGGAAATCTCCAGGTATAGATAAAATTCATAACTATTGGTTTAAAAAATTAGAATCACTACACAAAATACTGGCAAAAAATTTAACCGACATTGTTCTAGGTAAACAAAATATACCTGAGTTTATTGCTACAGGAATAACATATATGTTGCCGAAAACTAAATACTCACCACAGCCTTCTCAATACAGACCAATAACATGCCTACCCACAATTTACAAAATCCTAACGTCAGCCATCACAACAAAAATAAACAAACACATAGAACAACACAACATAATAGCGGAAGAGCAAAAGGGGTGCAGACGGGGTCACATGGGGTGTAAGGAACAACTAGTTATAGATTCAGTAATACACAAACATGCACACACAAAAAATAGAAATTTACACTGCACCTACATAGATTACAAAAAAGCTTTTGATAGTATTCCACATTCTTGGTTGATCCAAATATTACAGATATACAAAATTAATTCAAAAATCGTAGGTTTTTTGCAAAATATTATGTCTCGATGGAAAACTAAACTGCAGTTAACTTGCCGCGATAACATTATAACAACGCGACAAATAGCTATAAGAAAAGGCATTTATCAGGGAGATTCCCTGAGCCCTCTATGGTTTTGCCTCGCTTTAAACCCCTTATCTCACCTACTGCAACGCACTCACGCTGGATATTGCCTTAAACACACAACAGAACTAACTACTATCTCTCACCTTATCTATATGGATGACATTAAACTATATGGAAAAACTGAAAAAGAGATGAAAAAATTAATAGAAGTCACCACGGAATTTAGTAAAGATATCAACATGCATTTCGGACTAGATAAATGCAAAACGGTACACATAATAAAAGGCAAAGTTAAACCTGGTGACTATGCAATTAATAACACTGAAACAATTACAGCGATGGAACCAACAGATTTATATAAATATCTAGGATACAGACAACTCAAAGGTTTAGATCATACCTCGATTAAACACACATTGACTACTGAATACAAGAGGAGAGTGATCGCAGTATGTAAAACTCAACTCTTAGGAAAGCATTTAATAAAGGCATTGAACACCTATGCCATACCAATACTAACATACTCATTTGGAGTGATCAAGTGGTCAAAAACAGATATCCAACAAATAGAGAGAACGACACGCACTACATTAACTAAACACAATAATCTGCACCCTAAATCTGCAATAGAAAGATTGACTATCAAACGGCAACATGGAGGGAGAGGCCTAATAGATATCCATCACCTTTGGCAGAAACAAATTGCTAGATTAAAAACATTCTTTCACACAAAATCTCAAACAAGTACCATGCATAAAGCCATAGTCACAAACGATACTAACTACACCCCACTTTATTTAAACGATATAAACACCACATACGATATTAATAATGACTCACAAAAACAAAAATTAGAAGAGTGGAAAAAGAAAGTGTTACATGGGCGACACCCCCATGATCTAGGACAACCCCACGTAGATGCAATAGCTTCAAATAAATGGCTTAAGGTAGGTAGTTTATTTCCGGAAACCGAAGGGTTTATTATAGCGATTCAAGATCAAGTCATCAATACTAAAAACTACAGGAAATTCATAATTAAAGACCCCACAATAACGAATGATAAATGCCGTAAGTGCCACAGTCAACCAGAGACCATACAACATATTACAGGTGCATGTACAACGCTCACACAGACTGACTATACTCATAGGCACAATCAGGTGGCAAATATCATTCACCAGAAACTAGCAACTAAACATAAGCTCATACAAGATCAAGACATAACCACTCCTTATTACAATTACGTCCCACAAACTATTTTAGAAAATACTACACACAAACTTTATTACGATCGCGCCATCCTAACCGACAGAACCATTCACTACAATAGACCAGATATCATTCTTCAAGATAAAGTTAATAGAGTTACATACCTCATAGATATTGCAGTCCCTAATACGCATAATTTGCAAAAGACGATAGGAGAGAAATTAAGTAAATATGCAGAACTTAAAGAAGAAGTAACAAGAATCTGGAGGCAAGAAAAAGTTTATGTCGTACCTATAGTTATCTCTACTACTGGGGTTATACCCAACCATCTTCACCGTAGCCTCAAATTAATAGATTTAAAAGATTCTATCTATATTTTGGTCCAAAAAGCAGCAATTTTGAACACCTGCAGAATAGTGAGAAAGTTCATGCAGATAGAGGAAAGTGAAATTTCTCCTCATAATACCCACTCTACACCAATTACACACACGCTACATTAACTTGGCTTGGCCCGTTAATGTAGCTTAAAACTAGCCAAAGAGCTAAGCAACAGTCAACGTTTTTCAAAATAATAATAATAATAATAATAATAATTTATTTGCCAGAATGTAGGTATACAAAGTAGTATGATCATAAAATAAATATTAGGCCCCTTTACATTCTACCATTACATGTGGTGTGCAAATATTTAATTTCAGATTAAGTACATACAATTTCAATAATAAATGTCATAATACCTCTTTAGTTATTTAATTACTTTAATTGTTAAAAATGTCAGATTAAATAAACATTTATTAATTTAATTAAAAATGTCAGATATTACTTATACTAAGATTGCGATATCCATCATTAATATTAAAATGTCAAAATCGATAATGTCAGAATAATTAAAACATTGAATGTCAATTTAAAAATAAAATTATAAACCAAAATTGTCATTATTTTAGACATACAAAGATTGAGATATCCATCAAAAATATTAAAATGTCAAAACCAGAATAAAATTGTCAGAATAATAATGTCAGAACAACTAAAATATTGAATGTCAAATTAAAAATAAAAATATAAACCAATATTGACATTATTTTCTTTCCTTGCGTTCGTTATGTAACATAAATTCATCAACACTGTAAAAACATTTTTCTTTCAGCCAGTGGATTAATTTGTTTTTAAACATAGGCAACGGTAGTTCTTTTAAGGCATTTGGTAATTTATTATACACCTTAATAGCCATTAAAAACGAATTTCTTTTGTATAAATAAAGTTTGGCTTGCGGCAAGCAGAGCCTATGCTTATCCCTAGAGGAAACATTCCTTTTGGTTACATCTCTATGTTTAATAAAATATTCAGGATGTTGTCGTACAAATAGACATAACTCTTTAACATACATGCATGCTAATGGTAAAATGTTGTACTTTTTAAACAATGGCTTACAGCTATCTATATACCAAGCTCCACAGATTGCACGCACACATTTTTTTTGTATAATAAATGCTTTATTGACATCCACCGAATTACCCCACAACAAGAGACCGTATGAAAGTACTGAGGAAACGTAACCATGATATGCACTAAGAGCCGCTTCATTTGAAACCGTGGCTCTTAATCGTCTTAGTGCATAGACAAATCGGTCCAGTTTATCACAAACATACTCGACATGCTTTTTCCAGTCGCAATTTTGATCCAACTGTATTCCAAGAAATGTAGTACTTACTACTTGTTCGACCGTAGTATCATTATATTTAATATTTAGTGGTAATGGGTTCCTCCTGTAGGTTTGAAATTGGACCATTTTCGTTTTATCCATATTAATTTGTAGGTTATTAGTGTTCAACCAGCGTATTATATTTTTTATGGCTTCATTAATCTCATTCTCATAGGTGTCTCCTCTTTCACACTTCACTACAAGGGTCGTGTCATCAGCAAATAAAATTACTGTATGGCTAGTGATATTTGGGAGGTCATTGATGTAGAGGAGGAACAAAAAAGGCCCCAATACACTGCCCTGTGGCACTCCGAAATTATTTGCCTTAAAGTCACTTCTATATGACACCTTTTTGCCATTATCAATTCTGGAAATTTCCACACATTGTTGTCGGTTTTTTAAATAATTTCTCAACCAGTCGTTCGCTTTTCCTCTTATTCCATATTTTTCAAGCTTGTGTAAGAGCAATTCATGGTCCACAAAATCGAACGCCTTAGTCATGTCTAATAAGATTGCCGCTACAGGCATGCCTTCATCTATTGCCTGGGTGACAATTTTCAACAAATTGAAACACGCTAATGATGTACTACTGTTTTTCCTGAACCCAAATTGTTCGTCTTTAAGTACACAATGAGCGATCGTAAATTCCTGTAACCTTTTTAGCATGATTTTTTCTAAGATTTTTGACATGATTGGTAACAGCGTCACTGGCCTATAGTTTCTCATGTCAGATGTATTACCTTTTTTAAAAAGTGGCTTTACAATTGATTTTTTTAAAATCTCTGGGAATGCACCTTCTTCAAAAGAAAAGTTTATCAAATAACTTAGTGGTTGGCAAATGCATGAAGCGCATAATTTAATGGCCTTTGTTGTTATCTCATCCTGTCCTACTGCATTTGTATTTTTAAGATTTTTTATAACACCAAATACTTCAGTAGCATCAGTTGGTTTAAGAAATATGGTATGTTCATTATTCCCATCGATAGTCTTATTTATCTCGTCAGTATTGTATTTAAAATTATTATTATTTGTCGATTGTATATAAAATTGATTAAACATGTCACTTATTTCCTTAGGGTCTTGAATTGTCCGATTATCTTTATTTATTTTGTCAATTTGCGTCTTAAAGTTCGAGTCATTAATATTTTCATTAATTACCGCCCATGTGGCTTTACACTTATTTTTATTATTGTCAATATACTTCTTACTTTGTAGTTGTCTAGATTTATATATACATTTTTTGAGAATGCCACTATATGTTTTATACTTTTTGTTTAGTTTTAGTTTCTTAGTTTTACTGTGTTGTTGACTAAGATAAAGAAGCCTTTTTTTTACGCAAGATTTTTTTATGCCTTTTGTCAACCATTTGTGGTTCCCTTTACAATATGATCTCTTTTTTGAGTATTTTGGAAAGCACAAGTCAAAAAATAATTTAATTAGACCGTGAAATTCTGCAAACGCTTCCTGAAAACTATTTTTTTCGTACACGCTTGAAAAAGAGAGAGATGATAAGTAACTATAGAACTTGTCCATATTTTCTTGACTAAAGTCTCTGACCTCCTCATACCAACTGCGTGTTTTGTACGTTTCATTAGTCCTTATCGAAAGCGTCTGTCCTGTTTCATGATCGGACAAGGCAAGATGATGTACCTCCGCTTTAGTTTGCTTGATGTTACTTGCTATCTGATCTATACATGACAGTTGTCTTGTGGGCGTTTTAATATGCAATTGAATATTAAAATTTTTTAAAATGCTTTTTAGATTTTCACAGCTTTTGGTCGACTTTAATATGTCTAGGTTCCAATCACCGCATAAAATAATTTTTTTACGCTTTCTCGTCAATCTCACTAGCAACTGTTCTAGATTTTCGAGAAATACTTGAGGATTACTATTTGGAGTCCTATATAAGCAAACGATAATAATATTATTTATTTCTATGCCACAACATTCAAAATTATAATTACATGTCAAGTCATTAATATTATTCAATTTTTTATATTTCATATTATTATTAAGCAGTATACATACCCCTCCTCGTTTTTTGTCACGTGAGTATGATGCTACTACTATGTACCCAGGAATTTTTAAAAGCATTTCTGTACCCTTTTTGATAAACGTTTCAGTTAGACACACTATGTTTATTTTCGACCCTTGCTGCGATAGCTCATGGATTGCAAATGTTAATTCTTCACATTTATTTATTGCGCCAGCAATATTCTGGTGAAATATTCTAAAATTAAAATCCACATTAGGGACGAAAACATTTCTGTGTTGGCAAAGGTAACTCTTGGTCCGATTGCATAGTCGAACACGGTGTAATTTTTTTAAAATAATATGGAATGGTTCCCTTCTTGTGAGTGTCGGTGTTTATCATTACCTGCTTACCCGAAGGGGTGTTGTCAATATTTTTAGAATTCTCCCTTGAATACTTATTCTTATTACGCTGGAAATAGAAGGGAATAGTGCCTTTCTTAAGAGTATTTGTGCATTCTGTTTTAGCCTTCACTTTATTCATTAATAATTTAATAATTTAATATTTTTAAAACATAAAAATGTCCTGTCATAGTAATTTGAGTCAATATTAAAGTTTATTTTTTTACATACCTCTAACAAATAGGAGTCCTTCTTGTAAAGATAATTGCCTTTTATATTCACAAATGAACAATTTTTAAAGTTGCTACATAACATTTTTAGGTTGTTATTTAACAATTTATAATTCAAATATTTATTATTCAAAACATTAAATACCATCACATTAAGTTTTTTAAAGGATTTTAGCAACGCTCCTAATTCCAATAGTATTTTATTAGGGTTAGAATCATTTTCCCCTACACATATAACTAGATAATTATTTTCCAAATCTTCTATTTTGTATAAAGGCTTAAGAATCTCTTCTGTGGTGGCGTAAGGTTTCGTAGTTGAAGAAATATCTTCTTATCTTACTAATTAAAAGCCCACCCCATTCCTTCTAGCCTTCATACCGGGGCTCGAGTTCCCGTTTGGATAACCCTGGCCCCAGTAGGCTTCGGCCCAACTGGGCTCCTCTGTTGCTGACAACTCTTTGAGACGCGCGGGAACCGTGCGTACCGTCGACGACTTGGGCTTGGTCCGGACAGTTACCGGACGGCCGGACAGCGAGCTACCCATTGCTCACTGTTCGCAAGCCCGCGCCTACGGTGGCCGGAAATCAGGATCGGAATCCCGGCAGCGGCGGCGAGAGCGCCGTTGTCTGATGCGGTCGGCCTTCTCCTTTGCGAGCATTATTGCTTCGCAGAAGTCGGCGACCGCCTGCCACTCCTTCTCGCTCCAGACCATGGCCTCACCCAAGGCCCAGCGAAAAAAAAAATTAAGTGGGCTCAATATATACAATGTTACGCTAATAAATGGTCTCACTTTGTCGTGAGACCAGACATCTGTCATAGTTAGGTCTCCTGATAGCGATATCTCACCGGTCGATTGTAGTGATGAGGGAACAAAAACAGGTGTCAGGAATACTAAATTATACTTAATATTAAAATTATATTGCCATTGTTGAGGGCTCAGTTGGAACGTTGGAACGATTGACTAAGAAACATATTTTTTTCTAGCTGGCAAATTATCAAATAACTTCTCCCTCACTGAGTGGAGCGAGAGGGAGATAGTGCCTCTTGCTTTTTTTTTATTTTACTTACTAAAACTCACTTGTGTTCCTTCAATTGCCTTTTGCGTTCCAGGGCCACGATCCCGGGGCCCAGAAAACATATCAGGGTTCTTGATTTTCATAAAACTGTAATCGTTTTTATTTAAAACCGACGTGAAAAAGTAAGAGGTTCTCAATTCGTTTTGCAAGTCGACATTTTTTTTATATGTTCTCACCGATTACTCGAAGAAGCCTGAACCGATTAAGGTATACTTACCAAGATATACTTACGAGGAAGGTATACTTTCCAAGAAACCCCATTGTCTGATGCCCTGATGGTTAGGGTCTTATGATGCATCCTGGAGAAACCATCAGTCAAAGAGGATGGCGAGAACGCACATCCACGACCCAGTACTCTATCTCGTCAGCTCTGCTGTCACCTATGGGGATTGAAGAATTAAACGACATGGAGTATCTAGTCGCAAACAAACGACTCTGGCGAGTAGGACACAAAAAACTCGTCGGACCGTCTTTAAAGGTCGTCATTCGTATGCTAATTCGAATTCTCTTATTTATCAAGTAAACGATATTTCTCCCTTAAGGTTTATAAATGATAAGATTTATTGTTTAGAGCATAAAAACTTACATAATGGTCGGTCCCCTTGAGAGCACTTCTCGTAAGGTATTGAAATATTGACATAAGCTTACCCTAATTAGTGGCTGTCTCTAGGTCATATTATGCCAGACTAACCAATCCTGAGTGTGTAATTAAAAGAATAATTAGACCTTTATTTGGAGTAACTAATGCGTTCAACGCAACCTGTTGATTTAATGTATTCTGAGACCTTTTAAAGGGCTTGCCATGGCCATGTTATCGATCATCAACACACTAAGAATGTCTCAGGTATCGGGGATCCATTCACAAACTTGTAAACTCTCACTAAACACCAATAACTGGAAAAACTATCTGTAAACCATACAAATATATTTTGTTCCGTGCGGAAATTGAAACTGCTATGCACAGCGCAGCAGTGATATGCGTTACCAACGTGTTGCACATTGGAAACTGCTGGAAGTGGCACGGTGTGAGACCTGGTGGAGCATACGGTGGAGGTGTGCCCCGCTTGGGCAGCATAGCCGTGACCTTAAAGAGGCGATCGGCAGTGGTGACCTCTCGCGCCGGGCCCTGGTTCAGGGCATGGTCCGGTGCGAGAGGGAGATGGGAGGCAATTGTCTCCTTCTGCGAAGCAGCTATGCTTGTGAAGGAGGCGGCCGTATGCGTTAGAATAAGGACTTTCTCACGCCCCAGCTGCCGAAATCTGCGACCGACGAGCAATGGATAGCTCACAGTCTGGCCATCTGGCCCAATCCCGAGTCGTGGACGGCTCGTAGTGTTTCACGTATGCTTTATAACCGTATGCACCCAGCAGGGCCGAAGTCTACTGGGCCATGAGTTAACTTCCGAAAGTGAAACCCGGGGTCCCGGAAAGTAGGACAAAGAAGGAACATATGTGTTGTTTTACTCAGTTAAAGTCTGATACACCCTCGCGCCCTGTCTTAAAGCGGGACAAGTCATTGAGTGATTTCGACCCTAAAAAAATACCTTTTCTACTACTACTTATAAAGCTCTAGCCATGAACGCTGAGACAAATAATGAAGTTACTATACTCTTAAAGAGATTTACCTGATTTCCTTTTGATAGGATCTAATTTCTAGGAGCGGTGTATGTTATGTAGGAACAATGGATTTTATAACATACACATGAATAAGCTAGTACTGATAGAACTAAATTGGTCTTTGGGGTCGAAAGGTTCAGCACGCAACGTTGGGAGGCCTTCTACAAGGTGGGCCGATGACCTGGTAAGGGTTATGGAAATCTGATGAATGCCAGACGCATAGGACCCTTCATTGTGGCGACACTTGGCGGAGGCCTATGTCCAACCGTGGACATCTATCAGCTGAAATGATGATACTGATATTTTAGCGGTAAAAGAAATATACATTCTGTGACAATTTCAACTCTCTACCTCTTACGGCTTATGAGATACCGCCCGCTGATAGACGTACAGACAGATGGACGGGTCAGCAGACGTACAGCAGACCCAAAAAAGCTACAAAATCCTAAAAAGTAGGCAAAGTGGGCATAAAGGTATATTAAATTCATAGTTATGGATTCAGAAAACACTCTTTAAATACTCGTATATCGTCTTGAAATTATTTTACTTGAAAATTATCCAATTTGAAGTTTAAACAGTTGGTAAAACAATTATGTGTATAATAAACTAATGTGGTAACTGGTATAATGCATATGTATTCACAGAGCAAATTATTTACCCTCCGTTTCTACTCAAGGCGCTGTGTGCTATTTACATTTTAGCTAATTTATACGTGTTACTCCAGTAACGGTACAAAATTATGTGTGTACGTGTCTGGACCGCTGGTTTTGTCTATCTTGTGGGCTGTAAAACACTAAAAGGCTGGGCACCCTACGCCTGTGCTCAAGGCTTTGTAGATTGGACTTAACCAGATCTGGATCACCAATTAACCTCTTTGCATGCCTTTCCACCGAGTCCAAAGCCGCCAGGTGACATTTGCAGCACCAGCCCAAGTGTGGCTGCAGTACTCTAACTCCATCTTTCGCGATTCATCTTTACCAGTTCTGGCGAAATCTACCTAGTTCGTACCGCTATCTATATACTAGTCTGCCGCGACCCCGTCTCACTGAGTCAAAACAGATTTAACCAACACTTTGCCGAGCAGACATGTCCTGCCCAGTCTCTATTAAGTTGGTCAGCCTTTTCAATAACATTAGCTAACTATACTGGTTTTGGTGCGTAGTAGTATTAGTAGTATTTGGTGTTTGATCCGATGCGCTCTGCTCGTTGCCAAATGGTGATCGAGCCTGTGCACCATAAGTCAAGACAAGGAGGACACATATGTCCATATATGTCCAGCTTTTATTTTTTTGCCATGAGTAATTCTCAGATTCAACTACATTTAGATTGAAAATAAGGAGAAATTTACTGACTGAGATATTATCGCACAGCCTCGGCTAATTTCGGCAGTGCATTTGTTATGATTAAAGAGAAAAATGAAAATTTACTCAACTCTTCCTGTTATGACGTACGTGAGCACTAAGTGAGAAATTTCCAAAATTCACCTCCTAACGATAAAACGGGGGCGAACGGGAGCGAAACATGGACGAAGTCGCTGGCAGAAGCTAGTGTCCAAACCATCTCATATTTTTCAACATTTACATCCTCGCGACGTATGTAAACTTGTTTACATTATAATATACAAATCCAATAAAAACTGAAGGTAGTATACCGAGTGTACACGTCCCTTGTATAACAGTAGGTAAAGTCGTGCATAGCTGGTGCAATGACGTACCCAAAACGTGGGACGGACACCCACGAACCTGCAAACACTGCAATATGACTTTGAGATACTAAATGTATGATAATGTGCTATCATAGTCTGTTCTGGTTGAAGTTAAATGCTTATTTTATAGCGACAGTATAAATAAATAAATTATAAATATCCCACAAATAGCACATAATGCCGTCTAGTCCCAAGCTAAACAGAGCTTGTGTTATAAGTACTAGACAATTGATACACATACTTATATATTTCTAAATACATATGTACATATTATAGATAAATTACACCCAGACACAGAACAAAATGATTGTGCTCATCGTACAAACATTTGTCTTGGGTGGGAATCGAACCTACGATTTCCGACATAGCAGTCAGGGCCCCTAACCACTACATCAATAGGTCAATCATGATACTCGTATATCGGTTTTTCAATAGCTTTTATTATTGACTTACCAATGCTTTTAGGTATAATTTCCAATTTATGAATGAAAAAAAGAAATTAAAGAAAGATAAAAAGGAAAGAAAGAGTCTCCTGCACTTCTCGCATCCATCAGACCCCCGGATATTTTTATTTCACATAGGCACTTACTAGTGCACGGTGATGCTCACTCTAATGTCTCGCTGTTGGTGGCACGTAATACTGAGTCATTCGGTTCCCTTAAAAATGGTTGAGCTGAGTAGGGCTGATGCACGCGTCATAATCGTGAACGGGTGCCGTCAGTTGAGACTGGTCATCTCTTAGCTGCCAGTGGCTTAATTCAGTTTGTATCTTTTAATTATTATTATTTTTTATTTTACTATCTACATTGTGCTTACACAATAGATGCAACATGAAAATTTGTAACCAAGCATTATATGTAACACATAATATGATTTAAAAGAGTGTCCATAGAGTTTCTTGCACGTTCTCCATAGAGACCTACTCTTTGGAGCGATCAATTTAGCTTCACTTTTCTTGGACTGACCGACATTTGACTATTCAAAAGTGCCTGCAAATGGTCTATTTGAAATAAATGATTTTGATTTTGATTTTGAGTCTTTGAAATTATTTTTACCAACGATCACAATTTTTCGCTTCTTTCTAATTCTTGAGAAAGATATTATGTTCTGCCGCGGCTCGATAATTATTTACTAAATAATAAACAGTCCATGAAATACAAAGTAAACATTCTGTGTTAACGTCATATGCATCGTTTATTCCGTTGTACGCGCGTCACACCTCTCGGGTTAAACTGTCAGGGTGTTCGGTCCCATGTTATAGTGGTAGGCGAGCGTATTGCAACAAGTCAGCCGCAAAAGAGGGGCTTTGAAAATTGTGCATTAAATGTGCTTGAAATCATCGGTTTTGGGCTCGCCAGGCCATGATCCGGAGCGAGGAGGAATGACAGGCGGTCACCTTCTTCTGCAAAGCAGTTAGAGCTGAGTACTACCGTGTCCTCGTGAGTTCGATGGGCGGTAACGATCACTCGCCCCAGGCCTCGGTATAAGCCATGGTCCGAAGCGAGGAGGAGTGGCAGGCAGTCGCCTCCTTCTGGAAAGCAGTAATGTTAGCAAAGGAGGCGGTCACACGCGTCATGGAACGGACTTCCTCACGCCCCAGCCGGGATCCCGACCCCAATTTTCAGCCATCGTAGGCGTGAGCGTGTGGACGGCGAGCAATGGTTAGCTCGTCATCTGACCGACAGGTAACCTTTCGTACCGAGCCCGAATCATCAGCGGCGCGTAACGTTCCACGCGCTTCACAGCAATGTCAGCAAAACCATAGGGGCCTGGCAGGGTCGAAGCCTACAGGGGTGCAAAAGAGAACTCCGGGGTCCTGGAACGAAGGCAATGAAGGAACAGACTGGATTTTAGTTAATAATGTCTGACCATTCAACCTAAAAATCTCCAGTCATGTGACAAAATAATTCACAGGTTTGTTTATTTTTAATTGAAAATAAATTACAATGAACAAAAAAACGAAAATTGAATGTTTCTACTGCCCTCAAAAACGCACCATTTGGAGGCAGTAAAAACACGTTTAAATTCACACTCCAAAATAGGGTAGTTTACATTCCAGTGTAACTAATAAATAAAATAAAACAGGAATTCGTTTTAACGTAAAAAAGTCTTTTATCAATAAAAAAAGACATGTCAAAATATCTATATCATAAAGAAGAGAATGTCGTTTGTTTCTCGTAGCAAAGTGCTACGACGTAGCGCTACGGCTACGGTCGGCTAGGTTGCGTAGCCGGGGGCGCGGAATATTCTGTTGATTCCGACACGTTGCTGCTTCATGGACGACTGACGATTATTGTGACGTCATATTTCTGAACTGACATCATTTTTTGACAGACTTTGTATGTTTATTTATGTGAAAAGGACGTTTTTTAGGGTTCCGTACCCGAAGGGTAAAACGGGACTCTATTACTAAAACTCTGCTGTTCGTTCTTCTGTCTGTCTATCCATCTGTCACCGGACTGTATCTCATGAACCGTGACAGACAGTTGAAATTTTCACAGATGATGTATTTCTGTAGTCACTATAACATCAAATACTAAATAACATAATAAAATATTTATGTAGGGCTCCCATACAGGAAACGTGTATTTTTGCCATTTTTTGCTCCGGATGGTACGAAAGCATTCATGCACGAATCTGACTCGCACTTGGTCGGTTTTGTTTACTCATGCTGAACAATTGCGTTATCATCAAATTAATAGAAAACAAATTATTTTTGTCTTAATCTTCCTTATAACAGACGATCCATCTTAATTTCAAAACAATATTTCATTTCCATAACCTAACTCCAACACCACAGAATGTGAACAAAAACCTAATCAATATTAAAAGTAATTAAATGCAACACCACTCTCCTAACAGAATCTTGCTCATACATCAGCTGTATAATGATTAATTAATGCATATGCAAGCATACATTCATCTCTCCAGAGCTAAGCCAAGCTAGGAAACAGAACTAAAACAAACCACCTGCTTATAATTGATTAACTGCGACAATACACTTGTCCTAAATAAACTCCTGAAGTTACCGTCCACACATCTGTATGTACTTCTAAAAGTACAATCGAGGACATAAATACACAGACGGTATTTATAATGCCACCGTATGTTTGTGCACCTGTACTAGGACAAACATCGACGATTTTTGAACATAACGGTCCCGTTTGAAACGCTTTTATGTGTGACTGTACGTTGTCCTGAACAAAGCCGTGAGCGTTATGTGAGTGACTGTACAGCCTGTTTGAGTTTTCGATTTGTTTGTGCTGTTTGTTGAAAGTTGGAGCTTATTAATAAATGTTTAGTGGATTTTAGTATTTGTTTTTCTCTGATTTATTCCTTTGAAAAATAGTGTAGAATAGAATGGAATAGAATATAATAAAGCTAAAACTACATAAGATCATAGGCAATGATGCTCTTGTGAAGTCAAAACTCCAAAGTCTTGAGCATCGACGCCGAGTTGCTAGCCTGTCTGTTTTCTATCGTTTACACTTTGGGGAGTGTGTTCTAGAGTTACACAATTTAATTCCGCCAAGTCCGTTCCATCATCGGCCCACAAGACGTACGGCGTTGCGCCACCGGTACATGGTGGACATCCCACCTGTACGTACAAAGCGTTTTGGGAGTACATTCATTATGCGTACAGTTAAGGAATGGAATTCCCTGCCGGAGTCTGTGTTTCTTGATAGCTATAACCTAGGGGTCTTTAAGTCAAGAGTGAATAGATTGCTTCTAGGCAAGCGTGCTCCATCGTCGGCCACAACATCGCTTACCATCAGGTGAGATTGTGGTCAAACGCGAGCCTATCCATTATAAAAAAAAAGACCGATGCACACGTATAACACGCTTGACGTCACGTGGCGTCGCGTGGCTTGGATCAAGTGTAGCTCTACAAGTCTAGTTTCCAATAAAATGTATGGGCACCAACGCGCCCAAATCAGCGTACATGGCACACTACTTTAAACGTCATTATAGTCTATTAACATTACTCTTTTAAGAGATTCTAAATTAGACCCACTATCAAAATATTGGTCATAGAAAATCATATCAATACTATCTCGTAATAATATTTATTCTTACTTAAATTTTAATGTATTTTTTTTTAATACGGTATTTTAATAATAAAAAAAAACTATTTCAAAAAGCTTATCTACCGATGTCGGGGCCAGGGTCCAGGCTACCAGTAATTTGGGTTCCAGAGACTAAAAATTTATACAATGAGAGCTATATCATGGAGTACAGTGGAGTGGCTATAGTATGGCTCTCTACATTTCTACATTAGGCCCTTGATCCAACCGCACAACGACAGCTTCGAAAAAGTTGGTCTTGTGGCCTTTGGCCGTCAGACCATTGGCGATATGGGCAATCAGCACAAAGACAGCCGAGTTCACAGTTTATATAACACATTTTGATACAAGTGAAGAAAGTTTGTCATTGCGCCCGAGGTGGAATCCACCCGAGCCTCAGGCGAGGGTGATATGAAGTTCAGTGCTTCAGTGATAAACCACGTGTTTCAAAAATTCAAACGTTTTTCGATACACTTACGAAGAAATATATTTTTTTTTATTTGATATAAACTAATGCTTGACTGCGATCCCGTGTGATGGTAAGCAGTGCTACAATCGTTGATGGTGAGCCTTGAAGAAACAGGGGTTGAACCGCGGCTCGAGGGGTCGTTTAACGCCCGGCCTGATATAAAAAACTGTGGCAGGCGTGCTCGGACACTAGTGCGGAGAACAGTAAATTCCTTGCCTAAAAGAGGTGTCCTCAGGGCCTAGAAAAAGTTTTTGAATCAATGTATTGAAAAATTATTATTTTTATGACGTCACCTGTAATTTTATATAAGAAAACTCAATAACTTGAAAGTTTTACGAAGCAAGAATATGACAAATGAAATCCCACCTTACCATACCCATTCAAAATCTGGAACAATTAAAAGCGCTCTTAAAGTTAAATAGCGCCTTAGGATAATAAAATATCACTTTTGGCGCGAAATCCAACGGTGCTGTAAACTTTTGATGGCTGTTAGATTCGGCGAATTAACCCTGTCAATGCCTTAGCTCGTACTGAGCTATTAACTGACGTATTCTAGATGTTTCACTTTATTATTTATTTTATTGAGCTTGTGCGTTTATTCTGACTGCTTTAACTCATTTCGTAGCGTCATTTATTTATTTATTATATTCTTTACTAGAGCAGTGGTGGCCGAGTGGTAATAGCCCCGACTTACGAGTTGTAGGTCGCGGGTTCAAACCCAGCTAGGCGCATTACTTTGTGTAATTTATTTCATCACCACTGCTCTCAAAAGCGGTGAAGGAAAACATTGTGAGGAAACTGACATGTCTTAGAACCAAAAATTCGAAGACATGTGACATTCAGCACTAGCACTGGAACCACGTGGTGGATTATGGCCTGCTCCCTCTCCTAGAGAGGAGGCCTGAGTCCCAGCAATGTAAAAATTAAAAGGCTAATTATGCTTATGCTTATGCTATACTTTACAAGCTTCCACCAGCGGGTTTGCCCGTGTGAAAGTAAGTTTTCTTTACGTACTTTGGACCTCCGTTTCATCTACTTAGAGTTAGAGAGTGAATTTTGGGAAATGCTCTCTTAATGCTCACCTACCTTATAAAAGGAAGCTTTCCAAGTTTTAGGCTGTGCGTTGATATTGTCAGTTAGTCAGTTTCTCTTTTTACGTATATAGATTACTAGCTTTTTTTCAGCTTTATCCACGTACATAAAATATAGCCTCAGGAATAAATGGCTAATAAAGCTTCCTATCGGTGAAAAAAATTTAGCAATCAGACCAGTAATTCTAGAGATTACATCCTAGAAAAAATAATAATAAAAGAACAAAAAAACTATCTTTACTTCTTTATTATATTAGTGTAGATTAATGTGGACAGGATAAACACTTGCAAAAAGTAAGTGTACAATGGGCAATTTTAACGCACAGGGCAATTTCTCACAGAAAACTTTAGGATGGAATGAACAAAATGAGATAGCTTTGGGGCAGTCAGTGTAAACATTTTTAAATAATATTAATTACATTATTGATTGAATAACTTAGTTCCTGTATCGTCTATCTTCTTGCCTTGTGTCAACATATTCTTCGATTATAAAAAGAAAAAAAGTATGGAAGATTCTTATCGTCCTACTTTATCGCACGTAATCTCTTAATTGGACACGTTATAATCATGGCGGTACCTTCTTTGAGGAACAGCTGGGTAGGCGACACGGCGTCTTCACCTTCTGCATGACGCAAGTCCTCACAGGACAACGAGATTTTCTGAAAAAAAAAAACCCATGGTCTTAGAATTCAAAAGGCAACTGGAGGACACAGGTTTTAGTTAGTAAAAATCAGAATCGCTTTTCTGCTCCATCCAGAGCGAGAGAAGTCATTGGATGATTAGTCACGTTTAAAAAAAAGTCTTAACTATGACACTGGCTCTAAACAGATATGAAACCAGACGACCGAAAAAAAAATACGCCATAACTCTTCAAGATTCGCCAAACGGAAGGGACTAATGTCCAGAGTAACCCTCACCTGCACACGCAAAAAACTTCACCAGAACATATATTTAAATAAACACCATTGTGTTCATTGCGCATTAAAAAAAAAGGGTTGAATCATAATGAAAGTGTACCATTTTTTAGGGCTGTCATTTCTTTTTAGGATTCCGTACCCTGAAAGAAAAAAAATGGAACCCTTATAGGATCACTTTGTTGTTGTTTGTCTGTCTGTCATATTTCAGGAACTCGTGGAGGTATTGAGTTTAGATCCCTGAGTTTGTTTCGGTGTTTCTTCTCAGGGTAGTCAGATAGGATACACCGGCTTCATCTAGCATAAACTGACGAAAAAAAAATTGACGTGTAAAAGTGTTTTTTAAACCTATTTACAAAATAAATATCATTTATCATTTATGAAATTAAAACCATATACTCAAGTCTGCAGTCTATTGAAGCTTCTAAGATAACGAAAAAAAAAAAATTATGTCGTAAAAAACGTAGATTGTCGAACAATCTCAAGGGAATCAAAATTCAAAGGATATTTGCCGTTGACCCAGAATCCTGAAATATGGCATAAAGCATAGTTTTAAAGCACAGCATCACATCAAAAACCCATTTTTTTTCGATTCGGAAAAATCTTTAAGACTCTATTCGGGAACCGAACTATTTTCATACTTAAGTGAGTTTGTACGAAATCCTCATTAAGTGAGTCCGACTCGCACTTGCCCAGATTTTTAATCAAGGAAGCATTTAAGTAAATTATTTTCGGGTGTACTATTGTTGTTCTCGTCTTCATTAATATTTGGGAACACAACGATCTGTCTTTGGATGGGTAAGTAGGCTAATTCAAAGAGTTATTTAGTTAAATGATTACTTCAAAATCTTGCCTTTTCGTTAGTAAAGTTTCAAGTTGAGTGTTCCTAAGGCTTACTGTCCACGGACGCGTAGCTTCATTGATGCGTATTCGTCATTAAACGCTTGCTGTACGCTTACATACAAAACTATGGCTTCGGATGCGTAGCTTTATAGACGCGACGCGACGGCACAACGCTGTCGCCAGGGACTTAAAAACACCTTCATAAAGGTTACAGAATTACAAGTGTTACATGTTGAATTGGTAACAGAATCAAGTATGTAACACTTATTAATGTGTTAACCCAAAACACTTACAAAAGTGTAACCCTAACATATCTGTAACAGATATAAAAGTGTTAACAGTGTTAATAAGTGTAACAGGTAAACGCAGCGTTGCCAAAGTTACAATTTACAAAGCTATACTAAAACTGTTTATTTCAGTTACACATATTAACACATATAAACAGGTTACAGTTTGATTCGGTTGCACTCCATAACACATATAAAAGGTTACAGTTTCATGCGGTAACATTATTGTATCTGTTACATTTAAAAGTGTTTTTCTGTTAAAACTGTTTTAAAATACATTATTACGGTTACAGTTTGAGTCCCTGGCTGTCGCTACGTCCACAGAGTTTCACAGTTTGTAAACAGGGTTATGTGTAAAACACTGGCAATCTCTCCTGACTATGTTACTGACATCATAAAAAACAATTTTTGTCCCATGACATTTAAAAATTATCATATTTTAGTTCATCAGATTTTCTTACAAAATTCAAAATATTTAAATTGATCGTTCTAAATATTATGAAGTCTATGCGAAGCAAGCGATAGTACAATAGCGTAGAGAAGCGGGATTGGGCGGCGGGAGTGCTTGATATGCTTGCGTCGTGCAATATAGACGTTGGTAGGTACAGCAAAATATACAGTTGAAATAAATGTTAGATACAACAACGAAATCTTGAAGGTTGGTTTTTGGTAAATGAATTATGTTTTGTGAAAAGTCATAGAACAAAAGTTGTTGTTTATGATGTAAGTAATACAGTCTTGCAAGGTTGTTATTTTACAAATAACCATGTTTAAATTTCACGCTGGTGTACACCAAGAGTATAATGACGAATACGCGTCTATGAAGCTACGCGTCGGTGGAAAGTAAGCCTAAGAGTTTCGGACTAAGTTTAAGTGCTTGTTCGGGACGTGGTTCATAATTTAAAAGGATTAAGATTCGTCCCCTGTTTGGGTCTTGCGGTGGAGTCCGTATCTGTTGCTTGTATTTTGTGATAAAACAAAGGGGTTTTGCTTATCAACATTGTCTCTGGCAGTTGATGAGCTGCCATTTTGAAAATAATGAGGTCGTTCTGCTGGATATTTTTAAAATTTCTGCGCAAATCTGCATTTTGTTTGTTTGAAAATAATCTGTATTTACTATATAGATTTATACAAATGTCTTGCTAAATGTGAATTTCAAAAATGACTGAGCACTTAAGAATAAATAATTTTAATGAACTTTCTAAAACTGTCGAAGTAGGTATCAAGAAGTTTCCAATGAATAAAAAATGTGAAAAAATTACACAGAAAACCGTGAAATCATGATATGTCTTTTTATTTAAAATAAATCGTATTAACATACACAAACATACAAAGATTATTTAAATTTAGTTTATTACATAACATCAGTTTAGGTAAACACCTAATTGTAAACATTTTTACATCAAATTTTTAGACATTTTTTACATTAAAGACATGTTAAGATTGTTTACATTTAGTTAACTACCTAAACCGAAAGAGTATAGTTTAAAATTAAAGTATTTTAGGCAAAATATAAAAATATCGCACGAAGTTTAAATACATTTTTTTCAGTTTTTAATAAGCAAAGGGATAAGCTGTAAAGCTGATTACATTTCCCGGACATAGATAATAAATATCCGAGTATTTTCATCTATTCGTAAAAGCTACACTAATATAGATAAAGTTTTTTTTTTTTATTTGTTAGAGGTAATCCTGGTCCGAACTAACATTTTTCCACCGATAGAAAGCTGCTTTATTCCTGAGTGACATAGGCTACCTACATATTTTATGTATGCAGGCGAAGCTGCGAGCAAAAGCTAGTCATTAATATAACATAATTATGAACTTGAAACTTATCACACAATACGATTATAAAGGCTTAATAAAGTTAACAATGTCTGGATTAATTTCAATAAATTTCATTATTCGTGCCAATTAATTTCATTGCTTAAGATTATGTCGTGATTAATTAATTAAATTCATCAAGATTTAAGTAGACTGAGTAAGGAATATTATTTGAGGGACTGTTTCAAAGTTATATATTGAGAAATTATTAAATTTTATTGAGTTGCCTAGATGTGGGTCGAAATAGGTTCGTTGGAATAGAAACGATGAATTGTGATTGTTTAGAGTTTATTGATTATAGATTTGTGTTCGTTTTCGCAGAGTTATATTAATGAGGTGGATGTTCATTGTTTTAGAATATCTTTTAGTATTGTTAATTAATTCATTAAACCCCAAGCGAACCCCGGCACGGTTCACGCACCTATTGTGTCTGTAATTTCCACGATTAAAGGAAAAAAGGAAAGGAAACAAAAGGTTAAGTTGAAGTTTTTGTAAACTAGGTGTTGCCGGGGGTTTTACCCGCTTAAAAATTAAAAAATATACCAAGGGCTAAAAAATATCTTGTGTAATATATCAGGACTTTACTTTTAAGGTGGTAATCATATAATGTCTTCTCCTGATCTAGGATGGAAAGAAAGGGTGAGTCAGACTTTTACAGACTATAACCCATTCGAAAGGTAGCTCAGCCCCGGTATGAAGGCACGAAGGAACGGGGTGGGTTTTTAGTCAGTAAGAGTCTGATTCTATCTCCCGCTCCGCCCAAGAGCAGGGGATGTCATTAGATGATTTTTCTACAAAAAAAACCCCACCTATGTTCCTTTGTGTTGTCGGTCCACGGTAACTCTTCCAAGTGTTCCCGCAGCCCTACGGGCTTTGACCCTACTGGACCCCTTCAGTTCCGCAGACTTCTCTTTGAGGCGAATATAGAACTTAACTCTATTGTACTATTTCGGTCTGCTGATGTGCCAAATTTCATCAGAATCTGTTAAGTCGTTTGAACATGAAGATGTAACAAACATACATTATTATATTATTATTAGTGTGATAGATTTTTATTAATTTTCGCGGAGCTAGATTAGTGCAGTCAAGTAAGTTGAAGAACATTGTTTTGAAATATCCATTGGTAGGTCAAAAAAGTCGAAGTTATTGTAAATATAATAATAGCTAAATATGTGAATCTTTGAATATGTTTGACCAGACCACCTGAGTGATATCGGCTCCGACTAACGAGTCGTAGGTCGCGGGTTCAAACCTAACCAGACGCAATATTTTGTGTATTTTATTTCATCATCACACCTCTGAAAACGGTGAAGGAAAATATCGTGAGGAAATTGTCATGTCCTAGAACAAAAAATTCGAAGACAATGTGACATTCACCAACATGCACTAGGCCCGCGTGGAAGATTACGGCCCATTGCCTCTTCTAGAGAGGAGGCCTGATTCCCAGCACTGGGAACATTAAAAGGCTGATTATTCTAATGCTTATGTTATGTGAATCTTTTGTTCACATATTTTTCTACGTTCAAAAACGTGTAAATCATGCGTAATGTATAAAGTGCTCTCCTAAATGCTCCGTTTAATAATATATATGCCATTTATAAAATACGTAACTAAATTTAAAAAAATAATCCTTAAATTAATGTAACGTAATGGTAGACATTTTTGGTTTACGTGTACCTAATTTAAATTGTTACAACCTTCTAAAAGCGTGGTAGAATTTTGTATTTACATAGAAACGTGGAAAAATTCGAATAAGTGGGAAAAGAAAAATCCTTTTTTCAGTTTTATTCTTCTTTGTATTATACATACAACCGGATGAAGACAAAAAGTATGATTATGAACATGCTGAGCAAGTCTCTCTTAAACAAATGAAAAAGTCCTTAAATCTACATGAGACTAGACATAAAAAAGTAAGTTATAATTTATGTCTGTCTCCATAATAAAAAATTGGACAAGCGCGAGTCGGACTCGCGCACCGAGGGTTCCGTACAAACTTATTTGTATAAATAGTTCAATTTCCGTTCGAGTCTCGAAGATTTTCCGAATCGCAAAAAATGTTTTTTTTTTTTTTGTGACGTAACAAATGTATAAATGTACTGTTTTCAAAATTTCTATACCTGTGTTATAAGACCTTACTTTATGCCAAAATTCAGGATTCTAAGCCCACAGGAAGTATGATATGAATTTTGATTCCCTTGACAGTGTCAAAACATATAATTATGTTTTTTGCGATATAAACGGCCGTATCTTTTTTTTCGTTAGCTTAGAAGTTTGACTGTAACACAGTTTCAAGGGATGGCAGACCTAAGTATGTGGTTTTATTTTAAACTCGAGAACTCCACGCGTTCCCGAAGTAAAGGGTCTTGACAGACGGACAACAAAGTGATTCTATAGAGGTACCGTTTTTTCCGTTTGATTTACGGAACGCTAAAAAAACCTTAACTGTGTATAACGTAGCATGTTCGAGGCTCCTTCAATTTACTTAATGGGATGAGCGTATTATCCCTTATTACGCTGAAGAAAATATGTCCCAGCTTCGACACCCTACGGCGACGACGTTTTCAACCAAATTATCTTGAATGTTAACAACACCTGGTTTCGGAAAGGGTTCGTCATCAGAGTACAGAACGCCGACCCGGTAGCGAATAAAACTTTGGCTGTTTGAGTTAAAGTAAAAAAAAAACCTTTGAATTTTCTAATTTGATCTTCGACAATAATCTTTTTTTTTTTTTACTAAGTACATAGGCCACCAACAAAGTGGACCAATGACCTGGTCAAGGTAGTGGGAATCCGATGTGTGTACGACGCACAGGTCCGGTCGTTGCGGCGACGCTTGGGGGAGGCCTATGTCTAACATTCGGCGTCTTTCAGCCGATATGAAAATGAAAGTGCATACCTACGCTAAATGCTTTTTTGCGATACGCTTCAACTCAGTGTCAATGTGGATTTTTTGTTTTTATTTTTATAATTATTTTTTTTCCGGTGGATCAATCATCTAAATGACATCCCCCGACTTTGGGTGGAGCGGTAGATAGTGTCAGACTCTTACTGACTAAAAAACCAACCACATTACTTCTTGCCTTTCATACCGGGGCCTTCCTTTCGGAAAAAGACCCTAGCCCTAGATCCTATAAGGGTTCCGTTTTTTCCTTTTGAGGTACAGAACCCTAAAGAAAGACTCACTGACACATACAATAAGGGAGGAAAGTCTTCACGATTCCCTTTCGAGCAGCCGTTTTCAATATTCAGCGGGTTACTCGGACTCACAATAAAACAGACGAAGGTAGAGGATTTATATACGCAGTTATTTTCTAAATACCTCCAGCGAATTCTGGTAAGATTTGTAGCAACCACAAGGAATACCTAGGACGTAAAATATAGGGCTAATGTTTTACTTGTACGGAGTAAAGGCACTTCTGACCTGACCTTTTGTTGAAGTTAATTTTCTTTCTAGTTATTGAGCAAGTACAAATTGTTCTTTTCTGTTTAGTAGATTTCAAGACCAATTTTTTAGAGAGATTTTTTTAAGTACAATATGGACTACTGTTTATGAAAATGTTTTTTTATTTTATTTTACAAGCTCAATTTGAATAAAAAATTCTAGTCAGAGTACGATGTACTTATAAAGTCACAAAAATTATTTTGCATTAAAAAAATAGCTTTTGCCCGCGGCTTCACCCGCTTACATAATAAAGCTTACTGAGGAATAAAACAGCTATCTACCTGTGAAAAAAAATTAACATGAGACCATTACTTTCAGGAGTATCAGACTTTTACTGACTAAAATCCGTGTTTCTTCAGTTGCCCTTTGCGTTTAAAGGCCACGGTAGCTCTTTATAAAAAATATCAAGGTGAACATCCTTCAGGACATTCGTCTATTCTAGTCGGTATACACCGTTAAATTACAAACGTTGAAGTACGCGCGTACTAACTACCTACAGGTCATTGGACTCGCTAAGCTGACGTTTTCTTAAAGAAACTAATTTCATATAAATTAATACGAGTTTTGAAAGAAACGTGCTTTATTTTTAATTTTATCTTTACAAATCGATAGTGTTTCATGTACCGGATCGACCCTCCACGGGATTAAAACGATCAAAATTTAACGGTGTATACTGTTGTATATCACCGGGATGAATGGGAGTCAGGAAGAAAGAAAGAAAGTAAACATGTTTATTATTCCCGAATAGACATACAAATAATTACAAAAAACAAAAATAAAAATTAGTTTCCCTGTTAGGTCATGTGTGGAACGGGCATAACTGACTTGAACCATAGACAACTCTGTCGTCAATTTTATAAAATTAATTTGATTATGTGACAGTAATATAGTGTCTACCTAAGTTTTAATTTCCTGTATATTTTGTCTGGGAACTGGTCAACTGAGAAGTTAAAAGTGGTAAAAAAATTTGGAAAAGTATTTTTCCGGTTTCCGCCGAATAATTTTCACGGCGTTAATGCTAATTGCATCAGCATAGCTCAAGCCACGCTTATTCATAATTAGAGGCTTAATGAAATGAATTAACTCAACCGTATCGTTAGTCGGGGGTCGCCAAACGGCTGTTAAGCATGAACTTGGGTTTTATTCGCATCTCTGCAAAAGTAACTGCTTGTAAGGGTTTCGTTTTGACAATATTTTAACAATTACAGTAACATTATAGAGCCACTTTACTTTTCAAACGGCTAAACGAATTTGGATTGGAAACATGTTCCTTTTTATGTATCCCACCTTATTATCTAATAACTTGTTGTTTTATCTACACTAATATAATAAAGAGGTAAAGTTTGTTTCGTTGCTTTTTTTTGTTTGTATGAGGTAATCTCTGGAAGTACTGGTTCGATTGCTGAATTTTTTCCAGCTTTAGTAAGCTGTTTTATATCTGAGTGACATCCATACTAATATTATAAATGGAAAAGTGTATGTTCGTGTCTGTTTGTCCTTCTTTCAAGGGAAAACGGAGTAATGAATTGACGTGATTTTTTAAGTGGAGATAGTTGAAGGGATGGAGAGTGACATAGGTTACTGTACTTTTGTCTCTTTCTAACCCCCCACTTACGCGAGCGAAGCCGCGGGAAAAAGCTAGTAGGCTATATTTTATGTACGCGGGCGAAGTCGTGCGCAAAAGCTAGTCTGATATAAACTAGTGCTTGACTGCGATCCCACCTGATGGTAAGTAGTGATGCAATCATTGATGGTGAGGCGGACTAGTTCATTAAGAGCCTATTCACTCTAGCCTTGAAGACACCCAAAGACACAAACTTCTCTCGCTCTAGAGCGGAGCAAGAGGGCTTGTTAGACTTTTACTCATTAGAACTATACCTATATTCCTTCAATTGATCCTCGTGTTCTAAGACCACGGGTTCCACTTTTAGAAGTCGACCCATGGCCTCAGTAATCTTCAGCCCTGCTGGGCTCCTATAGTTTTGCTGATATCCCTCTGAGGTGCACGTGGAACACTACGCTCCGTCGGTGACTCGGGTTGATACTTTATTTATTTAATACTTGGGTAGACCAAGCCATGAAACAGAATTAGGAGTTTCTTGTTTCAGATTCAAACGAAAATACCCAAGTGTTTTTTTTTTGGTGGGTGAAAATCATCCGAATGACATCCCCCGCCCTTGGGCGGAGCGGGAGATTGTGTCAGACTCTTACTGATTAACCTTTCAGATACCTACAATTTGAGACACAATAGTAAGACGATTAGACGAGACGAATAGATGCGCGAACGCGCGTTCGCTTGGGGTTTAATGAATTAAACAACGTACCCCGTTCCTTGTTGCTTTTCACACAGGGGCCGAGGCTTCCAATCAGAAGCAGACCCTAGCCCCCGTAACAGACCATAGCTCCAGTATACCCAAGTGTTACCATCACGCGGATTGCCCAGAGGATACACTGTTGCATACGATGGAAGTAAAAAGAAAAAAAGACGTGTGGCACTCGGGGACTGCCGTCGTAAAGCTATTGCATAGCATCACTCGTTTTCTTATCGGTCACCACGCTCAAAACAAATGAGTGGGGGGTGTTAGGTTATTTTCGTTACGGAATTTCTGGATTCGGTCTCCACGCTCAAGGCCCGCGATAGAAGCTATGCAATAGCTTAAAAAAAAACGTGTGGCACTCAGGGACTGGCGCGGTAAAGCTATTGCATAGCATATTTTATCGAGTTACACTTTTTGAGCGTGGTGACCGATAAGAAAACAAATTAGTGGGGGGTGTTAGGTTTTTTCGTTACGGAATTTCTGGATTCGGTCTCCACGCTCAAGGTCCGCGATAGAAGCTATGCAATAGCTTAATAAAAAGCTACATGCCATTTGTAATTAAAGCTTTTAATATTTTTAATAACTCTTGTTACAAATTGATCAGTTTGTCTGTCTAACTATCTCAATAATGTTGACGAGGATATTGAGTTATGTTCCGAGGGGCCAGTTGATAGTTTTGACAGATGATGTAAATTGACCCCCAGCCCCCTAGGCCTGAACTATTTGAGATATTGGACTTGTTCAACGATAAGCGGCTACTGGTCAATTAATTTAACAAAGTACATTTATTTAGTTAATAATTTTAGAGGAGATGTAATGGTTCAAAATTTAGAATGAATTGTGATTGATTGATGTAGTAAACTTCAAGCCTTTAAATTAGTCAAGATTATTTAAAACCTGAAAGGTTTGTTAGAATAATTTCACACAATAACGTTTTTATTTATTGTTCTGCCGCTGCCACTCCGGTGTGTACCGGCCCTTATGGTATTTTTTTTTATTATCGGTAGGTTTGCGGTTTTAAACACTATTTCACCTGATGGTAAGCGATGATGTAGCCGACGATAGAGCTCGTTTACCTAAAAGTAATCTATTCACTCTTGATTTAAAGACAGTCAGGCAGGGGGCATTCTACTCCTTAGCTGTACGTACAATAATTAATGTATTCCCAAAAACGATTTGTGCATGTAGGTGGGATGTCCACCATGTACCGGTGGTGCATAGCCGTACGTCTGGTGGTTCAATGATGGAACGGGCTAGGCGGACTAAAAAAAATTGGCTTGAATCCTATGGCGCGGCGCCAAACCGCGCGCGCGCTTTTTTTGAAGTTTTTGTTTCGAGTGCAAGCAAAAATGAAATTAGCGGTGGACAGGCGAAGTGACTTATATAGTACGTATAGGTGAGATGAGATGTATACCATATACCAGTTTTTTTTATGGTGGGAAAAAGTTATCCAATGACAACCCCCGCTTTTGGGCGGAGCGCGAGATAGTGTCAGACTCTTACTGACTAAAAGACCCACCTCGTTCCTTCTAGTCTTCGTACCGGGGCTCGAGCCCCCTTTCGGATAACCCTAGCCCTAGTAGGCTTCGACTCGGCTGGGTCCTTGCTGTTGCTGACAACTCCTTGAGGCGCGCGGGAACAGTGCGCGCCGTCGACGACTTGGGCTTGGTCTGGACAGTTACCGGACGGCCGGACAGCGAGCTACCCATTGCTCACTGTCCGCAAGCCCACGCCTATGGTGGCCGGAAATCGGGATCAGAATCCCGGCGGCGGCGAACCATATACCGGTGGCGTAACACCGTACGTCTATAGCTATCTATGAATTTAAAACAGTCAAACGAAAACCAACAACATGTAAAGCTGTTACACAATGTTGACAATTTTAGAGCAATACAGGCCGTTGTTTTAGTTGTAGTTGTAATATCCTGCGGTGCCGTTTACAACAGGTTTACGCAGCAGTTAACTAAGTTTAGAACATATAAACGTGTTTGTGTTTCGTGTCTACTGCGTGGGATGCTCTTTGATAGAACTATGTAGGTCTATAGATACTACACTCGGCATAGCTAGTAACTGCAACATAATCTTTAGTATATTTGAAGCTTGAAACATGTGTCTAGTATTTTAATGTAAAGAATCTATATTTTAAATTTCATAATTGTATCATGAAAAATCACAAAGTTGTAAGCTTTCTATGTTACCTGATTGTCCACAAAAATACTTGGTCACCGGGCCATCTTGGTCACTCAGCTTTAAGTTGCGTTGGTGCTTAATACCCTCCATGACCTGCTGTGCCCTTTTTTTCCGTTAGAAAAAATCATCCTATGATAACTCCCGCTCTTGGGCGGAGCGGGAGATAGTGTCAGACTCTTACTGACTAAAAAACCCATCTCGTTCCTTCAAGCCTTCATACCGGGACTCGAGCGCCCTTTCGGGTAACCCTGGCCCCAGTAGGCATAACCCTGGCCCCAGTAGGCACCTGCTGTGCCCTGTGTTGTACTTAGTGTCGGTGGTGTTCAACTCGTGACCTTGTTTGAATATTTTTGGAAGAAATATAACATGGTTTAAAAATGATTGGAATTGATTTAGTTACTGATTCTGAACAAACTATATTCATGTTTCGCTTATCCTAAAAATAATGTTGTTTAACTGTTATAATTATACCAGCATTAGCATATCTAAGGATACTTTTAAGAGGGAGCCTGACCCCTGACATGGTTGATTTTTGTGGGATGTTATCAGTATTTTGGAGCATAGTTTTATTTATTGCTTTAATTTAATTTGTAATGTACGTCAACAATTTGTATTTAATTTTAATAGTATTCTCTTTAGATGCTGACTATTTGATTATTACACCTTTAAGTACTATAGATGTTATCCGAAGGAAATGTTGTTATTATTTATTTTATTCATTCATTTACATTTAAATTATAATTGAATAAAAAAAAAAACAAAATATAAAAGAAACAGAAATATCATTATTATTTTTCATATTATTAGATATTACCTATAGAATTTCGAATTAGTAGCCCAATATCTTAGATTGGGCTTAGATCATACTAGAGTGGACACGGTCCGTCACTTGTCAGTTGCCCCCTGATATATACACCTATGAATACAATACAAGATTGTATCGTCCCACTGTTGGGCAAAAGATTTATTTGATGGCAAATCTTCCTGTGTCATGTCTCGATTTCAGACTTGCCTACGACCTAAAGTCTTCTTTTTTTTGTTTTTTTTTATTAGGATGAGTTGTTTAAGGTTGTGGCCATTTTTCCTGGCAATTTTGCCAAAGAACTCCAGTACTCTGCCCATGCAGGTAGTCGACAATAGTCTGATCTTGATATTCAGTTCACGTAAGAGAGAGAGGTTTGTACGGAAAGCAGGGAATTCGAAGTATTTTCCTCCTGCACCATATCTCGAAGGCATCAATGCGGTCGCAGTCCACCTTTTTTAAAGATAATTTTAGATGATACAAATAATCCATATTTTTTTATTTAATATTGATATAGTCTCGTTTGATCACTATCTTACCTGATGGTAAGCAATGATGTAGCCGAATATGGAACACGCTTGCGTATAAGTAACTTCATTCTTAACTTAAATACTTATAAACTATGTGCTATGCAATGCATATGGAATCTTCAAGTAGCATGTTAATATTGGCTTAGTACGAGCCTACACTGTGTTCTCAGACATGCTAAGATTATGTCTGCGAGAGCATCGTATCTGTTCACATATTCAACGACATGAAGGCAAATGGTTGATCGCTTGCTCGCGTGCGTTTGCACGTTCATTTATATGCTAAGTTATGTTTTGATTGAGCTATTATGGTATAGTTAGCTAAACTTTATTGTCAAACGATAGTTTCATAACAACTAGGTAGATAAAAAACTTTTTCTTATGTGACTACTTTACTGTACTAGCTTTTGCCCACGGCTCCGCCCGCGTACAGTATAGTATATCACTCAGGAATAAAGCATCTTTCTCTCGGTAAAAAAAAAAATAAGAATCGGACCAGTACTCAGAGATTACATCTTATAAACAAAAAAATAAATAAAATAAAAAAAAAACAATGTTTACCTACCTCTTTATTATATTAGTGTAGATAAACTAGTGCTTAAATGCGATCCCACCTGATGGTAAGCAACGGATGGTAAGTAAGAAATGGCTGCAACAGGCAAATCTTTTTTGGTTGGCAAATTGTCAAATAACATATACCGCACAAGTGAGAGGAAGTGTTAAATTTTTACTGACTAAAATCCACTTGTGTACCTTCAGTTACCTTCTACTTTCTAGGACCACTATTTTCCTTCTAGTAAGAAATACGTATTAAAATCAATCGGTATTGATTTCGTATACTGCTTGTATAGTATCGCCTTTTTTTTTTCAATCACAAAACACAAAACAACAAGCTCTAGCTTTGTCACAATTTTTACCATGTCGCTCCATCATAGCCAAATTATCACATAATGGAGTTATGAGAATTTTAATACGTCTTAGTAGAGCCGTACCAATTCTCCATTGAACTCTTATATTTTTACATTTACTGACTAACAGAGAACGCACAGCCTAATCCACTGGATTTAGATAAAACCACCTCAACTTCGCACGTGTGTTACAAATCTATGAAATTCTCAGCTTTTCTCTTGTATAATATGCGTGAACCTTTCTCATAAATCACTCTGTCTATTGGCGAAATCGCATAAAAAGCCGTTTAGTTATTTTTGAGCTTATCACGAACAAACAGTAAAGCTCATTTCAGACTACGCTATAATATAATACCATATATCTTATAGTTCATAGCACAACAATATCGCTCATCATACATTTATTTAGAACACGTTCACACTTTGCTATACTACATATTATTGGCTAAATTAAATAAATATACATGTACATATATATGTATAGTGTTTGACATCATTATGCTATGAATTTTAAGCTGCACGTTATTATATCATAGCGTAGTCTGAAATGAGCTATAGACACGGTGGCGGGGACTCTGTTTTCTAACATAACATGTACCTACTCGTGTGTTAGTTAGGATGTATTTTTTACTTAATCGTAAGACAGGCTCTGGATCTCTTAAATTTACCGCTTAAAACACTGTGTGATATCGAATACTAGCTGACCCGGCAAACGTTGTTTTGCCATATAAATATTTTTTTTTTATCACTAAGGGGTATGAAAAATAGATGTTGGCTGATTCTCAGACCTTGGCTGATATTCAATATGCTCAGAAAATTTCATGAGAATCAGTCAAACCGTTTCGGAGGAGTATTTTTTTTTTTTTTTAGTACGTGAACGAACATTGTGACACGAGAATTTTATATTTAAAATGTTCATCGTTTTCAATAATCTGTAACCAAAAACTTCCTATCTATGGATATCTTCACAACATGACAGGTTGTAACCCTCTAGTTTATCGACAACTGTTGTTTTGTTGTTCGTCAACATGAGTTAAAATTAAAGCCCAATATTGACGTGTTATTTCACGTCGCCGTGTTGTGACGTCATTTCATAGACAGGTGTCATTGTGTAAACGTCTTGTGTGACAACAGGAAGTGTTATTGCTAAGATATTTCCTAAGGGTGAGTTGCTCCATTTGACTATAACGAAAACAAAGCCGTTAACAGTCAAATCGTCGAATTGACCAATAGGCGGCCTTTTCTCGGCTGGTTATGGTTTGGTTATCGTTGTAGTTAAATGGTGCAACTCAGCTTTAGTTTTATTATTAAACTTGCTTTTACTAACGCTATTACTCGGGAATCTTTAAGTTAAGAGTGAATAGGTTACTTCTAGATAATCGCACTGCATCGTCAACCGTATCGTTGCTTTCCATCAGGTGAGATAGCGGTCAAGCGTAAACCCATCAACAATAAAAAAAAAATATATATAGCCTATGTTATTTTCTTGAATAAAAGCTATATTGTTGGGTGTTTTATCGAAATCTGTTCAGTCGTTTAGGCGTAAACATTTACACATTCACTTTTATTAATGTCATTGATTATGCTTTAGCTACGTAATTTTAATCTTCTTTAATTTTTATTTAAAAATCTTTAATCAAAAATATTTTAGAAAAAAATCTGTCTACACTAATATTATAAAGTGGTAAAGTTTTTTTTTTGGTTTTCATGTTTTATTTGTTTGTAGCAGGTAATCTGGAAATACGATTGCTGAAATTATTTCACCGATAGAAAGCTGCTTTATTCCTGAGTGTCATAGGCTATATTTTATGTACGCGGGCGAAGCCACGGACAAAAAGTATAGTTCAAAATAAATAAACGATTCTTCAGTTTAGCTTTCTATCAGAAGGATAGCATACATATTATTATGTAAAAAATTGCTTATGTATATTAAACTGAAGAACCGTATATTAATTTGGAGTCTAAAACTTCTGAAGGCTATAATAATAATGGTTAAATTTCTAAATAGTACACCGTTACAACCTTTCTATAAATACAAGTTTCAACCTCTAAAATATCACATTTAGTTACGTCTAAAAATACTGTATAAAATAAATCAGCGTGTCTACTCAGAGACCATATTTTTCCTTTAAAACTTTTCAGCTCATCTTGCGGAAGAAAATCTTTGAGATGAAACTATTTCAAACCCAACGGCGAGATTAATTATTTTCTTTACCCACAAAAACAAAATAGTTTACAAAAAGCCTCCTCCTTCTTTCATGTTTTTTTAAAAACAAACTTTCACAAACTCTTAGATAATACTCGTACTTCTATAGTTTACGATTAAAAACTTCATTGCATTTTCCAATTAGAATGAGTCGAAAGTTCCTGAAAATTCATGAATTCTCAAAGATGAACTAATTTTTATTATTCATGACACTGAATTTCTACGGGACTGCGGAGTTTCTGTCGGCATAATCCCGGATACCGAGAGGAATACTTCGGTGAATAAATTTAAAACGTCGAAAGAATTATTTATCTTTTTTTTCTCCTTGGGGAGATTTAAGTGAGCAGCTCCCTTTTCCTTTTGTTAAACTCCGTAACAATAATATTTGTTTGACTTTGTTTTTATGATTGTTTCTCGTCGAGTGGTTGGATTGTAAAGGGTTGAGTTGAGTAAACAAATAAATAGAGGTCCGTAGTTTATGTTAAACTCTTGTGGGAAATGGAGTTTATTGAAAACTAGTTTTATGCTGCGGTTTCGTTCCCGTGGAGTATCCCACAGGGACTGTATGTTTTTTCTGGATAAAAAGTTTTATCCTCATTGATGGTACAGCATACGAATAAATAACAAATAAACGTTTTAGTCTCTTTATAATTTTACTCAAGATTGGAATTCGCAAGTACTTGACATTTTTTTTTTAAATTTATATATTTTCTAATGCTATTATATTATATATTTTCGGTTATTTATTCATATAATGCTAATTATTTGGAACAAAAACGAGTCAGTCTTCTGGCCAGGTAGTGTCAATTAGTTGACGAATAGCGTCCTTGACTAAGATTAAATACACTGGTTCAAATAGTAACGAATACCTACAAGATTTTTTTTTGATTTACTTGTAGAAAATTTTCAATTCAAGAAAAGTCCCAAATAGCTATGAAGCTTTCCTAATTTACCAGAAAAACAAGCAGTAGAAGTATTCCCACGGTTATCTTTCATTTTTACACCTTCAACCTTTAGTATGCTTTCAGAAATAAAACTCGCGTAGGTAATCCCCGAAGGAATTATTACTTAGTATTTCGTGAGCCGTCACGGATCACGTCAACTGAGAACTAAATCCTTTAAGGGAAGCCTGAATTCCTAGTACAAAACACGACACATGTCTTGTCTGCAAATCGGTTTGCGTCACCGCCTGAAAATCCTGAGTAATGCTAGGATTTGTCACAGTTATGCCCCTACTTTGAAGGAGACGATGAGACAACTATTACATCGCGATTTCGCGCCTTGAAGCACGCGAGTGTTAGTTCATTTTAGTGGAACTAGATGGCGCTAGTTGTGGGTTGGTTAAAGTTTTTATTCGTTTGCGTCGAAGCTGACGGGTTTATGTGAAATGTTTTAGTGTGTATGGTCAGGGATTTACTTTATGTGGCGCGGTGAAGAATAGACGTATGGTTTTCTTGATAAAACTTTTAATCTTGTAGTAGAAGTTCGTAACAATTTAATAAGGCCCAGTATTTATGATTTGGAAACTAAAATAATGATATATCTTTTCAAACGTAGTAACAATTTTTTCACAGCCTCATCCTGATGTTTTAATCATGTTGAACATTGATTTGTTTATTATTCTCAGAATAACACTTCAACATCCGTTCGGAATGTGTGAATCTATGATGAACGATCATACCTATAACACGTTCATTGTGCGCACAGCAAAGGAGAAATTCTCTGCTAGAGTCTATTTTTCGTGATAATTACAACCTACCTGTTCTTTAAGTCAAGAGTGAATAGGTTACTTCTAGACGAGCGTGGTCATCGCCAACCTAATTATTGCTTCCCATCAGGTGAGATGATGGTCAAAGACGAGCCTATCTCTATTAAGTACTTAATAAAAAAAAAGAACGAGACAGAGGTTTCGATGTTTGTTAAGATTTCTGCTGGTTACAAGCCCTAAATCAATTATTTCGTACCAGCATGTTTTTATAAACCCTGCCAATGATCATTTCGGTCCCTTGGTGCCCAAAAGACCGATGTTACTCCGATCCCTACCAACGTTAGTGTTAACTCGATAATCTGCTCGAATTACGGCGACAGCGGGCCTTGTGGCTGGCTGCCACCTTCCGCCAATTATCTAATACGCAGATCCTTGAGTGAACTTACGTGAACTTGAGTGAACTAACGTGAACTTGGGTGAACTTGAGTGAACTTAAATGGACGTGACTGGTGTTACGTTTTCATTGGAAACTAGTGCGTTTGGTGTAATGGGATCGAAGTGCATAGTGCTGTTGTGTTGTTTTGCTAGTTTACCGCAATTGAATTTGTATTGGTAAATAGAATTTAGAGGGGATTGTGTCTAGCTGTATTATGGTTCTTTATATAATAGACTAGCTTTAGCCCACAGCTTCGCTCGTGTACATAAAATATACACAATGTCACTCAAGAATAAAGCAGCTTTCTATTGGTGAAACCAATTTAAGAAACGGTCCAGTATTTTCTCTGATCTTAATCTTATGCCTAGATCACACGTACCGAGTAAAAAGGCGAGACAGAAAATGTTGCTCGGCCGAGACAGTGATGTAAGCGGGTTGTAGAGATAAATGGTAGGCAGAGCACTCGGCGCTGTGTTTACACATACCGAGTACTCGGCCGAGAACACTGTCTCGCCCGTTTACTCGGTACCTACGTGTGATCAAGGCATTAATCTGCTCGCCCAAAGTTGGGCAAAATCGAGCTCAAAAGCGTTGATTACAAACATGCAGGTGAAGCTAATAAAAAAACGTGTTAAAAACTAATTTTACCTCTTAATATAGTGTAGATAATGCAGATTAACTCTTTGAAGGTCGTAATTAGAAACACAATAGAAAGACAATTACCTTATGTCGGACAGTGTAACTTAAGACATTCGAAAGGTTAAGCTAAACTAAACATTGTTTTTTTATCAACATTAAAATGGTTTTTTTTTCATCTGTTATTAACTAGTACTTGACTGCGAGTCTCTTGTTTTCGATTGTTTATTTAAAAAAATAAGGGTTTGAAATCATATGAAAGAAGAACTGAGAGAATTTTATATACGAGTTTTTTTTTAATTTAGTATAAACTAGTGCTTGACTGCGATTCTACCTAATGGTAAGCAGTGATGCTATCGTTGATGGTGAGGCGCACTAGTTTATTAGGAGCCTATTCACTCTAGCCTTGAAGACACCTATATAATAATCAGACGGGAAGACCGCAGCAGGCAAATTGTTCCAGTCCTTGGATGTACGCGGTATAAATGACGAGGCGAAACGCTTAGTCCGGACCGTAGATGTTTCAAGAACGTAAGGGTGGATACTTGCCGTGCGTCGGACGGTGGAATCAAGTCATGTAATTCCTGCGCACATTCTCCAAAATGCAATCTGTAAAACACCGAAAGGCTGGCTACCCTACGCCTGTGCTCACGGCTTTGAAGATTGGACTTAACCAAACTAGTGACTTTACTGCTAGGTCACCACTGGTCTATTTACTGCAACGATTTATGAGTGATAGTTCGTGGATGGGTCTACCTTTTATAGCAGAACTTTTTACGTCATAATATTGTTTTGCATAACAACGGATAGCATAAACTTCATTTCGCAGAAAATCATTTCGCATACACTCAGTTGTCATACATTCAAAACTCATAATTTTGTTAGTCAGAATCATCTTTAGGCATAATGTTTATATCCATAATAATTAAAAAGCAGAACCATCATATCGCAGAAAATTCACAGTCAGAATCGTCTTTTGGCATACATTTTATATCAAAACACTAACCTAATTACAAAAATATTGTCGGCTTGGATGCATGTAGCATGCAAACAGGCACACAACATGCAAGCAGGCATGCAACATACCTGCTCCTCAGCTCGCGGGCCGCCCTACCCCTCCGCGCCTACGCGGGTTTAAATTACACTCTAGGGGTAGGGCAGACAAGACTGCGTAAAGTCGGTTTCGCAGCGATTCGTTTCTGTCACAAAATTTTGCAGCACAACGTATTGACTTTTTATGACACAAATTTAATTTAATATTGAAAATGCTACCAATACATGCTATATTTAGAACATTCTATGCCACTTTTGCAGACCATTCGATTTTAAATACATTGCACGTAGGTTATCTAACCATTCGACAGCATAAATTTACTTTATTTAAATTATCAGTTTTATTCCATATATTATAAGTTTTTGATGTTTTGAACACTAATTTTTACAAGAAGATACATCTATTTTAATTTTTGATGTTCAAATATGCACCCATACCAAATAATCGTATCTCTAAATAAATGTTATGCTAAACAAAATTATGCATAATATTAATTATGGCAAAGGTAATTATGCGAAACAAAATTCTGCCAAGATAAAAGTATGCTATTGTAAATTCGGACACGTAAATATTCTGCCAAACAAAAGTTATGCTAAATAATTTGTATGCCTTAAAAATATTCGATTAAATAAGATTATGCCATGTGAGTTATGCCAAATAAAAATCGGAGTATCAAGATTCTGCCAAATAGAAGGAACCCTTCGTGGATATCCTCATCATCTTCATAAGCCTCCTTTACCTCTCAATGTCTGATGAGTCGTAGATATCCTAACTATTTAACATTACATAATTTTGTTTATAAAAAGATTTAATTAAAAATAAATAGAGACTAAAATCATCGTTAATTGGATTACATTATGTAGCCCAAAAAAGGCCTATTTAAAAGCCCCATAACCATTTAAACATTATAAAAAAGCTCTTCCCTGAAAAGGAATGGAATGTATAATATTTTTACGTCCCTAATATAAAAATAAATGGTGTAATTCCCACGCTGTTTCTTTGCTTAGGAACACCGCGGCAGGTGATTCCTATTCCCATTGGTTGAATCTTTAAGTTTTACGATATAAAAAGAATCCTGTGTATTATCACACTAATATTATAAAGACATAAGTATAAATGTATGTATGACAGAAACAGCCCCCCTAGCCAAGTTACAACCGTTTCGCTTGCGCCGAACGCTTTGAGTTGACCTTGCCGCCAATTCTTTTGTTCTGACCTCTTGACTTAGCGTTGACGACGTCATTCCCGTACATTTAAAGCTTTCTACAAGCGTTAACTATTGCAGATTAGCAACTTGGCTAAGGGTAAAGGAACACCACATTGCTAAAAGACTGAGATCATGGACGTAGGAAAAATGGCGGCCAGGCTAAAATGGGATTGGGCGGGTCATATCAGTCGCATGCACACTGCACTCTGACTGTTGAGCAAGAATTTCCAAAACGTGGGTACTTGAGGACAGACGACGCCGCCGAGGTCGACCTGTGAGGAGTTGGTGGGACGACCTAGATACCTATCGCAAGAGCTGGTTCGAGGTGGCTCAAGAGAAGAATACCTAGAAGAATTTAGGGGAGGTCATTGCTCAGCAGTGGGAAAGTTAAGGCTAATAAAAAAAATGTTTGAATGTATATGTGTTTGTTTGTTACTCCTTTAACATGGGTAAAATTTAGCACACAGGTAGCCCTGGAAAAGCATAAAGAATATTTTTTATCCCGAGAGTATGTTCGCACGGCAACGGTCGGCTGGTGATGATTATAATGACTATTTTAGCCATCGATAGCTAAGGAAAATGAGACCATAATCAGCATTATTCCTTCCTCTAGGAGAGGGAATGGGCCATAATCTGACCACGTGGGTCCTGTGCGAGAATAGAAAATAAAAATACGTTCAAAGAAACGGTATGGAATAAATAGGACCAATAATATAAATACAAAAACGTAAAAAAATCGTAACAACATTTTTGTGAAAGTATAATTGTCCCAAATGAACTTACTTCTGGGTAATAATAAAAAGTAATCTATGTACTATTCCAGGACATGTTCTACTCGTGTACCAAGTTTCACCGAAATCTGTTCAGCCGTTCGAGCAGAAGCAGTAACAAACTCACGCAAACAGCTTTCGTCTTTATAATATTAGCGTAACAGAGTTAGATTACATGAAGACTAACTATCCTGTTCAACATCTAAACGAGGGTTAACACGGAGGTTTTACCTCGGACCTCTTGGCCCTCCTTATTATTCATGAATATTAAACCTGAACATAACGGCCCTCGACTTCCTTAAATGACGCCTTAAACTTTTTTACTGGTTATAAAATTTAAAAAGTTTCGTCACAAGACTGAACCGTTTTTAGGCGTATATGAAGAGGTTAAGGATCACTTTCTTTGGATTTTAAATTCATCATATTCCTGGGATAAAAATAGATAGACAAGGTTATAGTTTTCTACATTTAAGATCTGATTGTTAGAGCTTAGGATATTAGACACTGTGACCTTAGAATGCAACTGGTCCATACCTAGGCCCTTCTAGGTGGGGTTTAATCAGTAAAAGTCTAACATGCCGTCACGTTTCACCCTAGACCGGGGAAAGTCATTGAATGATTTTCCACCTATGATTATTGTACGGCCTACGTACATTGACCTTATTTTTGCATGACAATGCGAAAACTTAGTGTGCAACTTACCAACACGCGGAACATACGTACATGTGAGAATCATCAATCTTTACGGTGTAGGATACTAGTTATAAATAAACTTTGATTTTTACTATGTGAAGTGTTTTACATGTTGGTCACACTCGCTACCTAACACACAACCAAACACACAAACAATTATAGTGTACAGTTCAGCAACTACTCAGACCCGTACAATGATGACACGGTCAAAATTTAAGCTGACAAGTCATTCTAGTCCTGCTTGCACTAAAAAGAAGCGTACAATAAAATATGAAGTTGAGTTCTATCAGTGAAACAGACTAACATTTTTCCTCAGCTTCGCTCCAATTTATTTATATATATATATATTTTTTTTTATTGATATAAACTATTGCTTGACTGCGATCCCACCTGATAGCGAGCAGCGATGCAATCTCTGATGGTGAAGCGCACTAGTTCATATTCACTCTATCATTATAATCGGACGGGAAGACCGCAGGAGGCAAACTGTAACTGTTTTCAAATTCATTTATTAATTTTGTGAACACAGGTTTTGTGTACAATATTATTAGGGGTTATTTGCAAAACACTGGCAACTAGGACTATATTACTAACATCATATACAACAGCTTTTGTTCTATGAATTTAAAAAAAATATTATCAGATTTTTCATACAAAAATAAAATATTTAAATTGAACATTCAAAATATTACGAAGTCTTTACGGCGGCGGGCGGTGGTGCTTGATGCGGTTGCTCGCGTCATCAGTCGTAGGTAGGTATGGCAAACTACAGAAAACTAATTGTTAACACATTTCACCTCTATAAGATAGAACAACGAAATCTTGAATGTTTATTTTTGGTAAATGAATTATGTTGTGTAAAAAGTCATTGAACAAAAGTTGTTGTTTATGATGACAGTAATACGGTACTGCAAGGTGGTTAGCAGGGACTCAAACTGTAACCGTAACAATGTGTTTTAACACTGTTTTTTAAAACGGTTTTAACAGTAAAACACTTTTAAATGTAACAGATACAATAATGTTACAGAAACAAACTTTAACCTTTTATATGTGTTAGGGAGTGCTACCGAATCAAACTGTAACCTGTTATATGTGTTAATAAGTGTTAATATGTGTAAATGAAATAATCAGTTTTAGTACAGCTCCAGGTAAATTGTAACTTTGGCAACGCTGCGTTTACCTGTTACATTTATTAACACTGTTAACACGTTTATATCTGTTACAGATATGTTAGGGTTACACTTTTGTAAGTGTTTTGGGTTAACACATTGAAAACACATATATAAGTGTTACATATTTGATTCTGTTACCAATTCAACATGTAACACTTATAATTCTGTAACCTTTATGAAGGTGTTTTTTAAGTCCCTGTTTGTTAGTGTTTTACAAATAACCCAGTATAAAATGTTTCGTCCAACCTGTGATCCGCCGAAGGGAAACAAAACATTGATGCAAATGTCAATGTATACAACCAAAATTAAATTAACTATAAAAATGTACAAAATCTAATAAACAAGGAATAAATATAATAATAAAAACAGTGTTTATCTTACAAGAATGGCGTATTTACCCGGAATAAAAACTCACTCAGCGAGTTGTACTTTCCATCAGTGAGAGATTTCTTGCAAACAACACAACAGTTGGCAAAGATTTGCATTATGTACGATTCCATCTGTTTTATTCAAGTACCATAGGGACACAGAACAGATGTTCGATTGGGCCGTAAGGTTCATGAGTGACGTTGGTAAGCCTCCTACAAGGTGGACCGATAATCTGGTGGGGGTTACAAGAATCGGACCAATCGTTATGGAGATACTTGGAGGAGACTTTTTTTTAAGGTGGGAAATCATCCAAGGATATCTTCCGACCTTGGGCGGGACAGGAGGATGTATCAGACTTTTACTGACTAAAACCCATCCTCGTTTCTTCTTTGCTTTCGGTCCAGGGTCCCGCTATATCAAGCTACACATAATTTGTGCCCTCGTGAGGGCGATCGGCGGCGGTGATCTCTCGCGCCGGACCATGTAATAGGCCATGGTCCGGAGTGAGGAGGAGTGGGAGGTGGAGCAGTAATGCTAACAAAGGAGGAGGCCGACGGCATTAGGCAAAGGCGGCAGATCTCGATTTCCGGCAAACGTAGGCTCGGGCTTGCGGATCGCAAGCAATGGGTAGCTCGCTGTCCGACCGTCCGGTAACTTCCAGACCGAGCCCAAGTCATCGACGGCGTGCACTGTTCCCGCGTGCCTCAAGGAGTTGTCAACAGCAGCAGGGACCCAGCCGGATCGAAGCCTACTGGAGCCAGGGTTATCCGAAAGGGAAGCTCGGTCCCGGTGCGAAAGGCAAGAAAGAACGAAGTGGGTTTTTATTCATTAAAAGTCTGACACTACTTCCCGCTCCACCCAAGAGCAGGGGATGTCATTGGATGATTTTCCCACCGGAAAAAAGCTACACACAGTTTTAGTGTATAAAATAAAAGTTATCGACATCGATTTCGTATATTTTACGTGATGCGTGCACAATTGAACACTTCTACTGATTTATTATATGTATTGATTCACATAAATTGGACATACTTAATTATTATTATTGGAATAAAAATTATACAAGAACCCTTTTTCGGTAAAGGCCTCATCCTCACTTTTATACCTTGTATGATACAAGGGTTCAACCAAGTCTTATCGTCCAACATCAATTGCTCTTCATTCAAACTGTCCAGGTGAGGACAGTAATAGAGCCTCCTAATCACGAGATTAACCCTGTAATGATGTACGTGACAAGGTACTCCTGCGCCGAATCAAATTTAGGAGTCTGTACGCACAGCATTAGCCGGTACCTAACCCTTCGTTAACGTAATGCAAACAATAGCAATTGTTTCTGCCATTTTAAGGGTTAACGTTTTCGGGTTATGAATTGGGAATTTTAATCAAGAGTTTTAATTTTTGGCCGTACCTATTTGTATGTTCAACTTTTCGTAACAAAAATATTTTGTATATTTCCCCGTTCGAGCCTAATATTTTGTTTATGGAAATGCTGTTAATCATAAGTGGGATTTGTTCAAACATATCCGAGCTATGGATTAAAATTATAGTTTATGGTGTCTCTCTTAATACTAGGCGACATCGCGGCTGATCAAGACGAATGATGATGGAGAGACAAAATTGAAATTGAAAAAGAAAGAAAGAGAATTGCGTTTACTAACATTGCAAAAAGAGAAATAACTTAAAATTAAACAAAAAGTATAAAGTATGCCAAAATACCTTCAGCTCAGTAGAATGCCAAATGGTAACACAAGGCCACCAACTTACGTTGTTGAAACACCTACAGTCCGGACTAAGCGTTTCGCCTCGTCATTTATACCGCGTACATCAAAGGACTGGAACAGTTTGCCTGCTGCGGTCTTCCCGTCTGATTATAATTTGGGTGTCTTCAAGGCTAGAGTGAATAGGCTCTTAATAAACTAGTGCGCCTCACCATCAACGATTGCATCACTGCTTACCATCAGGCGGGATCGCAGTCAAGTACTAGTTTATAACAGATAAAAAAAAACTGACACTTCTCGAAAATGCTCGAAAACAGAAAGTATACATTAAAACGTCTACAATGTTCTGTGCAGAAACCACCTAAAATTAAATGCTGATATTCTGATCTACAAAACAGTCCAAAAAAAGATTTATGTGGCAATTTGTGCCTATGTGACATCCACTGAAAGGATAACTATTGAACATCCACGAAATCTTAGAGCCACACGTATTTGCAAAGATAGAGGTTTTTGCTCACAAGTGGTATTTAAAGAAGTATACATCAACAACTCTTTTTACATACCTTTTAGAATGTAATCGCGAAATACTGTCCCTTAAGACACGGGATAACCTAGTTTAAGGGACAGAGTTTAATTTATTTTGTACAGATTTCTGGAGCATCTAAAGTTTTTGTATTTTTTTTTATTTCTTGTAGGAAAACCTGCCACATAGATATAAGTTTCTGTAAGTTTTGGGACAAAAAAGATATTTATTATTATTTCCTTTATTTTTCTTATATTACATATTTTTGATATTTTTAAATATTTTTCATATAAAAAAAAAAACATTTAAAAATATAAAAACAGTAGTCCACCGATGTCGGGAGCAGGGTCCAAGCTACCGTATTATTATTATTATTAGTATAATAATCCCAGTGGTGAGGGCATCGGAAATAAATACGTGAGAGGGCTTTAATTTGAATCATACTTTATAATATTGACTTCAAATCCAATTCAGAACTTACCTACTCTTATTTAATAACGTAACGATATGTTATGTTATTATTTAAGTCAAGTGTAAAATATGCGATAGACACCCAGCATGCATAAATATATATATACAAACCAAAATATTTTTTTTCCCAAATTACATATATTCTTCTTCTTCTCTCTGGATTTTTTTTCCCTCAAAGTTTTTGGATCCAGTAGGTTGCCATGTTTACAGTGGCGTTAGTGGCGTTTTTTAGATCCTCCAAAATTGGAGGATTTGGCGCTCTAATAAGTGGGCCATCGTCTGGTCTTACACAACAAATTGTATAGGTACTCATAGTTCAGACTTAAAAATTATGTAACTTTAGATATTAAGTGCTTACACTTAATATCTAGAGTTACATCATTTTTAAGTGTACCTAGTGTATTTTAGGTTAACATGGCGCTGAATTTTTAAATTGATGTGTTGAGAACCATAAATTCGAAGACGTGTGACATTCACCAACCCGCACTGGGCCCGCGTGGTTGATTACGACCCATTCTCTCTCCTAGAGAGGAGGCCTGATCCCAGCAGGGAACATTAAAAGGCTGATATGTGTATGTATTTATGTATGTGCTAGAATATAATGACCCAAAATAGTTTTGCGGTGTGGTTACCTATATTCTAAATCTAAATAAATATGTAAGCATAAGTTGGTTCTAACTGTTTGTTTTAGGTTTAACTAGCGACCTAGCTTAGTTTCGCATAGGTGTTAGAAATCATAGCGTAACCTAATAACCCGTATTACTATTAATCTGTGTAACCTGTGTTACCTATGTTTCCTATATCTCTATGTTAATAATATTAGCATAATCTTAGCGTATGTACGTCTGCTATAACATGGCACATAATCAGTCTTTTTAAAGCTCCCACTGCTGGGACTCAGGCCTCCTCTGTAGGACAGGGAATGGGCCGTAATCCACCACGCGTCGGTTGGTGAATGTCATATGTATGTGAATTTTTGGTGCTAGGACATGCCGGTATCCTCACGATGTTTTTTTTTCACCGTTTTGAGAGCAGTGGTGATGAAATAAATTACACAAAGTACTGCGCTTGGTTGGGTTTGAACCCGCAACCTACCGGGGCCGTTACCATTTGGACACCACTGCTCTACTCGGCCATATCTCTGCATATATTACACACCTAACATTTTTTAATGAACTATTTCGTCTATTAGCGGTAATCGTATGAAAACCCGTACAAAAGGTTTTGAGTCTATGCAATCGTATGTTGATTAAAAAACGGAACTACAATAATTAAAATCATCAATACACTCTTCTCAACTTGTCTAATTCTATTGAATGGCTAAGTCCTTCAATAGTGTTATTTAACTAACCTGCAAAATTAATTTCGCAAGCTATCCTGGTGCTTTCAACTGAAGGATCTTCTTATTCCAGCCCTTATTCCATATTACTTGGAGTTGACGCAACACGTATTTTCCTTCCAATCTGTTCTGCCACCCGTCACGCTATCACTAACTCCCTTTTCTTTCATATCACGCCTCACATATTCCATCCATCTTTTCTTAGACCTCCCTCTCCCTCTCCATCCCTTTACATGTGTGTTTCATCTGAAGCATGATCAGCGCTATAAGGTTTTCATTGCTTGGAGTCAACCTTTTTCTCTAGAAAAATAATTGGATCGTAATAGACTGAGAATGGGCCTAATGTGGACTGGTGGAAAGTTACTATGGCCTTGAATTTTAGAACTCGCACATTCCGTTACCCTTGCGATGTTTTCTTTCATCGTTTTGGGAGCAAGGAGAATGAAATAAATAACACAAATTAAATTGTCTGCCTTGGTTTAAGTAGGGACACCAGTGCCCATGTTCAGTATTTACTTAAAAACAATAGAATATAATCCATTATTGCTACAGGTGGTCAATAAAATAAAGCTCGTAAAAATGGAACAGTATGTTTGCATTATATAATAAAGGTGAAAAATAATAAAAAATGTATGTATGCAGGTACTAGAAAATATTTTTGAACTATCTTCTACTAGTGGCTTTGCTGGAGTAATAATACAGAATTATCCCAAGGGATCATACTCCTGAGATGAAAAGTATCCTGTGTCCTAATTATAGTGTTTGTACTTAATGTATTTTATTGTATACTAGCTACTGCTCGCGGCTTCATCCGCGTATATAAAATATAGCTTACGTCACTGAGGAATAAAGCAGCTTTTTATCTTTTTAGAGGTGAAAAAAAATTTAGCAATTGGACCAGAACTTTCACAGATTACCTCCTACAAACCAAAAAACAAAAAAAAAAACTTTACGTCTGTATTATATTAAGTGTAGATTTCAATACTTTTAGCGTCGTTTTTATAAATTGATTTTCAATATAATATATTTAATTTGTAGACAGACCGCTAGATAGTGGTAAAAGTCTTCTCTAGTCGTTTTCACGTTGGTCAAACTTTAATAGTAAAGTAAGGAACCAACATAGAAAGGGAAAATGAAGATTTTTTTAATTTTTATTTATTTATAAAAACAAACATATCTGCTTATCTTTTTTTCTAGGTCAAATCCATCGAAATATTATAATCTGTAAAAAAAAAAAACAATTTTAGCGATGAGACCATCCATTGTTTTATTAAGTTTAAAGTTCCTACTGTATTTTTTATGGTGTATAATAAAGAATGTGTCTATCTAACCGTGGTTCACGCAAGTCTCAAATTTCATTCAAATCTATCCAGCCGTTTGAGCGTGAAGACGCATCAAACAAACGTACATATACATACAAAATGCCGCCTTTATATTATTAGTGCTCTGCTCCAACTTTGTTGTAATATTTTTTTTTTTCTCCTAACACATTGCTTTTGCAATATTTTTATTATATTTTATATTATCTGACTCCAACCACATTAAATTCGTTAGTTTTTCTTTTTTGGTTGTTAACGTCTCATTTATTGACAGCTTTTTTTTTATATAGCCTCTTTTTATAGTGTAAATGGAAGAACACTGTAGACTCCACGAATTCTTAGATTACTTCATATTTTGACTCACTTTTTTTAAATGATTTTTTTGATGATTTTATTGTTCTTTTGAGTACAATATAGACCGGTTTACACTGTTCTTAAATAATACCTATTAATACTGTAATATGGAAATATTGTAACTACAACCACTTTTTTAAAAGAGTAACCATGGAGTTTCTTGCCGGTTCTTCTCCATAGGAAACGACCAATTTCGAACCGTGCACTAGCTTCTGACGTTTTATAAGTGCCCATATAGGCCTATGTGAAATAAAAAACTTTTGACTTTTGACTTTTTTGAGTGAGATATTTAAAGTTGGGTGTTAGTTCTGATGAACTAGCACTAGGCCTCCCCCAAGCGTCGCCACAACGACTGTCTTGCATCCACCGCATTCCCACGACTCTGAGATATTTAAAGTTTGGTGTTAGTTCTGATGAACTAAAACTAGGCCTCCCCCAAGCGTCGCCACAATGATTGTCTTGCATCCACCGCATTCCCACGACTCACCAGCGGTCCACCTTGTGGGAGCACAACGTTGCGTTTTCCTGTGCGCGGTCGCCGCTGAGACTAACGGAAGAGCTCAATACAATTCTCGATGACCTTAGTAGAGCTTTTGAAAGAGAGGGTAAAACGAACATGGGTGTTAGTTAGGAATATAAAATGCAAAAGGACAAAAATAATCACATAAAACCCTTTATATTCATAACATAATTTATTATAATCATACCTACTTTTCTTGACCTCGCCGACCACATTTTCAAGTCTTAAAATAGCTGTAAAAATGAGGCGAAGTGTGTATCTGCAATATTTCAAGGGCTTTATTTTGTTTCACATTTTGTCTCCAGATAATAGAAGGGGATTTTCACCGCGCCTCGTTTTGTGTAAGATTCTCTGGTTCCCGTTTCAACGAATATAATTACTGCTATGTTTTGCATTGTATATTTTGGTTACGGGGTTTGGTTTCGTTTGTGGAGTAAAATTGTTCTTTGAATTTGCCATTGTTTGTTTAATTTGTGTTTGACAGTTATTTAGTTGAATATTGTTTAGTAACGTTCTATTAGAAGATAAATTAGGAAAGACAATCTCTAACCATGCGTTAAACTTTAATTGATTTGTAATCTGTTGTTTGATATTGAAGTATTGATTATCGCAAGGGTTGGTTCGAGGTGGTTTGAGAAGAGAATACTTGAAATATTTGAAGTAACTTTTACTCTGTAGTGGGAAAAAAAGGCTAAATAAAAAAAAAAAGATAAAGTTTTCTACATTGGAAAACAGACGGCAGTACCCGTAGCCAAGTTGCTAATCTGCAATCGTTAACGGTAGTAGAAAGCTTCAAATGTACGGGAACGATGTCATCTCAACGCTCAGTCACGTGGTCAGAACAAAAGAATCGGGGGCGTGGCCAACTCGAAGTATTCGACGCAAGCGAAACTGTTGTAAATTGGGCTGGGTAGAAAATGAAGTAAAACTTTATATTCTACCTTTTATATCCCGAACAAAACCTGTAACCGCCAAGAACCCACTGTTCTTTGCCAAAAAATGCACTGTACTGTACAGTCAAGAAACGGCACTAAGACCTGCCTAAGAATTATCATATCACTTAATTAGAAACCCTTTTAAGAACAATGACATCAATTCGCGCTAATCATACTTAATTGAGTAAGTATTTTCAAACGTCTGTGAATTTCTGGAAGTGTTTCATTAAAAATTTGTTAGCAGAAGACTGTTAATTTAACACTGACTTACCGAGTAAGTACTAGCTACAAATTAAGTGTACCTACTTCTCACACATCCATGTTCTCTTGTAAATTACGAGCTGGTCATTAATTAGCATTTGTTACCTTATTACTCTTGTTTAGTGAGTGCGTATGTCATGACGTAGTGTTTTTGTTCGAGTTTTGATGCCGTTGGCGTTGAGGCATGGGTAAATCCCTAATTACTTTGGAGGTGAACAAGAAATGTTTGAAATATTTTTTTTATTGCAATTAGCAAAAGGTTCAAATACTAACTTTACTAACTTTTAGGATGTCTTATATTACATTATTCTGTCAGGTGGGTCAGGTCATTGGTTCTTTCGTTTGTACAAGTGGCTAACGTGACCTGCCTAATCCCATTTTAGCCTTTTTTCTTACGTCTATAGTCTCCGTTTCAGAGCATATCGTAACTTTTCTTATTCTGTCGGCTCCTTTGATATACATAGGCCAGATCATAGATTTCGATCATTTCATGATATGGCCCACAAAAACTGGCTAGATCGTTAAAAAGTTAACATTTGATGATATGTCGATCCTTGTTTGATCAGATCATTGATGTAGGTTTTTTATGATAATGAAAAGATAGTAGGCCAAATGAGGATTGACATATCGTAAAAGTTTAACGTTTATAACGATCTGGCCAGTTTAAATTGGCCATATCATGAAGTGATCAACTTCTTTGATCTGGCCACGACATACATAAAGCTGTGCTTCATTGCTCTTTGACAAATCCCTAGACGGAACTTTTGCAAACCAATTTCCAAGTGATGTGATGAACTAGTCACAAAAGGAAAAGCTGAGATTAATAGTTTGATAGATAATAACGGTTTATAACATTACAATAGACATAATGTCACGGAAATAGCAACTAAATTAGCAAGTCATTATTGATATTAGGTACAGATACGAGCAATAAGATATAAACATTGTCACATTTTCTGTCCATTGTAACTTCTGCCATTCTAGACATAAGTGCAAATAAGTGTGACAATTGGTTCAAAATTCTATGTCCATTTTTGTAGTGATATTAGGTACAGTCTCGAGCAATAATATATACGCTGTCACATTTTCTATCCATCTTAACTTCTGTCATTATTTCTTCTAAGAGTAGGTACCACAATTTGTTCTGTATTACCTGTTTGATTGTTAAGTAATTAATTGATCCTATACTTATTTCTTGAATGGCCAAAATTGGTGTATTGGTGCAAAAGAGGTGTATTTCTTATTTTATAATACTAGGGTGTACACACTTCAAAATGTTCAAATATATAGTAAATACTATAATTTTGACACCTTATAACTCCATTAATGTACAACTAGTCCATTAATGTAATGTACTATGTATGGTATATATTTATAGCTGTAGGTATATATTATTTTTAGGTATATATAATTATATATGACTTTGGATTAAGACTTCACACATTCTTCTTTTGCTTCCTACACACTATGGTCTACATTTCTTTTTGATTTCTCCTTTCGCAGGTCTGCTGGAAGAAATTTCTTTGGAAATAAGCAGTACCTTTGTACTAACGTCTCTTATGTATTATCTGTTTCTGTTATTTTTGTGTGTATATAAATTGTAAAATAAATAAACTAGTCTCTCTATCAACTAGTCTGCTCTGTTAACAGGTTTAAAAACTTATAGACACTGTAAAAACATAAAAAAACCTTGACCTACGAGTATGTACCTATAAGTAATATTGTTTACATGTCAAGTTAGTTCTCGCTGACGTCCGAAGATCGAAAAATCAATGTTTCACGACACGTCGATGCTCCAATGTTGTTCGTAATAGCGTTGGTATTACACTTCGGTGTCTGTTGTCTTTGACAGTTACGTTTTATTGCCATAGACTATAAAAAAATCAGAGATATTTGGTTAAGTGATTTTTTTTGTTTTTAAAAATAGAGTTTTTGTGTCTTTCTTAGCTCTTAGATCCTATGCCTAACGCAAGGGCTGGTTCGAGGTGGCTCAAGAAATGAATACTTGGAAGAAGTTGGGGGAGGCTTTTGCCCAGGAACCAGGTTGTTTTTTTTACCAATGTCTTACCTAATTTGTTAAACTGTTTACTTTTGTATATCTAATAATTTTTGCCATGTTGAGATCTTTCAAAGTGGGTATGTTGGACAGAAATAGGAGTTAGGCCATATCCTACGAAGGCCTTCAAACTGGCACTGTGTTTATTATTTTCTAACATCATTCAAATGAAAATGTTTTATTTTTTCTCGTACATCCCAATTAAGTTATATTCTTTTCTTCGAGTCGATGTTCTCAAACTAGATTTTTTCGGACTAGTATTTGACAGCTTGTAGGAACAGCTTTATTATTGGATTCGTATAGATCCTCGTAACTTATATAATACTTTCACTTACTTGTATTGGGCATATCATGCTGTTTTTATAATGTTGAGACATTTTAATTGATGAATATAGCTCACAATTAAACCAATATTCTAATCCATAATTCAAATTATGATTGTCTATAATAATTTAATTAAATAAGATTTCAAGATAATCTCGTAAAGAAAATTATTTTATTTTTATAGATAATAATAAAAGAAAATTTTATAATCAAAATATTCAAATTTTACATAGGCAGAGCCGGCTTAACTAGCCAAAACTTATGGCAAGTATATTTTAGGAAAACTTTTATCCTTTTCTATTCTTAAAACTTATGCATTACTCTGTGGGTGTCAAGTGTTTCGTACCAGCTACATATACTTAGTGTAATCGTCTATGTATACTGCTAACGAAAGTCAAATATAACGACTGAGGCGACCGTGGTTTCGCGTAGAAACTCGGAAGTTATACTTTGACCAGTTTTGCCTGTGCACAACGTGTGCTTTTAGAAATTAATTCGGTTAATGAAGTTAGTTGACAGGCCTGTTGGTCTAGCGGTTAGTGACCCTGACTGCTGTGCCAGAGGTTGAGGGTTCGATTCCCACCCAGGACAAATGTTTGTGTGAGCACGATCATTTGTCCTGTGTCTGGGTGTAGTTTATCTATAATATGTATGTATTTAGAAATATATAAGTATGTTTATCAGTTGTCTAGTACCCATAACACAAGCTCTGCTTAGCTTGGGACTAGACAGCGCTGTGTGATAGTTGTGGAATATTATATTATATTATTATATAAGTTAAACTTTTGTGTGTATCTTATTTTCATAATGTTATTAATGAAAACTAGTAGTCAGTCAGTGGTCGAAATTCGGCTATAATGAATTCATTACTTAGGTCATAACGTTTTCTTTTTTGAGGTGGGAAATCGTTCAATAACTTCTCCCAACCTAGGTTGGACTGGAAAGGTATTTATTTTAGGTAGAGGTAGAGATAAGTAGTGAAATGTTTTTTTTATTATATTCATAGGCTCGTGATTGACCACTAATTCGTATGACGGTAAGCGATGATGTGAGTGCGTGCGCTTGCCTGGAAGTAACTTATTCAATCTTGACTTAAAGAACCCTGGGTTGTAGCTATCAGAAAACATAGACTCCGGCAAAGAATTCCACTCTTTAGCTGTACGCACAATTAATGTATTCCTAAAATATTCTCCACTACAAAAAAAAATCTCAAAGTAAACTTTTTAACTTACCTAAACGTACGGAGTGCAATTTTACGTTAGTAGAATTTTACGTTTTAACAAAACGTGTCCCAAATTAGCACATATTTATTTTCGTCCGTAGAAACTTGGTAATAATACCAAAAAGTTTTTAAAACCCGCAAAAGTTTCTGACGTTCCTGCATTGTAAAGACTGTTTTAAAATTATAATAGTTATTCGCTTACCATATTTTAAGACTCAACTTTTTCCTTTTCGAACGGAAACTTTGTTAAATGCCGTTTAACATATATTTTGCTTCTAGCAATGATCACCATTAGCTTTGCATTCATCTTCTTTGTCCGTTCCTGCTCCCATTATCTGGGGTCGGGTCTCCTCACAATTCTGCGCTAGGACAGTCTGTCCATTTAGGCTTTCTTGAGGTCTCCCTCGATGTTAGACCACCAGGTTAATGGCGGACGGCCTCCCTTTCCCTTACCTTGAGTAAATTTAGGGCTGCTTTTACCACATGGTCTTTGCTTCAGCTCATTACATGTCTTAGGTGGTGCTGTTTCATTTTGGCCGTGATGGGCGCAAACCCAAAACTGCTTCGTATGTACTCGTTGCGCTCTCTATCTATCCTGGTCACACCTCCACCGCAGCATCTTCACTTCATTTGCTTTGCATTCATGAATACGCATCTTAATCACAGAACAGAAGTATGATTCCTGTGTTCTGTGATCTTAATGATATATACTTATAAGACCTTTTTTATTTTTAAGGCGTGAAATCATCATATGACTTCTCTGCCGCTCTTGGGCAGGAGCGCGAGGGTGTGTGAGACTTTGACTAATTAAAACCCACTTTCATAATGTTACTTAATTTGCCTTTTGCATTCTAGGGCTGCGGTAACTCTTATAAAAAATCCCGCAGCCATAGCAGACATCGGCACTGCTGGGTCACTTCAGTTTTGCTGAAAAACAGGGCAAGGACCTAGACCATGACGTTTAAAGTAAGATTGTTTTAATCTTGTTTCGGTGTGGGTAAAAGACAGAGCTATACAGGTTGTCTAGCGCCATCTCTTACTCACACTGAAACAAGATTAAAACAATCTTACTTTGGACGTCATGGTAACCCCGTTGGTCTTTACCGGATGGCAGGATTGTGAGCTTCTCACTACTCGCCGTCTGCAAACTCTATATAAATCAATGGCGGCCGGAAATATCTATAAGAACTTCAGATTTGATCATCATCAGCCTTTTTAATGTTCTCACTGCTGGGACTCAGGCCTCCTCTCTAGGAGAGGGAATCGGCCGTAATGTCACATGTCTTCGAATTTTTGGTTCTGGGACAAGCGGTTTCCTCACGATGTTTTCCTTCACCGTTTTGAGAGCAGTGGTGATGAAATAAATTACACAAAGTAATGCGCCTGGCTAGGTTCGAATCTGCGATCTATAAACTTGTAAGTCGGGGCCATTACCATTTGGCCACCACTGCTCCAAAATTGATATTAGTCAGTTATTGCTAGAAAATGAAGGGAAGATGTTTTTGCCTGTGCGAATACAAAATTTCAAATCTACAATTCTTTTTAGTATTTTCTAGATTCAAAACACGTTTAGCTCTGCTTCTATTTAGAAAATAACAAAAGGTCTGGTCAGATTATGGAACAAGAAAAACAGACCCACTATGCAAAGTTGGAACAATGCGGGTGGTTTAAGAACCACCAATTAGTCAGTCTAGCCCAGGATTAGTACTAATTGAGAGACTGCCAATAAGTAATGAACACCACAACCAAAGCTACAATTTTAAACCTTAAAATTTCGAGTTTTAAAGTTCAATTTACATTGTATCACCGTCCATTGTTGAATGAACTTTTTACGTAGCAAAGGAATTTTTAGCAAGTTCCCAAGGGTTCTGAATAAACTCAAAAAGCTGATGTTTCGTAATGCGAAACCAATTTCTGGTTTGGTACAGAACCTGACAGTTCATTGAATGTGAATAAAGTAAATCTGTGACAGATATTGGAAGGCGCGAATCAACATCCGATGAGGAATGTCGATTTAACTTTTGATGGAGAAAAAACACGAGAAATATTTCAATATGGTAATGAGTATAAATAAGTAATCCTTTTGATATTTTGGATAGAATATTTATCCTATCCAAAATATCAAAGGATTACTTATTTGTACTGATTTCAGTACTCTCGTTAAACAATCAACATTCAGTGAGTACTGACGATGTTTATACTTTGTGTTTAGGGGATGAGAGATTATCAAATAACTCCTGCCTCTCTTTGTGGAATGAGAAGGAGTGTCAGGCTTTTATTGATCAAAACTTCACTCCACACATCCATATTTTTTATGAATAACTAGCTTTTGCCTGCGGTTTAGCCCACTTGGCTTTAGGTACTTAAGGAATCGGGATAAAAGGTAGCCTATGTTCTTTTCCATGTCAAAGGCCATATGCATGTCAAATTTCATCCAAATCCGTTCAGCCGTTATTGCGTAATTAAGTAACAAACATCCAAACATCCACACTTTCACATTTTTATTAATAGTTAGGATTTTTAATCATGCAAAAACGGTAAATTGTTGCTTATAGTGTTTTTTTTTTTTTTTTTTTTTCGATGGGAAAAATCATCTTATGACAACCCCCGCTCTTGGGCGGAGCGGGAGATAGTGTCAGACTCTTACTGACTAAAAAACCCATCCCGTTCCTTCAAGCCTTCATACCGGGGCTCGAGCGCCCTTTCGGATAACCCTGGCCCCAGTAGGCTTCGACCCGGCTGGGCCCCTGCTGTTGCTGACAACTCCTTGAGGCGCGCGGGAACAGCGCGCGCCGTCGACGACTTGGGCTTGGTCCGGACTGTTACCGGACGGCCGGACAGCGAGCTACCCATTGCTCACTGTCCGCAAGCCCGCGCCTACGGTGGCTGGAAATCGGGATCGGAATCCCGGCGGCGGCGGCGAGAGCGCCGTTGCCTGATGCGATCGGCCTCCTCCTTAGCGAGCATTACTGCTTCGCAGAAGTCGGCGACCGCCTGCCACTCCTCCTCGTTCCGGACCATGGCCTCGACCAAGGTCCGGCGCGAGAGGTCTCCGCCGCCGATCACCCCCACGAGGGCACGGCGATGCTCCGTCCAAGCAGGGCACACCGCGATTGTGTGCTCCACCGTGTCCTCCGGGCGTTCCGCACAGTGGCGACACCCGGGCGTCACTTCCGCTTTGATTCGGAACAGGAACCTCCCGAACTTGCCATTTCCGGTGAGGACCTGTGTCATGCGGAAGGTAAGGACGCCGTGAGGTCTTTCCAGCCACGCCTCAAAGAGGGGACTTATCGCCATGATTGTGGCGTGCCCAGCACTGGGTTGCGATAGTCGCTGACGCCATTCCACCATGAGATCCCGCCGGAGCTCTGTCCGCCATGCCGCGACCTGTCGCGGCAGAGGACTTTCACCCCGGCGTTGCATCTCCACGCGCATGTCGTGCATGTGTGCAAGGACTGTTGCCTCCAGATCCCACGGTGGTAGGCCAGCCAGAAGGCTCGCCGCTTCGCGGGAAATCGTGCGGTATCCCCGCACCATCCGAATTGCCATGACCCTCTGGCAGGCGTTCAGAATGGCCGCCGGTCGCTTTTGCAGCGACGGCGCCCACACCGGCGCCCCGTAGAGGGCCATGGACCGAACGATCCCCGCGTAGAGCCTCCGGCAGGAGGCGTCTGGACCACCAAGGTTGGGCAGGAGCCGCTTGAGAGCGGCCCCAGTCCGGTTGAGTTTGGGAGCCAGACGTCGGAAATGCTCCACGAAATTCCACCGGCTGTCGAGAACGAGTCCCAGGTACTTCATCGTCGACCCGACACCGATGTGAACTCCTCCTACCGTTAGTTGGGAACTCATTGGTGGCGCGTTCCGAGAGCGGCGACCGTAAAAGCACATCGCCTCGGACTTGTGAAGCGCCACCTCGAGTCCCAACTCCTGGATCCTATCAACGACCATCGCAACCCCGCGTGTCGCTAGAGCGACCGCCGCCTGGTACGACTCTCCCTGCGCTAGAACCAGCGTTTCGTCTGCGTAGCAGACCACGCTGACCCCGTCAGGGAGGTCGCCCCGCAGCACGTAATCGTACCCGATGTTCCACAAGGGTGGCCCTAGTACCGACCCCTGCGGAACACCGCACGACATCTCCCGACGTTTCCAGTCTCCCTGGTGACCGGGGTAGACAATATACCTGTCCGACAGGTAGGCCTCGACTACTCGACAGAGGTATTCGGGCACCCGGTGGTACCGGAGTGCCCTCCGGATCGTACTCCAGGGCAGGGAATTGAAAGCGTTGGCAATGTCCAAGGACACTGCCACGACACACCTACCCTGGGACACCGCATCCCCCGTCGTGAGAGCTCGCACGCGCATGATGGCGTCCACCGTCGAGCGCATCCTGCGAAAGCCGAACTGTCCGTCCGAAAGGTCCGGCCCCACCCGTGAAAGGCGCGCGACGAGGCGGCTCGCAATCACTCTTTCAAAGAGCTTGCCCACCTCGTCGAGCAGCACAATGGGCCGGTACGCGGACGGAGAGTCCGCAGGGCGCCCTGGCTTTGCGATGAGGACCAGTTTCCCCGTCTTCCAGCGAAGTGGGAACTGGCCCCTCTCCAAACATGCGCTGAAAAGCCCTCTTAGTCGAGGCCCGAGAGCCTCCATGGCCAGGACCCAGGCTTTCCCAGGCAAGCCATCGGGTCCTGGGGCGGCGTTCTTGGCACTCAGCCTTTGCACCGCCACTCTCATCTCTACCTCGGTCACCTCTGGAGCATTGTCGTCGTCGTCGCTATTGCGGTCCGCGTCAGACACCGCTGGCGGAGGCGGAGCCATGAGCGGGGGGGAGTGTTCCCCTCGCGCAGGGAACAGAGCGCTTACCACACCCTCCACGAGTTGGGGCCGGAGACTCTGAGTCAACGGGGGAGCCCAGGGGCGCAGTTTCTCCCGTACCAATTTGTACGGGCGCCCCCACGGGTCCGCGTTCAGAGACCCCAGCCACACGTTGCGGGCCTCGAGTTTGGCCCGCTTAATCTCCGCTCGGAGGGTGTGTTTTGCCTCTCTGTAACCTTCGTACAGCTCCGCCTCTCTGGCCTCCGCATCCGGCGGGCGGATGCGGCGCCTGCAGTATCTGGCGTACCGGCGTCGCGCGTGATTGCACGTGTTGCGCAGTGCAGCGATCTCCGGCGACCACCAGTACACCTGGCGCTTAGCACGTCCTGGACGGACTCGGGGCATTGCCGCATCGCAAATTTGCGACATGGCCTCCCGGAACCACTCCGCCTCGACGTCGATGTCGACAGGCCTGTCCGGTGCTTGCACCCAGGCCTGTACCGTCGCGGCTTCCAGGAGGAGCTCCCGGTCGATCTGCTTAAGCGCCCACCGCGGACCGCAGGGGCTCTGTCGGACCGGCGCGGCCGAGGTTTCAGCGGAGACGTCCAACCGGATGTACCGGTGGTCGGAGTACGTCTCCACCTCCTCCATAACGCGCCAGTCGACGACACGCGGCGACAGAGCGGGGCTGGCGAACGAAAGGTCCACCACTGATTCACCCCGCCTCCGCACCAACGTGGGGACAGAACCCCGGTTCAGGACGACCAGGCCCAGCTCCAAGGCCCAGTCCTCCACCATCCGACCCCGTGTGTTCGTGCGCCGGGAACCCCAAGCCGTGTTCCAGGCGTTGAAGTCTCCGCAAACGACCACGGGGAGGGTACCAAACCCAGCGACGACGGCACTTAGCTCTATAAGGGAGACATGGAGTTCGTCGGGAGTTCTGGTCGGGGACAGGTAGACGCCTACCACTGCAATTTCCCCGACCTGTGCTGCCACGCAACCCCGTCCCCTCGCAACAGCCTCGAGGGGCGGGGTACCGGCGGCGGCCGACAAAATTAGCGTCACCGAGCCGTCTAGGTCCTGAACCCAGCGGGGATGGACGTAGTACGGCTCGGAGACGACGGCGACATTGATCGACCACTGCGCCATGCTCTGGAGCAACAGATCCTGAGCGGGGGCGCAGTGGTTGATGTTCGCCTGGAGGAGACGTAATGGTGTCGTTATTGACATTCCATTACAGTCTCCTCCCGAGCCCCCTGTGAGGGCACCGCTGCGGCGGGAGCGGCGGCGACAGCGGCGGCAGCCAAGACGGTGGCTGCTGCGGTGAGGGTGTCAGGGTGGATGAGCCTGACTTTGCCCTTGGCCTTGGCGGGGGGGTCGCAGGACCTGCCCCCAGCCCGGTGGTCGGCCGGCTTGCCTGCAGCCGCACATGCGTAGCAGTGCGGCTTTGCACGGCATTCAACGGCCTTGTGCCCGGGCTGTCCGCACTGGTGGCAGCGGTCACTGCGCTCCTCTGCGGCGCAATAGGCACCCACGTGGTGCCCCACGTGACAGCGGTAGCACCGCAGAGGTCTGGGCTCCAGCAGCTTTACCTGGGCCGAAACCCAGCCCACCAACAGCCTTCGGCCCTCGGCCGTGATGGCCTTGGCCGCCGACACGGGGCAGCTCACCGTGACGGCTTGCATGCCCGTGCCGTCAGCGCGGATGGTGCCCGCCCGGACCTGATCGTTCGTGCACCCTCCCGCCCTGACGATGGCGGCCACCACCTCTTCCACCCTGACAGAGTCGTCCAGACCCATTATGCGCATGTCCATGCTTTTGGTGGGTCTGGACACTGGGGCCTCCTCGACGTCCAGGAACGCCCTGAGCCTTTCAGCTAGGGCGTCGGCGAGCTCTCCGCTGTCTGCCCCAGGGACCTCCAACATTCGGGCCCCGGTCGCTGTACGCCTCATTCGGAAGCCCCCGGAGGCTCCGAACTCGTCGAGGTGGCCCACCACCGCCTGTTTCGCCTTCGCCATGACTACATCGTAGTTCACGCCCTTCTTTTCCGCATCTGGCTGCAGTGTGATCACTACAGCTGCGGAAGTTGGGGCGCGAAGACGAGCAGCCATGGCCCGCTTCTTGCGCTCCTGTCGCCGCCTGCGCTTTTTGGCCGCCCTTGCCGCCTTACTCGCCTTCTTCTTGGCGCCGACGACCGTCCACTCGGCGCCAGCCGAGGGGTCTTCGGGCGGAGAAGGCGGCAGGCGCGACTTAGTCGCCGCCGCGGCGGGAGGACCCGCCGGTTTGGTGGCAGCCACCACCCTGCCCTTCGGGGGAGGGGCAGGCTTCCCCTGCCGTTGCTGCTGCTTGACCGCCGGGGCCGGCCTTGCAGGCTCTGACGCCGCGGCCACGCGCCTGGCTTGCCCCGACGGGCCTGCCTTAGATGCTGCAGTCGTCGTGGCTGCGGCGACAGCGGCATACGACGCCGTCTTCTTCTGGTTGGAGGCCGCGAGAGGGGGGCGCAGAACAATGCCCTCCAGGACGGAGAGCTGGCGCTGGATGTGCCCCTGGAACTGCTGCTGCTGCTGCTGCTGTTGCTCCCTGAAGGCAGCCAGCTCTTGCCGCAGCAGAGACACAACCTCGCCTTCCGCCTGGGGCGAGGGCCGGGATCGGCCCTGCTCCTGCCTGCACCCCTCTTCGGGACGAGAACCCTGGAGAGCGGCCACAGCCTTCTCGAGCCGGCCAAACCTCCCGCTGAGGGTGCGCTCGTAGGGCTCAAAAACGATCCCCAGCGCCTCCTCAATCGAGGTGTTGGCCAGCTCAATAGATCGCTTTTTGGCCACCCTCTCCCTCTTGTTGGCCACGCTCGTGATTGCGGCTGCCACAACCTCCCGAAACTTTGCCAGCGCCTCCACCATCCCTTCTGGCAAGTTGCTTATAGTGTTCATCATGAATATCGATACGTGTGCCATAAGCTTCATTCAAATTTGATATCGTACGATTAATAATAGCCTTCTGCGGCAATCACGATTTGATATTCATTCTCCATCGATCATAGTACGTGGTTCATCTTCGATCTAATTTTAGCAGACGTGGCGTCTAAATTCGGATACTTTGTTGAGTATTCCGGTGTTTCCATTATACACTGATTACATAACATACATACATAATCAGCCTTTTAATGTTCCCACTGCTGGGAATCAGTCCTCCTCTCTAGGAGACGGAATGGGCCGTAATCCACCACGCGGGCCCAGTGCGGGTTGGTGAATGTCACATGTCTTCGAATTTTTGGTTACACTGATTAATAGAGAACAAATTAATTTTATTAACTTTAACTTTTTTAAGGTGGCAAAATCATCTAATGACAACCTTCGCTCTTGGGCTCAGGCATGTCCGTCTTTTACTGACTAGATAACCACTTCTGTTCCTTGCTTGCCTTCGTATCAGGGCCCCGGCTTTCACTTTCACACTATTCGTAGCCCCAGTAGGCTTCGACCCTGCTGAGCCCCTACAAGTTTGCTGACATCTCCTTGATATGATTTATTTTAATAAGAGTAGTCAGGGGCCTTACCATGACGTGTTAAAATGTCAAGCGTGCGAGCGAGAGAGAGGGACGGAGCTATACAGTTGAGAGTTTGTCATGCTCAATCAAATGTCTTGCTGATGGTGGCATCTGTTATTGGGTCATTCGGTTCCCTTCAAAGTGGTTGAGCTGAGTGGGGCTGATGCACGTGTCATGCCCATGAACGGGTGCCATTAGTTGAGACTGGTCATCTCTTAGCTGTAGAAATTTCTATTTTGAATTAGCTTTTTTTAAAAAAACAAGATATTATTATTACTTGTCTACATTGTGCTCACAGAAGCGACAAGAAATATGTAACTAAGATCTATGTAACTCATAATTATGATTTAAAAAGAGTGTCTATAAACTTTCTTGCACGTTCTTCTCCATAGAGATCTACGCTTTGGAACGTGCTATTTAGTTTCACTTTTCTTGGTTTGACCGACATTTGACTATTCAAAAATGCCTGCAAATGATCTATTTGAAATAAATGTTTTTGATTTGGATACAACCTAGCTCCATGTCAAACAAAACAAAACAGCTTTATTTCATGACAAGTGTCTATGGGGACTTAACGAGTTGGCTTTAACCTCTGGTATAAATCTGAAAAATTAATTATATAAATACAATTAGTAGATAAAGGTTATCTACATTAATATTATAAAGAGGTAAAGTTTGTAGAGGTAATCTCTGAAGGTCCTGGTCCGAATGCTAAAATTTATTCACCAGTATAAATCTGCTTTATTCCTGAGTGACTAGGCTATATTTTTATGTATGTGAGCAAAAGCTAGTCACTGATAATCAATTAGTCCAATAAAATAAGTATTGGAGACTTTTGACACAGCTTTCAGAAAACCAAAAAGAAGATATACCTATACTAGTTTCTAGCTTAGTTTTTCTTATCCCTAAATGAAACTTCTAATTTACTGAACTAGATCTAGTTTAATACAATTAGATAATGAAAACGAATGAAAGAGCTAAAGTTTGCTAACCTACAATTACGGATAGCTTTATTTATGTCTTTGTTCAAGGAAAAGATTACATAGTTGGTTTAAAAACTCACTCTGAGCTAACCTAACCTAACATTCGTTGTTATAGCTCGATTATAACTTAAGAATTTGATACTTTTTTTTAAATATATCGATTTTGCTGCTAGTCCACTTTAAAAATAAGATCTTATAGAAGTTTACTGATGATAGAGAATACAATACATAATTTTCCGATGCTCTTGGCTCTAGGGCAAACAATGTATGGACAGTTGCGCTTTGCTTTGACTTTGCAGTGACTCTTTCGCATAGTGACGCTTAACGAATGTTCGTAGAAACGATTAAACTATCTTACGGCTTGTTCACGACCTAGCCGCTGTGAGCGTTAGCTAAGGGTGGGGCGAGCGTAAGATCAAAAGTATGAAAATGTTTGAAATATGCTACGAGACGCCGTTGATAGCGAAAACTCACGCGTTTACCAATGCCGACCAGCTCGCCGCGCCGCGCGCCGTTAGATTTCACAGCAAATCAGATCAAAACAGCAGAACATTAAGTAGTGTCTGAGTAAACTTCATCACTGGAATACATCCTATAGCCACGGCTATGCCGATGCACGTCCAACTAATCCGAAGATCCGAACCTCTGCAACTGCAACAACGGAACAGGATTAAAAATGTATCCATTGTATTACAATTGAAAGTAAATAGTTTGCTGGGATTTGTATTAAGAAATGATTTATTTATTTTGAAGTAAGTTACGAGGTTTATTGTAAGAAATACAAGTACTTTTTTAAGTTATTTTGATTAGTTGTTTCGTTTTTTATGAACGTTGAATGAGTGAACCGAGATATCTATGGAGCCAACGATTAAAAGGCGCCTGGCTTCTCTTAAAAAAAAGAAAACGTTCATTTGGCACGCAGGTACACACATAATGAGACAAGAATTATTGTGTTCCTCACAGCTGCGCCAAATAGAACTTTATAACAAAACTTTTAAACTCTATAAAAAAAAAATCCGCACAGTCTGTACTTGTACAGTATTTTACTAAACAAAATATAACAACATAAAAATAATAAAATAATATTAAAATTAATTTAAAAATGCATTTTAATAAATTGAATTGAGAATTGCATTGAAATTGAAAAGTGTGATAAAATAAGAAAAGAATGGAATTATAAGAATAGTATATAATAATCCTCATTCCAACTTTGATAAGTACATCAAACTGATATTTAAATGGACTTGAGTTAAACGATGGAAGTTGAATATGGCAAAATTGGGCCACTGTATACAGGACCATAAAATATGCGAAAAAGTTTGCAGAATTTGCATACAAATGTTAGATATGTCTTTAAATCTTTTTATCATAATCTGGGTTCCTTAACTTAAAAAGTAACCGCGTTTAAAACTCTGGGACCCGCATTTTAGGATATAATGATACTATTTAGGAGATTACTAAAGTTTTTAAAAAGATGAGATGGATAAATAGGGATCCACGACCCACAGAAGATGACGGCCAGAAGTTTAGCATTAGTAGTTACTTTGTTTCGTTTGTAGTTTTTTTTTTCAGTGAGTACTAACGCAATTGGGGGAATGATTTCGGGCTGTTTTATATGTTCAAATCACGCAGAGAACTTTAATGGCGCGATGCAAGATTAGTTCTTATGTAATGCTATAGATGTCGCTACAGATGATTGAATCAATATCAGAAAAATAAAATAAGGTAGCGTTCAAGTTTTCACGAAATCTCTCCAGTAAGCACTAACGCAATTGAGGGTGGAGCCACAGGAACAGATGGTTAGTTTTTACTTGAATAAATATCAGAAAATAAAACAGGAAAGGTAGTCTTAAGAAAAGTGGCTAGGAAATCTTGGTTCAGGGTTTAAAAGTTGTTGAAATCTTTTCAGTAAGTACTAACGCAATTGAGGCTGAACACTTAGGACAAGATGGTTAGTTTTTACTTGAATAGATAACACAAAAATCAAACAGGAAAGATTAAGAAAAGTGGCCAGGAGTCTTGGTTCAGGGCTTAAAAGTTCTTGCACTGTCTACAGTCATGACTTTGCGTAAGGAGTGATATGAAAGAAAAGGGAGTAAGTGATAGTGTGATGGGTGCCGGACAGAATGGAAGAAAAAGACATTTTGCGTCGACCCTAAGTAAAATTATTATGAGATTTAGGCAAGAAGAAGAAGACGACCGTAGATTTAGCGTGAGGCAAGAGTAGGAAGATAATGATGGAACCAAAATTTCGTATTATTTTCTATTTTATTATTAGGTAGGTAATCCACAAAAACAAATTTGTATTTTATTTTTACGATAACGCAACTCCGGTCCCGAACATACAGGCACCGCATAGTTTGGGGGCCACTGTGAACTGTAATAATTCTGATAAACTCAGCTCCTGTTACCGATATATAACTATGTTATAACTACATTTAAGAAAGCACTTGTAACAATGGTTAAATAAAGCTATTATTATTATTATTATTTGATAGCAAAAATATTGCTTTCCTGTCATGGAAGGTAACATAATAAAAACTTGCATCAAAAATTTTGGAAGCTACTTAGAGATTTAACGTAAACTCTGCGTTGGAACTACCTCGGGTCTCTGTGAATGTGGTCAGCTTGCACTATGAGGCTAATGGCTTGCAGATGGAGTTGAGAGATTAGGTGTCTGTAGAAAAACATGAATTTCAGTTTTGGATGATTCTCAGTTCTCCATATTGTTGGATAATAGATATTGTGATATCGAAAGGAGATCGTATGAGTTATTTTTTTTTTAGGTAGCGGACTAGCATGTAAAATATACTTTTAAGGATTTTGAATTATTAGAATAGGTTTCAAAATTTGTAGAAAGAAAAAAATTTGTTATTTTTCAGTGTTGAAGTGATTTTTGTAATGAAATATAGTATTGCGAGCAAAGAAAAATATAGAAGTGTGCCGTCCTTTGTCTTTTCCTTATACATGAAGCCTATCAAAAGCTGAGCTACGCATCAATATAGTCAACACTATAAAAAAAAACAGATGCAGTAGAAAGTTTGTGTAAATTTTTGAACAAATTGTGTTCAATGGAATTTACCCATTGATTAATTGACACAAATCAGCCGTTCTCTACATTTTACCGACATAAAAGAAAATAAACGGTACTAAACAGCTGTATTTTTGTAATATTTCTGTGAAGATCCTATTGTAAAAGTAGACCAATTTCTATTATCCCTTGTAAGAGTAACGATAAATTAAAAGAATAAGGTGTTTTTAGTATGTTGGTGGGCAGAAAGAAGTATGAGTACATAAATCTATATATAGAGGGTTATTTGTAAAACACCAACAATCTTAAAGGAATGTCTTACTAATATCATAAACAAGTTTTTTATTTAATCTTCTTCTTCCTGCCCTTGTCCCATCTTATTTGGGGTAGGCGCAATACGTTTTTTTCTTCCATTTTACCCTGTCACTCGTCATGCTATCATTAACTTTCTTTTCTTTCATATCATTCTTCACGTAATCCATCCATCTTTTCTTTGGTCTCCCTCTCCCTCTCCACCCATCCACATGTATACTCATAACTCTTTTGGTAACATGCATTTCATCCCTTTCCATCCAGAATAACAACTTCTGGTACTAAAGTGCCGAAAATATTGTTTTAAAATGTACAAACGCTGTTTAATTGTAGCTTCCTTTTAGCTAATCTTCTGTTTATTTTGTTGGCATTGTGCCAAATACGTAGACAGGTTCGCTCCCCGTACAGGGACCTTATGTCGACACCTGGATTCTGGCAGGTGTATCTATTCCTTTAGGAATAAGATGAGTTCCACGTATATGTTTCTTATACTCATCTAATGCAGATATTTTGATATGAATATCATATTCATATCAAAATATTTGCATTAGATGAGTCTCACGTAAATGTTATTGATTTTATGATGATATTCATTTTTGCATTTTTTAAAATCTATCTTTATTAGTTGACAATAGTTTGGTCATAAAAGCCCTCACCAGCCCAGCAGTGGGAAAAATTAAGAGGCCAAAACTTCCTCGCAACTATTTCAAAACATCGTAATTTTTTGCCCTGCTGTGTTGCATAGACAAAATTCTATAGAAATCTACGTAAGTCTGTACTAAGTAGGATACTTTTTCATAAGATACAGACAGGTGTTCTATCTTGTTTAGGAAAGGACAAAAAACCCGAATTATAATTATTGTAATTTTTTTTGTTTACCACATCTTAAGTATATAAGACAATTTTGTATGCCAGGTACAAACTACCTAATGAATACATAAAATATAGCCTGTGTCGCTTAGAAATAAAACCGCTTTCTATTGGTGTAAAATGTTAACAATCAGACCAGCCTGCGAAACGTTTGTAACTTGGCTAGGGACCAAGTTACAAACGTGTCGCTTGCGTTGAACGCTTCGACTTGACCTTGCCGCCAATTCTTTTGTTTTGACCACGTGACGGCGCATTGAGGCGACGTCATTCCCGTACATTTGAAGCTTTCTACAAGCGTTAACTATTGCAGATTAGCAACTTGGCTTGGGGTACAGTACTTCCAGAGATTATCTCCTACAAACAAAAAAATATAAAAAAAGTTTACCTCTTTATACTCGTAATACTAGTGTAGATTATACTAGCTGGCTCAGCAAACGATGTTCTGCTTTATAAATCATCATAGAAAACAAATAGTGGGTGGGAGTAAAAAGTAGCTTATGATCTATTTTCAGATCTACAAAAATACACAAAACAGTTTTTATAGTCAAGCAAGTTCAAGAATAGACATTGTGACATGAGATTTTTATATTATAAAACTTAGAAGCACCATTCAACAAAAGATAAACTTAATAAAGCAGAAACAAACCCGAATAAAAATAGACGAAACATCTAGATTCCAGTAATCCAGACGACATTAACAAGCAATTTGGGGGAACATCCCCGATCTCTGATAGACCACGTTTCTGATCTCCATCGAGCCACCGATTACGACTGATACAAGATTAAAAGAGGTGCGAAAGGCCTCTCACACGAGCCCTCTCGTAATTTATTAGATCCTTTCAGATAACGCACATGTAGCCTTTGTTCTATAACATGAGCGATTTGTTATAAATATTCTTTTGTTTTTAGTATGGGCTTTTGTATTGTTGCCTGTAAATATTTTTGGCCATTATTCGGTTACCGAAAGTTGTTGGTCTTGGTTTATAAATATAGAGATTTAAAAAATCTTAGAATGAAAAATCTATTCATCCATCCATCAGTCTTTTTAATGTTCCCACTGCTGGGACTCAGGCCTCCTCTCTAGGAAAGGGAGCCGTAATCCACCACGCAGGCCCAGTGCTGGTTGGTGAATGTCACAAGTCTTCGAATTTATGGTTCTAGGGCATGCCGGTTTCCTCACGGTTATTTCCCTTCGCCGTTTTGAGAGCAGTGGTAATGAAATAAATTACACAAGGTAATGCGCCTGGCTGGGTTCGAATCCGCGACCTACAACTCGTATGTCGAGGCCATTATCACTCGGCCACCACTGCTCTCTTAAAAATGAATGATGAGAATGTAAAATAAGGCATTAAGTCCGCCTTTGTATCTGTGCTTTGCATAAAGTTCCAGTAAATAAATAAATAAAATAAAAGTATTTAATTTATTTTAACAGCAGCTGCACGCGGTTTAGCCCGCGTGAGAGTTAAAAATTAGCCCCAGGGAATATATTATCCATCTTGTATTATTCCAAGAAATGGGCTACCCATGCACCAACTTTCATCGAAATCTGTTAAGCCGTTCGTGCGTGAAAAAGGAACGAACATAGGTACACATACACACCTTTATAATACTCGTGTAACTCAAAATCAAACTCAAAATTATTTATTTCACATAGGTAGCTCTATGTAAAATAAATGGCGCTTATAAAAACGGCAGAAGCTAACGCACGGTTTCAATTAGCATAACTAAGATATTAGAAATATTTATTATTTCCTTCAATTATGTAATTATTAGAACTTTTTATCTTAAAATGTATATACCTATTTTATTTCTTAAAAAACAAAAACTCCTTTAAGGTCTTTGTAACAGCGGGTACGCATATTTCGTCGTCCAACGTCTGGCTAATAAGCCGAGAGCACAAATACCGACGTAGCTATTGAAATGTAAAACATTTAATTAAATAAAAACGAAACACTCCATTGTATTTTATTCTGTTTTTTTTTTTCTTCCGAAAGTGGGTATTGATAAAAATGGGTTTCCTACTTGATTTCAAAACTTGATGATTTGTTTTTTATTATATTGAACATGGTGTGTCGATATTTCAGTTGTACGATTTTGTACTTCATCGATACTTTATTAGTGCGATCTAACGTTTGTGCGAAAAATCCTAATGCAAAAAACTCTACAGTTCATTACTTTGGTAATTTATTAGTTCGATAATAATATGTTGGTTCGAAACGCTTACTTTTTCGCGATATTATATAAATAACTTTATTTAGTATTATAGACGGAAACACATTCCATTGATTTGATAAATAAAAAAACTTTTTTATTACATTTCTTTTTGATGACTGAAATTTTATTGATTTTTGGAGATAGGCTGCACAAGGATTTTGTATGTATATATATGTATACCCTAAGTAGCCCGCATCAGTCCACTTTATGGAAGACCTTATCAACTCTGCGTCTTCCGGATTCAGTCACCACATTAGAACCTTTTGGCCCCATCGACCATTTGTTCTGGGGTGGCCATTTTTAAAAATTCGTCATTCCAACACGATCACATTGACATTTTGGTAAAAGTTCGTAATCTGCTAATTCATAATGATCGATCATTGACCGGTCAGTGGTATCGTAATAGGGTTGTGGTAGATTGATAATATCGAGCATATTAAAACCAATAACTGCACAATAACGTTCTAATGATAGAACACTGATATTTACTTGTCAAAATGTACGAGATTACTATTCTACGAGTATGCCACTTCTTTCAATGGCGTGTCAGTGGTTGACCATTAGAAAGTCATAATGACGCCATTTTATTAGTAGATTACCAAACTTGTCAAAATCACAATTTTGACATCTATGATAGACCATTCTGACACTATTGTAATAGCAGACTTGAGGCCCTGTGAGCAATGTGCGCAGCCCACCGCCGCTACCACTGGGTGTTTTTAATATAGTGCGGATTTCATTACGGATTTTTTGATGATGACGAATGTTTTTAATATAATTCTGATTTGCTCAGCATGCGTAACCTCCGCAATCGTCCTTTTCATAAAATTATTTATTGTAATGCGGGGAATAAGCACGCGGGACCCGTGCGGGGCGGAATCAAATGCGTGATGAAATCCGCATGATAATTAACAACACTCAATTTGGAGATTCTTCATACTATGTCGGCTACCTTGGTTCTCTTGCGGGTATCTTTTTTACTGATCTGATCATGCAAAAAAAAATGCAGCATATTTGAAAAATATAGATAGAATAGAATAGAATAAACTATATTGTATACCAAAAAGTAACAAGACATAAACACAAACTTAAACCTATGGGTACAATGGCGATCTTATCGCTGACAGCGATTTCTACCAGACAGGATGACCTTAGATAATTTATCGAATTGCTTAATATTAAAATTCTAAAACCCTCCTCTGAATTGCAGACCTGAGAAAACCGAAACCTCGCCCTGCGAAATATACTCAGATGCTTTACTACCTTGCCAAAGATATTATTAGTAAGCAGAAGTTATTTGCTAACTGTTCTATTGCCAGACACCACATGGCTAGAATTATACGCACTTCAACAAAAACAGTGTCCACTTGTGTTTCTACCAACTTTCTGTGAGGACATCTGCGGCTCTATAAAAGAGTACGACAAAGTTTGTATGATAATGTCACACGACTGCTGTTTCTTTTGTCTTTTCTTGTTCATTCCAAATTGAATCGTATGAGGCTACATAATATATATGACTAAAATTGATATGCACATTTCCATTTGATAATAAATTATTCAATAGCGTCATGGCGTAATTTATACAATTATTATTATAGACTTTTTCTCGACCAAGAAAATAAACATAATTAATTTCAAAATAGATTATAAAGTTATGTAAATTACTAACTAGAAAGTCATCCCAAGGGCATATATAAAAGAGGACAACCCAGAAAAAAATATCAGAAAACTATCCCATGGACATGGTCCACCCGTGCGCCAAATTTCATTTAAATTCGTTCAGTCGTTTGAGCGTGAAGAAATAATAAACATACACACAAGCTCACAAACTTTAACTTTTATAATAGCAGTGTGAATAAGATTTAGATATTTTAACAAAAAATAAAGGACGTAAAATAATATAATAAGGAAAATAAATAAATTATTACACTAACGAAAACAAGTCGCTTTTAGCAAAACAGTGCAAATAAAGTCTAAAGTACAAACTCACGAAAAAATGCAAACGCTGCAAGCTTTTATGTTGCATTTTTTAAAATGAAATGACAGAGCTTAACTCAAGAGAACACTTCGTTTCAAATGAAAAGTTTATTAAAATACACACCAGAGTGTATAAAAAGAAATCTTGAAGAATGTGTTTAAAACAAGTTGTTTTTGAAGTCTTTTTCAGTCAGTATCTACAAGGTATTGACAAAACACAAACATTTATTCTTACAATAAATTTCTCTACCTGTACCTACTGTTTATTATACTAGACCCATACAATTTTTTTAATGTTTTTTTTTTCTGCCAGAATTAGGTCAATTGAATTAAAAATCATTTGGGGTATCTGAGGTTTATGGACATTTAACGTTACACGTTATAAAATATATAGGTACTCGCCAGGGAAATTTATTGTTTATGATTTTGACCCGCTACTCTGGAATGATGACATTTCTGGATAGTAATAGTCAATATGCAGGCTGTTTTTTTTTTTAATTTACTGAATTCATTAATTTTTAGGTTTAATAATCAAATGCGAAAGGTTTTTAAATTTTCTTCATTAACAACGAAGTTATAAAGCTGCTTATAAGGAAGAGTAGTTCGACGTGGTCTTAGACGACGGAATATGTCCAAAATAGACATAGATATACATTCTTATTACTTTATTCCATAAAATTCAAACTATTTTTACTTTTTAAATTGTTTTTATTCAAATTCTATTATATCACAAGAATTTGCAAGTTGCTGAAGATTCGGACACAATATATTCGAACACCACCAAATGTATTGAAGCTGTTTAGCATAGTTAGATAAAAAATGTTTTAATTTTTAGATACTGTGTCCGAACATATTGCGTCCAAATCACCAAGTAAGCCGAATTTGCTTATAACCAAATTAATAATTATTATAATTACAAAATAATTATCGTAAAACAAGCAAAATTCATTTACTTCTCGAATTGCTCGCACAAAATTGATGAATAACAAATATTTCCAGTAGATAATTGGTGTGCCTACACACGATTGGTACGAAAAAATAATTACCTAACTCACAAGCCGTGTCCGATTTTCGAACCCTCGTTAATTAGACAAACATCTTGTGAAAATTGAATATTGGGTGTGAGGAGGGAATTTTGTCGGATATCTATTCGAGTATATGGGTGAGGCATCTCTGCCTTATCATCATCATCATCATCATATCAGCCGAAAGACGTCCACTGTTGGACATAGGCCTCCCCCAAGCGGAAATTCTCTGCCTTATAATACTTTATTTTTTCTTCAGTGCCAGTGTTTTTTGAATCGCACTATTTAGTGCTTTAAGATCACTTGAGGCAATGGTCCCATTTACTCTGATAATTGTCTTCTTGGCTCTTGTTTCGTTCTGTCAAAACAATACCTACGTCTTTGATCAGAATATGATTCTCATACTGCAATGCTTCATGATCCACTTTTGAGGACACCATTGCAATTAACTGAGCTGTTTCAGGTCAGTGATTACTAAGTTCAAGTTTATTATCTATCCGAAATCATTATCATCCTAAATTGTTCTCAACTACCTTGGTATCGGCTTCCTGTCTAAGCCAAGTGTAGCTGAATATCTGTGTTTTACATTGAGCAACTGCCTGTCAGAAACCAGTTACTGGGCAACACGATACTTCTTGGATAGACTGATGGTCCGACTTTCTGGCATTTGATTACCTGCCCCCCTAGCCAAGTTACAACCGTCTCGCTTGCGCCGAACGCTTTGATTTAACCTTGCCGCCAATTCTTTTGTTCTGACCACGTGACTGAGAGTTAAGACGACGTCATTCCCGTACATTTGAAGCTTTCTACAAGCGTTAGCTATTGCAGATTAGCAACTTGGCTAGGGGTACAGTAACGACTATCAAATATCTACGAATGACAACCAGAACCAAGCGCTTTACTTGCTTTTCGAGGCACGGGATGTCAGTTATGTCCTACATAAACTTACAAAAGTACATATGAATTGAAAAATTCACTTTTTAATTGCCCGGTTTCTTTAAGGGCCAAGCGCCCGAAAAGAGCCATAAAACAGTGATTTTCTGAGGCCTACTCCTCCGTAACGGCTAGGTCAATTGGTTTGAAAAAAATATATGTTTATCATAGATTCATGAACAATAATATCATTGATTTTTTCGTGCAATTAATACTTTTGTCAAAAAAAAATATTTAGCAATTTCGCAAATTTTCGTAACTTCTCCCTACTCCTTCGAAACGGCTTGGACCTTTAGAAACATTTTTACACATAAAAATTGGTGGTTAAATATTCTTCAAAGTGAACATTTCATATGTAAATCAATCAATATCTCGCAGAGAAAATGGATTCAAAGGGCTTTTCGGGCGCTGGTGGCCGCAAATAAATGCACAGATTTGCGTACTGCCGCCTAGGCGAGTGCGAGAGTTGCGTTCACATAATTTCGGCCAGATGGTTCATGGAACTATACGCCTTAAGCACTGGTTCATCATAACTTTTCGTTCGTTAGATTGTTTTGAAATCTAGACCACTAATAACATCAGATCATCGTTGATCTTAATCCTGAACGGGCCATTAGACATCAATAAGAATCCATTTGCCAGACGGTACCCTACAATAATTTAGAAGACGCAGTCCTCAACAACGATGATTATTCTTATAATTACGTAATCGAAAATTGCTCAGATTCTATCTATAGAACCATTAGTAGATACACACATTCCAGAAAAAGATTTATATGAACAATAAATCCATTCCTGGAATCTGCTTGCAATAACTGTATCACAAAAGAACCATTATAATTTTCAAACAGTGCTGAGCTACTAGACAACGTGCTATATAATATTAACGTTCTTATTTCCGCCATATTAACAACATTGAGACAGGCCAGTCATAGACTACACATCGATTATATTAGCATAATATATGTTTTGTCTACACGCTAGACAAAATAGAATTACGTATAATACTGCCCAGACAGTACGGATATCAATGTTGAAAATTTATTAGATTTGTAATTATTGTATATATGTATATGTCACCGGATTAGCCTAACAATATGATTGTAATAAAGAACAATGGTCAATCTTCTAACATGCTTAGTCTGTATAAAATTAATAAAACGTAAATTGATAAAACATACATTATATCGTTTGATTTGTCTGAATTAATGTTACTAAGTATGCCATTCAGTATATTTTTAAAGGTACGAAGAAAGTAATACCTAAATTATTAATATGTTTTCTTTTTTAAAGTTGAGTGTCCTACTTAAAAAACCACCACACCACACCACCATTACCAAAAAAAAAGCTAGAAGCGGCCACAAAAAAAGCTAGAAGCGGCTAAAAAAATAAAGCTGAGGCGAGCGACAGCTTGTGGCTGGAGAAGCTAGAAGCGGCTTTTTTTGTGGCCCGTGGGCGGGGGATACTAATTGGTTTTATAGTAATTTGTGTAGCATTTTAAAAAAGTTGTCAAATATAGTTTTTGGCGTTATTTCTTCGAGTGAAGTACAGCGGCTTTTTTAATTATTCAAAGAATGATTTCTCTGAATGTGTACAACCATATCCAAAGTAACAACGCTTATAATGTTTTAAGGTTTATTGTAAACTAATGCATTTTGCAAATTTCCATTGACAAATATATCAAACCAAATATAACCTATTTAGATTGGAGCCTGAATACTGCAGGGTAAATGCCATCTTATCCCTTGTCCATGGTAGTGTAGGATTTTGCCAGTAGTTGAGCCCTTCCAGTTATCTTTATCATAGTATCCCGCAATGTCGTCATATACATAAATAATGACTTCACGTTTCCTGTCGACTTTACTTCATAAACTACTTATACGCTTAAATGTGCACATATTTTTAAACTTACTCTTTGTAAAACTTCGCCTCTACCAGGTGTGACTAAATATCTTCTACATTCTCTTTTGTCTTTTAAGTTTGCTTACTTAGAACTCCATGGAATTGTTTTCGATATTTTTTCGTAATTTCATGAGACATCAATGTCAAAGTCTAGTTACTCATTACTCTATTACTCTAGATATTGAAATTGTATCTGAAAGATTTAACTCAACCAAAAGTTTTGTGTAGGTAATTTTAATGTAATTTTTTTTTATTTTATGTAGCTTGATTTTAATTTATTTTAAATACGTTAGTCATTTATCTACAGCTCTTTAGAAAAAGTCAAAGAGTCGGTCAGCACTATCGACTGGTCAATGAGTTGAGTGATAGACTTGTATTTATAAAAGTATTTAAAGATAATCGACATAAGTGTACCTTTTTTTTATGGTGGGAAAAATATTGACATCCCCCGCCCTCGGGCGGAGCGGGAGATAGTGTCAGACTCTTGCTGACTAAAAGCCCCACCCCGTTCCTTCTAGCCGTCATACCGGGGCTCGAGCGCCCTTTCGGATAACCCTGCCCCAGTAGGCTTCGACCCGGCTGGGTCCCTGCTGTTGCTGACAACTCCTTGAGACGCGCGGGAACAGTGCGCGTCGTTGACGACTTGGGCTTGATCCGGACAGTTACAGGACGGCCGGACAGTGAGCTACCCAATGCTCACTGTCCGCAAGCCGGCGCCTACGTTGGCCGGAAATCGGAATCAGAATCCCGGCGGCGGCGGCGGCGATAAAGCCTTTGCCTGATGCGTTCGGCCTCCTCCTTTGCGAGCATTACTGCTTCGCAGAAGTCGGCGACCGCCTGCCACTCCTCCTCGCTCCGGACCATGGCCTCAACCAAAGCCCGGCGCGAGAGATCTCCGCCGCCGATCGCCCTTACGAGGGCACGGCGATGTTCCGCCCAAGCAGGGCACACCTCGACTGTGTGCTCCACCGTGTCCTCCAGGCGTTCCGCACAGTGGCGACACCCGGGCGTCACCTCCGCATGAATCCCGTGCAGGAAACTCCCGAACGAACCATGTCCGGTGAGTACCTGCGTCATGCGAAAGGTAAGGACGCCGTGAGGTCTTTCCAGCCACGCCTCAAAGAGGGCACTTACCGCCATGATTGTGGCGTGCCCAGCACTGGGTTACGATAGTCGTTGACGCCATTCCACGGTGGTAGGCCAGCCAGAAGGCTCACCGCGACATAAGTGTACCTAGTATACCTACTAGCTATTTTATAATTATTAAGTTCTACGACATAAGTAGACGTACAAACCATCGAAGGCCCCAAAACTAGCCTGTCAAAGATTAAACATTTGACGTGATAGCGGAACTTATAAGTAACTGAAAGAACGATCGATCTCCTCACACACACTACCAAACCATCTTACATCACAGAGAAACACAACAAGATTCAAACCATTATCTCAATCCCGTCATAAAACATTTATCACTTAATGCAAACTGAAGTAAAATAATTAAGAGTCAACATCATGGTAATGGAGTCACAATCGTAGCGCCGGAGACTAATGCTGACTTATGTCGTGTATAGTAATTATGTGATGCTCGTTAAAGCCGTGCTGACGTCGACCCTGACGTGTAGCCCCCCTGACGTGGGGTGCTAGGGTAGGCACGGCCGAGTCAGCACATGACGTGTTTTGTTTCAGAATGGACCTGTTTAGAAAAGGTCTTAATTAGACAGGGATTTATGTAAATTGAAGTTACTTAGATTGGTGTACTTAGATTTGTAAAGAAATGAGATTACAGTGTGTTCTTTTTGAGACAATTTTGGCCTATTGGTAAAGCTCATTATGAAAATGAAAGGGAAATTCGTGATATTGAAGATATAGTTGAAAGATGTCACTGCTATAGTGAAAAACTATATAATAGCCAGCGACTTACACAATGTACACCGTGCCTAAACTAGAGCCATATGGATTTAGAGACTCGTTTAACTTTCGGGGATATCAGTAGCCCTTGCAACGCTGAAGAGAAAAACCTCAGATCTTGACTCGATAATAGCTTGAAAGCTCAGGATCCTGGGCGATAGAGATATTGACTTGCATTACATCTGAGAATGATTGATGATGTCCAAGCTGTTGGCAAGACTGTAGAGAAGGACAGTAAAGAGTTTAGAGCTGTAAACAGGGCCTAAATAAATGTGATGGGTGTCAACTGCTATAACTCAATCTATCCGGCACACTGAATCTGAAAATGGTCAAAGAGTTTTGCTACAGTACAGTAAAAAAATGGGTCAAGCGAGCAGGAGACGAGACGACGTATTGAGATGGCAAAGAGCGCTATGTTTCAACTAAATTGTATCCGAACCGACAGGAATACCTCTATAATAACCTAGAGAAAGCTTGTCTCCACTCTTATGTTCTCCATTTTTCTTTATAATATTAATATTTCTTTATTATCAAGCAATTAAGGTCCATAGATATAATACATAATATTACAACCTTATAAACAAAGTAACACCGGCGTCGTGTTCCACTGCGTGGTGTCGCGTAGCTGTCCTCGGAAGCGATACACGACACCTTTCGGCCAAAAGTCCTCCCTCAAAAAGGTCTGTAGATGGTGGGTTGGAACTCGTATCACGAACTTAATTTATATATAGTACAGAGACCTGAACCCTTAAAAAGCTGATCGCTACCGGATGGACGGTTTTATGATATAATGATGGAAAAAAATGCTTATGATTCATAGCATCAGTTCAACGATTTCATAAAAGCCGAACTCGAAACACCTTTAGATTTGTCACAAGATCAGCTTTGTATACTCTAGCCACGTTGCCAAAAATAGAGGCGATAATCTAGAAAAGATCGTTTTCAAAAAGATCCAGAGTCAAGAACCCTTAAAATTAGCCAGATCAATTCCATACCACACTAGAGACCACAGTCTATGACTCCATTAACAACGGCGAAAATAGGACAACAGGGCGAAATATGGAAGTTATTTTTCAAGGTTACGACCTTTACGATTGAGGACAGATGACGTAAGGAGGAGGTTACGCACAGTTGAAAGTCGGTGAGAGTTTAATCGTTGACACATGATTAGGTTTTGGGTTATCTTAAGGGATTTATCTAATTTTAGAATTTAATACATTATATTAATTCGGAGGTACTATCTGTTTTGCAAGCGACCTACACTTCCGACTGCTACTTAAGTCTGGCAATTCTTCGAGCTATATCGGTAACCGACCTCCGAACATAGCACTTTCCATGGCTCTTTAATTAAATGTCTAATATTACTTCAAATGGTGTGTAATTGAGTCTGAAACATACAGTGAAACCTAGATCAACCCGAAGACTGGACTTCGGGTTGATCCTAGGATACACCGTATCAGCAGACGAAATCAAACCTCCGCAACATAAGATAGACGACATTGTGACATTGACATTGACATTGACAACTATCCCCAAAGTGGTGACCCGACGTGATTCTGCCCAGCTACTGTACATTGAACAGTTCAAATTAGATACTGAAAACAGTACCTAACTCAAACACTCACCTTTTGGCCTCAAGTACGATACAACCATTTCTTTCAGTAGACTCTTCAGGTGTCGTTTATATGAAACACTGTTTATCTAACTGTCGACACCAGATCGGGAAGTGTTCCATTAGGCGTATAACATAAGTCTAGTAGCATTATTGTCGCAACGAGTGACATAAAGAACGTTTTATGGTATGGTGTAGTTTTTGGAGTCCTTCCATGAGTGGGTGAATAAAATTATTGGTATTGGCTTTTATTTTTAGATGTTTTAGGTAAGATGTTTCGTCTTTAAGGTTTTAAATTTGGCGTAGGTACGATCGAGGTCATTTCTATCTGCTTACTTAAAAACATTTGCTTGAATCCTGCGGCGCGGCGGCAAACAAAACCCTTTGAAGTTTTCGCTTCGAGGGCAAGCAAAAATGAGCTTAGCTGTTGTCAGGCGGAAGTGTCTTTGATGGTACCTACGCATGGCGTGATAATGCAGACTAGATTTTCAAAGAAATTGTTCTACTTACTAATTAATCTTTACTTATATTAAACCAGTTTTCATACCTACAGTAGAATTTCTATACGCTCTTTATCCAACTTGTGTTCCTTAAAAGCATCTCCATATATTCAGAATTTATTATTTCACATTGCACGTCTTTTTTTGGGAAGAAGCTCTTATTGTACTGATTTACAACATAATCGAATTCAAAACGCATACATTTTGTGCATAAGAAGTCGAATTCCCTGCCGGAGTCAGTGTTTCTTAATAGACCTGGGGGTCTTTAAGTCAAGAGTGAATAGGTTTCTTCTAGGTAAATGTGCTAAGTCATCGCTAAAAGCTTGAAGCAGGCCAATTGGAGCGCCGAACGTCATAAACGTAAAACACTACGCACTCATTCATAGCATAGCATAATAGCATCAGCCTTATAATATCCCCAATGCTGGGACTCAGACCTCCTCTCTAGGAAAGGGAATGGGCCGTAATCCACCACGCGGACCCATCGCGGGTTCTGTAATGTCACACGCATTCCAATTTTTGGTTCTAGGACATGCCGTTTTCCTCACGATGTTTTCCTTCACTGAATGATGAAATAAATTACACAAAGAAATGCGGCTGGCTGGGTTTGAACCCGCGACCTATAACTCGTAAGTCAGGGCCAATACACTATTATAGTTGCCATCACGGATCTTGAACGCTCGGCGTCAGAGTGTGGATCACTTTGCGCATTCCATACATTGGCGAGCCAATCGTCTTCGTTGTTAGATACATGCAGCAACGCAGTGAACGAATTAGTAGTGACGTCTATGACGCGATGGCGCGCTTCGCACCACTAAAGAGACTAAATATTTGACTTCTACGCAAGTGTTTAAGATCTGTGATGGCAACTGTACTAGGCATTCAAAACTCTAAAAATAACCAATAATATTTGGCTTAAGTACGCACCACGCAGTCTCTATCAATTCTTTATGTGTTGCCAGTTAAGCCCACATCCAGATCAAACGGCTCCCAGCACCTTTCACCTGGCTCTTTTAAAGGCAATAACGCGAAAACCGTGATAGCCTCTGAATATTTTATGTTACTTCTATCCTTAGAGCTATCAATACTGTATGGGGATACGTTTCCTGAACGCGCTATCAATATTTTACAAAGATACATAACTCACTACATGCCTGTATGAAGTGCGAATGTTAGTGAAATCGAACTTTTCTTAAAGATTATCAAGGTTCTTTGGTCTAGTCGTGTAGTTGGAGCGAGAGGGAGTGACAGCCTTTTAAGTACTTTTTTAAATCCACCTTTTTATGGTGGGTAAAATCATCCAATGACAACCCCCGCTCTTGGGCGGAGCGGGAGATAGTGTCAGACTCTTACTAACTAAACGACCCACCCCGTTCCTTCTAGCCTTCATACCGGGGCTCGAGTTTCCTTTCGGATAACCCTGGCCCCAGTAGGCTTCGACCCGTCTGGGCCCCTGCTGTTGCTGACAACTCCTTGAGGCGCGCGAGGACAGTGCGCGCCTTCGACGACTTGGGCTCGGTCTGGACAGTTACCAAACAGTCGGAGAGCGAGCTTTTTAAATCCAATAAACCTGTGTTCCTTCCGTTTCCCTTTGCTTTCCAGGGCTACAGAAACTCTCTAGAACAATATTGCAGCGTTGGTGTAGGTAAAGCTGATAATGAGATCATTTTTATTTTGAGGTTAAAAATCGTCAAGTACTACTTACGCTCCAAGTGGAGCAACAGGGAGTGTTAAACTTTTACTAATACCCACCTGTGTTTTTTCACTTGCCTTTTGCATTCATGGACCACGGTCCACGGTCCAAGGGCAAGTTGCCGAGGCAATTCTTACAAGTATTGGACAGTGTTATTGAGTTCTACCTTAAAAGTTTCGGTAACAGCTCAGAGCTTAAATCTCAGCCCATTTGATAGCTTTATGCTCACACCCTATTACATGGAATTTTGACAAAACAGATTAAAAATCAGGTGTCCTACAGGTACTTTCATTATCATCATCATCATTTCAGCCGAAAGACGTCCACTGTTGGACATAGGCCTCCCCCAAGTGTCGCCATAATCAACGGTCCTGTGCTTCTCGCATCCATCGGATTCCCGCAACTCTTACCAGGTCATTATAAACACGTGCTTATTTCAATAAAACTTTAGTAAAGAAACTAAGCTCAATCACTAGTAAATATTTGTATACTTAGGTAATAAAACAATTTTATCACATAATATTATTGCGCAGAGCTGACCTGGCTTATCCGCAAAGAATTTTTCATTAGTAATGTGATATTTTGCTCTGAAATGTACCTGGAAAATAATAATGGCATCCTATGATTTTTCCACTATAGGACCTAACTCTTCTATAGAGCGTTGAGTACTACATAAACACACAATGTTTTTCTTTTAGCAAATTGGCTGAAAAATACGTCTAAAAAATTATATAATATGATATGTGCCTAATTAAATATGTGCTGCCGAACTACGCTTGGAGCATATATTTCGGCACGCTTTATGTCCTCGAACTAGGTTTGCTGAACAAATGGTATTAAAAAAAAAAATAAGTCTTAACATACTAAGTAAAGAAAAACTAAAATAAAAATATTTGTAAATGATACATGTTTAATGATGTCTCACCACAGAAAAAAAGAAATAGGACTTATAGGAGTTTTCGATTTTAAGTCGATTCTAAACTAAATTACTGACAAGTTTTCTAAAACTCAGCGTCTTAGCTTTCGAGGCAAAAATAAACCGACAAACTTCAAGATTAGTTTAAAACGCCTACACCTTTCTAATGAGCTAAATGTTTAAGCGAACCGTATCCTTTAAACTTTTACAGAAATATACTCGTAAAAATAACTGGAAGACATTTTAAATTATTCCACTTCATTTTCACCCAAGCCTAAACGTTCTCGTGTAAATAAAAATCAAGCAATCAGAGTGAAAAATTGTCGGGTTTTTGTTCGTATAAAATTAAATTATTCCAGTCATTGGGTTGCAATGTACCGAGCCGGCCAATTTAAAGCTACAGTATCAATATTTTGTTTTACTGACTGAGTTTAATTCGACCTTCTGCCATTAAATAGTTTCGACGCCTATCAATAAGCTTTGTGGCAGAATTCAGGAGAAAATTCAACGTCAGAATGACGCCTTGTTTTTGTTCAGTTTACTACATCATCATTTCGATCAAAAGCCGTTTACTGGTAGATTTTGGGTTCCCCAAGAGTGACCGTAATGCAGGCGAGGCGGTCGCGGTCACGTCGGTTGGTAATGCCAGCAAAGGAGGCGGCTGCAGGCGCCAGTACAGTAGGCGCGGGCTTGCAGACGGCGAGCAATGGATAGCTCGCCGGTAACTCCAACTATCTGGTAACTATCCGAACCGAGCCCAAGTCGTCAACGGGGCGTATTGTTTTACGCGCGCCTCAAAGAGTTGTCAGTAACCGTTGGGGCTCAGCAGGGTCGAAGCCTGCTCGGGCCACGGTTAGTGCTTAAGAGATGCCCGGGGCCCTGGAACGATAGCAAATAAGGAACAGGAGTGGGTTTTTAGTCAGTAAAAGTCTGAAACTATCTTCAAGAGCAGGGGATGTCAATGGTTGATTTTCCCACCTAAAAAAAAAACCGTAACAACCGGCCCTGTGCGTGTCGCATCCATCGAATTCTCGTGACCCTCACCAGGTAATTACTCACTTAAATTGTTTGTCTACTTTTGAAGAGATGGGGAAGAATCGTCAAACTTTTGAGGTAGATGGCTGGGCACATTGCTTGCAGATCAGATGGTCGATGGAGGACGCAGCAATAGCAGGCCAAGGCAGCACAAGGTGGATCGATGACCTGGTCAGGATCGCGGGAATCTATTGGATGCGAGGCATACATAATTGGTAGTTCGTTGTGATGACCCTTTGTCCAGCAGCGAACGTCTTTCGGGTGAAATGATAATGATGATGATGGAGAAATAAGTATAATTATTATTAGACTGCATAAAAGAGAAGGGTTTTCGTTTCTGTGGCACAATGTGGGCCTTCATATTTTAATACACCACTAATTTATAATTAGTACCTACAAATACTTAAACGGCTTATTAGAAAAGGCCTTGTTATTATTTAAGTAAAGTCTCAATAAATAATATTCATAAACAGCAAAGTTTGTGTTTGTCCCAAAATGTCTCTCAATTTATGGAAATATTGTGCAGGTTATTAATTATTAATGAATAAAAGACGATTTAATTGAAAAAACACTGCTCGCAGTATTTTCTATTAGCAATTGTTATGTATGATTGAATCTATGATGAATTTACCTTTTCGTGGTTAATTTTAGGATTTCGGTTTTTTCTACTTTTGAATACAAAAATATGATCAGTAACGGGTACAGATACAGTCCAATTTTTTTGTGTACTAATTAAAAAGTAGGGGTGTATACTCATTTTTTTTTTTGCTTATATTTACCTTCTTTGACGCAGCCGTGAGGGAAACGCAATGTGTTCGTGCTTTTTTTTTAATGATTGTTATATTTAAATATTTTTTGTTATCCTTCTTTTAGAAGTAAACCTCATAAAGAGATTATGTTTATTTTAATGAAAATTTAAACGTATATTTTTATTATTCAAGCCAACCGACTGCTGTTCATATTGTAATGCTAGGAGATTTCGCTATCCTAACGCGAATATAGGATTGGTTATTCAGATCTACAGTGTCATTGGTGGGACACTTTCTGTACTAAACAAGTAACCACACATATATATATATATATATATATATATACATATACACTCGTACAAAGAGCCTCTAACTAGTTAGTTTATGTAGAGATTTAATCCTTCATGCAAGTATGTTATAGCAGTAGTTGTTAGGAATTGTTGCTCTACGGTTTTTTTTAGGAAAAATCAATATGTCTAACCTTTTCTTAACTATTTTTGATTGAAATCTATAAATTAATACTTTCCCTAGGCTTCATAAAATGTTTTTCTCGCTTGCTTTTCAAACCGGAGGCTTGTCCGCATAGATTAAGAATTTAAGAATTTATTTCAATAAAATCATTTTGCATTTTTAATAAAAAGGTGTGATAGTCCTATTCTGTTTTTAAATACAATTTAAATTCAAATGACACTTCGATTCTAGAATTTTTTTGTTGTAGCTAAAGGCTATTTTTACTCTATGTGGTCTTAAGTATCACAGTATTTAAACGACAGCTGGGCAAAAGCCGAACAGATTATAAGATGGCTAATTTGTTTTTCTGAATTTGTCTTATTTGTCCTGCTGCCGTCAACCATTTTAAGTCTAGTCAGCATGATAGTCACACACTGGACTATGGAGGACAGGTCAGTAGTCGCTCTGTGTAAATTACTGGTACTTTCTTCTTCTAGTTAGAAGGGAAGCCAAACCCAACATAGATAGAAGGTCAATTATATAGAAATCAGATTTTGCCATTCAGTACTTTAAATAACACACCGCCAGTGAATATCAAAACACACCATTTTAATCTGGTAATGTCAGTTCAAATATTATTTAAGTAGGTTTGCTTAGCACAAATAACGGTCGTCATGTGATTTGAGCCCGCGATACTTTTGTAGACAATGCGTGAGTTTGTGTAAATATGTGGTGTTAAAATCATATATCTATATTCATATTCATATACAATACTAGCGGACCCGACAGACGTTGTCCTGTCTACACGTTACAATAACACAATGATAACAAAACTTTTTTTTTTTATTTGATCGCAGCGCTAACTGTCGGGGCAGACTAAAATTAAAATTCGAATATTATTTAAAATTTGACACTGCGATGGTAGCGCCGTCTGTCGGATCCAATGTAAAACATACCAAAATCAACAACTACTAATAAATTAAAAATTAATTAAAAAAACATTGTCCAGCGGACAAAATTGTACAATCTAAACCATTCCCAGATCCCCTTGAACACACACAAAAAATTTCATCAAAATCGGTCCAGTCGTTTGAGAGAAGTTCAGTGACATACACACTCACAGAAGAATTAAGATATATATCGTGGCCAAATCTTAGAAATAGATCACTTCATGATCCAAGTAAAACTAGCCAAATCATTTTAAACGTTAAAGTTTAATGATATGTCAATCCTCGTTTATGTTTGTACTTTCTTTAGACATTTTAAATCATAGAAATCCTACATCAAAGACATGGCCAAACGACGATAACACGACGAGTTCATAAGTCTGATATGAATCATATAGATGGCTTAGAAAAATAGAACGAATAAAAGACAATATTTTGTCCTTTATTCGTTTGTATATATTACTATTTTAAGTTTGTATATATATACCTATACCTATTTAATTTCAGTATTAAATATTCACAAAATAATCATTAAAATACAATTTAAATAAAAACGTCAAATGTCAATAAACAACCCGCCCCTGATCGTTCCCGGTGCAAAGGTGCCCATAACACTCGCCGCATTACCTCGCTGAATAGCGATGGCCATTCTTTGCACCAAGAACGACCTGGACCGGGAGTCACCCGTTGCCTCACCGAGCCTTCGGCCCAAATCTCGCACAAAAGACCTTGCCTCCATACTCCAACTGCCCAGAGTCTCCACAGCAACCGGCACAAAATGGTAAAGCTGCTCCAGCCTCCTCAGCCTCTACTTCAGCCTTTTTTTAGAGCAGGCGTCTTCAGCGGCGGCAGAAGCAGTGTACATGGTGCGACTCAGGTGACTGGCGGCGACAGTGCTGACGCAAGTTGCGTCCCAGATCAGGCACTTCCCGTTCTTCCATGGTACCAGAGTCAGCCCATCCGGCCTCTTACCATCAGACCTGCTAAGACCTGCAGGCTCGAGCACGCAGGGGGTGTTTGCCGATATAAGGGCTCTACGGACTCGATTATTTATTAGATTAATTTAATTTAATTAAAAACTTTTGTTTACATTAAAAATATATATGTATATATTTTGTAAAACAAATACTTATTTAATCTGAAAGCCCTGTTTACCAAAATGTTGATAAAAAAATTAAAATTATTTTTTACTAAGTTATTAATTCTGAGCATAATAAAACTACCTAAGCAAAGATACAGGTTAATAGATATATAATTTACAAAGTTAGTATAGCTGTTTTCGAAGTAAGACAAGCATTCATTTAAGAACTCCAAATTGGTAGCCTAATTCCTGCTATTCATACTTCGGTGAAAATAAGCCCTTTATAACTTGTCATCGAGGAAATAGACAAGCGTCCGAGCAGTGCCATAAAACAGTGACTTTCTAAAGCCGGCCAGGTTAATAGGATTGAAAAAAAAAATCATGAACAACATTATCAACTAGGTATTGTTTTTTTTATGCGTTTAAAAATTACTTTAGAATAAATACTTTTTTCTAAAAAATATATATTTAGCAATTTCGCAACTTTTCTCTACTCCTTCGAAATGGCTTGGACCTTTAGAAACATTTTATCACATAAAAATTACTGGTTAAATATTCTTTAAAGCGAAAATGGCATAATTATGTAAATCAATCAATATTTCGCAAAGAAAATGGATTTAAAGGTCTGCGGGGCTCGAATTAAATGCACAGACACTTGTAGTACCGTCTTGGTGGATACGAGTGTCCATTTAATTCCTTCTAGATGTTTAAGGGCTTTACAATAAAACATAACTGCCTGCATCATAAAGCAAGTGTATTTGACAGGATTTTTTCCATAGAAGTTTAGTGGCTGTTTTAATTATATACAAATTGATTCTTGGATATGGTGATGTTAAATTGGTGTAGTTTTGTATTTCAAGTAACTCCACAACATGTAGAATCATTGAAACAAACGCGATCTCGGTAGGAGCTGAGATTTTTTTTGTTGTAAAATTGACTACCTCTGCGCAGCTTGCCGGGAAGTTTGATTCGATATTTTTGTTGCCAAATACTGCAAAAACAAACTAACTCAAAGTAACTGTAAAAACCAAATACTTTCTAAAGTTGACACTGGCTATTTTTTTTTTTTGCTATTTGGCTGGCTGGCTTGATATTGCACCAGTCTTTTTTTTTCTTGTAACGCGTAACCCTCGCTAATATTCAATTCATACAAATATTTAGCCTACGTAACTCAGGAATAAACCAGCTTTCTATCGGCGAAAAAATTTTAGCAATCAGACCAATGCTTTCAGAAATTACCTCCTATAAACAAAAAAAAAACTGGGCAAGTGCGAGTCGGACACGCGCACTGAGGGTTCCGTGCAAACTACAATTACCGAATGGAGCCTCGAAGAATTTTCCGAATCGTTAATTTTTTTTTGTGACGTATGTAACAACAAATTTAATGTTTTCAGATTTTCCCTATACCTGTGCTATAAGACCTAGCTTTGTGATTGCAATTCGGAAAAATCTTCGAGACTCCATTCGTGAATTATAGTTTGCACGGAACCCTCTGTGTGCGAGTCCGATTCGCACTTACCCAGTTTTTTTTAAGGTTTTGATACTTGATGATAATGTATATAATTTATATAAGTATATATCATCATCAAGTATCAAAACACCTTTTAGGATACTTTATGAATGTTTTGAAACTGATCGGATGAGCTTTTTGGTTATACCTTTTAGGTTGTGCGTCGTAACGCACATCCACACGCAAGTCGACTAGAAGTCGACCCGTAGGTAAATGGCTAAGAAGATGAAGATCATTGAAAACACAACACACATTTACATCCACTAGACACTTCACTTGTTGCCGCCAATTTCAATTTACAGTTCCCTGTATTAATTTCTCACCATCTTCCCCTTAATTAAGGTGTAGTTCAAACCAATGTTATGCAAACGCCTGCTTCGTAATACATTACTCGCGAATTAGATCAGTATCATCAGAGCCACTGTGGGTACGGATCGATGAATATTTATAATCTAACCTTTGTAATTTCGCTCGGCAGATATTAATTACGTTTTGGCCTACTGCGGCTTATTAATGTCTTGTTGGTGCTTTAAGCTGGAGTTTTGGATATATTCTAGCTGTTATGATTTTGGTACTCTTTATTTATTTATTAAAAATGTCTATTGCATACATTTATGAAGGCATAAGAAACACTGTATGAAGGCGGACTTAATGCTTTAGGTATTAATTCATTAAACCCCAAGCAAACCGGCCGGCGTTAGCGCACCTATTATCTTTCTATTGTGTCTGTAATTTCCACGATTGAAAGGTTAAAGCATTTATTTATTTCTAATTTAGTACCAAAATATATTTATTATACACATTACCGGTGGACCAGCAGGTACTCTATATAATCCCTAGGAATTGTATACATTACCTAGGTGCAGTATGTAATGTACTTACTGGGGCCAGGGTTAGTTTCTAAAGACAGCTCGAGCTCCGGTATGAAGACTAGCGGGAACGGGGTGAGCCTTTTAGACTGTAAGAGTCTGACACTATATCCCGCTCCGCCCAAGAGCGGGGGTTGTCATTGGATGATCTTTTCCAACCATAAAAAAAGTATGTAATGGACAATATTATTCATAATATTTCAAACATTGCCTGGATGCCCCAGGTATTCGTTGTAATTGAAGAAAACAGGTGTGATATTAGTCAGTAGAAGCCTGACATGCCTTCCCACTCCACCCAGAACGTGAGAAGCCATTGGATGATTTTTCACCTTAAAAAAAAATGTACCTTTTATTAAAAAACTATTCTAAAAAGCAAATAAAATCGATCACCTGGATATCTATATTTAAGTAGTTCCAATTTTTGCGAACTAGCGTATCGAACTTTAATCAAATTATGAAGCCTATTTCCAAGCGGAAACGTTAAAAGCCTCGTTGATATCCAAAAGCAATCCAATAAACTATTCTGTCAAAAAATATGTATAAAAATCAACAGATTTTCTGGGTATCTACAGCAATGCTTTGCCTATATAGTATACTAGCCTCTGTCAGCGGCTTCACCCGCGTGAAAGTAGAAAATATATACCGCAGTATAAAGTTAAGTAAAAGTTAGTTAAATCAGTTCAATAGTTTTCGAGTTTATTCAATATAAACAAAAATTAAAATCTTTCCACTATAAAATATTAGTAATAATAATAATATTCCACAACTATCACACAACGCCGTCTAGTCTCAAGCTAAGCAGAGCTTGTGTTATGAATACTAGACAACTGATAAACATACTTATATATTTCTAAGTACATACATATTATAGATAAATTACACCCAAACAAAGAACAAATGATTGTGCTCATCAACAAAAATATTTCCTGGGTGGGAATCGAACCACCACCTCTGGCATAGCAATCAGGGCCACTAATCGCTAGACCAACAGGCCAATCAATAGTATTATAGCTATTATCTCTTTTATTTTTATTTTAGTACACATATGAATCACATTTTTATTTTCTTTTTCTAAAAAGAATACAAAAAATATTTAAAAAGTATAAAACATAGTGGTCCACCGATGTGAGAACAATATGCAACAAAATATTTAAATACCACAATATTATAAAATATAAGAAATTAAATCTTTATGTATATACTATGTAGAAATGCTGGTGCAGTAAATTGCCAGGGTTCAAGCTACTGGTGGTTAGGGTTCCAGAGACAAGAACAGTCTCACATTGCGTGCCACTTCGAAGCCGTCTATATCAGTATTATAAATTTTTTATTAGTATAGATTCGTACATAATTGTTTCTATTTAAACATTTCTAGTCTCACGTTATTAACACAAAACACGTGTAGGATGTTGCAAGAATTCCCTTGTTTGATAACGAAAACATCACCTGAAACAAAAAAAAAAAAAAACATCAAAGCATACTGACAGGCAACCGTCGATCCCTCTTGAATCGGAGCAAACAGAATTCAAAAAGGGAATGTAGGATATTGACATACCAAACATTCTTGGAAAAAAGCGTGTTAAAAAAAAACTTAAAGGGGACTCAATTCGATATATATTTTCACTGTTTTTCTGATTATGACTTTTTTACAAATGTTTCATTTGAAATTTAGGAAACACAATATCTTATGGATATTATCTAGGCTTCTATTGAAATCAATTTATTAATTTTGTATGAACTTAGACACTTCACAATTTACTAAAAAATTTAAAAAGTCAGAAAAGTATGTATAACAAGCCTTGCTAATTTTATCAAGATTCTAAATTAATTACGATAGTTTTATTTCAAAAACTTTGAAATGATTAAAAAAAACGTATTTCCTGGAACAGGTTTTGTGAAATATTCAAGTAAATCAAGAAATTAATGTATGCGAGTTTTTAGGCATCACCTCTCTTTTTTCGCATTGCCTCTTTGTCAAACTTCGCATTGGATTGCGTCAAATGAAGAAACAAGCTTTTAAACCATACTCAATATTGACGATAGGCGTGTGGATAAGCAGCCTCTTAAACGTCACTTTTCTACTCAAAGTGATAACATTATGTCCAATTTCTCGTGTACACAGACCAGGCCGGTCTCCGGCTGAACGGAGCGTTGCCTGTGCACGCACGATTAACTTTTTTATTAATATCCATCGGCTATGAAACTAAAGCTTTGACGTGGTATCACTCGCAGGGAGATGAACACGCTAATCCACTTTGGCAACTTGTTATTGTTACTTAGGTGTTTTCCTCGTGAAAATGAGACTCGAGAAAGTAAAGGGTAGCGCGGTTATTCCCGGCTATTAAACTGGCAATAAGGAGTTGAGTACAGTCTGGTAATATTAAGACTACAGTCATAATTCTCAAGGAACTACAGCAGACCTTGAAACGGAGTAATAAAATGAGAAAATGTTATAAAGAGCCAAAATAATGTTTTAGTTTTGGCAACGGAATTTTTAATTCTACGACAGAAATGTTACTAAATGTGAATTATTGTAATTGGCACCAGCACTACAATTTGTTTTTCCGTCTTTTCCGAGATAAAAATGTTGAATTATGTATGTTGTATCCTCTAAATAGGGCCGATTGCAGCATCTTGCACGTCCATGTGATTCATTGTCAGTATTCAGAAGATATTTCTAAATTTTACAATTTTGATGCGCCAAGAATGCTTTGAGTACTTCGTTGTGCGTACACCTAAGGAGCGGCATTCTCTACCGGAGTCTGTGTTTCCTGATGGCTATAACCCAGGGATCTTTAAGTCAATAGTGAATAGGTTACTTTTAAGCTTTTAGGTATGTTAGGAGCGAGCGCGCTCCATCGTCGACAACATCATCACTTTCCATCAGGTTAGATAGCGGTCAAGCGCAAACCCATCAGCAACAAAAAAATACTCTTTTTAAATTCAGAACAGAATTTCTTCAGCCCAAAGATCACCATTAAAGATCTTAAGATATCAGAACCCTGTAAACGGGACAATCAAAAAGTTTCTTAAAGCCAGTCTTTCAGCCGAATAAGTGGCTTTTAAGAAGCCTAAACAAATTGTACGAAGTTTCCTCTCAACAAATATTAGTTTGCATAAAACGTATTATCATAATTTCCAATGGCAAAAAGTTTTGGCGAAAATAGGGATTATCATGAAACGGGCTTGGGAACATGAATAACCCGATAATAAAAGGGATAATAAGTCTGTCGAGTGAGGTAGGTCACGATCGTTCGCGTAAACTTTGAAAAGTATTGGGTTTATGTTGAATATTAAATTATTTTCGGCGTTTTCTTTGCTGTTTTTCCGGTTTTTCGAGTTGATTGTATACATTTTATTGGCCTTAATTTACACGTTATTATAATAATCTATGCTCTAATATTATCTATACATGTAAATAAAATAGAAGGGTCTGTTTGTAAACTCAATAAATGCCTATATATATCTTATAAAAATATATTCAATACCTATGACAAAAATGTTTTTTTTTTTTTTAAAAGATGCCTTTTTTTCTATCTGTCTGTCTGTTCCGGCTACTCTCTGAAATGACTGGACCGATTTCGACAAGATTTGTACTGGTAGATAGCTGATGTTAAATGGAGTAATTTAGACTCTTAGCTACTTTTGTTTTAAAAAAATAATAAAACTTTTCGAAATCGTGACCAAATAAATAGCATTGTGCTGTTTTGCGACTGACGAAACTCTGTTTCATCTTCAATAAACTCGCTACACGGGACAACTAGCACATACCTGTAATATGAATGCTATAAAGAGAAAAGATTTGTATTTTAGTTTGTAATGAATAAACTCCAAAACTACGGGCTAGATTAAAAAAAAAAATCATTCATTTGTAAAATTAAAAAATGCTACTTTGTCACTTTGACAATTGCATATAATTTTTGCTTTTGAACGGGTGAAATCTAGGGAAAAGCTTAGTACTCAATACTCAATATTTTATTGCATTCCATATGTACATGTTTAGATGGTATAAAAATATAGTCAAGATCAATATGGACCCTGTCGGGCACAGCAAATCTAGGAGAGAGGATGAAGGCTAATTAAATAAAGATATTTCACTTATTTTTATTGTTATGTCTAATTATTGGTATAGTTGATTTATTTATTTATTGTCGTCATTATTATTAAATTTTGATATTGTTGTAATTAATGTATGTATGTATATTATTATAATGTCTAAATTTAACTAATTAGTTTAGTAAAAGCAACCTTTTGCTTTTTTGCGTCCAAATGGTATTCACAAGTACAAAAGAGATTACGAAACTCCTTACTATGTCCGCACGGACAGTTCCGTGCAAACTACGAGTACAATTACCTACTGAATGGAATGGTCGTGATTTTTCCAAATTGCAATTTTTTTTTGTGACTTTGGTAACAAAAAATTTACTGTTTTCAGATTTATTCCTATACCTGTGCTATAAGACCTTGTTTTGGGCCAAATTTCAGGATTCTGGGTCAACGGGAAGTACCCTATTAGTTTCGATCTTTGATAGTATCAAAATATACGTTTTTTTTGCGACATAAACGGCCGTATCTTTTTTGTTCGTTAACTTAGAAGTAGATCTGAGTATATGGTTTTAATTTCAACTCGATACCTACAAACGTTCTCGAGATAGAGGGTCTTGACAGACAGACAGACAGATGGACGGACAACAAAGTGATCCTATAAAGGTTCCGTTTTAGGTACGGAACCATAAAAAAGCAAAACCGCAAGAAAATATACTTAATGTATTTAATATTGCCATTGTTATTGTATTAAGACAAATATAAACCAAGTTTGAAATATACTTAGTGTATTTAATATTGCCATTGTTATTGTATTAAGACATAAATAAACCAAGTTTGTTATTACTCGTTTAGACACGTAATAAAGTGTAATGATTATGTGTCACCACTTAATTTATGTCGTTACAATTCGTGTAGAAGTACTGTTGGAATAAAAATTGCTAATAAAATAAGGAACTCATGTTTGTTAAATAGGAGAAATAGGCATACAAATGATTTAGTAATATTATTTTCGACATAAATTGATGATATTGTCCTACTCTGTTTTATTACAGTTTGTTTAGGAACGAAGTATTTTTTATTTTTATTTTTTTTAGATGCTATTTCAAACTTAATATTCGACCCTCTTTTGACGATAATTACGGTTGCTATCACGGATCTTGAGCGGTTACGCAGAAGTCAAATACTCGGTCTCTTTAGTGGTGCGAAGTGAGACGCGAGCTCGCCACGCCATCGTGTCAAAGTTGCTGCATGTATACAACAAAGACGATTGGCTCGCCAATGTATGGAATGCGCAAAGCGATCCCCACTTTGACGCCGAGCGCTCAAGATCCGTGATGGCAACTGTACATAAGCATTTTGTGGCATATTGGCTCTGGTGTAGCCTCAAGCGTAGTGACATGATGTATTTGATAACTGTCATTGGCTATCTGGTCATCGACTCGAGCGGTTGTATAGTGCGAATATATGCGTGTCGCTGTATTAGTGCGCCGTAAAATACTCCAATAAGCAGTACAATACACACATCATTTCAATATTAACCGGCCTGTTGGTCTAGTATTTAGTGGGCTCATTGCTATGTTGGAGATAGTGGGTTCGATTCCCACCCAGGACAAATGTTTGTGTGATGAGCACAATCATTTGTTCTAAGTCTGGGTGTACTTTATCTATAATATACATATGTGTATCTAGAAATATATAAATATGTTTATTAGTTTTCTAGTACTCATAACGCAAGCTTTGCTTACCTTGGGACTACACGGCTTTGTGTGACAGTTGTGGAATATTATTTTAAGTTACTGAAGAAGTATTTTCCCAAGACCATTTTTTCAAAAAATTCAATTTTTCTTCATGATTCTCTATCTATGATTCTGTAGTCAGTTGTAATAAATTTCGCACGGTCCATAGCTATTTTACGAACAATTAGTACTGGCAAGTTTTAATCTAGCCGTTTTTTTTGCTGTCGTTCCATACCGTCCGCACAACAGCGGGTGGCGAACCGGCAAATGAATCCATTGTTTGTCCCGCCACTATTTTTTGCGACCTACACGACTAACAGGATGGTTTATCATTGTGTAAATATATTATTGCTAGTTCAAAACTGGAAAACTTTCTATTAACTGTGATAAATTAAATAAATAGAGTCTGTCTAATTAGTTGAACGACTTGGGTAATTATTAGGTTTTAATGAAATCTGATGTAGTCAACACGTATTCAATAATCAAGGTTGATTAAGAGATAGAGATCACAGTTTAGTAACAGATGAACCTTATAAAAAGTATCCAATATAAGTATTTTTTAAATGATTAAATATTATACAAAATTCCCAAGTCGGTTGACTTATTAGACGGACTATAGACTAAATAGACTAAAGTCTATGAATGATCGCATCCCTTCAGTTGTCGCACATCATCGCCCCGGCACTAGCATTTTTGATAGTCGAACAGAAACTTACGCGCCTTTTCACGGTGTAATACTTTTTGTTTAGTTACCTCGATTAGAACGATTTATTCAGCCAACCCCAAGCTAATCGGGAAAAGAAGATGAGATAATTTCTTTCTAATAAACCAATACAAGTCAAGATAAAACGTCCCCGTAGTCAATAAATAGGCAAAAATAGAGCTCCAACCAAATATGGAGGTATTTACTTTCTGTGTCACCGAGTAAACAGAACATGTCACACAACAAGAGATTCGTGAAGTCATGTGCTACAAGTAAGATTCGTGAAGTCATGTGCTACAAGTACCAGAATATCGGACGCGGATCACAGTGTGCTACTTCTCACAATATTTAGACAAGTACTGCTAGAAGCACATGACTTGATCATGATGTTTGGGTACCCGATTGTATTGTTTAAGTACGCATTAGTTTTATTTAAATAACTCTGCAGCAGGGATGTAACGGAAGTGTTTATTTATTTATACCTTTCAATCGTGGAAATTACAGACACAATAGAAAGACAATAGAGGCGCGAACGCCGGCGTTCGCTTGAGGTTTATTGAATTAATCAATTGCTTAAATAATTCAAAATAATATAAACACTAAATGCCTAGCGAAATATGACGTCATAAAACTCCTCCGCATCGCTGTCGACTGGAAGTGTGCCCAAAAGGCTGGCGGCATTGCCACGTTGTATGGCAATGCTTATTCTCTGACCGAGGTAGAAGCTAGCCCTTGGTTCACGAGAAGCGTCAATTAAGCGTTTCGCCAATTCTTTAAAAAGCATATGAGCACTCGGACCCCACGGCCCGAGAGTTTCAACCCCAAACGGCTCAAAAATATAACTGCCGACGAGGCTGTTATATTTCCGCCGCTTGAGGTTCTCTGCAGCCCTCGCGGCAGCACCAGCACAGCACGATGAGCTAGGAAGATGGGATGGCGCAAGAGTATCGACACAGGAAGCGTCCCACACTAAAGTCCTACCCATCATCCAAGGAAATAATAAACAGCCGGAACGCCGACGGTGACAAGGGCTCGTCGGATGATGTCGTTAATATTCGCGTGCCGCGCTATGCGTCCCCCACTTCGACTGCATGACAGGCCGTGGTGACCGAGGCTGTTGACAACTTCGCCACAGTGGCAGCGATGAGGAGAACAACAAGGAGCACCTAGACGTAGGGCAACAGCTAAGCGGAAAGTAGTATCGCCGAACAAGGTGCCAATATTCGACGACGGCAGTGCGTGAAGCCAAAGACCTGACTCCCAATTTCCCACAGCCAGCAGGCGCGCACGTTCCGCAGCAGTAGCAGATGTTACGTTTAGGTTTTCCTAAACTACTTTGCAGAGCGGCTCATCCCACCGTCTCTGGGAAGCCGGGTTGTTAGGTGGATTTGCATTTTAAACTTAAACTTTTAGCCAACGTGGTGACTTAGAGAACAATAAGAGTTTTTTTCAGGGTGAGAAATAACACCATTATTATAAAAGCGAAGAATTGTGTAAGTTTGTTACAACTTCAAGGTTGAACGACTGAATTTTGATGAAACTTGGTACACGAGTAGATCATGTCGTCATTCGTCGTAAGTATGTTTTCATGGGATAAATTTCCACTATCACATTGTTGAAGTCCTTTCTGGCAGCAGCTAGTAAACAAATAAATCCAAAAATTTACTTTGGCAACTCTTAAATTTTGATAATCTTTTCTTTATATGTGCTCTTTAACTGCGCTGATGGATACAGGAGATTTCATTTTTCTCAAAAATTATGGAGTCACTACCGGTTTGCATGTTTTTCCACTAATCTTAACTAAAGAGCTAATTCAAAGTTCAATAAGGGCTTAATTGAAGTATCCCAAAGTCTCGATACCTACCTACCTTGCTTTTAATTCAGACCTCTTCTGTCATGTCACCTCAAAAAAGGGTAGATGATGAAGAAAGATAACTTAAAAGCATTTTTATACCGTTCAGTAGCATGTAGGGATGTGAAAAAAAAATGGATGAAAAAAGATTGCATGTAGCGGAGACGAGAATGTTTAGATGGATGAGTGGTGTGACGAGAATGGATAAAGCGAGAAATGAGTATATTAGAGGAAGTTTGAAAGTGGCGTCAGAGACTGAAAAGTTGAAAGGGAATCGTTTGTCTAAAAGTCTAAAAGATAATGATACCATTCAGTGGAAAAGAACTACGTTACCAATAGCTGTGAGAATAGGTCAGGAACCAGTAACTAGAACATAAGTAACTATTATAATATACCAATGGTTGATCTCTATTGTATGTAACGGTAGCATCAACTATGAGTATGTATTTATAAATATTGTAGCATAAAATGCTAATATTTTCATAACAACCGCGTGATGAGAGCATTGCGATGTGATTCATTTTTATTTGCATTTACTGAATATTAGCTAGTATTTTGAAGGCATTTTCAGGATAATAATTATATTACATTAAATAAATAGTAACCATGTTGATGATAAGAGTATGCGTAGGAATTTTGACTGGCCTGTTGGACTAGTGGGTTCGATTCCCATGCAGGACAAATGTTTGTGTGATTAGCATAATCATTTCTTTTATGTTTGGGTATAATTTATCTGTAATTTCGGCCACATCATCACTTACCATCAGGTGAGATAGTGGTCAAACGCGAGCCTATCAATAATAAAAAAAAAATGTATGTATTTAGAAATATATAAGTATGTTTATCAGTTGTCCAGTACTCATAACACCAGCTCAGCTTAGCTTGGGACTAGACGGCGTTGTGTGCTAATTGTAGAATATTATTAAAAAAATATATATATATATGATGTCTCCATAACCTTTCTTTTTGTAACAGCATAATTTAGAGAAAGAACATTGTTTAGAGAAAAGAAAGAGAAATTAAGAACCATTTTTTGTACTAAAAAATTAGGCTAAGCTGACAAAATATTCCAGATCTATTTTTGAAATCCCATCTTAAGGTTCATAGTGTTACAATGTTGTAACATACCAGATTAAAGGGTTGTTTTTATATGTACACCTTATGTGACGAAATTAATTTATCTACTCTACTAAAAAAACAGTAGATAACGTACCTTATGGTATCTATGTAAATACGCTTTTAACAATAGAGTTAAAAGAAGACATTATGTAATAAAGTAATAACTAAGACCCGCATTTTAAAATAAAGAAAACTTCCCAGTATTTGAAACTGAGTATCAACAAACTCAGGAGCTAAATGGCCTCCAATATTTAAGGTAGAACTCCACTCACACACGCACACGCGAGCACACGTATGCCACACACTGGGCGCGTCGCTTTCCATACATTTAATATGAAAACTATACTTGTAGAGGTGCACCAAAGCCATGCCACGCGACGCCACGCGTCGTTCTACGTACAAATCAGACGTGTTATACGTGTGCGTCGGTCTACTATAATTCTTGATTTAGACTTAAAAAATTGTAGTTTATCATCACTTGTGTGGATTAATTAACTATTAATGAAATTCTTTTTGCCAGAACAGCTAACTTTAAACCCCGCAGACGGCTGTGGATTTCCGTTAATCCTACTCAGGCTTTTTGGGTTTTCATAACATTTAGTCACCCTACACTGATAATATAGCTAAATGACGGTTTGAAGAATGTATTGCTACCACAATCTGACTAAATGTGAGATAGCCGCATTACATAACGGCGACGTTTTTCAATTCAGCGCTAATACACCAGATATAAAACGGCGTTTGATACGATATAGCTGCGACATAAATACCATGTATACGCCTTTTATTTTTAAAGTTATTTAAAATGCATAGTACATACTATTCAAGGGCTTTAAATTGGATAACTATATTTTATTTTATTTCTTAAATTTGCGTGACAGTGTGAACGATATACGCACAATTGTTTTTACTGATAAATTGTTGATTAAAAAAAAGAAGAACATCGCAAATAACTTCACACAAATTTGTTACATGTGCCTTCATAGTACAAGGACCTACATAGAAATCATAACAGTTGAACTAGACAAGCTTTTCAAGCAGCGAAGCGTCAAATTGTAAGCCGCGTCACGGCTCAAGTAAATATTCAAAACGGCTGTCACATAGCCGCATTAGATAAAACTCTTATAAATACATCAGCGACACCTACCAAAGACTAGTGCCGTCGCGTTTTGCGTGCGCCTCATTCACTAAAACAATCGGAACCGAAGAAGAATAACTAATTATTATGGCACCCGGTGTTGCTCAAAATTCTGAGACCATTATTAACGATTTGACCATTTCAAATGGTACCTTGACCGCCGGGATTGATACTTTGACCATCGGTAACGGTACTTTGACCATTGCGAATGGTAACGGGAGTGTTATTAAGGAGTTAGTGGAAAATGTGAAGGCGTGTCCTGTGGAGTTACCATGCTCGAAGGTGAAGCCTGTGAGGAGGGTCACCAGACCTAAAGTGCTGAGGAATTTGGAGAGTCATGATTATTTGTATGACCGGCTTTATGATACGACCTGTCCTAGGGTGGTAAGTGGAAATGTGTATTTTTTATGCGTAGATTTTCTAAATGAAATATTTCTAATGTGACTATGTCCATTATAATCTTAAAGTAATAACTAATATTATTTGATTATAATTATTATATCTAGCCTATACTGTCTCACTGTTGGGCAAAGGTCTTTCTTCATTCCTTCCATTGTTCCCGGATCTAATCCAATTCTGACCATCTTATTGGTACCGGATTTTATTAAAAAATCTGTTCATTAAAATCTGAAAACGGATCCCACCTTTACAATACTTACTTCTCTTCGTTGTGTTAGAATTAAGGCAAAAATAAAATTGCTTTTTAGGCTATTGCATAGCTTCTATCGCGGGCCTTGAGCGTGGAGACCGAATCCAGAAATTCCGTAACGAAAATAACCTAACACCCCCCACTCATTTGTTTTTTGAGCGTGGTGACCGATAAGAAAACAAATGAGTGAACAATCAATCAAAATTCAATTCAATGCGTGAAAGTGTAACTTCAATTAATATCGAAGAAAAAAAACAAAGGAAAAAAATACTGCATAAATAAAATAAATAAATAAATAATTATAATTGCATAAGTTGATAAAAATGCTATGCAATAGCTTTACCGCGGCAGTCCCCGAGTTGTGGCACTCGTCTTTTTTTTTTATAAGGTTAGTAGACTCCTGGAAAAAGGCAGACCGTAACTTTGTCAGCAATTGCGCGCAGAGATAATAGTAGGACCTGTACAAATTGGAAATAAGGTCTAGACAATTCAATATAAAGACCTTCATTATTTTACTATTTTTGTCCAAAATAATAAATAAAATATGCATTTTTGTTAATGAAATATTACACAAGTACACATATTAATTGTGTTCATATTAGCTTAAAGATCAGAGCACGCGCCGGCTAAGTCAATAATTTCACAGTCTACACTTGGATAACACAGAGCAGGATATGAAATAATTGTTTCGAAATAAATAAAATCAACGAATAATTTCTAAAAACGAAAACAAAAAAAAAATATTGTGATACTTTTTTGCAACAACTTGTTATTAACAATTTGTGATTATTTTTCCCATCCATCGCTCTGGAAAGCATACATTATTTAAAGTCCTATTTTGTCGCACCATTGACCGCGTATTCTAACGTTGCTCAAAGCGCTCGTGGAGATCAACCCTGGATTGGATTCGTTTGCTGATGAATGGAAGACGATATTATTAGAAAGCAGTTCAGTGAAAATATAAAGAGAAAGGATACTTTAGTATTAATGTTTATGTTGCAGAACTAAATACTGCTAATCCTTGTAACTGTAACTTTACGTTCACACAATTATTAACCTCATTATGACTTTTAGTGTTATTGTATCTATCATAATTCCGTAGATGGCCCGAAACCATTACCTATAGTAACAACAACATAAGTGTATATTCTTAAGTGTATCAATATTTTTATGACTAACATTTATGTCCTTATTTCCAATCCGGTAATTGATTGATTCATACACTACCTACTTAAATATGTACCGACACTAATGTCGTAGGTTTTCCGTGACGAGGTTTCTGATTTTATTACTCGACAATTTGGTGCGTTCCGCGCATAAAGTGATTGTGTACACTTACACCTACAATGGTTAACTCCATATGTCATGTACGCTCACATTCATAACTCTGTGTTTACAGTTAGCAACAGTTAGTGGTTAAAAGTGCAGTCGCGCTCTACTAATTTAATGTTTGATTATTTTTTGTAAAATTTGGTGCATAGTCCAAGACTAGTCCAATTTATACAATACCAGTATCTGCCAATGGGTTTAGCATAATCGGCCTTTCAATGTTCCCATTGCCAGGACTAAGGCCTCCTCTCTAGGAGAGGGAATGGGCCGTAATCCACCAAACGAGCCCAGTGCGGGTTGGTGAATGTCACATGTCTTCGAATTTTTGGTTCTAGGACATGTCGGTTTCCTCACATTATTCTAACCTGTTGCCCATCACGTTAGCAGTAACTTCCTTTTCTTTTATATCACTCTTTATAAAACCCCTCCATCTTTTCTTTGGTTTACCTCTGTTTTTCCAACCTAAATGTATACTCATAACTCTTTTAGTGGCTCTTAATAACAAATAGTGTGCCTCACTGTCAACGATTGCATCACTACTTACCATCAGGCAGGATCGCAGTCAAGTAGTTACTAGTTTGTAACAGATAAAAAAAAAAAACATGAGTTTCATCCCTTATTCTCCTGACCTTATTCAGTCACTGGTGCTACTTTCCCACTTCTTCTAATATACTCATTACAAACAAAAATTTGAATCTTACTTCTCTATAAATAAAAGGAAATACAATGCAGATTAAATCCGTCATGAACTTTTTTTCTTCTTCAAATAAATTATGGACATTGTAATTTTGTTTGACTGCAACTGCACTTTTGACCACTGACTGTACATATACCGACACACAATACACACTAGCGCTCCATCATAAATCAAAGACGAAAACAAATACGATACTATACAAAATTTTCACGGTGAATTACTTTTGTTTACTTAGTTTTAACGTTATTGGCTGACGTGTGCTAGAGATAAGTGATTGAAAAGTGTTGTTCTTTATTATTTGTTTATTTATTTAGTTAAACTATCGCTTCTGTTTTTTCCCGTATCTAAATTATATCTATAGTGCTTGATTAGAGATTAATTGGTTTGACGTCATAGAATTTTAACTAATTCAATCCATTGTTCTTTATATTTGTAATTTTTGTTGAATATCAAAGTGGGAAGACATCGATAAAAATATTTGTTTTAATTTCATCGATACGTAATCTCATTTTATATTTTTTTTTTACAAAAAAATATTTTAAGCTATTGCATAGCTTCTATCGCGGGCCTTGAGCGTGGAGACCGAATCCAGAAATTCCGTAACGAAAATAACCTAACACCCCGCACTCATTTGTTTTTTGAGCGTGGTGTCCGATAAGAAAACAAATGAGTAAACAATCAATCAAAATTCAATATAATGTATGCAAGTGTAACTTTAATTAATATGAAAGAAAAAAAAACAAAGGAATTAAAATACTGCATAAATAAAATAAACAAATAATTATAATTGCATAAGTTGATAAAAATGCTATGCAATAGATTTACCGCGGCAGTCCCCGAGTGCCACACGTCTTTTTTATTTGGTTTTATTAGGGTGGCTTAGGCCTACTGTCTACGAACGCGTAGCTTTATAAACGCGTAAACGTCATTATACGATTGGTGTCATTGAATTTTGTATATAAATGATTGGTGTACGCCTGCGTGACGCTCACGACACGCCGCCGAGTCGATAGTTTCATAGTTTTGTATATAATTCTTTATGCAAGCGTACACCGAGCGTATAATGACGAATACGCGTCTATGGCGCTACGCGTCCGTGGACAGTAAGCCCTGTTCATTCATTTATTCAATGTCTCTACGGTAATTATTGTTCGAAATATGAAAAACAACGAATTTTTTCACTCGACAGATTTGTAAAATTTATAAGAGCAGATTCCTATAATAAGAAAATGATCTCATTTGACTTGAAAAATGAAATGAGACGGATGCGTATTACCATTTTTCCGTTATTATTATGTAATTAGGACGGTCTCGTGAAAAAGACACCTACCAAAGAAAAATGTTTTATTTTGTCTAATTGGTGGCTTTTTCGTCATGAATTTTCCGTAAAATCTGGCTAAATGAAAAACGAATTACAAATACAGACGAAACATTTTATGTATTTGTGATTTTGTGTGGGGTACTCTTTCGGCTGAAAATAATTCTTTTTTAGGGTTCTGTAGCGCAAAAGGAAATAGATATAGGATCACTTTGTTGTCCGTTTGTCTGTCTATCTGTCTGTTAAGACTCTTTATCGGAAACGCGTGGAGGTATCGAGTTGAAATTAAAACGATATACTCACGTCTGCAGTCCCTTGAAGCTGTGAAAAAATCAAAATCCTAAGTTACCGACAAAAAAAGATACGGCCGTTTATGTCGTAAAAATACATAGATATATTTCGACACTCTCAAAGTAATCATAATTTATAAGGTCCATTGACCCAGAATCCTGATAGTTTGCATAAAGCAAGGTCTTAGAACACAGAATAGGAATAAATTTGAATATAATAAATTATTGTCAAGTCACAAAAAAAAACCTTCCAGAATGCATCGGAAATGGAACTATTTTCATAGGTATTTAAGTTTGTACGGAACCCTCAGTGCGCGAATCCAGCTCGCATTTGTCCAGTTTTTTTTTCGCTCCGAAATATGGTCCTTTGAAATAATTTCCAACTTTCGCACAAGCAAAACCGCTTGCAGAAACTAGTATTAAAAACGCACAAAGTTTCGTCATACGTTGGAGTTCATTTAAAACTTATTTCGAGGAAAACTCATAACAATACCGCATTCATATATAAAAGGCAAAAAGCTTAGTACCGATGCATATTTAACATTTAAAATCCCACATTTCAGCACAGCAAGTTTTAACCAACTCGTGCATTCGCAAAAATGATACAATATTTATTTCTTGTATCCTTCTTGGAGCGTTGAAACTTGGCCCGTGGTAGAATTGCCGCGGGGTATGCCGCTCCAAAGTTACTGCGCCTCAACTTTGTTTCATATGAGGGGTGTGGGCTCAAGATAACGCGTAATGTATGTAGTTTTAAAATTGAATGCTTTTAAGCACGTTTGATGTATTGTTGTAGAGATCTGTTTAAAAAAAAAAATGTTTCAATCAATAATTTCTTTGTCTATGGAACAATATGGTTTTATCGTTGTTTAATTTAATTGGAAACTTGAATGAGACAATGGACATCAAATAGATTTTGAACTGATAATGATTCACTAATATTATTAAAAAGAACGTTTGTGAGTGTGTGTATGTATATTTGTAACTTCTTTACGCTTGAACGGCAATGTGGATTTGGATGAAATTTGGCTCACGGATAAACCATCTCTTAGAATAACTCGTGGGATACTTTTTATCCTAGGAGCACGTTCCCTCTGAACATGTTTCCATTTTCACGCAAGCCAAACCGTTGGCAGAAGCTATTATTTTTATTTATATATCATTTATTTTATTACTGGCCTGTTGGTCTAGTGGTTAGTGGCCCTGACTGCTATGCCGTAGGTCGTGGGTTTGATTTTCACCCTGTTCTATGTTTGGATGTAATATATCTATAATACATATTATGTAGAAATATAAGTATGTTTAACAGATGTCTAGTACTCATAACACAAGCACTACTTAGTTTGGGGCTAGACGGCGTTGTGTGATAGTTGTGGAATATTATTATTATTGTTTTTGTCAAATTTTGCATTCGGACTGGAAACCAACGTCAACAAAGTTTGGAAAAGGCAAGCAGATGGATTAATAAAATGTTGCCAAATATCCTATAAGTTTACGTTTTAATTTTAAAACCATCGAACAACCTTTTTAAAAATTTGGTAAAAATACCCGTAGATTAAGTAGGTTTACTATAATATCTTTGGTCATTAAATATTATATTCTAGCTTAGATTATGCCATGTCACGTGTGCCTCCGACGGCTGTGTCAGCATAATGAGAAAATAATTAGAATGGTAGATTTGTGTGAGGAAAGAAAACTACCATTTTTCAGTGTTGCACTATTAGTTTTCATAACTAAATACGAGAATTAACGAGAAGCCGCCGTAGAAAAAAAAAACTAGTTTTAATACCTGCTAGTAAGCGGAGTAAGCAAAATTTTTATAAATTATTTTTTGCCTAGGACCCATTATTTATTTATTATATTCTTTATTGTACACCCCATAAACAAAAAACACAGGACAAACATTAAAAAAAAGAAACATGTAATTTGATTTTTTTTTTTTTTTTTGATAAATACTTGGCTATACATTTAATTTAAAATTTATTCCGTGTAGTGGATACATTTTTTAATATATAAATAAAACACAAACACTCACACTCAAACAAATATCTATATACTACAACCGAATAACAATTTGTTCTATACCGGAATCAAACCCCGAATACGTAACGCAGCAACCGACCACTCAGTTATTCAGATTATATTCAACTAGCTTTTGCTCGTGGCTTCGCAGACTTACATAAATTATAGCCTATGTCATTCAGGAGTAAAGCAGCTTTCTATCAGTGTAAAAATTTTAGCAATCGGAACAGTACATTCTGAGATTATGACTACTAGGTAGGTATATAGGTTACTTTTTATCCCAAGATTAAGTTCCTTTGGTATAGTTTTCTATTTTATTTATTTATTTAACACTTTATGCACATGGGTACAGAGGCGGACTTAATGCCTTAGGCATTCTCTTTTAGTCAACCTTTCCTTCCCCCCTTCTTAACCTTTTTTTTTTCACACGGGTGAAACCACTGATTATTTAAAAAAAACACTACCTATACCATATTCGCGTTTAGATTAGACACTCAAAGAAACCTTTTTTACTGTCTGTTCAACCGATTTTAACTTTTATTTTATAGCCATAACGATTAAAAGCAAAAATGTGGTTACAATATCAACTATTTACTGCAGCTGCCATTTGTCATGCCGCCAACGTAACAAAAGTCAAAATCGTTTAAACGGACAGTAATAAAAAGTTTTCATAAATGTCTAATTTTATTTTGAACAGAGTATAAGTGCATTTATGTAAGTAAAATTTTGGTGCTTATATTAATAAAATAACAATTAAATTTTCTTATTTGGGTGTAGGTTTTTATTACATATTCCAGTTAAATGTTCTGAAGACTAATCCAAGTTAATCGAACAGCCCACGGTTAGTCAATGAAGTTTAACGTTCGTTAAAGTGACGAGAGTCAACTTTTTATTATTCAACGCGATCGGCGGAATTAGTACAAGCTTGTTTGTAAAGTGTGCTTAACAAGATACTGTAGCGGGAAATAAAATGCTTTCAGCAGTTTTCATGACTTTATTTTTAGCCTGATAATCTTGTAGGGCTCAAAATGATGATATTATAAATCTTATATTTAAGAGTTAGTAATTAATTTATGACCGATGACCAGGGGCCCAAGGCCAGTTTATAAATTCGTCATTCCAACACTATCCCATTGTAATTTTGCTACAAGTTCCTTATCTGCTAATTTATAATTGTGGTAAATGGTCTCGTTATAGAGTTACGGTAAAATGACAATATCGAGCTAATTAAAAGCAATGACTGCACAATGATGTTCTAATGGTAGGCCACTGATCAAAGGAACTGTCAAAATCCTTGCAGATTACCGCATACGTAAGACATTCATTTGTAAACATGTACGAGATTACCATTCTATCCCACTTTTTTCAATGGAGTGTCGGTGGTTGATCATTAGAAAGTCATAATGACGCCATTATATTAGTAGATTACCAAACTTAGTCAAAATCAACAATTATGAAATTAATGATAGACGAGAGTAGGTCTGTATAGTGTTTTTTTTTCATGTTTGTTTTGATAAATATACCGAACTTCGGCATAATAATGTTTTAAATACAGGCGCAGATATTTACAATAAACTACCGTCGACCATTAATAATGTTTCCAAAGTCCAACGATGCTTGACATGCCATCGAAAAATATCAATAATAATCCACTAGCAGCCAACTACTATTGAATACATAGAAGAACCAATCAAACAAAAACAAAAAAAAAAATATGAACGATAAAAATCTTAATAATAAGCACTCTTGTATAGTAAGTACTTGCGGCCCGTCCCGGCTTCATACGGGCAATAAATATAGCCTATGTTACTCAGGGTGAATGTAGCTTTCCAATGAAAGAATTTTTAAATCAGCACAGTAGTTCAGTTTATTCATTACAAACATACACACAAAAACACATATTTTCCTTCTTTGTAATATTAGTGTCCATGTTTCTCATGTGACTGCAGGCTTCTATGAAAATTTTCTTTAAACACAAACAGTACCTAACAGAACAAATATTTCTGGTTTTCACTCGTGCTCTACTGCGTCTGAAGTGCTAAATACTTTGCGGACATGGAAGATCCAACAATTAAAAACTGCAACATATTTATTACTTTATTGTACACCATTACACATACAAAAAATTTAATCAATATAATTATTATCCTAACTAGTATTATAAATGTGAAAGTGTGGATGTTTGGATGTTTGTTACTTAATCACGCAAAATCGGCTGAACGGGTTTGGATGAAATTTGGTATGCATATATCCTTTGACATGGAAAAGAACACAGGCTACCTTTTATCTCGATTCTTTAAGTACCTAATGCCATGCTGGCGAAGCCGCGGGCAAAAGCTAGTTAATAATAAATATAATTATTTCTAAACAAAAATAACTACGAAACCACAAATATTTGCACATTATATAAGTGTTTACAAAACAGATCAATCAAGACAAAAACACGTTACACATGCTTCTTATTTTGTGACTGTGAAGGTCGTGCCAATATTATGAACTCCAACCATTTTACTAGTGATAAACACCATGGGAATTTGTATCGCAAAATGATTGAAACGCCATAAAAACCCCATCATGTTTTATAGGCTTTTCCTTTTTATGGTTACACGGCGTGAAAATATTGCTGTTACTCATAAAATATAGAGGTAAAAATATTTGAGATTCAGTTAGGAACTTCATAAAATAAGGGAAGCTGTTAAAATTGTGACATTATGTGAAAGGATAATCTTATCATCTGACTTATAAAAGTAAATGCTTGGCGATCGCAATCGCTGGCGTCATTGTAATTGTGAAAAATACATAGTCACCAGGCCATCCAGGCAAATCAGGGGTTGCTTTACACTTACACCCAGTTGTTTTCTGGCGCCCGCTATGACCTGCCGTGATCTGTGTTGTACTTAGTGTCGGTGGTGTCCAACTTGTGACCTTTTAAAATATTTTTGGGAAAATACTCAATACTCAATACTTTATTGCATTCCATATTTACATAATATAGATGGTATAAATATATGAATGAACAAACTATAATCATGTTTCGCATAAACTAAAAATGATTTTGCATATTTCTAAATACATATTATAGATAAATTACACCCATATACAGAACAAATGACACAAACATTTTTCTCAAGTGGGAATCGAACTCACGACCTCCGGAATAGCAGTCAGGGCCACTAACCACTAGACCAACAAGCCAGTCAAATATATCTACACTAATATAATAAAGAGGTAAAGTTTTTTGTTTGTAGGGAGTAATTCCCTACAAACAAAAAAGTCTTTGAAAGTACTGGTCCGATTGCTAAGATTTTTTACCTGTAGACAGCTGCTTTGTTCTTGAGTGACATAGGCTATATTTTATGTACCTAATTGGGCAAAGCTGCGGCCAAAAGCCAGTCAATAACATCTGCATTATTTTGTAACTACTTCTGAACGTTCATTTTCTGCATAACAAATATACCAATAAAACTACGTACATCACACATCCCAAACAAAACTCGAGCCAAACTTTTAAAGGGATAATATTAAAAACTTCGAGAGTAAACAAGCTCTCCGGTCGGTTACGGAACGCGACCATTTTTACGTAATAAAGTTATCAAGCACGCAGTTTGCGACATACACCAAAGAGTATACAAGGCTTTCCACAAACGAGACACTTCTTAGAGGCGGCGTGTGGCTGCTACGGACTACGAATACTCAAATACAAGACATGAATAATGTAGTCCACAGTTTGTCACTGGTTTGGGTGGCCCGGTCTTTTTTTTTAAGACGATAAATCATCCTATGACTTTTGTTCGGTCTAGGTGAAGCAGGCGTGTCAGACTCTTATTGACTAAAATCACACCTGTGTCCTTCAGTTGTTTTTTTTTGCGTTCTAGGACTATGGGTTTCCTTTTCAGAAAATCCTAATAGCCGTGCTGGGCCCCTACAATTTACTGGCACTTCTTTGACGAGCGCGTGTTACTACGCGCTACCGAAACGAGCTCAGTCGTCGGCAGCATAGTTGATTACCAGTCTGGCGAAAGGCAAGCTACCTATTGCTCGACATCCGCAAGCCCGCCACTACCATGGTTGGTAGTCGGTCTCAGCGATTGGGACGTGAAGACGTTTCAGTGGCTTAGTGTGCGATCAGCCTACTACTCAATATTCAAACCATGAAGAAAAATTATTTACCATCCGAGCGATTTGTGATCCTTGCTCTTAACGTAATTGAGGCCGATGTTATTAAAGTTAATTTTTATGTGAAAAACATGTTTTTAGGTAAAGAATAGGGTACTGATTTTATGGGACGTTTATGAGACATTTTTTTGACATAAATTTTTATGGTTCCGTACCCAAATGGTAAAAATGACGGAAGGACGGAAGCAGAGTCTTAGTAATAGGGACGTCTGTTAGTCTGTCTGTCCATCTATCACCAAGCTGTATTGAAAGATAGTTGAAATTTTCACATATGATGTAGGTACCTATTCCTATTGCCGCTATAGCAATAAATACATATATATATATATTTAAGGGGATCCTATACAACAAACATGATTTTTTTGCTCGTTTTTTGCTACGGACAGTACGGATCCCACTCGGGTCCCACTCGCACTTGGCCTTGGTTTTTTTATTGGGTTTTTTGGTGACTCGAAGAAAAATGTCCATCTTTTTCACGTGATCTTTAATGGGTTATTTTATAACGTAGACGGAGAAACATTCGACGTGATTGAAATAAAAGTTATCGAATATAATATCATATTGAATACCTGTTCTATCAACAACGTCAAATATTCTTTGACGTAGTAGAGCTTGATAATAACATACACCGCCGAAAGATATAAAAGTACGCATTTATGAATAACTAGCTTCTACCAGCGGGTTTATCCATGTGATAGTAACATAACATTCGTTGGAAACATACTCCCAGGATAGAAAGAAAGGTAGAAAAACTGTTTATTTACGTGAAATGACGTGATGATCTTAATACTAGGTGACAAACATATCAATAGAAAGTGTCATTGTATTGTATTATACAACGCATTAGATATAGTATAGCTTGTAATATTTTACAAGTACGTTGTAAAAAAATAATAAATAAATTCTCAAGGTAAAAGAACAGTACGGTCAAAATATATTAGCCACTTTGAAGTTGGCGTTCTTAAAACTATTGCGCATACTCCAAAAAGTACGCAATACGCAATCACCAATGATTCTTAAAAATAATAACTGTGTAGCTAATAGTTCGATATTCGAAACAGTCAAAGTAGGTATATCAGTCGTACCTACTGTAAGTATATTGTACGAGCAAACCCGTACATATCAATTGTATTAATTTTCGACGTGCGCGTCGATGCCAGCATGAATGAATGAAAACCACACATTTAAGTAAGCTTTTCAGTAGTTGCTTAGCATCGATGAAAGACTCATTCGCCGCGGGTCAATCATCAATCATTTTCGGGCAATACACAAATTTAACTTAAAATCAGTTTATTATTTAAATGTACCTTTACCCCGTACATAGACCAATGGCAAAAGAGTATAGTCAATGAGACAGCAGTGTCTTATTACAAGACAATCCACATTTTAATGAAAACAACAGTATCCAGGCAAATAAACAGTTCATTCGTGGCAGTCGCTAGCTTCCACTGCATTTTCTCCAAGAAAATGGCGTATCCATTTTCCCTACTAATAAGGTTCGAACCTATCCAGTCAGACGCAACGCTGTCTAGTACTTACAACTGAATACTAATGCACTACTTATTCTGCTCTCAGATTGAAATCTCATTTTCTTGCAGTCCATGACTTTGTTGTTTTAAAATAATAACTGCGATGACAGTTGCTGGTCTACTTTTGAATAAGTTCGTGGGGATAATATCTGTTAATAATGTAGGTCAAATAAGGTTTCTCTATTTCCGAATTATCTTTACCTACATAATAAAAAGAGGAACTGACTGAATAACATATCAACGCACAGCCGGCCTAGGAGCGTGAAATAATTTTGCACAAGTTTTTTAAGCTATTGCATAGCTTCTATCGCGGGCCTTGAGCGTGGAGACCAAATCCAGAAATTCCGTAAGGAAAATAACCTAACACCCCCCCACTCATTTGTTTTTTGAGCTTGGTGACCGATAAGAAAACAAATGAGTGAACAATCGATAAAAATTCAATTCAATGTGTGAAAGTGTAACTTCAATTAATATCAAAGAAAAAAGAACAAAGGAAAAGAAAACTGCATAAATAAAATAAATAAATAATTATAATGGCATAAGTTGATAAAAATGCTATGCAATAGCTTTACCGCGGCAGTACCCGAGTGCCACACGTCTTTTTTTTTTAATGATGTAGGCGAGCATTAAGAAAGAATTTGCCAAAATTCACCCCTTACAGGGATAAAATGGGGGTAATTGAGGATAAATTAAGAATACAACTCTCACGTGAACGAAGCCGCTGGCAGAAGCTATTATAAATTACGTAATTTTTCGATCATCTCTAACATACAAATGAATAAAAGTTCAATTCAATATAGCAGTAAAAACGTTTGCTAGAAAAATGCTGTTATGAAGAAATCTGATAATAATTTTTTAAACCATTTATTCATTCAGTACCTATTCACAATACGAGGGAACTAAACAAAACAAAAAAGTATTTAATCTATTATTCTCAAATAGTACTGGCTGGATGTGTGAAAGGAATTTTGTTTATTTAAAAATTGAATGAAAAATTCGTCGAATGTCAAATGTCATTTGTTTGGCGCCAACGCTTAGAGTTTTTCGTGGGATTTGTTTGAGTGAAGTTCAGTGTCTCTTTTAATTATTCGTAAATTGATTCATATTGGATATTGTGATTTAAAATTAGCGTAGTTTTGTATCTCAAGTGTCTACGTAGCTAGAACAACATGTGGAATCATTGAAACAGCCGCGATTTTGGTAAAATAGAGCTGAGAATTACTGTAGCGAAGCTTACCGAGAAGGCTGACCGATATACTTGCTGCCAAAATACTGCAAAAACATTAGAATGTGTTACTTCCGCGTTCTATTGTTACTCAAAGTAATATAATGTGATTGAAAAATGTATAGGTACTTTTTAAACTTGACATTGACTCTATGCTTATACCATGCGAAGTAAATAAAACTAATACGCTTAGGTTTAATAAATAATTCATTTGGTGTGTGTTAATTTACGAGTATTACAGTGATCTTAATGACGAATCTTGATAAAACTATTACGTTATAATTGAAGTATGAAAATAAATGATTTTGCATAAATATTTTCCAAGTTTGTTTATGCGTTTAAAAGTAGCGATAAGTAGCAGTTAGTAGAACATTATCACTAACCAAGAACGATAATCAGATTTTTGTTAAACACAAAAAAATACTTAAAATTTTATCGAAGCGATAAATAAAGTAGTAAGTACCAAAACCTATGACCAAAACGTATCAAATATTAAAACGTAAAAATATGACCTTGTTTGTCTCAAAACTCTTCACCTACTTTCAAGGGACTTTTTTTTTACAAATATTTTTTTTTTGTTTTGTCTACAGCCAACGTTATGCAACGAAAAGGCGTGTCTTGGCAGTTTGATGGCCATCCCGGGCCGCGGAGACGTGCCAAGAGAGCCCGAGGAAGTTCTCAACGATGCCAAGGATTTCCTTGGACAGTACTTCGCGTCTATACGCAGGTAAGAAGTATTAAATTAAGTTTTAAACTTTCCATCGTGGAAATTACAGACACAATAGAAAGACAGGATAGGTGCGCGAACGCCGGCGTTCGCTTGGGGTTTAATTAATTAATATAAGGAAATACTTTTGGACAGATACCGCTAGAGTATCCTTTCTTCTTCTCAACGTTCTCCGCTGCTACAAAAATTGCAGACAGAATTTGTTCTTTATTTAGATGCGCAAAAATAATTTGATTGACTTTTCTGAACTAGACTTATTCACTTATAAGCCGCGTGTATTTAAGTGAATACTTACCAAACATTGGTCCGATAACCGTTTCATTACATCATTGTTTCCCAATTATAATAAAATAAAATGAAGAAGACAGGAACAGGGTGTAAAGTCCCGCAAACTTCCGTGGAAAAGGGAGGATCCTCCGAATAGACGGTTGTTTGGTCTGATCTGGGCGACTGCCCGAGAGACGATTTCGGGCTGTTGTGTACGTTCAAATCTCACGAGGAAGTCTATGCCGGATTTGTTCTTATGTGACGCTACAGATGACGCTAGATACTGTTTACTAGGATTGCTCTATTTTATCATATCTAATAATAAAAAACCCTGTCCTGGAGAGGAGGCCCGAGTCCCAGCAGTGGTAACATTATGAGGCTAATAAAATAACACTGTATGGATCTTTGTATGTCCGAAATAAAATAAATTATGTTCTATTTTAATCTAATAAAATAATTAGGTGTAATAATGTATTCAAAGACAACTTTCGGTCCACATTATAATATATTAAACTATTATCACTTACTGCTATGTTAGTTCAGCAGTTCAATAATGATACATTTAAAACTTGGTATTCTTACAATAAAACAAATTACACACATTTATTCAGTTTTAACAAAAATAATATTCATTAATCCAATTTCCTGTGCGTTTTTAATGAGTGGGATTTCGAATACGTAAAAGCTATTTAACAGTCAATAAATAACAACAATTTGGCCCCTACAGTATAGTAATAGACTAATCTACATTTATTTGATATAAAAAAATAATCTTTGGATTTAATGTTGACGGACGACGTATTGCCCAGCTCATTTCTTAAGGCGACGATGGCATTTTTTAAGCTGGAAAATGTTCAATGGCTTTTTCTGCTCTATGTTAGAGTGGAAGGGCGTGTCAGACTTACTGAATAAAACCACACTTATGTTCCTTCTCTGCCCTTTGCGTTCCAGTTCCATGGGTTTCCCTTTTGGAAATAAACCTAGAAGGCTTCGGCCATAGGTACTGTGAGCAACCGACCATAATTTTAAATGAAAAAGAATTTGGTTTCGCATATAAATTAAGGCACACAGCTGGACGTAAACTATTCTTCATTGAAACATTATGTACCCCAAGCAAGAGACATAAAACAGCTATCGTTATTGAAAAATAATTTATCTCTTAAATATAATCAAAATACACACAGCAGCTGTCTGAAAATGAGAAGCTTTGCCTCCACAACAAAATTGTAACTTCATATAATCGTAAAAAATAACTTTTGTTCCTCGCGAATATTATGCTAATGTAACGGTAAGAGTACGAAGCCATTCATATGGACTTGTTTTGACGTCTAACAACGTTTATTTTCTTTTATGCGGTTTGAAGAGAAGAAAATTTGATCATTTATCAAACGTTGACACTAGATCCTGACATGAAAGTGGTTTCCAGAAATTTTCCTTTTGTTTGCATAAGACTCTTGAAAGAATGTAGGATTTGTGCAAAATTAATTAATGCATTCTCAAGATGTACTTTGCTTGAGAGAAACCAAATTTTCGAGCACAAAAGACTAGTTTAATTTTCCTCGACTTTGAATAAATCCAGTAGGTTTATTTTGTACTGGTAGTTGATAAACTTGGGCTACAATTTGCAATAAATTGCTTTAAGGGATTTGAGCATTACTTAAGGCTTTATTCGCCCCATAAAATTAGGGTACAAAAAGTCGAGATTACATGAGCTGTTGGATTTTTGGGCAATATGTGGTAAAACAATTCGCATAAAGGAATTGTTTAAGGCCAAACTTTGGGTACTAAAATTTTACTGCTTGTGTAATTTTTAAATTTTATATGAGGATTTGCTTTTTATTTTTGCCTTCTACTTTATTATTTACTTAAGGAGCTCGTGGTTAAAATAATAACAGCCCTACGGGTCGATCTCGAAAGTTAAGCAAACATTGCTGAGGTCTGTCTGTAGATGTGTGATCATTAGATCTCTCTGTGTCTCGGAAAGCATATTTTTTTAACATTATTGCGGACTAGAATTAACTCCTGTATCGTAGGTATATTAAAAAACATGTAAACTCACAAACACAAGACATCCAAACCCGGAACACCTATCCGTAGGCAATACAAATATTTGTTCCGTGTGGAAATCGTACCCTCGACAAACATCGCTGCAGACAATTGCTCGATCATAGCGTCATCGTTGGTCCATCTGTCAGTATTATTTACAGTTGGTACGGGTAGTCCGAAGCCAGAAACTATGACATCAGTCTGGCCAAGGGGTATCATGTAATCCAACTACAGGACAAAACAAATATGTAACTACTATAAGTTACATAACTTGTATTTTAACTTCACTTCATTACATAACTATCCTTATGCCCGCTATCTAGGACCGCGGAGAATTTCTGAAAAGGAAATATGTAGTCCTAGAACGCAAAGGGCAACTGAAGGACACAGGAGTGGTTTTAGTCAGTTAAAGTCTGACACGCCCTCTCGCTCCGCCCAGAGCAGGAAAAGTCATTGGATGATTTTCAGCCTTAAAAAAATGCCTACACCGAGTTAGTCGTTTTACTTCGATTATACGATGTTACCGAAAATAACAGAGTAATTGTGAGTACAAAATTTATTGCGAGTTATGTGTAGGTATGTAAAATATGCAATATTTTTCATCTGCTCGTAATATTGTTCCCAGCTGTTAAAATGGCACATCGGGTCTTTAACTGTCATAGACGATATGAATTGCGAACCCGAACTATTTCTTATAGTATCTAGACGTGCCATAATATCTACATGGAAGTTCATACATAATTCTACGAAGGTGTAGTCAGGGTGCTTTGTTATCTTCTCCTTCTAGACTTAACATATTTTTTCTTTTACAGAGCCAACACCCCAGCTCATGAAGCACGCTGGAAGGCCGTCCAGGAAGAAGTAGCGAAGACTGGCACCTACCAGCTGACTACCACTGAACTGGTGTTTGGCGCCAAACTAGCGTGGAGGAATGCTAGCCGATGCATCGGCAGGATACAGTGGTCCAAATTACAGGTATGAAAATTTTTGTGCAATAGTACTGCAATCAATTGGCTGATTATGAAAAATAACTGTAACGGCCCATTTACTGCCACGTCAGGGATAACCTTATTTTGCAGTGATTTAACCCTCAAAGGAGCAGTGGTGGCCGAGTAACAACAGCCCCGACTTGCGATCTGTAGGTCGCGGGTTCAAACCCAGCTAGGTGAATTACTTTGTGTAATTTTTTTCATCACCACTGCTCTCAAAACGGTGAAGGAAAACATCAAGAGGAAACCGGCATGTCATATAACCAAAAATTCAAAGACATGTGATATTCATCAACCCGCATTGGGCCCGCATGGTGGATTGCGGCCCATTCCTTTTCATAGAGAGGAGGCTCGAGTCCCAGCAGGGAGAACTTTGAAAGGCTGATTATGCTTATTATATAACCTTCAAAGATTTATAGTTTTTGTTATTAAGCCTGCTTAAAATACTAGTCATCAATACGACAGTAATTGAAGTACAATAATACTACTATGCTTATGCTTGGAATATAAACGTCTCGCATTCCAAACAATATAGATACTGAAATATAAAAACCGTGAGAGGAAATTCGTAAACAAAACTCGAGAGTAGATACAACATGCCTGGAGTGAACAATAACTAAGTTTTATTCACACCTTTTCTTTGCCGAGTCTCTCAAGTTTTCTCAAGTTGTAGTAAAATAACATTATCATTAAGCGTTGTTAGAACATTTAGTTCGTTATTTCTAACGAGAGAAAAAACTGTAATGAATACTTGCTGACTGGCCGTTTCTAGACGGCTAAATTTCTTTTGAAACACGAACAAATTACACAATGGAAATGTTAAAGAACTTATTAGAGAGGTCAGTTGTTTTACGTTTTTGTCGTTTGTTTAAACTGTCCTTTGCAATGGATTTTCCCTTTATAAATGTATTTTTAGTGTTTTACCTGCAGACACTGTTGGATATATTTTTAGGGTTAAAGTCAAAGTCAAAGCATTTATTTCAAATAGACCATTTGCACTTTTGAATACTCAAATGTCGGTCAGTCCAAGAAAAGTGAAGCTAAATTGCACGTTCCAAAGCGTCGATCTCTATGGAGAGGAACGTGCAAGAAACTCCATGGACACTCTTTTATATCATATTATGTGTTACATATAATGCTTGGTTATATATTACTTATTGCTTCTAATATGTGAGTCATAGTCATAGCTTATAAAGTAACTACTTATACTGTTTTTATAGGTATTCCGTATTAGGATAGGTTTTGATGTTAAAATTTTATAAAGTTTAAAATAATTATCGTAGGAATTCACGATAAAATATGACAACATTTCTTGTAGAAAATATTCAAAATATCTGAGTCGTAAAGCTAGTATTATTGTAAGTTCCTTTAAACTGTGTACCATATTACCAGTACAATTTCTTTCGAAAAAAAAAACAGACAAACGGACAGCAAAACTGAGGACTCAATAATCAATTATACAAGTGCCTACTTGCCTAGCATAGTCTTTAGTGAACTGCAAGAAAAACGGGAACTAAATGAATTTGCTGACTCTAATGAGAAAATTCCCATTTCGCACTGAGAAAAAAAACTGTAAGCAATTAACGGCTAGTTTTCCGTGAAGATTTCCTCCAAGCTTTTACTAGAGGTCTTCACGAAAGATAGTCATTTCAATTGTTTCATTTTTCTTTAAATTATGGATAAACTCGCGTTTGACCACTACCTCACCTGATGTTTTAAGCGATGATGTGGCCGACAATGGAACACGCTTGCCTAGAAGCAAACTATGCACTCTTGACTTAAATACCCTTAGGTTATAGCTATCAGAAAACACAGACCCCGACAGAGAATTCCACTCCTTAGCTGTACGCATAATGAAGGTGTTCCCAAAACACTTTGTACGTATGGGTGGGATTTGTATATATGTTACACCTCCATCTAATAAATAAATATATAGGCCACGAAACTTAAAACTGCACAATTATCTGTCGTCACGACAAAATGGGAATGCGGCTTAAGGTCGATTAGTAAAAAATGTCTAAGGCATTAAGTCTGCTCTTTGTACAGTGTTTCATTAGTACATAAAGACTTAAATTATCAATAAGAAGTAACAAGCGACCGATATAATATGCTACTTCAATGGCTACACATAAAAATTCACCTTTATAATGTTAGTCTGATTCTAGGTTTGTGTTAGCCCATTCAATTAGGAAGTTACTAATATTATAATAAGTAAAATAATTTTCAACCAACTAAGGTCTCTCATTGCCATACACAAAGCTTAGTTCTGAATAGACAGTCTCAGACATTTACTTAATAAGCCTACAGAGCTCTGAGAATGAGTACAATTAGCTGTCTGTTTGTTCCAACTATAATTATTATTATTATTTCAAACCTGTCTTGAACATTGGCTTAACAAAATAACGTTTTCATTTTAGTTTGTCATCTTTTAACTCGCAAAGTGAATAATGTAACGCAGCTCAGCTCGTCGGTAGGCTCGTATAGGGATTCTTCTATGAAATCAAACACTTCGGGCGGCGCACTCTTATATTTTTACTTATTTGAACGCACAATGCTTTCCTTACAAAAATTACTTCAACACTAAAAACCGGCCAAGAGCGTGTCGGGCCACGCTCAGTGTAGGGTTCCGTAGTTTCCCAACCGTCACAATAAGTGTACCCACTTATGAGTTTAAAAAAATGCTTGCATATACGATTATACTACAAACAGTCCAGAAATTATTTTTTAGAACCCTTTTGTCTTTTTTGTACAAAAACTGTTCTTTCTATCAAATTCAAAATAATTCTCTTAGAAAGTCCTTATAAAGTTCTACTTTTCAGATTTTTTTCTTATTTTCTAAACTTATGGTTCAAAAGTTAGAGGGGGGGGACACACATTGTTTTTTACTTTTGGAGCGATTATTTCCGAAATTATTGACATTATCAAAAAATGATTTTAGTAAACCCATATTCAGTTTTAAATACCTATCCAACGATATATCACAACTTAGGGTTGAAATTAAAAAAAAAATCACTTCCCCCTTTACATATAGGGGGGCTACCCTAATAAATCATTTTTTTCCAGATTAAGCGAGGACGGACAGACAGACAGACATCGCGAAACTATAAGGGTTCCTAGTTGACTACGGAACCCTAAAAAACAACACACATTCTTTTTTCTACCAACTTTCAAACATATTCTAGAAAAGCATCCTTCGAAGTATATTTTATTTTACAAGCCAGTTTCTTGGTTACATAAAAAAAGCAACTCATGCGATCTCCTTTTGATATCACAATATTTTTAAAAGAGTAAAGAAATCCATCCTTTAAATATTTATTTTATTCTAATTTTTTAATATTCTTGAAAAACATCTGTGAAAACAACTGTCTATCTATCACGGTTTATGAGATACAGTCTGGTAACAGACAGACAGACGGTCGAACAGCGGAGTCTTGATAATAGGGTCCCGTTTTATACTTTGGTTAGGTATGGAAGTTGACTGGTAGAAAATTCTTAAGGCTTTAAGTAAGTCTACCTGTGTACTCTTGTGTGCATAAAGTATTAGAATAAATAAATATATAAACGAAGATTGATTAGTATTTTTTTAGGTTTTCGAAAAAGTGTAAAATCTCACAATATTTTCGTAATTAGAACCGCCAGCAGACGTCGCGTCGTAACGACTTTAATTCATTCGTTCATTTCCATTCACTCGGTCGGCGAAGGATGAGGGTGACTTAAATCGGTATTACCAGAGCCGACTGCTAAATCCTTGTGATGTTCGCGAGTACGTTTTGTAATTACGCGGCTTAAACAGATTGCTTCGGTTAATCGGGACGAACGATTTGATTATAGACACTCGGTCTTGGGGGACTATTCTGAGAATCTCATCTGTTTTTATTTAACATCATAGAAAGTCATATTTTATAATAAAAAATTAAAAAATCCGGCCAAGTGTTAGTTGGACTCGCGCATGAACAGTTTCATGTCATTTGTAGCAAAAAAAAACTGCAAAAAATATAAAACTATGTTCAATGGGAACCCAAACTAGGTAAATATTTAATTCATACTGTTTTGTCTGTTCTTTTTTTTATTGGTGACATGAGGTACAGCCTGGTGACAGACGGATAGCTTTTATTAGCTTTTGGGTACGGAACCCTAAGCATTATTATACTCGTAATATTTGATGATTGTATGATAAGACTAGCCAGGGGGTTCAATCTCGTGATCATCATCCTTAATGTTTCCACTGCTGGGACTCAGGCCTCTCTAGGAGAGAGAATGGGCCGTAATCCGCCACGTTGGCCCAGTGCGGATTGGTGAATGTCACATGTATTCGAATTTTTTGTTCTAGCACATGCCGGTTTCCTCTCAGTGTTTTCCTTCACCGTTTTGAAAGCAGTGGTAATGAAATAAATTACATAAAGTAATGCGCCTGGCAGGGTTTGAACTTGCGACTTGAAACTCATAAGTCGAAGCCATTACCACTCGGCCACCACTCCTCTGCTTTAGTAGATTATTATTCTATTTTATGTTGTAGCTGTTTGTTATCCCTCAATAAATAAAATAAAATAAAAAAAATCCTAAAGGAACCCCTGAAATGAAAAGTCACGTGTGCTATCCCAAAACATAGTCTACATGACTGCCATGTTTTATCGAAATTCGTTCAAACGTGACGAAGTAACAAACATAAACTCACGCTCACAATCTTTCACCTTTATAATATTTGTATGATTAATTTATGTATATAATTACTAGCTTCTACTAGTGGCTTCGCTCGCGTACATAAAATATAGCCCATGTCACTCCGGAATAAAGCAGCTTTTCAGAGCCACCCAGTATTTTCAGAGATTACCTCCTACAAACAAAAAAACAAACTTTACCTCTTTATTATATTAGTGTAGATATTCACATATTAAAAAAGCGCGTAAACAAACATGATATGACATGTCAATATTGTCAATACATTTTTTTTTCGGACGGCAATTATAATGCAATGAATGATATCAGCATTTTTCGGCGATGAGTTAAAGTTTTCTATTTTCAATCTATCAATACGTTCGGATGCTGAGTCATAATCGTCAATTAATCTTCGCGTTGACAGGTCTAAATGATTATATTTAATTGATCTGGAGTTTCTATCTACTTAACGAATTGAAATCGGTTAAACTGCTTGGGTAAGGTAGGTGATGCTTGAATCTAATTTATCCTAATTTATTTGGAAGGGACACAAATTATTACGGGTAGGGATTACATAATTATATTACGCAAAATGCTTTGCGTAAATGTTACACTTATGTACAATTTCAATTTGTAGATGTTTGCTTAAAATCTTATACAGTGACTTCATACGTATTTGAGATAAAATTCATCTTCCCTCGATTCCTTTTCATATACAACTTGTAACATATTAACAGCAACGTTCTGAATCAGTTTCAGTAATTTTTGAAATAAGTATTTTTTAATCCTAAAATAATTCTTATATCAACTTTAATTTGATAAATTTTCATTGCATCACTAGAGTGTCTGCGTGTGTTTTGTGCACTACTAGTTTGGTGCGTCGATTGTCATATTGTTTGCAAAAATAAAAAAAATTAAGAAACGCTACCGTTTAAGTAGTGTTTTTTTTTTAAATATATTTTTTTTTAATATTTAATTATTACTAGATACTTTTCAAATTAGAATGTCTATGGGTGTACAAAGTGTACATTGTTTAAGTTATACAATATTATTTTTAGTATTTGCGAAACCTGAATACATTCATAATCAGTAAGGAAATCGATTCCAATAAATACACCATGTTATATTTCTCCGATTTTTTTTTTAAATGTTACAAGTTGGACACCACCAATACTAAGTATAAAATATGTCATGGCTGGTCATAGCGAGTTTTAGGTACCAGCGCACAGCTAGGTCCGGAGGCAAAACAACCTCTCAGTCGCCCAGGTGGCTCGGTGATCATGTATTTATGTCACCGACCAGATGTCATAACTGGCTTATAATTTTGTGAATTTTCATAATTCAATTTTGAAATTTTGCGCATAGATTATTCATATGAAAATATCATACAGGTGTTTCAGGTTTCGTATATATAATAAAATTATGGTTTTATATTGTAAATATCTCTTTAATTAAATAAAAAAAAAGTAACTGAAAATTAATTGCTCAATTGCAGAATAAGCCTGTGGCGTATCGTGCACTCTCGCTAGCGCCTCTCTACTGCTAATACGACACTGAGCGAACGACGATTGCCTACCACTTACCACTTTGCTTAACATTTATCTACAAATATCTTATTCGACACCCGAAGAGATTTTAACGAATTTCGCTTAGGCTTGACGAATTAAGAACTGGATTTGTGGAATGAATTTGAATTTTTCTAATGTAAATTGTAGCAAGAATTCATTAGGATTATCAATTTTCTTTAGATTGCTATCTTTATGTAATCAAACAAATCACATTTGTTCCAATAATTTAAAGAGATAGTACCTACATAGTTTATTTATTTATTTGAAGTTTATGTAACTAGTGGTATATAGGCAAGCTTAGTGTATTAATAAAAATATCTACAGCCGACTTCAATGTAAAAAACACAAAAAAAATTAGAAAAATACTATTAACTTTAATTTTGATAATCTGTTTCATTAGTTTTGTCTTTTCGTCATTCGACATCGACCTCTGAAATTTAAATAAAACTGTTATGATAGTAGCTACTTTTCTTTTTTTTTCTAGTACTTTTACTTTTACACACGATGATATCACTTTTTTTCTAACTTTCCTTTCAAAGGTAAATGATAAATGATCTTTATTTTGCAAGTAGGTTTTATAAAAACACTTTTACACGTCATTTTTTTTTTTTGGTCAAATAATGCTAGATGAGGCCGGTGTTTCCTAGCTGACTACCCTGAGAAGAAACGCCGAAACAAACTCAGGGGTCAAAGTCTCTTTTAAAGTCCATACAGCAAAACATGTAATAGTCAAATCATATGAGAACCATGCAGATTGAGCCTGAGATGGTCTTTTGAAGAAAGAACCACACAGTTCTAAGTGGACCTGTCCAGAAGTGCAAGCATTTGTCAATATGCGTGTAGCTCAACTCAGGACTACTAAGGAGCTCAACGACTTGACGAACAATGCCAAAGAAAGGACATTTGGGTAGGCCACATCAAATACTCAAAACTGCCAGACATCATGTGAAAATAAAAGAAAAGGAAAGAGTAATCCACATAGTTCTCACATGGTATACTGGAAGACATTTTTGTAGAAATAAGTTTCTCCCTATATTTCTGTTTCCTTCTTCTTTTATTTAATTATACATAATATCTGTAGGTACATGAAATGTTGAATACCTAGAATAAATAAATAGAAAATACAAAGAGCAGAACATATAACCGCCTCTCTTTTGAAGTCAGTTTAAAAATGCAAGGAATCAGCACAAAAATAAAATGCGCTATTCAATTCTCTGCAGTTTTAATAAGGCTAATATTTCAATTCTCTTTTCATTTGCTCGGAATGCTGTATAACATTCCGAAACGGCACTCGGTGAACTATAATAAAGCTTTGTGATGGTGCCTAAAGGTGCTTTTACAATGGGCGACTTATAGTTGTCAATTCTTCGCTGAGTTGGTTGTATACACAAATGTCAGAACCAATGTGCCAATATGTAGGAATTCTAACAAAGATTTACAGAAGTATTGTTTTACTACAAATTGACAAAACTTGACAGTCTTAATAAACATAAAGTGTAAATGAAAGTATTGTTTACAAATTGCGGATCAACTTATTGAAAGACGAAATACATAATTATATTTCCATCACACGTTCTCTGCATACCTTCAGATGCGATCGCAGTCAAGAACTAGGCATTAGTTTACATCATTAAAAAAAAAATCGCCACATTTAATTTGCAGTCAAGAGTGAAAAGATTGCTTCTAGGCAAGCGTGTTTCATTGTCGGCCTCATCTCACCTGATGGTAAGCGATGATGTCATCCCTCACCATCAGGTGAGATAGCGCTCAAACGTGAGCCTATCCATAACCGCGGGCTTGCGGACAGTGAGCGATGGGTAGCTCGCTGTCCGGCCATCCGGTAACTGTCCGGACCAAGCCCAAGTAGTCGACGGTGCGCACTGTTCCCGCGCGCCTCAAGGAGTTGTCAGCAACAACGGGGGCCCAGCCGGGTCGAAGCCTACTGGGGCCAGGGTTATCCGAAAGGGAACACGAGCCCCGGTATGAAGGCTAGAAGGAACGGGGTGGGCTTTTAGTCAGTAAAAGTCTGACACTATCTCCCGCTCCGCCCAAGAGCGGGGGTTGTCATTGGATGATTTTTCCCACCATAAAAAAATCCATAACAAAAAAAAAATCTACACTAATATTATAAAGCGGTAAGGTTTGTTTTTTGTATGTCCTTAGGAGGTAATCTCTGAAAATACTGGTCCAATTGTTAAATTTTTTTCTTCGATAGAAATCTGTTTTAATTTCTGAGTGACAAAGGCTATATTTCAAAAAACCGGACCTGACCAGATCACTTTACACTATTCCGAAAATTGACCGTGTAAGCTCATCTTTATAAATTAATCGTAAATGTTCGTTTATGTTTGTGCAACAGGTGTTCGATTGCCGGCAAGTGACAACCACGAGCGGGATGTTTGAAGCGCTGTGCAATCACATGAAATACAGCACCAACAAAGGCAATATTAGGTGAGATTTTATTACTGCATTCATCTTTTGTTCGGCGTCAAGCGTACGTGATGTTTATTGTTCGTTTGTAAAATACCTTATAGTAAAAATGTTTAGCGTTCTTGAGCGGAAATAAAATATAGAATAAGAAAAAGAAACCCAGCTTTTAGAGATTAATTGAACCGTTTTCACTGACTCCAAACTAATTGCCTTAATAAGAGTCCACTGTCAGATTTTCAACGCGAGGAGTAGAGAATTGAAGATCGAACTGTTCAAAATAAAACAGTCATTCATTTCGGTGTGCTTTAGTGTTACTGAAATCAGACATAGTTTAATCTTATAAATTTTGGAAAGAGACCTTTGATTAGAAGTGGGATAAAGACATGAGGCTAAATTTATTCTTGACAAAAAAAGTTAAACAGAAATTGACTTGTACTTTTCTAAAACGTGTTTGTTCTTTGAATGACATTACCGACTCAATTAAACATTACATCCAACAGGTCAGCCATGACGGTGTTCCCTCAGCGTACAGACCATCAACACGACTACAGGATATGGAACAGTCAGCTCATCAGCTACGCCGGCTACCGACAGCCAGATGGCAGCGTGCTCGGCGACCCTATGCACTGCGAGTTTACTGAGGTGAGCACGTAACATTCAACTATAGTCAGACATGCAGCATGAATACAGGATATGAAACAGTCGGTTTATCAGCTATGCAAACTACCAACAGCTGGGTAGCAGCCTGCTCAGAAATCCCATGCAGTGCAAGTTTACTGAGGGGAGGCACGAGACAAACAATTAGTCAGATATGTAGTATAAATACGAAATAAGGAACTGTAGTCAGCTTATTAGTTATGTTGGTTACCGAAAGCCAGACGGTAGTGAACTCGGTGACCCCATGCACTGCGAGTTTACTGAAATGAGCACGTAAAATTCAACTAGTCAGACATGCAGTATGAATATATATGAAACAGTCAGTTCTTCAGCTACACCGGCTGTGGACGGTCGGATGGTATTGTGCTCGGCGACCGGAGTAATTAGACAAGATATTATTCTCTTTTTCATTTATTACCCGTACAGCCAATATGCTCTTCTCTTCACACTGAAAGGCTTCAAGACAAGATAAAACGGCCATTGTTCACCACATAAACAAAATACAGGAGAAACATTATTAAAACTAAGACGTGTCATTTACTATCACGTGAGGTCAAGATCACGAGCAGGTTCGTCATAAGTTAAAAAAAATATCATACCTAGGTACACATAATCACACAAATACCATATGCATGAAAAATATACTTGTTAACTAACCAGTTTACCAATAAATGTAAAAAAAAATAATTGAATAGTGCTTCAATATTAAATAATTTTAAATAAAGCTTAGCTTTAAAGCTTTGTTTCTAACTTTGTTGTCGATGAATATATTTCAAAGACTTTTGTCATATTTTTTTTGCCCGTAATTAATTAATTTAGTAAATTAAAAATGGTATGCTATGCATATACAGCTTGTAATATCAACCGAGAAAACAAAATATCGTTCATATGTATAAAATAATAAGGTTATAAATATGTCCTGAATGACAATACATTTATTAGGTACTCATCGTATCAAATACACTAGGATTAAATACAATGTATTGATAAAGCTTACAAGCGCTTATGTAACAGCAAAAAACAAACAACTACAAAAAAATATCGTAAACCATTAATTCAATATCCAAAACAAAGACCTATTTCCGTAACAATTGAATAACTCCAAACTGCGTCCATATTCCGTGGCATCTCTATTCAGAATAAAAGTTTCAAACTAGATCGTATCATACGATTGATGGCCATTGAAAAACATTCAGTTATTGCATCCGCCACAAATAAATCATTCAGTACTGACGTATCTCGTTCCAATGCACCTGCTACATATATGCAAATAGTGTCCGACCAAAACTGGTTTTTCAACCGAAACCGAATTTCGGCAACATTCTTAGTTTCGGCCGAAACCGAAACTTAATTACAAGGATCATAATGTTGAGAGAAAAATAAAGAAAACCTTATTATAATCAGTCAGTTCTTATTTTATAATGCATTATAAACTTAGGTATTTATATTCGTTGACTATTATGAATTTTAGTTTGGGAGTACCGAAGTAGGTAAAACGAACTGCAAACACAAGCCAGTCACGTCATGATTAGGCTCGTGGACACGGAAAAATGTCTTTGTTACTTACTCGCCTGGAAATAATGTATCGCGCTGAACACGACCGATCACAGCGCGAGAACTCCCGAGTGCAATTTCGGTTTCGGTCGTAGTTTCGGCAGGGTTTGCCACCAAAACCGAAACTCGTTTTTTTTGCCGAAACTCGACCGAAACCGTAACCGAAACGGAACATTCGGTCGGACACTACATGCAGAAAATACTATAACTACATAAATATACAACACACATCATTGCTTACATAGTCATTGTTTAGCGTGGAATTTAGTTAGGCTTGTTTATTTTAGAATGACTGATTACGTGTATAAAACGGTCTTGCATAACAAGCTATTTGTTTAGGATAATATCACAATTGTATTGCATATTTGGGTCATGTAATCGCATCTTTTATACTGTAGGATTCTGATGTTGAATTAGAAATGTAAAATATGAAGCAAATCACTACCTAGCTTTTTTTGGTGGGGTATCTCATGCACGTATGCACGCACGCTCTGGGTGGATCGTATATTCCTTGTTCCTTCAGTTTTTCTTTGCATTCTCCTTTTTTTTTCGATTCGATGGTTAATTCGTCAGTTTGGACCCAGTAGGTGGAGGCTACATTAATAGCAGCATCAGTGACACTCATCAAATCCTCCAAAGTGCAAGTGTATGTGCACTGTTTTGAACAAGAGTACCGCACTCATATGGAGTATCCGGTGGGTCTATAAAACCCTATTTTTTGCAGCGGCCTACCTGGGTGTGCAACCGCTTTAGTGCTTTGAATATAGACCATTGCAAATCGCGCCCGGGCGGGATATGTTCTTGGGGGTTTCAAGAAGTCGGATGGTGGTAGGTGATTTGCATTTTAAGGCCGCGGTAACTCTTTCAAACAATCCTGCAATCCTGATAGGCATTGATCTTAGCAGGCACCGTCAATGTTACCAACAGCTCTTTAAGGTGCACATTGCATTTGCTTAAGGGACACATACGCATTAGCTGTATATTGCTATTTGCTTATTTAGAGAAAGGTTTGTGTCCTACAACGACAATGGCATTTTATCAACAAGTGCAATTCTATCACTTAAACCAACAACTTCCAATTGAAATTCTTGACGCAATAAAATTTAACTTGCAATGTTCATGAATCACAATCCCACTCGTTTGTCTGCTTTAATTGACTGTCTTTCGAAAACAGCCTGATAACCGTGGAATAAAGTACATTGACCTTTTCCTAATATCTCTGCGTAGGTACCCGAAAAGCAAACAATGCATTGTTTTTCATTACTAGATCATGTAAAGGATCACGATACATGTCGATTCTTTATATTTGCTGTATTAATTAAATAGTACTACAAAAAATGTCACGGTTGTATAGATAAAAAGAAGCCGCAAAATCAAGGCAAAATCTCCAACTCCTAAGATACAGGTCTGCGTATGTAGTTTAAGAGTTCGGGAATTAGAAAACAATTTTGACTAATCTGAACATCCTATCTATTTCTTTATGCTATGTTCTGTGTGGTTATTATGTACAAATAAACTTTTATTATATTTTCTCTACATTTTTTAATATTTCTTAAAACAAGTATATAAAAAAAACATTCAAAAATATGTTATATATAAATTATTATTAAATAGGTATTATTATTATTCAAGAAGGGTCTAACTCTTTAATTTCGTTTTTGAAGTAGGTATTGTTTGGCGCCTGCCTTAATTGACTGTTTTTCGAACACATGCGATCTACAAGTTGATACAATAAATTTTGTTACAGCTTTGTCTCAAGTTGGGGTGGAAGCCTCCCAAAACGGCGTGGGACATACTGCCCCTCGTGCTCTCGGCTAATGGAAAGGACCCCGACTACTTTGACATCCCCAGGGAGCTTGTCATGGAGATAAAAATGACCCATCCCACGTAAGTTAACGATTAGACCTTATGCTTTTAAAAATATTGTTTGTGTGTAACTTTTCAGATCAAATTATCGCTGTAAAATAAATAAATGACACTATTTCTTTTACAAACAATGAGGAAATATGAAAAAAGAAACTGTCATAAAAAAATTACGATCATTGAGAATTCAAACAAAACTTATAAAACCCCTTTTCAGTGTATAACACCGCTGGATATCGTTAAAACCTTACTGTTAAGATTTTACACGACGTACGGCGTGTCTACACTAACGTTGTTGAAATTTCTACGGTCCGGACTAAGCGATTCGCTTCGTCGTTTATACCTCGTACATCGAAGGAATGGAACAATTTGACTGGTGCGGTCTTTCCTTCCAATTATAAGTTAGGTGTCTTCAAGGCTAAAGTGAATAGGCTCTTAGTAAACTAGTGCTCTTCACCATCAACAATTGTATCACTGCTTACCATTAGATGGAATCGCCGTCAAGCACTGGTTTATTTATATCAATAAAAAATTATAAAAATAAAGTACCTACTTTTATCGTTATTTTTGTTATAAAAGCACCCACAAAAAAATTTATTGAAGTACCAAACTAAAATCCTAAGTCACCTGCGTTGAGAAAACATAGTTGCGGAAAACGATAAGTCACTTAAAAAAATATAGGAATGCGTCGAAAAATTTAGTATTTTAGACCGTAAAAAAAGATTTTGTTACCTACATAAAATAAACTTGACATTTGCGAAGGTTCGACAACGTATTTAGATCACAGTTTTTAAAATCAAGTGAAGGGGGAAAGAACCGAGTTTAAAAACATTTGGACGTCATTGTTTTGGAGTTTCCTGCGACGCGTAAAAATTGATTTAGATTCTGATTTTTGCGTCATTTGAGTTTAAATAACTATTTTACTTTGATATCATTGTTTTATTCAACCTTTCCTTGTCTTTAAACTTTGAGATTTAGTGCGTCTTTTCGTACAATGGCACGCAAAATTAATTCAGACTATGAGATATCTACATTTTTCAGTTATATCAGAGCTTGTCCGAGAAAATACTACATTCATAATGTAGGTCAGTATTTTTGCAGTGGTTTTAATGAAATTGCAGGTAAAGAGGTAGGAACGGTCATCAAAATAAGTCGATGTATAACTGCTACTTTTACTTATAACTATAAAATAATGATAAATGATATTTATTTTGTAAATAGGTTTAAAAAACACTATATATATTTCGCCCGCAGCTTCGTCCGCGTACATTAAATATAGCCTATGTGATATGTCACACAAAAATAAAGCAGCTATCTGTCGGTGAAAAAATTCAGCAATCGGACACTGATCTGAAAGTACTGATTCATCGATTACCTCCTACAAGCCAAAAAACATATTTCTTTACAATATTAATCTAGATAATCGAAATTAACACAAAAGAATCTGGTTCTTGTTGGCAATTATTATCAAAAAAATATTTTCTCTTGCTCCTAAATTTTGTGAAGGGCTGTCCCTTACATCTTGTATATTATTCCAAGACAAGATCTACGCATGTATCAAGTTTCATCAAAATCCTTTCAGCTCTTCGAAAATGAAGTAACAAACATACTCACTTTCACTTTGAAAGTGAACATTTTTATTTCACCTGGTCTAATTTTTATTCAAAAAATCAAAATTTGGAAAGCGGAAATGTTAATCAATTTTGACGCTGACTGTTCATGTTTCTGGTGACGTGGATTCCCCAAAGTTTTCAAACGTTTAACAATGCAAATATTTATTGTTAGCCATAAATTTAAATTTTATACAGTTGCGTGCGAAAAAATCGGCCCAGCTCTAACGTTTTGGTTTAAAACACAATTCTTAGAGGAAAAACTAAAATTAAATAAAAATAAAGTTTTTGACATCGATTTATAGATAAAGAAGGAAAGTTTCATTGCACTTGTTTTAAAAGTCATAGTTTTTTTAAATTGATTTTACAGACTTATTTATAGCACGATCATATTGATTCCACGTTTAGCGATGCGCACGAGATAATTTCGGATCATTGGTAGACTTATGTGGATGTAATCTTCTTTCTGCAAGTCTTCGTCGTACAATCTACTCACTTATAGAGACTTCCAAAGCGCTGCCTATGGGGTCGGCAGATTTTTTTGACAAAATATAGTATATAATTTATACATAAATTTTAATTTTAATATAGGTAGTATATAATTTATACATAAATTTGAATTTTAAATTTTGTAGGTTAACATGATTCGTCTGTAATAAAACACAAAAATAAATTATATCACGAAGTTATCAAAAACCAATGCTTGTAGTTCTTCTAAAAATTTCATAGACTTGCTTCTCTCAAAATAATTACGAACGTAAATGTTACCTTCCCAGGGAATATACCCAAAGTTCATACATCCGAAAAACGTTTTTGAAGTACTTGAGATATTATTAAGAGATCTGTACGGTTGCCCTTCCTCCTTATAAGAAACCCTTAGTCCCATACAATACCCTAAGGAAAAAATGGGACTACTCGCAGCTGAGGCTTCACGGCAATATTAGGGTAGTTCCCAATATTACCGTGAAGCTTTTGCGTAAATAACTTTTTTTTTAAATAATATAAGCTAGTGCTTGACTGCGATCCTACCTGATGGTAAGCATGGATTCAATCGTTGATGGTGAGCACTAATTTATTAAGAGGAGAGTCCATAACGGCTCTGATCGACGGGCGAGTAAAACAGTGGTCTTATGGCTCGTCGGTGTATCATTGTAATATTTCAGTTTTATGCTTTTTGAGCTCAGCTTGCGGCTCGTCAAAATTGTGAAACCGCGGTCTTGGCTCGCACGTCGATCACCGACTTTAAAAACACCAAAAAAGGCACTAACAGTTTTCAAAATTTCTAAAGCTACACCGCAAAAAAAAAATCTAAAAATATAAATAATTTTCCTATTTTTTTTATTGTTTAAAATGTTGTAAATCTTGCAGGATTTACAACATTTTAAACAATTATTTAGATATAGAATAGGTCGATTTAGCTGTTTTTGAGAGATATATATATATATAATATATAGATATACAATTTTTATTTTTCGTAATTAAGGATGGGTTTGCAAATATCTCGCTGTGAAACTGTTGGCACATCTATTTTGGCTCTTTATTAATTTTTTTTTTCTGTAACTGCGTGCGGTGCATTATTAGAAATTTTGAAAACTAAGATGTGTTTCTTAAGAGCTATATTTCACCGAGACAACATGGCGGCGCGACCAGTATACAGCAGGCTTTAGAGGGAATTACTAACCTCATGTCCGTTTGGTTGTGCAACCAATTTGATGGTGCGATTAGTTTTTTTTTTTTTATAGTGGGTAGGCTCACGTTTGACCACAATCTCACCTGATGGTAAGCAATGATGTGGCCAACGATGGAACACGTTGCCTAGAAGCAATCTATTCACTCTTGACTTAAAGACCACAGACTCCGGCAGGGAATTCCATTCCTTAGCTGTACGCATAATGAATGTACTCCCAAAACGCTTTGTACGTATAGGTGGGAGGTCCACCATGTACCGGTCGCGCAACGCCGTACGTCTTGTGGTCCGATGATGGAACGGATTTGGTAGAATTAAATAGTGTAACTCTAGTGCACACTCCCCGACTAGTTCGGACGTGTGGCGACTCTGGTATCTGTACGGCGGCTAGTTTGGTAGCTTAGAGTTATATTTCACCGGGACACCGTTCAGTGGCGCAAGTGGTCGTTCCGCCACGGTGTCCCGGTGAAATATAGCCCTTAAGCACTTCCAATGGAGAAAAAGGGTTTTTAATTCATTAAACCCCAAGCGAACGCCGGCGTTCGCGCACCTATTGTCTTTCAATTGTGTCTGTCATTATCACGATTGACAGGTTAATTAATTACAAACATGAGTTTGTTCTTTATTGACTCTCATGCGTAATTTGAGCGTACGTACAAATTTCCACATCATTTATTTGCTGAGTCAACCAGTTAACGTTTCATGCTCATTGCGTCGCATTACGATCCCCGTCTTGGAAGCTTTGGCGTACACAAATCACTGCGCACACGTCTAGACTCAAAACAAAAATAAATAAAAATATTTTCTCTTGATGAAGCGGGGCATACAGTATCGACACTGAGTATAAAAGACAGCTTTTCTACCACTCTGGCATAAATATGATTCTTGAGAAAAATGACATATATTTTTTTAGTATACTTTTGTACAATATAATCATTTCCTTAGCACTTTCCCAACTAGCTTGGGGTTGATTTCTAGTCTAACCGGCTGAATGCGTGTATTTTACTTGGAACGACAGCCTATTAGACCTTTACAACTTGGGTTTCCTAGTAACTCGTTACTGGGCAACACGATACTTCATGAATGGTCAGACTGTCTGGTGGGACCAACGGAAAAGTACATATGCATTGGAAAATTCACGTTGGTACTCGGTTTTGAACCTGCAACTTCATGCACGAGAGATGGATGCCTTAACCACACTGGGCCATCACGACACTTAAAGAAAGAAGAAAGAAAGAAAAATAGTTTATTAACGCGAAATGACGCAATTTTAAAGTTGCATTATGCTAGCTAACAAAATTAATCTATTTATAGGGAAGATATTCGTCACATCCGCGTAAAACTAAGGCTTGTAGGGCTAGTGGTAAGTGGCCCTGACTGCAATGCGGAAAACGTGGGTTCAATTCCCACCCAGGACAAATGTTTATGTGATGAGCACGATATTTTTTTCTGTGTTTAGGTGTACATTAATAATAGTATGTATGTATTTAAAAATATATAAGTCAGTTGTCTAGTACTCATAACACAAGCTCTGCTTAGCTTGAGACTAGACGGCGATATGTGATAGTTGTGGAATAATATTGTTATTATTAAAACAGCCGAACGGTCAGCAGCTTTATGCTGAATGTTTCCTCATGCATAAATAGATACTGCTACTGTTGTGTATTTCGGTTCATATAACTAGCAATTTATAAAAGCTTACATATTATTTAGTAAACTACGTAAAGACTGGGTCCTAAGAAATCACAGACATAGGGGATATAATATATTTGTACTACATTCCCAAGTTTGTTACTGAAGTGGAACATTTCTCTCAATCCCCTCCTTACACCAATGTAAATACTTTTGAGTAACAATAGACTTATTTAAATTTACACAGCGTTTAGCCTGAGGACTAGTTTGTGAAACTTAAATGGGATCAGGAAAATACATGGAAACAATTTTGTCTTTGAATTTGCTGCGGCTATATATTGCCCTATAGTGTGATACATCGCCAGTCTAATGGACCATTTGGGGAATAGTTGGGAACAAAAATCCGAAGGGAATACAAATGGTTTGTTTGATATATAACGATCACTGAATGTAGCGTTTTAAAAGCCTCTATTCATAAGCAGTTTATTAAGTATTTTGCCAGATTGGTTAGTATACTTGGAATATTAACTTACCTATTTCCCACAGTCAGTTTGCGTTCCCACTGCTGGGACTCAGGCCTCTCTAGGAGAGTAATCCACTACGCGGGCCCTGTGCGGGTTAGTGCATGTCACATGTCTTCGAATTTTTGGTTCTAAGATATGCCGGTTTCCGCACGATGTTTTCCATCACCGTTTTGAGAGCAGTGGTGATGAAATAAATTATGCAAAGTAATGCGCCTGGCTGGGTTTTTTTTTTTTTATGGTGGGAAAAATCATGCATTGACATCCCCCGCCCTTGGGCGGAGCGGGAGATAGTGTCAGACTCTTACTGACTAAAAGACCCACCCCTTTCCTTCTAGCCTTCATACCGGGGCTCGAGCGCCCTTTCGGATAACCCTGGCCCCAGTTGGCTTCGACCCGGCTGGGGTCCCTGCTGTTGCTGACAACTCCTTGAGGCGCGCGGGAACAGTGCGCGCCGTCGACGACTTGGGCTTGGTCCGGACAGTTACCGGACGGCCGGACAGCGAGCTACCCATTGCTCACTGTCCGCAAGCCCGCGTCTACGTTGGCCGGAAATCGGGATCAGAATCCCGGCGACGGCGGCGGCGATAACGCCGTTGCCTGATGCGTTCGGCCTCCTCCTTTGCAAGCATTACTGCTTCGCAGAAGTCGGCGACCGCCTGCCACTCCTCCTCGCTCCGGACCATGGCCTCAACCAAGGCCCGCTGGGTTTGAACCCGCGACCTTTACTCGACTCGTAAGTCAGAGCAGTTACCATTCGGTCACTACTGCTCAATCAATTTTGACAGATTGGTTAACATACTTTGACCATTAACTGACCTATTTCCCACAGTCAGTTCGCGCTGTATGTGTGTCTAATTAATTAGTTGATCGTTCTGTTGGTTTAGTGGTTAATGGTCCTAACTGCTATGGCGGAGAACGTGGCGTTCGATACCCATATAAGACAAATGTTTATGTGATGCGCACGATAATTTGTTCTGTGTCTGGGTGTAATTCATCTGTAATGATGTATGTTATATAAGTATGTTTATCAGTTGTCTAGTACTCATACCACAAGTTCTGCTTTGTTTGGGACTAAATGGTGCTGTGTAATAGTAGTGGAATATTTTTTTTTTATAAATACTTTAAATTGTGTAATAGTTCTAAAGATTATTTTGCGAAAACCAACGACGTGATAAAAAGTATCCTAAGACCTTGATCACACGTACCGAGTAAACGGGCGAGTACTCTCGGCCGAGTACGTGTAAACACGGCGCCGAGTGCTCAGCCTACCATTTATCTCTATAACTTGCTTACATCACTGTCTCAGCCGAGCAACATTTTATTTTCTCGCACTTTGTTTTGTTTCTTTGTTTTTTATCAATGCGTTCAATTTTATCCCAATCGTCTCAAGCCTAGTGTGGATAAGCTCTTAATAAACTAGTGCGGTTCACTGTCAACGTTATTTTTTAAGTGCAAACATCATCCAATGGCATACCCCGCTCTTGGGTAAGGAAGATAGTCTCAGACTTTTACTGACTGAAAACCCACTTCTGTTCCTTCGTTGCCTTTCGTACCGGGGTTGAATCCTCCTTTCAGAAATAGATCCTTAGCCCTTGTAATCTTCGATCCCGCTAGGCCCCTACGGTTTTCTGATAACTCCTTGAGGTGCGTGTGGAACGGTATGCCCGTCGACGTCTTGGGCTCAGTCCGGGCGACTACTGGACGTCCGGACGGCGAGCTACAAATTGCTCGCCGTTCGCAAGCCCACGCCTACCGTGGTCGATAATCAGGGTCGTAATCCCAGTGACGGCTGGGGCGTGAAGACCGTTGCCTCACGCGTGCTGCCTCCGTCTTTACTAGCATTAAGTATAAATTACAAGATTACAGATAAGGAGGCGGTCATCTGTCGCTCCTGTCATCAACAATTGCGTCATTACTTACCAATATATTCAATCAAGCCTTAGTTCCTGTTGTTTAAAAAACTGATTTAGTTTCAGCGTGAAGAAGTAACAAAACACACACCCATAAACTTTCGCCTTACAATATTAGTGTGACTCCATAACAATAAAGATTATACCCGTATACATAAAATGCGTTATGAAAAATATATGGGGGAAATGCAAAGAAAATGAAACGTTTGCTTACGATATCTACAAGTAGGTATATTCCTACAAACGAAACAGCAATGAACTAACAAACTCCCAAACAATAAATCTCAACATTGTTCTTTAGCAGAAAAAAAAACTCGGACTCTCATCGAAAGGTCGCAGATTTACGACAAAAACTATGTGTTACACGGCAACGCACGTCTTTCGTATTTTCCATCAGAAATTTATGCCAGTATAAAAAAGTCTGGGAATGCATATAATGCCGAGAAGAGGTCCAAGGAACACACGGACATTCGGAGCAGATTGCTATCGTAAAAATGTGGTCCAGCGATCCTCCAATCTTACTTGATCGGTGATAAATTTGGCCTATTCAATAATGTATTGCTATTGATAACGTTAACAGGCGTAAATATGTCATAAACAGCCGTAGTAAGTTGTGATGGAGTTCGGTAATCTTTGGCAGACGACATTTTTCTTTTATTTTAATATTAGCTATTACGTGTGATGTTTACGCACATTAAATGTTCGACTTTTCGTTAACTTTTCCTTGTATAAGAGAATTACTTTTTGACATGCGTTATACTCGTCCATGGCGACTTTGTAGCGATTCTGGAGCGTGTTTGCATCGATACTGTAGAGAGTTGGTAGTGCGTTGGCATTTATTCTATCGCTTGCAAATGCGACTAACGCGCGTAGTAGCGATGCTGTCGCGCGCTTACGAAAGCACGACAGCTCGAAAGCAACATCGCTACAAAAAGTCGTCGTCGGCGAGGAGCCTTAGTGTTCAGAAAATTAGTTTTGTTTGTAAATGATTAAATTCCTCTATAACCACTTCCCACATAGTTTCATTTGAAGTTAATTAAAGTAAATGGGTCATTAAGCTTCTAATACAACAATAATCCTCAAAACCCAGCACGATAGAGCTCCATTAGTACTTTCTCGTTCGTACATTTAGAAGTTTTACTTGGAGCTTTTACTGAAAACAGAAAACGGATTTATTAGAAAACAAAGTGCATTTCCACTTCCTGTTTAGAATTCCTGCTTTTATCTTTTCTGATAAAGAGATGAAGATGAGCTTATGAAAATATTTGTTAAACCATCATATCTACGTGTGCATAATATGATTTCTAATGTAAAATATCGTCACTTCCCACATATCTTTTCAAAAAAAATGTTCGTACGAAGATCAGATGAAATTATTTTCAGTCGAATTCTGAGAAACTATGTAATTAGCTCACAGAAAATGATGGATCGTTTTATATTCGCAAATGACTCATCTAAAACAATGAATGACTTGAAAAATTATATCACACATTACATTGCTCTGTAATTTATGTCTTTATAATAGATTATTACGAGTATTAAAACGCGATAAAAACTTCACAGCCTGAAAATCTGTTGAGATATCAAGAACTTCGATAAGGTTACGAAGGTCAGGAGACAGACTTAGTATAAAATATTGATATTCAGACACATCTGGTAACTTCGGATCCCAAAGCCCGCAAATCATAAATGGAATCACAGAATTGGAACTTGTAGGAATTAATAAAGACAAAAAAGTGACTTGACAATTCATGTAAAAAGCGAGTTTTACTCTCTTATTTATCTTGATCTATTTCTATCTATCTATTTTGATCTAGTGTACAATGTAAATCTACATAAATAAGTTATATTATATAATCTACATAAATAAAAAATACACATACTAATATACCGTATATAATAATAGGTATACGAATATTGTGTTGGTTATAAAAGGAAGTGCTCTTTAATTTTCCTCTTGAAGAGATGGACTGTGGTAAAGCAGTGTGAGTCTCTCTCACACTTTTCTTTGCGACAGTCCATCTCCTGTTCTCCTGTTCCTGAGACAAGTTTTTGACGGTTCTGAAAACTCTTTACTGTTTATTGAAAACGATGCAGAGCAACACTTTTATTATTTTTAATTTTGCTGAAGTAGGTCTGTACAAGGGTGACTATCTCAACATATCGAAATTCCTCCGTGCCTCGGAAAACATCTTTGGTCCCAGATGAGATTTGTAACTAAATTTAAAAAAGTTTTTTAGGTATTTGATTTTTTATTTTGATTATAATTTAGGTGTCTTCAAGGCTAGAGTGAATTAGGCTCTTAATAAACTAGTGCGATTCACCATCAGCGATTGTATTTCTGCTAACCATGAGGTGGGATCGCAGTCAAGCACTAGTTTATACCATTAAAAAAAACTTCTAATTCTAAGTCAATCTGAAGTCATGATAACATAAAGTGACCCGTTAAAACCATTTTTTTTTTGTGTGTCACTTTTAAAATATAACGATTTAATATTGAACATGTCTTCTCACAGGTACGAATGGTTTGAAGAGTTGAACCTCCGTTGGTATGCCCTACCAGCTGTGGCCAACATGCGTTTCGACTGCGGTGGCATCGAGTTCACCGCTAACGCCTTCAATGGTTGGTATATGAGCACCGAGATTGGCTGCAGGAACTTCTGTGATACCAACAGACTCAACATGTTGGAGGTAAGGACCCTTAATGATAAATAGGACTTAATTGGCCTGTCGGTCCAGTGGCTACTGGCTGTGACTGCTATGGTCGTGAGATCGATTCCCACTCAAGACAAATATTTGTGTGATGTGCATATTCATTTTTTCTATATCTGGGTGTATTAATTTATCTACACCGTTAAATTTTGATCGTTTTAATCCCATGGAGGGTCGATCCGGTACATGAAACACTCGATTTGTAAAGATAAAATAAAAAAATACAGTACCTTTTACGCAAGTATGAAATTAATTTCTTTAAGAAAACGTCAGCTGAGCGAGTCCAATGACTTGTAGGGAGTTTGTACACAAAGCCAAATACTACCTACAGGTCATTGGACTCGCTCAGTTGACCTCGGGGGGTTCCCTTTCGGCAACCTGTGACATATCTACCGTAACTTTGTTTTACCAACGCAATCTGAGTTTTCTTGAAAAAAAAAAAAGATATTTTCAAGTTTACATGTGGATAGACGAAGAGGGAGAGGGAAGCCAAAGGAAAGGATAGATGGATTCTATGAGATGTGATATGAAAGAAAAGGGAGGTAGTGATAGCGTGAGGACAGAATGGAAGAAAAAAACGTGTTGCACCGACCCCTAATAAAACGAGATAAGGGCTGGAAGGTGATGACGATCATGATGATAAAAGCTATTTTCAAAAGTTACTGAAACATTTCAACAAATAATAGTTTTTAAAAAACTTTTTACTTTTTAAAAACATCTCGGTTGGTAGGTAGTAGTTATATCTCCAGGGGCATGAGTAGCTACTAGAATAAAGTGCAGGAAACCTTGGAAGATTGTTTATTTGCTGCAGAGCTTTTACCGGTTTACAAACACGATTAATGTTTCAAGTATTTATAGACCATCGTAGCATAGTTAAAAATGGTATCACAATAGAAAACATGTGGGACTCCCGGCCGACGTCATGCATTTTTATGAGTCGATCTATGATTTATAAAATCTTTGATGCTTGCGTAACTAAAAAATGACGCTGTAAAATTACAAGTAGGCGCTAATCAGCGTTGTTTATCTTTAAACAACATTATTTTTAGTATACATCCCTACTTTTTAATTAGTACACAAAAAAATGAGGTTCTATCTGTACCTGTTACCTACTGATCATATTTTTGTAGTCAAAAGTAGAAAAAACCGAAATCATAAAATTGACCACGAAAAGGTAAATTTATCATAGAATCAATCATACATAACAATTGCTAGTAGAAAATGCTGCGGGCAGTGTTATTCCTTAATAATTGTCACTTATTCATTCATTAATCAATAGACTGCACAATATTTCCATAAATTGAGTGACATTTTGGGACATAAACCAACTTTGCTCTTTATGAATATTATTTATTGAGATTTTACTTATAAAATAACAAGGGCTTTTCTAATAAGCTCTTTAAGCAAGTGTACTAATTAAAAATTTGTGGTGTATATGCGAAACCCAAAACACGTCTAGTATTTTTATGTAAAGAATCTATGTACAAAATTTCATAGCAAAATCGTAAAAAATCACAGTCACCAAGCTCTTTGCTGACGCCTAATACCCGTTATGACCTGCCGTAACCTGTGTTGTACTTAATGTTGGTGGTGTCCAGCTTATGACCTTTTTAAACATTTTTGGAAAAAATATAACAGTTTAAAAACTATTGGAAAAATTCAGATTTCGCATAAACTAAAAATAATGATGTACATAATTACCCGACATATCAATGCAAAGTGGAAACTGTTGGACTTAGAGAGTGGAATTTTGCACTTTTTGGTTTCTTTTTATGATGTAGGCTAGCACTAAGAGAGATTGTTCATAACTCACCCCTTAAGGGGGATGGAAGAAGAATGGAGCAGGGCTTAAAAATTTATATAGGGTGACTGGTAATTAGTGACCGATAATTATACACGTAATTGTACTTATGATAACATACAACTTTCCCAAAGAAACTATTTTTTATTCTCATTATTTAACTTATGGTGAAGACCTGGTGAAGGTTGCGGGAAACCGATGGATGCGAGACGCACAGGAACGTTCGTTGTGGCGACGCTTTGGGGAGGCCTATGTCCAACAGTGGACATAGGCCTGGTAGAAATGATTATGACACCCTATGCATACAAAATCAATGAGAGTGCTATAACAAACAGAATGAATCTACGTGTCGCTTTTGACCATAAGCTAAAATTTCATGATTCAATTAAGATTTATACTTCACAATTTATACATTATAACGCTAAAGACTTTATGACAATCAAATGAAATCAAAATATTTTTGTTTTCACATAGGCCTACATGGGCACTAAAAAACGTCAGAAGCTAGTAAACGTTTCAAATTAGTCACCTATTGAGAAGAATCGGTAAAAAAATCCATATTTACTGTTGATGAAATGATTGATTTTACAGTATTTCCATATTACAATATTAATAGGTATGGGAAGACAGTGTAGACCAGTCCATATTGTACCCAAAAGCACAATAAAAATAATAATACAAATCGTAGCAGTTAAATCTATTTTTAATAAACTAGTTCGCATTACGCTGGAGTCTAGTCCATTTGCTAGGAATTCTTATATAAAGAAATACATACGCATTTCTTATAGAAAAGGTTCAAAAAGCTTATCTTTGGTACTTATTATCCATCCTTGTAGGTACCCTTTTAACTTTCTCTTAGGCGGCTTAGAGTACTGGTCTTATACACTCAAGGTTGAAAAATGACCAAATCATTAATTTGTGTATGAGATACTCTTGCACTATAAAGTGAGCTATAACAACCGTTTGCTCCGATCAACTATAGTCGTTATGGTAACCACAAATTAATTGCTGTTTCTGGAAGTCGTCACCCAAGCCCAGTCTCCTATCCCTCGCACAATCTCCTCGTTAAACGATGAATAAATAAAAATCTTCCCCCCTAGCCAAGTTACAACCGTTTCGTTGTTGTGTTGATGGCCTCGATTTGGCAACGCCCCCGGTTCTCTTGTTCCGACCACGTGATTGAGCGTTGAGATAACTTCATTCCCATATATTTGAAGTTTTCTACTAGCGTTAACGATTGTAGATTATCTACTTGACTAGGGGTACTTTTCTGTATGTCTGGAGTAACTAAAAAAAGATAAGCGTAGGACTGCTGCGTGTATTGGTATGTTGTTCATATTTTATGTCAAAAACATGACTTTAAATATAATTGACCTTTGGCCATGTTATATTAACGTAAATAAGTAAACAACAGTTCCATCATCACAAGCAAACATTCCATAACAATTCCACGAACTATTGATGGTAATCGATCTAAAATTAACTTATTAATCAGCTTTTGGACTAAAATTACTTCTATCGTAATGAATCATACCTACTGTAAAACAATAATAATTTGCATACAAGATTTTACGTTGTTCAGCGCTTGTATTAGGGTGAGCACACATAAACTAAATCATTTCTATTTGTAATTGACTTGAATAGACTTGAATGGTCGGATAGTAACAGTATCTACAAATTATAGCTTTCTTACAATTGGGTAGGTACGTTTAAAAAATCAGGTTTAATCCACTGTTCGTCAAAAAACACGCACAGTTGGATGGACGGCATCGCATAGCAAATATCCTCTATATTACTTCCATATATTTTTTAAGAACCAACTATCCCATTCCGGCTTTTTTGTAATAGATGTCTATACGTCCCGATGCGGCAATATGTCTGCTTAATTTAAGGCCATAGCGCTTCCCCTGATGAATTTATCTAAGTTACGGAAACTGAACCAGAGCAACAAAAAAAATTTCTTACGTTTTTAGAAATTTGTAGCCAAATCAAATATGGAGCCAGAAGTTTTGTTTATTATTTATTAAAATTTTATGCACGAATACAAAGGCGGACTTAATGCTTTAGGCATTTTCTACCACTCGACCTTAGGTGGTGCAGAAACATAACATGGTAGGTGCAACTTCAAGGCAAACAAACAAAAAGAAAATTAAAACCGAAATGAATACACAATTTATATATAAATACATACAAAAAAAATATAAAAAAAGAATCTAACAAATCACTGCTGTGATGATTCTGCCAACTTCTTGCGAATATGTTCACGTGCCATCAAAGTTTTCTTATTCAAGCTGTCAAAAGTACCAACAATACGACTGGCCAATCATAAGCATAGTATTAAGAAGAGTAGGAAGAAGATTAGGTACTATAATATTTACAAAACTACTTGTTAATATAATCATTAACACATTCCAATTTTTTTTTATGCTCAAATCATACGATTGACCTGAATTTCAGAAGCAAACCATTTTAAATAGGTAGTTATCTGTCGAATTCTACTTTAGCTAGATAGCCTATGAAATAACACGGTGTTAACTACTAGTTATCAATTTAAAAATAGGCCGCAAGTCATACATTTGAGGCTAATTTTAAATTGTAGACTGAGATTTATGGATTTTTTTTGTTGAGGTGACGATTCATCGAATGTCTTCTCCCCCTCTCTAAGGTGGAGCGAGAGGGATTGTCAGAACTTTACTGACTAAAACCACACCTGTATCGTTCAGGTGCCCTATGAGTTTCCGGTGAACACAGACTTCCGTTTCAAAAATTTGCCGTGGTCTTAGCGGACATCGGTCCTCCTTGGCTTCTATGGTTTGGCTGATATCTCTTTAAGGCGCGCGTGTAATACTTCGCACCGGCGACGACTTGGGCTCGGTTCGGACTGTTACTGGAGGGCTGGGCGGTGAGCTTCACATTCTTCGTCGTCCGCAAAAGAAAAGGAAAGAATGACTATCTCAAAAAAAAAACTTGTATCTTAGGTGGACCAATGACCTGGTAAAGGTTGTGGGAATCCGATGGATGGATGTGAGACGCACAGGATCGTTCATTGTGGCTACACTTGGGGGTGGCCTATGTCAAACAGTGAACGTCTATCGGCTGATATGATGATGATGACTTTAATCTTAACTTACTATGATCACCGATCTCTCGCGCCGAGCCTTGGTACAAGCCATGGTCCGGAACGAGGAGAAGTGGCAGGCGGTCGCCTCCTTCTGCGATGCAGCAACGGCAACGGCGCTCACGCCCCAGCCGCCGCCAGGATTCTGATCTCGATTTCCGGCCACCGAAGGCGCGGGCATGCGGATGGCAAGCTTCCCATTGCTCCGCTCCATAACTGTCCTTACAGACTCCAAGACGTCAGAAAGCCGTAGGAGCCCAGCAGGGTCGAAGCCTACTGTGGGGCCAAGGATTTGTTTCTGAAAGGATTATTCGGCCCCGGTACGAAAGGCAACGAAGGAACAGGACTGGGTTTTTAGTCAGTAAAAGTCTCACACTATTTCCCGCTCCACCCAAGAGCGGGTCATTAGATAATTTTCCTACATAAAAAAAAAACAACTATGATACAATAATATAGTCAAATATGAGTTCACCTTTACAATTTCAAACCGCGAATATTGCCCAGTCGTATGTCGACTGTGGTTGAAATTATGGTTGGATGATTGACGACTAATTACCATTCAGTCCATCTCGTAATGTTTTGCGTTAGGAATTATGGTTGACCGCTCAAATTAAAGGGTCATGAACGCTATGGTATGGCTGTTGATTATTGTTGGTCATTATGGTTGTCTGAATTGCTTTAGAATGTGGAATCCTGAATACGTATTATTTGATATTGTGCAACTGTCGCAATTTAGTCAAACTCAAACCTGTCATTTTGAACTGAGTTTTGTAATTGTATTGTATTGTATGTTGGGCAGAAGCAGTGGTGGCCAAGTGGTAACGGCCTTGACTCACGAGTTGTAGGTCTTGAGTTCAAACCCAGCCAGTCGCATTATTTTCTGTAATTTATTTAACCAATGCTCTCAAAACGGTAAAGGAAAATATTGTGAGTAAACCCGGCGTGTTCTAGAATCAAAAAAATCTAAGACATGTGACATTTATCAACCTGCACAGGGCCCGCTTGGTAATTTAAGGACCATTATGGTATCCTAGAGAGGAGGCCTGGGTCCCAGTTGTGGGAACATTATGAGGCTGATTATGGTTTGTATATTGGGCTGGTGTCCGCAACTCCACGTTTAAAGCGCACATTTCAAGTATAGGGGCTTTTTCGTGGAGAGTATTTGGGATCTTGAAGTACTTTTGCCATATTTCCAGCAGCCACTGGACAGCCTAGAAGCAGATGAGTTGCTGTCTCATCCTTCTCTATGCTCTGCAGAGTGGGTTGTCTGTAACTCCTATAACGTAGAGAGGTACTTATTAAGGGAATAGTGGCCAGGTGTAACGCTGTGACTTTAGGTTACTGAGTTTTAGTCTGTCGTAGGGCTTGTTTCGTAAAGCGGCCGTCAATGGAAGTTAGTGCCTTCTTGGCCTTGCATTTACTATGATCTATCCATAGTTTGTGGTGCAGATCTTTGGTTCATTTCCCTAACTGATTAATCTTCGCGTAGAGGAGTGGTACTATGGGTTCAGGCCACATCGCCAATAGCAGCGTACTCGACCCTCTCTAATGAGTTCTTTCGCTGCATCGTTGCTTTGGTTCGCTGTGTCATTTGATCCTGGGTTTAGTTAAATTTGAGGACCAATTATCTTAATTCTAGGACCATTCATATTCACACCGCTTTGCCCAAAGAACATACTTCCAGGATAAAAATCTATGTTCTATTACAGGACATGGTCTAACCGTGTTCCAAATTTCATTCTAGTTTGTCCAGCGATTTCAGCGAGAAGAAGGAACAAACATCCACACATACGTACAAACTTTCGCCTATATATTTGTAATGTGATTATGTTAGAGATGCGCATGCGACCGTTCTTTTAAAATACGAAAAATATTCCGCAGGTTTATGTATATCATGCGTTTGTTGAGTGATGATTTTTTTTCCCCACAGAAAGTAGCTCAGAAAATGGGCTTGGACACTCGGACTCCCATCACACTTTGGAAGGACAAAGCGCTTGTGGAATGCAACGTTGCCGTTCTTCACAGCTTCCAGCAGCATAATGCCACTATTGTTGACCATCACACTGCTTCTGAGAGCTTCATCAAACATCTGGACAATGAGAACAGATTGAGGTAAGCAATTGTGACTTAAATCGATTTTTTCTTACATACTTCTCGGTGAGAAGTTTATCGACAGAGGTAGATAAATTTATGAAAAACATAAAAAAATGGTACAAGATACAAATTTTAAGATTTACATTCAATTGAAGTTGGTTTCATTGCAATTGATCATTTAAAAAAACAAGCTATTATCAACATCTGCCAAACACTGAGTGTATAGTTGATGTCAAAATGTAATTCACGAATTAATTACCTTATATATTTAATTATCTATAAAAAATGATTTCTAAAATAGTACATTATAATAAAAGTGTATAATGTTGATAATTACCGCTGGGGCGGTATTTAGATCCGAGCTGAAGGCGAGGATCTTAAGAGAGCCGAGGACGTTAATCACTAATATTCATGTGTATCATACGTTTTTCGACACACCTGAGAAGAAAAAAATTACAAATTAATTAATTATTGCTTTATCAGCAAAACTGTTTTTTTTTTTTTGGTATAGCGGCAACAACTGTTCTTTCTTCTTATGCGCGAGCAACCAAAATGGCGACCATAGACTACTTACTCTAGCTAGGCTGTTTGAATAAAAATAAGAATGAGGTTGCTTATGTTTTATATTTTTATTTTATGAAAAGTTTTATTTATTAACCCGTTGTGTGTCGTTATCCACGCGAGACACAATGGCTTTTTAAAGTGTCTCTAATTACGGTACACGAGAGGTTAAACATGTAAAAGTTAAAATAGTTTATTTAACCAAAAATTAGCATAGAATAAGCAAGCAAAACACTAATTTGTACTATTGAACGCCTACCAATACCTAGTATATTTTTTTTTCGAATTCAATGTTTGATTTGAGAACAGATTTGGTTTAACAAAAAAGGTTATCACTACATTATCATATTTGTGCATAATGGTAATCAAAAAGTTACAGTTTGGTTACAAGCTACATTATATACCTAAGTGTAGTGCAATTATAGTCACTTTCTGAGCAAATGTGTCGAAAAATATGTTATGTAAAAAAGGAATACCGTTGCGAATGCACCATAATAAAATTGAACATTATGTGTGTCAGAGTATAACGTTTAAAACATTATTTTCACCTGTTTATGCGACTCGTTGGTTGCCCTTTCCGGCTTTTGTGGTCGGCCCAGTCCCATAAGCTGCATATAATAAACACAGATATCAGATTAATGTCGTTGTGGACCAACAGCATCCGGATCTGGCTCATTAAAAATGGGGACAAATGAGAGTCATTTAAGCGTGGGAAAAGGACTAACCTTCTTTTAATTAGCGTGTTTGCTGTGTCATACCCCACGTCATTAGGTTTAGGCGAACAGCTAAGGGGTGGAACTCCCTGTATCTGTGTTCACTGATAGCTATCACCTAGGTGTCTTTAAGTCAAGATTGAATAGGTCAATTCTAGGCAAGCGTGCTCCATCGTCAACTTGCGTGCTTTATCGTCGACCACATCATCGCCTACTATTAGTTGAGATAGTGGTCACACGAGAGCCTATCCTTAAGTAAACGTAGTTTTTCGCTGTTATTTTTGTTTTTAATTTTTACATGCGTTTTCTAAATTAATTTTATTCTTGTTTGAAGACCATGACATACTGACACCAATAAACAAGCATTCCTCATGTAATTAAAGACGCAAATCGTACAACAAAATCTATTAAAGTTTCGACATTGTCGCACCCGCTTGGAGTAAACAGATTGCGGATGAGAAAACTAGACTTAATTACAACCAGACCCGCTCAGCCATTAAGCTGTCGACACTAGAGCCTTGCAGATGGACCGATTAGCTTAGACATGTGGTCGGAAGGACAAGTAAACATCAATGTTTTGAACTATCGTGTGATTGTTTGGGTTTGCAGCTTCACTATACTACGCGACTGTACACCAGTGACGTCATTCATTTAACATTTATCAGTGTCATAAGATATTGTAAAATCATCCTCCTCGATACTGTTACAGTTTTTGCGCTAATCGAGTAGGATGTCGATAAAAGGACTTAGTTTTTGTGTTACGCAAATTCAGGTTTGTGAACGTCGGGATAAAAATGACGGAGCTCGTTGCCTACCAGATTAAGAGGTGACTCAAGTCTCTGTTCTTAAAATGAAAAGCGCAAAAAGCTTTGAGAACATTTACTCCTCAATTATACCCATAATAGTATTGTTGAAGTATTCCAAGAATCAATACTTGATACTATGTTAATAACCCATCAAGTAAAGATAGAAATTTTAATTGGAAACCAATTCATAGAATGGATTGTCGAAAAATAATAAGTACTTGGTGGTTCAATTTCAGCGCGCATCCTATTAAATAACTTCTAGGAAACAAAATCTCGAATAGAGCTTAAAACGTCTTAAACTCATACCTAGATTGGTTTTCCTAGACACACATAAAATAACATCATTCTTATCGCCCACGTTTTACAAGAATGAGTAAGACAGCGCATTTAAAATTAATCTCAATGAATACGCCCACGAACTAATGCCTTGAGTGATCAGTCGGTACGTGTGAACGTACCGACTGCCTCGCCCTTTTACTCGGTACGTGTGATCAAGGCATGCAACTTGCATTACATTGGGAGCTTCTGAGGAAAACGTGATCAATCGGTTGTTCGCACCCCGTAATGTAATCAAACTTGCATGCAATTTGCTTGCAGGTAGAAATATGGTCTTACAACTTATCTTGTTCCAAATAAGTCATTTTAATATGTACATAAATGAATATGAACCAAGTTATAAATCTTAGCTCAAATAAAGCCCTGACAAGTGTCAGCAGAATGGCTGCGCTAATTGAAACTAATTTATGGTATGGTCAATTAAATCTTGTAAAGTGATCAGCGAGTACCTAATGCTTAACTATTTTAGGGCGTAGCTAACGGTTTGATGGTATCAAAATCAGTGGGTCAAAGTGATATTATATCACGATGACGATGCGATTGTCAAAACGTTTAATACTGTATGGGATTGATATCGTCATTACATAAGTCCAGAATGACCTATTACCTTCGATTCTACCATTCTTTCCGGTTCTGTGTATTTCATGTGTACAAGAAGCTCCTACGATGTTGATGATATCGTCGCGAGTTGATTAATGGGATTAATATGGGCTTCTGAAATGTCATGTGGTCAAAATTGCTGGTAAAATGATGCCTATATAGTTGCAGTATGGAGATCTTGATCTGAAACTGCTATAATGAGGATTGTAGTAGGAGTACTGTAATGCGCATTTTCAGATCATCTACCCGGCATAAAGGCTTGAAGGAACGGGACGGGTGAGTCTGACACTATCTCCCGCTCCGCCCAAGAGCAGGGGTTGTCATAGGATGATTTTTCCCATCGAAAAAAAAGATCATCTATCCAAATAATCAATTTACACTTTAAACAAGCATTATATTTCAAACACATATTGCCCAGCTGTGGGACAATATGGACAAGATATAATAATAATAGTAATAATTAATACTAGCTTCTGCCCACGACTTTGTTGGCGTGGAATACAATCGAGGATACGAAAATGGTGTGTCCGCCTTCCAATTAAATCAGGGGTGCTATTCTCTAAGAAAAGGCAGCGCTGGCACAGCGACGAGTCGTCAGCGCAGTACATTGAATTAACAACCTAATGCCCCTTTACATTGGATTGTTAATTCAATGTATTGCGCTCACGACTCGTCGCTGTGCCAGCGCTGCGCTTTCTTAGAGAATAGCACCCCAGTTCAGTCTAGTTAGTCCTAAGGTTGTCAATTAGATATCTCTGTCACTGATAAGACTGTCATTCTATCCATAGATTAAAGCTAAAACTACATTAGACCGACGCACACGAGTAACTCGCCTGATTTGTACATGGCATGTATCAAGTATAGTGCTACAAGTCTAGTTTCCATATAAAATGTACAGAGACTGATGCCCCCAGATCGGTATGAATGGTACACGTGCTATAGTCTGTCTAAAAAGTCAAACGACATGTAAATTTTCAAACGAACTAAAAAATCTGTTATAATATATTACATACAATACTTTATAAAAGATTCTATAAACAATGATCATCTCTTTGCAACCGTGATTGTTAAACCAGTGTTGACTACATCAGATTTCATTAGATTGATTATTTGATTAGATTACTTAAGTCGTTTGACTTTTAGACAAACTCTAGCAGTGTATTCTACCTTTAGGTTTCTGTAAAATTATGTTACTATTTTAGTGTATAATGAACGTATTCTAATCTGTTCAGTATTTTTTACGGGAAACTTATTTATTTATAATACTAGTAGAATAAACACCATAACTTTCATTCAGTCATATACAGTGTGTACAAAAAGAAGGAAGATAAATTGCCAAAATTATTTGGTAGGCTAATCGAGCCTAATTTAATTTGCGCGTCCTCGGGCATCTACATGATTTCGTTATACAGTTTAGGTGACAATTTAGAGCGCGTCTGCGGTGCATCAAAGTTATTAACATCACGCTGTTTTTCATTCTCCCGCTAAATTAAGAGCTGTTTTTTCTGAGTAGTAAAATAATGTATGTACCTACCCATGTTTCTTTTGAGTCTATGGCAACATATGTAGAGGGTCCTGTTAAATTCGTCCATTACCAACATCGAGCATTGTTTAAAAGCTTGTTGCTTCATCTAATGCAATCCAACGCGATGTTTGATGAAGAAGCAATGCAAAAAAGAGATAACGCCTGGAAACTTTGTTGGCATTTGGTAATTTGGTGATTTACTCGACTATTTTACAAAACTTGTTGTACGTTTTTTTTACCCTTAAATGTTTTTCAGAAAAATTGTCGTCTCGATTAAATGTGCAAGGCATCTATTGATTAAATTTGTTATACTTTAATAGGTAAATATGAGTACATTATGGAAGGCCAAAGTTCACTTATTTTCAGAGGTCTTTACTGGATTGGTTTTACACTTAGGGTGAGTTGCACAATTTAACTATAACGATAAACAAACCATAACCAGCCGTGAAACAGCCGCCTATTGGTCAATTCGACGATTTGACTGCTGTTAATGGTTTTGTTATCGTTATAGTTAAATGCTGCAACTCACCCTTAAAAGTCATAGAACAAAAATTGTTATTCATAATACTAGAAACATAGTCCTGAGAGTTTACCAGTGTTTTATAAATAACCCTGTTAGGTACAATCTTTCGATTAATTTAAGATAAGTATGTACATGTTAATGAAGCAAATTCCAAACGTGTTAATGTGTGGAGTTTAAATTAATATTTTAATCTAAACAAATGATCACACACCATGTTATGCAAATGATTATATCTCTGGTCGGGTCACATACCAATCAATAGTTACGGATTCATGATATGATACTCATAGGTATGATATATGATTGGATTATAGGATTATATCAGTTGTTTTTTTTTTTTGATTGGCTTGCGTTTGACCACCATCTCACCTGAGTGTAAGCGATGATGTGGTCGACGATTGAGCACGATTCTGATTAATAGGAAAATAAATAATTAAAAAGTAGACAAACAGAACACATTACAAGTATCTGTGTGCCCCAAACTAGGTGTAACTTGTATCTTAGTAGCCCAGGTAATAATCAGATTAAATAGTTTGAAAGTTCTATGTAAAAGCAAAATTTTTCATCTATGAATTTGGAATAGTAATAGAAAACAAAATTTATAGGATTACAATACAAAAAAAAAGATATCAAATTAAATTCAAAACTACATAAAAAAATATATATAAAAAAATACTCAATCTAATTACATAACTAAATTAAATTAAAAAAAAGACAAATTAGTTAATAATAACAGAGTCAAGTTAAATTTAAAAAGAAAATTAAAAATTAAATCAATCAAAATCAGGTTAAAATCAAAAATTAATGTTACAATGAAACAAACTAAACATACAAAATATAATTGAATTTCTAAATTTTGTCTCTCATATCAAATTATGCATATCAGAATCGTATCGTACGTATACGTAAATGTTTTTTTTTTTAAATTCTGCTAAATACAATAGGATGCGTCTTTACCTGATAGAAAAAAAAAAATGTCTTGATTTTCTGAAATAAATCTTTATTCAAGTTGAGTAGGAGTTTGATATGTTGATAGGTATGTAAAAATTTTTTTCCTTCCTTAAAACTAAGTGTTGGTATACCTATGTTTCAGTCAAAACTATTAATTCATTAAAAGTAATATGAACAGGTTTTTTTATTGTCGCCCAGTCCTCTCAGACTTCTGCGCCGTCTCAACTTATGAGCAGATAACTTCTTTAAAATTTCGACCATTTATTAAAATTCTGTAAGGTTGGTAGAGTTTTTTTGTGACCAAATTAACATATTTTTTTTTTATAGTGATTCCAGATACTGGAAATAGCTAAAGTGTTTTGATTTTTTTTATTTTATAATAAGACAAATGCGTTTTATTTTAATAAGGGTTTTGACCGATAGCAGGACCGGTGACGCGGTAGGCCATGAAGTAGGTGACGTGACGATTAGGACTTCTACCTAAAGGATTGGCTAGAAGTGGCAAAGGGCAGACAAGAGTAGAAGAATGGTAGGGAGGCCTTTGGCCTGCTACTGGACAATACAGGCCCTTCTTCTTTTTTCTGCCTTTATCCCATATTACTTGGGGTCGATGCAACACGTATTATTCTTCCATTCTGTAGCCTGATTCACGTAAAATCAAACAAGCCAAATATCGTTGAAGTTTTATAGTCGTTCGATCGAAGTCCTATCCAAAAGCGGTGTTGACGATCTATCGACTTATTTCCAGTTACATTAATAAGTATTCTACCAGGATAATGTAATACAGATGTTTTTTTAAATCGACGAATTTCAAACGACTATAAAATCGGTGTCGTTCAAACTCGATTGATGGATGTGAATACGGAAATGGTCTAAACGACTAAATCGCTACGATATCGTTACGGTTTTCATTACGTGAATCTGGCTACAGTCCTGTCACCCTTCAAACTATCACTTACTCCCTTTTCATATCACTTCTCACACAATCCATGCATCTTTTCTTCGGCCTTTCTCTCCCTCTCCATCCATCTACATGTTAACTCAGAGTTCGCAAGTTGTTCCCGTGAGCTGTCGCCATTCATTTTTTTGGCCAATACAGGGTCATAATAAAAATAATAAATAGAATTTTAACTGAAGCCAATCAAAAGTAGTTTTTTAACAAACGTTACAATTAAACGAAAAAAGAGGGTTTCTCAACTTACAAACTAGAAGGAAGACTTTAACTGTACGCGTAATTGACAACATTTCAATTCGTTCTAGGAAGTCACGATCGGTTTTGTCACGCTCAACCAAATCATTCGGTACCTTTGTCATTGCCATCATGTTTCCGCAAAATTCGATTAAACCGAAGTAATTAGTAGATACTATAGTTAAATTCATAATTCGAGATCATTTATATACATCGTCATCAACTTTTCCGTATTTTAATTTACGTTTTAAGTGATTTTCTCTTCATGACGATAAACTCAATTATTTTTTTAATAATTCATTAATAATATTTCCTTAAATTTAGTTAAATTAATTTATTTTTCAACCAGTACAGTTCTATCATTAGCCTTGTATAAATCCAGGAAGGTGCAAGTGGTTGCGCAGGGTTGGCAGTAGAGTAGGTGATGCATATCCTGTGAAGGGGCTCCATGCTTGCACTGTGTTTGAGATTAATCGAGAGAACTCCATTTGCCTAGATTATTTGTTAGATAGTTCGTTGTTTCACAATTTGATAATCATCTCATATTCTGAATTCAAATATAAGAGTTACGCTTTATCAACAGGTCCGGTTGTCCAGCGGATTGGGTCTGGATCGTCCCGCCAATGTCATCATCTGTTACTCCAGTGTTTCACCAGGAGATGGCGTGTTACTATTTGAAACCCTCTTATGAGTATCAGGTCAGTAGTCTGTCAAAACAACGAATAGATTATTATTAAATATTGCCTTTAGGAATATTTATCATTTAACTCAGACAATAATTATGTCGAAAGTACTTAGAAATTACAAGGTGAAAAGCAAAATATTTCCAGTTATTTTATCTTGGCCCTGTTTAATTATACAAAACTACAAAGTGAAACCTAAACATTTCATAATTTATATGATCAGGAACCCGCATGGAAGACTCATCAGTGGCAGAAATCTAAGCCAATAACGGGCAAGAGACCAATCAACAGGAAATTCCATTTCAAACAAATAGCTCGGGCTGTCAAGTTTACCTCCAAACTATTTGGACGTGCCCTGTCCAAGAGAATCAAAGCCACAGTTCTTTATGCCACCGAAACAGGCAAATCTGAACAGTTTGCCAAGGAATTAGGAGTTATATTCGGACATGCCTTCAATGCACAAGTATGTATTAATCCTTATAACTACTCAAACTCAATATTTTTTCTTGAATTTCAAATGTCAAAAAAAGAAGTAAAGATAAGCTTTTTCAAAGAACTAGGGTCATTAGCACTCACAATTTGGACGCGTTTTAGGTACACTGCATGGTTGATTACGATATAACATCAATTGAGCATGAAGCTCTGTTGCTGGTCGTGACTTCTACATTCGGTAACGGAGATCCTCCTGAAAATGGCGTTGTAAGTATATTTTATTAAGTTAATAATTTAACTAAAACAAAACTGAAATAAGACAAAAGTCTAATAAATCATATTTTACAGGCTTTTGGAGAACATCTATGCGAGCTTTTGTATGCTGATCAAGTCGGTGAAGAAGGCTCTAGGTAAGACAAAATATTTTAAAATAGCCTAGACTGTATAATTTTATTGATAAGTTACGCATTGTAATGTGAAAAAATGTTTACAGCAATCAAATGCTAACACCTAAATCATTCATAAAAGCTAACAGTCAAATGGAAATGCAAAGATGGTCGGGCAATCCCAAGAAGCTGAATCGATTGGAATCTTTAAAAGGTAAGAAATGCACTGTTGATTATTTGTATTAGAGATTAAAGTATCTATGAACATTGATTTAATTACCATTTCCGGTTCTCCAGGAAGTACAACAGATGCCACATCCATAGACTCTTTTGGTCCACTCAGCAATGTTCGATTCGCTGTATTCGCTCTGGGTTCGAGCGCGTACCCGAATTTCTGCAACTTCGGGAAATACGTGGACAAGTTGCTCGGTGACCTCGGAGGGGAACGAATCCACGACCTTGCTACTGGTGACGAAATGTGTGGTCAAGACCAGGCTTTCCGGAAGTGGGCCTCTGGCGTGTTTAATGTAAGTTGAAAACGAGTCGAAACGAATTGTACCCGCCTTTTCAATGTGTGAATCAAATACAGTAGATACTAATATCGTGATTGCTGTGCTGTTTGCTATGTCTAATGATAAAAAGATGAGAAGAGTAATTTTGATAGATCATAAACAAGTCAACTGAATAATTAAAATGAAACCCGAAGTGCTACTAATCCATGCAAATAGATTCGTCTAGTTTTACCATTTCGTTTTTCCAACAGGTTTCTTGTGAAACCTTCTGTCTGGATGATGATGAAACACTACAAGAAGCTAAGAGAGCCCTCGGCACAGTTGCTCTCAGCGAAGAGACAGTACGCTTTGCACCACCAGAAGTCCCAGCACCTTCTCTGCAAGTTGCTTTAAAATTAGCTCTGAACAAAAAATTCATACAATGCATTGTGAAAGCTAATAAAGATTTAGGCCATGGTTCTTCTGAAAGGTCTACTATATTTATTGACATGGAACCAAAGGTAAGAAATCTATTAATCATTTCTCATTATGAGCAATAGGCGAGGCAGCAAAATTATTTTAAACGCAATAATTTATTTGCAGGAAGAGTTTAAATATGATCCGGGAGATCATGTAGGAATAATTGCATGCAATCGCAAGGAGCTCGTGGATAGTATACTGTTTAGACTGAAGGATGTTGATGATTATGACCAGCCTTTACAACTGCAGCTTATGAAGGAAACACATACATCGAGCGGTAAGAAAAAAAGATACAAAGAAACAATGTTTTTAACTAGAAAAAAATACATAAAAATAATAACGAATATTCTTGTACAGGTCCAGTCAAATCTTGGGAGCCACATGAGAGACTCCCCGTTATGAGTGTTCGCGAATTGTTCACACGTTTCTTGGATATCACTACACCGCCTACTACGATCTTATTGCAATATTTAGCAACCACCTGCGAAAACGAAGACGAGCGTAACCAGCTTAATTCTCTTGCCACTGTAAGTAACACATAAAGAATAATGATATCAACATATGTATATGCATAATTTTACGAAGAATTTTCAATGATCGTAAATATTTTTTCTAGGAGCCCGGTGCTTACGAAGACTGGCGACACTTTTATTTCCCCACTGTATCTGAAGTTTTGGAACAATTCTCATCGGCTAGACCAAGTGCATCTTTGCTCGCTGCACTCCTCTCACCTTTGCAGCCGAGGTTCTATTCCATCTCATCATCTCCTTTAGCTCATCCAAAACATCTTCACCTGACTGTCGCAGTCGTTCAATACCGAACCCAAGGTTAGTACACGTAAAACTTAATTTTAACCTTTACTGTAAACATTATGTCTCATAGTTTATTACTACTGAATCATCAGCGATGTCAGTGTATGTGGGAACATTCTGATTCCATTGAAATCCAGTTTACAATATGATCTAATTTTAAGTTAAACGACGTCCGCTCCAAACAATCTGATATATGAGTAGCGACATCAAAAAGGTTATTCATTGTTTTATTTATGATTTTCTATTTATGATGTGGTTAGTTGTAGTAAAACAATGATGTCATGTTCATACAGATGGTGAAGGACCTCTCCATTATGGCGTTTGCTCAAATTATCTCATGGATCGTAATCCTGGCGATGAAGTTTACCTATTCCACAGGAGGTATTTGGAATTTTTTAAATGATTTAAATAGTATTTTTTAAAATATCAAATTGTATAATGCGTACCAATTGAGTGTCTTATGTACCAATTGAGTTATTAATAAAATAAAAAAAGAAGTAACTTACTATTTTGTGTTCTAGCGCTCCAAACTTCCACCTTCCTCAGGACTTGTCAGTACCTCTGATACTAATAGGACCTGGTACTGGTATTGCGCCATTCCGTGGTTTCTGGCATCATCGTCGAGCTCAGCTCAATACTCGTAAGCGTCCAACTGCTGGACCAGTCTGGCTGTTCTTCGGATGTCGAACAAAGAGTATGAACTTGTATCAAGAAGAGAAGGAGCAAGCGTTGAAGGATGGCGTTCTTTCTAAAGTATTCCTAGCTTTATCTAGGGAGAAGAATATTCAAAAGGTAATGTCGATGCTAAAAACATAAATACCGTACATAGCTATATTAATTTCTACAAAACTGAATAGACTGAGTAATATTAATAATCATGGATTCTTTTAGATGTATGTCCAAGACTTAGCAGAACAAGAAGGACAAGAAATTCAAGATTTGCTAGTAAATAAAGGAGCTCACTTCTACGTCTGTGGCGATTGTAAAATGGCTGAAGACGTCCATCAGAAGCTTAAAGGAATTATAAAGAAACACGGAAACATGACTGATGAACAGGTGCAGAACTTCATGTATATGCTCAAGGTTTGTACACATATAATTATTATATCAAGACATCAGTATCATTATCCACAGCATACTTGCAATGCTTACCAATTTCCTCATTATTATCTAGTTTGCATAATTATGTCTAACTCTTTAACATTTTATTTTTATTATTATTATTCAGTACTAACAGTTATGTTTTAATGTGATTCAATTCTAAACTACAATCTTTAAATATTTTAATACCATTATTTAGGAGGAGAATCGCTATCACGAGGACATCTTTGGGATCACGCTACGCACCGCTGAAGTACATTCCGCCTCCCGGGAGTCAGCTCGCAGGAATCGCGTGGCCGCACAGCCATGACGCCGGTCGTCCCGCTTTCACTCCAACTCTTCCACGCTCACTTAGCCTAACTAGCTTCGCTACCCTTAGAACAAATGAATTACTTCGTTAAAACAATAAATGAATCAAGTGCTTCATTAATTTAATTATCATCATCAACCTCAACTATAACAGCTTCTAAATTTGCGAGGAATCTTTTAGTAGCGTCAATTTATATTGCAGATATTTCTGGTTCAAATTAGTCAATTACTCTACTTTGGCTTTTGTCAAGCATAAGAATTTATTTGGGCCACCTGGCCGATACATGGGTTGTGCGTGTAATGGGTCTTGAATTTATTGTACATAAGTCTTTACTAGCTACTCCAGAGTCACATTCCATTTCAGTATTATTATTTTTGGATGCTCATGTTCTGAGGCAGCTGAAATGTTTATATATTTTATAAAATTATTTTAAATGAATTCCATGCAGGGTGATTTAATATTTAATAACGCACAAAACGCATTTACCATCTGATATGTTTTACTTTCAAAGCTTCATATTTTTCACGTTGAATTGTATCGATCGATTTCGAAACATTTCAGAATTATAAGAATTTACCAATTACATAGTTTTTAGATGTAATTTTATTCCATTTATGATATAATAATATTATAAAACTATAATGACTTTCATTGACGTCATAAAATAAAATATTGTCCACTTGTTGCTAACAAAATTTTAAAATATATTTTGTTAGTAGAGTATCATATAAAATTTTAACTAGTCTAGTTAGTTGGTAAATATTTTCAAAGATATTGTTTCGTTGATAAATCTCTATCAGATCAACAACTCTACGTTGTATGCCTTTATTGCCAAATGTTGTACAGAATGTGGTATAGTTATTTTATGCTATCAATGTAAATAATCGTACTTTAAGTTCTATTATAATCGTAAATGTTTTAGATTTAAAATAAATTTATCTTTTACCTGAAATTATTATCTATAATATAATTATTTTGTTTAAGATTTTTATCAATATTGTCTACCAAACGACCATGTTTATCGCATAGTACCTATCAATATTATATTATAATATTAAATATGAGCAGCTATATTAATAATGTTTATTCAAATGTATTTTATTCATATGTCCTTTATATTTGACTATTAGGTGTGAGTGTTGAATTTGTGATCCTTAAACTAGTCCTAAGAAATGTATTCATATTTTCTATTATTCGTATTATGAGAATTTAATATACAAATAAAAAATCTTTTCTGATGTTACCTAATATTTCTATATTAAAATAGCATATATTATAATAACTGTCTTTGCCGGATATTTACAAATTACGATCATATCTTCTAAATTTTATCGAATGCACATTTGAGACTAATAACATTGTTACTATCAAATTCATATCACGCAAAATATTATCGTAACGCACTATTTCATCTAATAATGAAACCTGTTCGGAAATGTTAAACGAAGAAAATTATGATTGATTACGAAATATTTGTCTGTTATTGGTCAAATAAAGTTCCTTCGTATTCGAAAATGCACATTGGTGTTTTATTTACTGCTCCTCTATATTATGAATTCAGCACATGTTTGAAGGCGACAGAGTCGAATATCAAAGACTTTTATTCCTTTTCTCACAAATATTGTTAACATTCCGCCCAAAGCCTTTGTTTGTTTAATATTTATACGCGTAAAGATTTACTCTAAAATAAATTTGAATAAATTACAAAGATTAAAAAAAATATATATCACAAAAAGTTGAATTAATTAAAAACAATACCTACACAAATTATAGTTTTCAGATCCATAGTTAGGGCACCAAATAAAGCCAAACACTATGTGAAGAACTATAAATATTAAAATTCCTTCCTAAGTTTCTACATTAACATAATCATGTGCTCACAAACACTTATGCAAATTAATTCCTACTGTTAACTTGGATAACATCAGTAACAGCTTTGGTTAGATGGAAGTGCGATAAAAGGGACAAAAATATGTTAAAAGCTGTTCTGAGTTTATAATAATGTTAACACAACTTCGAGAGTACGAACTTATGAAGCGACTCGTTTCTATAAAAGTATACATAGGTACATCTCAGAATAATGATTAAAACATGACTTGTAACAAAGAAAGTCATTATTGAATAGAAGTATTAATTGCTAAAGAGTAGATTTCCCTGCCGGAGACTGTGTTTCTAGCTAATAGCTGCTAATAGCGACAACCGGCATATCCTAGAACCAAAAATTCGAAGACATGTGACATTAACCAACCCACACTGGGCCCGCGTCCCAGCAGTGGGAACATTAAAAGGCTGATGATATGACAACCTAGAGGTAGGTATTTAAGCAAAGAGTGAATAGGTTACTTCCAGGCAAGTGTGCTTAATCGTCGTCCACATCATCACTTTATAGGATGCGATAGTGGTTAAACGTGAGCCTATTCATAATACAAAAGTGCCTTACATACTACACGATATTTGCATAAATATCATTATTTTTATGCTACTAATCAATGACGCTTCAAAATTAAGTGGATTTTTATCAGTTTTTGTACCTTTTTAATTTGTTAAATCCTCGATCGTAAAACTTTAAAGATGCACAAATAATTGCAGATTCCGGGTAAATACACCGTTTGGAAACCGGTTCTAAAGACCGATAGCACTTGCAGCCCATGCTGATTGCTGTTAGTTATCAAAGTCGGATTATAAAGGGCAGTTTAACAGCATAGCGGGTAACCACTTTTGAGTCGAGGTCAAGTTACTGTTACAGGTTAAATTATTTTCTTGGCTATTTCTATCAAGATAGAAAAATGGAAACACGGTTGGAAGGTCTTTACAAATAAGATTCATAAATGAAAATAATTGTAAATGTTATAAAAATAGCTCATTTAATTTAGGTTTTAACAATCATTCAGATCATGTCAACGAAACATCTTCTAATATATGAAAATTTCGTGTCTCTGTGTTTGTTACCAAACTCCTCCAAAACGTCTTGGCCGATTTTTTATGATTTTTTTCCGTATTTTTGGTATGTCTGAGAATGGGTTTCAGGCAGTGCCGTAACTAGGGCGGTACAAGCGGTGCCCAGGCACAGGGCGCAGTCTCTGAAGGGGCGCAAAGTCTTCAATACTTTTTCTAGGGACACAGTTATAGAACCTCGCACCGGGAGTATAAAAGGCTAGTTTTGGCAATGGTTGTAGATTATTTTTTATCCTCCGACCCCTATTTTTTCATCATCAACATGGCAGATCAACGTTTGCCGGGTCAGCTAGTAAAATTATAAAATTAGGTGTCGTGGATTTTTCCAATCCGATGACTCTAAAGGAAACAAAAAAAAAATTTAAAGGTCAACAAAAGTCCAAAGTCCTTTTTTCTGTAGCTAGCTAATCATCAAATAACTCTTACCGTTTTGGGTGGAGCGAGAAAGTGTCAGCCTTATACCGAGTCTCACATTATCTTTCTATTGCGCTTCTAATTACGATATTCGAAAGGGTAACTAATATATAAACCAATGGTCTAACTGACTGCGGATCCGTCACATATACAGGTTATTAAGCGGGCTTACGGACGGTGAGCCATTGGTAGCTCGCCGTCCGGACCGAGCCCAAGTCGTCGACGGCGCGTAGTATTCCACGCGCGCCTCAAAGAGTTGTCAGCAACCGTAGGGGCTCAGCAGGGTCGAAGCCTACTGTAGCCATGGGTTCGCTTCTAAAAGGAAAACCTGGCCCTGGAATGAAAGGCAAAGATGAAACTAGAAGTGGGTTTTAGTCAGTAAAAGTCTGACACACCCTTGCGCTCCGCCCAAGGGCGGATGTCATTTAGATGATTTTCCCACTAAAAATAGAGGTTATTAAAAAAATATTTTTTTAGAAATACCAAACTAACTACAACATAAATACCGAAGACACACCAAAAATATTACAATAGTAATTAAGTAGTCATTAGTATATTTAATTTTTATAGGCATATTTCCCCGCACTCGGTGCGTATGACAAAACCTGTACTCTTGCGTCATACATACAATCACGAATGACAAGACAATATTTATTGGTAATCTTTTATCTAAATACGTCATTATTTGGTATTATAATACCTATTAAAAAAAGCGAATATGCTCCGATTCACGTAGACTTTGGTGTTAAGTCTGAGGTTCTGAGAACTTTGTAAGAACAAATCAGTTTAGTGACGTACGATTAGAGATCCTGTCTTACTGAACGTCATTGAAAAAAACAAGATTAGGATTTGAATTTTTGGTGTTTATTTTAGAGCTACTTTTAGTCCACGGCTTTGCCCGCGCACATAAAATGTAGCCTATGTCACTAAGGAATATAGCAGTTTTCTATTGGTGTCAAAATTTTAACAATCAAACCCGGTCTTTCAGAGATTACCTCCTACAAACAAAAAACAGAAAAAAGCAAACTTACCTCTTTATAATATTACTAGCTTTTGTCCTCGGCTTCGCCTGCATATATAAAATATATGCCTATGTCAGCTCATTTTGTCCCACTGCTGAACGAAGGCTTCCTTCTCTCTTCTCCACGCATATCTGTCTTCAGGTGGGCCAGTCCGTCCTGTAAGAGTCGATAACATCCCGATAGACCAAGACGAAGGCAGAAAATTGAACATTAACAAAAAAAAACAGTTTATCCACATGAGAAAGAAGAAGAAGAAAGAACATAATTATTTAAATAACTAGCTTTTGCACGCAGTTTCGCCCGCATACATAAAATATGGTCTACCTATAGAACAAAGCAGCTTTCTATCGGTGAAACAATTTTTGCAATCGGACCAGTAGGTACTTTCAGAGATTACTTCCTACAAACAAAAAAAAAATAAAAAAAAAACAACTTTACCACTTTATTGTATTACTGCAGATTAGTGTAGACTACAAAAAATAATAGGTACTGTTGAGATATTTTTCCTTTTAGACTTCGATCCAACCAGATCCGCACCGCTCTTGATTCCACGGTATATAAGGCCCTTCACACCGCCAGAGACAGAAATAGATGGAGAAACATCTTATAAATGAAAGTGATGAAACATGGTCACGATCCTCAGGAAGAGGAGGTTATGTTACAACATTATGATACATTCGATAGGTGTGGTAGAATAACTAAAGAAACGTTGATGCAATACGGAAGAGCTGTCAAGTGAGATGATTTTTTTTTAAATTATTTTAATTATATCGTCTATGTAAAAGAGTCATTTTATAGAAATAAGTTGTATATACAGACGAATATAAATCCTTATTATCTCTGATCCCTTCCTTACCTACATTATATTTGTAGTATCACCTAAAACGCTGCACACGTTCCTTGTAAAATTGAAATATCGAGCAATGAGAGCTCTACCAGAATCTAATATGGACCAGTATATTTAAAATTAACTTATTAAAAAGAAATATGGTTTGTATGGCTCCTATAATCATTAATAAAATACCTGATCAAATTAAAACACATGCAGAAATTAAAAAAAAAACGTCTCACAGAATTATTACTTGTAGATAAATGTTTTACGGAAAATGGGGTAAATAGTAGTAGGACAAACGATAAAAAGTAGCGATGCAGCCAACGCGTTAACGAAACGTGCCATTGCATGCCCCCATAAGTAACAGTCATGGTTACAAATCACACTTGTGCGAATATTGTGTTCCGCTCTCAGAATTTTTACTATCAGTAAGTTATCTTTCAGATAAGCTATCAATGCATACAAACCATAATGAATCATTGTATATAAAGTCGGTCTAAAAAGTCAAACGACTTGGGAATTTTGTATGTTATTTAATATTTAAAAAAAGAAAAACTTATATTCGATACTTTTTATAAGGTTCTTCTATTAGTGAACAATGATTAAGATCTCATCAACCTTTATTATTGAACCAGTGTTGACTAAATCAGATTTCATTTTGCTCTCACAATTACGTAAGTCGATTGACTTTTTAAACAGACCTTACCAGAAATGTTATCGTTTCGTGATTACAGTTTTTTCTATACTTAAAGCCTTTCGGTTTTTCTATTGAACTGAGGAACAAATTTGTTCAGAAAAGTGAAAGGTGAGTTAGTCACTATCCTGGTAATTAAGGGACCCTGAGCAAAGATATACCGGAAATAGAAGGCGCAGTGTCTCATAGCTTTCTAACGCGTTTACTGTGAGTGCTATGACATTTAGTTGAAGTGTTTTTTCATAGAACTAGACGAGGAAATGGTACAGCTTATCATTGTATTGTATATAATGTACTTCTATAATTCCTTTCTAACCTTTATGACGCGTGAATGTGACGAGTTGGATTCGAACCAGTTTAAAAAGACAAGTTTATTAAAATAGGTGATTAATTTAGTAGTTACTAGAAACTGTTTCCGCGATATGAAGCTGTTTTGTTTTTGGAGTTTATAATAGGCAATATTTAAATTGGCTTTTTATTCATATTTCTATACTTTATCTCAATACTCAATACTCAATACTCAATTCTTTATTGCAATCCACAATGTAGGCTTAGGTGGTATACATTAGCAAAGAGAAACAATCATGGACCCTGTCGGGCACAGCAAAGAAGGATAATTCCAATAATCAGAGGAGAGGCTTTATCATTCAGGCATTCCATAATCCAATTTTACATGAATAATTACTTAATCCAATAACAATAGTTGAAATAATAAAAAAAAAATTAACAATAAAAATTAACAGTAATGTCAATTTATAAAATTACAAATATATAATGGCTATTTTTCCTAATAAGAATTGATAATGTCAATTTGTAATAATGCTAATACATAATGTCAATTTGCGATAACTAGAATTATAATTAAATAAAAAAAAATGTCAATTTGTGATAATAAGAATTAAAATAAAAATAAAAAATGACAATTTGTAAAATTAGTAAAATTAGAATTAATAATGTCAGAAATTTAAAAATGTTAATTATTAGTAAAATAGGTCAAATTAAAGAAATAATAATTTATCCGTTTAGCTTAATCTATGCACTTATGTTTTAAGGATTTATCATTCAGGTATTCGTCTACATTATAATAACATTTATCCATTAATAACTTTTTTAATTTTCTTGTAAATAAATTAAGTTTCTTTTCTTCTCTTATTGCTTCGGGTAACATGTTGTATATTTTTATTGACATCACTAGCGGGCTGGTTGAGTGTATTCTTAAGCGGGATGTTGGTATATTGAGTCGTGTTTTGTGTCGGAGTGTGTATCGTGTTTGTATGTCTTCTCGTGTAGTGTAAAAGTCTTTATGTTTGTGAGCGATATCTAATTAGGTAGTTAAAAAAAAATATCCAAAAATGTTTGCAATTAGGTAGGTATTTACCTAAACCGATGTTAGGTAATTAACTAAATTCAAATAAGCTCTTTTGTACAATTAATTATATTTAAAACAAACTTTACCTCTTTATAATATTACTAGCTTAAGATTGTTTTACCTTTAGTTAACTACGTAAACAGATGGAAAATAGAAGGTTTGGGCCAAGCTAAATTTTATCTGTGGTAACTGCTTAGCGTGCCCTGTAACTGTTCACGTAGGGATCTAATGAGAGCATCAGTGGACGGCATTACCGAATACTGGACAGGCATGGAATTTAATAAGTTTTGCCATCGACACGCTATGAAGAAAAAGTGATAAAAATTTAATTAACTCTATAATAATAATAATCATTATCATCATCATTTCAGCTAAAAGACGTCCGCTGTTGGACATAGGCCTCCCCCAAATGTCCCACAATGAGCATTCATGAGTACGACGTACTAACTAGCACAAAGTTCAATGTACAGCGTAGCTTGTACAAAGCTGAAGGATATACAAAGATGGGTAAGCCCGCTAATCGGATCGGTCGAATCAAAAAAATTCGTATGGTGTTTGATTGTCATCGTCATCTTCGGCAAAAGACGTGTTGGGTATAGGCCTCCCCCAAATGCCGCCACAACGAACGGTCCTGTGCGTCTCGTATCCTTACCAGGCTTACCAGGTCATCGCTCCACGTTGTATAATAAGGACTCCCCTCGTAATAAAATACTACATCTAAGTACACTTACGTATAACCGTTACGGCGGTAAGTCCCCTCTTTGAGGAATACCTGGAAAGACAACACGGCGTCCTTATCTTCTGCATGACGCAGGTTTTCACTGGAAATGGTAATTTCGGGAGATTCCTGCACCGGATTCGTGCGAAAAATACGCCTGGGTGTCACCATTGTATGGACCACCCGGAAGACACAGTGCATGCGGTAGAGGTGTGTCCCACCTGGACAGAACACCACCGTGTCCTCGTGGGGGCGATCGGCGGCAGCGATCTCTCGTGCCGGGCTTTGGTACAGGCCATGATCCTGAGTGAGGAGTGGCAGGCGGTTGCCGTTGTCTGCGAAGCAGTAACGCTAGCAGAAGCTAACGCGCGTGGCAACGGCCCTCACGCCTCAGCCGCCTTAATCCCGATTTCCAGCCACCGTAGGCGCAGGCTTGCGGACGGCGAGCAATGGGTTGCTCGCCGTCCGACCGTCTTGTAACCACCCGGACCGAGCCCAAGTCGTCGAAGGCGCGTAGTGTTCCACGCGAAGCCCACCGGGGCCATGGATTATGCGAAACAGAATCCCCGGGCCCTGGAATGAAAGCACATAGGAACATAAGAGAAGGTTTTAGTCGTTAAATTTTAAAATAAATCGTTAAATTTTAATTTATAAAGTATAGGTATATTATAAAAATCATCATCATCATTTCAGCCGATAGACTTCCATTGTTGGATGCCTCCCCCGAGTGTCGCCACAATGAACGATCCTGTGCGTCACATATCCATCGGATTCCCGTAACTTTCACCAGGTCATCGGTTAGTGATGCAAAAGACTCGTTCATTTAAGTGTTTTAAAACAAGACTAGACTTATTTTTGACGGCTCATGACGATTCACGACCAAACTAGTCTTTTAACCCTCAAGTCTTGAAGGCACTAAAGACTAATTTGAGTCTCAGTCCTTTCGTTTCGCGGCCCAGGTGCTCGATAGGTGACCGGTTAATCTCAGATATAAAAAGCTAAGTCGTAACTTGAAAAGGGTTAACACAACTAAAAGCCTTAGGACTAAAAGGACTCACGCCTTAATGCCTCGGGAGTCGGGAGTCTTGTGACCAAAGGTGACAAAATAAATAATACAATTATAATAAATATTAGTAACGAAGAGAAACGTAACTACCTATATAGGAGCTTCCTATTTTCGCGATCTTCAAGAAAATGTTTGTGTTTTGTTTGTGTTTGATTACAGAATACGAATAAACTCTGTGCACCGTATTATTATATTTAGAATTTATGACAAAACGCAATTTTACTTATTTCCTTTGTTTTACTGCTTAGGCTAATATTGAGTTGTTAAAAAACCCTACTACGACTAAAAAAAAACGACCCCGAAAAAGTATGACAAAAGATTTTCAGGATGCTAATAATATAAACAAAATCAAAATAATAATTTAATTTAAATCAAAAATACCTAACGGTGTCAATAAAAGTGTGATTATGTACCTACTTCATTTTTTAGGGTTTGTAGTCAACTAGGAACCCTTATAGTTTTGCCATGTCTGTCTGTCCGTCTGTCTGTCCGTCCTCGCTTAATCTCTGTGACCGTTAGCACTAGAAAGCTAAAATTTGGTACCAATATGTATATCAATCACGCCGACAAAGTGGTAAAATAAAAATTGGAAAAAAAATGTTTTATTAGGGTAGCCCCCCTATATCTAAAGTGGGAAGTGATTTTTTTTTAATTTCAACCGTAACGTGTGATATATTGTTGGATAGGTATTTAAAAATGAATAGGGGTTCACTAATATAATTTTTTGATAATGTCAATAATTTCGGAAATAATCGCTCCAAAAGTAAAAAACAATGTATGTCCCCCCTCTAACTTTTGAACCATAAGTTTAGAAAATATGAAAAAAATCTGAAAAGTAGAACTTTATAAGTACTTTCTAGGAAAATTATTTTGAACTTGAAAAGAACAGTTTTTGTACAAAAAAGACAAAAGAGTTCTACAAAATAATTTCTGGACTAAGTTTGTAGTATAATCGTATATGCAAGCATTTTTGTAAACTTATTAGTGGGTATACTTATTGTGACGGACGGGAAACTACGGAACCCTACACTGAACCTATCTTTTTAATTTTATTACCTACCCAATCAAATTTTAAACAGCTTAAGCTGTATTGAATATGAAGCTCGACTCAGGCGCGAGTCCTTTTATTAATGACTCGAGTCTAGTCCTTTAGTTAAAAGACTTTAGAGTTTCCAGTCTTATTAATAAAGACTTCTTCTTAAAGACTAGTCTTCTTTTCAGACTTAAGTCGCGTAAAATGAAGTCGAGCCATTTTTATAGGCATCGCTATCATTGGTCCACCTTGTAAGAAGACTTCCAACGCTGCGTCTTCCGGTACGCGGTCGCCACTCCATTATAAAAATCACAAAGAACTCATACTGACTCCGTTTCTTCGAACAATAACATAGTGTAGGTACCTAAGTATAATATATATTTTCCGGTAAATAGTCTACCCACTTCAGTATAAAAGCTTTTCGATGTGATTTCCGTGGGGTTTGATATGAATAACATGAACTGCATTTAGATAATTGTGATACTATATCAAATATGAATCATGATTGGATTGTATGACTATGTGATTTTTATTAAGACTACTACCTGACCTTTTTTTTTGGTGGGGAATATCATCAAATGACAACCCCCGCTCATGGGCGGAGCGGGAGATAGTGTCAGACTCTTACTGACTAAAAAACCCACCCCATTCCTTCAAGCCTTCATACGTTCGGGGTTCGAGTTCCCTTTCGGATAACCACTAGCCCCAGTAGGTTTCGACACGGCGTGGCCCCTGATGTTGCTGACAACTCCTTGGGGCGTTCGGGAATAGTGGGCGCCGTCGACGACTTGGTCCGGACAGTTACCGGACGAGCGAGTTGCCCATTGCTCACTGTCCGCAAGCCCGCGCCTACGGTAGCTGGAAATCGGTAACGGAATCCCGGCGGCGGCGAGAGCGCCGTTGCCTGATGCTACCTGACCTGGTAAACCTTGTTTTGCTATATAAATTACTAACGCAAAATATGATGAGGTGCATAAAACGCTAAATACAGCTATTCTCCTACGAAAAAAATATTAAATAAAGAATTCCGATTGCAAACACTGCGACATCAGATTTTTATAGTATAGATAAAGGTATCAAGTAGTTTTAATTAAGGGAAAACGATGTCATTTCCTGCTACCTTCACCAGGTCATCGGTCCACCTTGTAGGAGGCCTTCCAACACTGCGTCTTCCGGTACGCGGTCGCCACTCCAAAACCTTTCGGCCCCAACGGCCATCTGTTCTGCGATGGATGAGGGACTCACAGGAACGTTCGATTTGGCGACGCTTGGGGGAGGCCTATGTCCAACAGTGGACGTGTATCGGCTGAAATGATGATGATGATGTCATTTACAATATAGGTAATATCAGGCTGCCTGGCAGACTTTTAAACCTTGATCACACGTGCAAAGACAGTGCTCCCGGCCGAGTAGGTACTCGGTACGTGTAAACAAAGCGCTAAGTGCTCGGCCGAGAGTTTATCTTTACAACTCGCTTACATCACTGTCTCGGCCGAGCAACATTTTACTGTCTCGCTCTTTTATTCGGTACGTGTGATCAAGGCATTATTTTGGCCAAAGTTTAAAAATTGCCATACAGCGTGGCAATGCCGCCATTCTTTTGGGTACATTATCAGTCGACAGCGATGAGAAGGAGTTTTCTGACGCTATATTTTAGTTTGTTTTTAGTTACTCTTAATTAGTCAATAGATTTTTTTTATCGTTTCACAGAATTGCTTATTTTTTTTCCTCAAGCCTTGAGGAAAAAAATTGTATTTTTTAAGCTATTAAAAAAAACAAAGGAAAAAAAAACTGCATAAATAAAATAAATAAATAATTATAATTGCATAAGTTGATAAAAATGCTATGCAATAGCTTTACCGCGGCAGTCCCCGAGTGCCACACGTCTTTTTTAAATATATATATTACACGTAGGTACAGACTTCTACTAACTAGAAAATAATTTATAACTTACGTGATTTTTCATTATATGTCTTTTTGTGATTGGCCAGAACCTAAAAGTCTGGTTATAGTACAGTATTAGCTAAACTAGTCAAAACAGAAGTCAGGTTACATCAATGAGTAAGAACTAAAGAGGGACTTAGTAGTTTCCCTTATACAATTTACTGCTAGCGCCTATACAAAATTAACTTGAATTACGACGTTTCGAGTCATTAGTGAGATCATTCATAAGTAGTATTTACACTTATGAATGAGATACTTTGTAATTAAAGTATGACTATGTCTTGTAAAACGTTAACAAGTCAAAGTATAGTTAGTCATTGCTCAATCGCATCACTGTCTATGGTTTATGGGAATCACCTGATCTTTCAGTTCAGTGCCTATGCGCCGGTTACTTGTAATGATTATGTACCAGAAAATGTGCTTAGTTTATAAGTTCAGATGATGGATTGGTTTTATTTCAGTTTTCCGGTCAGTAATCGGGATTTATTTATTAAACATGTAAAAGTTAAAATAGTTTATTTAAACACAAATTAGCATAAAATAAGCAAGCAAGACACTAATTTGTACTATTGATCACAATACCTAATGTATCGTTTTTTCGAATTAAATGTTTGATTTGAGAACAGAGGTTTAAAAAAAAAGTTTATCACTACATTATCACACTTGTGCATAATGGTAATCAAAAAGTCAGTTTGGTTACAAGTTACATTTTATACCTACCTAAGTGTAGTGCAATTATAGTCACTTTCTGAGCAAGTGTGTCGAAAAAATCACTTTATGTGTCTACATCTATGTGTCTACAACTAGAAAGGAGGCCTGAGTCTCAACCATGTCTCAACAGTGGAAAAATTATAAGGCCGACTATACTATCGTTTTGGTAAAAAAATCTAGTGTCTCTGAACCAACATAGCTATACCTTTTGTCATACTCTTACAGATACGTTTAGAAGTAGTATTGAAATTACAATTCTTGTTAGTTAATAACAAGAACACTTACTGGTAATAAAATCCAATCTCCAAACTAATAACATACATACAATGATTGACACAGTAATAAAAAGGTTTACACGCAAGTCCGGGACGCATGGCGTATTTACATTCTGTACATAGCCAGAACGCAAGGGTGTGAAACTAGTCGCGTATATATTGGAAATCGCAAGTACTCGCGTATACTTCATCGTGTCCTAACTAACTAATCTTATTTCATAATATACAGTCATCATCATCATCAGCCTTTTTAATATTCTCACTGCTGGGACCTCAGGCCTCCTCTCTAGGAGAGGGAATGTGCCGTAATCCACCATGCGGGCCCAATACGGGTTGGTGAATGTCACATGTCTTCAAACTAAATAATATACCGCCATATAGTGCCAGTATGAGTATGGACTAATCGTTCGTGTATCGAAATAATCGCGCCTGGATAAGGTCAAGTTAAAATAATGACCAGCAATACAAAGTTTAAGTGAGCGGTTTCGTATGGCTGCATTCAGGGCATGTATAGAATGGAAATACGCGACGCAATAGTCGTGATCTCATCCTGTCATCCTTTGTAAGTCTTTGATTAATTCGCGATCAACTAGCGATAACTCAGGTAGCTCGATGAACTAAATATAGAAGGTTTTGAATCGCATAATAATTGGGTTTTGTTACCACCAATTCGTCATTATAACTTCTCACAAACGTCAATTGTTGCCAGTGCTTGATATGAGCAATAGATATTGCACAATGAAATAGTTTTCTTAAATTTTTTTTGTTCATTTGTCCACGCTTGCCCGCTATCCCTTTTGATGAAAAGTGACGATGGAGCGCGGTTACCTAGAAGTAACCTATTCACTCTTGACTTAAAGATTCCCGGGTTGTAGCCATCAGGAAACACAGATTCCGACAAGGAATTCCACTCCTTAACTGTACGAACTGCCAAATAATGAGTTCCTAAAACGTTTTGTGCGTATAGGTGGGATGACCACCATGCACCGGTGGCGCATTGCCGTACGCCTGATTGTCCGATGACAGAACGAGCTAGGCGGAATTAGGTTATGTGATTCTAATGCACACACCCCGAAATGCAACTGGTAGAAAACCGACAGGCTAGCAACAACGTTGAAGCCTCGACTCGATGAGTGCATCATTCCTAATGATCCTCCTGGCTCGCCTCTCAATTGCCTCAATTGGTTTTTTAAGGTGATTTCTCGGAAGGGATGATTTGTGATTTCTCGGAGTGGTGATGACTTCTCAAGTTCTAAGGTAGCCCAGTGCCCGGGAGTTTAAAAAATAACTTCTCTCTTAATTTTGAAAAAAATATCTAATAATAATCACAATACTTCAACTAGTAGGTAATTCATCACCATTTTTTTTTTAAATCAAGACTTTTTAATACTTATTATTAGCTTCACATATCATATTTAATATTTTCTTTAAAAACATTCACATTAAAAAAACCCAGGTTCTCTCAGGACAATTTTAACACCCCAGATACTAACCAGACTATAGAGTGAGGTGAGAGGGCGTATCAGACATTTACTGACTAAAATTCACTTGAGTCCTTCAGTTTCCCCTTGCGTTCCAGGACCACAGTTAATTCTTAGAATAATTTTGCAAGGTTGCTTAAGCTTGTATGACTTCAACTACAAAAATGTGACCTTTGTTGACTCTATCCTGTTCGTGTTCAGCAAAGTTCAACTTGTTCTAAGTGACAAGTGTATTTGTGTATAGGTGAAAAGCAGATCTAACGATAGCTTTTAGTACCAGCTTTCTCATAGCTAAGCTTTCGTATTCCAACTCAATAAAACTGGTGCTTTCTTTGAATTTATATTTAGCTTAACGATTACAAGTATTATAATCTATTCTATTCCTCAACGATATAAACGGTAAGACTGTTATAACCTCGAGTTTACATATTAAATAAGGCTTTCTAATTCTGTCTAGGTATGCGTAGGGATGCCAAATTTTGTCAGTCTGTCTGATAGTATCATGAAAGCGGGCTCAGTGCTTGTTGATGAATGTCACATGTCTTCGAAGTTTTGGTTCTAGGTCATGCCGTTTTTCTTCATAAGGTTTTCCTTCACCGTTTTGAGAGCAGTGGTGATGAAATAAATTACACAAAGTAAAGCGCCTGGCTGGGTTTGAACCCCGCGACCTACAACTCGTAAGTTGGGGCTACGACCACTCGGCCACCACTGCTCTATTCTAAAGAAATGCCCATAATATAACTATCTATCTACCTAATTTGCTCACTGCTGAACAAAGGTCTCCTTCTCTCTTCTTCACACATGTCTGTCTTCAGATATGGAGGTATGATCTCTCCGGTAAGAGTCGATAAAATCCTGACAGACCAAGACGAAGGTAGAAAAATCAACATTCACAAAAAAAGAATCAGTTTATCGACATGAAATAAAAAATATAATTATATAAATAATTAGCTTCTGTTCGCGGCTTCGCCTGCGTTCATAAAATATTATTATAACCTATGTTACTCTTACGTTATGTTGCTCTTTGAATGTCGTAATTAGAAACACAATAGAAATACAATTACCTTATGTCGGACAGTGTAACTTAAGACATTCGAAAGGTTAAGAATAAATCAGCTTTCTATCGGTGATTAAATTTTAGCAAACAAAAAACGAACTTTACCTCTTTATAATATTATAGATATATTCGCTAACCGCAACACCTTGAGGTCTCATAATAATATTAAAGACACGGTCAAGGGTCTTTAAGGTTAGCCTAGGACAGACTGTCCAATTGGGTAGGTCTAACTTCGAGAAAAAGCTCAACCGTCGAATTCAACTCGGTTGGGCAGCGTTCGGGAAGCTACGCGGTATCTTCTTGTCCAACATACCACAGTATCTCAAGACGAAAGTCTTTGACCAGTGCATGTTGCCAGTGATGACATATGTCACAACAGATCTTTTAGGTCGCAGTGACTACATCCCCTACACTACTGGAGAAGCATAGGCCCTTATCTTCAAAAAAAAAAGCGTTTTCCACCGTCGATCACATCATCGCTTACCAACAGATGAGATAGAGGTCAAGCGCGACCCCACCAACAATAAAAAAGTCATGTTTCTAAGGTTTGATATAACATCAAACATGTTTCATTTTTTTTTAAAGCAAGGTTTTGTTTGGTTGTTTGGTTTTGCCACTTTTCATAACACTTTTCATCTAACTTTTGAACTTAAAGCCCATAATTATCTTCATAATAAAGTTCACAATTTTCATGGTTCCGTAATGATTAAAGACATTTTATAATGTAATTACTGATAAGCGTGGGAGTTCCTTTGTCAAAACATGACGGTTCCGTGCTTCGTAAGACAAATCTACATTAATCTTAATAGAATTCTATTGTTTTGTTTTATTGACCTACGGTTGAAAATAGACTGCCTACTTTATGATGGTATTCAGTAGCGGATTAAGCTAGTACGGAGCCTTTATCAAATTCGATCTCAATGGGGTCTTTTAGGGTACTATTGATTCATGTTTAAATTGCGATGGACACCGATAACCCGGGGGATTTTAAGATTGGGTTAGGTACGTAAAAAGCACGATAATGGGGGTTTTACTTGGAGGAAAGTCTGAAGTAAATTGGCTATCATACTCGAAGATATGAGCTGTTAATATTTTGATTAGATTTACATTCAATTGCAGAATACTCGAACGCCCCCAGAAATGCTCGGAGCCTGTAGTATTCGCTACTCTGGCTACATGGCTAATCCGCACTGGGTGGTATTGGAAGCAATGAAAAAGTTGGTATAACTTCCAAATTTCTGAATTAAGAATTTTCAAGTTGGTTTACTTGTCAAAAACTAGCTAGCTAAAAAAAATGCATAATTATGTTTTGGCATGTTCTTCGTTATGTTAAGAACGTAGCTAGGGTTAGGTTAGGTTTTAAAGTATTTTTCATTACTCATACTCTGAAAGTAGGTCTGAAGTTGCCTGAAGAGCGGGCTGAAAGTGATACTTTTCATCCCTAGGGAGTTTTACTTTACAACTGACAGCTGTCAAATTATAAAAAAAAAATTAGTTCTATCTTCACATTTCTATTGAATCATGTTGCAATTTTCCATACAGCCAGTCTATCACAGCACGATATAAAATTGAAATAACTTAAAGACAAGTATTAATTAAATAATGTTATTGATTTATTTGTTCAACTATTTCTTTAAAATACTTTATTTTTAAAAGATTACAATTAATTTCAAATTTTTCATTAATGAGGCTGAATAGCTGGCCGGCCGCAGAAAAAAAAACAAAACAAAATGGCGGGAAAATGGCAATCAGTCGTTGGTTTTTTCGAGTTTTGTTTACGTTTTCGTACAACAGAGATTTGTATTAACATGTTATGTTTATCAGATTAAAATAGTGATTTAACGCCTAATTTCATAAGAGAAGAGGCTAAAGCAGTAGTGGAATACCTTTTACCGCCTAAATCAGAAGAAAGATACCTACTTAAAATCATAGGTACGACGACTCAGGTTTTACAAACTTTTTATTGTATTTTTAGTTTCCTCGTATTCGTAATGAAAAGCACAATGTTTACCTCGGGGTGAAAGTAACCCATTTAACCCCTCGAATTAGCGACCTCGCTTCGCTCGCCCGCCAACTCCTTCTCGGGAGGAAATGAGTTACTTTCACCCCTAGTGTAACAATGTACTATTTTGAGAGGCTGACCGTCTTTAGAAGATTGTGGAAGGCTCATTAGAAAGAATTTCACGTAGATTATTTGGTTACATTTGTTGGTAGACATGTTCAAGTTCGATTTAGTAGAGTCGATCCATTATATTGTTGATCTATTAGTTTTATGTTAAAATAGTTGCGTGTAGTTAGCCGTTGAAGATCGTGGAACCCTTACTACGCAAAAAAAAAAACAACAAATTTCCATGCAAACTGCTTGTGTACGGACCAGATCATCTCTTCAAATCACATTGGAGCAGACATCGGAAAGGCAAACGAAGATTTACTTCATGTTTATCGATTTCTAAAAGACATCGAGTCGATGGACCGCCAGATCAAGAGTTGTGAGTGAAAACGAATTGATCACACACTTCAGAGTGATTCACATACAGGCAATGGATTAGATTTCTTAGAGGAAAAGACCGACCACCCTCGTCCAACCTAGAGACGTTTTTTTTTTTTAATGGTGGGAAAAATCATGCATTGACATCCCCCGCCCTTGGGCGGAGCGGGACAGAGTATCAGACTCTTACTGACTAAAAGACCCACCCCGTTCTTACTAGCTTTCATACCAGGGCTCGAGCGCCCTTTCGGATAATCCTGGCCCCAGTAGGCTTCGACCCGGCTGGGTCCCTGCTGTTGCTGACAACTCCTTGAGGTGCGCGGGAACAGTGCGCGCCTTGCGGACAGCGAGCTACCCATTGCTCACTGTCCGCAAGGCCGCGTCTACGTTGGCCGGAAATCGGGATCAGAATCCCGGCGACGGCGGTGGCGATAACGCCGTTGCCTGATGCGTTCGGCCTCCTCCTTTGCGAGCATTACTGCTTCGCAAAAGTCGGCGACCGCCTGCCACTCCTCCTCGCTCCGGACCATGGCCTCAAACAAGACCCGGCGCAACCTAGAGACGTCCGGAGTTAGCAGAATCGATGGGCATTGGAATGTCGTAGAACGAGGAAAAGCGTGAAGCGTGAATCACGATGCAGGACTTCTGTGAATGACCTCTATTCCTGCTGGAGGACATCAAATCTAAGTCAACTGTTAGTGGCGATAAGGAAAAATACCTATCAACTGTCCTGAGTTTGGGACATTTTTACAAACAGAATTCCACGTCAACATTTTTTTTCAAACAAAAATGCATCTGGACTTTACACCGAATAAGTACATGGACTATAGGAGCAAGAAATCCAATGACGTCATTGTAATTATACAGAACAGATTAACTTTATACAAACCCTTGATTACTTTCTAATTATTTTGTACCAGCTCTAAATATCAATTAGGATTAGTGGTAGTAGTTTGTCTACCTGATAATACCTCTACGTTACCTTGATCTGCGTGATAACATCCGTCATAGAGTTGGTCGAGTCGACTCACTGGCAAGCGGCGGCGGCGCGGGCGCGCGGTGATCATAATTGTTGTTATTTTTTGCAGACGCTACTTAGAATGCCCACTGCTCAGTTGCCGAGACAACCGATTTCAGTTCTCGTCCGGATCTGCTGCGGTATGCATATATATTATGCTGCAACCGCCGCCAACACCAGTTAGAACGATACGAACGCGAGAGACTACTCAGTGCTCGGATTTTCGATTCAGTTTTTTTGTAGTCATTGTTTTTAAAACAGTTCGGTAAAATGGCGCAGCAAAACGGTCATTTTAAGCCGGGAGTTTGTCCTTTTAGTGGTGAAAGTGTTCAAATGAACGGAGATGAGAAATCAGTGAAGCCAGGTCTTCGTATCAAAGTTGCTCAGCCGATTGAACTGAAGAATCATGTCATTGAAGGATATGAAAACTTCGATACCCTGCACTCTCACATCGAAGAGGTGTCGAGCAGCTTCGTAAGTACCTTTACGTTTGTTTTTTTTTTTTTTAAGTGCGATTTGTTTTCTTTAGAACTTGAATGTAGACTTACTTTTTCTATAAAAGGCAAGCGAAGTTTTAATTGAAATAAAATAAAATTTATGATCATTGAAAACAAGTTGTCAAAAATATTTAAATTTTATTTTAGTGTGTTAATTTTTATTTTGCACTAACGTTGGTCTTCAAAAATGGAGTTGGTGTTTAGCAAATCTATATATACGAATTTATTTAATTCAATTAGTATATTGTTGTTAATGTTTTAAAACATCAAATATTTCAAATAAAACCTAACACAAAATTATAACATAATATTGTTCAATGAAGTATTAATTAAAATGTTTTGTAGCTCTTTTTATATCGGAAAATTTATCTCAATAATAAATCAAGACTCTTCGTTCATATAATCTGCGAGATCAGTGTTCTTCGTTCAAACAGTGATTGGTTGTGATAACGGGTTCTCTATGATCATCTATGTAATCTTATCTCATAAACTATGTGTTAAGAAACGTTAAATTTTTCTCGGATCTTGGCGCCAAATACTTACATTCGATTTTTAATGAAACAGGCTATAGTAAAGTAAATGTGTAAAATACTGCTATAACAATACAAAATAAATAAACGGACTGTTTGACGATAGATGTTAATAGAGGTTTTAAAGATAACTCATCATGACAAATAAAGTTAGTAATGAAAAGTCTCATAAATATTTTTTTTTTGTATTTTTTTTTTTTTATATTATTATGTTATGGCTATATGCGTTTAAATTACTATAATAATGACTTGAAATAAATATCTAATATATCAAAAAATTCGTGTCACAGCATTTGTCTAAATCGATCTCCTCCGAAACAGCTTGACCGATTTTTATGAAATTTTATGTCTAATTAATTTTAAAACTGTCTAAAATACAATTAACCTTTCAATATCCATAGGAATATATAGGGTACACTTAACTGAAAGGTTTGCTCATTTTCGAGCTTAGTTTCTATAGCTACAAACTATGAAGAAGTTTTTATTTATGTTCTTGGATAAATACTCTATAAAATAAACGCTAAATAATTAATCATGTAATATATGCGGACACCGGGGTGTTCCCTCGTTGTTGATATCTGAAATGGCGTGAAATCACGTGCGAACTAAACCATTATTATTTATGGCAGAACAACATTCAACCAGCCAGTATAGTATTATAACAAACTTTAAAATCATATGCCTAACACGGAACCAAAAAAAAAAAACAGTGGAACGACGTGCGTGGTACAAGACAAACGAGATATTAAATAAATATTAGTAGTTGACCTTTAATAGCGTGTAAAGATTGGAATTTGTCATTTTAGTACATTTTATCTAATGTTTTTAGAAAATTTTGTAGAAAGACAAGAATAAGCAGGGATGTTATAGACATGAGATTACGGATCTAAATACGGATACGGATATAAAAATAATATTAAGACTAGGAGCGCGGAATATCAATGTCAATTTTGATCATCTTATTTTTACTACAGTCTGTATGTACCTAGAGATGATACACAAATGATACTGGTAACTAATAATACAATGTTTTATTATAATTTTGTATTTTTGACATTATTTCACTGTAGGTACTTTGCAATTCTACACATAATAAAACTAGAGCAGGAAGAAGATAGGAATTGATCAAACGCCTGGGCTTCTAGAGTTAAACTCGGATTTCGGATAATAATACGGTAACCGGTTATAAAATTATTTCAAATTATCAGCTTGTTTTGGATAGTTTTGGTTACAGATATTAGAATTTTAAAAGTATAAAAGTGAAATACAAATATTAAGACTTGACTTTTTTCTAGCCTACATTACCATTAGTTTGGCCGGATAAAACACACAGAAACCTATCGTAACCTTTCATTTATACTCTGTCTTTATACGAAACTTATCCCGTAACGGTTACGATTTTTTATTTCGGATATTCGATAGTTTCGGTTAGCGTTAAGGAGCTCTACAACATCCTTGATAATCTTACTGGGACTAAAGCCTGCTGGGGCCAAGGGTTTGTTTCTGAGCAGAAAACTCGACCCTGGTATGAAAGGCAACGAAGGTACAGGAGAGGACTTTTAAGTCAGTTAAAGTCTGATACATCTTCCCGCTCCACCCAAAAGCGGGAGATATCATTAAATGATTTTACCACTTAAAAAAAAAATACGTGTGTAGTATGAAGGCAAGTACCGGCCTCATCTAGCTTAAACTGACAAAAAAAATATTGACGTGTAAAAGTGTTTTTTAAACCTATTTGCAAAATAAATATCATTCATCATTTATCACAAATAGAAACTCTGCATCTAAGTAATTACAAAAGTCAGCTGTTAGAAAAACAGCTTTATGATGCAATTTTATTCGTGTACATAATTAATTAGCCAATAAACACTTAACATACCTTCCGTTTAATGTCTGACGTAATATTTGTATTTGGTTGACTAAGCATTTGTATAAAAAAAAGGTTATATGCTTATCATCATAGAAAGAAGAAAGAAATAGAATTATTTTTCCAAAGCCTTGAGCATCGCCGCCGAGTTGCTAGTCTGTCAGTTTTCTATCGTTTACATTTCGGGGAGTGTGCATTGGAATTGCACAATCTAATTCCGCCAAGTCCGTTCCGTCATTGGACCACACGATGTACAGCGTTGCGCCACCGGTACATGGTAGATAATATCCCAGGAACACATTTATTATGCGTACAGCCAAGGAGTGGAATTCCCTGCCGGAGTCTGTGTTTCCTGATAGCTACAACTTAGGGGTCTTTAAGTCAAGAGTGAATAAGTTACTTCTAGGTAAGTGCTCCATCGTTGACCACATCATCGCTTACCGTCAGGTGAGATGGTAGTCAAACGCAAGCCTATCTATACATATAAATAAAAATTGGAGTGTCTGTTTGTAATATTCAAATAACTGGTTTTTACTACATGCATATGAATATATATACGATACATACCCCAAAATATTTTTTTTACTATTTTTGTCTGTCTGTCTGTTTGTCCGGGCTAATCTCTGAACTGGCTGAACCGATTTTGACAGGGCTTTTTTGGCAGGTAGCTGATGTAATAAGGAGTAAAATAGGCTGTTTTTGTTTTAGATAAAATAAATTCAAAATCCTGTAGTCCACGTGAACGAAGTCGCGGGCATAGCTAGTCAATAATAAAAAAAAAAGTTTATCAACTCCCTAATTTTTTTCCATCATTATTGGAGTCGGATTCGAATCTAGACGAATGTGGCTGAATACTTGTTTTACATCACATAACAGATGAAAGAGGTTTGTAACAGGAGGAAAGACAAGCGGCGACACTCGTTGTAGTACAAATCGGAAAGTATTATGCTTCCAAGTTAGTCCCATAGAAATATTGTTATGATCTGATCATGAACTTCGAAGATATGGAACAGAACTTTTTGTAAAAGTTTTTATTACTTACCTTTTTTAATATTAGGCAATATTCAAAATCATCTATAAGGAATGTGTGTAAAGTTCGTTGCTCATATGTAGGTACTCGTAGAATATCTCTCGAACCCACTGTAGTAGATTCGTTTATGGCTTAAATTGGGGAATGAGCTGATTATTTAGTCCCAGTCATGTCCGGTTATCATTCAAGATAATGGTATCTTTGTCGGTACATTTGTCGTCTGGCTTGGAATTAAAAATGATTTTGATAATCTTGTATAACCGACTAAGGCTTGTCATCATCAAAAAGTAATGCAAGTGGTGTTTACAACGGTTATTTTTTTATCGTTTCAATTGTTTTTTGTTTTAAGCTATTGCATAGCTTCTATCGCGGGCCTTGAGCGTGGAGACCGAATCCAGAAATTCCGTAACGAAAATAACCTAACACACTCCACTCATTTGTTTTTTGAGCGTGGTGACCGATAAGAAAACAAATGAGTGAACAATCAATTAAAATTCAATTCAATGTGTGAAAGTGTAACTTCAATTAATATCAAAGAAAAAAAAAAACAAAGGAAAAAAATACTGCAAAAATAAAATAAATAAATAATTATAATTGCTTAAGTTGATAAAAATGCTATGCAATAGCTTTAACGCGGCAGTCCCCGAGTGCCATACGTCTTTTTTTTTTTAATTTGCATGTCAGATTCAACAAAATTCACCTCCGTCACACGATGTGTTTGACACGCTTTGATTGGTTAGAAACTAAGAGCGGGCCAATCAGAACGTCGAACGTCATAAACGTGTCGAACGCGTTAAAGTAAAATAAGAACTAAGTTTTGTATTTGTATTTTGTATTTATTTGTGTTTGTACTATCAGAATGCCTAGAGCGAGTTTGTAATACGTGTATGTGTATAGTTTTTAATAGAAAAAGAAAATCTCTCAGGTATATAATTATGCCCAGTCATTATTATCGCAATTAATAGCTTCTTTTAAATTGTTCGGATAATTCAATCAACATCATAATAAAATACTAAATAATTATTTATTTTCATATCTAGTTTCATATCCGTTGCGTACAATTTTTGCGAATAAACCCAAAAATAGCTTCTTTCAATAATTTGTTCAACGTCTCAATAAAATACTAAGTAATTATTCATAGTGTCCAAAATAGGAAGGTATTATAATATACGCGCAAAACTTGTAATAAAAAGTGTTCCGACTAGTTTAGGAATTGAAACCAATCAAGTCACGTTAATGATTGAGTTTCGTAAACTGTGATTTAATAATATTAGCTCATATGTTTTTGTTGTATGCATAGATCACTTTTTAGGAGGAAAATATTGTCAATCATGGCGGTAAGTCCCCTCTTTGAGGCGTGGCTGAAAAGACCTCACGGCGTCCTTACCTTCGGCATGACGCAGGTACTTACCGGACATGGTTCGTTCGGGAGTTTCCTGCACGGGATACTATTAGTGTAGATATCATTATCTACACTAATATTATAAAGAAGCAAAGTTGTTTTTTTTTTATTAATCAGCCTTGCAAGTTCTCACTGCTGAGACTCAGGTCTCCTCTCCACAAAAAGAAAAGGGTAATAATCTACCATATGAACCCAGTATGACTTAATAGATGTCACATGACTTAGATTTTTAGTTCTTACAAATGTTCGTTTTCTTGACCATTTTGAGAGCAGGACTTCAATTGTCTGCTATATGCATATGCAATAGTGTCAGAATGGTCAATTCTTGATTTGACAAGTTTGGTAATCTACTAATATAATGGCGTCATTATGAATTTCCAATGGTCAACCACTGACGCTCCATTGAAATAAGTGACGTAGAATGGTAATCTCACACATATATGACAAATGAATGTCTGACGTATGCGGTAATCTGCCAAAAAAATTGTCAGTTTTTTGATCAGTGACCTATCATTAGAACGTCATTTTGCAGTCATTGCTTTTAATAAACACGATATTGTCATTCTACAACAACTCTATAACGAGACCATTGACCGATCAGAGATCGAACATTATGAATTAGCAAATCACGAACTTTTGGCAAAATGACAATGAGATCGTGTAGGAATGAAAGAAAGAAAGAAAGAAGAAAGAAAAACAGTTTATTTACGCGTTAAAGACGCAAAATGACGAATTTATATAAATAGCAGACTTGAGCCCCTGTGGTGATGAAAAAATTACTCAAAAAAACGTGCTTGCCAGATTTCAAACCAACAAACTGCAACTCGTAAGTCGAGGCTATTATCACTAGGCCATCACTGCCCTAGTGATAATAATGCCTACTTTATCACTGAGTGAAACAAACATATATTTTCACGCAAGCAAAGCTGCTGGTGAAAGTTATATTTTTTTAAATATTACACAACTTTTACACAACGCCATCTAGTCCCAAACCAAGCAGAGCTTGTGGTATGAGTACTAGACTACTGATAAACAATATATTATTTCTAAACACATACCTACGGTGTATACCGTTAAATTTTAATGTGGAGGGTCGATCCAGTACATGAAACACTATCGATTTGTAAAGATAAAATTAAAAACACAAGTACCTTTTTTTCAAAACTCGTATTAATTTACGCATGTACGAAATTAATTTCTTTAAGAAAATGTACAGAAGCCAATCTACATACAAAGCGCGCTCAAGCAACGCACACAAAGACACCGCTCACAAACACGATGTCTCGTTCGCGTCTTGGATCACTCGTCGAACAATTCCGGCTAAAACTCTCATTAGTGTGCGTCCACGTCCACCGAGCGTAGGTATAAAAAGTGAAGTACTTACATGAAATTGTCTTCTGTACCTATGTATTTTGTGATAGTAGGCAGTGCCAGTGACCATTAGACCAATAGGCCTGGTGAGATTTTTTTTTTTTTATTATCGGAAGGCTCGCGTTTGACCACTATCTCACCTAATGGTAAGCGATGATGTGGCTGACGATGGAGCACGGTTGCCTAGAAGTAACCTATTCATTCTTAACTTAAAAACCCCTAAGTAGTAGCTATCAGGAGTTAGTATTAATTTAAGAAAACCTAGGTTTTTCCTTCGTCCTCACTCCTATGATCTATGCCACTGCAAGAACCATAGATACATTGTTTAGATTAGATAAAGTCAAGCGCGAGCATTTCTCAGAATTAGATTTATTCTTTTTTTTTCATCGGCAAAAATGTCGTATCTTATTATTCAATCCTATTAACTTTTATACCTCCGACTATGTAGATCAAGCGGTTTTTTCACTAGTAAACATCAAACCGGTTGATAAGGAGTTTGATCCGGATCGCTCGTGCTTTATGAAGTAAGAACAAAATGATTGACCATTAGTAATACCTTATTTTATTCTGTACTAAATATGGGACAAAAACTTTTGTTTGTTTATTTTAGTAAAAGTTAATAATCAGTTGGATTGTGTGAGAAGTGATATGAAAGAAAAGGGAGTTAGTGATAGTTTGACGGGTGACAGGACAGAATGGAGGAAGAAAACGTGTTGCGCCGACCCCAAGTGATATGGGATAAGGGGAGGAAGAAGGATCAGTTATGCGATTATGATAGTTACTGGATTGAGGACCAAGCATAGTGAGGTCCGTCAACAATCAATATTGTTGACCATCTTAACATGCCTACCAAACTGTTGGTCTTATTTTTGGATTTTTGGCCGAGCGTTATTATAGTCATTATCATTTAATTTTATTCATTAACAATAAATTGTATCTGAAATTACAAATACGTTAAATATTACAACAATGCAAAAACACAAAATTAAAATAATATTGGATTAACCTTAAAGTTCGTCAATAGACACTTGTTCAATAGAAATTTTTTGCATAGTTTTTTAAAAGAGCTAGAGTATAAAGCGCTCTTTAAATTGATTCTGAGCACACTCCCTTAATTTTAAGTTGCTAATCAATGTTTTTTTTTTCTTTTGAACTGTGCTCTATGTGTCTGGTTAAAGGTGGCCAGGAGTCACATAACACAAGTTTTCTTAGCATGGGCTCCTATCTCCCTACCAACAAAATTGTTTAAAGAAATTTTGCTGTACCTATGTATTTTGGGGGAGACATTAAATAAATTTATTATTATTGTAATATTATTATTTATGACAATTTATTAAACCATATACCTAACCAATTGATATTGCAAGCGTTCTGCACCGTGGACCACATCATCATTTACCATCAGTTGAGATAGTGGTCAATGCGAGCCTATAAAAAAAAAAATATACATATGGGACATTGCTTCACAATATTTAATATTTAAATTAGGCTGTATTTTGTAAAGTTTCATATCTTGCCTACGCGTGCCTTCTCTTATCTCTCGTTCTTCTGCAGTCTCATATCTATACTCTATACATCTATACGTATAAATAAAATTGGAGTGTCTGTTTGTAACATTGAAATAACCGCTTGTTACTACATGCATATGAATGTATTATACGGTACACACACCAAAATATCATTTTTTACAATTTTTGTCTGTCTGTCTGTTTGTCCGGGCTTATCTCTGAAATGGCTGAACCGATTTTGACGGGACTTTTTTAGGCAGGTAGCTGATGTAATAAGGAGTAACACAAGCTACTTTTATTTTAGAAAAAATAAATTCAAAATCCTGTAGTCCACGCGAACGAAGTCGCGGGCTCAGCTAGTTCATAGATATATTTGGTGTTACTTATACACGTGTCGATAGCGTTAAGGTAAAATAAACTCGCACTAGACATTGAAAAGTTCAAAAACAAGTCAATTATACTCGCTAAGACAAAAACAGGTTTCATAAGCAACAGTTAACAAATGTATTAATGTTGTTATGATTCGTCTATGTTTCGTTAAACAGTTGTTATTTCGGTCACAACACAAACGGTTCACGTACAAATTCTTGTGTGCTGATTTGTTTAGTAACTCAAACATAATCCACTACAGCATTCCTCAAATATCGAATACATCACAAATCAATCCGACGCACGGCGAGTATCAACCCTTACGTTGTTGAAACATCTACGGTCCGAACTAAGCGTTTCGCCTCGTCATTTATACCGCGTACATTGAAGGACTGCAACAGTTTGCCTGCTGCGGTCTTCCCGTCTGATTATAATTTAGGTGTCTTCAAGGCTAGCGTGAATGAAGATAAGCCATGACTTAAGGACCCCTACGTTGTAGTTATCAGCAAACACGGAATCCGGCTGGGGATTCCACTCCTTAGCTGTACATACAATAAATGTGTTCCCAAAGCGTTTGGTATGGATTGCCGGGATGTCACAATGTACCAGTGGCGCAACGCTGGACGTCTAGTGCTCCGATGATTGAACGAATTACGAAGATTTACTTTTTTTTGGAATCGACAAGCTAAAAATAAGAAACACAAAAAGTTCTTGAAAAGTTCAGTATATAATAAAGAAAGGATTCAAATTGTTGGTGTGTTTAGGTATGGTAGTGATATGGGCTGGGACTGGGGAGTAGTGGAGTAGTGGGTGGTAGTGTCACAGGTAATTTCCAATGTCTACTAATACACGATTTCTGAATTTAAAGGATTTGAAGTTTAATATTTGTGAAACTCGGTCCTGAAAACATGTCAAACCAAGGCATCAAAGTACCTTGATAGGTTCTAATCTCTAAAATAATAGATTTATTTTCATTTCACTTGCGAAATATCAATAACTTGTTGCATTAAATCAACGACTATTAAATCTATCAATAGTATACAAAGATTATTCGACCAATTTAAAATCATTATTTGAAAATATTAACCGTTAAATAAACTTAACCGTAGTTTCGTGATTCAATCTTCTATCCACGCTCAAGTTAGCAATCGTCGAGTCCTCTTGAAACGAACGTGCTGACGCTTCGAAATTCAGGCGGTGAATAAATGAAAATCGCAATGGAATGCACTTCAACCTGTTGAAAAAGTAACAGGTGACAGATTTCAGAAGTACATGTGAGGGTCAGCATTTTTGGTTGTGCTTTTCTCTTTTCGATGAAGCCGATGGCAGCAACAGTACAGTAATATAATAAGGAAAGAAATCATTGTGTTTTGTCACCATCGAGAAGACTTATAAAAGAGCCTTATCACGTCATCATCATCATCATTTCAGCCGAAAGACGTGCACTGTTGGACGTAGGCTTCCCCCAAGCGTCGCCAAAACGACCAATCCTGTGTATTTCGCATCCACCACATATCACATCACATCATACTAATATTTTAAAAGAAAGTTTATGAGTGCGTATGTATGTCAATTTTTCACGCTTGAAAGGCTGAACGAATTTCAATTAAACTTGTCATACGGGTAGACCATGTCCTGATATAGCACATAGATTTTTTGTCCTTTTTTTATTTTCCCTTGGAATAATTTTGTATTATCACGGAGTGAAGCCGCTGGTAGTAGCTAGATTTTTATAGAAAAAAAAAATTGGAAATTTAGTAGAACCGAATTTAAATATTGAGATCTACAGTAAGAAGAAAACAATACTAGCAAATCAAAATGTAATAGTAGTGAGCAAAACAGCAACACATACAAGAGTCGTAATACACCCTTGAATTTTGATCGTTTTAATCCCGTGAAAGGTTGATCCGGTACATGAAACACTATCGATTTGTAAAGATAAAATTAAAAAGTAAAGTACCCTTTTTTTCAAAACTCATATTAATTTACGCTTGTACGAAATTAATTTATTTAAGAAAACGTCGGCTGAGCGAGTCCGATGACCTGTAGGTAGTTAGTACGCGACGCTGACTACTATTTACAGGTCATTGGACACGATGATGGATTATTTCCCACCTACAAAAACAAAAACCATATTGGATACTTGGGGCCGGCGCAATACTTTTCTTCCTTCTATCCTGTCAGCCATCACACTATCACTAATTCTATGTCGAGGAGAACCGAGTCTATCATAATTAATCAGACTTGAAAAGTAAAAAAAACATACTTGCAGTACAAAATGTACTAGTAGTGAGTAACACATCACGTTGTAAATATATTGTGAATGTCAACACATTCGAGAGTGACAATATATTTACGACGTACAGAAAACCTCATAAGTAATAAACGCATCCGTTTTCATTCCGGCTCGTTTCACGCCTCGGGGCGGCCAACCCTCGGGCGTGGGCCGCAATCGTACACGATCCAAATTACTAACCTCGTATTGTAATTTCTTTGAGATTCGATATACGATTTTTACGGTTTTCGGGTTAATTTTTAGCTTTTGTTTTTTGTATCGCATCTTTTGGTTTTGCATGATTTGTGTATTTAGTCAGTGTCAAGTTAAGAATACATTTACAATAATTTATTTAAAATTTAGAAAGTTACACCTTTAACTATAACGATAACTAAACCATAACCAGCTATGAAACGGCCGCCTATTGGTCAATTCGACGATTTGACAACTGTTAACGGCGTTATAGTTAAATGGTGCAACTCACCCTTATTGAACTTATGGTACTATGCACTATATACATATAAAAAAAATGTTGCACACTCACATTAGAATCAGGAAATTACTCCTGTTCCTCGGGTATGTTTACAAATATGTAAACTCACATATACAAGACACCTAGACCACAAAATAGATAGGTACAGAAGAAAATCTCATGTATGTACTTCACTTTTTATACCTACGCTCGGTGGACACACACTCATGAGCGTTTGAGCCGGAACTGTTGGACGAGTGATGCGAGACGCGACCGAGATATCGTGTCCGTGAGCGGTGTCTATGTGTGCGTTTCTCGAGCACGCCTTGTATGTAGACTTCTGTACCTATCTAGTTTGTACCTAGACACAAAAGTATTTCTAAACAGGAGCCTTCTGAGTCTAGATGTTTAGGTCTAGGATAATATCCATTAGTAATCAATTTGCAAACAATTAAAACAGATACCGAATGTTACTTAAAAATTGCACTTAAAATTCTAACCTAAGTATGCCTTTAGTTCAATTGAATGTCAAAATGATTCTTTATCTAGGTCTACCCTAGCATCTTAATTAAACAGAAATAGAAAAAAAAAGGAAAAAAGAAGAATAGAAAGGGAAGGAAAGGAGAAAAGAATATAATATTCAGAGAATATATATTTAAAAGTTATATTTAAAAAAAGAACATTGTTTTCTCATTCCGAATATTGTATTTAACTCAGTTTCAAAAAAAAAAATGTTGGTTGTGCCCTTTTTAATTACGACGACAGAATCCATGTTTCACATTCATTCCAACCCATTCATCGGTCCAGTAGCCCGATTCACGTAATGATATCGTAGCGATTTAGTCGTTTAGACCATTTCCGTATTCACATCCATCAATCGAGTTTGAGCGACACCAATTTTAAAATCGTTTGAAATTCGACGATTTAAAAAAAGAACTGTATTACATTATCCTGGTGGAATATCTACCTATTAACGTAACTGGAAATAAGTTGATAGATCGTGAATACCGCTTTTGGGTAGGACTTCGATCGAACGACTATAAAACTTCAACGATATTTGGCTTGTTTGATTTTACGTGAATCAGGCTACAGGTGTGACTTATAAACAAACATCTCAGACTTTCTCATTTATAATCTGTGTTTATGCCAAATATTTATCACTGAGAGTATGGCCATTTTAGGAATTTATCCAGTTACAAGTTTAGCAGAGAATCTTGTAGAAAACTGGCCTCTGTGGGAAATAATGAAATAGAATAGAAAGCTTACATCACTGCGATAATATCCAAGAGCTTTCAACCGATTAAGTTGATCATTTTGTCGTTAGAAAGCCCATAATATTTTTGATCTTATGAACCAATTAAACGTTTAGTAAACCAATAAGATTATCTACAGCTTAAACCGGTCTTGTCTTTGTCTCTCTGATAGGTTTTTAATTATAGAAACTTCGATGATACTGTGACATCTACACTAATGTTATACAGAGGTAAAGTTTTTTTTTTTGTTTGTAGGAGGTAATCTCTAAAGGTGCTGCTCCGATTGCTAAAATTTGTTCACCGATAGAAAGCTGTTTTATTCCTAAATAACATGGCTATATCTTATGTACGCAGGGGAAGTCGCGGCCAAAAGCTAGTAATATTATAAAGAGGTAAAGTTTTTTTTTTATGTTTATAGGAGTAATTTCTGGAAGTACTGGTCCGATTACTAAAACTTTTTCACCGATAGAAAGCGGCTTTATTCCTGAGTGACATAGGCTATATTATTTTATGTACGTAGGCGAAGCCGCGGGCAAAAGCTAATTATCAATATGTATCAATTATATTAATAATTATTGTATTTTTTTCCCCTGTTTTTTTTTTTATTGAGGTTAGAAATACTCTACTTAATAAGGCCGCTTGCTGTTGGTGAAGCGAGAAGGAGTGTCAGACTTTTAATCATTAAAACACACACTGTATTCGTTTTTGTTGCCCATTGCGTTTTTTCTTAAGTTCTGAATGACATCAAACTGTCATTTTTGCTGATTGACTCCTTCATCAGCGCTGACAAGAGTCTAAAATCTAACAGTAAAAATCTGACAAAGATCTATTCATGACAACCGGGACCGACGCCTTGACGTGCTTTCCGAGGTACGGGATATCAGTACCTAATGTCTTAGATAAACATAGAAAAGTGAACATGAATAGAAGAATTCACACTTAGTTTTCGAACTCACAACTTCATGGATGAGAGGTGGGCGCCTCGGGACCGCGGTCCCAACTTCCACCAATATTTTTTTTTGGACTCGGCAGGACACGGAGCCTTAATCAATAGGCCATAACAAAAACCATGAACATTAACGTCTCCTTCACGACCTTACCGCTGTAAGCAGAAGCTTTGCGTGGGGCGGTGAGCGGTTTTTTTTTCGATTAGAAAAATCATCTTATGACAACCCCCGCTCTTGGGTGGAGCGGGAGATAGTGTCAGACTCTTACTGACTAAAAAACCCATCCCGTTCCTTCAAGCCTTCATACCGGGGCTCCTTTCGGAAAACCCTGGCCCCAGTAGGCTTCAACCCGGCTGGGTCCCTGCTGTTGCTGACAACTCCTTGAGGCGCGCGGGAACAATGTGCGCCGTCGACGACTTGGGCTTGGTCCGGACAGTTACCGGTCGCTGGAAATCGGGATCGGAATCCCGGCGGAGGCGAGAGCGCCGTTACCTGATGCGGTCGGCCTCTTCCTTAGCGAGCATTACTGCTTCGCAGAAGACGGCGACCGCCTGCCACTCCTCCTCGCTCCGGACCATGGCCTCAACCAAGGCCGGCGCGAGAGGTCTCCGCCACCGGGGCGGTGAGCGGTAAAGTATTAAAATGTTTGAAGCACGCTCGCCGCGCCACTCGAGCACAACCTCGTAACGAGTATGACTGTAAACATAAACAGTGGCTATTTGCCCAAGATATTACAATACCGCCATGTGTTTATCATCTCTACCTACCTACATGTCATTACTTAAACACACATTATGTCTGCCTACGCTGCACACAGCACGTTGTACTGTGATCTGTGATGTCAAGCAATTGAGAACATGACTATGATTACCATTCCGATAAATTGCTAACAAAATATTTAGACGATGTTTCATTAGATTGTTTAACCATTGATTCATTCTGATATGTTATTCGGAACTAGCTTTTTGGTAGAGGTGTCACTCGTGAATCGAAGGTAATGCAATACAGAATGATAATTATATTAAGGACTATGTTTTCCCGCAGCTTCGCCTGCGTACATAAAATATAGCTTATGTCTGTGGTGAAAAAATTTTAGCAATACTTCCAGAGAATATCTCCTACAAACAAAAAAACAAACTTTACCTCTTTATTATATTAGTGTAGATTTGATAAAAATATGCTCAGCCGAACTGTTAGATAGAAATTAATTAGGATCATCCAACTGACTTGATTTTTCAAATTGTGCGTGTGTTTTTTTTTGTATTTTTCTTTATAAAAAAAACAAACTTACCCCTCGCTAGAAATTACTCCTTTATATAAGACACCCAAATTCGGAAATCTGTCTACAGGCCATACAAATATTTGTTCCGAGCGGGAATCAAACCCGCAACCCGCAGCAATATTCGTTTCGTGCGGTCATCAAACCCGCGCCACGCAATGCAGCCAATCACTGCGACAACCCTACCGACATTTTACGTAATGGTAAGCAATGATATGTCAGACAATGGAACACACTCCGAAATGGAATTCCACTAAAAAAAAACATGCAAACAAAGTTACAACCGTTTCGCTTGCGCCGAACGCTTCGAGTTGATCTTGCCGCCAATTCTTTTATTCTGACCACGTGACTGAGCGTTCAGACGACGTTATTCCTGTACATTTTGAAGCTTTCAACAAGCGTTAACTATTGCAGATTAGAAACTTGGCTAAGGGTACAAAATAAAATGATTCCAATTATATTATGTATACCATTATGAACCAACAAAAAAAAGCTGCTTTGAGACACAATTTTAAGTAAGTTCAAGAACACGAATAGATACGTTTACAAAGATAACTTCACGATTAAGTAGACAAAACTCTGATGACAGTTTGTCACGTCACACATCAGGCATACTGATGAAGATGTAGATAAACAAATAACAATATACGCACATACACTGGCCTGCAAAAATTCGGGATCGCTAATAAAAAGTTTGATAGTATCATAAATACATGAGATGAATTTGTGAAACTGTAATAGTGTTTTAGATGACTAATTAATACTTAAAAGGAAATACATAACATGTTTGGTTTTAATTCAAATTAAATAGTAGTACTGTTTTAGACGACTAATTAATACATAAAAGGAAATACTTATCACGTTTTGTTTAATTTGAATGGAATACAAACCAAATTATATGTTACAGTGTATATATATATATATATATATATATATATATATTTAATACTCTATTTTTCCTCCACGAGTCCATATCATTTTATTATGAGGATATGGCATTCTGTACATAATAAAAAAAATAATACGATTTTAGTCTATGTGTGACCCTTGTGTGATTCTTCCACAAATACAATCTAATACTCGTATAAATGAACTCGAGCTGGATATATCAGTTTTCCTCTGTGACGCGTTATTTTTGCGGCATGGTGTATGTTATACACGTGCCATTACAACGAAACAGGTTTTCGTAATACGATATTATATCCTTATTAAACCTTCGTTCATCGGCCGTCACGATTGATAAGACAAGAGTACTTCGATAATACTGATTTTAATGAATACGAGCTCAAAGACGATTGTACATTGATGGTTCAAAGGATCCTTTCTCGTTAGCACATGTCAGATACATGACATTCCGTCTATGTGACATTGATTATATATAGAGGTAAAATAATGAAGATTATGTATAACAAAGGGCTCGAGTTGCTTTTGCGTTATTAAACTTAAAGAATAATATAATTCAGAAAGCTTTAAATACGTGTTAAAACTTATTCTACAAGGCCCAACCGTTACTTTGGATGAAATTACACAGCGATAGTATTTATTATTTATTTATTATATTCTTTATAGCATAGTCGGTCTTATATGTTTCCACTGTTGTGACTCAGGCCTCCACTCTAGGAGAGAGAATAGGCCGTAATCCACCACGCTGGCCCAATGCGGGTTGGTGGATGTCACATGTCTTGAAATTTTGGTTCTAGGATAATAATATGTCGGTTTCCTCACGATGTTTTCCTATACCGTTTTGAGAGCAGTGGTGATGAAAAAAATTACACAAAGTAATGCGCCTGGCTGGGTTTGAACCCGCGACCTAAAACTCGTAAGGTGGCATATTCTTTATAGTATACCTATCATTAATTAGCTGCCATTGTTTATTTTAATTATTTGTTCAGAATTCTGTTTTTTTTTTTTTTTTTTATTCAGGACGCTTTTAACAAGCACATCTTTTCACTTATATTTAAGTAATAACTTCTACACTAATAATTTTATTGCAACCATACATTTGTAACCATTTATTAATTCATAAGAGCTTCCTTGGAGTTTTTTTTACGTTCTTTTCTGTAGAGGTATGTTTTGGGAAGTGCAAATATTTTATATTTTTTTATTACTTCATGCTTCGAGTGTATAGCTTGTTTTAGTAAAATAATTTTTGTAGTCAGATTAGAGTGATTTGGTTTCAATAAATAAACCATTTTTCTTTTTACATTTCGAGTATCACACTAATCTATACTAATATTATAAAGAGGGAAAATTTGTATTTTTGTCTCAGGGATAAAGCAGCTTCCTATAAGTGAAAAAAATTTTTATCAATTGGACAAGTAGGTACTTCCAGAGAGTACCTCCTAGTGTACACTAATATTATAAAGAAGGAAAATTTGTATTTTGTGTTTGTGTATGTTTGTAATGAATAAACTCAAAAACGACTGTGCCGATTCCAAAAATCCTTTCACCGTTGGAAAGCTACATTCACTCTGAGTAACATAGGATATATTTTTTGCCCGTGCGAAGCCGGGACGGGCCGCTAGTAGTATATTATATGGTATGTCTTAAAATCAGACTTTGGAATGTGCTCTCTATTTTATAGACAACACTGACAAAAAATATCGTAAAACAAACTCATTATGATTTGAAAGTCAATCAAGAAACAATCATTGTTATTATAACAAGCACTATATTTGGTATTGTTTGCAAAACAATAGATATCATTCAACGGATGAATTCTGTTCCCGATTATGTTTTAATTGGTAATAAGTTTGCGGTCAACCAAGGTATTGTCACGGAATAAAGAGATAGAGAAGGCTAACTCTTTACAATGACGGAAAAAGGATTAGAGGCGGGTTTCTCAATTGAGTATTTCAAGTTAACAACGTCTCAAATTCTGATTTTATGCCAAATTTTGACAGGTTTTCAGGTAGTAGAATTTGAGAAATACTCAATTTCAAAAGCTTAAATCAGAAATTGGGGATGAATCACAATTGTAATCAGCTTGCGGACGACCAGCAATGGGTAACTCACCGTCCAGTCGTCCGGTAACAGTCCGAACCAAACTCGAGTCGTCGTCGTTCCACGCGCGCCTCAGGCACAAGCACAATTTTATTATAATGCCATTCGTGAGTGTAGTATTCGCTATACGAAAAGCGCAGCTGTAGAGTTACATTTAATATATCGATAATATTTAAGGAATAGGTATACGAAAGTACTGACAATGTGACCGACTTTGAGACTATCAGCAAAAACGAAATAAAAACTAAACTGAGTTCTTAAAAGATGAACGACACTGAACATAAGATTTTCAGAACTTTTTTAAAATAAAATGTTATGAGTATCCATGTCAACCCTTAAATATTTTAAATTAATTAATGTGCTTAAATTTTTGTAATAAATCTTTTGATGTGTATTTTAATATAAATTATCTTCAAGTGCAAATTTTCTCAGTCATTTATTTGTATAAATTTTTGGGTTAAACTGTTAAACAATTGTGGGTTAAACTCTACTTTATAAAAATCTTTTGTACAATTAAAAAAAAAAGAAAAAGAAAGTGTGTACCAAAGTGCATTTTCAGCCATTATTCAAATACCAGACCTTCTGTACTATTGTTTAGTTAGTGGCATTACTGGTATTGTAGTACCGTTGTACCTTAATGTGGATTACCTTGAAAATGGAATAATAAGTATGGAGTTGTACCGCCGACGACTTCTTTTAGGAAAAAAATATGTCTTTTGTGATATGAATAATGTTTTATTTATTTTGTCAGTATCTTTTTAGGTTTATAAATGTATACTTAGTACTTACTAATTAAAATATAAATATTCTTTCGTTTCCTCCACGGCTGATCTACATCTCATACTCGCCCTCACACACTTTGACACTCACATACACATGCCACAGGATACTACCAATAACCTGCTCTGCATGTACCTACAGTAATTTTTTAAGCTATTGCATAGCTTCTATCGCGGGCCTTGAGCGTGGAGACCAAATCCAGAAATTCCGTAACGAAAATAACCTAACACCCCCCACTCATTTGTTTTTTGAGCGTGGTGAAAAGAAAACAAATGAGTGAACAATCAAAGTGTAACTTCAATTACCTAATATCAAAGATAAAAAACAAAGGAAAAAAAAATCCTGCATAAATAAATAAAAAATAATTATAATTGCATAAGTTGATAAAAATGCTATGCAATAGCTTTACCGCGGCAGTCCCCGAGTGCCACACGTCTTTTTTTATTTTATTTTTTGCTTTATTTATAGCTACAACTTAGGGGTCTTTAAGTCAAGAGTGATTAGGTTACTTCTAGGCAAGCGTGCTCCATCGTCGACCTCATCATCGCTTACCATCAGGTGAGATGGTGGCCAAACCAGGGTTGGCAATGATTAAAACAAGTGACATAAAACACATGTTTAAAACAGTCTTTAAAACCGTTTATATTTAAATCGTGTTTTTTATTATTTGTTTAAAAACACAGATTAAAACAAGTTTTAAACATTGTGTAAAACAATACAAAAAAAAAACAATGTTTAAAACAATTTTTCATGGTGAATATACATAAATGGGTATAAACTGAAAACAAATTTATATTTAGGAGACTAAATAGCTTGACATATACTGATGATATATAACTAGTTCTTTCTTACATTTTCTGAAACGCACCCAATTGGTTTTCAATATGGTATTTTCTTGGGGGACCGATGTCAATTGTTCCAAAATTGCATGTTTTTTACGTCCAGGAGTTGATATTTTTAGGTGTTTTCAGTCGCTGAATCAATAATAAAATGAAATATTAGAAAGTAAGGCATTCGTATATAGAACTGATAAGTAATTCCCCGCCGGTAAAGTCCGTTAGGAAAGTACCCTAATGTCGGCTGTCGAAAGAAGTAATTCAATGGATTAGTGCTTATTCCTCTTATTTATAAATATAAATATTGGTGTTTCCCCTATTCAAAGAATAAAATTCATAGTTCATAGGTAATTTCCCAAAAAGTCCCTTCCGCATCGGTGAAGTCCCGTAAGGAAAGTCCCCAATATTGTCTGTCGAAAGAAGTAAATTCAATGGACTAGTGGTTATTATTCCCCTTACTGAAATATAAATATTGATGTTATCCCTATTCAAAGAATAGAATTCATAGTTCATAAGGTTCATAGGTAATTCCCCGAAAAGTCTCTTCCGCACCGGTGAAGTCCCGTAAGGAAAGTCCCTAATATTGACTGTCAAAAGAAGTAATTCAATGGACTAGTGGTTATTCCCCTTATTTAAATATAAATATTGGTACCTATTTCCCCTATTCAAAGGGTAGTTCATAAGAAATTTCTCGCCGATATAGTCGCGCTAGAAAAGTCCTTAGGTAGTCTTATTTAAAAATCAACATTAGTTAGAACATACAGAGTGAATGTAAAGCGTTCAGTATTGAATAAAGATACGCAACATAAAATAAATGTTTATCAATTGATAGTTTTAATAAAAAAAAATATTTATTATAGCGAATTTAAAAAAAAAACTAGTCTAGAAATGAAAAATTATAGATCAAATTAATTTAAAATGTGCCCATATCTAAAAAAAAAAACAACAAAAAGAACACTTGTTTAAAACAATTTGAACTGTTTGTTATAAAAAAAAAAAACTGTTTTTTTTCCAATCCTGGGTCAAACGCAAGCCTATCAATAATAATAATAAAAAATAACTTGGTTTTATATATATTTTTTATTTATTTTAACTACCCCTTTTTATGGTCTGGTGTTCTGTAACCATAAATAGTATGCTGACACTCAAGGTCGTCTAACGATGTGATTTTTTTTTTGCTGTGTTGTGGGGTCCTGGTGACCTGTACCACAGGTTTTTTTCCAAACACCTATTTCAGGCACTAGACTCTTACAATAGTGGAATATAGTCCTTAAGTCTCATTTTTACTGGTAAAAAAAGCACATTGTGAAGAGAGAAAAACCGGCCAAGTGCAAGTCGGACTCGCCCATGAAGGGTTCCGTAGCAGCAAGTAACATAATATAAAAGTTCTTGTAATGTGTTGTAACTTTGATCGATGTTTTAATAATAGTGTATTTTTTTTCGATTTATGACGCATTAAAAAAGACTATTAACTAGATTTCGTTCAAACCAATTTTCGTTGGCAGTTTTTAATGTACATCATATATTTTTTTAGTTTTAACATTTTCTTATTTTAGAAGTTAGAGGGGGGGGGGGGGGACACACATTTTACCACTTTGGAAGTGTCTCTCGCGCAAAATATTCAGTTTAGAAAAAAATGATTTTAGAAACCTCAGTATCATTTTTGAAGACCTATCCATAGATACCCCACACGTATGGGTTTGATGAAAAAAAAATTTTTGAGTTTCAGTTCTAAGTATGGGGACCCCCAAAATTTATTGCTTTTTTTCTATTTTTGTGTGAAAATCTTAATGCGGTTCACAGAATACATCTACTTACAAAGTTGCAACAATATAGCTCTTATAGTTTCGGAAATAAGTTGCTGTGACATACGGACGGACAGACAGACAGACAGACATGACGAATCTATAAGGGTTCCGTTTTTTGCCATTTGGCTACGGAACCCTAATAAAAATGAATCGAATTGACTAATGTATCTATAGATTTATAATTAATTAAAAGTTTTATTAAATCAATTCCCCGCTGTGCACTAATATGATACTTTATTCTAGGTACTAAATTATTTTTTTACAATATGATACTTACGCTATTTCTTTCCGGTATAACTTGTCTAGTCATACTGTAATGTGTTGCTTTTTATAGCAAATTAATGAGGCTAAAAATACATTTCATTGTTATATGTTAAAAATAGATACAAAATCTGCAAGTGTTTTTAAATTCAAATTCAAAGACTCTCCCAAATTAGAACTAGACAGTAAGCTTAAAACAGAGACATATCTAATTAGTTTCTAAAAAATATAAATCCACAAAAAAATTACCTAATGTTTTTTTTTTTACCACTGCCCTTGGACATGCGTACCAAATAAATTGATAAATTACATCTTGTCGAGCATTAGACAAGCTACCTAATGATGTCAATTTGATCTTTACCAGTTGAAAGAAAATAATATTATTTTACCAATTAGCAAAAAAATTGTCTCAAAAATATTCTCTTTCTTAAAAAAAGTCACCCACGCTAAGAATTACTTTTGTAGTGTGCGATCAATAACGTGTTAACTTACATACCTACACAAGATACCTAGACGTGCGGGAATAGAATCCGCGATACGCAGCGCTGCAGCCAAGTTAACGTACCCAGTCGGGTCGAAGCCTACTGGGGTCAGGGTTATCCGAAAGGGCGCTCGAGCCCCGGTATGAAGGCTAGAAGGAACGGGGTGGGTCTTTTAGTCAGTAAGAGTCTGACACTATCTCCCACTCCGCCCAAGGGCGGGGGATGTCAATGCATGACTTTTTCCCACCATAAAAAAAGCCAAGTGCCCAAGTTAACGTGACTTAGCTATCACAAGCTCCTCCAAAATGGACGATGCTATTCAAAACCTTAATTCATCATTATCATTTCAGCCGAAAGACATCCACTGATGGACATAGGCCCCTAAGCCTCGCCACAACGACCGATCCTATGCGACTCGCATCCACCGCATTCTCGCGACTCTCACCAGGTCATCGTTCCATATTGTGGGAGGCCTTCTAACGCTGTGCCTTCCGGTGCGCAGTTGCTACTCTAGAACCTTACAGCCCCATCGACCTTTCAAAGAGCAATGTGCCCTGCCCACTGCTACTTTAGCTTGGCGTTTGGTTATCCATTTTTTTTTCGGTGGGTAAAAATCATCCAAATGACATCCCCCGCCCTTAGGCGGAGCGGGAGATAGCATCAGACTCTTACTGACTAAAAAACCCACACCGTTCCTTCTTGCCTTTCAAACCGGAGCCGAGCCTCCCTTTCGGAACTAGACCTTGGCCCCAGTAGGCTTTGACCCAGCTGGGTCAGCTTGGCGCTTCTTCGGGCTATGTCGGTGACCTTTACCTAATCATTTACGGTTAAGAGTACTACAGGACTTAATGCGTGGTCACTCTTGGACTGCATACAAAAAGAAGAAAAATACAAAAAAAAAAAATACAAATGCTGTCACGGATCTTGAGCGGTTGCGGAGAAGTCAAATATTTGGTCTCTTTAGTGGTGCGAAATGAGACGCGGGAGCTGGGAGTGTCAGTGATTGGCTCGCCGCGCCATCTCGTCATAGACGTCACTCCTGATACGTTCCCTGCGTTGCTACATGTATCTAACAACGAAGATGATTGGCTCGCCAATGTATGGAATGCGCAAAGCGATCCCTACTCTGACGCCGATGTTCAAGATCCGTTTTGGCAATTGTACATAACGCAAATACACAGCGCAAATACTCATTGTCTTTCTTTTGTGTGTCTCTAATTACGGTATTCGAAAGTTTTAGAAGCATTTTACCGATTTACTAAAAATCTACAGATTTCATAATAAAATAAAATGGAAACACTATAACGATAAAACGTTGCTTGTAAAATAATCTGACTAAACTAGAATAACTGCATGTATATTAGTTCAGTTTTCAATCGACAAAAGTAATTTTTAGAGGCACAATTCGTGATTTTTTTCTATCGTCCTTAATTAGCTGTATTTGTGTTCTGAACAAATTATCTGTGTAGCACTTATCCTGAAGAATTAAAATATTATATTGTTAAAATTCTATTTACTTTAGTGGAACATATACATATACTTTTGCGCATTAAACTCGTAAAACTCGCGATTGGCACGTGACTACACGTGCCAGTCGCGAGTTAGTAGTCTAGGAGTTGTCGGCAAACCGTAGTGTGCCAGTACGGTCGAAACCTACTGGGAGCTTGGACCGGTTTCTGAAAGGAAGGTCCGATCCCGGTATGAAGGGTTAAGAAGAAACGGAGTAGGTTTTTTAGTCAGCAAAAGTCTGAAACTATCTCCCACTCCATCCAAGGGCAGGAGATGTCATTGGATGATTTTTAACTACAAAAAAAATGTAGTCCTCTTAAAAGCATCAAGATTGCGACTCAAACTGCATTGATTAAAATGATTCCATACAGTATTCCACAAGTAAAGTAACGGACACACTGAGGGCCGTGAGAACCAACAGAGCAACCAGTCAAGTGCGTGCGTGTTAATTATTTAACAAAGCGTCTTTGTTGCCAAACATTGGCGTAAAATAATAAACGAGTTTCCCGAACGCCTTATTAGGAACAGCTTATTAATTCACTACTCGGAATTTATATGTGAATTTTGAAGCAATGTTTATAAAACGTCTCGACTGACGAGCATGATGTGAAAAAAAAAATCTATAGGTATAGTTCCGCGTTTTTTTTTTCTGAGGATTATGTCAACAATTGACGGCGTGGTTTTTTTGACGGCACGGATGGCACAGTGGTTGAACGATTGGCTGCTTTGCCGCGGGTCGCAGTTTCGATCCCCGCATGAAACAAATATTTGTATGGGTTTTATGTGCATGGGAGTTTAAGTGTTTGTGATACAGGAGTAATACCTAGTGTGAGGCAACGTCTTAAAAGAGAAAAGAAGAGAAAATATGTTTATTTGGGACACAATGAACAAAGAAGGAGGCTTCCGGCGACTGGGACCGCAATTAACTAGGACCGCGGTCCCAGTCGCCGGACCCTTAAAATTAAATTAATTTTTTTCCGGCGACTGGGACCACTAATAAATGATAACTTAAATCAAATAATGTACAGTCAAACGACGATGATACGAAACGATGAAAAAACGATGAAAAAACGATGATGATTGAATAAAAATCCTTTTTGATTTAAACATTAGGGTAGGTAGGTTTAGAGTATTTTGACGTGAGCGGCTTTGTGAAAAGTGACTTTTTGCTCCAATAGCATCGTTTTTTTTTTTGTAGAGTTGCTTTTCTATATTGTGAAAATATGGTAATTCTGTAGCAAACTGTAATCCCTCGTCTGTTCTCCCTGTAGTTCTGAAACTTCCATATTATTTTCAAACACTTGCGCAACAGGGATATTTAAGTCCTTTTGAACATTTTCTACACATTTTTGCATTTGGCGGTTCACTTTAACCTTCGCGAAATCAATAGGTTCATGACAATGAGCAGTTTCATTCAAAATAGTCATCGCATCGACTCTGCGACATTTTTTCTTGCACATAGCCAGAGTTTTGAGCCATCTTTGTTTATTCTTTTAAGAATATATTTATAGCCAGCTCTTCGCAAAAGTTCACGTCCTCTTTGTGTGAAATCAATATAAAACTACTGTTTACCACGTGAAATTGAAGGACTTTTTTCATCCATTTTGATAATTCTAAAATCGAAAAAAAAAAAATATTAACTACCTATCAGATAATCTTATTAGATGACAATTTTTTTTTTGTGATATTAAAAAGTATCATCAAAGATGGGAAGCAATTTAAAGTAAAAACATTTGTAAGCACGTCGTTTAACCCCCTTCAACTAAAAAATTGTTTTACATACCTGAAGACTATTAAATGAAGTCACTACACCACCACTCATACAATGATCTAAAACAAAACTATCTGATGCAAAACTTGACTTTCTTAAACTGATAAGCTTCTTGTTAGTGATTGGCCGAGTCAGTCATTGGGCGATGCAAAATTTCCCGTTTATAACAAAAGGGCTACCTGACTTGGAATTCGACAGGCAAAACGGACTCGAGTTAGAAAGGGATAGTAATATACAATGCTATTGCCTTTGTGTGTGTTTTACCTGCATGTGTGAATTATGTAAAAGCGGGCTAGCTTAATCTATTACTAAGCGCATAGGATAAAATCATGTTTACCTAGAACGAGTCAATGGTATTCATATAAATAATTTAAGAATTTTTTCGTTTGACTGTACCGATTTTGGTTTCTTTAATAGGTATTTTTAAGTTATGTATGAGTGGTCCGAGTCGCCGGAAGAAAATTATTTATTTTTTATGGATCCGGCGACTGGGACCTCGGTCCTAGTTAATTGCGGTCCCAGTCGCTGGAAGCCTCCAAAGAAGTATGTAAAAACTTAAATTAATTAATTAAATAATAACAACAATATAGCACACAACGCAACAACGACAACTTTTTTCGCTAGGTAGACCGTGAAAGTCTGACAAAAGTCTGTCAACTTTTACTGACAAGAACCAACCAATGTTCCTTCACCCTATGCCCTATACGTTTCAGGGCCACTGTAACTCTTTCCAACACGGCCAGACAGTTCCGTGTTAAGATCGTTTTTGATATGAGATCGGACCAGTGTTGAATCCACAATGACAATGAAGTTAACAAGAAGTATTACGTATATGTTAACGACGTTACAAACCAAACAATAGTTTATAGCAGAGGCGTAACGTAACTAACTTAAATGTGGGCGAAGGCGCATCAACGAGGCATTTTTCTTTTATAAATTCGAAAACGAAACAGCGACTGTCACAATCCAGTGTTCGAACACATCGTCGCTTACCATCAGGTGAAACAGTGGTCAAACACGAGCCTATCTTTATCTACTAATTTTATAAAGAGGTAAAGTTTATTTTTATATTTTTTTGTTTGTAGGAGATAATCTCCGAAAGTAACCAGCACTTCTATACCGACTGGTAAATTTTTTCACCGATGGAAAGCTGCTTTATTCCTGAGTGACATAGGCTTTTTTTTTTTCGTACGCTGACGAAGCTGCGGGTTAAAAGCTAGTCTCTCAAAAATGAGATAGCGACTGTCGCAATCCAGTGTTCAACTTCATCGTCTCTTACCATGAGGTGAAAAATAATGGTCAAACGCGAGCCAATCTATGAAACGCTCTCATTCTCAAAGAACCTTCACTTGCATGAGGCACTTTTGGTTGTGAGGCTGTGGGCGAGGGGCCTCTTTGCCCAAACCAAACTACGCTACTGGTATACAGATACTGTTTACAGTGCTGAGAGTGCTTGCTTAGCCATCAGATTTTATTGTTTGATTTTCAAAACCAAAATAAGAGAAAAAAAAAAAACTGCAACTCCGATAGCTTTTTGTGCCATGGTGGACAAAAAACAATCTGAGCTGCAGTTTTTTTTTATCGGCTATAGATTTCTCGTAACACTGTCGTCATTTTTACATTGAAACCTGCAATTAGTGGTCAATTGATTGATCATAATCATCTGTTTTGTGATGAAATGTGTATCTCTTAACTAGCTGTTTTACAACACTTCGTTGGTCAATTAAATCTACTAACTGTGCTAATGAGCGAAGCTCATAATGTGTGAAAAATACATACTATTAACTATTTAGCCGTGAACCGCTATGAATGGTAATGGTTTGATCACATTGATCATAGTATCCTGTGCACGATATTGTATCGTGACTGTCTGTTAGAACAGATACTATTTATATTGACATTAAAGTAGGTTACCACCTTCAACTTTTAAACCTTGATACAAGAAGGAGGAATTTTCCTGAGCCACAGGCGAGGGTGTTTTCAGCCAAGTGCTGCAGTTGTTAAAATAAAGTCGTAGGTATACGTCATTGATACTGTTAGCCCTTTGAAATCTGTAGTTTCTACGTTAGGACTTCTTTTACTAAAAAAGACGTGTGGCACTCGGGACTGCCGCGGTAACGCTATTGCATAGCATTTTTATCAACTTATGCAATTATACTTATTTATTTATTTTATTTATGCAGATAGTATTTTTTGTCCTTTGTTTTTTTTTTCTTTGATATTAATTGAAGTTACACTTTCACAGATTGAATTGAATTTTGATTGATTGTTCACTCATTTGTTTTCTTATCGGTCACCACGCTCAAAAAACAAATGAGTGGAGGGTGTTAGGTTAGTTTGGTCTCCACGCTCAAGGCCCGAGATAGAAGCTATGCAATAGCTTAAAAAAAAAACTTTTTTATTTGAGTTTATAACAATATTTCCGAAACCAATAAATATTACAAAAAAAAAAAGAATAGCGTTCCTTTGACAAAAAGTTGATTTGAATTTATAATTAGAAGTCAATCCAAAGATATCACGGATCAAAGTAACCCGTTTGCATACCTATTAATATATGCAAAGTATTTTAATCATCAAAATGTTAAATTATAATTGAAAAAGTACTAAATTATTACCAATACCAGTGATTTGTAAGACGACGTTGGTGGTGTTATCAGTGTTGAATCCGTTCATAATTGTTTCATTTAATTATGAATAATCACTAAATACGGAAAGCCAGCCTTTCGGTGTTTTACAGGATACATTTTGGAGAGTGCGCAGGAATTCCATGGCTTGATACTACCATAGGACAACCCGACGAACGGCGAGTGTTAACCCTTACTTTGTTAAAACCTCTACAGTCTGGTAAAGCGTTTGACCTCGTCGTTTAAACCGTGTTCATCGGGGGACAGGAACTATTTGCCTGCTGTGGTCTTCCCGTCCGATTATAATTTAAGTGTCTTGAAGGCTAGAGTAAATAGGCTCTTAATAAACTAGAGCGCCTCACCAACCATTGCATCACTACTTACCATCAGGTGGGATCGCAGTCAAGCACTCGTTTAAATCAATTAAAAAAAAAAAAAAACTTAAAAATCATTAGGTAATTTTTTTACGACTCATGACACCATACCATACCTAAAACGTATTTGAGGACCTTATGAAAAAAGATTGAGTACCACTGTTATAATAATACATTTTTATAAGTAAGTGAATATTTATTTCAATGGGTTTGGCCCACACTGTAGACAGCCGGATACTTCAGGGTCATTATCTTATCTTAAGTGCGCAAAAAGAGGATGCAGTTGGTATAATGTAGCTCAATAGATGCTGACTAATAGGGTCTATTCACTCCATTAGTTGGAATTCGAAATACCGACTGGTATAAAAAATACCAGCTGGTAAAAAAAAATACCAGTCGGTATAAAAAATTATAGATGTCGTTTTGTTGATTATTCACGTGACCCAAAAACTGGTCTTGTCGTTGGACAGAGTCAAAGTCTTGCCAGTCTTTTGGGCACATTACCCGTTGATAGCAATACGCAGGAATTTTTAGGTAATAACTAGTTTCAGAGTAAATATATAATTATAGTCTACATGGATATAATAAAGAGGTAAAGTTTGTTTTTTCATTTTTATGTTTTTTGTTTGTAGGAGATAATCTCTGAAAGTACTGGTCCGATTGCTAAATTTTTTTCACCGACAGAAAGCTGCTTTATTCCTGAGTGATATAGGCTAGGCATATTTTATGTGCGCGAGCGAAGCTGCGGTCAAAAGCTAGTAATTTAAAAATATGTAAGGATGAAATTAGGATCACGCTTGTAGTAGTGTCTACGACGCACCTTAGGAATTAAAATTCAAAGTCTTGAACAATAGTCTGGGCTGAACACGACTACCGTCTATTCGGAGTATCCTGGCGGTCTAACGGAGGTTTGCTTTGGACTTAAACACTGGTTCGCATACCTGAATCAAGAGAACATCCCTATGGTCTCTTGAATGAATGTGGATCTTCGAGTGACCTTTTTTCTAATAGTACACTTAATTTTAGAAAGTAGACCTAAGTACCAGCAGTGGGAACTTTACACGGCTGGTCATGGTTATGGCAGACTAGCACAAAATAAAAATAGATTTTATCGCGATTTTTACTAGTCGGAAGATATTTTGACATGTATTTTTTAAAGTCAAGACACATACAGGAAGTAAGTCACAAAAAAATCTGTTTCCTGAAAGCTACAACCTATGTGTTTTTAAGTCAAGAGTGAATAAATTACTTTTAGGCAAGCATGCTCCATCGTGAACCACACCATCAGGTGAGATAGTGGTCAAACGTGAGCCTATCCATGATAATAAATAAGTCCAATCGAAGTTGCCTTTTTTCGATAGCTTATTAACTTGTGTCCTTTTATTTGGCCAAGGGGAGGTCTTTCTCCTTCCAAAGCTCTCTGTCTAAGGCGTTCTCTGGCCAAGTTTGCCTCGAAAACATGATCAGATCGTCATTCCACCTTCATTCGACTCGCCTGTTGGTCTAGTGGTTAATGACCATGACTGCTATGCCGGAGGTCGTGGGTTCGATTCCCACCCAGGACAAATGTTTGTGTGATGAGCATAATCATTTGTTCTGTGTCTGGTTGTAATTTATCTATAATATGTATGTATTTAGAAATATATAAGTATGTTTATCAGTTGTCTAGTGCCCATAACACAAGCTCTGCTTAGCTTGGGACTAGACGGCGTTGTGTGATTGTTGTGGAATATTATTATTATGTATAATAATAATAATAAGCCTTTGCAATGTTCCCATTGCTGAGACTTAGAAAAGGAAATGGGCCGTAATCCCCCAAGCGCCCCCAGTGCAGGTTGGTGGATGTCACATATCTTTGAGATGTTGGTTCTAGGACATGCCGGTTTCCTCACGATGATTTCCTTCACAGTTTTGAGAGCAGTGGTGATAAAGTAATTCCGCCTTCACCTCCTCGAATTTGTCTTAAAACTAATTAAGTTCTTGTAGATAGAACTTGACTTCAAGTCATATCTATTTTGGTAGGCTCTAAGCATTGAAGCACCTGTGCCAAGCAATTGTAAGGGGATCCCTTTCATACCGTGACCCTTCGCAATTAATACATGGAATTAACCTAGTCTGCTAGCGGAGAATATTCCAAGTTATATTGTAATTAGGTATGCAAATATCTTAACTTTTGCTTCTAAAGATATCAATTATGGAAAATTTTGAAGCTTCAAGGAATGAGTTTAAGAAAAACAATTTGCGGCATATGTCTACGCGTCGGAAGCTCGCGTGTTCATTTTTGGTATTAGGAAGCTTTGGGTTATTTGAAGGAACGGGGTGGGCTTTAGTCAGTAAGAGTCTGACACTATCTCCCGCTCCACCCAAGAGCGGGGGTTGTCATTGATGATTTTACCACCATTAAAAAAACTTTTGGGTTATGGAATACTAGCTTCTATTATCTTACCAAAGTCCTTGTTAAAATGTCTTTCGTGAGAGCGAGACAGAGGGACGAAGCTATACATCGTTAATAGATCCATCCTTTAACAGTTCAGTTTAGGTCGTAAAATAGGTCGCGTTAAGAACTCGTGGTAGAACTGTAGTGCTTTGTCCGCGTGATATAAGTAAATTATCCCAAGAAAACATATATACTTCTAGGATAAAGATATCGTATGGAAAATTATAATTAAACGTATGACGTATGTATATTGCGCTTCCTGTGTGTTTGTTTTTTTTTTTTGAGATCTGGGACTAACCTTTAGGGTAGTGTGAGAGGGCGGTCGTGTCAGACTTTTCCCCTATGCGTTCTAGGACCAAGTTTCCTTTTCAGAACAGAGACCCTAACGGGCATCAGCTCCGCTGTACCTACTCCTAACGCTTTGCTGACATCTCATATGCTCACTATCTATCGTGTCGTCGTGGCTTCGTCGATAGAGTTTCATAATTTTGTTACCTAAGCTGTGGGCAGTCGTACATTAAGCGTATACATATAATAACGACTAGGCGTCTATGAAGCTACGCGTCCGTGGCGCACGCGTGACGTGTACACGTCGGCATACTGATGCCGAAAGGGGTGACCAGACTGTTGCAAACTAGCGTTCCAACCAAGGTCACCTTGGTTTATGCTGCGACTACATGGATGTAAACCACGCGCCCACACGTTCGGTGGTTGGGAAAACGCGTCCCAATCAAGGGCGTTGAATGTCATGTTTTACAACTGCTGTCTACACGGATTGAAACTAGCAAGGTCACCTTGGTTGGGACGTTGGTTTGCAAATATCTAGTAGATAGTTGCAAAGCTACGCGACCATGGACAGTGTGCCTTACTCGACACTACATACAACCTGAATCGATCTTTGGTAGTCTATACTAATATTACGAGTATAAAGAGGAAAGTTTTGAATTTTTGTATGTAACAAATAAACTCAAAAACTACTGTGCCGATTTCAAAAATTCTTACACCATTGGAAAGCTACATTCTCCCTGAATAACATAGGCTATATTTATTGCGAAGCTGGGACGGGCTGCTAATACAAAATATTTACGTAGTCAGTACGGAATATCGACAAATACTATTGCTTTAAACTCATGGTAGAGGTACAGGGCACCGTGGTATACTTGTGAGCCTGAGTTGCCGACGGCATGTAGTGTTTAGATGCCCGCTAGAGCCACTGAAAGACACAGGTGTAGTTTTGGTTCATTCTGAGTAACATAGGCTATATTTATTGCCCGTGCGAAGCCGGGACCGATCTTATAATCTACGTATTCCACGTACGATTCTTCCGTAAACCACAGCCAATATTATTACGTAGCAAATTTTAAATCACTTGTTATTATTATGCAAAAATCTGTACATAATAAAGAATTTACATAACGGGTTCGGTTTTAATATAAAATATAGCGTTGTATAGGTACTAAATACTTGCATTTTTTTACATAATTAATAACTGCTGAAGTAGACGGTATTGATGGAGAAGTTAGTGGCTTAATTATCTCATTATCTTTGAATGGCTTGTTGGTTTAGGGGTTAGTGGCTCTGGCTGCTATGCAAGAGGTCCTGGGTTCGGTTCCCAACTTAAACAAGTGTTTTTCTTATCAACACAAACATTTGTCTCACGATCATTTGTACAGTGTCTATGTATAATTTATCTATAATATGCATGTATTTACTCGTAGAGAATCGGTAGAATAGAATAGAATAAACTTTAATGTGTACCAAAATACCCAGTAATAAATCTTTTAAACTAACTTAATGGTATGAGTACAAAGACGATTCAATTAAATTCTTTTGATTTTATCGCTAACAGCGATACGTACCGACAAACTATAATAACTGAAAATAAAGTGATGGTAGTCTGTAGAAATTTATAAAGTATAAAATTCAACATTAAAAAGTATATAGGTACTTGACTATACATAGATATAAATTTATATTAAAGGGCCTCTAACTAAATTACTATATCGCTATTATTAAATGAATTTGCTAATAAATAAATAATCATGAGGAGGTGGGTTAAAACCCCGTATAATAATAAGTAATTGAACTTAGATCACTGAGTTAGCAATAGCATTGTTAACCGTTATTATGATAAAAAATAGATATCTATTGAATAGCGATTACATTTTGCAGTTTGGCCAGGAAACGAGCGAGTTCTTGTAGATCATTGCGTTTTGAGGTACGCGTTGAATAGTACAACACGCCTCTATCCGGGTTTAGTTTTTATCGAACGGCGAGCTACTCCTGACTCGCCAACCACAAGCCCGCGCCTATAATGAACGACAATCGCCCCGACACCGACTTTCGGGATAAAATTACACGCGAACAAGTCAATAGTTTTCCCTTTTCTAATTCAATTTTAAATAAGCCTGCACTAAAGTGTCTATCGCGTATCGGTGTTTTCATATTTGTTTAGACTACAAAATAATTTGTATTAAAGCGGAAATTACTCATGGACGTGTACCTATATAAATGCTCTCATTACGATAATGGGTAAATACAAAAAATATAAAAAAAACTACTTCCAACCAATGGAATTCAAAATAATTATAATATCATCACATACCTAACACAAAAACCGAAGGCTAACAATAATTATCATAATTAAGCTAAACTTATTACTTCGCCGTTGATTGCTCCATAACAAAGAGTCAAATTTTTCGAAACACGCTTGTTTCAAGGACTGAATGACAATACAAAACACAATCAATTTGCCGACCAATGACGAAATACGACTGGGATAATGATAAAGAGAAATAATGGCCAAGTGCGAGTTTGATTCGCGCTCGAAGGGTTTCGTACCGTCCTTAGGAAAATTGGGCAAGGAAAAATCGCGTTTGTTGTAAAGGAGCCCCCCTTAAATATTTATTTTATTTTGATTTTAGTATTTGTTACAGCGGCAACAGAAATACATCATCATCATCGTCGTCATCATCATTTCAGCCGAAAGACGTTCACTGTTGGACATAGGCCTTCCCCAAGTGTCGCCACAATGAGCGATTCTGTGCGCCTCGAATCCATTGGATAAAAAAAAAATAGAAAAAATGAAAGAAATACACAATTTGTGAAAATTTCATCTGTCTAGATATCGTGGTTCTTGAGATACAGTCTTGTGACAGACTGACGGACAGACAGCGAAGTCTTAGTAATATGGTCCCGTTTTTATCCTCTAGGTACGGAACCCTAAACATTGTTATAGACATCAAGTTACGGATACCAAGAAGGTATGTAACTATGAAGGATTAAACCGGACGTGGGGAATACCGACTCTTGCGCAGCAGACGAGATCATTAAAGACGATACTACTAGGTGATAATTGGGTCCAATATTAAATTTTATTTGAACTGTTAAAACTGTTTGCTTTAGATCAATATTTTGCTCATAATGCGAGGTCGGGATACAAATTTAACAACGATCTATTTTTTTTTTTGTTAACCTGTTTTATGAAAAGGTGGCGAAACAACCTAGATGCCTACCGCGGGGACTGGTTCGAGGTAGCTCAAGAAAAGGATACTTGGAAGAAGTTGGGGAAGGCCTTTGCTCAGCAGTGGGACAGTATAGGCTATTAAAAAAAAAACCTGTTCTGTCCCAGTCTTGGGCTAAGCCTTCCCTCCACTCCTTCCATCTTTCACGCGCGTGGACTTTCTCTGGTCAGTTCTGGTGGAATTAAATGAAATAATTCGTCGCGCCATCTCCTTCGTGGTCTGCCGCGACACCGTCTCACTGTTAACGGTCTATTATTGTTTTTTTCTTTCTTTTTCTTTTATGTTGTATCTTAAATGCATTCCGGTGTTAAAGTTCAAGTTACGCATTACATCATTCTGAGAGTTGCCTGCGCAATTTAAATTATCATCTTACAGATCTTAGTATTGTACAATCATGTTCACAGTTTATCATGTTTTAACAAATTATGATAAATTATCACCTATTGTGTGGTGTTTAAATATGATACTGATAAGCCGGATGCTTGAGAGCAGTGGTGGCCGAGTGGTAATGACCCCGGCTTACGAGTTGTAGGTCACGGGTTCGAACCCAGCCAGGCGCATTAATTTGTGTAGGTAATTTATTTTCTTCACCACTGCTCTCAAAACGGTGAAGGAAAACATCGTGAGTGAGCCGGCATGACCTAGAGCCAAAAATTCATACCAAAGGTAACATACACTAATTCGCACTGGGCCCACGTGGTGGGTTACGGCCCATTCTCTTTCTTAAAGAGGCCTGAGTCCCAGCAGTGGGAACATTAAAAATGCCGACAATGAAGCCGGATGCTTGTGCAGATCGGCCAATATATCTTTAAAATAGATGGAACGATAAAAAATATTCGTGAAATCCCAAGATAAATTTACAATGCTATTCTTAGGAAATGTCGATTGAATTGGCTTTTATGTAAAATTAGATTAAAAAGTATCGATACGGTGAATGAGCCAGGCCTTCACTGGTAACATAGAAATAGACTGATTATTTCTATATAGGGTTATTTGTAAAACACCAACAACCTTGCAAGACTCTATTACTAACATCATCAACAACAACTTTGGTTCTATGACTTTTTACAAAACATAATTCATTTACCAAAACAAACCTTTAATATTCCGTTGTTCTATCTAACACATTTCAGCTCTGTATTTTGCTATACCTACTTACGTCTGTATGACGCGACGCAAGCGTATCAAGCACCCCCGCCGCCACGGCGCGCACTGTTCTCGCGTGCCTCAAGGAGTTGTCAGCAACAGCAGGGGCCCAGTTAGGTCGAAGCCTACTGGGGCCAGGGTTAGTTTCGAAAGGCAGCTCGAGCCCCGGTATTAAGGCTAGAAGGAACGGGGTGGGTCTTTTAGTACGTAAGAGTCTGACACTATCTCCCCCTCTGCCCGAGAGCGGGGGTTGTCATTGGATGATTTGATGATATTTTCCCACAGTAAAAAAAAAACCCCGCCGCCAGATCCCCGTTCCTTCCGCTATTGTACTATCGCTTACTTCGCATATACTTCGTAATAATATATTTAGAACGTTCAATTTAAATACTTTTATTTATGTATGATAATCTGATGAACTAAAAATATGATAAATTTTTAAAAGTCATAGAACAAAAGTGGTTGTTAATGATGTTAGTAACATGGTCCAGACAGGTTGCCAGTGTTTTTTAAAAATAATCCTAACTAGTGAAGGTCCAAGATAACGCACGGTGGTTAAAAGTCTTTCGCGGCCTTTAATGTCACGGTATTAAGCAGGAAGAGAACCGTGTATCAAATGAGGAACCTTTTATAAATACTCATAACAAGTTTCTCACACGTAATACAGCTGATTTGCATCTGTGCACTCAGCTGATTAACCGATTAAAGCCCAATAGGCGCCCGAGCAGTGCTATAAAACAGTGACTTTCTGAAGCCTACTCTCCACGTTAATGGCCAGGTTAAAAGGGTTGAAAAAAATATATGTTTATTATAGATTCAAGAAGAAAGAAGAAGAATGTTTTTTGCGGCCGCTTCTAGCTTTTTTTTGCGGCCGCTTCTAGCTTTTTTTTTTGTGGCCGCTTCTTGAAGCCCGTGTGCGGGGACAGTAACAAGCCCTACTACTCCATCAGCGGGAGTAGTTATTAGCTGATTTACAACCTCAAAAAAAAAAACGCTCGTTGAGAAAAAGCTTAAAGAGATGATGAAAGTTATAGATAAGTTATAAAAACTTTAAAAACCTTCAATTTCAACCAAATCACAGTTGATTCACCTTTCTTTCATGGTTATTTACATTATCATGTATATTATTTGTATATGTGTTATATATATAGTGGTATTACTTTTAAAACCAAAGCATGACAAAAGCTTTTACGACAGTTAGATTAAACTATAGATAGTGATGTAAACTATATTCTACTGTATCATTAATGTGATCAGAGATAACGTTCCGTGTCATTGTTAGCAGTAACTAATAGTTTACCTTTACGATCGTTTAAGGGATACAATTATGGATAATAGGTTAGTTAAATATAACTATCGATTTTAAACTGAGTTCAGCGGGGTTCATTACCTTTGTAGCCCTTAATTAGATGGCATGAAAATTATAATCTACACTTCCACACTAATATAATAAAGAGGTAAAGTTGTTTTATGATTTTTTTTTGTTTGTAGGAGGTAATCTCTGGAAGTGCTGGTCGCAAAACAATTCTAAGGTCTAATTTTTTTTCCCCGATAGAAAGCTACTTTATTCCTGAGTGACATTGGATATATTTTAAGTACGCGGGTGAAGCCACGGGCAAAAGCCAGTGGTTTATAATGCCGTGATACTTATAAAACTAACCAGATTGGCTTAAAAAAGCACCAAATTTTAAATTGTGTCTTAGTTTTGCAAGTATGACACGGTGCATGTGCATGTATTATAAGATGGCATGAAGAAAAAAAAAATATTCAGAGTAAAAAATTGATAAAATAGTTAAATAAAATCTTAAGAATAATTACAAAGATATGGCAATTATTAGATAACTGGTTTATCAACAATAATTACACAATAAAAAACTTTATACAAAAAGAAATATATAAGCAACTTCAATATTCAAAAAACACTTAAAAGTACAAAATAACTTAAATTTCGGAAGTTAATGTTTCTATAATAGTTTTGTCTCTTCGTTATTTAACACCGACGTCCGAAATTAAAGTTATTTTGTACTTGTGTTTTTTTAACATTGAAGTTGGTTGTATTTTTTTTGTTAAAAGTTTTTTATTTTACAATTTTTAGTAATGATACGACCACTAAAAAGTACCCCTCAGCTAAACTTAAATACCTTACAGCCAGAGAGCATCTCATAACAATTCTAATATATATTCCAAACACGGTTGGTTTACATTAATTTACCTTCTGGCTTCATCATCAGATCAGTCCGATATATCTCCTCTCCCTTTTCCTTCAGCCAGTCATCGACTACACGTATAAACAAAACAATTTTCCTTGTTACGACAGTTCTGCTGTGATCACATGAGGAGTTCTGTGCCTGAGTATCTTCGAAGTTCATGATCAGATCATAAAAATATTTCAATGTTACCAACCTTTCAATCAAAAAAGAATTTTCAAAATCGGTCCACAATTGACCGAGATATCGGTGAAAAAAAAAAACATACATTCAGCCGAATATAGACCTCCTCCTTTGCTTAAAACCATTATGTTTGTGTGTTTGTACATTTTGTAAAAATACCGTTTTCTATGATATAGCCATGATGAACTTTGACGTCAAGACTACGTCGAATTTTTCTTTCCACTATGCAGTTGTGAAGTTTCATATTTTCATTGTAGATGAAGATATCTAAAACATTCTATCATATTTGTTTATTGAAGCAAATATACTGTGCTCCTGACCAGACCATGGCCCACTTATTAGTACCTGAAGTGCCTATACACCTGCACTTTAGAAGACCTAAAAAACGACACTGTCGCAGCTTTAAACGTAGCAATCTATTGGGCCCAAAAACTTCGAGAAGAAGAAGAATATTGAAGCAAATAAAAAATATCCCTTAGCCCATGGATGCGGAAGTAGTCAAAAGAGTTAGCGTATCAAATCTGCTGAAGGAAGAGGATCAAGCAAGAGAACAAGGAATTTTATTCCAGGAAGGTTAGTAGCGCCTTGTTGTGTCTCACACACACTTACAAACAATATACCGAATTTCTCTTCAGAAAGTAATTTTGCTAACAATCGTCACTGGTTAATAGGGTTGCCAACTGTACTCTTATATAGAGTATTGTACTCTATTTTTCGAAGAAGTACTTTATACTCTACAAAGGCAATAAAGTAAGCTAAAATACTCTACTTATTTTTATTCGTTTTGTTTTTAGATATACGCCATGTTTGACGCAAATAAACTATATTTTTTTTCTTCTATTTTGACTCTGATTTTGAATAAAATTATACTGAATAAAAATCCTGCCATTTCATTATTTTACTGAAATAATCCTTGTTCTGTGGCCATTAATTACAAAATGGTGGCAAAAAAAAACATTGGGTTTACGAAACTATTCAGCAATCGTTCAATCATTTTAAAACAACGAATAGTTTGTTTCACTAAAAATGAAATAGTTAAGTTAAATACTCTTTTTTCAAATAATGTTTTGTTATTTCCTCTTCTAAAATTTGATTAAATAAGTAAAATAGACCAAAATATTCACGCGTAACAACATAGTATTATTACTAGGAAAAATACGCAAAAATTTCATCTCAATATTTTTATATGACTGCCCCAAAAAAAGGAGTGTTATGTTTTTAGAGTTTATGTATTTCTATTTCTGTACGTGCAATATTAATGTTATAAGTTAAATTAAATACCATTTATTTTTTTAGCATTCTTCTATCTGACTAGTTCAAAAAAATGTTACTACCATATTTTTTATAATTATTGTTATTTAAATATACATACTTAATAAAAAAAATTGGTATTTAAATCAGATATAATTTGTTTAGTGGTAACCCTGCTGGTTATCTACGCTCACGTCATTTTCCCGTCACGTCTTACGGATACCACGAACTATGGGATTATCACTGTTACATGACCAGACAACTAGCTGATATTATAGTTATGTCATTATTTTTTGTTTGCCGTTCTACTTCAAGGTTAGGGCTACTTTGTTTTGGGATTAGAAACTATATTTATGAAAGAGCACAACTGTATAATAATTAGGTAAGTACGAGTATTTACGTCCTGTGGAAAATTGTTAGTGTGTTAACATAACATGCCTTTTTAACTGACATCGAAAAGGAGGAGGTTTTATGTTCGGCTGAATGTATTTTTTTTTTTTTGTGTATTTTTCATCGATATCTCGGTCAATTGTGAACCGATTTTAATTATTTTTTTGCATCAATGGTTATGCTTCCAAGTTGGTCCCATAGAAATATTGTTATGATCTGATCACGAACTCCGAAGGTATGGAACAGAACTCCTCATAGGATCACAGCAGAACTGTCGTAACAAGAAAAATTGCTTTGTTTAAAAGTGAACATTGAATTCGGTTTTTTTTTTGTAATTTTTTTTTTTAAATTGAAAATCATCGAATAAGTCCTCCGCTCTGGGTAGACTAAGATAGACTATAAGACTTTTACTGACTAAGACCCACGTATGTTCCTTCAGTAACCCTTTGCATTCTAGGGTGACGGTAACCCTTTTGAAAATTTTCTAGCAATTGTGTCTCAATTTGAAAATTAGTAGACGATTGGAAATTTTATTTTCTATTACTAAATCGTATAGATATATTATCAGGCGTCAGGAATTTTATAGTACTGTAAAAAATACAAAAAAAAAACTTAGATATAATATTAATTAATATTAATTATTGATTAATGAACAGAGATAATATTAATTGTATTTAAAAAAAAATACAATTAATATTATCTCTGTTCATTAATTTTTAATTAGCTTAGTTTAATTGATTTAATCATATCACAACTTTCCAATCACATGTTAATAAGGGTTTTTGTTTATTTTTTTCAATAACGTTTTATAGAATAATATTATGTTTATAAACTTAAATTTATTTATATATCACTTAATATTATAAAGAATTAAAGTTTTTTTTTTATATTTTTGGTATTCTTTGAAATCTACTGGTCCTATTGGTTTTTTTTTTCACTGGCAGAAAGCTACTTTATTCCTAAGTGACAAGCTATATTTTATGTACGCGGGCGACGCCGTGGGCAAAAGCTAGTTTATTAATTAATTCCTATTTCATTTATTTTTAAATTATATATTAAAACTGATCCAATCATACATACGTTGATAAATAATAATTAACAAACTAATTAAGTCAAGGTTATGTACCAGGATGCCAGAAAGGCTTGGAGACATTTGCATCACACTAGCCACTGATTGGAAACGCCTTGATTAGTTCCAGCGAACACACAGTGACACAATGAGTGCTCAGCAACAGATAATTAGTAGGTAAACGCAAACAGAATACTTCGAACTCACAATAGTTTATAATAGTTACGTGATTATTGTCACGTGATCGTTAATTACATTTTTTTATGAATGAACATAAAAAGTGGCGGTATCCAATCTTATACATTAACATACACATAATATAATCAGGAAAGCAGTGGCCAACTCGTAAGTCGGGGCCGGGGCCTCGACTTACGAGTTGGCCGCAGGTTCTAACCCAATCAGGCGAATTACTTTGTGTAATTTATTTTCATCATCACTGCTCTCAGAACGGTGAAGAAACAAAGACATCGTGAGACTTGACGGTTTCGTCAAGTCCTAGAACAAGAAATTCGAAGACAATGTGACATCCACCAAACAGCACAGGGCCCGCGTGATGTATTACGGCCCATTCCCTCTCCTAGAGAGGAGACCTGATTCCCAGTAGTGAGAACATCATAACGTGGACTACGTATGTACTATGTATGCATTTACAAGCACTTTTGAATCGTCGAGAAATCGGTCAGTCAGAAAAACCAAGCTAATTGTGCATTAAAAACTGTAAATCTCTATAGAGAAGAACGTGCAAGAAACTCCATGGACACACCTTTTTAAAACATGAATGAAATGTAAATATGCACTCAACGCTTACGTATTGAAAACAAACTAAAACACTACAGAAGCGAAATAAATAATTGAGCAAATTAAGCCTAATTACAGGATGTGAAATAATTATACAGGTTTGTCAATATAGGATAATCTAGTGACATTGAGCTAAATTTTTTAGAATTTTGGAGGTTGCTACAAGTAAACTTAAACAAACTCAAACTCTAAATTATTTATTTTACATAGGTCTACGACATGGGTTCATAGGTAGATACTTATAAAACGTCTGAAGCTACCGCACGTTTTCAATTGGTAATTTCCTATGGAAAAGAACCGGAAAGAGACTCCATGGTTACCCCCTAATTACTCTTTAAAAAAAAAAAAAAACTACAATATTTCCATATTACAATAATAATATACTTTCGTTTTGAGACACTGAGGTATATTGGACGAGCAGACACCGCGCAGCTCCCCGAACGCTACCCAACCGAGTCGGATCCGATGGATACGAAACGCATTATAGCGACACTTGGGGGAGGCCTATGTCCAACAGTGGCCGTCTTTCGGCTGAAATGATGATGATGATGATAAATAATGAAGTTAAAACAATGATGGAACAGTTATTAGATAACTGAACGATAAAGCAGTTAATGAGCTGGGAGGTCACATTTGCAGAAGTAGTCATTGCCAAACAAGCGTGTCTTCAACACATCACAGTAATATTATAAAGGCGAAAGTTTGTAAGTGTACCTATATGTTTGTTACTTCTTCTCACAGGAATGGCTGAACAGATTTAGGTAAAATTTGGTACATGGGTAGATGGTAATATGATTCCTTGGGCCAATATTTTATTTTCACGGAAGACACTTTTTTTATGGTGGAAAAAATCATCCAACGACAACCCCCGCTCTTGGGCCTAGCGGGAAATAGTGTCAGATTCTTACTGACTAAAAGACCCACCCCGTTCCTTCTAGCCTTCATACCGGGAAACTAACCCTGGCCCCAGTAGGCTTCGACCCAGCTGGGTCCCTGCTGTTGCTGACACCTCCTTGAGGCGCGCGGGAACAGTACGCGCCGTCGACGACTAAGGCTTGGTCCGGACAGTTACCGGACAGCCGGACAGCGAGCTACCCATTGCTCACTGTCCGCAAGCCAGCGCCTACAGTGGCCGGCAATCGGGATCAGAATCCCTACGGCGGTGGCGAGAACGTCGTTGCCTGATGCGTTCGGCCTCCTCCTTTTGCGAGCGTGACTAATTCGCAGAAGTCGGCGATAGCCTGCCACTCCTCCTCGCTCCGTTCACGGAAGAAATTGGCAGTATAGTCTGTCTAAAAAGTCAAACGACTTGGAATCAGAAAATCTGTTACATATATCACATACAATACTTTTTATAAGATTCTATTAGTAAACAATGATCATCTCTTTGCAAACTTGATTGTTCAACCAGTGTTGACTACATCAGATTTCATTAGATTGATTATTTGATTAGATTACCCAAGACGTTTGACTTTTTAGACAGACTCTAGCTAGTTATTTTAAATTACTCTGTCTTCATATTCCACGCCTACTTTCCATCATTTATGCACGTGCTATTCTCAAAAGTGTAACGCCAAGTGTAATAAATCAATCTACTAGATATATCACACCATCACCTTGAAGAAAACAAAACACTGTTATCTAAGAAATGTTTTGAATGGTCATATTTATGGCCCCATGCAAAGATGGTATAGTCAACATACTGATATGGCGTGACTGATAATGTCGCTCTCCTAGTAATGAGATTGATATTATATATGCATATAAACTTATGAATATAATAGTGTAAGGATGACTTCGCATGTTTCGTCATCATCATTGAGCCAAACTACACAAAGTAGACAATTACAGAAGTCAATCTCATGTATGTACTTCAGTTTTTATGCCTACGCGCGGCGGTCGCGCTAGGGTCAGCGCGTTGCGCCGAACTGTACGAGTGCGACCGGGCGATTAAGCCGAGATATCTTGCCCGTTAAAGAGCAGTGGTGGCCGAGTGGTAATGGCTTAGACTTACGAGTTGTATGTCACGGGTTCTAACCCTGCCAGGCGCATTACTTTGTGTAATTTATTTCATTACCATGCTCTCAAAACGGTGAAGGAAAACATCGTGAGGAAACCGGCATGTCCTACAACCAAAAATTCGAAAACATGTGACATTCACCAACCCGCACTGGGCCCGCGTGGTGGATTACGGCCTATTCCCTTTTCTTGAAAGGAGGCCTGAGTGCCAGCAGTGGGAACATTGATTATGATGATGACGGTGATCGTGTCCGTGAGTGGTGTCTATGTGTGCGTTGCTCGAGCACGCTTTGTTTAAGATTGACTTCTGTACCTATCTATTTTGTGGCAAAACGAACGTGTATCTCTTCATATAGGTTTATCTGGTTTATCAATTAACGTATAAGTGACATTTATCTTAATTCATTAAACCCCAAGCGAACGCCGGCGTTCGCGCACCTATTGTCTTTCAATTGTGTCTGTAATTATCACGATCGAATGGTTAAATGCCTAAATGTTCCTAATTATAAATAATATACATTTTTCCTGTGAACAAAAATGAAAATTTTAGAATTATTATTTATCTGTCCTATCTTTCTGTCTATTCTGGTTAATTTCGGAAAAAGCTTGACCGATTTCAATGGGACTTCTTTCAGTCGTTATAAGGAGTTACTTAGGTTACTTTTATTTTAGAAATAGAATTAGGGTTCCTCGCTATAAAAACCTTTTCGAAATTGTAGCTAAATAGGGTTACGCTGCGAGTTTAAAGCAAAAAAAAAAAATAAATAAAAAAAAACTCAGCACCATTTTTTACTGGGATCGCGTATTTTTAAATGATTCCACAAATTCTCCAGTTAATAATTTGTTAAGATTCAAACCTACTCAAGTTCACATCACAATATCTAAGCAATATCTACTAGGATTGAATTTGGAAATAATTAAAACATCCAATGAACTTCGCTTGAAAAAATCCCGCCAAAAAACTTCCGGCCGAAACTTGTGCTTAACACACACTACAAGGACACGAATATTATTAGTAATGGATACTCTAATTGCAGTCAAAATGATGATTCAGACATAGCGCACACTGGTGACTTTTGTCACGGTGACAATACTTTTTGTACCCAACTGTCACGTTTTTAAGTGCGCACACTACATGTTGGGTTGATAAGCACGGTGACTTTTTTGTCAAAAGTCACGGTGAGAAAGTCACCAGTGCGCGCTATGTCTAAGAGTTCTTTGGGCCACCAAGTGACCACCCCATAATCAATAACTAATCCCAAACACGGCCCTATCCCATACCTACCTCATTACAAAAATCAAAAATCGAACAAACCTATTCTGATTTTAAAAAATCATAGGTTTGGGACCATCTCATTTCCTCAACCAAAAATCGAACACCCTTATTCTTAATTTAAAAAATCACTTAAAAAATCAAGTCGTCAATATTGTCTATTTGTCTATTACGATTAATTCAAATTACGAATTAATCACCAAACAAAATGGACAAAGGACGTTTGTCCATTGCATGTTAATAAAGAGACAAATGCACACAAAAGTGATTGAACGTGCATGGGGTGTAGAATTGTAGTTGCAAGTGCGTAGGTACATATTGATGAAGTCATGATCGTGTTGGGTGGTCGACTATATTTTAATTATATTTTCTACTTTGAACACCTATTTATTTATTTATTTATTACTACACTTATACACATCCTCTCTACAGTATTATAATTATTACTAGCTGACCCGGCCACACGTTGCTGTGGCTAAACATAGCAGCGCCATCTATTGATTACTTACTCAACCCAGTCGAAAGGTATCGACATCTGTTAGAATCATTTGGAGTTAACAGATAATTGTGACTGTCAAATAATAACAGACAAATAATTAGCAATAAATTAAAATTGTGACTATAATTTGAGATTTAAACTATCCTATCTCTCAAGTTGGATCGAACTGCACATGGTGTGCGAATTTTATTATAATCGGTTAAGTGGTTTAGGAGTCCATTGAGGACAAACATTGTGACACGAGATTTATATATATTAAGAATAATACTATAAAAAGTAATTTGTTTTTTCGTTCCATCGTCGGACCACACGACGTATGGCGTTGCGCCACCGGTACATGGTGGGCAATTGGACTTACCACCCATACGCATAAAGCGTTTTGGAAACACATTTATCCAAGGAGTGGAATTCCCTGCTGGAGTCTGTGTTTTCTGGTAGCTACAACTTAAGGGTCTTTAAGTCAAGAGTGAATAGGTTACGTCTAGGCAAGTGTGCTCCATCGTCGACCACATCATCGCTTAGATGGTGTTGAGATGGTGGTCAAACGCGAGCCTATCAATAATAAAAAAAGGTAATCTCTGAAAGTGCTGGTCCGATTGCTATAATTTTTTTAACGATAGAAAGTTGCTATAATCCTCAGTAACATAGGCTATTATGTGCGCGGGCGAGCCCGTGCTAGCTAGTGTTAAGTAAAGTTTTAAGGAAATCAATTACAAATACAGTTGTTAGCCACAGCTCATTTAAGATCATTTATCTGTATGCTACTTCAACTAGAATTCCTACTGTTTTTGTTATTTATATTTACAGTATTTGCATAAACATACACGTCGATTGTAAACACTAACTTAAATGCCATGGCACGATGAGCAAACAATTGCTTGTCATGCCCATAATCTGAACTAAAAAAAAACTGTTGGATTACGCCGACAAATTTTTTACAACATGTTTTTTTAAGTAAAAAATATTCAATTACTTCTCTCGCTCTTAGGCGGAGTGCGAGGGAGTGTCAGACTTTTACTGACTGAAACCCACTCCCGTTCCTTCTATGACTTCGTTCTAGGGCCCCGAGGTTCTCTTTAGCATCACATATGGCCCCAGTAAGCCTCCCTGTTGGCCCCTACGGTTTGCTGACATCTCTTTGAAGTGTTTTTTTTTATGTTTGGAAAATCATTTAATAAAAACCCACGCAATAAGCGGGAGATAGTGTCAGGCTCTTACTGACTAAAAATTCGCCCCGTTCCTTCGTACCTTCTTAGCGGAGCTGAGCGACTCTTTCGAAACTAACCCTGGCCCCAGTAGGCTTCGACCCAGCTGGGCCCCTGCTGTTGCTGACAACTCCTTGAGGCGCGCGGGAACAGTGTGTGCCATCGACGATTTCGGCTCGGTCCGTACAGTTACCGGACTGTCGGACAGCGAGCTACCCATTGCTCGCCGTCCGCAAGCCCGCGCCTACGGTGGCCGGAAATAGGATCGGAATCCCGGCGGCGGCGAGAGCGCGGTCGGCCTCCTCCTTTGCTAGCATTACTGCTTTGCAGAAGGAGGCGACCGCCTGCCACTCCTCCTCGCTTTAGGCCATCTATTTGAGGCGTGTGGAACACTACACGCCGTCGACGACTCGAGTTCGGTCTGGACAGCCAGCTGTAGCAGCAGAGAGCAGCTGGACGACAAGATTCCCATTGCTCGCCGTCCGCAAGCCCCCGCTCTGTACCATGGCCTACGATTATAGATACTCAATCTTATGAGTCAGTCATCCATAATTATGTAAATTGTGGCTTTGATGATAAAAATAATTTCATGTATCATCATTATCATGTCAGACTTGGACATAATGTTTTGGTAGATTAATAGTCGCGCCTACTCATTGATGACCTATGGCCTGCTCAAGGTCATCTCGCATTATAACGGTTTAACATTTTTTCTATTTTGACGATGAGAAATCATGAAATACCTTCTCCTGTTTTTTTTTTTTCGGTGGATAAAAAGCATTCAGATGACATCCCCCGCTCTTGGGTGGAGCGGGAGATAGTATCAGACACTTACTGACTGAAAACCCACCCCAAACGCACATTACGTAATTAACAGACTACGCATCTTAGATCGCAAGTTTGCTATTGGTAGTTGAACTATGAGCATTGCCTTACTTTGTGGCATGACTGACCCGCCCACAAGGCTATTTTAATCTAAGAAACATACATTAAAAATCATTTACATGGAGCTAAAGGTGTCAACATTCAATCAATATCGCGCAAAAAAGATTCCTGGTACCGGACTTAAGAGTGACGAACGATGACACAATACTGCGGATGTACTACTAACTTGCGTTCAGAAAACCCAAACTTTTTAGATACTTTTTTGTTCGATTGTCAAATTGATCTGATCATACACTAACAGATAATACGACAGTTTTTATGTAGCGCATGACACTAGTTATCTTTAAGTGGATAAAGCGCTTAGTAGTAACTTTGTAAACGTGTTGAGGCTAAAAGTTACGGCAATTTCTGGCAAGTCTGTCCATCTACACTAATATTAATATTAAGGCGTATAGTCCCTTGAACCATCTGGCCGAAATTATGTGAACGCAACTCTCGCACTCGCCTAGGCGGCAGTACTCAAATCTGTGCATTTATTTGCGGCCAGCAGCGCCCGGAAAGCGCTTTAAATTCATTTTCTCTGCGAGATATTGATTGATTTACATATGCAATGTTCACTTTGAAGAATATTTAACCACTAATTTTTATGTGTAAAAATGTTTCTAAAGGTCCAAGCCGTTTCGAAGGAGTAGGGAAAAGTTGCAAAAAGTTGCGAAATTTCTAAATATTTTTTTTTGACAAAAGTATTGATTGCACGAAAAAATCAAATGTTGATATTATTGTTCATGAATCTATAATAAACATATATTTTTTTCAAACCAATTGACCTAGCCGTAACTGAGGAGTAGGCCTTAGAAAATCACTGTTTTATGGCACTTTTCGGGCGCTTGGCCCTTAAGAGGCATGATTTGTTTTTTTTTGTTTGTAGGAGGTAATCTCTGAATGTACGAATTCTATTGCTGAATTTGTTTCACCGATAGAAAGCTACTTTATTCCTGAGTGACATAGGCTATATTTTATGTATTATGTATATTTTATGGAAAAAGCTAGTATGCATAGCACACGAACAAACAAACAAATAGAGTGATTACCTAGCCTGTTGGTCTAGTGGTTAGTGACCCTGACTGCTATGCCGGAGGTCGTGGGTTCGATTCCTATCTAGGACAAATATTTATGTGATGAGCATAATCATTTGTTCTGTGTCTGGTTGTAATTTATCTATAATATGTATGTATTTAGAAATATATAAGTATGTTTATCAGTTGCCTAGTACCAATAACACAAGCTCTGCTTAGCTCGGGACTAGACGGTGTTGTGTGATAGTTGTGGAAAAAAAAGAGTTACTTTGGCATTTATATATTAGTATGGATGTTGTTGATACATTGTTATTCCCTATTCCGTTACACTGAATATTGTTTGCGGTCATTAGCACCTGTTTAATGGTTTTTGTGATGCCTTTCAATTGCATAATGCCACATTAGCTCGTTGATTTATCAGCAGATAAAGAGACGGATGTAAAAAAAATTGAATATTAGTTTTTCACGTACATAAAATATTATTATAGTCTATGTCACTCAAAAATAAAGCCAGGAGCCGGAGGACCAGTATTATCAGAGATTACCTACTAATAAAAAAAAAAACTGCAGTTTATATAAAGTCTTAGCAAAGGTACCGACTTCTGGTTTTGTCCAGTTTTTTTTATTATTTTTTTGTGTCATGAAATAAGTCCTCCTGGTCTGGATTGAGCGAAAGAGACTGTCAGAGTTTTACTGACAAATAACCCACCCCTGTTCCTTCAGTAATCCTTTGTGTTCCAGGACTCTTTCGAAGAATCCTTCAGCTTGTTTAACTGAGTCTGGTAGTATGTAATTTTGTTTGCTTTGTTGATTATCGAACATATAATTAAAATGTAGAGATGATGTCAGCTATAAGTATGTGATGTAGGTAATCTAGAGTCTATATACTTAGATGATACATTTATGTATGCTGCTTAATTTTAATTAAACTATTATACAATTACTAGCTTCTACCAGCGGCTTTGCTCGCATCCCTATGTCACTCAGTGATCAAATAGCATTCCATTGGTAAAAGAGTTTTTAAAATCAGTCCAGAAGTTTTTGAGTTCATTTATTACAAACAAAAATACTAATAAAATAAATCAGGAAATGTTTCAACCCAATCCCTTATACTTATGAGTATTGTCGTTCTTTTGTTCTTTCATACGTTTCTGCAGCCCTAACAGGCATCGGCCCTCCTGGTAACCTTCAGTTTGGTTGACATCTCTTAAGGCGCGTGTGGAAGATTGAAATTGAGAAAGCGCCGTTGTCTCAAGCCTTGTTCTTACCGGGTGGGTGGACGACGAGCTATCCATTGCTTATCATCCATAAGAATTCCGACGTCCGTCTCTTTCGGTGGCGGCTGCAACTTATGCCATTTATAGCGTTGGAAGGCCTTGCCACCCATAAAAACTATCGTTATGGGATCATTTGAAGGAGACCTATATGTCCAGCTATAGACTTATTTCAGCTAAATGATGATAAAGCTGCTTATAGAACACCCTCTTTCCTTTTTATATCCTAGTTCTATGTAATAGGCAAATTGAATCTTAAAAATTAGAAAACAATAAAGGTTAGTGCTCACAGAGGTAGGAAAGCGATCCGATAACGATCTCCTGTTTATGATCGCACTCGCTTTCTGTGTAATAGATCGTATACTTTGAACTTTACTAAATACCTAATCCCGATTGCGGCCACTTCTCACCTCTGTGGGAGCAAAGCTTTTAAACACATTTATTCAGTAACTTCATGCAACACAAATGTACAAAGACGAGCCTTAGCTATTCACTACCAGTCAACCAAGGGTGATGAAAAGAAAACATGGTAGGTGTACAAAATACAAAAGAAAAGATATTACTAAAAAAATAAAGGTTATTGTTAGTGCAACTGGCATCTTATATAGTAATTAAACCTATCTCCTATACTCATAAATAATGCGAAAAATACACAATCACATGAGTTACAGTCAGTTGGGAATGATGACGGTAGCTATTTTCTGATTAATTTTGTTTTGAGTCCCCAGACAGTTGAATCTTTTCTCAGGGACACTTCGAACTTCATTGATTTAGCGTTTTCCTGGTTGTCGCTACTTTTAATTCTTGTTTTCTTGTGTTCTAGTAGTTTTAGCAGTGATTGCCCCCCAATCCCAATAAAAAATAGACAGTAATGAACTGTTGAAACCCGTCGTCGTTATTGTTAATTAAAGTTTTGAACCGTTTGGGGTCAAAACGCTTAGGTCATGGGGTTCATGAGTGCATCTCCTTTTCAAGGAAATTTCACTTTGAATGGTCGACACTTTGTAAGATCAGAGGGCTGGCTCGTTCTTTGTCCAAAGAATTAGCATTGCCATTCAACGTGGCAATGCTGCCAGTCTTCTGGGCATATCTCCAGATAACAGCGATGTAGATGAGTACTATGACGTCTGCGAGTAATTCCTGATATAATAAAATCTTTTGATAAATAAAGTTAACATTAACTTACGAAGAAATCCGTCGTACATATTTTTTTTAACAAATGTGTGCAATTTTATTTCATTGACCGTTTAGGTCATCGTGACCTTCGTCTGTTATGTAGATCTCAAAATAAATAAAACCTTAGTAGTGACTGTAGATATTTATTGAAGATGGCGAGGGATACCATGACGTTTTAATATCATCATCAATCTGGCGTGAGAAGGAGATAGCACTGTATGGCGTATACACCGTTAAATTTTATTCGTTTTATTCCCGTGGAGGGTCGATCCAGTACATGAAATACTATCGATTTGTAAAGATAAAATTAAAAAATGAAGTACCTTTTTTTTAAACTCGTATTAATTTACGCATGTACGAAATTATTTTTTTTAAGAAAACGTCAGCTCAGCGAGTTCAATGACCTGTAGATAGTTTGTACGCAAAGCCGACTACTAATGTAGTGGCCTGTAGCCCGATTCCCGTAATGAAAACCGTTACGATTTCGTAGCGATTTAGTCGTTTAGACCATTTCCGTATTCACACCCATCAATCGAGTTTGAACGACACCGATTTTAAAGTCGTTTGAAAAACGTTGATTTAAAAAAAAATCTGTCTAACATTATCCTGGTAGAATACTTATTAATGTAACTGGAAATAAGTCAATAGATCGTGAATACCGCTCTTGGATAGGACTTCGATCGAACGACTATAAAACTTCAACGATATTTGGCTTCTTGGATTTTACGTGAATCAGGCTACAGATTTTAGAAACGGATCACTTCATGATGGTCAAGACATACTATACATATAGATAACTTTTTTCTTGAAGTTGGTTATAATATGACAATAAGTTATCACATTAACGCGTCACGCCGGTCTGGACCTTAAAATAAAACTATTAAGTAGCTTTTTTACTTGTCAATAAAACTATGTTCTTCCACTGTTACAGAACACAAGATGTACAGAGAAAGTCTGCCAAGCAAGTATAATGAACATCGAGGGTCGGGGCGACCAGCCGCGGAGCCCAGAGGAAGTTTACAAAGAGGCCCAAGTTTTTCTCAGGCAGTACTACGCTTCTATACGCAGGTAAATATCGAAAAAGTACATAATAGTAATGGAGTTGATCATTCATTTATACACCGTTAAATTTAAATAGTTTTAATCCCGTGGAGGGTCAATCCGGTACATGAAACACTATCGATTTGTAAAAATAAATAAAAAAATAAAGTACCTTTTTTTCAAAACTCGTATTAATTTACGTATGTACGAAATTAATTTCTCTAAGAAAAAGTCAGCTGAGCGAGTTCAATGACCTAATAATGTTAATAGTCGGCGTTGCGTACAAACTGACTATAGGTCAATGGACTCGCTCAGCTGACGTTTTCTTAAAGAAATTAGTTTCAAACATGCGTTAATCAATAAGAGTTTTGAAGAAAAGGAACTTTATTTTTTTATCTTTAAAAAAATAAAGTTCCAAATTGATAATATTTCATGTACCGGATCGACCCTCTACGGGATTAAAACAATTACAATTTAGCGGTGTATAAATGTCTATTTTTCGTCGTGTACCTGGTGACTGACGGTTTCTTTCTTTGTTTTTATTTTTTTCTTTTCCCATTTTACTCCTTTATTTCTTTTCGTTTTTCCTTCTTTCTTTATTTCCTGCTTTCTTTTTACATCTAGTAAACGACCCGTTATTATTATTGGCCTAACTCTATTCCATCATCTAGTGAGTTTTTTCCAACTCCCCTGCTGTTCTTATCCGAATCATTTCGTGGCGAGATCCAAGACTACTGAATCGTCTTTCAAGGGTCTTTGAATTTTATGGCTTCGGTGCCTTTCTTATTGTGTCGACAACAAATAGTGAGCTTTTCTTTGAAATTAAATAATTGTCCTTCATGATTATAATATTCCGGTCATGATCATGATCATCCTATATCTACAGTCTGATTTTACTTACTTCTTATGCCAAACTCCACCTTTCTGTGCCAAAAAAGGCTGATGAAGATGACGATGATAAATTAAAATAGCCTTTTTTTAATGTTCCTACTGCTGTTCAATTTATTATTATCGTCAGCTAATATATTTTAGATTAATTTATAATCGAAGAAGTTTCTTGCTCTTGTTTATACACTTTAGGATATGCGATTAGCTTCATTCCGACTACCTACGTCTTCTTGAAAATCCAGAAATTTTTAGGCGTAAATGATTTATTTAAAATAAATTCTTTTTTTTATTCTTTTTTAATTTTGACACATTTTTTATTTAATTTTGAATAGTACTCGTAATTTTAAAAATATATTAAGAAGAATTGTCTTTTTCTTCATTGATCTATTGCATATGTTGTTATTTTTGATACACAAAAACATGATAAAAGTTTGCCTTTTAAAAATCCTTTGAAAGAATTTCGCATAAAAAGTGATCTTGAGAAGAATTTTTAAATCTACAGTTTATAAAAGTGTTAAGAATTTTAATCAACAAAAAGTAATTTCCTCTGAATATTAAAAAGGAAGTCCTATGATTGGAGAAAATATTTGATTAACTGCAGGAAAGGTGATTTGTCTGTGAATCCATGTTTTTTTTTGCATTCATTTGTATTCTGTCGTGATAGACCAATAAGGTCGAATATTTGTGTAATGAAATACAGGGTTCTCATATTGAGTACATTATACTTGTACATAATAATTAAACTTTATAGTTAGGTAAAATACATTTTGTTGAATTATAAAACAGGTTAGTTAACATTTTAATATAATATTTTATTTTGTGCGTTTTGTGTGTGTGATGATAAACTGCAGTTAAAAGTATACCTAGTAAATTAATGCGTAAATATACGCATTTATACGCATAAGCATAATGATTTTCCCATTTCTACGACTCAGGCCTCCTATTTTGAAGAGGGAATCTATAAGGGAAGGGGCTGCAATCCATCACGTGGGTCCAGTGCGGTTTGGAGCCAAAATATACAAGATATTTTATTAGCGTGTCACATATCTTCGAAGTTTTAGTTCTAGGACATGCAGGTTTCCTCACGATGTTTTCTTTCACCGTTTCGAAAGCAGTATAACGATATTAATTAGGTACACAAAGTAAAATGCCTGCCCAGGTTTGAACCCACGGGGTACAACTCGCTCGCAAGTTGTAACTTGTATTATTTAATTACAGGGAAAACTCAGAAGCACACAGAGCAAGATTAGAAGAAGTTAAGAGCGAGCTGAAAGAGAAAGGCACATACCAGCTGAAGTCTTCAGAGTTGGTCGTTGGTGCGAAGTTAGCATGGAGAAATGCTACCAGATGTATTGGAAGAATACAGTGGAAGAAATTACAGGTAAGTCCTTCTGCCACCCTAGATTAAAAAACATAGCAGGTAACCTACATGGGGTCAGATTAATTGAACTAAGAAACTACAACTGCATGAGTATCTTAGGGCAATAAACAGTTGATCGGCAGCGGTGACCTCTCATACCCAACCCTGGTTCAGGCTTGTTCCGGGGCGAGAGGGTAATAGATAGCGGTCGCTTCTTTCAGCGAAGCAGTAACGGCCCGATCTTGCCACTGTGAGCGGTAGATAAGCGCGGGGCGGCGAGCTGTAAGATCGTGACCAGGCCGTCATGCTGTAAGGAGATAACCGCAACCGTGAAAAAATGGACATCCTTACACCCCAGTCGCTGCCGTACTTGGAAGTCGCCTGGCAATCCCCAGCCACCGTAGGCGCGGGATTGCGGACGTTACCTATACTCAGTAGCACCTAGAGTTGACTACTGGGTAAACATATAGTATGCTAGCTGTCCCATGTCTGGCTATTTTTTATATCGAAAAGTGAATGGTTCTGGATTAGTCTGGGATGAAAGCCGCGATAAGAAGGTTAAATTTTTATTACTTACAAAAAGTAACACTTTGTAAGTAAGCTAATCTAATAAAAGCAGTTTGTCTAGTCATTAGTTAAATTATTCATAGTTAAGCTAATGTAATTATGATTATAAAAAAAAAAAAAAAAAACAAGAAAAGCCTACTGTGATATACAGGTTATTGTAAACGCATTTGCCTATAAACTTAACGACAAAATGTGTTGAGATTTTTTATTTGTTAGAATGCGAATGAAACCTTATATTTTTAGTAAAATAGAAATGTAAATAAAAAATTGTGGCACCCGGTAAATTGCAGTTACAATGAAAACGCATTTGCCTGTAAATATATTGACATAATGTGTCGTGATTTATATTAGTTAGAATGCGGATGGAAGCTTATAGTTAAAATAGAAATGTAAATAAAAAATTGTGTCACTTGGTAAATTGCAGTTAGAAATAAAACGCATTTGCCTATAAACCTAGTGACATAATGTGTTGTGATTGTTTGTTTGCTAGAATGAAGACGAAGGTTAAAAAATTGTTGTTAAAATAAAATTGAGAATAAAAAAATGTGATAACTGGTATATTACCAGTTACAGTATGATTCACGAATGATGGCGGGCGTTAAATTTGCGTAGAAGGCTGCGCAGTAACGTGTTTTAGGAACCAAATGGCGACGTGCGTGTGCGAGAAGAGTGTAGTATGCGCGAACGTTCGCAAAAGCTAACTTCACGGCCGCCATCATTCGTGAATTGTACTGTACATTGAACACAAAATTATTTTCAGTCTGATCTATGATTATCCAGAGTAGGCTAGTGGCCGTAAAAAATGTAATTAGCCCGTCTTTAGGTTTATTCAAAAATAAGGGAGACGAATTTTTTTATTTGTAAATTAAACCTAAAATTACAAAGATATATACCCCTTTAAAGTTACGTGTAACGTCACGCCGTGCTGCATTTTTTCGCACGGGGTGACGTCACACGTATCTTTAATGGGCTATATCTTTGGTAATTTTTGTTTAATCGAATAAAGAAAAAATACGTATCCAACATTTTTTTTTATAATCTAAAATACGCACTAAATAAAATGTAATTATCTTGACCCTGGAAACTACCCTATTGTGAGAATGAAACTCAAATTATATGGTCACTTATCTAGACTTCCATCAAATGCAGTTTATAAAACCCTTTAAATAAAAATATTACTAAACATTTAAATTACCCGAAGATGTATCGGACGGTAAATCAAAGTAAAGCTATGTTAATTGGTTTAAGGAAAACGCGAGAAATTCGCATTAAAATTCTTCATTCATCATCAATCAATGATAGAAAAAATGATCTGATGTTCTGTTGGCACCTGCGCGCCAAGGTCGAAGATATCGGTAGTCAAAACATTAGACAAAAACTAAGCCAGACTCATGTTATGCAAATTATTTTGCAGTTGTCGATTTATAATCATATATTGTCATAATTAATCATAAATATTATTAGATTTATAATCATTATGTAAGTAGAACCTTAAGCATAAGTTTGAAAAGTGTAAAGATCAGTGCTTATTATCTTTATATAAATATTCTGTATGTGTGTACGTCACATAACTCCTTCTAAACGGCTTGACTGATTAAGATGAAGATTTGTATGCGGGTCTCTGGACGGTTTGAAAATACAATATTGGATCCAGCACCATACATAGCAAATTCACACAATAAAGGAAAGAGTATGCTGAAACTAAATTGTCACAACATGCGGCCCTCTCATACTTATTAATATTTTAATAATAAAAATATACATAGTATCATCAATCATAATTTTGACAGGCCTGTTGGTCTAGTGGTTAGTGGCCCTGACTGCTATACCGGTCGTGGGTTCGATTCCCACCCAGGACAAATGTTTGTGTGATGAGCACGATCATTTGTTCTATGTATGGATGTAATTTGTCTTTAATATGTATGTATTTACAAATATATAATTATGTTTATCAGTTGTCTAGTACTCATAACACAAGCTCGGCTTAGCTTGGGACTAGACGGCGTTATGTGATAGTTGTGGGATATTATATTTATCCTTTTTTTAACGAGTTAATGTGGAGTTTTTTACTGGTTATCGTTGGTATGGTCATCCCGTAAGAGTGAACTTGCAAACGACGAGATTCCGACCGTCTTAATAACGGCGCGTAGCGTCTCACAGAGATTTGTCAGCTCTAAAGGGGCCAAGTGAGTCCTAAGACTACTGGGGCCATAGGTAGACTTCTGAAAAGAGAATCCCGTAGTCCTGGGTTGCAAATGGCAAAGAAGGAATATAGATGTGATTTAAAAATACTTAAAATCCTTCATACGATGGCCGAGTGGTAACGGCCCCAACTTACGAGTTGTAGAACCCATGAGGGTTCAAACACAGCCAGGCGGATTACTTTGTGTAATTTATTTCATCACCACTACTCTCAAAACGGTAAAGGAAAACATTGTGAGGAAACCGGCATGTCCTAGAACCAAAAATTCGAAGACATGTGACATCCACCAAACCGCACTAGGCCCGCGTGGTGAATTAAGGTCCATTCCTTCTCCTAGTAAGGAGGCCTGACTCCCAGCAGTGAGAAGGCCGATAATGCTATGCTATTACGTTCAAATAATACTTCGATCTTGTAATGAATTGAACCAAAATGAACTCAGTAACGCACTGTAGTCACCAGTCCACCCCACGGCGACTTTTTGTAGCAATACTGTAGCGCGTTTTCATCGATACAGTCGCTATGATGTAGTGTAGTGTTAGTAGCGCGTTGGCATTTTTTCTATAGCATTTGCAAATGCGACTAACGCGCGATACTCTCTCTCTTTGTAGCGATACTGTCGCGCGACAGTATCGCTACAAAGAGTCATCGTCGGCCACGGGCCTAAAGACTACAGAAAAGCTCACGTGACTAAATCTATTTGCCAAATTCTCTTTTTGAACCAACAGTAGACGTTAACATATGAAGCTACTTTTAACGTAGGGACTCACTCGTTACTGAAACACAAATTAGATTTCGTGGCTCTTGAAGAATCTTTGGATTTTCCTTAGAACACGGCTTTCACATGACAAATTTATTTACATGGTTTGAATATTTTATGTGCTGAATGTTATTTTTGTCTATTTTTAGGACTGTAAATCTGTAATATACACCGCTAAATTTTAATCGTTTTAATCCCGTGGAGGGTCGATCCGGTACATGAAACACTATCGATTTGTACCTAAAAATAAAATTAAAAAATAAAGTACCTTTTTTCAAAACTCGTATTAATTTACGCATGTACGAAATTAGTTTTTTTTAAGAAAACGTCAGCTGATCGAGTTCAGTGACCTGTAGTTAATAGTCGGCGTTGCGTACAAACTGCCTTAACTAATACGCGTAAATTAATACGAGTTTTGAAAAAAAGGTACTTTATTTTTTAATTATATCTTTACAAATCGATGTACCGGATCGACCCACAACGGGGTTAAAACAATTAAAATTTAACAAAAAAAACATAATTGAAAAAATGAACTATTATTTCTTTATTGTTGACACTTGAAAGACCATTTGCCATGTCTTAGAATATATATTTTTTTGTAAGTTACTGCAACTATCACAAAATCGCAAAATTGGAGATGGCGTTTTTTACTTTGCACCCGTTGATTTTTTGCTTCGGATGTTAGTAGCAGAGTCTTGAGAGGATTCCAGTGTTTTAAAAATCCTCCTTAGTCGTTCACTCTTGACAGAGTGGTCGTGGTTGATAATGTTGCATTTTCATTTGGCGAGTGAGGCCCTCGCGATGCGTCTCCATTTGTCCCGGTTTACGGCGTCTCGAGAAGTCTGAACTAAGGAGGTTTGTGTTGCAGCTTTGATGAGGTCTGTCCAACGCGTAGGTGAGCGCCCGCGTGACCGCTTCCCCTCCACTTGTCCCTGGACAACGAGTCGCTCAATGGAGTGTTCGTTGCGAATAACGTGACCAAAATATTTGAGGATTCGTACTTGCACAGTCGACGATAACCTCTGTTTGATGTTTAGCTCCTCCAGAATCGAAACAAAAAAAACCCTGTATAATTCTGAGCCAACGTCTTTTTTTAAGTTTTTTTTATTCAGTAAACATTTTTTATATATAAATCGCTAAACGTGTAGGTATCAAAGAGTAACCGTAGTAAAATTGTCTCTGTCATGTCACATCTTCGTCTTTACCGTCACACGGTAAAGAGAAACATGCGAACTTTTAATTAGGGTTTCAGCTTAAGTAGAACTTTATAACGAGCCACAAACTAAATGTCATTAGTCTCTCTTACAAGGATACGAGTTATGTAGCTTTAAAGAGAATGTTGCAATTGTCTCCGTTCTGATAGTTCTGTTAACAATATAGTTCGTTGTTAAAACCGGTATGTTCTGTGACTAAAACTTTGAAGACACACTAACCCACACTACGTCCGTGTACTCCAGATTAGAGATGTGCCCTTGCCGGCAATATTGATCGAAGTGGGAATATTGCTGGCAATATTGATACATACTTCGGGCATACTTCGGGAAATATTGCCACCAACATTCATACTTCGGGCAATATTGCCACCAATATTCATACTTCGGGCAATATTGCCACCAATATTCATACTTCGGGCAATATTGCCACCAATATTCATACAACGGACAATATTGCCACCAATATTCCCACTTCACGGCAGTATTGCTGGCAACGGCACATCTCTACTCTAGATTAAGGCTCACTCCGTCGTACAGACGAGGCTGTCTTAACATTAGGAATAGTATTGTCGGAGCTAAACTGATAGAAAGGGTTAGACACGTTAGCCGCAGGGTTAAAACTAAAGACATAAAAAACTGTACCCGAAAATGGCCCAGTTCTTAATATAGTTCGTTGTTAAGACCAGTACGAGTATATTCTGTAACTAAAACTTTACACTAACCCACACTACATCCGTGTACTCCAGATTATGGCTCACTCCCTCGCACAGACGATGCTATCTTAGCATTAGGAATAGAATTATGATGGCTAAAATGATGGAAAGGGATATAAAGATAGCTGTAGAATGAAATTCAAAGACATAAGGTACTGTGCCCGAAGATCACATCAAGACCCACTTAAAAAAACATAAGTTTTGGTAGCCTGAATATTTTTAAATTTGGCGGGAATCATGTGAAACCTGTTTTTAAACGAAAGTCAAACGTCACCACACTAATTCTACGATCATTTTGAACACAACTGTCAGTCATCAGCACGGTATCGAAGCAGCGCACTTATTACAATCTCACTCATTTTTTTTTTACAGCAAAATACTGTTATTTTACATTTTAATTTGAAGAATCTTATTACTAATAGTAATTTATATATATGTATTTGTTAGACTTTTCTATGTCACTCCTAGGCAAAGGCCTCTCTCCACTCCTTCCATCTTTCACGCACCCGGGCTTACTCTTGCCAGTTCTGGTGGAATCTGCTCAGTTCGTCGCGCCATCTCCAATATATTAGTAAATATTAATATTACGTGTACTCCATATTACGGCTCCCTCGCGCAGAGGAAGCGAGTCCTAGCATTAGGAACAGTATTGTGCGGGCCTGAAATGAAGGAAAGGCTTATACGCGTTAGCTGTAGAATTAATTCCAAAGACAATCTGAGCTCACATATTATATACCCCGTATGTTACGCATTATGAAAATACACTTGAATTTGTTTGAATGTATTGCGTGTATTCGTCGCTGTAAGCTTGAGGTTTTCAAATTTCTTCAGGCAAGTCACTCGTAACGAGGACTCGATGGAACGATTGGTGGTGCAAGGGAAAGTCGACGGCAAAAGATCATGTGGACGCTCTACGTAAGGGGGCCCGCCCAGCAGGGTCAAAGGGGCCCAGCCGGGTCGAAACCTACTGGGGCCAGGGCTATCCGAAAGGGCGCTCGAGCCCCAGTATGAAGGCTTAAAGGAACGGGATGGGTCTTTTAGTCAGTAAGAGTCTGACACTATCTCCCGCTCCGCCCAAGAGCGGGGGTTGTCATAGGATGATTATTCCCATCGAAAAAAAAAAGGCCTAGCAAGGTCGAAGCCTACTACTAGGGCCAAGAGTCTGTTTCCGAAATTGAGGCCTGGCCCCAGTATGAATGGCAACAAAAGAACGGGATGGGTTTTCTAGTCCGTAAGAGTCTAACACTATCTCCCGCTCCACCAAAGGGCGGCGGATGTCATCTGGAAGATTTTTACCCAACGGAAAAAAAAACTTGTGCTCTCTCCAACACGTTGGACGGACCTTATCAAACCGGTGATACACTGCAGCGGGAATGAAAAGCTCCTAAGCCTCTAAAGACAAAGCTGCATGGCGTCGTATCACGAGAGAGGCGATGGTACAGGACTCGACCGAGACTGGATCACGACCACTCTATCAAGAGTGCACGACTTAGAAGAAGAGATACTTGATCCATTCTTGCGTGAGCTTACATGCAGAACCATGAAACTCAGTGGCAAAGTTGTGCCGTCATGTCGTTGTTAATCTTTAAAAAAAAAATGATTTTACAATAATATTACATACTGGCTGACTCGACGAACTTCATACAGCCTAATGCTCAATGAATTTAGTATATATTTTCTATCACTGTAAAATTTATGGCTATGATTGAAAGCCTGGTTTGAGGAAGCACAGTGACTATACAGTAAGAAAATTAAAGAAAAATACCGACGTAATGATGTGTTCACAAAAGACATGTATTCAAAAACAAAACTTTGACTGACATTTAGAAATAAGCTTTAACAGTTTATGGTCGAGCTGGTTACGTTAAATATAAACTGGACCGGTTCTGGATTCTGTTGAGATAAAGTAAAGAAAAATAAAACAGCAATCAGGATCAATATTATAGTAATACTGGTTTCAAGTAAGGATGTAAACACCGCTAAATTTCAATCGTTTTAATCCCGTGGAGGGTCGATCAAGTACATGAAACACTATCAATTTGTAAAGATAAAATCATAAAATAAAGTACCTTTTTTTTCAAAACTCGTATTAATTTACGCATGTACGAAATTAATTTCTTGAAGAAAAAGTCAGCTGAGCACCTCAATGACCTGTTGATAGTTTGTACGCAACGCCGCCGACTACTTTATCTTTAAAAATCGATAGTGTTTCATGTACCGGTTCGACCCTCCACTGGATTAAAACAATTAATATTTAACGGTGTATGTCGTGGCCAGATCTTACAAATTCAACTTCATGATATGGCCAACTAAAACTAGCCAGATTGTTTTATACGTTAAAGTTTCATTTTTCGTATATAGTTTCGTTTCTCAATCTTCTATTTATTATTACAAGCTTTTACCTATTTAGTTTCACCTGTCCCGATGTTTGTCTGTAATCTTGGAAATTAAATTTGACCCACTTCCCGGTTACTAATTGAGCTGAAATTTTGCATGCATGTGTAAATCAGATAACAATGCAAAATTATTATGACATAGAGGTGATCTGATGATGGAACCGGAAGGTAGCCATAGGAACTCGGTAGTTAAACGACACAACCCTACCGAGGTTGGGCTCGTATGATTCGTCTTGACGAGTATTAATTATACAGGTATACTGCGCTTTAAAAATGATTTTCATTAAAAACTAGTGTCATCAAATGTTAACGTTTAAACGATTAGTTTTATTTGGCCATATCATGAAGTTATCAATTCTAAAATCAGACCCTCGCCCAGGACGACTTTTTGTAGAGATCAGTTGCGATGCTGCCGCGCGTTCGTTTCGATACTGTCGCGATGTAGTCGCTAGCAGTTTGCCCTCGCTCACACCACGATTCTCAGTCGCGATGCAAACGCGATATAGACGCGCTTCTGACAACAAAAATTAAGATTTTATATATAGAATAATTTACTCACGCTCCACCCTTGATCCGTTTTCTACCTGATGTTCGTCACGGTCGCACGTTTACATCGCTACAGTCGTGACGCTGTAGCGTTATTAGCGCTTTGGTATCGTTTCTGTAGCGCGTCGCAAATGCGACTTACGCGTGTCAGTAGTGTGCTGTATCGCGTATACAAAACGGGAGCAGAACAGCATCGCTACTAAAAGTCGACGTGGGAAAGGGGCATTAGAAAGAAAAGTCCGACATGGACTATGACGTCAAAGTTCATCACGCCCATTTAATTAGGCCGTACGTATGCCTCCATAAAAAAGGTGCGTTTGTACGTACGACGTCCATAAAAGTGCTTTTCTACCTTTATATCGTTTTCTTCTAGGAAAATATTTTTTGATTACTTAGTATTTTAATTTTATACGTTCATTGATTAACTGGTTAGATAACAATTTTTTTTTTCATGCAAATTCCCTGTCCTTCTCTTGCTGATTGAAATCTAACACTTTCCGTCAATAGATGCATAAATTATCTTCTACTATGCCACAGCCTCACAATTTGGTGAATTTGAGGAATTTAAAATAAAATCAAACTAAATCTTTTAGAGTAGAATGCGATTTAATGTACTAACTATCGATAACTTTAACTAATTGTAGAAATCCTTATGAACAAGTCTTTGGGTGGACCAGTATCTACCTACTTACTCGTACAACTTATCTTTTACTTATCTCCAAGTCCATCGCATCAGCGGTCCTATTAATTTTAATACCACATAGGCTGTGACAAACATTCCATCACGTATACAAGATCTGATTGCTACTGGTTCTCTTAATGTTATCAAATAATCATTTAATGAAAACCAGTTTTATACCAACGCAATAAAGTATCTTTAAGATTGTCTTAAATATAACTTTAGACCTGTGTATGGGAAACACCAAAAGCTTGCATATCAAATAGCTAAAAAGCTGTTCAACGCAATGCAACAACAAGAATGGAAAAGTGCCCAAACCTGCTTACCAATCTACTCGTAGATAAACACATTATCAACGGCGAAGTGCCAATAATTATTTTCCTAACTGTCGAATTAAAAATGTCCTGTCCCAAAAATGTTAGGAGGTAATACTATAAATTGACACGTTGGTTTAGTTAGGAAGTTTTTCCAGAATTATTTTGATACAGTTGCAACTAAATATCTGCTTCAGAGATTACACAAAAACATGCGGAAACACACGTGTAAATTATTATAAGCGAAGTGTCGGTTAGAAGGTATTGGTACTTTACCGTCGTTATATTATAAATCTATACTTTTCTAAAGGCCAATGCAAGATATTGGCGTGATTTACTAGTTTTCTTTTCGCCAGAAATGTAACCTCGTTTATATGTTAGAGAATCAATGGCAAAAAAACATATACTAAAACTAATGTTGTAAACATGGAAATAATATTGCTGTCAGTGATATCTATCAGGCGAATACAAGACACTGCCCAGGCGTTATGAAGCTGGAAGTGCTATGTTATGTTATCTCGAACTAAACTTACACTTTCATTTTGCAGATTTTCGACTGCAGGGAAGTGACCACAGCCAGTGGAATGTTTGAAGCCCTCTGCAAGCACATCAAATTTGGAACCAATAAAGGAAATATAAGGTAAGCTCATCAAGTCATCATAGTACATATCTATAAATATAATAAACCTGTAGTTTTTAGTTGTGCTCACATCACGTTAAATGTACGAAATTGATGTAGATAACTTTTATAAATTAAAATTGTGTGGAACTTGAATACTACACTACTACTACTACTTGTGAATAGCACCACACAATAGTCTATATAAAAATCAATGCCACTTTTCGTTGTAATTTTATAACTAAATATCGGGCTCGCCTATCCAAACCAAATGTTTAGGCTTTGTTCGGACTATGTATTTAGTAGATGGTTTATGTGACTTTTGGTAAGGTATAGTAGGGTAGAGTAGAGTAGAACAGGATAGGATAGGGTAGAGTAGGGTAGATAAGGGTAGAGTAGGGTATAGTAGAGTGGAGTAGGGAAGAGCGGGAGCGAAGCCGCACGGGCAAAAGCTAATCTTGAATATGTATGCAAGTAGCTTATTTGATGTGGGAAATCATCTAATAATTTTGCCCACTTCAGTGTGGCACGAGAGGATATGCCAGGCTTTTACTGACTAAAACCCACATCTGTGTTCCTTCAGCTGCTATTTTCGTGCCTCCTCCCACCCTGCGTAGAGTAAGATATACCCGTCTAATTTTTACTCGTTAACCTCAGCAGTGAATTTTCTCCCAGCAAACCTTTGACATGACCATTAAAAAAAAATGCGTAATGTGGGTCTTCTATTCCATAACTTACCTGTAATTCGCACTCGCATAATACTTCCTTTTTTAGTGTGAAGTGTTTACTTTTACAATATCTAACTAGATTTGTATACAATTATACACCCTTATACGGCAACTAAGAAAAGAAGCAGTAGGTAGTGTTATTTTAACAAATTAGTTATCCCAACAGCAGGTAAATAATATGACAATCAACACATGGCACATGGCATGGCACATCGGTACTGGTACTTACATGGGTACTCACAAACATATTATATAGTGTTATATCAAGACTTCACGCACTCACATAATGCATGACAGTGATGCAGTCAAGGTTTATCAAGAATCTTAGATTTTTTATTGAATATTTTAGCATAAACAAAATTAAGTAATTTAAAAACATCTGAAATCGATTCAGTAGCCGGTTTTGAACATACCTTCTACTTTTGAAGGAAAGAAGGAAGGAAGTGGGTTTATTATTTTACATGCTCTATAGCCCTTTTTTAAGGGTGGTAATCATCTAATAACTTCTCTCACTCTGGATGAAGCGAGAGGGCGAGTTTGATTTAGTGACTAAAACCACACCTTTGTCTTTCATTCCCTGAGGTCTTAGCTAGGGGACATTGGCCCTGCTAGACCCCTACGGTTTGCTGACATCACTTTGAGGAGCGCCTGGACACGGCTTGGATCACTACGCGCTGTTGACGACTGGACTCGGTCCGGTTAATTACAGTTGCCATCACGGATCTTGAACGCTCGGCGTCAGAGTGGAGATCGTTTTGCGCAATCCATACATTGGCGAGCCAATCGTCTTCGTTGTTAGATACATGCAACAACGCAGTGAACGAATGAGGAGTGACGTCTATGACGCGATGGCGCGGCTAGCCTATCACTGACACTCCCCGCTCCCGCGTCGCACTTCGCACCACTAAAGAGACCGAATATTTGACTTCTGCGCAAGTCAAGTCAAGTGTTCAAGATCCGTGATGGCAACTGTACCGGACGGCCGGATACATTGCTCAACGTCCGCAATCCCGCTTTTGTAGTATAGACCGTCTAGTTATTTAAGTTTTTTTTTTATAATTTATATTATATTTCTAATATACGAGTAAATTAACGTACTTTTGTGCAGGTTAGGTGCTAGTAGGTATATGTATTCCTCATTTAAGTAGACGTGGTTCTCGTTAATGCAAAACTTTGCAAAATTATCGCAAGTTCTCGCTCGTTTGTAGCGGGTTAAACATTACCTGTTTGATGAGTTAAGATATTAGTTGAGAAACAAAGGATTAGTTTAATTACTTGCTGTATTTGAAGAGTTTACTTATAAAACTTTAAATGGAGTAGTCTGTTTAAATTAAACTGCAGTTAGTGTTTGTGCTCTTTAGGGTTCTGTACCGTTACGAAGTCACGGCTGATCGTCCGTCCATTTTTTTTTTATCTGTTATAAACTTTTACTTGACTGCGATCCCGCCTGATGGTAAGCAGTGATGCAATCGTTGATGGTGAGGCGCACTAGTTCATTAACCTTTCGAATGTCTTATGTTACACTGTCCGACATAAGGTAATTGTTCTTCTATTGTGTCTCTAATTACGACATTCAAAGAGTTAAGAGCCTATTCACTCTAGCCTTGAAAACACCCAAATTATAATCAGACGGGAAGACCGCAGCAGGCAAACTGTTCCAGTCCTTTGATGTGCACGGTATAAATGACGAGGCGAAACGCTTAGTCCGGACCATAGGTGTTTCAACAACGTAAGGGTGGATACTTGCCGTGCGTCGTGATATTTGTCTGTCTGTCTTTCTGTCTGTCTGCCAGTGAGCGGCATCTTAGAGTGCTTGCAATTTTTTGACGGCCTGCTGCCGTGCGGAAGCGGTGCGTGGCGATCGTATTTTACACAAAGCGGTATTACAACCGTGTGGCGAACGGTCAACAATAGGTCAGCAACGTCCAAAGCACCACGTATTCAATTCGGTGTTGAATAGCACATTATTGGCTCACAAACGCACGGCAGCCAGATACGTTTTCAATTTAGGCGCTTGTTGTCGGACTGCCAACGTACTGCTGCAACCCGCCGTCTGCAGCGCGGTAAACGTGCGGTAGCGCTCCGACATGAAACGTCTAAATTAAAAGCGCACATATAAGCCGTAAGACGTAGAGATACACGAAGATACTAACATCTTTTAACAACATCAAAACGACACCTTCCCGACTTATGTTAAAAGTATACCTTCAGCTAACCCTACTCTTTCTTTCAGGTCAGCAATAACCATATTCCCTCAACGCACAGATGGTAAACACGACTACAGGATATGGAACCCTCAGCTCATCAGTTACGCCGGGTACCGCATGCCTGACGGTTCCATACTTGGTGACCCTGGACGCTTGGAGTTTACTGAGGTAAATAAATTCTTCTTCTTCTTCCTGCTGACCCAATTGACATTGAAAACCAAAGTTCGCGAGTTAATTCGTAACAAGTTAGTAGTACCATCACTGTGTTAATGTTTTTCTATTATCGATTTGGCAAATTGTTTGACTATTTTCGTGCATGTGTATTAATTTGAGTATATATTATATAACTGTATACAAGGTGTAAGGGACAGCCCTCCACAAACTTTAAGGGCTTGCTCAGTAGACAAAACTGAACAACCTTCCACAAAAATTTTTTTCAGGAAACGAAAAAAATATTCGGTCTCTCCATAGAAACTGTCCAATCAAGTTTATAATTTTCATGGTGAGGCGGATTTTTTTTTTCGTTTCCTGGAAAACATGTTTTAAGGTTGTTCAGTTTCGTCTACTGAGCAAGCCCTTAAAGTTTGTGGAGGGCTGTCCCTTACACCTTGTATATATTATTTATTCTATGGTTTATTAGTATATCTATTATCTATTCTTGTTTTCACTTTTTCTTCTCACTCTTTTATTACCTGCCACTACTTTTTCTCTGATTCACCTGAACGTTGACTGGAAGAAAATGTCAAGGCATTAAGTTCGCCTCTGTACTTTATGTGTGCATTAAGTATCAAATAAATATCATTTTGTTTGATTTAGGTACAGGAATTTTAAATACCTAATAGAAAAATGAATGGCACTCACAATGAAATTGAGTAAATTGTGAGTGTATGTGTGTTAGAGGGTGTATAGGATTTAGATCTTAACTACCTATCTATTCACTTTCAGTTTGCCCTCGAGCGCCGCTTTTTTTAAATAACTTTCGTACAAACTTGGGGAATACTCGAAAATTAAGCATTTTTCAAGGACATCCAAGTTGTACAGACGTATGTACTGTACAATCGGCGCTCGAGGGGTTAAGTAATAATTGTACACATACGAGTACATGTAATAGTAGACAAAAACCGAGAATTTAAAACTGGGACGGATCTCTAATAAGATTTATAATGTAGTACCATCATATCATAGAATTCTATCTTTTAGTTCGTAGACTATAAACCATTACAACAGAACTTAATGACAGTAATATAAAAAGAAACTATACATAATTTTCCTCATTAAAAACATATGATACGAGTATCAAATCACATGACTCGCTTAAACCAACCGAACAAAAACTTTGAATAACATTATTTTAAAACTGGATTTAGATGTAATATATTATGAGTAAACCAGTTTGTAACACAAAAGTTGTAAACACACAGATCGCATAGTGGCAACACAAGTATTTTATTTTAATATTTATTGGGACGCAATGATATATCGTCATGATGTTAATTAATGACCACGCACTCGATGATGAATGAATAAAATGAATGATTATGTAAACAATGGTTAATTGAATGAAGTGTGTTTATTTAAAGGGTAATAATGAACTGTAAAATGGGGAATAGGTAGTACATGGTAAAATAAATCTTGATTTTACGATCTTTACGATGAGTGGTGATCCTTTTCCTGTCACATTTTTTCACACCATGTGATACCAAAGGTTCGTTCTGATCAGTTTAAAAAGTTATATAGAAATGTCAACAAGGATATCTAGTAAAAGAATATTAGCATGGTAGTAGTATTGAAGATAGTAGAATGTGCCCGGCCTTCTAAACTCTGTATCATCCACTGTTTTGATGTTAGCATTTAGTTGAAATAGTTAAGCTCTCGAAACGGTGGAGGAAAATAACGTGAGGCAACCGGCATGTCCTAGAACCAAAAATTTGCAGACATGTGACACCACCAACCCTACCCTGGATTACGGCCCATGCCCTCTCCTAGAGAGGAGGCCTGAGTCCCAGCAGTGGGAACATTACAAAAGACTGGTGATGATGATGATTTTTTTAGCATATAATCCAGATGACAATTTTTTTTACTCTACATTTTTTTAACTAAATTTTTTTTTTTTTTTACTAATGTATTTTAACCACATTATTTTATTATTCCTTAGGTATGTTTGAAGTTAGGATGGAAGCCAAAAGAAAAGACTGCATGGGATATACTGCCGTTAGTACTGTCAGCAGCTGGCAAGGACCCGGAATACTTCGAAATTCCTAAAGATATAATTATGGAAGTGCGAATGGATCATCCCAAGTAAGTGAAACTTGAATTGTGTATTTTTTTTAGTTAAACTATTCTATTCTTATGAAGAGAAAAGGTTTGTATGAAAAAAAACTCGAAAACTTCTTTGTATTGTTTTTAAAAATTATTTCACTGGTACAATGCTACTTTATCACTAAGTGAATTAGGCTTAGTTTCTAGATTTACGCAAGTGAAGACGTTGGTAATAGCTAGTATTATATTAAAAGCGTAAGTTACTATGTCTGCTACTCTCAAAGTTTAAAATATTATTATGTGTATTTTTGTTACTCCTTCAGTCCCTAACAGTTGAACGGGTTCAGATGAAATTTTGCATACAGCTAGACCAAGTCCTAATACACAGAATATTTAGTTAGGAATTTCAATCCCTGAATTCTATCGCGGACGGAAGCTAGCTTTTCTATAAAACCTAAAATGTTTAATTGAAATATAAATTAACCTTTTCGTAAATCAGGAACACAAGATTCTCCTTTCCCCATAATCGTAAGTTTATTCAACAAAAGAAATAAATGGATTCGAACATTGCAATTTGCAGCGACGGTAATTAACTGTTTCCATAACTTGAGTCCAGTCGCCCGATTCACGTAATCAAAACCGTAAAGATATCGTAGCGATTTACTCTTTTAGATTATTTCCGTATTCACATCCATCAATCGAGTTCAAACTCGATTGACACTGATTTTAAAGTCGTTTGGACGAAGAGTCGATTTTAAAAAAAATACGTTAATACGTAATAAATTATCCCGGTAGAATACTTATTAATGTAGCTGGAAATAAGTCGTCTATAGATCGTTTAGTTTCGAGCCGTTCTTTCGTTCAGTCGAGTTGTTCTATCCAATAGCGATTAAGGAACACGTGAATATCGCTTTTGGATAGGACTTCGATCGAACGACTATAAAACTTCAACTATATTTCTTTCGACTTGTTTGAGTTTACGTGAATCAGGCTACTGGTCATTTATTTTCAAGTTATCAAACACTATGTTCTGCCCGTGGCTTTGCCCGCATATATAAAATATAATCTATGTTATTTAGGAATAAAGCAGCTTTATACTGGTGAAAAAAAAATTTGCAATCAGACATACTTCTAGAGGTTACCTCCACAAACAAAAACAAAACAAAAAAACTATAAAAACAAACTTTACCTCTTTCTATTATCATGAAGTGTAGATTTGTTATGTACAAAGCCGGAGGTAAAAGCTAGTCTGTTGGAATTTATTATGGAAGAAAGTGTTGTTGGCAGAAAGGTATATAAAGTATGTATCAATTTTCAGCTACGAATGGTTCCAAGACCTTGGTCTACGCTGGTACGCTCTACCTGCTGTGTCAGGTATGAGGATGGACTGTGGAGGGTTGGAGTTCACGGCAACTGCCTTCAATGGCTGGTACATGGGCACTGAAATCGGCTGCAGGAACTTCTGTGATAGCAACCGATTTAACATTCTTGAGGTGAGAATTACCGTATAAATGTATTATTTTTGGGCTATATATCACGTGATTATGTGTTTTAGATTTTACCCAACAATGTCGTCACACTTACATTGTTGGGTATAAATTATATAATCACACACTTTCATATTCAACCTTATTTTTAGTATTTATGAATCCTGAAACAACTGTCGTAATTTTATGTAAAGAATCTATGTAAAAAATCAAAACTGTGTTATGAAAAATAATAAAGTTATAAGCCAGTTATAGTTAAGTACTTGGTTGGCGACATAAATACATGGTCACCGGACGATTGAGGGGTTGTCTTTCTTCTGCGTCCAGCTGTGTGCTGGCTTTTAATACCCGCTATGGCCTGTTGTGACCTGTTTCGCATTAAGTGTCGGTAGTGTGTAATGACCTTTTTAAAATATTTTTAGGAAAAAAAAAACAAAACATGTTAACACAAATTATTCAAATCGATTCAAATACTGATTATGTTGTATTTAGCTGTTCATATAATCAGCTGTATCTGGTCATTTCCCGAAAATAAAATATTTTTCTTTCTTTCAACACGACAATCGAACCTAAGACTTCATGCTCTACACAACCACTTTAGACTACTGGACTAAACTAGAGTTTTATGATTCTACTTCTTTCGCTCTAGCAACCAGTTCCTAATGAGTTATATAATTATGCAAGCTAAATCTGTTAAAATTGAATATTGTTTCGTTTGCAGACTGTAGCCCAAAAGATGGGCTTAGACACCAACATGTCAGTATCCTTATGGAAGGACAAGGCGCTGGTAGAAATAAACATAGCAGTACTGTACAGTTACCATAGAGACAACGTGTCCATAGTGGACCACCACTCAGCCTCGGAACAGTTCATGAAACATATGGAGAATGAGAGCAGAGTCCGGTAAGTCCCAAGTTTTTTACTAACTCGGTTGTTGTTTTTGGTGGGTAAAATCATCCAAATGACATCTCAGGAGATAGTGTCAGAATCTTACTGACTAAAAAACCCAGCCCATTCCTTCTTACCTTTCGTACCGGGGCCGAGCTACCTTTCGGAGCTAACCCTGACCCTAGTAGGCTTCGACCCAGCTGGGCCCCTGCTGTTGCTGACGACTCCTTGAGGCGCGAAAAATTCAGTAGTTCAATATGTGGCCACATAGATGTCGTTATAGAGTTACAGCGGTCCCGGAATGCTACCACCTCTTACAGAACTGCTGTACCATTATTTTTAACACTCGTCACTGCCTCAATGAAACTCGTGACACTCTTAAATTTAATGAGTGTTCTTAATATTTTTGTGGTTTTCAGGGGAGGTTGTCCATCAGACTGGATCTGGATTGTGCCGCCAATGTCATCGTCTCTAACTCCAGTGTTCCATCAAGAAATGGCTTTGTACTACCTCAGACCTTCGTATGATTACCAGGTAAGAAACTATATATACCAAAATCAAATTGTAATCATCTAAGTCTGGACACAAATTATATCCTTATTTTTTTTTCTCTATATATATATATATATAGAAAAAAAAAAAATATATATATATATATATATATATTATTTATTTATTTTCGCAAATATTGGTACATGTGATGGTGACAACATTAGGTTGTATCAATCAAATCAAATCAATCAATCAAAAATATTTTTATTTCACATAGGCCTACATGGGCACTTATAAAACGTCAGAAGCTAGTGCACGGTTCCAAATTGGTCATTTCCTATGGAGAAGAACCGGCAAGAAACTCCATGGTTACTCTTTTCAAAAAGTGGTTGTTTTACAATATTGATAGATGTTATGTAAGAACAGTGTAGACCAGTCAAATATTGTACACAAAAGCACAATAAAAATTTTCTCAGTAAAAAACAAAGTAAGTCGTAATAGGAAGTAGTCTAAGAGTTCGTGGAGTATACAGTGTTCTCACATTTACAATACAAAAAGAGGCTATATAAAAAAAAAAACAGGTATGACATCCACTACTGTCCTTCTAGCCAAGTTATGACCGTTTCGTTTCGATTCTCTTGCGTCGATCTTAAGGATTATAGTCCCTTGAACCATCTGGCCGAATTTAAATGGTCACTACTCTCGTACCCGTCTAGGCGACAGTACGACTATCTGTGCATTTGTTTGCGGTCAGCTGCGCCCGGACAGAGCCCCGCTGACTTTCAAATCCATTTTGTTTGCGAAATATTGATTGATTTACATATGCTATGTTCACTTTGAAGAATATTTAACTACCAAAAACGTTTCTAAAGATCTATGCCGTTTCGAAGGAGTAGGGAAAAGTTGCGAATGTGATGTTGTTATATGTAATATTTTTTTTAGACAAAAGTATAAATCGCACGAAAAAATCAAATGTTGATGCCCATCGATATATATTTACTACAGCCTATGTCACTCAAGAATAAAGCTGCTTTCTATCGAAGAAAAAAACGCACCAGTTTTCGAGAACTACCTGCTTCTTTTAAAAGGAGCATTAGTCTTCATCTAGCTAGACCTAGGTGAATAAATCTTCATAAATAAAGTTGTACACACTCATAGCCGAGTCCAGATTGTTGTGTTAATCCCGGATCATTACTCATCTTCCTCGCGGTTTTCCAATTATTCGGGGTCGGGCCACGGGTCAGGATCATTCCTGACGTTACATGATGCTAGCCGTAAATTCTTCGATAAATATAGAATCACGGAGAATATATTTGTCCTTTAGTTACTGTGTCGGTTTGAAGAATAAATGTTTTTTTATTATTTTTTTTATCACATTTTAATGCCATTTTTTTTGTATACAGAATAGTTTACCCGTATTTTTATACTTACCCATTATAATAATACGATAAAGTATACTAGCCTCATCTGTTAAAGGTGCGGCTAGAATACTTCTATAGAAGCCAACGAATTTATGATGTAATTTATTTTTGACGATTAAATATTGATTTGGACTGATTTTATTATTATTGACTTCTGTTGTGATTTATTTTTTATTTTCATTTGTGATTTTGACTTCTATTTATTTGTTTGTTTATTTAGTATATTTGGACTAGGCGTTAGTGAGTCTTTGAGAGAGTCAGGACATATCCAAACTTCTGCATTGTGACCATGATGTCCATTTCAATACTGTGAGTAAAGAAGACTGTTTTTTATTTCCCAGGAACCGGCATGGAAGACTCACCAATGGATCAAATCCGACGGAGTGAAGACCGTACACAGAAAGTTCCACTTTAAGCAGATTGCTCGCGCTGTCAAGTTCACTTCTAAACTCTTTGGGCGAGCCCTCTCTAAGCGCATCAAGGCAACAATTTTGTACGCCACCGAAACAGGCAAATCTGAACAGTATGCCAAGGAGTTAGGGACGATTTTCGGTCACGGTTTCAATGCACAGGTAAGTTTTTATTCCGTTTTTAAAAGGATGAGTTAAAGTTGTGTAAAGCATTTTGTTACTCTTAAATTGGATGGTTTGAGGTAACTGTGGTAACATTTATACTGTTTACGGACGATTCGTGTAGTTTAAAAACGAGTATTTTTCACGTATTTCCACTTAAAATACGTAGCAGCACATATTTAAAAAAAGATAGAAAAGTATATATCTTGATCCAATTAATCCAATAAATTTTTTGTCGAATGTATGCATATATATGTATGGATGTAATATAATCATTATTTTTATTTATTATTCATTTTCTCACTTACAAGTGATTTTTTTTTGTTCTCAGGTCCAATGTATGTCGGAATATGACATGTTTTCAGTAGAACATGAAACTCTTCTTCTTATTGTAACGTCAACCTTCGGAAATGGAGAGCCTCCAGCCAATGGAGTGGTATGTGAAATTGATTTAGTTCCTAAGCTTAAGCATAATTTGCCTTTTACGTTGCCACTACGAGACTACACACTGTGATATAGTCCTCTTCTGAGAGACAGAGTTGGGTATCCAACTCTGTCTGGGTTGAGTTGGTTATAGGTTGGGTTGGTTGGGTGAACCATCACGCAATCTCAGCGCTCAATAGCGGATGAAACACATCTTTAAATTTTGACAAATAATAATTTATTGTTAATTTTATTAAATTCAAAACAGCAAAAAAGAGATAGTGACATACTCGTATGCAATAATCTAATTATATTTTTCAGGACTTTGCTGAACATCTTATTCAAATGCTTAACACTGAAAAGGAAAACCAAGATGATATAATGGACTTCCATTCTGCGTGAGTTTTTAGGTTTTTTTTTTTCTCATCTTGTAAAAACATAAATATTTACTGTTATTATGCGTGGTTATACTCATCCATATTTTAATTACAGGGGCTTCAAGACACCAAGGACACCTCCTAGTAAGGCTTTGTTAAGGACTAATAGCGTTCTTGCGTCAAATATGGATTACAACCGGCAGTTAACGCGCTTGGAGTCTAACAGAAGTAAGCTCATTTGTAAACCGATTTCTCAAAATACCTTTAGACAGGAAAGTCTTCAGATGGTAACAAATAACCAGATTTAAAAAAAATAATAGTGTATTGGAAAGTTCAAAAACTTTAAGAAAATTTGTAAAATAGAGTCTGTCCAACAAGTTAAACGACTTGGGTTATTATTAGGATTTAATGAAATCTGATGTAGTCAACACGGGTTCAACAATCAAGGTTGATTATGAGATAGAGATCATTGTTGACTAACAGAAGAACCTTATGAAAATTATCGAATATAAGTATTTTTTAAATGATAAATGTTATACAAAATTCGAAAGTCGGATGACTTATTAGACAGAATATAGAAAAGTCCAGTCAATTCTCTGTTTTAAACTGGTTTTAAATCACTCAATCAGAAAAATAAAACAAAAAAGTAGAAACATCTGCGTGATGGCATTTCATTTTTCTCAACGCGTCCTTATTACTATTCACAAATTTCGTTTAAATATTTGTAGGTGTCGTAACCGCAGCATCTTCTGTAGAACATATAGCACCACTAAGCAACGTACGCTTCGCAGTATTTGCCCTCGGATCTAGTGCTTATCCGAAGTTCTGCAACTTTGGCAAATTCATTGACAACATCCTCGGCAGTTTGGGCGGCGAAAGAATCATGGAATTATGTTGTGGAGATGAAATGTATGGATTAGAACAGCGATTCCGTAATTGGTCGTCGGAAATATTTCAAGTAATAAATGATAAATATCTAATAAAGTTATGAAAATTTTCCAACATCCGAAATATACTAATGAAATATCAACTTTCAGGAATCATGTAAAACATTCTGCTTAGACGAGAGTGATTTGGTCAGAGATGCACAAAGCTCATTACAAATTATCCCAGTCACAGAAGAAACTGTTAGGTTTGGCAAACCAAGCTCAGATTTACCTTTGATAAACGCACTTGAAGCTGGATTCAGAAAACAGCTGGTTAAATATAAAGTTAGAGAAAGCAAAACATTGGTACAGCACTTAGAAACAAATGCTGAGACTATATTCGTCGATTTGGAACCTGAGGTAAAAATGTTTATTTATTTTACTATTTATGTACCTACACATAAAACAGAAAAAAAATCACACATAATTGATATTAGTAGAAAGGCAGACTGATGTGTAGCTATAACTATGATCCAAACTTACTATCGCCACTGAAATCATTAAGGAAAATATCTAACAAATACAAATGAAATTAAACCAATGTTTAAAAAAATTGTAAAGATACTTATGCAAGGAAACAAATTAATAATTATTATTTAGCCTATAGTGATATTGACCTTTTCTTAAAAAATAAATAATAAACAAACCTATCAAGTATGTGTTTCGCATAATCATTTTGAAATTAATTCTTTCAAAAACTTAATAACAAACTGTTTTTAGAGCGAAATAAAATACGTTGCCGGTGACCATATTGGGGTATTGGCTCCTAACCAGAAAGATATAGTAGATGCAGTGCTAGATAGACTAAATGGCGTTGAAGACCTGGACAAAATAGTACAACTACAAGTTATGAAGGAAACATTAACACCAACAGGTAAAATAAACAATAATAACATGTTAAATGTCAATCCTGATAAAACTGGTATCATAAAACTATTTTCGGATGACGCAGACGGCAAAGGTATGCTTACATTTGCATAAAGCTGGTTTTGTCTTAAACACGATGTAGTAGACACAAAAACAATGTGGAACAACTGACAACGTCCGAATAATAATTTTAGAATACTAAAAATAATAAATGGTATAAATAATTTTGCAATGTTTAACAAATAATTTTCTATATATAAGTAGAGGCTAGAATATTTTAGGACTATCAAAACAGCTTGACCAATAAGTGGTGTCATTGTAGGTACTGTGAAAGCTTGGGAAAGATACGAACGATTACCACCGGCGACCATTCGAGACATTTACACGAGGTTTTTGGACCTCACAACACCACCCACGACAAAAGTACTAAAGTACCTCGCAGAGTCATGTACTGATGAGACGGAAGCTGAGCAGATGAATGAACTGGTTACGGTGAGTTACTAGAATATGTAAACAATTTTGATACAATAATGATCGAATTTATAACTGGTTTGCTTCACCATAACGTTGAATTATGGTTTCGTTACGTTTTCGTTTTCTTTGGTATCGTTACGTTTATCTACAATATTTGTGGATTTATTGCACTTAGATTTACAGCTTTATTGGTATAACAACATATTTGGCTTTACCATTTCAGGATTCAAACAAGTACCACGACTGGGTCAGCTTCCACTATCCTCATCTTGCAGAAGTTTTTGAGCAGTTCCCGTCCTGCAGGCCACAAGCATCACTGCTTGCTACACTACTGAGTCCCTTGCAGCCACGATTTTATTCCATTTCTTCATCACTTTTGGCGCACCCTCAAAGTGTTCACGTTACTGTTGCGGTTGTTACTTATAGAACTCAGGGTAAGTAAGTTTATCTAAAACTGAAAAATTATGGAATTGTGATTTTTTCCTAACTTCTGATATTTCTCGATTCCAAGCAGTCAACGAAGTAGTCAACACTCTAATAAATTATTCAGTTTGATTTCATTGTAATCATACCAATGATTTCACATAATGTTTTGAGTTATATATACACTTAATAGACAAAATCTAATCATCTTTCTCACACCTTCATACATCATTTATTTGGTTATATCCTATCTTATGTTAATATTCATATTGCTGCATTTTTAATTATTTAATACCATTTGTGATCATTTCAGACGGCAAAGGCCCGTTACACTACGGTGTTTGCTCAACGTATCTCAAAAACCTGAAACCCGGAGACGAAGTTTTAGCATTTATCAGATAGTAAGTTTTACTTAAATTTTTGTACAAATTTCTAAACTAATTTGGACTTGCAATGTCTAACTAACTGTTATTTGCAGTAAACCAAGCTTCCACATGCCTAAGGACATATCAGCACCGCTTATCCTAGTGGGCCCTGGTACTGGTATCGCACCATTCAGAGGATTCTGGCATCACAGGAAACATTTGATCAAAAATTTGGTGTCGCATAACCCAGGACCAGTATGGCTGTTCTTCGGATGCCGATACAAAGGAATGGAGTTGTATAAAGAAGAGAAAGAAGCAGCATTAGAAGATGGCGTATTACATAAAACACGATTGGCCTTATCAAGAGAAGAGGGCTCTCATAAAGTGAGTATAGATATGGTTAATTTTAATATTGAAACTTTAGTAAAAGAAAAACAATAACATATAATACCACCCAAATTATTTCTATATATATATAATAAATTTATTGAAAAAATCACTGTGATGGCACAGCTGACGAATGTTTGAGCCATTAGCGTATCGCGGGATCGAATCCCATGTAGAACTAATATTAAATATAGTTAAGTAGGTCTATAGATGTCGTTCTGTGTAAATCTACATGTTAATGAACAGATATAAGCTACGGCACAAGACTATGACCCTGACTTGTTGGATCATAATCAATTTACTCATTATAATATATTTTATTCAAACAATCAGAAATACGTCCAAGCTCTGTTAGAAGACGAAGGAGCAGAGATGACTCGACTACTAACCGAAGAACGTGGTCACTTCTACGTATGCGGCGATTGTAAAATGGCGGATGATGTTGAACAAAAGCTTAAAGAAATCATTCAGAAACATGGAGACATGACCGAAGAGGAAGCAAACGAATTTGTCGAAAGTTTGCGGGTAAGTTATGTTCAGTTTTATTTTTTCCTACTTCATTGAACGTATTTTCAAACTTGCTTCTAATATTCTTATATTTTAATCCAGCGGTCCCTGCTGTACGTTGTCTGTGAATGAATTTTTTGTATATACCTTGCTATGTTAGAATAAAATAAAAATTCCGACAGACCAAAAATACTCTGCAAGACTACGTTATTTTTTTAATTTATTATTGTGCAAAGTAATGCTGCCCAAAAATCTATACCGATATTTGTGCCCTTTATGTGTAAGCAACAGCTTTACAGTAGGCATAAAAAAGCACACGTACCTATATATCTTTATGTTATCTGATAGGCACTTGTTGATGTTTTTTTTTTTCTTATCTATGCAGAATGAAAACAGATACCACGAAGACATCTTCGGCATCACATTGCGAACTGCTGAAGTACATAGTGCATCCAGAGAAACGGCCAAGAAGACTCGCATAGAATCTCTCAAGTCTCAGAGTTCAACTGTCTCCTTAGTGTAGTTTAAGTTAAACATATTTATAGTATCTTATCCTGATTCAAACACGCAAGGAAATTCCGAGCATAGCCTTTTCCATTGCCCTTTGGGTGACTTTAACCCTTTCCATTGTGAGCGACTACATTTCTAAGCCATGTGCCACCACTGGCACCTTGGTAACATGCCCTGGTAATAGACTTTCGTCTTGAGATACTGTAGTATATAGGACTACAAAATACCACGCAACTTCCCAAATGATGTCCAGCCCAGCTGAGTTCGGCTGAATGAAGATATCCACAGGAGAACCATCGTAACCGCACATAACCTGAAGAATCGTCTAAAAGAACTTGGGTAGCAGTGGCCCAGACAGGTGGTCAATGAGGCCGAAAGTTTTTGAAGTGGCGACTGCGTACTGAAAGACGCAGCGTTGGCAGGCTTGGCCACGGGAATTCAATGGATGTGAGACGCACTGGACCGGACGTTGCGTTGATACATGGAGAGGTATATGTCCAACAGTGGACTTATCGTATCGACTTGACGTATCTGATGATAATATCAATGACTGAACCGATTACAAAGTTTTTGTTAAACTTTTGATTGAAATCTCAGGAAGGAGTTTGTGAAGAGAATTTGGAAAAATGCACGAGATCTTTAATAAAACTAATTTTATAAGACAATAATGAAGTAACGATGTCTCGCGGGTCAGATTTTGAGAAATAGATTTCTCATAGAACTTCTTTGATCGACTTGTTTGTATAGCATAGTTCTAATTTAGTGAAGCTAGTTTTATAGCTACTTATCGAAAGATAAAATTATTTCTGAATCCAATAAATATCTGTTACATTAAAATTGTTTTTTCTGCATTTGCCTGCTGTCTTCAGAAATAATATAAACTGTCAATTGTCAATTGTCATTTTGCTAGTACAATATTGGTGGAAGAATAAATAATAATACAGTGGACATATGTAGGTGTTATGTTTTGCATTTATTTACGTTGTAGCAAAAATAAAAAATAAAGCAAAAATAGAGAAACTTCATGATGAACATCTTTTATAAAGAAAATAAATTGTTTGTATAAGTAGTTTTTTAGATGTTTAAGTTAGTTATATAGCAACCAATTTCCCTTAAAAGAAATCTTAAGTTTATAAGGAAAAATAGGCATTAAAAGTCTACCTTTTACAAAAGTGTAAATTTTTTTATATTTTTTTTTTAACCGTTGCCTCTCTTCTTTTTATAGTACTTGGTTTATTTTTATTTTTTTATTTATTGGTCAATTTCAGGCTCTAAGTATTTTTTAATATTCCAAATATCACTTTCCAATAACGGTACACAATAAAAAGCAATAAAAAACAAAAAAATATAAAAAATAAAAGACATGCATTTAAATAGTTTGTTATTATTAAAACAATTCTTCTTAAAATAAATTTAACTAAGTTAGTTATTATAAATCATGTATAACCAAATTAGTTTTTTTTTTTTAATATTGTTTAATTGAGTCCAAAACCTAGGTATAATATCTTGTACATATTTCGCAATTTTTAACATTAAGATTAAAATCTAAATAGTTATAATACAAGCATAGATAAAGTTGCCTAAAATGAGAACGAACTAGACCAAAATTGGTCTAGTATTACAAGTTTTAACTAGCATTTAAGTTTGAATAAAGATGATTAAACTTAAAAAAAAAAACTGTTTATTTTTTTTTTTTCATAGCGCGAGCATTCTAGGTGGAGAGGATCATTCCTTACTGTCCTTACTATTTGTCATTTCATCAATTTATAGTCAATTTTATTAGGTTAACAGACGAAACGTGTGATCGTAGCTCTAGGTACATAATTATGTTACATATCAGTCACGTTAGTGGTTTTCAAGATGGACCAATACCTGGTGAGTGATGTGCAAGTTTGATGGATAACTGACGCAAAGGATGTGGCGACACTTGGGGAGGCTTAGTGGCTTATACATATATATATAACAGTGAACGACTTTCGGCTGAAATGATGATGTTAGTGGACCACTTGAATTCTCACATCCAAATCCTCATTACATGTGAATGCTCGTAGCTGAATGCTCCTAGCCGTATGCTCGTAGCCGAATGTTCGTAGCCGAATGTACGTAGCCGAATGTACATAGCCAAATGCTCGTAGCCAAATGCTCGTAGCCAAATGCTCGTAGCCAAATGCTCGTAGCCAAATGCTCGTAGCCAAATGCTCGTAGCCAAATGCTCGTAGCCGAATGCTCGTAGCCATATGCTTATTCCGTTTTTAATACTCAAAGCCGAATGCTTTTCATGCAAATGCTCGCGCTTTACTTGTCAAAGATAAAAGACACACATCAACTTCTTCTCCTCACGACATGGTCATAGATTTCTATCTGTGTATAGTTAGGGGAATAGACTCTTTGTTTCGTGGTATTCTGTCCTGGATCCTGTTGAGGGTCTGGGCATATGATCTTGTGGTCATGACGGTTTTGGAAAAGCAGTCCTCTGTCTGGATCCATAACGGGCTGGAATAGTAAAATAATAATTATTATTATAATCTTTATTGTACACCACATAAACAAAAAAAAAAACAGGACAAATATTTAAGAGAATAAGTGCACAATAATAATTAATTTTAAGTGACACTTTCAATAAATACGTTGTTTGACATATTAAGGCATACTTGACATGTGAATTTCTAAAAAATTATATAGACAAAATGTCGAATTAACGCCTTGGGCCTACTGTCCACGGACACGTAGCTTCATAGGAGGGATCCTCCCTTTTTCATTGTATAATATTATGTGAGACTTTTCATCCTTTTTCGCATATTATTAAGGGCTCTCCGAACTCGCGGTAGATATCTTTGTCAGCGGTAAGACCGCCGTTATACCCATAGATTTAATAAGTGGTTTCACTTTTTTTTGGTTTCCAAAACTTTTATCCTCCTCAGTATATTTGTGTGTACATAAATTGTAAAATAAATAAATAAATACTTCTATATTCTATGCTTTCACTCTCTTCAATAAATATACAAATCAGATGAGTACCTAAGCAGATTAAGGTCGATCCTGACACGATCTGAACGATTAATGACAGAATTTGATTGTTAGTTCTATTTTCATTGATAGAAGCGGTAAGTCACGTAAACGCAATTATCCTTCTGGAAGGTCTAACAAAGTAGGTCATATAACTAAAATCAAGTTTTCATAACCTAACTCGGCCTGACTTTAGTGATTACGACTTTTGTCTCTCTCATTTTACGCATCTTGCTACTTCTGTTATTATTCCAAATTAAATGACAATCAGCGAGCAATGGAAAATTTGAAAAATTCTCATAATCAAAATCACAGAACGCATACAAAAACTAAGTAAGTACACTCAACTGCCACACTAAAATAGACTAAAGTTAGGGGAAAGTTACCACTAATTAGATCCCCAACCGTCGACGCGGTAAGCCAAGACGAAAATGGCGTGTCGAATTGGAGTTCTACTTTAAAGATTACGCGAAAGAAGAAAGAAAAAAGAAGAAGGAGAAGAGAAAAAGGGAAAAAGGAAGTAAGAATGAAAGGAAAGCATTTACCCTGCAGAAGGACAAAACAGGCTCATCTATACTAATATTATAAAGAGGGGAAAAAAATATTTTTGTGTGTGTGTGTTTGTAATGAAAAAACTTAACTAAAAAAATAAATTTAGGCTTTTTTATTTTATTTTTATGAAAACGTTGCCCACACTAAACGTTGCCGCACTTGCACGCTACTAGGGTATACCTGACACGGCGCGCGCTGTTCCCGCGCGCCTCAAGAAGTTGTCAGCAATAGCAGGGGCCCAGCCGGGTCGAAACCTACTGGGGCCAGGGTTATCCGAAAGGGCGCTTGAGCCCCGGTATGAAGGCTTGAAGGAACGAGATGCGTTTTTTAGTCAGTAAGAGTCTGACACTATCTCCCGCTCCACCCAAGAGCGGGGGTTGTCATAGGACAGGTTTGCCTGTACAGTTGAGTTATACAGGTAATCCGGACCGTGTATGTTGCACAACTTTGCAGGTACGTATAACTGTCAGGTAAGTTTGTGTGGAAAACTTACCTGACAGTTATACGTGCGTACGTTATACCACTCTAGCGTGTATGGCTACCTTTAGAATAATTTCAATACCGCAGGTAACTTCGCAAACACGAAAACTCACTTACACAGACTTGAAAGAATGTATATATAGGCCGTAGAAATATTTCCCCGATATGGGAATCGAACACGCTGCAAGTAGCACCATCAAATAAATTATAAAGTGTGCATCCATTTCTTTTAGGTAGGTACATAAGTAAAGTATATATTCAAAGCTATACGACTTTTTTCTTTCGTAACTAATAAGATTCTATAAACCATTCAAGCGCCTTTCGTTATTTTTATATTATTAAATATTGAGTTTACCACTTGCTATTGAAATTTTATCTACGACCTTAGGGATTTTTAAGTCAAGAGTGAAAAGGTTACTTCTAGGCAAGCGTGCTCCATCGTGGACAACATCATCACTTACCATCACAGGCCTGTTGGTCTAATGGTTAGTAACCCTGACTGCTATGCCGGAGGTCGTGGGTTCGATTCCCACCCAGGACAAATGTTTGTGTGATGAACACGATCATTTGTTCTGTGTCTGGGTGTAATTTTATCTAAAATATGTATGTATTTAGAAATATATAAGTATGTTTATCAGTTGTCTAGTACCCATAACACAAGCTCTGCTTAGCTTGGGACTAGACGGCGTTGTGTGATAATCGTGGAATAATATTATTATTATTACCATCAGGTGAGATAATGGTCCAACGCGAGCCTGTCAATAATAATAAAAAATAATAATAAGTATTTTGTTTGATGCACCCCTTTCCTCGCAATTGCAAACTTTTTTTCAAGAATGCGATCAATAGGCTCTTAAATAAATTAAACTTCATAATGAGTAAAGGGCGACTTTGAACGAGTTTAACAAAGCTATTAGCAGTTAAATTTTCTTGGCGATTTTTTTTTTCGCACAATTTCTTTTTTAATATATCTGTAGAATTTTAGTTGTCACATAAAATGTAAGAATCGAATCGAATTTTTATAAATAATTGTGTTTAATTTGATATAACTTAGGCTTTGTTTCATCACAATCGGTTAACTATATCGAAAAACATGTCAGCTAGTGAATGAATACCTAAAATTTTAAACTTGCTGTTTATGTTATAAGCATAAAATAACATATCGAAAGTGTTCTTCGAAGGCTTAGTCCTTATAGTAGAAATTTGATTAGAAATCATTCGAGGGATATGAAATATGAATGAGTTTTAATTTATTTACCATGAACTAACTCGCACTTTTCAAATAAAAAATAAACCTTTGACTATCATTTAACACTAAATAAAAATAAAATCTCTTGATGATGATGATGATGATGATTAAAATCTCATGAACTAACTAAAAGGACCTAATCTAAAGGATAGCGTCGAAAAACTGCCTGCGCATCGCTTACATCTGATGGATTGTGGACAAAGTTATCTCAAAACTCTGAATCCATTTAAATACAAGAAGCTGCCCTGAACCAGGAACTAACTGTAATTTGACCGGAGAAGACAGATAAAATCCCAAACTAGATTGTAATATCCATTCTCGTTTTTGTAAGTTAAGTTTTCGGCCACACTGGAAACGCGGGTGCAAGGCGGGCATGGCGCGGCTATCTCAATGAACTTCATTTAGATGTCCACAGAGGGCACGCGGGCGCGGGAAGCGGTGCGGGTTGCTCAACGTGGAACGCGCGCAGGCAACTCTTGCCTTAACTCGTTCAAATTAGTGACCACAGTGAGTGCGCGGGCAGCGAGCGGAGTTCCTGTCCCTGCACCGCTCCCCGCACTGCGCTGCTAATGTGGCCAAGTAACACGCGCGCGTTTCCGCTCTCGCACCGCTCCAATATGACCGAGTCATGTCAATACCGTTCACATACAATCTCCTGCTAAAGCACAAGTTTACAAACTATGCAAATATTCGCGTTAGCTCGACGGTTAGAGGATATCGAAATTGTTTGTCGAATAATCTCCCAGTTTCGAGGTAGACTCGACTGGTGACTTTCGTACGTGGCGACAACGACCTGTCGCCGCGGTTTAGTGGAAATACTTGAAATAAACGAGCGGTGTTAACGTTAAATCAAGAATAGTTTGGTTTTGTTTAGAAAACTTAAAGCTTAGAGCATCTTTAATTCAATCGCTAGACAGTTAAAATCTACCACAAAGATGTATTTTTTTAAATAACCCTTGGCTACATTTTTCATAATCGCTGAGATAAATGTCTACCACTATAGAGTCATCATCATCATCTTCCTGCCCTAGTCCCGTTTTATTTGGGGTCGGCGCAACACGTTTTTTTCTTCCATTCTGTCCTGTCACTCTACCACTATAGAGTCCTATTTGAAAATTCTAGTTTCCTTAGCGTCTTTAAAGTCTCCATCTATCTACACCACACGTCCTGCGGTAAGCCTTTCACAACGTGTACCAATGACCTGATGAGGGTCACGAGAATATAATGGACGCGAGATGCACAAGACTAGGCTTTGCAGTGACACTTAGCAGCGTTGGTAGGCCTCCCACAAGGTGGACCAATGAGCTGGTGAGGGGCGCGGGAATCCGATGGATGCGAGATGCACAGGACTGGTCATTATGGCGCCACTTGGAGAGGCCTATGTCCAACAGTGACGTTTTTCGGCTGAAATGATGATTATGAGTGACAGTTAGGGATGCCCTATGTCTAACAATGGATGTCTTTCGGCTGAATGATGATGATCTTCCTACAATTTTATTTTACGCATAAAAAATTGGATTTCCTTTATCGTATCATCCTCTTCAAAGAAACTTTGCCCTACATTGCTGAGGTCGGCTTAAAGTCTAGACGAATGCAGCTGCAGTATTTCACATACAGTCATTGCCTATCTGACGTGCACTGCCCCGTTATTGTATTACATATTTTAGCTGCCTTGTTGATCTCATGGTAACAAGCGTGATTGTTAAGCCTGGGTTCAATTTCTGAGTCGGACAAAAAGTTCACCCAATTGTACTTCTTTTTCTTATAAGATTTAGTTAATAGCAGCAGCAGAAGTTGATAGTTGGTATAAACTAGTGTCACCTCTGTGTCTTGGAAAATACGTTAAGCCATTGGTCCTGTGTTTAATCTCTCCTGTCGAATTGGATTGCCGTCCCATAGGACTCCCTCTGTTACGGAAGGGACAACTTCGTGCTGCCATGTCGTTTCATAGTTTTGTATGTAAACTGTAAGTAAACTTAGCGTATAATGATGAAAACGCGTCTATGAAGCTATGCGTCCATGGACAGTGGGTCTAAAACAACAAAAAGTGTTTTCGCACACACTTGTGCAATGCAATACCCCTTGCAGTATTTGATCCATCTCATGTGACTGGCCACCTTTATGGCCGCCAATCTTAACAGAGATCGATTCCGTTAGGAGAATTATCATATTTCTATATTACTTGAAGCCAAGTACCAAACTTTCTGTCTTCTGACTCCTCCTAAAGACTGCCAAAGATTTACTGAAACGACCCTTAACCTTTCAGATACAGTCAATTTGAGACAATAGTAAGACAATAGATGCGCGAACAGTTTCGCTTGGGTTTATACCTTATAATTTCTGCTGATATTACTCCTAACGGTTCCATGTCGCCAGTGGTAGTAGCCAAGATCATTGTCTCTTGGCCACAGAGTCTTGCCGTACTTGAAGAACGGAGCCCAGTTCTCTGAGAGAAGCCTGTGGGCGTAGTCTATGTATCCTGAAATCTCGAAGCCACCTTTCGTGAAGTGTCGGATGAAGATTATAGACTGAGGAAGAAAACAAATCAATTAAATTGTACCCAATTTACAATTCTATGACAGTCAGTATCAGCCAGGGTATGAAAAGCGCTTCAAAACCCAAGATTTCATATCTTTTCTTCACATTTTTTTTTAAATAATATTTAACACTATTTCACCTGTTAGTGTGCTATAACATAGCCCACGATTAAGCATGCTTGTGACGCTCTGGACTACCTTCTGATTATAGTTATTAGGAAATATAGATTCCATCAGCAAAATTCACTCCTCAGCTTTATGCATACTCAAGGATATCCTCCACGGTGTCATTTTGCAACAATTCAGTAGCGATACAATCGCGAAGCAATTGCGATACAGTAGCGGTGCTGACGCAAGCCTTATACCTACACGCCCACGTTACCATGATTGACTGCATCGATGTAGACGCGATGCAGCATCAATACAGCATTGTGCTGCAGTGACCACTTGTGAACACCTGTAGATACTGTTTTTGGATTCGTTTGCACGTTGTAAATGCGACAAATGGCCAAAAGTAGCGATGCAGTGGCATGTTTTTGCAAAGCGCTACAGAATCGAAGCAAATAGTCATCGGTGGCGAAAATAATATGATGTGCGTTGGTAGGTAGGATATCCACCATTTATATTTTTTTATATTAGACTTTTGATGCGTGTCAATAATCTGGAGCATAACGTGGCTATTTCGTGGGTTTTTGTCAGTAAAAGTGTTTTTCTTAAAGGGAGTAGAGAGTTACTCTTTAAGGAAAACATCGTGAAGGAACCGGTATGTCCTAGTACCAAAAATTCGAAGCCGTGTGACATCTAACAACCCGCACTGGGCTCGCGTGCTGAATTACGACCCATTCCCTCTCCTAGAGAGGAGGCCTGAGTCCTAACAGTGAGCACATTAAGACTGATTTATACTATGCTGTATTCCCTTTTGCTCCACCTAGAGCAGGCGGAGTCCTTTGATTATTTCAACGTAAAAAAGTGACCGAATCATTTATACGGTAGGTCCGTAGTTTAGTGAGACTGAGAGAAGATAGCGCATTACAGTCTTCCCAGTTTTCCCATGTTTTGATGGTGATAACGAGGTTTCCTCCTGGGTTTTTGTTTCTGTGTACCTTTTAAAGGTTCTTTCCATAAACAAAGATAAAAGACCTGTAGTCTTATCCAACTGGATTACCTTACCTGTAGAATCCCGACCCTGTTGGCTCGTTCCCTCACAGCCAGTTCCCTGTTAAAAGAATCCTGCAGGTCTGCCCCTTCACTGACCAGCACATAAGGCTTTGATTTAGGGAAGACAATATCGTGGATGACACTGCGTCGGACGTAGAAGTCTTTTTCCAATAGTGTGTCGCCATAAGCTCTGGAAATTAGGATATAGTTAATATGTGATCACTATATTTTTGGACTTATTGCATACGATGGTGCTTTTGTGCGTTTTCAGGGGTTTCATATTTATATTGAAGGCTATGGGAGTTTTAAATATCGTGCGAATTTCATCACGCATGCAGTTTTACCAGGATGCAGGAAATGTTACGCAGCGTTAGACACGCTTGCCTACGATATAGTTTTCTGCGGGCTACTATGCATAACGGACTGTTGAAATGGTTGTGGTTGTGTACCGTGGACGACAAACGGGCGGTGGCCTCGCATGGTATTGCTGTCCAGAACACAAATCACCGGGCCATCCAGGCGACTGAGGGGTTGTTTCGCACTTGCACCTAGTTGTTTGCTGGCACCTGCAGTGACCTGTGTTGTACTTAGTGTCGATGGTGTCTAATTGGTGAGCTTTTTAAATGTTTATGGAAAAAATATAACATGCTGTAAAAACTTGGAATCCATTCAGTTACTAACTTTAATCAGGTTTTGCATAAACTAAAAATAATGCTGTATATAGATTAGTCAGTTGAAAGTAAACACCTGTATCCAAGTGCAGCAATAGTTCTGGCAGAAATGATACTCCTCAAATTCCTGAGATCAGCAATTTCAATGAGTGAATCTAAATAGTCCTCCCAAGTCTCGAAACCAAGCAACTTTCTGTCGGCTTCAACCCCCGGTGGGTATTCGTTTTTCTTTTCTGCCATCGCCATTTTTACCAATTATGTTAAAATTGCTAGAAAAGAAACCTTAGATGAACATTAAAAATAAAAATTTTATGTAAATAAATCGGTATCAGATTTTTGACAGGTCCAAAACTTGTGACGGCTGTCGGCCATAATGATGTGAACAGTTTTTTTTTTAATAATTTACGTGTTTCATGATCAGGTTTATTGTGTTTTGGCAAAAAAGTTTTTTTTACAAAAGAAATAAATTTATTAAGATTTGTTTCACAAATTCCAGCCTAGCACACAGTCAAATAGGCTAGACGACTGTCTAGCCTCTTTGACTGCTCCATATAAAATACTAGCTTTTGCCCGCAGCTTCGCCTGCGTACATAAAATATAGCCTATGTCACTCAGGAATATAGCAGCTTTCTATTGGTGAAAAAAACGGCCCGGCACGAGATGTCGCAGCCGCCGATTGCCTCCACGATGACATGGCGGTGCGCCGCCCAAGCGGGGCACTCCTCCACCGTGTGCTCCACATTTAGCATTCGGACCAATACTTCCAGAGATTACCTCCTACAAACAAAAAAACAAAAAATTAACTTTACCACTTTTTTATATTATAGTATAGATTGTTATTCAGTTCAGGCTAGAGCTTCCAGTCCAAACTGATTGACCCCCAAAATGGTTCCAATAAGACAAATATGGTCCCCCATATTAACCACATTGGTTTTCACAGTCAGGTTTTTTTACGTAGGAAATAGAATAGAAAAAACTTTAGTTTACACCAAAAAGTACCATGACATAAACATAAACTTAAATCTATGGGTACAATGGCGGTCATATCGCTGACAGCGATTTCTATATACCAGACAACCTGGAACTGAAATGATCAAATAACTTCTCCCGTTCTAGGTTAAGCATGAAGGAGAGTCAGATTTTAACTGAATAAAACCCACCTGTGATCCTTCAGTTACTCTTTGTGGTCCAAGACCACGGTAACTCTTTCGAGAAATCCCAAGGCCCTAACAGCGGCCAGAACAAAATACGATAACAACGAAATCTTAACAAAACTTTAGATAAAAATCAGACAATAGGTACAGCCTCGGTACATTTTCATGAAAACCAAATTCGACCGTTTCACCACAAAAGAGAGATAGGCACAGAAGTCAATCTACATACAAAGTGCGTTTGAGCAACGCACACATGGACACCTCTCACGGATATAATATCTCGGACCGGATGGGACTAGTGCGAACGCGAGTGCCACCCGCTTGAGATTCACGACAGTGAACTTTTTTTTTGCAAAAATAGAGCAACAATAAGAAAGATATTGTAATTATTCAGTAGACGGTGAATTATAATTTTTTAAGCTACCATTGGTTTCAGAGAGGTAAGTCGGTAGGTACTTATTTACTTGTTATTTCGTTTTAAGGAAGGTAGGTAATTTAAGTACGTAAGCGCCCAAGACAAACGCTGTAGATGGCGCGAATGTAGGTTTTTAAGGTCGTGGCTTAAGTGTGTAATAGTCCCTTACGAGCAGCGTGGTATAGATTTTGTCGGGATCGCACGTTTCACGCTCATGCTATGACCATGAGTGAACATCAAGTGCCGATCGGCGATGCGCAATGTTTTGTCATTCGTTTTTTAGTGTTGGAAGGCGTTAAAGACGGTCGTGAAATCGTTGAGAATTATCCGAACGATCGTCGACCGCGAACCAGCATCACACCGGACACCACTCACTCGCATAGAACATTTCTTTTTTGACGACCGTAAGATGAATGTTCGAGACATTTCGGCTGAACTCGGTATCGTTATTGGTAATGTAAAGTCTATCATCTGCTTATTGCTTTTAACGGAGGAGCATTCCAGCAGGAAGTGCGATTTTTCTGAAGGATAACGTGAGCCCTCATACCGCGCGTGTCACGCACGATACAATATCGAAATTGGAGTGTGAGGTACTGAAACACCCCCCCCCCCCCCCACTGACTGACTATATATATTTATAATATATAAAGTATGTGTGTATTTATGTATGTAGGTATACTTATTTAAGAATTATTATTTTTTTTCATAATATTTCTAATTTTAAAATTGTACACTGTACCCTACCCTCTATTGTCATCTCTTTCTATCGCTCAATGGTTTGCTGGAAGAAAACTCAACTTTGAGTTAAGCCCGCCTATGAACATGAACGTTGTTATCCATTTATTTTGTGTTGTTATAGTGTACAATAAAGAATTAAAGAATTAACGGTAAAGGAGTTCGTGCGCACATGGTTATCCGAGTTACCGGAATAGGAATTCTTCGACACCGACATCAAAAAGCTTCCGGAAAGGTGGATAAAATGCGTAACTAGTGAGGGTACGAAAAACTGAAAAATTTTGTAAATTTTTTCAGTTGTAAATAAACGTGTCAAAGCATTTGTCTCGATCATATTTGAACCGCCCTCGTACTTGAGATTGACTTCTGGACCTACCTGTCTTGTGGTTCCACTTACAACTCACACAAAGTTAGGACAGGCCTGGTTCAAAATCAATGCTTAAAAGGCCCGCTACGGTACTTAATATTAATGCTCAAGACAGCATTCGATTCATATTACATTTTGATTGTGTCTCAGGGTATCCCTTTGCTATTTATTTAAATATTAATATGTATCTTTATATTCCTGTTTCTGTACGCTCTTTGTTATGTAAATATTTCTAGATTATTTACTTATTTATGTTTCACGTTGGTTTTTGCCTAGTGGTACTGTATTCTATATGTATTTATTATTCTTCTAGTAGGTATAAGTTTTTTTTTTTGTGTTGGGATTCTCATAATCGTATTTTTTTCCCCCAGCTATAAGGTGAAACGAGAGAACTTTTCGAACTATTACTGAATAAAGCCCAACCTGTGTCCTTTAGTTGCCTTTTGCGTTATAGGGCCACGGCCTTAGGAGGTATGGTCTGAAGCGAGTGGGAATGGATGGCAGTCACCTCCTTCTACAAAGCAGTGATACTAGCGAAGGAGACGGCTGCAAGCGTGAGAGAGCGAATATCCTCAGGTTCCGAACGCCGGGACCCCGACCCCGACTACCAGCCGCCATAGGCGCGGACTTGCGGACGATGAGTAATGGTTAGCTCGCCGGCCGGCCGCCCTGTAAAATAAATGTAACGCTAACTTAAGAATGAGCGGACCAATTGAATGAACTGTTTCAAACTATTTGTTGAAGTCTGAGAATGGTTCATGTGTTTTTTCACCCATAGATAGCTGCTTTATTCCTGAGTGGCATAGGCTATGTTTTATGTACGTAGACGAAGCTGCGAGCAAAGCCTAGTTGATCTATATTTTGGAGCGCAGTACAGTGATATGAACGATCGCTATCAAATATTTGTAAAACCATAATAATATGGTTATGTAATTCAAAGATATTATATATTTTGAAAGCCAATTACTGGATTCCAAATTTAAATTTTCCATAGAAAATTTTGAATTAAGAACCATCTAGGGTTAGCCGAAAGGGCGTTCGAGCCCCGGTACAAGGCTTGAAGGAACGGGATGGGGTTTTTAGTCAGTAAGAGTCTGACACTATCTCCCGCTCTGCCCAAGAGCGGGGGTTGTCATTGGATGATTTTTCCCATCGGAAAAAAAAGCTACTCAGTGTTTAAACTGATCAGAATATGTTTTTTTTTTCATAATAATTAAATGGCTGTGTGCTATTTAGTCTCCTCACCATCCTAATATATAAATATACCAAGTGGTGATTATTATATAAGCACAGAGAATGACATCATCACACAACGCTGTTTAGGATTATTGTGACAAACGAATGTGCTCTGCCATCAAATATTTGATGGAATTCATCCATCATGCGGCTTCCCGTAGTTTATGTTTGTTTTACTATCAAATTGCTTGGTTTCTTCGCCCTAATGATGTAGAGTATTTCTGGAATAAGATATACCTACTCTAGTTGTTAAAAAAAGTCTATTAATTATATTTAGGAATTTAGTGGTATTAATTAAACATAGATAGAACAAGAAAAATAAAAAACCAAATTAATTAATACTATTTATAACTCTTACCTAAAATATGGCTTTGTGTGTGAGGGTCAAGAGCTCTTCAATGACCATCCAATTTTAAAACTTTACTTTTGAAAAACGTTTATTGGGTATACACAAAAAAAAACTCAAAATGAGTACCTACAACCTGGCCTTCAAGGATTGGCAAGATGTAGCTATGGCCAAAAAAATTGGAAGAACGGAATGGAGGCCTTGTAGTGAATACAATAGTTCAAAATGAGTACAACCTAGTATTAAAGGATTGACAAGATGTAGCTATAGCCAGAAAAAAGTGAAAGAATGGAAAGGAGGTCTTCTAGTGGATATAATAGTTCAAAAACAGTTCAAAATGGGTATAACCTGGTCTCAAAGGATTCACAAGATATGGCCAGAAAAAAGTGGAAGAATGGAAGAGACTGGAAGAAAAGATTTTGCCTTATAGTGGAATAATTAGAAATGTCTTACAAAAAAAAATCCTTACATTTCAATCAAATTCTGTAAAAACCTCATTACCATAAACGAAAACGTTATCCTAGTATCGTCGACCTAAATTATTACATGTATCCGGAATATCGAATAAATTCTGCAAACATGACGCCGAATTTCGAGTGGAATTAAGCAAATCGGTTTAAAAGGATGTTTGGAAGGTAATTTTTCTCGAGTGGCAACACTGGCGATGTAAGTGGTGACGGCAATCGGATTTGGAGTATGTTTTTTAGAGTTCCATGCTTAAAGATTATAATAATTAAACTATGAAGCCGTACTCCAATGCTTGTCTGTGGGAGCACCGCTGCGGTCCCCCGAGTCACTGCCTTCACAAATTATGCAAGATGGAAATTCTGGCCACCGCAGGCGCGGGTTTGCGGATGGCGAGCAATGGTCAGCTCGCTGTCCGACCGTCCGGTAATTGTCCGGACCGAGCCCATGTCTTCGACGGCGCGCACTGTTCCCGCACGCCTCAAGGAGTTGTCAGAAACCGTAGGGGCCCAGCTGGGTCGAAGCCTACTAGGGCCAGGGTCTATTTAGAAAAGGGAGGTATCGGCCCCGGTATGAAAGGCAAGAAGAATCAGGGTGGGTTATTTAGTCAGCAAGAGTCTGACACTATCTCCTGTTCCACCCAAGGGCGACCGGGATGTCATCTGGATGATTATTAACCCCGAAAAAAAATATTAAATATTGGTAAGTATAGAATATTCGCAAAATACTCTTACCCACTCTCTCATTGAATAGAGTAAATATATCTGTCTAGTTTACTCTGTGCAAGTTTGAAGTAAATAGATACAAGTTTAATAAGCGTTTTAATTTCTAAATATAAAGCAGAGGCATTGGTCAAGGGACCCGGACCGCGGCTCCACATTTCAGTTGATAACAGGACCGTTAATAAGACTCCGCTGTCATGGTATGGCCTGCTGTGTGATGGTAAGCGGTGATGTGGCCGACGATGGGGCACGCTTGCCTAGAAGTAACCTATTCACTCTTCACTTAAAGACCTCTAGGTTGTAGCTATCAGGAAACACACACTCCGGCAGGGGTTTTCACAGAAGATGTATTTCTGATGCCGCATATCAACAAATACTAAAAAAATAGAATAAAATAAATATTTAAAGGGACTCCCATACAACAAACGTGATTTTTTTTGCTACATACGGAACTCTTCGTGCACGAGTACCATTCGCACTTAGCCAGATTTTTTTTAAAATTTCTGTTGAAATGGTAAAGGTCTTTCTTCGTATAAGGCATATTAAGAAGGACAAGGTAATGTGGGTATGTAAACCAATTAAAATATTTAAAGCTTCCTAAGAAGCTACTTAAATCTGCCTCAAAAGCTGTATGCTACAAATACTTGATTTTAGGGAATTAATTTAGAAAGGTTTCAGTCAATATTTGAAACTGTAGTCTCAGTGTCGTAACTATATCTTAGGCCCATGGCAAAATCATTGGATGGGGCCCCCTACAACTTTTCAAGATGTAATTTGATTTGAATAAATCACTGAAGTACTGGCATAAAACGAATCTTTATTATTATAAATAAACTAACTTTTGCCCGCGGCTTCGCTCCCGCTCTTCCCTACTTCAGCCTACTATACCCTACTCTACCTTACTATACCCTAATCTACCCTACTCTACCCTACCCTACTCTATCCTACTCTACCCTACTCTACCCAACCACACTCTACTCTACTCTACCCTACCCTACTCTACCCTACTCTACCCTACTCTACCCTACTCTACCCTACCCTACTCTACTCTACCCTACTCTATCCTACTCTACCCTACTCTACCCAACCACACTCTACTCTACCCTACTCTACTCTACCCTACCCTACTCTACCCTACTCTACTCTACCCTACCCTACCCTACTCTACTCTACCCTACTATACACTACTCTACCCTACCCTACTTTACTCTACTCTACACTAAAAAAAAAAAAAAAGTATCCTATGTCCTGGTTTTAAGCTACCTCCCCACCAATTTTCAGCCAAATCGGTTCAGCCGTTCTTGAGTTATAAATAGTGTAACTAACACGACTTTCTTTTATATATATAGATTGCCAGTTCTTTAATATACGAAGGCTTTTCTGTTTCGTCTCTGAAGGTGGACGTTCTAATGGCGGTACTATAGAGTGACTAGCTGGTAAAATGCCACGGAAAACTGGTCCTTTTCTTGTGAATGTGTTTAATAAACCTTAATAATTTATTTGATTTTGTCTTTAGGTACCTACTTACTTGTGTGTAATTTAATTGAATTTATATACCCTAATAAAATCTAAGGTTACTTCTTTTTTAGTCTCTCAGATCGGGGGCCCCACCAGGCCAGGAGCCCTTGGCATTTTGCCAGCCTTGCCATCCTATAATTACGCCACTGTGTAGTCTACTATATTCTATTGATTGGAAGTAGAAGTTGAAATTGTAAAGACCGGAGATAGTGAAAAGGCGTAAGATCGATAAGCTGCAGGATTAATTCTAATCAAATTACTATTTTACACTAATTTATCACAAGGCTTAAGGTATACATTTATTTAACTGGCCTGTTGGTCTAGTGGTTAGTGACACTGACTGCTATGCCGGAGGTCATGGGTTCGATCCCCATCCAGGAAAAATGTTTGTGTGATGAGCATGATCATTTGTTCTGTGTCTGGGTGTAAATTTATCAACATTAAATATGTATTTAGAAATACATAAGTATGTTTATCGGTTGTCTAGTACTCGTAACACAAGCTCTGCTTAGTTTGAGACTAGACGACTTTGTGTGATAGTTGTGAAATATTGTATTTTCTATTAATTTTTTAACACATTTTTATTTATTTATTCTTGTTTTAATAAAGAACTTAGACAACCAAATTGTCTATGGTTCAAGTCAGTTAGGCCTGGTCTACACTTGACGTTAAGGCAACTAATTTTTATTATGTTTTTCTAATTTGTAATTATTTGTGTGTCTGTACGGGCAGAATAAACATATTTTCTTTCTTTCTTTCTTTTCTTCTTATATTATATTACATTTTTAAATATTTTTTACAAAATGATATAAAAAAGGTAAAATTATTATTATTATTATACACAAGTTAGAGAGTAAGGTTTGCCTGCACAGTTTTACCTGTCAGGTAAGCTTGTGTGGAAACCTGCACAGTTGTGCAACATACACGCTCCGGATTACCTGTAAAACCCAACTGTACAGGCAAACCTATCAGGTACACCCTAGCATGGGCACGCCACAATCATGGCGGTAAGTCCCCTCTTTGAGGCGTGGCTGGAAAGGCCTCACGGCGTCCTTACCTTCCGCATGACGCAGGTCCTCACCGGACATGGTTCGTTCGGGAGTTTCCTACACCGGATTCATGCGGAAGTGACGCCCGGGTGTCGCCACTGTGCGTAACGCCCGGAGGACACGGTGGAGCACACAGTCGAGGTGTGCCCTGCTTGGGCGGAGCATCGCCGTGCCCTCGTGGGGGCGATCGGCGGCGGAGACCTCTCGCGCCGGGCCTTGGTTGAGGCCATGGTCCGGAGCGAGGAGGAGTGGCAGGCGGTCGCCGACTTCTGCGAAGCAGTAATGCTTGCAAAGGAGGAGGCCGAACGCATCAGGCAACGGCGTTATCGCCGCCGCCGTCGCCGGGATTCTGATCCCGATTTCCGGCCAACGTAGACGCGGGCTTGCGGACAGTGAGCAATGGGTAGCTCGCTGTCCGGCCGTCCGGTAACCGTCCGGACCAAGCCCAAGTCGTCGACGGCGCGCACTGTTCCCGCGCGCCTCAAGGAGTTGTCAGCAACAGCAGGGACCCAGCCGGGTCGAAGCCTACTGGGGCCAGGGTTATCCGAAAGGGCGCTCGAGCCCCGGTATGAAGGCTAGAAGGAACGGGGTGGGTCTTTTAGTCAGTAAGAGTCTGACACTATCTCCCGCTCCGCCCAAGGGCGGGGGATGTCAATGCATGATTTTTCCCACCATAAAAAAAAAGGTACACCCTAGCATGTACGGCTACCTTTGCAGTCTCCCAAATGGCGATAGAAAAAGCTATGCTTGGAGTTTGCTTGCGTGATCGCATCAAGGATGAAGATATCCGCAGGAGAACCAAGGTTACCGGCATAGCTCGAAGAATCGTCAAACTTAATGATAGTGGACAGGGCACATTGCTCGTAGAACGCATGGTCAACGGGCCCAAAAGATTCTAGAGTGAAGACGTACAATGGAAGACGCGCGATGGAAGGCCTCTCATACGGTGAACTGATGAACTGGTCTGAGTCGCGGGAATGCGATGGATGCTAGACATATGACTATGTCCAACAGTGGACGTCTTTCGGCTGATATGATGATGATCATGATGAAGTTTAAAAGCTTATCTCAAAGCCACCTTTTCATTAGATGTATTCCTACCCTAAAAAAATATTATATTAATGTAAAATAAATAAATAATTTATAATCAAACTTCACATCAATTATTTTTCCAAAAACACGTTTTTTTTTTGTTAACTTGTTTGAAAAGTAAAGCCTGATCGCAACATAGTGAAGGTACTACTTCAGCACTATGCATTACTTGCACGTATTTCGATTTTCTGACTTGAGCCTGCGTTTCAATCTAAGCTGAACCTATATTATTTTGTTACAAAGCGTTCGGTTTATTATAGACTGGCTTTTGCCCGCGACTTCGTCCGCGGACATAAAATATAGCTATGTCACTCAAGAATAAAGCAGCTTTCTATCGGTGAAAAAATTTTTGCAATCGGACCAGTAGGTACTTCCAGAGATTACCTCCAACAAACAAAAAAAAAACTTTGCCTCTTTTAGAATTCATGTAGTTATAGTAAGATTAATTATCTGAAGCTTAATTAAGATGGATAGAATATAGAATTGCTTTTTTTTTTGTTCTTTAGGACTTTTATTATTATATTGCCTATATAATGACAGTTAAGTGTTTTTTTGTTAACAAGCACTTTACATATTTAAAAAAAATTACATTAACTGAAAAATATAAAGTAATGCAAAAATATGCATGAATCATTTTAACTAATGCATTGATAACACACATTTATGTATAACTTTTACTAGCTTTTGCCCGCGTACCTTCATAAAACATAGCACAGTGAAAAAAAATGTTGGCAATCGGACCAATACTTTCAGAGATTACATCAAAAAAAAACAAAACACAAACTTTACCTAGTGTACAGCAGTTTAGCATTTGCGAACTTTCGCGCATACCACACTCTTCTCGCACACGCACGACGTCATTTGGTTCCTAAAACACGTTACTGCGCAGCCTTCTGCGCAAACTTCACGCCCGCCATCATTCGTGAATCGTACTATAGATTACTATCTTATCTTCTTATTCACTTAATACCCACATGTAGATATAATTTATATAATATTTAATAAAAAAAATAAACTGGGCAAGTGCGAGTCGGACTCGCGCACTGAGAGTTCCGCGCAAACTACAATTCCCGAGTGGAGTCTCGAAGATTTTTCGCAATAGCAATTTTTATTTTTTGTGACGTAAGTAGCAACAAAACTGTTTTCAGATTTATTCGTATACCTGTGCTAAAAGACCTTGCACACAGACCTTAAACACAGATTTTTATAAAAAACGATACCAAAGACCCCTCGAAAGAGAACTATTGAGCAGTTTAAGCCAATGTGAAAGAAAAAAGATCGAATTGTAGATTCATCCTTATTTGAGTCAAATAATGTAGGTAATATTCTGTAGGAAAATTTAAGTGCACTTTACTGGGTCCTCCCGTTATACAAGATGCGATTTGAAAAGGTGCTTCAGTGCACAAGTTAAATTTTCATCTCATTGAAGTACCTACTTCATAGTAGGTTTAGCTAGAACCTAAGTGAGTAGGTACTTCTGTAATTACCTCAATATATAAAGGCGTACGGCGACACTTACGTTGCTGAAACCTCTACGGTTCAGACTAAGCGTTTCGCCTCATCGTTTATACCGAAAGACTAGAACAATTTGCCTGCTGCGGTCTTCCCATCCACCATCATAACTGCTTACCATCAGGCGGGATCGCAGTTAATATCAGATAAAAAACAATTTATGAAGGCATTAAAAAGTAGTGCAATTTTCTTATAAAAATAAAGAACAAGTTTCCAATCCCTCTCACTCAGGACCATGATTTAAACCTTGCGGACGAGAGATTTCATCGCAGCAAATCGCCTCCACAGGACGTTATATTCCCTAGCAACCCCATCACGTATTTTGCTGTTTCTAAATTTATAACAATTGTACGTAATTTGTACCCAATTTGTACTTACTTAAAAAAAAATTGTACGTTAACGGGTTACCAGGTACAATCAATTGAAATTGGGGTTGCTGTAGAGCATCTCCCCAGCAACCCCAAATAAAATTCGAAATAATTTTACCTAGACACTTATTATTATGTAAAAAAGTGGTTGTTAAAAATTGTACTCTTATTTATACCACTGGATTTGCCAGCTATGGCTACAGGTTGCTGGGGAGCATAACGTTCCACAAGTACCTAAGCTTTGCTTAACCTTCAAAATCGACCTGTGGCTCCTTCAGAAAGACAAGAATGAAACAAGAAAAGTGTAGAAATGCAATGAAAAAAGATCAAGAAAAGGTGGTATATTTCAAAATAAAAATGAACATTGGAATGAATAATATTAATAGAAACGTGGATACGGAACCAGGACAAGCCAGAACATTAGCATTCCTCGGGAGTCCACTGAATATGATGGGAAATAGTGTTGCGCTTTGTTAGTAAAACTATCGATACTATTGTGACCTTAAAAGGTCGAAGTATGTTTTATAAAAAGATAGTGGTATTGCTATCTCTAAAGAAAAAAAAGGGAAACTTTATATTGTTACTAACTAATTTTTTATGTTCCCATATCATGTTTCTGATACTTACCTAATATTACTTTTTAACGTCATTATTACGTTTTGTTCAACACTGAATCTTCGATTGCTGGCTTCGCAGTTCACATTTTCAGCTTAACATATTCAAGCGACACCAAAAGCCAAGAGTCACTCACCGCGCATGAAGATTATTTGAATAATAATATGTCCTTTATTTATTAAACACAATATGAATAAAAACCGTATACTAAAAGATTGATCATTAAATTATATTTTAGTTTATGAAACTTTCATAAAAATACACTCATTGGTTTTGGCCTGATCTTCGCTTTTGTGTCTGTATTAGACTTAAATTTGAAAATAAATTACACCTAATTTTATCAAAAAAATAATAATTTAATATTCGTTTATCAAAATATCAGGCAAATAGTCTTGTTCATATATATTCACATATTTTTTTCAAAACATACAGATTAACTGTTTAGACTTCAAAAATAATATAGCTGCCCCTTAACTAATAACTAAACACATTGACAGTAATATTTACTTACATACCGTTGTTAGTATCGATACCATGACCTATATTTCAAGGTCAACTATTTATCGATATAAGCACTAGAGACACAACCCTACACAGAGGAAAATAAGCAAAGTTTTGTGTCAACGCGATTGCGTCGTCACAACTCGTAATAAGAACACTGACTTTGATGCAGTCGCAGTAGGTGAGTGTGTAACAAACGAGAATTTATGTTCAGTTGCTATTACTTGTATTTACAAACAATTTTTTTTTTTTTGACCGTTGAATATTTACTGTATGAACTTTAAAAGAGACTTTGACCCTTGAGTTTGTTTCGGTGTTTCTTGTCAGCTAGGAAACAGCGGCTTCATCTAGTTTAAACTGACGAAACAAAATATTGACGTGTAATTTAAATGTTTTTAAAACCTATTTGCAATATAAATATCGTTTATCATTCATTTATAACTAAAATTAACAAAACAGCACTGCTTTTTTTTCTGTAAAAATACCAAAATCTTTTTTCTCTCTCATTTGTTTAGAATCAGTAACTGAATTGATTCCAGTAGTTTTTACACCATATTATATTTTGATGGTCGTGCTACGTACAAATCAGGCGTGAAACACGTGTGCGTCATTTTAATGTTTGACTGGCCTACTGGTCTAGTGGTTAGTGGCCCTGACTGCTATACCGGAGGTCGTGGGGTCAATTCCCACCCAGAATAAATGGTTTGTGTGATGAGCACAATCATTTGTTATGTATTTAGAAATGTATGTTTATACACCGCTAAATTTTAAAACTCGTATTAATTTAAGCACGTACGAAATTAATTTCTTTAAGAAAACGTCAGCTCAGCGGGTTCAATGACCTGTAGTTAGTAGTCGACCTTGCGTACAAACTATCTACATTGTAGTTCCAGCTTAAAGCTCCTCAAAGACTCTTACTGGCACAATTGTGGCGTGTCGATACCTAATCCCCGTTTCACAGCTGCAGTAAATGGCGTCAGTCTTCTACTATATTACTGAAGCGTGTCCCATACATATTTTATCTTGTTTTGCCTCAGCGCGCATGCATTCTTGTTTATCGTTACACAAGTAACAATTCAATGCATTCAATTTCTTAACAGCACTATTCAGCGCTGTATCGCTTGGAGCGTTTAAGAGCGTCCTTTTCAAGGTACATTTTCTTACAACCGTTCTTACTTGATTATGATGTTATTACACATCTATCTCTGGATGTTTTGGATACAACAGCTTGTGGATGTTATCTAGGCTTCTATAGAAACTAAAATATAAAAAAAGTATATCAACAAAAAGAGGCCTTGCACACTTAATCGTTTTTTGTAAATTGATATAAACTAGTGCTTCACACTGATCCCACCTGATGGTAAGCAGTGATGCAATCTCTGATGGTGAGGCGCACTAGTTTATTAAGAGCCTATTCATTCTGCGGGAATTCTGTGAAAATCCTGAATAGCGTCAATTTTTTTGAAAAACTTTAAAATGTTAAAAAAAACATATTTCCTGAAGCAAATAAAATTGAAGTTTTGTGAAATATTCGAGTTTATCACGGAATTACGAATGACAACAGTTTTCAGGCGTTCTCTCTTTTTTTGCATTACCTCTTCATCAAACGCCGCGTTGGCTTGCGTTAGATGAAGGAACAAGCCTTTAAAGTTTTAAAGCATGTTCGATGTTCACGATAGGCAAATGGAAAAGAACCCTCTTAAATAGAGCTGCTGAATTCACAATGAAGATTGTTGTTGTGTTGCAGTAAAGTGATGCCTGACATTCTTATTAGGAAGACATTTGTGGAGTATCTGTTGCTATGTGTCACGTACTGGAAGACGCAGCGTTGGAAAGCCTCTAACAAGTTGGACCGATGACCTGGTCAGGGTCGCGGGAATCCGATGGATGCGTGACGCACAGGGCCGGTCGTTGTGGCTATGCTTGGGGGAGGCCTATGTCCAAAATCCACTGTTGAGTCTTTCAGCTGATTTGATGATGCATGTGATGATGATGTGGATAAAAGCACATTGAGTGCATAGAGTGGTAGGGCAAAGGTACTCACGGGTACAGGGAACAAGCTTTTTCCTTTACTAGTTGTCCTCCATAGATTCACTTGCTTCTTTAGTTGCCTACTTCGGTTTGTTGTGTATTCGAAGACGGGTTGTCGGATGGCTAGCAATATGAATGTACAATTAATAAAAAGTAAATAATAATATTATCATTTATTTACTTGAAATATGGTTGCAGGTACACAGGTCTTAACCTTTCGTATGCCGTAATTAGAGACACAATTAAAAAGTTATTGTGTCTCGCGTGGTTCCACGATCCAGACATACAAAGGGTTAAATTACAATAATGTTTCTTCATATTCAGCATGTAAATTTAGTATGAATGGGCTTGACTCTCAATTAAAAAATTATATTTATAATATGTTGAAATATAGTTGAAAAAACACAATAAATGAAATACAAAAAGTCAAAAACTAAAAAAACGTTTCACCTTCAGTTAAGCTTATGCTCATTCACAAACAAAAACAGTGTTTATTTTTGTCTTTTATTATTTAAAACGATCTTTATAGGTAAATCATCCCTTTGGCTCCTAATCCAATGATTCTCAAAGGCAAGGCACATGAATACATAAGTACGCACTACCGCAGTTCTTTTAGAGGTACCTCTAATATATGCGCATGCGTTTGACTGAAACGTTTTGTTTACGAATCCAAAGGGTCGATGTATCTTGCTAAATATCTTCAGATTGATACATTTTAAGCTGTTGCATAGCTTCTATCACCGTGGAGACCGAATAAAGAAATTCCGTAACGAAAATAACTTAACACCCTCCACTCATTTGTTTTTTGAGCGTGGTGACCGATAAGAAAACAAATAAGTGAACAATCAATCAAAATTCAATTCAATGTGTGAAAGTGTAACTTCAATTAATATCAAAGAAAAAAAAACAAAGGAAAAAAATACTGCATAAATAAAATAAATAAATAATTATAATAAGTTGATAAAAATGCTATGCAATAGCTTTACCGCGGCAGTCCCCGAGTGCCACACGTCTTTTTTTTTACTAGCCTAATCCCACTGCTATGCAAAGGCCTCTCCCAACTTCTTCCAGGTATCCTTTTCTTGAACTACCTCGAACCAGTCCCCGTGGTACGCATCTAGGTCGTCTCGCCACCTCTTCCTAGGTCGACTTCGGCGACGACGTCCATCTTCAGGTACCCACTTTGTGGAAACTCTTGCCCAACGGTCAGAGTGCATGCGACCGATGTGACCCGCCCAATCCTATTTTAGCCTGGCAGCCTATTTTCCTTCATCTATAATACCCCTCTTTTGACGTAGCGTGGTGTTCCTCATTCTGTCGGCTCTTTTGACACCCAGAATGCTGCGTTCCATTTTTTTTATTGATACATTATATATGAAAATAGATACAAGTTGGCTTTTAATATAGTTTTTTTTTTTTTGGTGGCACGTAATTAAATAACTTCTGTCACTCTTGGTAGAGCGAGAAGGATCAGTTTTTTACTAAATAAAACTCCACCTGGTCTCACCTGTCCTTTCCGCTTCAAGACTGCGGTCTTTCGAACAATCCTATAACATTCAGACATCGGCCCTAGCGCCGCCATCAGTCATGCATCAATAGTGGCGTGCAGGAATCATGACGCTCCGTCAACCAGGTTTTTATTGGTCCTTAGACTTGTGCCTACGGTGATCAGGAGTTGGCCTGTGACTACAAACACAAGAGGCCGTCGCCGCTGATCGCCCCCTCAAGGATACAGTGGCAATCGCCCAAGCGAAGCAGACTCCTACCGTAGGCTCCACCGTGTCCTCCGGGTTACCCACAATGCGTCACCATTGTGGGTAACCTAGAGATGGCGTTTCTTCCCGCTATTTATTCATTGAACCTTAAGCGAACGGCGTTCACTCTGTCATTGTCTTTCTGTTGTGCCTTTAATTACGGTATTCGAAAAGTAAAGCAAAATATATTTTTATTCCACGTTGTCAAGGCACACGCTTATTTGAGAATACGATACATAAAAAAAAAAAATATATGTTTCTGTGATGATAACCGAAAAATAATATCGTATTTACAATTTTCCAGAATTGTCGTACTATACAAGGCACCAAATAAACGTGGAATAAAGTACATTGACCTTTTCCTGATATCTCTGCGTATGTACCCTAAAAACAAACAACGAACTATTTTTAATTACTAGAAAATGTAAAGGATCACGATAGATGTTGATTGCAGATAGCTTTATGTCTTCATTTCAGTTTTTGAAATTAAGAGTATCAATAAATGTAGGAGGGTCAATGACCGTAATTCCAAGTTTATCTGGCCTCTACTTTAGACACCGCCGCACATTTTATCCATCTCATTTCACGTCTTTTTTCATCGCCTTCCATGGCATCAAAAGAAGGTTGCACCAACTTTGTTAAACATTTTTTTCATAAAATTACTAGCCATCGATTAATTATCCAGAATTCAAAGTCGAACAACTTTGAAAAGAATTCCAATTAAGATTGTTTACGGAAGCCCTTCATTATGTAGAGAGAAGTACATTCTCTTAATATATCTTTTACAGTGCGCTGCTTTCTTTTTAACCGACTTCAAAAAGGAGGAGGTTCTATGTTCGGTTGAATGTACTTTTTTTGGAGTTATCTCTTCCATAAGGCGCTTTAAAATGCATTTTTGACGTCCTGCTGCTATTCGGATGCGGTTCGTTAGACGTACTGCGTAAAAATACAATCGACGATACGGTGCAACAACCGTCCGGAAAACGGTTGACAATAGGGCGGCAACGTCACAGTCACAAGCAAACATGTGTTCGATACGCTATTGAATAGAGCGGTTTTGAATAGTACAGCACTGGCATACAAACGCACGGCATCCAGAATTCCAGATACATTCTCAATTTAGGCGCTTGTTTTCATACTGCTACCGGCCTGCTGCGGCACAGTAATCGTGCGGCAGCCGGCCGGTTGCAGTACCTACTTACGAATAAAATGAAAGCGCCCCAACCCTGCAATCTGTCGATTCGACATTGAACTTAAACTTTTGTAAAAAATTTAGTCGTACATAGAACCATAATATCACACTAATTTTATGAAAGTGAAAGTTTGTAATGGTGCATGTGTGTGGATGTTTGTAACTTATCCACGCTCAAACGGCTGAACGCATTTCGAGCAAACTTGGTAGATGGGTAGACACACACACGGTACAGAAATAGCATAAAATAGGACACTTTTTATCACACACACTTATATAGTGCCGACAAAACAGTACCCCTAGCCAAGTTGGTAATATGCAATCGTTAACGCTAGTAGAAAACTTCAAGTGTACGCGAACGCTCAGTCACGTGGTCAGAACGAAAGAATCGGGGGCGTGGTCAAAACGAAGCGTTCGACGCAAGAACAACGATTGTAGCTTGGCTAGGGGAGCAGAACCCTTTTTTTTTATGGTGGGAAAAATCATCCAATGACAATCCCCGCCCTTGGGCGGAGCGGGAGATAGTGTCAGACTCTTACTGATTTAAAGCCCACCCCGTTCCTTCTAACCTTCTTAACGGGGTTCGAGTTCCCTTTCGGGTAACCCTGGCCCCAGTAAGCCCCTGGCCCCAGTAGGCCCCTGGCTCCAGTAGGCCCCTGGCCCCAGTAGGCCCCTGGCCCCAGAAGGCAGGGGGGCAGTACCCTGAGGTACAGTTGAAAAGTAAGACCAATTTTGCCAAATTTTCGTAATGAAAAAATTCATTTGAAACGTTCAATAAATCCAATTCTTCCATAACAAGGGTCGAGTATTTAACATATGTAGATACAAGGTTTTCAATAAATTTAGATCCAATTCAGTGCCGAAGCAGGTGTTGACTGGCTCAACAGAATCCATTCACGACCTTCACTCCTAAGGGACATGGCCAGTCGTAAATCACTCACATGTTTCTTTTTATCAAGAAACGGGGGTAAATTACTTTCTCTGTGGTATGTTGGACCAATTTTACTGGTCTATATCAATTTTTTTTTGAATACCAAGAATTTCAAGGATTCAAATATCGTCGTCAGGCTATACGAAAAATATCGTAACTGGCATCTCTATTAATGAAGTTAACAGTTTAAGGGCAATAAATACGAAATATATCGTATACGAGATATCTCGTAGGTACGTATATAATACCCGTCGACTTCATCATCACTTGGTAAGACATTAGACAAGCGTGAGCTTATCAGTAAGTAATCAAAAACCAAGTTTCTAAGTAAGCACCCTAATAATTAGATCACATTTGACATTTGTCGTTTTAGAGTTCCTTACCTCATCCGGCAAAATCGAAACCCTTATAGGATTAAATTCAGCAAAAACCAATATTTCATAGGAAAGGATGAAATCTAATGTAAAGTAGATACATCAAAAAAAAAAATTACAATTTGAAAATATTGATCTATTTGTAATGGTTGAGTTTGTACGGAATCCTCTGTGCGCGAGTCCGACATGCACTTGACCGGTTTTCTTATCTAATCGGTCCTATTATAAATAAAACTAATTGATTTTTAATGATACGTCATTAGATAAATAAATTGTTTTAATTATCTATTGATTGAACATAACATTAGTTGTGTTTAAAAATCATTAGGTACTTATTGGGTAATCTTTTATTTGTTAACTTTTAATGATACCTACCATTAGGTGAACGAGTTATTCTACTGCGCACAATTTCAGGGAAATCCCCAGTAAAGACAATTTTTACCGACTTCTAAAAACCGGCCAAGTGCGAGTCAGACTGACGCACGAAGGGTTGCGTACCGTCGGTTGCAAAAAAAAAACGATAAACAAATTACGTTTGTTGTATGAGTGCTCTCTTACAATTACCGACACGAAACGTGAGCGCTCGGCGTCAGAGTGGGGATCGCTTTGCGCATTCCATACATTGGCGAGCCATCCGTCGTCGTTGTTAAATACATGCAGCAGCGCAAGGAGCAAATCACGAGTGACGTCAATGACACGATGGCGTGGCGAGCCAATCACTGACACTCCCCGCCCCGCGTCTCACTTCGCACCACTAAAGAGACCGAATATTTGACTTCTGCGCAACTTAAAGCCAGCGCTCAAGATCCGTGCCGGTAATTGTAAATATAATAATAATATCTGTTTTTAGGGTTCCGTACCTTAAGAGGAAAAATGGAACCCTTATAGGATCACTTAGTTGTCCGTCCGTCCGTCTGTATTTTTGTCTGTCAATACCCTTTATCTCGAAAACGCGTGGAGTTGGGTATCGAGTTGATAATAAAACCATATACACTCACTTACAAAAGTCGATAGGAATTCTTAAAACGTATTCGTTTGACGTTTAGTTTGACTTACGACCTTTTATTTTCAAGTTTCGCCAACAAATGATTGAAATTCACAATTTCATCAACTTAGCATAAGTCAAGATGGCCCAGTGGTATAGGCACACAGATTGAAGCGCAAATCAGTGTGCCGCAAGTTCAAATCCCACGCAATTATTGACTTTTTGTAAGTTCTTACCCGATTGGAAGTTATGTATTTGCATTACATATATTAAATTATTCTTTAACTTGTTCACACATTTCTTAGAGTTAGAAAGGTAGATCACAAAAAAACTAAATAAAGAATTAGATTTCTGCGAGGTAGACATGAGTTTTAACTTGACCGAAATGAACTGTCGTTTGGTTGTAGTTGTTGGTTAGTGACGTGTGGTTGACAGTATTGTAATATTCGCAAAATGCAGGCTAATATTAGTATTGAAGTGAGGGCGACTATCATTGGGCTGCATAAAAGTGGTTTTAATAAAACACAAATATCTGAAGAAACCGGACTGAATGTGAGTATAATAGCTATTAATGAATTGTAACTTTATTACAAATTAATCTTCTAATTAAAACGTATGCCATTTATGAATCCATTCATCGTATCTATAAGAGGTTTAGAAGAGAAATACGTAAATCGTTGGGTTTATTGGATTGGTTATTGGATTAATAAATGCAGTTTTATTTTAAAATTATATTCAATAATTATGATTATTAACATTTTATATAATGAAAATGAAGTGAAGTAGGTATAGCTGCCTAATATATATATTTTTTTTATTTTAGAAAAATACTGTAAATCTTTGGCTAAAAAGATATGAGGAAGAAGGTAGCCTTGCTAGTCGAAAGAGAAGTGGGAGACCGAAGCTTATTAGCGAGGCGCAGCGACGACATATGATGGACGTATACGAAACGAATGGTTTCGCACCAACGAGACATTTTGCGGAATTATATGACACCTCGATGGATACTGTTCGCCGTGCACTTCACGCTGAAGGCGTGCATCACAGAAAACCTGCTAAAAAGCCGTACTTGACAGAGAGGCACAAACAAGAACGATTACGTTTCGCACTAAATGTTTAATGTTAACTAAACTAAAGGGCCTACCATTTCATTTTAACATATCTGTGATTATTCGTTAACAAACACTGTATTATATTGTGTTTACTTTCGTTTAAAACAGCTATATCTTTTAATTTGTGCCATCGCCTCATCTTAAGAATGCAGTGAACTCGCTATCAATTTTGTTGACAATAATCATGAGTCTATTTTGTTTTTTATTCTTCTACCCGCACTGTTATAACATAATATTATAGTTCATTTTATTTTGCTCATCTAATTGACGATTATCTTGTGAGAACTAAAGTTCTTTTAACAGAAATTGAGGTTTAGTTTCAATCTTCTTTTCGTCAAGAAAATGAACAATTAAGCTATGACCTCAATACATTAATTGTGACGTTACACAAAAATAAAATGTTTACAAAGTCTAAATCATAAATCACTTTTCAATAAATAACTGGATATAAACAATTACCTATATTTTATTTTATTAAAATTTGAATATCCGTTTATTGTTACGTTATTCATAATATGAATGGTCTAAGTAGGTATACTTTCAACAAACAATCTTACGCGTAACATAGATAACGGTTACAAGATAACTTTTTGCTATTCGACGTCACAATTCTCATAAATGTTTAATTTGTAAATATAAAGCATAAACATTTTTATTAAACACGTCTTTTTATTTCCACCTTACAACATCGAAAAGATGTAACAACTAAATAATTGCAAATTACGAATGTGATTCTTCTTGTGGTTAATAGATCACATTCGTAATTTGCAACTATTTAGTGCAAAAAATGCAATAGTATTTTTCATAGAAATTTAAAAAAATGACTATATCAATATAGATTGGGAATTTTCAAAGTAAGAAATAACTGCAACGGACTGACCATGATTTGAACTCGGGTTACGTGATTTGCGAATCCAACACTTAGTTCACACGGCTACCAGCACATGACGTATTTGCGCGAATTTTATCAATGCTATAGTAAGAACAGAAAAATAATAATGTTTTGCTCAGTGCGACGACAGTTCCTTAGTGTGTGTTATCTGTGGAATGTGGATACTCATACATGCGCACACATACGCATCGCGCTCGCTCGGTTCATAGCAATGTAATCTTTAACGTTCCTATGGACTTTTGTCTCCTTACTGTACATACTTAGATCTGCGGTCCCTTATAAATGTGAAACAAAATAAAACTTCTGAATTTACGAAAAAAAAGTCGTTAAGTCGCAAAAAATGTATATTTTGACACTCTCAAGGATATAATTATTCATAGGGTACTTTCTGTTGACCTACCTAGAACTCTGAAATTTTGCAAGATCTTATAGCACAAATATAGGAATAAATCTGAAAACGGAAAATTTATAGTTATGTCACAAAAAAAGACTTATTTCTATTTGGCAAAACGTCGACTTGATTCGGGAATTGAACTATATAAGTACAGAAGTCAGTTTGTACGGAGCCCTCGGTGTGCGAATCCGACTCACACTTGCCAAGTTTTTTTTTAGTATTTATTGTATTATTTCTGGCTACCGAAGGCGCAGGCTTGAGGACGGTGAGTAATGGCAGTTCTCTGTTCGACCGTCCGGTAAGAATCAATCCCGGGTTCCACGCGTGCCTCAATCAGCCGAAAGATGTCCATGGTTGGACATAGACTTCCAAGCGTCGCCACAACGACCGGTCCTGTGCGTCACGCATCCATCGGATTTCCGCTACCAATGATGTGTCAGCAAAATTGACAGGGTCAGATGATGCCTGCCAGAGCTGCAGACTATTCGAAAAAGTTAAAGCCGATGACTTGGTGAGGGTCGCGAGAATCAACGGATTCTCGCGACCCTCACCAAGTCATCGGACGTGACGCATAGGACCAGTCATTATGGCGACTCTTGAAGGAAGCTTATGTCCAACAGTGGACGTCTTTCGGCTGAAATGATGATGATGATGAATTCCTTTATCAACTGAAATTGCCTTGTTTTTTATCCAACTGTATATGCAAGTGATCATCAGAAATCGATCGATCGTTACCTATAGTTAAATAAGTTTTTTTTCTCTATATATATCTATATATATAAATAAAATTGGAGTGTCTGTTTGTGATATTGAAATAACTGCTTTTTACAACATGCATACGGTACATACACCAAAATAACATTTTTTTTACAATTTTTGTCTATCTGTCTGTTTGTCTGTCGGTTTGTCCGGGCTAATCTCTGAAATGGCTGGACCGATTTTGACGTGACTTTTTTTGGCAGGTAGCTGATATAATAAGGAGTAACATATGCTTCTTCAAAATCCTGTAGTCCACACAAACGAAGTCGCGGGCACAGCTAGTAATTAATATTAGTTTATTACCGTTTAGGGTTATTTTTGTATGTATTTTTTATACAGGCCTCCGATGCCTGAAAATATAATGTTTATTTATTAATAAAAATCTCAGTTGTCGTCCACATATTGCATAATTTTGTGCATGTTTGTTTCCGGCACCTGTCACTTGCATAAATGTTCAAAGAGGAATTTTAAATTTCATACCCGTGACGGTCATTCTGCTTTTGTTCGCTCAAAAATATTTATTACTAGCTTTTGCCCGCAGCTTCGCCCGCGTATGTAAAATATAGCCTATGTCACTCAGGAATAAAGCAGCTTTCTATCGGTGAAAAAATTTTAGCAATCAGACTAGCCCCCCTAGCCAAGTTACAACCGTTTCGCTTGCGTCGAACGCTTCGAGTTGACCTTGCCGCCAATTCTTTTGTTCTGACCACGTGACTGAGCGTTGAGATGACTTTATTCCCGTACATTTGAAGCTTTCTAAAAGCGTTAACTATTGCAGATTAGAAACTTGGCTAGGGGTACTGAAGTTCCAGAGATTACCTCCTACAAACAAAAAAACAAACTTAAACTCTTTATTATATTCGTGTAGATGTTGATTGTTTTATGGTTGCCAAAAATGAGATAGGTCAGAGATTTTATTAACCAAATAATCATTGTTACTTTAATTTATTTTGAGGTGAGAAAAGTATCAATAATTGTAAAATTACTTACCTATTGCGTGAATTAAAAGCCTTTTTTATGGTAAATCAGACATACATGCCTCATTCGTCGTCAACATTTGTGTACATGCGTCGGATAAGTTTATTCGAAATTCAAACTGGCCACTAACCAAAAACAAACAGATTTATAGTGCCCACGCGGTATACCGACGAGTTTCTGAAAAAAAAAATGTAATGAAATAGAAAATTGAATCTTAGACCTAAATACACTGCTTTATCCCCTAGTCACATAATCTACTTATTAATGTTCGTACACGCAGCCACAATAAATAATATTTTTATTTCCTTTTTAGGGTTCCGTAGCCAAATGGCAAAAAACGGAACCCTTATAGATTCGTCATGTCTGTCTGTCTGTCTGTCTGTCTGTCTGTCTGTCTGTCTGTCTGTCTGTCTGTCTGTCTGTCTGTCTGTCTGTCTGTCCGTCCGTATGTCACAGTCACTTTTTTCCGAAACTGTAAGAGCTATACTGTTGAAACTTTGTAAGTAGATGTATTCTGTGAACCGCATTAAGATTTTCACACAAAAATAGAAAAAAAGCAATAAATTTTGGGGGTCCCCATACATAGAACTGAAACTAAAAAATTTTTTTTTCATCAAACCCATGCGTGTGTGGTATCTATGGATAGGTCTTCAAAAATGATACTGATGTTTCTAATATCATTTTTTTCTAAACTGAATAGATTGCGCGAGAGACACTTCCAAAGTGGTAAAATGTGTGTCCCCCCCCCTCTAACTTCCAAGATAAGAGAATGATAAAACTAAAAAAAATATATGATGTACATTACTATAAAAACTACCAACGAAAATTGGTTTGAACGAAATCCAGTAAGTAGTTTTTTTTTAATGCGTCATAAACTGAAAAAAAATACACTATTATTAAAACATCGATCAAAGTTACAACACATTACAGGAACTTTTATATTATGCTACTTGCTGCTATGGAACCCTTCATGGGCGAGTCCGACTCGCACTTGGCCGGTTTTTCGCTTTTGTTAGCCTTGGAGACACACTAATGAACTTCACCACTAACGGTTGCAACACCGCTTACCATCAGGTGGGATCGCAGTCAAGTACCTAGGTACTAGTATATAAAAAAAATATATCTACACTAATATTATAAAGAGGCAAAGTTTTTTTTTTTTTGTTTGTAGGAGGTAATAATTTTGAGTCCAATTGCAAAGATTAAAAAAATTAAGCAATTAGACTCAATTTTTTTTTTTAATTCTTTTATTTCTTTTTTTTCTTTTTCTCCGATGGAAAGGACAGAAAGCTGCTTTAATCCTGAGTGATATAGGCTAAATTTTATGTATGCAGACGAAGTCATGGGCACAAGCTAGTATATAATAATTTTGGAAGCAAGGATGCGGCATCACAATATTTTGCATAAATTCAAAGTAGACAAAAGCAACTGCTTTGCTTCGTTAGCGTCGCAGTGTTCGAGTCAAGTTGATGTATCCTCTCTGGGGCCTAACTATGACGTCTATCATCATAATTCCAGTGTGAGAGAGAGAGATAGAGATATAAAAGACAAACAGCACGATCCCTTTCTAGGGATGTTCTTGGAAAATGTACAAACACTTTCGGCCTCTAAAATAGCGCAGTTTTATGAAGTGTTGACTTTATTAATATGCTAAAGATTAAATTTTATTTGGTTGATAACTAATGGTTAACTAGACACAAAAAAAAAGTATCAGACAACGACCAAAAAAAATTTGAAACTTATCATAGCGGAACATAGTCCCGTATCCTAAATGCTATTTTTAAACATGGTTTGTGTTTAAAGGGTGTACCTAATTTTATCTAAATCCGTTCAGCCAATAAAAATAAACTTTTGCCTTTACAATATTAGTGTGATAAGATTTGCATTTTAATTTCTTATTATTCTTATTTCTTTACTAGCTTTTGCCCGCAGCTTCGCCCGCGTGGCATTAGGTACTTAAGGAATCGGGATAAAAGGTAGCCTATGTTCTTTTCCATGTTAAAGGCTATATGCGTGCCAAATTTCATCCAAATCCGTTCAGCCGTTTTTGCGTGATGAAGTAATAAACATCTAAACATCCACACTTTCACATTTATAATATTAGTTAGGATTGACAGGGAACTAAGGTCCATAAACCAAATACATAATATAAAAATCTTACAAAATACATAATTAAAACACATAAACTATAATATTACACACGTAACATCGGTGTCGTGTTCCGCTGCGTAATTACTAACTGTCCTAAGAAACGTCGATACACGACTCCTTTTGGCCAAAAGACCTCTTTTAAAAAACCGGCCAAGTGCGAGTCGGACTCGCCCATGAAGGGTTCCGCAGCAGCAAGTAACAAAATATAAAAGTTTTTGTAATGTGTTGTAACTTTGATCGATGTTTTAATAATAGTGTATTTTATTCGATTTATGACGCATTAAAAAAAAACTACTTACTAGATTTCGTTCAAACTAATTTTTGTTGGTAGTTTTTATAGTAATGTACATCATATATTTTTTTTAGTTTTATCATTCTCTTATCTTAGAAGTTAGAGGGGGGGGGACACACATTTTACCACTTTGGAAGTGTCTCTCGCGCAAACTATTCAGTTTAGAAAAAAATGATATTAGAAACCTCAGTATCATTTTTGAAGACCTATCCATAGATACCTCACACGCATGGGTCTGAAGAAAAAAAAAATTTTGAGTTTCAGTTCTATGTATGGGGACCCCCAAAATTTATTGCTTTTTTTCTATTTTTGTGTGAAAATCTTAATGCGGTTCACAGAATACATCTACTTACAAAGTTTCAACAGTATAGCTCTTACAGTTTCGGAAAAAAGTGGCTGTGACATACGGACGGACAGACAGACAGACAGACAGACAGACAGACAGACAGACAGACAGACAGACAGACAGACAGACAGACAGACAGACAGACAGACATGACGAATCTATAAGGGTTCCGTTTTTTGCCATTTGGCTACGGAACCCTAAAAAGGTCTATTATATAATGGATTGGAACTCGTATCACGTAAGACTTGAATTTGATGTCGTGGCGCGAATCCAGGCTTTGGACCCTTCTTTTTTTTGAGAAAGTCATCCAATGACAACCCCAGCTCTTGAGCGGAGCAGGGGATAGTGTCAGACTCTTACTGACTAAAAAACCCATCCCGTTCCTTCAGGCCTTCGTACCGGGGCTCGAGCGCCCTTTCTGATAACCCTGGCCCCAGTAGGCTTCGACCCGGCTGGGCACCTGCTGTTGCTGACAACTCCTTAAGGCGCTCGGGAACAGCGCGCGCCGTCGACAACATGGGCTTGGTCCGGACAGTTACCGCACGGCCGGACAGCGAGCTAAGCCTTTGGACCCTCGGAGTCCAGCTGCTCTTCATCTTCTCCATGACTGCCTCACCTTTCGTAGCAGTGCAGATGCGAAACAAACAGCTTAGACAACATTATTTTTAGTACCTATGAAACCTGAATATAATTTGTTCAGAATCAGTAACTAAATGGATTCCACTAGTTTTTACACCATGTTATATTTTTTCCAAAAATATTTAAAAAGTTGGACACCTCCAACACAAAGTAAAACACAGGTCACGGCAGGTCATAGCGGACATCAGGTGCCAGCGCATAGTTGGGTGCAGGAGTAAAACAACCACTCAGTCGTCTCGATGGCCCGGTGACTATGTATTTCTGCTGACATAACTAGCTTTTAACTGTAATTTTTCATGATACAGTTATGAAATTTTGTACATAGATTCTCTACATAAAAGTACTAGACACGTATTTAGGGTTTCGCATATATTAAAAAAAAAATAGCATAAAAAAAGTGCTATTTAAAACTTATTTGCAAAATAAACATCATTTAGAAATTAATTATTTTGAGATGTAACATCAAAACGGTTTTCAGACTTTTCTTCAATTTGAGTTATGAGACCTTGCTTCTTGCCAAACAGGATTCTAGGTCAGTGGTAAGTACCCTATAGGTTTTGAATGCCATGACAGACGGACGGACAGAGAAACGAACAGACGGAAAACTAGTGAACCTATTAGCGTTCCGTTTTTGCCGACTGAGGTACGGAACTCTAAAAACGTTTGCACAACCAACAATAAAAAAGTTTTATCTTATCGACCTACATGCTAACAAGGAACGTGTCTCATTCGATCTCCTGTGATATCATAGGAAGTAATTGAGGGTCACCCCATTCACAAAAAGGCACAGTCAGTCTTCTGATGATGGAAGAGGTCTTCAACCTTGCCCTTACGTGGAAGATAATATTACGGCTATTATTATTTAAAAAGATCGAAAATAAAGAATACTTACTCTAAAGACAGGGCGCAAACATAGACACTTTTATATCTTGTGTTAGACACAAGCTACCGATGAACATTTGATTTCAATAGAACCAGTATTAAATCATTCACTTCCTGCGCATGCGTAAACATTTTTCATGTCCAGTTGCTTCCCGTTAAGGGGCCGGCGACGGATGAATTTCCATACAAACGTAATACCACGCTCATTTGCAGTTGGAGCATATTTCCAACATATTATGATGATATTCGGTTATAGATAATATTCATCTAGGTTCTTACGTCTTTAGCGTAAATGGCAAAACATGCCATTTGGCTTTTCCTGTATTAAAAATAACAATATTTCTAATATTCTCGACGTAGGAACCTAGATAAAAATGGTCTTTATCCGAATATCATCATAATATGTTGGAAATATGCTCCAACCGCAAATGAGCGTGGTATTACGTTTGTATGGAAATTCATCCGTCGCCGGCCCCTTAACACAAATTCATGATCAAAAGTGTTCGCTGTCGGTAACTGGAACAAAAAGTGTCTCCGTTTGCGCAGCGCCCTAAAACAATCATAACCTTGCTGTAAGTGCTACTACATGTTCACGATAGGTCTGTAATGAGGTCAATCTCATCTAAAAGTCATCGTTAAGTCGCCGCGGCGGGCTAACGGGCGTGTTATTAAAGGCAGGGGCGACAATAACGTGTGATTGCTGTGTGAAGTGAGCTACCAGCCAATAATAGGCCAGTACTGTTGTTTTTAAAGTCATTCGGTTCTCACCTTGTTTTTATCCTGTAAATAAGCATAAGCATGGTGAGCATCATAAGTTCCCGCTGCTCGGACTCCGGCCTCCATTCTAAGGTAAGGAATGGGTCGTAATTCACCACACGGACCCAGTGCGTGCTGGTGAGTGTCACATGTCTTCAAATGTTTTGTTTTAGGATATGCCGGTTCCCTTTGGCGATTCTTCTTCGACTTTAGTTTTCCTCATTCTTGATGCGATCACGCAAGGAAACTCTGAGTACCTACTTATAGCCCTTTCGATTGCTCTTTAGGTGACTGTAAGATATTGAGGCTCATTGTAAGCGATCTTATTTTAGTGCAATATGTCATCACTGGCAACACGCACTGGTCCTAAAATTTCGTCTTAAGACACTGTGGTATATTGGGCGAGAAGATAACGCGCAGCTTCTCAAATACTGTTCAGCCGAGTCGGATGATTATAATTTCCGTTAATAAGTATACGGTCACAAACAATATTTTAATGAATACAGAACCAGCCACTGATCTGCAAAACACAATAAAACTTTAAAAAAAAAACAGGTTTTCGCAGGGGTCGCACAGATTTACTTAAATTAGTGCAGAAAAGCGACAAATAAAAACTGATTACTAAAAGTTTTGTAGATATTTCAAAAGATTATTTAATTTTTTTAGTCAAGGAAGTAATTAAATAAAATTTCCTACCCTGAAACTTTTACCGAACCACTTTCGTATCTTCAACAACTGAAGGTACATAAGTGGGTGGCTTTGCATTCTAGAGCCACAGTAACTCTTTCAAACAATCTCATAATAATTCGGTTAAACCTCGAATCGCATGACTGATGGAAATCAATCAGTAAACAGTGTATCAAAGTGATGTGGCTTGGGGGCTCAACGTCACGTATCGCATGAAGGCTAGTCAATTCCAGTCCAGCCTACTACAAAGGCAATGTAGGGTTAGACATACATAGGGATGACACACAGACCACTCAGACAAATTTCTTTGATAGCTTCAAAAATTCAATGGTGAATACGGCATTGATTAACAGTCAAAATAAATTCATAAAGTTTACTCAAAAAAAGGTTACAATATTAACCAAAGATTTATATAGGGTGACTGGTAATTAGTGTACGATACTTAAACACGTGATTGTGCTCATGTTAAGCAACAACTATTATTATGGGAACTAACCTGAAATCGCGAAAAAAATCAGCTGTTCAGTACATTTATGTTTGCCTAATGTCCTGAGCAGTTGATATTTTTTTCGCGATTTCGGCTTTGCTTCCATAGTAAAAATTCTTTGTTATCATGAGCACAATCACGTGTTTAAGTATCGTACACTAAATGCCAGTCACCCTATATATCCTAAGAGGTCACTTTTCAGAGTCAATATTTCAAAGTTATGACGATCTATAACAATGATTATGTTCAGTTTTATTGTTGAAATTAGCCCTTTACATAGGCATACGATTACAAAGACACCTTAATGGTTTAATATGCCATCACACCGGTAGGTTTGCAAAACCTGGGTGAAACTTTAATTAAAAATAAACTGCATTTTGAACAATCCAAGTATAAGATTCCTTTTTTGGGGAATCATCAAATGACTCTTCTTGTTCTGGGTGGAGTGTAAGTCAGTGTCAGGTCTTTACTGACTAAAAACCATGTTAATACTTTCAGTCACCCTTTGCGTTCAAGGGTTGTGCTTTCTAAAGAACAGCTCATGCAAAAATCATGCGTTGACATCCCCTGCTCTTGGGCGGAACGGGAGTGTCAGACTAACGGATAACCCTGGCCCCAGTAGGCTTCGACACGGCTGGGTCCCTGCTGTTGCTGACAACTCCTTGAGGCGCGCGGGAACAGTGCGCCATCGACGACTTGGGCTTGGTCCGGACAGTTACCGGACGACCGGACAGCGAGCTAGCCTTATGACAGCCCTGAACTAAGACCAGAAGTCAAATAAAGCCTGATAGTTATGCACTCCACAGGTAGCAGAAAGCCAACGGCTTACGTGACACGAAATGCAACGATACTGTGGACTTGCTTGCTTAATGTATGGAGTACGTGTATTGAATCGAAATCAGTGTAAACTTGCAGAAATCTAAGGGGACGGATTAGGTGATTACTATCGATATTTTTTACTAGCTTTTACCGGCAACTTCGTCTGTGTAACTATATAAAATATAGCCTATGACACTCAGGAATAAAGCAGCTTTCCATCAGTGAAAAAAAATTTGCAATCGGACCAGTACTTCCAGAGATTACCTTCCATAAACAAAATCCCACCTACCTATCTATTTTATTACAATAAACAAATTCTTAACATAACATCACCAGCTTTAATAAAACAATGAAGAATGTAAATCCATAATTTTTGTAACAAATTGGTGCATTTTTCCTTGGTAGTCGTTTTGCAAGAAGCTTCATCGTAGATCGGAATAAAAACCGTTTGAAAAGTGTGCCTTATTATCTTGTGTAAGCGTGAAAGATGACACGATAAAAAACTTTTTATAAAAAAAAACGACTTCAATGTTAGAAAACACTGAAAATTATAAAATAACATTAATTTCTTAATGGGTTAATAAGGAAACCTGAGTGAAGTGAGGAATTCAAGCCACCCAAGAGAAAGACAGCTTTATCCCCGTGTTGCATACTCTACTTTTTACATCATCTGTGAGGTAATTAAAAGACAAATTGGTCGACCAAATCATATATTAGAGAAATATTTACAAGTTCATCAAACAAACAAAATTCAGTACTCCAAAATTCTATATTTTCAATTTTCTCTAATGCTCCCGTCAGTACGCACGTTTTATTCTATTTTCTTTTTTTTTGTTAGTGGCCAGTTTGAATCATAGTGATTACCACACTCTTTGGTTTGAATTTCGAGTCAACTTGTTCGATGCGCAGTTTATGTCTTTTGTTTCTACTGAATTTTTTTAGTTGTTTTTTTCGCTGAAGGTTCATAGATGGATTTAGTCCGTAAAAGTCTTACACTCCCTCTCGTTCCACCCGGAGCAGGAGGAGTTACTTGACAATGACCCATTAAAAAAAAACCGTAACATTAAGCTCTGATAAATAGTTGATATTATTTATTCCTATCCCTCTCGTAAATACTTTTTCTTCATCGCCGGGTGTTTTTAATATCATGCAGCCTTGAACACGCATGCGGTATAGCCCCGCATGCGTAACCCCGCAAACGTCCATTTCACACAAGTATTTAATTGCAACGTGGAATACGTACGTGGAACGCGTTTTCTTGCATTTTGAAACTTTCTGCATTCGGAGCAATCCTTAATACGTGATGAAATTGGGACGGTAATAAAAACACCCTCACGGTTATAGCACAAAAACTAATAGCGTCTAACTCAAACCCCGCCGTGCTTACATAATACAAAACACACATTTAAACAATATAGATTTACCTCAGTTTTACCTTTCTCAAACGCAAAGCTTGGGATAAAAATAGTACATCCGCGTGTCCACAACACAAGTTGGGACGGAGATGAATCAGCAGATGGCTTATTGCCGTTCCCTTAGGCCCGCCACACACGGCCTGCTGGAGCAGTTACCCCGTTATCAACATACACGGATCGCTCTTGCAGTCAAAAGTCAACAGCTTGAAGCTGCCAGTGATAACTGCTCGAGCAGTTGGTTCAACAGCTCGAGCGGTGGGCAATTTCAAATCAGTAGCACCATGGATTTTGAAGAGGAAGCACTTCTGCTGCTTTTGCTTGCTTGCTTTTGGTCATCAATTTTATAATTCCAACTTTTTTTTGTACACGTTGCAACTGCTCGAGCGGTTCGTATATGTGTTTCCATAGAACTCTGCAGTTCACTGTGCAGTCGCAGCTTGAAGCTGTCGCCCCTGACTGCTTCAAGCGGTCCGTGTATTGCCGGCCTTACTGTTGTCTTATTATTTTATTTTTAGACAGCCAAACCTACGAGCCTTTTATAAGTACGCCTACACAAATTGAAAATGTAGCAGTATTTTTATTTCTATAGCAGAAGTCATTAGATGATTTACCAATAAGTTTTTTTTTACGAAATAATATATCCTTATTACCAGAGAATTTAGAGCAGTAGTGGCTCAGTGGTAACGGCCCTGACTTACGAGTTGCAGGTCGTTGAAGGAGTTAGAGGAAGCCTTTGCCTAGCAATGGGAAAGTATTATGTTAATAAAAAAAATAACTAAGATCATATTCTCCCCCCATTTTTTTCTTTGATAAACTTTTTGACAGACCAACGTTTGCCGGATTAGCCAGTAGGTATAATAACGACGATGAAAGTATCAAAAACTTCTGACTAAGGTTTTCACAGCCTAACCTTCCAAACAGGCTTTTGAAGTGCCAGGATTCAAAACCTTTAAGCTACGCTCGACGTATAATCTATGCGTTATTGTAAGGAGAGAAGAAATTGGTATGACGGTTGGACACTGCAACTGTATGCCTAAAATATTAGGACATTCGCAAAATGGGTCAGCAAACATTCACTATGTATGCAGAATCTATCCTAGCCTGTGGGATGGTAGGTAGAGGAGGTCTATTTACTTACACTAAAATAAGTCAATAAGTAATTAATAAGTCAGGGAATAACGCCATACTTTTTTAAATCGCTATAAAACATCAGCTTTAGTTTATAAAGCCAAATAAATTATTCGTATATAAAACTAACAAGTTTCATCGATTATTATCTAAGTTATCGATTATATAATTCATTTAATTTAATACTTAATGTTTAATTAAATAAATAGTATCACGCGATAAAAACAGACAAGAAGAATAAAATAGAAAAATAATGACATTGGTGTCAATGGTCTACTAGCATACCTGCTAAAGAAGAGTTAGGAAAAGAGATCAGCACGCTTAGCCAAGTTGTTATTCTGCAATCGTTAACGCTGTCGAAAAGTGATGAAACGTATGGGAATGACGTCATCTCAACGTAAAGTCGTGTGGTCAGAACGAACGAATAGACAATTCGTAGCCAAGTTCACATCGTTCAAAATCGTTTCTACAATATTTAACGCTACATCCTTTGTTATACAAACGCTACATTGTAGAACGAGCGGCCGACGCAGGCGCGTCAACATGGCTACCAACTTATTGTTTTCTACAATTGCTGTCACCGAGGCGTTACCGATTAGAGAACGGAATTCGATTGTAATTTGGCTAGGGGGGCAGATGAGAACAAGTACCACAAAAACCTTATTTGAAATAAATTATCGTTTAAGGTTTAATTTATCATTTTGATAAACTTATAGCATAGAGCAATCTCTCTATCTTCACAGATGACAATCGGGACATCTATACTGGTTTAACCCTTTACATACTTGTGTTTAATATTAAGCAAAGTTGGTTTTCTTACGTTTTCGCTCAAGTCAAAGCAAACAAAACCTTTTCACCGTAACAATACCTCACAAACGCAATATTCCACTGCTTCAACAAATCTTATTCCTTCATATTGCGCTCGTGCACTTGCAATGCGTTTACAGTACAAAGGAAGGCCCACAGCGACTGGAACAGTCTGGAACTTAGAACTATTTCAATCTAGTTCTCTCTCCAGATTCTTCTAATTTGTACCTGGAGTGGTGAATCGAATTCAAATGTCGACTCTGCTCAGGTATGGTGAAACTTGGTAGTTAGAAGCGTCTTGCCTGTCGGCCCAATTTCCTCAATTTGCTAAAATCTTGCGAGAAACGCTGTCGGCCATTTGCATCTCGTTAACGAGAATTTTAGTGGCAACTAGTTCGGTTCTATTTGTTAGACTGTCGAGGTATCCATTGTACCTACGACTAGAGACCGCCCGAGTTTTAATTTGTTTAATTTTCTGTTCCATTACCGTCGAAATTCTCATACATATATACAATACGCAAATTTCGCGGTGAAAACCATTAGTTATATGATAGTTGACAGGCCAGTTGGTCTAGTGGTTAGTGACCCTGACTGCTATGCTGGAGGTCGTGGGTTCGATTCCTACCCAGGACAAATCTTTGTGTGATGAGCATGATCATTTGTTCAATGTCTGGGTGTAATTTATCTATAGTATGTATGTATTTAGAAATACATAAGTATGTTTATCAGTTGTCTAGTACTCATAACACAAGCTCTGCTTAGCTTGAGACTAGATGGCGTTATGTGATAGTTGTGGAATATTATATTATTATTGTAAATCGGGTTAAAATAATTTACTTTGGAATAAACTTAAAATGAGTACTTTACACGCCCAAACTTTCCACGCGCGCTTCAAAGAGATGTCAACAAAACCATAGGCGCCCAGCAGAGTCGAAGCCGTTTTGCAACCACCATTGCACCATAGGCGTGGGTTTGCAGCGGCGTATAATGGCTAGCTCTTCGTTGGGCCGGCGCGAAATGTTCCAGGTGCGCTTTAAGGAGATGTCGGCAAAACCGTAATGATCCAGCAGGGTCAAGCCTACAAGAGCCATGGGTTGACTTCTGAAAGGGTAGTCCTGGAACGCCAGGGTAAAGAAGGAACATAGATGTGGTTTTAGCCAGTAAAAGTCTGGCACACATGGAGTTTCTTGCCGGTTCTTTTCGATAGGAAACGACCAATTTGGAACCGTGCACTAGCTTCTGACGTTTTATAAGTGCCCATGTAGGCCTATGTGAAATAAAATATTTTTGATTTGATTTGATTTACACCCTCTTGTTCCTTTCTTTCGTTCTCGCCCTAGAGAAGGAGAAGTTATTGAATGATCATCATCATCATATCAGCCGAAAGACGTCCACTGTTGGACATAGGCCTCCCCTAAGCGTCGCCACAACGACCGGTCCTGTGCGTCACGCATCCATCGGCATCCCGCGACCCTGACCAGGTCATCGGTCCACCTTGTTGAAGGCCTTCCAACGCTCCGTCTTCCAGATCATTGGATGATGTTACACCTGAAATAAACATACCACCAAACCTAAGATTTACACCTACCTACAAAGTAGGACAAAACAAATAATTTCACCGAGACTAAAAAAAAAATCTTTTAAGCGTCAAACATTATATGCATGATTTGGTCGTAAGAATCCACATTATCACTTACAAATAGAATTTTTCACAAAGGAGACCAAATGTCCAGTGTTAAATCGACCCGTCATAAACGGGGTATAAATTTCCTTTTGCATTTAATAGATATTTCTAATACGACGCCACCCTCCCTGCTAACTGGCCTAACTTCTTCTTCCTGCCCTTGTCCCGTTTTATTTGGGGTCGGCGCAACACGTGTTTTTCTTCCATTCTGTCATTACTGACCGGACTATTGTAGCCAAAAAGCCAGATATAGTGGTGATAGATCGATAGGCGCGCCGTGCAATGATAGTCGATATCACCATCCCGCATGACGAGAAATCACTGTCCTAACTAGCAAATCATATTTTTACAGGCCAACCGTTTTTCGGTAGGGCATCACAAAAATGTTCCTTTATTTGCGTTAGCTGTAGCTTTACTAAAGAATTACCTAATTAGTTATTTATATTGCTCTTGGCTTATTATTTATACTAGTAGTGGCCCTAAAACCCTTAGGTACGAAAGTCGTGAGGATATTTTTTCCCGCGTTTTGCACTTACGCAAAACAAAATACCTACCTATCTTCTAAACGGTAAACGACACAGATACGACGATTAGAGAGAACTTATTAGAAATACTATTATTATAGTATTGTTTTTGTTCGATAGCCACGATTCAGGCTCTGCTTAGTGTAGTTTCACTGTTATCGTATCACGTTATATTTTACCTTTTTTGGCGCAAACGTGTGACAGACAATGTTACTTTTTATTTATTTTTTTTGTTTTGTGTTTGTCTTAAGTTTTTGTTGTCTACAATTATTTTTTGCGCCAAAATAAATACTTTTCTTTCTCTTCTCTTTCTTCTTTCTTATATCATTGCACGGCGCGCTAGTCGGTCTATCACCACCATATCCGGCTTATTGGCTACAATAGTCCGGTCAGTAATGATAGACCGATCCCAGTACAAAGTGACATTGTCATTTTCGAGAACTGGGTCGGGCACATACTTGTAAACGGTACCTCGAAATCCACAAGGTTGTATTTCAAAGCAAGTTGCTGGTGGATAATCCTGGCTACATAGTTATGTCTGTGCAAATACTCGCCGTTAGTCAAACGAGAACAACCAGAGATAATATGTCTGATAGATCCACCCGGACAGTGGCATGCCCGACACACGTCAACCGTCCCGTCCTTCATTATATATCTCCGATAGTTGTTCGTTCAGATAACTTCGTCCATAATCGCACAGACAAAACCTTCAGTTTCCCCAAAGAGATCACTGAAACGTAACCAGAACACCGACGCCAAGAAATCTACATCAGGCTCGTGAAGAGCCCGGAAAAAGCGTCCGTGGAGCTCCTTGCCTTTCCATATTTCCGTGCGGTTATCAGTAGTCAGTAATAGAGGTTTATGCCAGTCCTCTTTAGCCATGGACAACGGGGTGAGTCCTTTCTCCACTGCGACCACATCTAGGTGCATACCCACATCGGTTTTAAGGTAATATACTCTCTGAGGCTGCACACCTCGCGGTTGTGCAGAGTCTTTGCATTTAAAAAGCCTCGACCTCCACACTTCCGCGGGATGTACAGTCTCATCACCGATATCGGATGCATCACCCGCATCCGATAATAAAATAGAGCTAAGAATTTTATTTTATTACTTAGTAAAAAGATATCCAAAGGAGAACCAAGGTCGCCGACGACGACGACGATTGTTCGGGCTAACCGAACAATCGTCAAACTAAAGTGGCAGGGCACATTGCTCGTAGAACGAATGCTCGACGGGGCCCAAAGATTCTGGAGTGGCGACCGCCCACCGGATAACGCAGCGTTGGAAGGCCTCCCAAGGTGGACCGACGACCTGGTGAGAGTCGCGGGGATGTGGTAGATGCGAGACGCACAGGATCGGTCGTTGTGGCGACGCTTGGGGGAGGCCTATGTCCAACAGTGGACGTCTTTCGGCTGAAATAATGATGATGATGATGACTTGTGAAACAATAAAAAGAATGAAAATCATCCACTGATCATCTGCTGACTGACGACTGACTCGTTTAAGAATTAATAAAAAAATTCTCGTGTCACAATTTTCGTTCCCGTACTCCTCCGAAACGGCTTGACCGATTCTCATGAAATTTTGTGAGCATATTGAGTAGGTCTGAGAATCAGTCAACATCTATTTTTCATACCCCTTAGTGATAAGGGTTGTCCACCCTTAACATTTACTTAAAAAATATTTAAGTATATGGCAAAACAACGTTTGCCGGGTCAGCTAGTAAAAAAATAAAATTTTAATACAATCAGCTCATAAAACCAGCATTTTTATATAAATAATTATTACTTTACGCTGGAATTTAAACTCGCAATATGTTTTAACCCGTCAGCACGCAAGTGTTACCTCGATATGGACGAGTATAAATCACATCCACCGTGATGTTTGAACTGTTAATTAACTTCATAACAAGCGGCGCGGACAGGGTTATTCGTTCTCGACTAATAATTTTATTGTCCATGTAAACATTCGTTTTGCATAATAAATGTCGGAATGATTTTATTCCGTAAAGTAAAATAATAATTATTATTTATTTTTGGATCTTATTAAAGCTGTAAAAACAACCGCATTGTCGTTGTAAAGGGTTAAAATCGTGTTGTTGTCACTGAGCATTTTGGATAAACTTTTTTTTTGATAGGCTCGCGTTTGACCACCATCTCACCTGATGGTAAGCGATAATGTGGTCGACGATGGAGCACGCTTGCCTAGAAGTAACCTATTCATTCTTGACTTAAAGACCCCTAAGTTGTAGCTATCAGAAAACGCAGACTCCGGCAGGGAATTCCACTCCTTGGCTGTACGCATGACTTGGTGGGATAAGATTGTACAATCCCAGTGCACACTCCCCGAAAAAAAAAAACGAAACTCCGGATCTATGTCGATTTCGTGGTCCCATTACAGTGGTTTTCATCATCATCATCAGCCTTTTTAATGTTACCTCTGCTAGGACTCAGGCCCCCGCTCTAAGAGAGCCTACAGCAGTTTTATTTGAAAAAAAAAAACAAAACCTATTCAAGATGTTTTTGCGAGGCCTTTTAAAAAACAAGCTTTATTATTTTATTTTTTTGTAACTTTCAAATATTTCCGTGACGAAATCAGGGAGACGAAAATAGGGTTTTTTTTTTCGCGTTGGGAAAATCATCTAATGACATCCCCCGCTCTTGGGCGGAGTGGAAAATAGTGTCAGACTCTTACTGACTAAAAACCCACTCCTCTTTCCTTCTTACCTTTCGTACCGGGACCGAGCTTCCCATTCGGATAACCCCTGGCCCCAATAGGCTTCGACCCGGCTGGGCCCCTGCTGCTGCTGACAGCTCCTTGAGGCGAGCGGAAACAATGCGCGCCGATCGTAAGTTAGGGTCAGATTTGCGATTTTTTTTTATCGAGCCGACTAGTTTATATCATGTTTTAATTTTTGATTTCATATTTTAATGACTAACACTATTACGGGCGCATAAATATTTAAAATATATACAAGGTGTAAGGGACATCCCTCCACAAACTTTAAGGGCTTGCTCAGTAGACGAAACTGAAAAACCTTTCACAATTTTTTTTTAAGGAAACGAAAAAAAAATTGGCTTCGCCATACAAACTGACCAATCAAGTTTATCATTTTGTTTGGTGAGGCTAATTTTTTTTTTTCGTTTCCTAAAAAAAAAAATTATGGAAGGTTGTTCAGTTTCGTCTACTGAGCAAGCCCTTAAAGTTTGTGGAGGGCTGTCTCTTACACCTTTTATAGTGTTGCGCCGACTCCAAATAAAACGGGACAAGGGCGGATGATGAGCATTGCTGGTACGTACGTGTTAATATTACATCAAGCTTTTTTGTCTGTTCAGCCACATGACAAAAATAATCAACAAAGTTAAATCAATCCAGCGCGGCTTAACAAAAGTAAATTAACCCTCAATTGGTGGCAGAGTTGTGGTCCAATTTAAATGACAATAATATTACACGTCCATTCATTACAGCGCGCCTCTTGGTCCCAGTAAATTGGTATGTGTGAAAAGGTTTGCCTGCATAAAAACAATGCGGGTTAACATGGACTCAGTAATTAATAACTGTTAGAAAATGGGTGGGTAATTTAATATTGTTTTATGTTAGAAAAAACTGGGTAAGTGCGAGGCGGACTCGCACCGTGAGGGTTCCGTACAAACTTACCTATGAAAATAATTCAATTCTGGAATCAAGTCTCGGAAGATTTTTTTTTTTTAAACTTTATTAAGGAGCTTTGTCACAATTTTGACCATGTCGCTTAATCATCGCGCGAATCCTGCGAAAGCCGAAATGGCTGTCTGAAGGGTTCGGCCCCACCGTGCTAAGGGCGACCAGACCAGGCGGTTTGCAATTACTCTTTCAAAGAGCTTGCCCACCACGTCGAGCAGCACACTGGGCCGACACGTGGACGGAGAGTCCGCAGGGCGCCCTGGCTTCGCGTTGAGAACCAGTTTTCCCGTCCTCCAGCGAAGTAGGAACTGGTCCCTCATCCTATAAGGGTTTTGTTTTTTCCTTTTGAAGTACGGAATACTAAAAAAACTAAAAAATTTTGTTTTTTACAAAATGAAAATGGTACGTTATTTCCTTGTAGGTACAAAATCTCCAAAAGCAGCTTCATTTATGTAATTTGCTCTCGTCACTGTTATTTCAAGCAGCCATTCGAGGGTTGGTCAAACAGTTAGGTTTCGTGTTCACGCAAACATCTCAAATACCGCTGTCCCTTTCTATTGTACGTACAAACGAGTGAAGATTAACCTAATATAAAAAAAAAAAAATTAAAGACCTACGTACCCACCATTTATTTTTGGAATTAATGTATCTACAGGATGACTTTTAAACTATTGACTACTATTGAATGTGAACAATATTTGACTATGGAATTTAGTCAGAGATAATTATAAAAAAAAAAACCAGGCAAGTAAGGGTTCCGTACAAACTTACGTTCTATTTTCGAATTGAGTTACGAATTTTTTTCCGAATCGCAAAACATTTTTTTCGTATGTAACTACACAGTTTTTATTTTTATCCCTATACTTGTGCTATGAGACCTTATTTCATGCCAAATTTCAGGATTCTAGGCCAACGGAAAGCACCCAATGAATTTTGATTCCAGTGTCGAAATATACGTTTTTTGCTACATAAACGGCCGCATCTTTTTATTTCGTTAACTCAGAAGTTTGATTTTTTCACGGTCTTGACAGCCAGACGGACGAACGGAGAAAAAAGTGGCCCTTTATGGGTTCCGTTTTTTCTTTTTAAGGTACGGAACCCTAAAAAACTAGCCAGACTATGGAACCATACAACATTAAAATCGATCAAAAAAACGCGTTTTATTATTTTAGTATTTCTATTGTTGTGCTACAATAGAAATACACATTAAGTGAAAACTTTAACACTCCTGTACGGTTGGGTATAAGATACAGGCGATACAGCCCACATACATATAGAAGGACCGCGGGACCTTAGTACCTAATAGGGGTCCCGTTAGCACCCTTCGGGTACGGGACGATAAGCAATCACATGCTCGACATTTTTAAATAACCAAAACAGATGATTTATTTTTACAACACATTTAGAGAATTAAAAATAAGGAACTAAATCGGACTTTAAAAAAAAAAATTAAATAATTAGGTCTTTTGTAATCATTGCAGTTCAAAAGACAAAACCAATGTTCGAAGAAAGTTAGAACATAGAAAAATTTAACACAAACTTTTTTAACATATATGTACCTAGCCTACTGTATATTTGTTTCTTTAGCAGAAGGAAAGAAAAATATTGGAATTGGTGGTACCTAGTGCCTTAAATTCCAAGCATTAGAAATTGCATCACAAACATCTTACGATCGCCGGCGGGTAGCTCAAATATTTAAAGACAAGATTTTCTCTATCAGCCATCTTACAATGGAGGACGAGGATCCATGGAGCAAAGAACTGGAGTAATTTTATTTCCATAACTGATTTACGACCTGAATTCTGATATTATCACGGTTAATAGGTACTATTTTATATAACCAACGAATGATTTTATTTTAAACTAGCTTTTGACCGGAGCTTCGCCCGCTTACATAAAATATAGCCAGCTCAGGAGCAGCTTTCTATCGGTGAAAAAATTTAAGCAATCCAACCAAGTACTTCCAGAGATTACCTCCTACAAACAAATAAAATTTGAATTAAAAAAAAAACTTAAAATAAAACTACTTCTTTATTATGTTAGTGTAAAATAAGGAATTATCACTATTGTATTCATTTTGTCACCTCCTTCGACGAAGTGACGCCCGGGTGTCGCCACTGTGCGGAATGCCCGGAGGACATGGTGGAGCACACAGTCGAGGTGTGCACTGCTTGGACGGAGCATCGCCGTGCCCTCGTGGGGGCGATCGGCGGCGCAGACCTCTCGCGCCGGGCCTTGGTTGAGGCCATAGTCCGGAGCGAGGAGGAGTGGCAGGCGACCGCCGACTTCTGTGAAGCAGTAATGCTCGGAAAGAAGGTGGCCGAACGCATCAGGCAACGGCGTTATCGCCGCCGCCGCCGCCGCCGCCGGGATTCTGATCCCGATTTCCGGCCACCGTAGGCGCGGGCTTGCGGACAGTGAGCAAAGGGTAGCTCGCTGTCCGGCCGTCCGGTAACTGTCCGGACCAAGCCCAAGTCGTCGACGGCGCGCACTGTTCCCGCGCGCCTCAAGGAGTTGTCAGCAACAGCAGGGACCCAGCCGGGTCGAAGCCTACTGGGGCCAGGGTTATCCGAAAGGGCGCTTAAGCCCCGGTATGAAGGCTAGAAGGAACGGGGTGGGTCTTTTAGTCAGTATGAGTCTGACACTATCTCCCGCTCCGCCCAAGAGCGGTGGATGTCATTGCATGATTTTTCCCACCATAAAAAAAAGGATCTAGATCCCGATTTTTAACAAACGTAGGCTTAGGCTTGCAAACGGCGAGCTATGGGTAGCACGACGTTTGAACGTTTGGTAACCGTCCGGACTGAGCCCAAGTTGTCGAAGACGCGTATCACACGCGCCTCAAGATGTCAAAAAATTTTAGGGGCACAGCAGGAGTGGACTCGATGATTTTCAACCTAAAGCAAAAGTCTTCTACGGTAGGCCTCACGATCGAGGCTTTTAGAGGTATGCGGAAAAGTGTGTAAAGACCAGCAAACCTCCATCGAAAAGGGAGGATCCTTCGACCTGACGGCTTTTATGTCTGAACCGAGCAACTGCCCGATAGATGATTTCGGCTGTTATATGTTCAAATTGTTGGGCGTTCGCTGTTGCGACGCTTGGGGGAGGCCTATGTCCAACAGTGGACGTAGGCCGTATCGGCTGAAATGATGATGATGATGATGATGATATGGTGCAGGATGCATGCAAGTTTTTTACATTTGTTTGTTTATATTGTCTTGTTTTTTTTTGTTTCTTATTTGTTTGTTGTTTTGTTTTTGTTATTTTGTTTTGTACAACAATAAAGTTTATTCTATTCTATTCTTGTTTGCTTTTGCTACTGATTTCGATATTGTTTTCAAAGGCAGTATTCTATTTTTTTTTTTTTATAAACATGAACTCTATTTTGCGATGCAGGGTTTTGTAACTATTAGTTCTTTTGTGGCGCCATAGATGTCGCTACAAGTTACTAAACAACGTCGCAAAATTTAGCCCAGATGGACATCTTGTTAAATATTTCTGGCAAAGTAATCCGGAATGTGAGTAATTACCTGTTCATTCTTTAATTTACCAGTTTACATAATTAGCAACACGCATAATTACAAGGGTACCCTAAAATTATGCGCGCTGACACAAATTACATATCTTCCTTTTGTCGCTATTACAGTTTTAGCTGTAATATCAAATTTGTACAGGACTGTGTGGTGATAGTACAGTGGCTAGGGACCTGCTTCTCATTCATGAGATTGCGGATTCGAAACTGGGTATTTTTAAATTTATATATCATCATCATTTCAGCCGATAGACGTCCACTGTTGGACATAGCCCATGCGTCCCGCATCCATCAGATACCCGCAACCTTTACCAGGTCATCGGTCCACCTTAAAGGAGGCCTTCCAACGCTGCGTCTTCCAGTACACGATTGCTACTCAAGAACTTTTCAGCCCCAACGGCCATCTGTTCTGCGAGCAATGTGCCCTGCCCATTGCCATTTAAGTCTGGTTATTCTTCGTGTTATGTCGGCAACCTTGGTTCTCGTGCGGATATCTTCATTTCTGATTCGATCACGCAAGGAAACTCTGAGCATAGTCCTTTCCATTGCCCTTTGGGTGACTTATCACACCGAGGGCTTTATTTTGTCTGATTTCATAACAGGTAACAAACTAAGTATTAAGGGGTATGAAAAATAGATGTTGGCTGATTCTCAGACCTACTCAATATGCTCACAAAATTTCAAGAGAATCGGTCAAGCCGTTTCGGAGGAGTACAGGAACGAACATTGTGACACGAGAATTTTATATAAGTAGTTCATTAGTTGATTGAAGATAATTTATCCTAATTACAACATTTATATATCTTTACGTTGCGCCATAGTACTTAGTAAATGCCAATAAACATTCAACTGTCCTGCTTATTACACGTCCAACTCGATTAATTAATCGCCAGTGAATTTAATATGACTTTCTTGTAAATGTCACGCGTCCAGACTGGCGTAAACATCAAAATTCTATTCCATTAATTAGCATAAAATTATTAGTCTGTCAGCATAATTTGATCTATCTGATTAGCAATCAATGTAATTGGCTGAAATATTGCGCTCTTGTGTATGACACCGATGATAATTTGGCTATAATTTGTAACTGGCACTCGATATGAAGCAAAATGTACGAAACAAATGCCTTGATCACATGTGCCGAGTATACCTACGGGCGAGACAGTGCTCGGTTGAATACTCAGTACGTATAAAGCGCCGAGTGCTGGGCCGAGCTCTTATCTCTACAACTCCCTTACATCACTGTCTCGGCCAAGGAACATTTTACTGTCACGCCCTTTTACTTGGTACGTGTGATCAAGGCATAAGATCTAAAAACATACATACATGCGACGCTTGAAGGAGTCTTTTAACCAACTGTGAAAGTCTTTCTTGTTTGACTGGCCTGTTGGTCTAGTGGTTAGTGACCCTGACTGCTATGCCGGAGGTCGTGGGTTCGATTCCCACCCAGGACAAATGTTTGTGTAATGAGCATAATCATTTGTTCTGTGTCTGGGTGTAATTTATCTATAATATGTATGAATTTAGAAATAATATAAGTATGTTTATCAGTTGTCTGGTACCCATAACACAAGCTCTGCTTAGCTTGGGACTAGACGGCGTTGTGTGATAGTTGTGGAAATATTATTACATAATATTATTACTTTCAGCTGAAATGATAATGATGGTAATTGTTACGAATATAAAAAATCGGGTGTAATACTTACCAGCACATATTTTCTTCTTAATTAGATAAAATACCTTTAATGTCCAACTGTCCTCCACGGTTTCAACCGCATCTTTGGTTACAGCTTTCTCGTGGGTTGTACCCTAATCACTACATAGTATAAAACAAAGTCGCTTTCTCTGTCCCTATGTCCCTTTGTATGCTTAAATCTTTGAAACTACGCAACGGATTTTGATGCGGTTTTTTTTAATAGATAGAGTGTTTCAAGAGGAAGGTTTATATGTATAATAACATCCATTAAATAGTGGAGAAGTACTGTTATTTTTGAGGTTTCTAATGTGATGTCGTAAATAATTACATTTTTTCCGCTTACATTGCAAACGCAGGCTGAACCCTACGAGTTTTATCAAAATAATGTACTAAGTATTGTACACATTGAAAAGGTCTACAAAAAAGTCCGTGATAGTATATGTCTATCTCTTATGGATAACCCACAATAACTTTTTTTGTCATTTACTTTTTACGACAAATAATGGCTAATTTTTGAAGCGATTTTAACCAATACAGCATTAATCCTTAACCAATTAAATACCTTGAATACATTGTTCATTTAATACAGATCTATATGGCCCTTTACACCGTATGATTTAAGTGAATATTATCGAAGATATTACAGATTTAAAAATTGCGGGACGTAGCGTTTACGGCGGTACCGGCCGGCCGCCCGGTGCGGCAAGAGCGTGCCTGCGAAGCCGGAGGGGGCCGCTATGTTTTTATATACAACGTTCACAGTTTTTCTGTAGTGTATTTAGTATCAGCATTGCACCCGTGCGAAGCCGGGGCGGGTCGCTAGTGTTATATATAGCGTATACTTAACCTTCTTCAATAAATGGTTCCAACCAAAAAAATTGTTTGAACTAATAGTTTCTGGGAATTAAGAATTTAATGTACCTATTGTTCTGGAATAAATTATTTTTTTACTGTACCTTTTATTTGTCGTTATATTCCCATCACTACGTGTATATTAAAATAAAAAATATAGTCCTCATAAAGTAAAACTGATAGTAATGGATATCCTTCAAACATCCAAGTGAAATTAAAGCTAGAACTACATTAGACCTACGTACCTACACGAGTAACACGCTAAAGTTATTATAAAATTATACATACTATGATAGGTAACTGTCAAATTACTGTAATTTGTTTATTATTATTTTTTATTCTCTTGAACACAAAATAATAATTCGTATTGGGAACTCTGTTAAGTTCTTAGTTACTCTGTTTTTATAAATTAAAAATGATAAAACCATAAGTATATTAAAAAAAAAAATCAAGTTTCAAGCTCAAAGTTACATGCACCTTTTGTTCGCAAACGGTAAATAGATAATATCGTAAAAATAGGCCAGCCAAAAATGGCATATCATGCAATCATTTACAAAAGCGGTTCTCATACTTTTTTTTACAATTTTTTTTCCTGGATTTCCTGAAATATCGCCATTTAAAACAGAAAATAAAAGTGAACACTTACTCTGTCTTCGAAAATGTCTCTTTATGCAACATCAAGCATACATAAAAAAAATATCTGCGCACCGACTTTCAAACGCCATAATAATTTTGGCAAGTTCCCTCTCTTCGGAGTAGCTGGAGTGGCCTCACTGCGTCCTCAACTTTTGGACATGGTAAATTCGAAAGGTTTCTGCATCGGATTCAAGCAGAAGAAACTTTTGACAGAAAAATTACTTACAACCGACTTCAATGTAAAAAAAAAAGCACTTAAAAATGCAAAATAACTTTAATTTCGGAAGTCGGTGTTAAATAACGAAAAAACATAACTGTTGTAGAATTTACACTTTTCAGTGGTTTTTTTTTTTACATAGAAGTCGGTTGTATTTTTTTTTTTGTAAAAAATTTTTGTTTTTGTTATTATTTGATGGGCTCGCGCTTGACCACTGTCCCACCTGATGTAGTATATTACAAAGTACTATGAGCCTGATGGTAAGTGACGATGGTGTCGAAGATGGACTATGCTTGCCTAGAACCTTTATATACCATAGTAACCTATGCACTCTTGACTTTAGGAAGAAGCACCAGAGCAGAAGTCTAATAAAACACTTACTTCATATTTAACTAAGAATGAATATCACTGAAATGTTTTATTAGGATTTCTTATATACATCTAAGAGAGTTGTTTATAATTTTGAATTTTCTTTAAGCACAAAAAGTCTTATAGCGTGCCTATATAAGATATACAATCTTAGCCAGAACGCATATAAACCTTTTATAAGGTTATAACTCTTATAAAGAACTAGCTGTGCCCCGGGGTTCACTCGCGTTTTTCTCGTTTCCGTGGAAATACCGAGATAAAATATTGCCTATAATTGCCTCCCTTAATAAATGGACTATTGAATATTTAAACAGTTTTCATATCAGAGCAGTATTTCCCAAGATTACCGCGTTCTTAAATGTATTTATTATACTCTTCAAAGATCTTATACTTACAATCATCAAAAAATATATTTCGAAAAAGATTATTACAGGATTTTATGTTGATAAAAACTCTATGGCCCATAACTCATTAATAGGTACCAACTCTTAACATCTTACACACGTGATAACTTTTAAACGAAATATCCGATTGAGATGAAACAAAAAGTATTTTACTTCTACATAAATACTCTTGATAACATAATGCTTAATTTCGATAAAGATTAATATTACGATACATATATAACGTAGTTTTTTTTCTTCAGACGATTTAATAATTATTGTTTTGAACACAAAATTGGTTATTGTGATTAAACCATGATAGCTAGATATATGTTCACGCGGACTTTTTTGTAGGTCTTAATGGGATCTACAAACCCGTAGTACATCATTTTGTTCTATTGTCAATAGTTTTTGCAGCGCACGCAAAAATAGGTTTTTGATTTTACACCTTGTGTTACAAAATAGCAATTTTATTACGGATCCCTAATTTTGAAAAAAAAAACATAGCCTATAGCCTTCCTCGATAAATAGACTACCCAACACTGAAAGAATCATTTAAATCGGCCCAGTAGTTCCAGAGATTAGCGCGTTCAAACAAACAAACAAACAAAGTATAGATTATTATCCTTATGGCTTTTTTGCTAGTTGGGTACTTATACTTTTTTCGTTTTACTTCATCGTCAGCCTTTTTTAATGTTCCCACTGCTGGTACTTAGGCCTCCTCTGCCCGGAGGACACGGTGGAGCACACAGTTGAGGTGTGCCCTGCTTGGGCGGAGCATTGCCGTGCCCTCGTGAGGGCGGTCGGCGGCGATCTCTCGCACCGGGCCTTGGTACAGACCATGGTCCGGAGCGAGGAGGAGTGGCAGGCGGCCGACGACTTCTGCGAAGCAGTAATGCTAGCGAAGGAGGAGGCCGACCGCATCAGGCAGCGGCGGCGGTCACAGCGCCCCGGCCGCCGCCGGGATTCCAATCCCGATTTTTGGCCACCGTAGGCGCGGGCTTGCGGACAGCGAGCAATGGGTAGTTCGCTGTTCAACTGTCCGGTAACTGTCCGGACAGAGCCCAAGTCGTCGACGGCGCGCACTGTTCCCGCGCGCCTCATGGATCTGTCAGCAACAACAGGGGACCCAGCTCGGTCGAAGCCTACTTTGGCCAGGATTAATTCGAAAGATCAGCTCAAACCCCGGTACGAAGGCGACAAAGGAATAGGGTGAGCTTTTAGTCAGTAAGAGTCTGACACTATCTCCCGCTTCGCCCAAGAGCGGGGGTTGTCATTACATGATTTTTCCCACCATAAAAAAGGCCTCCTGTCTAGGAGAGGGAATGGTCCGTTATCCACCACGCGGGCCCAGTGCGCGTTGATGAATGTCGCATGTCCTTGACATTCACAAACCCGCACTGGGCGAACCAAAAATTCGAAGGAAATTTTGGAAATAGGAAAAAATTTTTGGTTCTAAAACATGCTGGTTTCCTCACTATGTTTTCCTTCACCCTTTCGAGAGCAATGGTAATGAAATAAATTGTGGTTGGGTTTCAACCGGCGACCTACAACTTATAAGTCGAAGCCATTACTACTCGGGTACCACTGCTCTCCTCGTTTTACTTATGTACCTACAATCATCACTCCCATATTAACTTATCTGAGTATAATAATAATAATAATATTTTATTGAAATCACTTGAATACAAACATCAATGTCGCCCTGGCTCTTGTACTAGGATATCCTGGATCACAAGAGCCACACTATAGTGTGCCTTTGTCTCAATGTATCTACTATGTCTCAAATTCTGTGGATTGACGATTACAGTACCTCATTAGTTATACCGGTCTCTGATAACACAGTCATTATCAAGCAAATAACGACCACACTACTTATAAGCTATCATGCTGTAGTTATTCGTCAGTCTTCTCCGTAGCCTTTTGATGGCAAATACATTCTAAAATTATCAAATAAGTCAGATTACGTTCAGTCTAACTTAGTACAATACAGTTTTGGGACCATGAAAGATAGAAGTGTATCGTGAAAACTAAAATTTTGTGCAAGTAACGTGTGCATTGTGCAAACAAGAAGTAATCAGCGGTCAAGTAATATATAAACGTCCTGAGTGCCCTCCCACATCGAACCAGAAATATTAGAAATCCAACAAACTACGTATCAAGAAGAAAAATCTTGATGATCTATCCTGTTCACTATTTGTAGACACAAATAGTGAACAGGATAGATCAGATTTGTCAAGACATACCTAGAACGATACTGTAACTGCACTTAAAGGCTTGAAGTAACATACAAAAACAACAGGTGCAATCAGAATGGATGACAGAATGGATGACCTACCAGATAGATTACCGTCCAGACCGTTTGCTATCCTTGACAGCGAGACACTTCATAGTTCACTACAAAATCTTTTCAATGAATTTGGAGGTCCGCAATCATTTTTTGATATGATCGCCTATGCTGCTTTTGATGCCCATGAATTGCGCAAAACAATTGACAAAAAGATCAGCAAAGATGATTTGTATTTTCTAATGGCACTGTTTATAACCGATAAAAAAAGCAATTCCCTTCATGGAGAGTGTCGGTTAAAATTTCAACAACTGACTAGAAAATTAAACTTAAAACCGAGAGCAAATGGGAACAGTCGAGTTATAACTCTCTTTAGAATTGCACAATCATTTCCAGAGCTAGTTGCCATGACCCTCAAAGCGAGGCCTGAGGTTGCTAGACCGATAACTCTGGTTCAAATGAGATTACACTCCGATTATCCGGAATTCCCGGCATTAGCTCTACAACCATTGCTAGCATGCCTTATTCCTAGAAATCACAAAGATAGCTTGAACATCTTGAATACGTTCCTTCTGACTAATATGCTGTTATCTGAAACTTTTAACCAAAGGTCACAGTTATGGTGCTCTAAATCAAATCTGCAGAAAGTGACCGAGATAAAAACAATGCAAATGAACCATTTCAAATCCACCATATTAAACGAAGACTTGAGAAAGACTTGGTGTGTCCGTCTGGAGATCATGGTGGACACCGAGTATTCGTCCGTGTGGATGGAAGCTGCCACCAAATCTAAGGATAAACTTATGGAAACCTATGGCGGCTCTTTTTAATTCAATTAATGTTTAGAAGTAAGGCATTTTTTGTATGGACCTTATGAATCACATATAATGTATCCCATTAAAAACATACCTGTTAAAAACCCTGTATAATTAAATTAACCTGCCAAGTTCAAATTTAATGATGGTCAGGCTGTTGATGAAGATTATGATCGATTTTAAAGTACATCTAAACTTGGCATTGGATTGGATTTCAACCCTTTTTTAGGCAAACAATTAGCCGATAGGAACTTGGCCCCCTGTTTAACAGGTATGTTTTTAGTGGGATTTCAATACTTTTTTTAAAGAAATCGTATTTATTTATTTTTTTAATTTTTGTGCAACGCCTGCGTCCTTTGTTAACCTTAGATCGTATTCTCATTGTATCACTGGTTCATAAATATTTTGATATTCGATTAAACCAACTCACGCTTGATCGATTTCTTCAATTTCTTATGACATATTTTATACCCTTCCCCTTTTCTTCCCCCTCCTCCCTCTTCGTATTTCCATACCACTGCTTCATAAATATTAGATTGAGCCAACTCACTTTTTTGTTAATCTACATATTATACACATGACCTGTGTGCCAAATTTCATAACGGTAGGACAATTGGAAGTGGCCTAAAGGTTTTGATTACCGGTCATTGTGTCAGTCAGAGCCAAAATTAGCTATATTCACAGGGTCATATTTCAGGATCTCCTGAAGCTATATCTATGAAATTTGGCATACTGCTTTAGTACTAGTATATAATTACGTAGGTACAATTTTAGGCACTGAGCTACAGGGGGTTCGAAAGTGGGTCGAAACGGTTCGTGTAAATAGTGCACGGCATGCGCGCGGCCTGTTGCTGGAACTTGGCCTGCGCACGGCCGTGCGCTTAGATAATAATAGCTTGTATTTGCTTATGGTACTTTATTCACCCATATAGTGGACAGATGACTTGACGGGGTCGCGAGAATCCGATGGCTGTAAGACGCATGAGTCCAGTCCTTGTGGCGACGCTTGAAGGAGTCTTTTAACCAACTGTGAACGTCTTTCAGCCGAAATAATGATGTTGGTACTTTTACCGGTATTTGTTACGAATATTACAGAATTAGAACCTACAGATATTTTCTTCTTGAATAGCTTTAATTTCTAATACTAGCTGTTCTACATGGTTTCAACCGCTCCGTTCTCTGGTTACAGCTCCGTTCTCATGGGTTGTACCCTGATGTTATTTAAAGCCACCTTCCTCAATAAATGGTTCCATCCAAAAATTACTTTACAATTCGAATTAGTAGTTTCTGGGATTAATGCATTTAAACAAACTCTTCAGCTTCATAATATTAGTACCTATAGATTAAGAACTTAATGTATCTACCTATCATGTGTCTACACTAAAATCATTGAATACTAAAATAATAGTAGTTTATGTGACTAGGGGATAAAGCAGTGTCTTTAAGTCGCGGGCGTCATGTTGAATTCCGAACGAAACGAAGGTTGCTGATTTTAATCCCGAACGACAGTGAGGGATTCATACAATTAACTCCCGAGCAATGCGAGGGAGTTAATAAAGAAACCTGAGTGAAGTGAGGAATTTAAGCCGCCCAAGACAAAGACAGCTTTATCCCCGTGTTGCATACTCTACTTTTTACACCATCTGTGAGATAATCAAAAGACAATTTGGTCGACCAAATCATATATTAGAGAAATATAAGTATTATATTTAGGTACAAGTTCATCAAACAAACAAAATTCACTACTCCAAGATTCTATAGTTTCAATTTTCTATAATGCTCCCGTGTCGTCAGTACGCACGTTTTATTCTATTTTCTTTTTTTTTGTTAGTGGCCAGTTTGAATCATAGACTGATTGATGATTACATACTCTTTGGTTTGAATTTCGAGTCAACTTGTTCGATGCGCCTACATTTTTATTCACAATGTTGACGATTCTCGATGCTCCAAATTCAAATCTCATTATTCCCTAGGGATCGGCCATACTGCATTATCTCCCTAGGCATATAATGACTTGCTTTAAGTGAGGTTTGTATGACGTGTAAAACGACATTATCGAGCAGGTGGTGTAAAAATTGTTTTTTATTGTACCCTTTATTTTTCATTTTATTTCCATCACTAAGTGTATATTCCAAAAATAAATTAGTCAAATAAGCAAAACTGACAGTAATGAAGATTCTTCAAACATCTACGTGAAACTAAAGCTAGAACTACATTAGACCGACGCACACGTGAACACACCTGATTTGTACGTAGAACAACGTCGCGTGGCGTGTATCAAGTGTCTACAAGCTCTACAAGTCTATAATAATAATAATAATAATAAGGATAGAGCAATCATTGTGCCGATAGTCGTGACGACCAATGGCTTAATAGCCAAGAGCCTCGACCGACATCTGCGGAGGCTCTCGTTAGGCAGTTGGATCAAAGGCTTGATCCAGAAGGCAATACTCCTAGACATGGCGCGTATTGTCCGGAGGTTCCTCTCTGGAGCCCTGACCGCCGGCAGCTTGGACCCTGTTCCCGATGCCGGTGGGTTACTATTTTTTATATTTTTAAATGTTTTTTTTTTAATGTTATTTTTTGAAGAAATATTTAAAAATATGATAAATATGTATATAATAATAAAGAAATGGAATAATAATAATATTCCACAACTATCACACAACGCCGTCTAGTCCCAAGCTAAGCAGAGCTTGTGTTATGGGTACTAGACAACTGATAAACATACTTATATATTTCTAAATACATACATATTGTAGATAAATTACACCCAGACACAGAACAAATGATTGTGCTCATCACACAAACATTTGTCCTGGGTGGGAATCGAACCCACGACCTCCGGCATAGCAGTCAGGGTCACTAACCACTAGACCAACAGGCCAGTCAACGATATAGTAGTCTAGTTTCCATATAAAATGTATGGAGACCGACGCCTTATAATAGATAGATGAAGAAGTCAATGGGCCTCATCAGAAGGCTTAAAGTCACCCAATGAGCAATCGAAAGGGCTCGGAGTTTCCGTGCGTGATCGAATAAAAAATTAAGATATCCGCAGGAAAACTAAGGTTGCCGACATAGCACATAGAATTGCCAAACATAAGTGGCAATGGGCAGGGCACATTGCTCGCATAACAGATGGCCGTTGGGGCCGAAAGGTTTTGGAGTAGTGACTCTAGTGAAGTTTGCCGGGGCCAGAGTTAGTTTCGAAAGATAGCTCGAGCCCAGGTATGAAGACTTGAAGGAACGAGGTGGGTTTTTAGTCAGTAAGAGTCTGACACTATCTCCCGCTCCGCCCAAGAGCGGGGGTTGTCATTGGATGATTTTTCCCACCATAAAAAAAAACATGAAATCAATCATGAACCATTCTGACACTATTGTAATAGAAGACTTGAGGCCCAGGTGAATTTACATAACCTTCTGTATGAGCAAAATTATACCGACACTTTGGACTAAAAATTAGCGCCATGAAAACCAGCAATGGCTACAGCTAGATGCATTCATGACCTCAACACTCTAGACCAGCATAAAATATTCCAGTGCCATTATTCCAACAAATGTAATACGCGTCCACAGAGTATTTAAAAGTGTTAGAGTAGGCAGTCAATTCATACATGAGAGGTGACTTTATTTATAGACTATCAAGTGAAAAAAGTAGTCATGAATATAAATAATGGTGTTTATTTATGACTACTTTTTTCACTTCACTGCTGTAATTTTTGACAGGCCTGTTGGTCTAGTGGTTAGTGACCCTGACTGCTATGCCGGAGGTCGTGGGTTCGATTCCCACCCAGGACAAATGTTTCTGTGATGAGCACGATCATTTGTTCTGTGTCTGAGTAAAAGTAAAAAAATATTAAATATGTATGTATTTAGAAATATATACGTATGTTTATCAGTTGTCTAGTACCCATAAAACAAGCTCTGCTTAGCTTGGGACTAGACGGCGTTGTGTGATAGTTGTGGAAAAAAAATTCTACCCATGTTATGTAAAAAAACTGGACAACTGCGAGTCGGACTCGCGCCTTGAGGGTTCCATTCCCGAATGGAGTTTTGAAGATTATTCCGAATCGCAATATTTTTTTGTTGTGACTTAGCCACAAATTTACTGTTTTCAGATTTATACCTATACCTGTGCTATAAGAACTTGCTTTATGCAAAATTTCAGGTTTCTGGGTCAGCGGGAAGTAGGTACAATATGAATTTTGATTCCCTCAAAAGTGTCGCAACTAAATTTCGACACTTTTAAGGAAATCAAAATTTTTTGACATAAACAGCCGTACCTACCTTTTTTTCGTTAACTTAGAAATTCAATTTTTTCTCAGCTTCAAGAGACCGCACTGAGTACTTAAATGACTTTAATTTCAACTCTATACCTTTATGCGTTCCCGAGGATTTTGACAGATAAACAGACGGGTATATCCTATAAGGGTTCCGTTTTTTCCTTTTGAGGTACCGAACTCTAAATACCTCAGGTATTTATACGGAACTATATCTGTCTATTTTTAGGTTGCATGTCACGTCTAGCATCTTGATAGCTCTGTGGATACAACATGGAAGTCCAGTTGACACGTATACTCAAATCACTAGGACACCGGCGCCACAACGCGACGTTCAAACAAAGCTGTACCTCAGGGAAACTTTATTGAATAAAGATTGAAAAATGTACAGAAAGTACTAGAAATGAAAACATAACGACACTAGACATACGTTTAACAACTACCCCTTTTAGTAAAATAGATGCGGAAAATAAGACTGAAAAAATAAAGAATTGAAATTGAAAATACTAAATGCCACCCAGCTTTGGGTGTAAAGGCATGCGAAGAGGCTAATTGGTGGTTCAATCTACAAAGTCTTGAGCATAGGCGAAAGGTAGCCAGCCTTTCGGTGTTTTACAGGATGCATTTTGGCAGGAATTACACGACTTAATTCCACCATCTCACTTCTATCATCGGACAACCCGACGTACGGCGAGTATTCACGCTTATATTGTTGAAACCTCTACAGTCCAGACCAAGCATTTCGCCTCGTCATTTATACCGCGTACATCAAGGGACTGGAACAATTTGCCTACTGTGGTCTTCCCGTCCGATTATAATTTTGGTGTCTTCAAGGCAAGAGTGAATTGGCTCTTAATAAACTCCGCCTCACCATCGACGATTGTATCACTGCTTACCATCAGGTGGGATCGCAGTCAAGCACTAGTTTATTTCAATAAAAAAAATACTTATTTCAGTAAAACTCAATTTTCAATACAATTGGGATCAAACTAACCAGTTTTAACTACCATTACATGAAGAAGACACAGCATACCTGATTTCGTGAAAGTGCGACACAGACCAATTCCGCTTTGTCTACATAGACCTTTTATAAAAATGCGAAGAAAAGGGTGCCTGTGGAATTATCCGGAGTTTTTACATGTAGCGGCAAATTGAGCTGCTCTCATTAGACGCGAGCCATTTGTTTCGGCCCGCCCTAACTACTGCCTTACATCTACGTAATGCAATTTTATTGTTGATGGATCTACAAAATTTATGGACACCTGACTTTAAACTTTGAAAATTGGATTCCGCCCGTACTATTGGATGTCTTTATTTTAAATCTACATAATTAAGATAGAAGAAACCCTTCCTTATTTGTTATTTTCGATTTTAAGTTTTTGTGTGTACATAAATAAATAAATAAGAAAAAATATTTGACTAGGGGACAAAGTATTTTAAAAGGGTTAAAAAACAAAGCAATAAAAAACTTTTTACACATAAAAGATAAACGACTTCAATGTTAAAAAAAAAAAACACTCAAAAGTACAAAATAATTTTGATTTCGAAAGTCGGTGTTTCTATAATAGTTCTTTCTTTTCGTTATTTAACACCGACTTCCAAAATTAAAGTTATTTTGTACATTTCAGTGTTTTTTTAATATTGAAAATAGTTTTTTTTGTAAAAGTTTTTTATTTTACACTTTTTAGTTATAGTACCACCACTAAAAAATACCCCCCAGCCAAACTTAAATACCTTATAGCCAGATGGAATCTCATAACAATTCTAATAATCCCAAACACGGATAAGTAGATTACATTCAGGTACCTTCCGGCTTCATCATCAGGTAAGTTTGATACATCATATCTTTTCTTTCAGTTAGTAATTGACTACACGTTCTGCTGTAATCCTAAGAGGTGTTCTGCTCCATATCTTCAAAGTTCATGATCAGATCATTACAATATATATGGGACCAACTTGGAAGCATACCCAATAATAAAAAAAATAATAAAAAATCGGTACACAATTGAGCGAGATATGGCTGAACATACTCGTACTTACGCTTTCCTGGGTTACATACTTTTTTTTTACTATTGTTTTTAAAATAATTTTTTTTTTGTATGGGCATACCATATAGGTATTTCTCATTAAGGCCGGCCGGCCGGCCATTCGGCATTAAGTCCGCCTATGTTCTTTGTGTTGTATGAAGACTAAATAAATAAATAAATGACTTCTCCTGCTCTAGAGTGAAGAGAGAGCATATTTCTGACTTTTACTGATTAAAACCCACTTGTACCTTTTAGTTACCATTTGCATTCACACTGACTCTTTCAAACGTATCCGCAGCCCTAGCGAGCTACACACACACACACACACCGAAGACCGGGTTATTCTTGTATGTCATGTGTGTGTTCACATGCACTTTTTTTCCTTGTTTCATAGTTGTAAGTACTATCACTAGTACCTACAACTGTACCGTAGTTTAATTACAAAATAAGTATTTAGGAAACATTGTCAAATGACATATTATTGAAATTGTTCGTATCTACTATACTGTGAGCAGTGGAAATACCGAAAGGTAATTAATCGCATAGCCAGTGCGATTGGATGCCATAGGCACATAATATGCTAATGAATCGCAAAGCGCCGGCGAACATGCCAGAAACTTTGTTAATAAGCATTGTAATAGTTTGTAGACAGATGTAGGTGCTGAACACACTGCGTGATCGAATTGTGATGGAAATGGAATGGTCTATTTCACTGATATCGACGAACAAAAATCATTTATTTCAAATAGACCACTTGCAGGCAGTCCAAGGAAAGTGAAGCTAAAATTGCACTGACATTGACATTGCATTGACATTTATTGTAATAATAATAATCTTTTCAATATTCTTCTTCTCTTCTTCTTAATCTTCTTAATTTGTTCTCTCTCTGTTACTCAAAGTTTTGCTGGGAGAAAACTCATTGCTGAGTTAAGCTCGCCATTGTACGAGAACTGTATATGTTTTGTTAATTCTTTATTTACAATAAAGAATTAAAAATATTTATTGGTATAAATAATACATGCATTTTATGAATTGCCTAGCTCCTGCGCTAGTGTACACTGTATAACACGAGATTGTGTCTTTCCCTTTTCACTAGATTATAATTATATAGTATAAACTACACGGCACATAAAGATACAAAATAAAAAATAAAATTAAGTATTTAATTTACAAAATTCAAATCACAATTAAAAACATAAAATAATTTAAAAAGCGCCACCTTAGAAAAAGGTGGTGAGACGATCTGGACACGTCTCACGGGGTCTGGTTCGAGAAAGCACAGGAGAAGAATGTCTGGAAGGATTTGGGGGAGGCCTTTGCCCAGCAGTGGGACAGCAATGGTTAGGAAAAAAAAATAGATATATTGTATACAAAAAAAAAACCAAAACCAATTTTAACCATTTACGTAAAAATTTGGCTCCAAATTTTGTACGAACCATTTTAATAATCATTCAATATTGATGGTTCTTTACGTCTCCTGCTTCTTTGCAGAATATACAGTTCGCAAATTCTAATCTCGGTCACAAATTCTCCCTCCCTCACAAGGCGCAAGCACCTTATTGGTGGTTATAGTTTTGACCCGTTTGGGATCGAAACGCTTGACAAACAAGTAAACTGCAGAATAGCACATAGGTCCATAGATCCAGGTTTTTATCCTAGGAGTAGGTTTTCTTTGTTGCCCAAAAAGATGGGCAGATCAGGTCCGCTCCACACTGGACACACAATTGCACTTCGCACTTCATGGCGCTAAGTACCTTCAATAAGAAGCTAATCCATTGGGAATTTCACGACCCACAGTAATGAGGAATACGACTCGAGGAGGATGATGTTTCTTTGGAGTATTTTTTTTTTACTTAGCGCGACCGAAGCCGCTTGCAGAAGCTAGTGTAATTACCGCCTACAAACAAACAATTTATCCGTTTCATTTCGTTCGCATTAATTCGATATAAAGTTCCGAGAATATAGACACATTTTCACATTGTAAGGGTGCTCCCTCACTGAGAGCATTCGCGTGTAATGTAACGTTACAGATTTGAGAATTAAATCAGTGAAGGAGGAGACCCGAGCAATTGTAATGCTCACCTTGTAATGATATAATGTGTATATATTTTGATAAAACTTGTAACATACAACGTATAACCATACGTTGTATGTTACAAGTTTTATCGGTCGGTTGATTAAATATCCAAATAATTAATGACACCAATATGTATCGTTTCTTCTGTGTTTTTAATAACAATGTCGAATTAATATTGACCAATGACCACTTCGTCTAACAGTATGGAATCAACTATAAGCTAATGCTCAAAGTCGATTGTATAATGTTACATTACACGCGAATGCTCCCTGTGAGAGAGCACCTTAACCGTATGTAGGAGCCTTAAATCTACGATCATTTAACTGACATAAGTGATTGGCTTGATATAATTGACAGCAATAAAAAGTTATGGTGACATGGGTTGTTTGTTAAAAGTTGATTCTTTGAACTTTTCATAAAGTAGCATTCAAGGTAACATGAAAGAAGCAGTTACTGACACAGTCTCCGCGTAAAGACATCGCATCGCATATAATAAATAAATCGCGATGCGTGCGCCGCGAATGGTCGTCAGGCTTGCTTTAACCTGAGGCATACGACGGAATAGGGTATGACACTCATTTTTTAAAAGTGTCTAAATTAGATTCTAATAGTGCTAATAAACCATTAAAAAATTCACAAAATTTTTATTCAGTCGCTAAGTACCCTAAAATGCATTTAAAATTGTCATTTTCAAATTTCGCGCGTAATGCAGAGCGTAGTGGACGCCATATTTACTTCGAGGTATGACGTCAGTTCGCTCTGTAAACAAATGAGCTAATAATGACTCAGTTGACAGTTGACAGCTGTGACATTTAGTTTACACAGCTGAATAACGTAATAACATTGTGGCTATTTCAGTGATAAAGTACAGTTAAAAAAAAATTGAAAATTTGAATTGAATTTAAAAAGTTATTTTGTTATTTTATTAACTAAAATTAACACTTACCGACTGCTTTTTGCCTAAGCTATCTTAATAATATACTTTAAGATTTTTTCTCTTATAGAGTAAAATACCCTATTCTGTCCGCGCTGCGTCCTGGTACAAGCCAAGGTCTGGAGCGAGGAAGAATGGAAGGCGGTTGCCGCTTCTGCTGCGAAGCAGTAATGCTAGCGAAGGAGGCGGCCGCACGAATGAAGGAAGGAACGAAAGGCTTTCCACGTCCCAGCTACCGGGATCCCGACCCCGATTTCTAGCCGCCGTAGGCGCAAGCTTGACCACGAGCAATAGGTAGCACGCCGTCTGGTAGTCCGGTAACCGTCCGGATCGAGCCCAAGTCTTCGTCGGCGTGTAGTGTTCTACGCGCGCCTCAAAGCGATGTCAGCAAATCGTAGGGGCCCAGCAGGGCCGAAGTGTACTGGGGCCATGGGTTAAGTGAAAGTAAACCCTGGGGCCCAGGAACGCAAGGCAAAGAAGGAACATAGGAGTGGGTTTTAGTAGGTAAAAGTCTGACACGCCCTTGCGCTCTACCCAAGGGAGGAAGAAGTCATAAGATGATTCCTACATAAAAAAGAGGATAGTGATGATTGGCAATTTTAACTGATCAATCATTTTTATTACTTTTATTCCCAATCGTCATGTTTGAATTGTTTCGGTGAGTTTTATATTTCATTCAGAATTAAATTTTTGGACCATTCCGGATCAGCTAGCCGCGTTATAAACGAATGCGTCGAATTCATTCGTTGATATTTTATTTTTTAAATACTAGTACAGTTCATATAAATTCTCTGGATTCAGATATGAGTGATTTGTAACACCTGCAAATGTTTTTTTAAGGTAAATTACTGCGAAACCAGTAAATGAAAATAATATATTAATTACCAGACAAGGATAAACTACACAATAAAATAATTAATCTAATATTCAGAAACGAAAAACAAAACGACCTATTTATTAATATTCATTTCATTCTGTATTTTTTTTTTTATTGATTTAATTTTTTTATTGTGTTGGCGCGATTTTCAATAGAAAAGAAGACCCAAGCAACAAGACGTTATAGTCTAAGATCCGATGAAGAACGTTTTCACCGGTCTGTTTAACGGATGAAACGTATTTTATGACTTAGTATAATATATAATATAACACGGGTGGGTTGCCTAGCCTAAGAAATTCCTGGCCAAGCTATTATAAATTAAAATTTGAAAATTGTTTTCTTGCAGAAAACCCTATAGCATCGTATTCGTAATGAAACAGCGTTATTTTGATATACAATTTATTTATGTGAGAACGTGTGCCAGACACGCCGATCTGGGCCCGTGAGTCTCCATACATTTTATATGGAAACTAGACTTGATCCACGCCACGCGACGTCGTTTTACGTACAAATCAGCTCCCCTAGCCAAGTTACAACCGTTTCGTTTGCTTCGAACGCCTCAAGTTGGTCACGCCCCCGATTCTTTTGTTTTGATCACGTGACTAAACGTTTAGATGATGCCATTCCTGCACATTTAAAGTTTTCTACTATCGTAAACGATTGCAGATTATCAACTTGGCTAGGCGACAGGCGTGTTACACTCAGCCTAATGTAGTTTCAGCATAACAACTGTTTCCATAGTTCGTAGCGATGTAGCACCGTAGCTCGAAGGACCGCGTAGGCGCAGCTTCTGTGGTTCTTGAGTAATTCGTGGAACCCATTAGCTTCCCTATACCCGTAATCTTAGGGCCATGAAGAATAGAGAGAAGAAAAAAGGCGGACAGCGGTGACTTCTCGCGTCAGGCTTGGATCAGGGCATGGTCTGGAGCAAGAGGGAATGGGAATCTACGGCGGAGTGTGAGGGAATGTCAGAATTTTACAGACTCAAACCACACCTAGGTATGTTCCTTCTTTACTTTGCGATCCAGGCCTCCAGGTTTCGCATTTGGAAGTTAACCCATGGCCCCGGTAGGCTATGTACCTTCGTAACCGCGGGGGTGTTTTTTTAAGCAGCAACAAAAGTGATATTTTTCTGAGGCACCTAGTACAATTACAGGCACGGATCTTGAGCGCTGGCTTCAAGTTGCGGAGAAGTCAAATATTCGGTCTCTTTAGTGGCGCGAAGTGACGTGGAGGCGGGGAGTGTTAGTGATTGGCTCGCCGCGCCATCGTGTCATAGACGTCACTTGTGATTCGTTCCTTGCGCTTGCTGTATACGTATCTAACAACGACGACGATTGACTCGCCAATGCATGGAATGCGCAAAGCGATCCCCACTCTGAAGCCGAGCGCTCAAGATCCGTGCTGGTAATTGTACTTTTACATGGACAAAACCGCTGGCAAAAACTAGTCTGTAACATAGTAAATAGGTAAATACCGTGAACCTTCTGCTCCTATCCTCACAATGTTCTTGTAAATATAAATCCTATTGAAAATCCTCAAGTTTCTGTAATAAGCTTCAGGGAGTTAATTGATTGGCTGCATTTTGTTTGCATATCTGATACCCTATTCATCATCCCCTTCTTTCAAAATATGGCGTTCGACTTTGGCTCTGTTATAATTTTTTGTTGTAAACGTTATCCATCATAATGAAAACGGATATTCATCACACCGAATTTATGGATCGATTTTTCTTCTTAATTTCGAGTTTTAACGTCTAATTGGATGGGTAACAGAATTTGTAAGCAGAAATTGAAGTGAGATTTGGTGATTCGGTTATATAAAATAGTATGCACTGATAGCAATAGTCCAACGCACACGTTCTACAAAAAGTTGGTCAGAACTATACCGAACAATGTTACAAATATACATAATTGGGCCGATTATCTGTCTTACAAAAAGTTTGACGTGGGCGGACAGCCTTAGTAGATTCTACAGAGAGAGTTTGTCAATAAAAGAACAGCCCCCCTAGCCAAGTTACAACCGTTTCACTTGCGTCGTCCGCTTCGAGTTGGCCGCGTCGTCGAATCTTTTGTTCTGACCACGTGACTGAGCATTGAGATGACGTCATTCCCGTACATTTGAGGCTTTCTACTTGCGTGAACTATTGCAGATTAGCAACTTGGCTAGGGGTACTGAGCACTTTTCCCGTCGATGTGGTCGATTTTTTTTACGCCCAGTAAGTTCTTTTTACCCTTTTGTAAATTATTATTTTTAATTTATAAAAGACTAGCTGTGCCCCGCGGTTTCACCCGCGTTTTTCTCGTTTCCGTGGAAATACCGATATAAAATATTGCCTATAATTGCCTCCCTCAATAAATGGACTATTTAATATTTAAACAGTTTTCATATCAGATCAGTATTTCCCAAAATTACCGCGTTCATAAATGTATTTATTATACTCTTCAAAGATCTTATACTTACAATCATCAACAAATATATTTCGAAAAAGATTATTACAGGATTTTATGTTGATAAAAAACTCCATGGCCCATAACTCATTAATAGGTACCAACTCTTAACATCTTACACACGTGATAACTTTTAAACGAAATATCCGATTGAGATGAAACAAAAAGTATTTTACTTCTACTTAAATACTCTTGATAACATAATGCTTCATTTCGATAAAGATTAATATTACGATACATATTTAACGTAGTTTTTTTTTCTTCAGACGATTTAATAACACAAAATCGGTTATTGTGATTAAACCATGATAGCTAGATATATGTTCTCGCGGACTTTTTTGTAGGTCTTAATGGGATCTACAAACACGTAGTACATCATTTTGTTCTATTGTCAACAGTTTTTGCAGCGCACGCAAAAATAGGTTTTCGATTTTACACCTTGTGTTACAAAATAGCAATTTTATTACGGATCCCTAATTTTGAAAAAAATAAAACATAGCCTATAGCCTTCCTATAAATGAACTACCCAACACTAAAAGAATCATTCAAATCGGATCAGTAGTTCCAGAGATTAGCGCGTTCAAACAAACAAACAAACAAACTCTGCAGCTTTATAATATTATTATTATATATATATATATATTATATATTATATAAGTATATAAGTATAGATAGACTAGTGGCTCGTCCCGGCTTCGCACGGACAATAAATGTAGTCTATGTTACTCAGGGTGAATGCAGCTTTCCAATGGTGAAAACACTTTTGAAATCGGCACAGTAGTTTTTGAGTTTATGCATTACATACATACTCACACGCATACACACAAAAATACAAATTTTTCACTAGTGTAGATAATAATAATTATAATAATCTTGGTTAAAGATAAATAAAATCTTCATCGTGATCCGTTTCTAGGTAATAAGTAAATATAGAGTTTTATAAAAGCCGTTACATCTCAATACAACAAACAACTTGGTTTCCTAGTTAAAGTTATGATTAACTCGACTCGTCGTAAATTCTAGCAAATGTATTAAACTTGGGTCGTGAGCTCCTTGCCTATAAACATAATATCGCTCTCCTGAACTATAAGTAAACGTGTTAGCTTGATTGCGATGTGTTTTACTTCGCGTAAGGTTCTGTTGGTACTATGTAGGGTAAAGCTAGAATTATATTAGACGCACTCGTGGACCACACTTAATTTGTTGTTTGACTGGCCTGTTGGTCTAGCGGTTAGTGACCCTGACTGCTATGCCGGAAGTCGTGGGTTCGATTCCCACCCAGGACAAAATGTTTGTGTGATGAGCATAATCATTTGTTCTGTGTCTGTGTGTATTTTTTTCTATAATATGTATGTATTTAGAAATATATTAGTATGTTTATCAGTTGTCTAGTACCCATAACACAAGCTCTGCTTAGCTTGGGACTAGACGGCGATGTGTGATAGTTGTGGGATATTATTATATTATTATTTGTACGTAGAACGGCGTCGCGAGGCGTGGACCTGGTGTAGTTCTACAAGTCTAGTCAAATATAGCCCATACTATCCCACTGCTGGGCAAAGGCCTCCCTTCATTCCTTCCAGTGTTCCTTGTTTTGAGCCACTTCTTTCCAATTCCCAAGGAAGACATCTAAGTCGTCCTGCCATCTCCTTCATGGTCTGCCGCGACGATTTCAAGACACCAACTTTGCGTTACTGGCCCACCGCTCGATCGACATACGGCAGACGTGTATTATTATTCATTATTTATTTATTATTGTCTAGCTTTTGCCCGCGACTTCGTCCGCGTATTTAAAATATAGCCTATGTCACTCAGGAATAAAGCAGCTTTCTATCGGAAAAAAAAAAATAGCAATCGGACCAGTACTTCCAGAGATTACCTCCTACTAACAAAAAAACAAATTTTATATTTTTATTATAATTATTAGTGTAGATTGCAAATAATTTAATTTACTTCTATATTTTTTCTCTAATTTAAGAGCCGTAATTGTAAAAGACGATGTCTTAATAATTAGTTACATAAATATTGCAATTTTTTTCGGGATTAAATATAATGACCACCATAAAACGCTTTGGTACCCTTAGTTCTTTTGTCAAAAATATATTACTTGACACCAAAAAATGAAATCACACACGTTATATTGTCTTTAACGGAAACTAATTTATTTATTTATTGCCATTTATTTATTTATTTAACCAGAACGACAGAATGCCAATTACACTGATTACAAAAGTTACAAATTATGTAAAACCTAATTAAAGAAAATATAACAAATAATATAACTAAATCTCTTATTCAGTCTTCTCGCAAATCGCCAGACATTCGATCAATATCTCCTTCCATTCATCAGCGAATAGATCTAGTCTAGGACTGGATTCAAGAAGAGCGTTGAGTGCGATTAACATTCGCGGAATAGGTGACATACGTCGTGCAACCGTACGGCAGCGCGGCACTACAAATAATTTATGCCGTCTTGCCCGGCAATAGTTATCAGGAACAAAAATTTTACACAGCTCCCCATGCAGACTAGGCGAATCAATTTTTCCGTGTATGATCTTGCAAGCTGTTACAAGCTGATCAAAGGCTCGTCTAACCTGGAGTGAAGTAAAACCCAAACAACCTAACAGAAACTTGGTTGGATATAAGTATGGATAGTAACCAAACCTACGTTTGTAGAAATACCTTAAAAATGCTTTTTGGACTTTTTCTATCATAAGGGTATAGGACTTCTCATGTGGATTCCAAACACATTTATGAAAGTGTATCATAATATTGACCCCTAACATACATACAATGCTCCTTTTTTTAGGGTAGGCATCATCCAATGACTTCTCCCGTTCTAGGATTTTTTTTTTCTCGATGGGAAAAATCATCTTATGACAACCCCCGCTCGAGCGGGAGATAGTGTAAGACTCTTACTGACTAAAAAACCCATCCCGTTCCTTCTAGCCCTCATACCGGGGCTCGAGCGCCCTTTTGGATAACCCTGGCCCCAGTAGGCTTCGACCCGGCTGGGCCCCTGCTGTTGCTGACAACTCCTTGAGGCACGCGGGAACAGCTCGCGCCGTCGACGACTTGGGCTTGGTCCGGACAGTTACCGGACGGCCGGACAACGAGCTACCCTTTGCTCACTGTCCGCAAGCCCGCGCCTACGGTGGCTGGAAATCGGGATCGGAATCCCGGCGGCGGCGAGAGCGCCGTTGCCTGATGCGGTCGGCCTCCTCCTTAGCGAGCATTACTGCTTCGCAGAATGCGGCGACCGCCTGCCACTCCTCCTCGCTCCGGTCCATGGCCTCGACCAAGACCCGGCGCGAGAGGTCTCCGCTGCCGATCACCCCCACTAGGGCACGGCGATGCTCCGCCCAAGCAGGGCACACCGCGATTGTGTGCTCCACCGTGTCCTCCGGGCGTTCCGCACAGTGGCGACACCCGGGCGTCACTTCCGCTTTAATTCGGAACCCGTTCTAGGGTGGAGCTGGAGGGAGTGTCAGACTATTACTGACTAAAACCCCCTTCTATGTTCTGTCTTTGCTTTGCATTTCAGGACTTCGGAGTTCTTTTTCGGACAACCCATAGCCCCCATAGGCAGGTTTGCTGACATCCCTTTGAAACACGCGTGGAACGCCACGCGCTGTCGAATTGGCGATGATGCACTCGTCGAGGCGAGTCTTCAAAGTCTTGATCATTGACGTAGAGTTGCTAGCCTGTCGGTTTTCTACCGGTCGCATTTCGGGGTGTGCATCGGAATTACATAACCTAATTCCGCTTAGCCCGTTCCATCATTGGACTCCCAGACGTACGGCGATGCGTCACCGGTACATGGTAGATATACCACCTACACGCACAAAACGTTTTGGGAACACATTCATTGTGCGTGCAGCTAGGGAGTGGAATTACTTGCCAAAGTCTGTGCGGGAATCTTTAAGTCGAGAGTGAATAAGTTTCTTCTAGGTAAGCCCGTTCCATCGTCGATCGCATCTTCGCTTTCTATCAGGTGAGATAGCGGTCAAGCGCGAACTTATATACAAAAAAAATAAAACTTGGGCTCGGTCTGGACAGCTAACGGATAGCCAGACGGCGAAGCTACTCATTACTCGTCGTCTACAAGCCCACGCCTACTGGAAATCACGCCCAGGGCCCCGGCGACTGGGGCGTGAGGAAGTCCATTTCCTCGCGAACACACAATGCACTTTTGCCGTATAACTTTGAGTAGCAAGTACCTAGATAAAGGCATAATCAAATCCGCCAGGTCCGGTCCATCATTGGACCACTAGAAGTACGACACAAAACGTTTTAGGAACACATTTATTGTACGTACAGCCAAGAAATGGACGGGATCTTCAAGTCAAGAGTGATTAGGTTGCTTCTAGGCAAGCGTGCTCCATCGTTGACCATATCATCGCTTACCTTCAGGTGTGATGGTAATCAAACGCGAGCCTAACAAAAATAAAAGAAAAGATGAAAGTACTGGTACCTACATTCAGGGGCCAAATATTCCCCAAAATGACACGCGTCGACTCTTTTTTATAGATAAATAGTTGTAGGCCGTTTTTGACGAACTATATATATTTTTATTATTGCGTCACACAAATAAATTAATATGAATAATGGTTCTGAAATGGCGACGCAAAACCGCTTTTTAACTTAAAACATCTTTTGTGCTTAAAATCGCGGAGTCACTGTGGCATTTCTGTCCCGTGACCTTATTATGTAGGTACATCTTATGATAGCAGAATATTTTTTTAGGAAAGTCGCATTGATTTAGTAGCGCGTTTTGTACGCACCGCAGCATTATACAAGTTATTTTAGTCATTTGTCGCATTTGTTTATTAATTAATTAATTGATTGATTGATTGATACTGCATAGCATCTAATGCGACTCATCATCATTTCAGCCGATAGAAGTCCACTGTTGGACATAGGCCTCCCCAAGTGTGGCTACAATGAACAATCCTGTGTGTCCCGCATCCATCAGATTCCCGCAACCTTCGCCAGGTCATCGGTCCACCTTGTAGGAGGCCTTCTAACGCTGCGTCTTCCGGTTTGAGGTCATGTCTGTAATGTCTCGTGACTTTTAGCGCGGGTGGAAACCGCTTTGTGAGTATTTTTACTTATCCTGATATCGTAATGCAAGATTTCAAATTTTTAGTTCTTAAGTGGCAACATAGATGGCGCTACAATACTATGCTCCATTCGCAATCCACTTCAATTTCAAAACGTTTAAAAGTTGGGTTGGTGTTGGTTGAATAAGTGATAAGTAGGTGCCTAGCAGTAAGTGCACTTTCAAGTTCTACCTACTTAGTTCCTATTTCACTACTCAAGGAGAACGTTACTGTGTAACGTTTTATAGTATTTACAGAGCAATTAAATAGTTTCCGCACATGTTCGATGAATGCAACTTTGTTTGTTAATAGTTAGGTGGTCTAGAATGTCTATCATTTAAACGGTCGCCTTAATGTAAAAAGTTTTGGTCATCTTCAAAATGTAGGAAAAGCTAATTATCCTTTTAATTTTCCCCTGCTGGGAAGCAGGCCTCTTCTCTATCAGATGGAATGGGCTGTATTCCACAACGCTGGCCCAGTAAGAGTTGATAGATGTCACACGTCTTCGATTTTTTGGTTCTAAGGCTTTCTGGGACATCTCGGTTTCTTCACAATGTTTTTCATCACAGTTTTGAGAGCAGTGATGATGAAATAAATTACACAAAGTAATTAACTATGTCTGGCTGGGTTTGAACTCGTGACTTTGCAACTCGGGTCTGCTACCACTGGGCCTCCACTGTTCACTGAAATATAGGATACTTTACTAGAGGTCTTTAATTCAAGAGTGAATAGGTTACTTCTAGGCAAGCGTGCTCCATCGTTGGCCACGTCGTCGCTTACCATCAAGTAAACCCTCTTCTCAAACTCCTAGGATAGGAAAAGTGTACCAAGTCTAATGTTATACAAATCACAGGTCCGATCGTGTGTGGAGTTCTGCAGCCACATAAGTGCTCATGCTCCAAAATGCCATCTAGCAGCTTTGGACTCGGTAGAAAGGCGTGCGAAGGCTAATTGGTGATCCAAATTTGGTTAAATCAAATTTACGAAGCCTCGAGCACAAGTGTAGGGTAGCCAGCCTTTCGATATTTTACACGATGCTTTTTGGAGAGTGTGCGCGGGAATTGCATGATTCATCGGCATCGGGAATTCATCGTACGGCGAGTATTCAAACAAAATAACCCTTACATTGTTGAAACTTCTACAGTTCGGACTAAGCGTTTCGCTTCTTCATTTATACCGTGTACATCGAGGGACTGGAATAATTTGCCTGCTGCGGTCTTCCCGTCCAATTATATTCTAGGTTTCTTCAAGGCTAGAGTGAATAATAGGCTCTTAATAAACTAGTGCGCCTCACCATTAACGATTGCATCACTGCTTACCATCAGGTGGGATTGCAGTCAAACACTGGTTTACAAAAAAAAAGAGATTAAATGATAAATGATCTTTATTTTGCAAGTAGGTTTTATAAAAACACTTTTACAGGTCAATTTTTTTTTCGTCAATTAATGCTAGATGAGGCCGGTGTTTCCTACCTGACTACCCTGAGAAGAAACACCGAAACAAACTCAGGGGTCAAAGTCTCTTTTAAAGTCCATACAGCAAAACATGTAATGGTCAAATCATATGAGAACCGTGCAGATTGAGCCTGAGATGGTCTTTTGAGGAAAGAACCACACAGTTCTGAGTGGACCTGTCCAGTCAGTGCAAGCATTTGTCAGTATGCGTGTAGCTCAACTCAGGACTCAACGACTTGACGAACAATGCCAAAGAAAGGACATTTGGGTAGGCCACATCAAATACTCAAAACTGCCAGACATCATGTGAAAATAAAAAGAAAGAGTAATCCACATAGTTCTCACATTCACAATAATAAAATTTACAAAAGTAAATACCTATGTCAAATTGTAAAAAAAAAACTATATAAAAAAATTCAGTCAAATAGTAAAAATAAACATATCATAATTGTAAAAAAATAATAAAATATATTTAAACAATATTACAATTGTAAAACAACAAAAATCGTCAATAAAAAAAGTCAGATTCATCGACATCACTCACAACACTCACAAACTTTCGCCTATTAAAATACATATTAGTATCTTTTGCAATCTTTAGGGATACCTTATCATAAGCAAAAAAAAAAGCATCAAAGAAGATTAATGAGATGTCCTAACAGCAAAGCAACGTGAAACGACCGGAACGATGACATAAATTAACTTGAGAACTAATTCCAGTTAGTCTTGTGTAGTTCGCGAACGATGAACTAATAGGAACCGTATCTTCTTACTGAACGAAAAGAAATGTTTCCAAACATATGTTGTTAATCAGTCAGTCGGTCTTTTAGTTCGCGCGCGAATGTGAATTTAAAGTAGGTAGCTTGAGGAATGAAAAGAAATGTTTCCGACGTCTGACCACAGATTTTGCTAATCAGTCAGTCGGTCTGTTAGTTCGCGTGGCGAATAAACTCCGAACGAGTGCGCGCGCTACGACAATTGAATGAAAGAGAGGCAAGTAGATCTTTTAGGCTACCCAAACACGTACAATAATATTGTCAATAAAGTACATATTGACAAGAACATTGTGACACACACTTATCCGAATTTCGGTATTGTTCAATATCGTCGCCTTGGAAGCCAATGGAGATAGCCACAATTTTTACGAAATGGACTTTAGTGCATTAACGTACTCACAAAGAGCTATACTTTATATTACTACCACAGAGCTAAGCTACTGACTTAAAATAATAATAATGCTCTTTTAAAGAAATCTAAATGATAAAGATAAAAAGATCGAGAGTCTATGTCGTTCAAAAAAATAACTGAATAAGTAGTTCGTTCGACTGGTTAGGCCTATCTAAACGCTATCTAAACTCTATACCGATAGGTGACTGAATAGAGCTAATAGAACTAATAGAATGAACTAGTTCACTAAGCGAACTGAACTAGTTCGGAGCGATCTTTAAAATGACCGAGCAGGCACAAGACTAATTCCAGTACTTGAGTTGAGTCTTTAACTAGTTGTAGAGGCACCTAGGTATCCATTATCGGTCAGATACATTTCGAATATAAGAACTTAAGAGGCTGCTTTTCCACTCGCATATCGTAAACATCAGTGATTAATGAGTAAGTTAAGTTGATTAGTGAGTGTGATTTATTTGAATACTAGCTGCTGCCCGCGACATCGTCTGCATGCAGGCTCTACAGCACCAAAAATACCTACGATGCCAGTGTCGCTATAGTATTATAAGTAAACAACTTTTAAAATAGCATTAAAATATAAGATTTTTTTGCAAACGAAGCAAGTGAAGAGAGTTATATGGGAATCCTGGTGAGTTCAGTCATAAGATGAGACTGCAGGAAATAGAGAAAATAATGCAGAAATACATTCCAGGACACAAAAGAGTAAAAATACGTACAAAGGTATCATACCTTACAGCACTTCCCTAATAATAGGTAAACTACATTGGTAGTTATGCTGCCAGGAGCCAAAACGTAAAGAGAGTCAGTACTGGAGACGCGGGAGCAAGCGACGTACAGTTTTTGAATATTTTACAAAGCTTGTTCCAGTGAATACGTGCTTTTTTTAACCCTTACAGTTTTTTTTTAAAATATTCGTTATTTAGAATCTTGATATTTCCAAGGCAAAATTGTAATACTTTTTTGACTTTTTAATTTTTGAGTAAATTATGAAGTGTCAAAGTTCATGCAAAATAGCTGATTTTTAGAAGTCTTTACTGGATGAGTCTAACACTTTATAAATTGATTTCAATAGAAGCCTAGATAATATCTTGAAGATACTGTGTTTCCAATATATCTAATGAAAAATGTGTAATAACGTCATAATCGCATAAGAGCGGTTGTATGAAAAACAGTGAAAATGTATAAATGCGTGGTGCAACTTATGTTTTTAGGTTATTGTTTGACTGACTTGTTCAACATAAATGAGCATGGTAGTTATTTGAGAATTGGTCATGCTCACTAAAATATCAGTAAATAATTTATCATTTTCAGTTATCATTATTCATTTTCAGAACCGCACCCAATTGAACAATATAGAGATTGTATGGAGAATTCTTATTCCTCGGGTTTATAAACTTGAAACTTGGGACAAAGACTGTAATTCTAGGTGTTTTCTTTTTTACTAATAATGACGGTAAGTATCATTATTTTTCTATTTTTTTTTAATACGGTTTAAGAGGTATTAAAGTTATTATGATAACTTTCTTGCGAATGAAGTCACTGGGAAAGTGCTAGTGTGTTATGATATACGAAACATTCCACCACTGGGGGATCCAGAATGTACCCACTGGATCCATAATATTTGTTTGTGCGTCGATGTCAAAGACGTGGTGTATAACAATGACTATAATAATATTGTCTTGTGATTTATTTTATCTATGAATAGCTATTTTAATAGCTTTTATATAAGATAATCAGATCGGTCTGTTTTTGTTTTTAATAAATAGGTATTTTATAATCGATCGAGCACGTTGATAGGCATCTTATCAATATATTAGAATTATAATTGATACTGCTCCACAGATAAGACAAAAATATACTAATAATAATAGTATCAGAGTGCAGTGGTGGCGCCGGCTTACGAGTTGTAGGTTTGAACCCAGCCAGGCGCATTACTTTGTGTAATTTATTTTATCACCACTGCTCACAAAACGGTGAAGGAAAGCATCGTGAGGAAACCGGCATGTCCTAGAACCAACAATTCGAAGACATGTGACATTCACCAACCGATCGATTGACCATTACGGCTCATTTCCTCTCCTAGAGAGGAGGCCTGAGTTCCAGCAGTGGGAAAATTAAAAAGGCTGATGATGATGAATAATAATAGTGTCTGCTGGAAGAACGAACTATAGGCAAAAATATTGTATGAAGCGTGGGCTCTTCCACCAACAGAGATGGGATCACTTCGAATAGACTTGTACCTACTTCAATAAATATTAAGATACGAGTTTATACTCATTTTTGTGAAAAGTCCATGAGGATATTTTGCTATAAATATTTATCTTTGGCAATTGAAGGAACACGGGTGGGTTTCCGTCAGTAAAATCTAACATTCCCTTACGCTCCACACTGAGTAGGAGTAGTTTTTAACAAGAGCATGTCGGGCCACGCTCAGTGTAGGGTTCCGTAGTTTCCCGTCCATCAAAATAAGTGTACCCACTTATGAGGTTAAAAAAATGCTTGCAAATACACTAAATATAAACTTAGTCCAGAAATTATTTTGTAGAACCCTGTTGTCTTTTTTGTACAAAAACTGTTCTTTCCATCAAGTTCAAAATAATTTTCCTAGAAAGTCCTTATAAAGTTCTACTTTTCAGATATCTTTCATATTTTCTAAACTTATGGTTCAAAAGTTAGAGGGGGGGGGGACACATTGTTTTTTACTTTTGGAGCGATTATTTCCGAAATTATTGACATTATCAAAAAATGATTTTATGAAACCCCTATTCATTTTTAAATACCTATCTAACGATATATCACACGTTAGGGTTGAAATTAAAAAAAAAATCAGTTCCCACTTTACATATAGGGGGGCTACCCTAATAAAACATTTTTTTCCAATTTTTATTTTACCACTTTGTCGGCGTGATTGATATACATATTGGTACCAAATTTCAGCTTTCTAGTGCTAACGGTCACAGAGATTAAGCGAGGGCGGACAGACAGACAGACAGACAGACGGACAGACAGACAGACATGGCGAAACTATAAGGGTTCCTAGTTGACTACGGAACCCTAAAAATGACCGTTTAGGAACGTAATATTATATGATAGACACTGTGCTAAAGGACAATCTTTGAATTTGGATGAGCCGCGAAAATAAAAAAGAATGTCCAAAAAAGCATTATATTTTTTATTATTTTAATTTAAAACTAGGTTCCTGTTGTCCTATTTTAGATACATTTCTATTCGACTGTAATCTTTTGAGTAAAAGAAAATAGGACGAATAGTATAAATTAAGTAGAATATGTCTCCTTAATTAAGTATTTAATTAATTTTGCGCCATGTTTCCTGCACCACTGCCCGGTGGTATAGAGTCCCGGTAATACTGGTCATAAATGCCAGCCCAGAAGCTCTTTCTTTCTGGCAAGAGAACCCCGTTTAATTGCAGTGTCTCATTTAGCACCATGTGCGGTGACCCGCCTGCTCTTAGAGCTGGCCATTCAGGCAGCGACGAACCTTCAGGCACAGGTTTCCTGAAAATTTAAAGTGATTAGTCAAATGAGGAGGCACACCAATAATATTATCCAAGTATGTGCTTCATCAAAAAACCAGCCAAGAGCGTGTCGGGCCATACTCAGTGTATGGTTCCATAGTTTCCCGTCCGAAACAATAAGTGTCCCCACTTAAGAGTTAAACAATTCGATAATATAATAGTTCATTCATACCCGCCCCGACCCCATCAACTCCGAAGTAGCCCAAAGTACAGCGCCATCTCTCGGGGAATTGGGCTACTAATATAAACAAACTAGACGGTTTATGTACGTTGGGTTTTCGGTGGTAATTGTGGATTGTGTGAACCAAATTTTAATAACTCTTTTTATTTGAAAGAAAATATGTTCAGGATAATAAAATATGTAAACTAACTTAAAAAAATGTTTGCATATACGGTTAAATTACAAACTTAGTTCAGAAATTATTTTGTACAACTTTTCAAATATTGTTCAATACATCAAGTTCATTAGGGTTGAAATGAAAAAAAAAAGTCACTCCCCACTTTACGTGTAGGGGGTTACCCTAATAAAACATTTTTTTCCACTTTTTATTTTACCACTTTGTCGGCGTGATTGATATACATGTTGGTACCAAATTTGAGCTTTCTAGTGCTAACGGTCATTGCGATTATCTGCGGACGGACAGACAGACTTGGCGAAACTCTAAGGGTTCCTAGTTGACTATGGAACCCTAAAAAAGGACTCGTGGGCCTAATAAAGTTTTTGAAGTCTAAACCTGGGAGTAGACCTCTATATAATTGTAACTTTACTGATCTGTAATATTTATATATATAAAAGAAACTGACTGGCTGACATATCAACGTACAGCCCAAACTACTGGCACTAGAAGCGTGTTTTGCACAAGGTTTCCTTCTATGAGGTAGGTGAGCACTAAGAGAGGATTTTCCGAAATTCACTCGCTAATGGAATAAAATGAGGGTCCAAATATTTGTTTGAAAAAAAAACTTACCTACTTTCACGCGGGCGAAGCCGCTGGCCGAAACTAGTTCATAATAAAAAGAAGGGTGGCCTTTACCCTCCAGTGGGACAGGGCAGGCTTATTATAATAAAAAAACTGGGCAAGTGCGAGTCGGACTCGCGCACTGAGATTTCCGTGCAAACTACAATTCCCGAATGGAGTCTCGAAGATCTTTCCGAATTGCAATTTTTTTTTTTTGTTGCCTTGGTAACAACAAATTTACTGTTTTCACATTTTTCCCTATACCTATGCTATAAGATTTAGCTCTCTGCCAAATTTCAGGATTCTGGGACAACAGAAAGTACCGAATTTTGATCTTTGAGAGTATCAAAATATACATTTTTTTGCGACATAAACGCCCGTATCTTTTTTATTCGATCTTAGAAGTTTGAGTTTTTCACAACTTGAAGGAACTGTAAACCTAAGTATATGGTTTTAATTTCAACTGGATACCTCCATACCTTCTCGAGATAAAGGGTCTTGACAGACAGACAGACAGACAGACGGATAGACAACAAAGTGATCCTATAAGGGTTCCGTTTTTTTCCTTTTGAGGTACGGAACCCTAAAAAGTGAATAAAGAATCACTAAAATCTATTTCAATACTTACCCAGTTTTCATAAAGTTGTGCCAAATTTCACGCACAGTTGCTCTCATTTTCCGGTATTCAGGAGTCTGCGGAAACCAAGAAACTAAGGGGTCCATCCAAGCAAACGACTGCGCGCAATGATCGGCTCCTCGTACGTCGGTATGAGGTACTACAGAAGTATATCTGTCCACAAATACGTATTCATACAAATACACTTGGTCATGGCCAGATTCTACGAGCAATTCCGCAGCCCAAAGCATAGGAAATTTAAATCCAACATCCGAAATAAAGTCGACATATTTCAAAACGTTTCCATTGCTGACAGGATCATTGCCAAAGTAAAATTTCCTTATCGTATCAGCTACTTGTTGTCGTTCTACATCAGATTCAAACTTTAGGTCAGCCGGTATGAAATCAGAAAAATTTTCATTCATCTTATCCTTCCAAGTATCAAATAAACTAATATATAGAAGACCTTCCATGTTAGTGAAACCGTACAACACAGGTAACTGTTTGTAGTTGCCTTTCTTAAGTATACTTAGTGGAGATTCTACCAGGAAGGCTCCATTTGTATCGCGCTCCACACACGGTGAAAATAAGACAGATAAATCAGTCCTGGATTCAAATGGTTCTGCGGTCAACGCGTCTATTGAAATGGTCTTGTAGAACTGTTCTAAAGAATCTATTTCGTCTACAATAGCGCGCTCGTTAATCTCCTTGGCAAAGGTTTTAGCATTATCAAGAGGATCCTTCTGGACTGACCACGCAGCAAGACTTCCTGCGCTTTCAGGTATGACTCGGTGGAACAAATTTTCGGCTGACTTAGAGAGCATTAATAGCTCTACTGATGCAGAACCTGCGCTGCTACCGACAAGAGTGACATCATCAGGGTTACCACCGAAGCTGGCGATGTTCTTTTGTACCCAGCGCAGAAGCGCTACTTGGTCTTTCATACCAGCATTACCAGGAACGTCCTCGGTGCCGAGACAAAGGAATCCATGTACACCAAGACGGTAGTTAAACGTGACCATAATGAAATCTTTTTTGGCTCCAACAAACTGTGTTCCTTGATAAAAGTTACCAAAGCCCGAATTGTAACCTCCCCCGTGGACGTACACAAAGACCGAAAGGTCTTTCTCAGTAGTGACTGGTACAAATACATTAGCGACCAGACAATCTTCTTTTACATCTAGAATATTTGGAAATAAGCCAAATATTGCACCGTTCTGTGGACACACGACAATCTTTTCAGCAGTTGCGTTAAACGGTTCCGTCCATGTTGGTGGTGGGAAAGGTGGCTGGAACGAAGAAGAAATCAATCAAAATTTAAGGATTGTTTGTTATCGTCGACATTTAAGCATTTATTTATGTATCTAATAAAGAGTTATGTAAGTACCTTGAATTTTTCTTCGCCTGAAGGCCCTGTGGCGTAGGGTATGTTGTAGAAAGCGTATAGATCCCCGCCGCGGTGTTTGCGCCCCCTCACCGGTCCTTGATCAATTTCAACTTCCAGCCAGTCGCCATCAGCCAGAACAGCTGTCACATACAACAGAAACACACACGTCCTCCACGCCATCACTGCGAGTATAACGTAAATTAATTTGTCCTTTATTTAAGTAGGTATGCCTATGATATATCGATATCTCGATCTATAAGTAACCTAGGTATATGATTCGTAATCAGGAATCAGCAACAATTGTTACTGGCTAATCATGCTTATAGTCAAAATTAACTCATATTTGTAGGCACGTGTGTTGTAGTTTATCAACAATATCGTTAATAAAATCAACGATTAAGTACTGTTGATAATCTCTTTTTTTAATTGTTGATAGGTTCGCGCTTGACCGCTATCTCACCTGATGGTGAATGACGATGCGGTTGACTATGGCGTTAACCGACCACCTTGAGCTTTTTGGGGTAACGATGTCGTCTACCCTCAATTTTGGCTCTTACATCGAGGCAAAAGTTCAACTGAAACCAAAACGTTAGGAATCATAGCAAAGATGTGGTACTTCACGCTGTTCCAGTGTGCTCTTGCGCGTGAACCTTTATCAAGTGCAAGTTAGATCGTGTATGGAGTACCTGAGATGGTAATGGCGAAATAATTTTTCATTGGAAACTATAATCGTTACAATCTGTTCGAATTATGTTCAATCTGAAGTAATAAGTATCTAAGTACGAGGAATATAAGCGTACCTACCTACTAACCTGCTGCTTGTTCTAAAAATAATAAACTCAATAATAATACGTTGATGTGATTTTACAGTTTATGGATGGATAAGGTAATCACTAAGATTACACACTATATCAAGATATACTATTTCTGTATGGTTACAAAAATAGTATATCATGATATAATGTGTATTAACATTGTGATTACCGTCGAGGCGGTTTATGGTCAATAGGTCAAGTTTATATTCAGCTACCCTCTGGTATTGTACTATTGCTTGCTTCGCATAGACTTCGTAATATTTAGAACGTTCAACTTAAGCGTTTTTTTTTAAATGTATTGTTTTTATTTAAATCAATTTAACTTATTATATACACAACTAAAAACTATAATTACAGTAAATTACAAAAAAAAATATAATAATAAAACCCTACACTAATTACAACTAACTAAAATATGGCGTCAAAAACTCTTCCACATCGCTGTAAATTAAGTATTTTTATTTTTGTAACGGCCGCACACGAAACACGCCACGTGACAGGTGCACGCGCGTGCGCTCGCTCAAGGCCCAAGTGCCCAAAAAGTGCCATTAAACAGTGACTTTCTAAAGGCTACTTTCTCGGTAACGGCAAGGTTGATAGGTTTTAAAAAAATATATGTTTATTATAGATTCATGAACAACATCGCAACTTGTCCCTACTCCTTCGAAACGGCTTGGATCTTTAGAAACATATTTACACATAAGAATGGGTAGTTAAATATTCTTCAAAGTGAACATTGCATAATAATATGTAAATCAACAATATTTCTCAAAGAAAATGGATTTAAAAGTCAGACGCGTGCTTTCCGGGCGCTGTTGGCCGCAAATAAATGCACAGATTTGCGTACAGCCGCCTACGTGGGTGCGAGAGGTGTGTCCACATAATTTAATTTTGGGCACATGGTCCAAGGGACTATTAGCTTTAACGCAGCCGTTCATAATGTAGGTAAGTACCTACACAATTTAAAAAGTCTAAGGGAAATACTTAAATAAAACGATTTCTTGACTTACATAACCATTTATTAAATAAATTATTTAATCTTCAAGTGTAGATAAATATTTTAAAGAGGTACAAAGTCAGGCATACAAATTCAAGAAATGTTGTCATACAACGATAGGCACATTAGAGAGAACCGGAACTCCGAGCAAAGCTTTTAGGCACGAAACTGGCGCTATCTAAATATATCAAATTATTAAGTCTTATTGTACAATTTCTTTATTAAAAATTTCAACATTTTGACCGCCACGTTAAAATCGCAAGTGTGCCCTCAGCGCCAAGTTACGATTTTATCTTTTAGTGCCGCGCGGTGCCATATAAAAGAGCTCCATCGCGGTAACCCGTCGCGGAGAGTCGCGCCCCACGCCCGTTTTGTTACGTAATAATACATTAAAGTTCTCCATCAACACGACTGCATGAACACCGTTTAAGTTAAAATAGCGACACTGCGGAGATAATAGTCCGGTTTCTGCTACGGGGCCCGCAGCAAACAAAACACGCGCGACATCACGCGACGGGTGTCCGCGCGTGCGCCCGCTTTACACAGGATTGGCCCTTAATCTGTCATGTAGTCGTGACGGTGGCGTGCTGGTTATTATTTGCTCTGTAATGTATCTACATGTTATCGGTCAAACCCGATGTTAGAAAGAACTACTTTCGCCTGGGCCAAAACTGCGACATTTGTCTAACAGCGAGTGAAGCAAGCTCGAGGTGTTAGGGTATCCCAACACGGATAGGTTAAGTTAGAAAGTCATTTTTCTTTTATAACCAGCCAGAAATAAAAGCCCAGCGGAGCACTGCTCCGCGCGTGATCATGAACTGGTTTGACCTAGGCGAAACTAGTTCATCCTAAAATTGAGTTTGGCCGGTAACATGTAAGGGTATTACTTGACTGTGGCGGTCAAAAGGTACACAATATTTTTAGGGCAATATTAAATGAAGACGAAGCCAGCTTTACTATCATTATTTTGAAAGAAAGAAAGAAGGAAAACTATTTAATTTGGCATACACACTCGTAGATACACGCAATGTAGTAACAACGTGTGACACTAATAAATTATTAAAATATAAAAAAGGGTAAATAAAGAGCCTATCCACGTAATGTGTATACCTTATTTATAAATCGACAGCCTTTCCGTAAACGCGATAATGATTGTTTGTTTATTTGAAACTATAAACATTATACAAATGACAGGCTGTCAGTGTCACTAAGGTGGGAGATATAGGAAACTTTATTATTCTTATTATTGAAGTAAGAAACTAAAATTCACAAAAATGTGCGAACACATTTTGAAATATATATGATATACATAAATATTTAAAAATGATAAAATGTAGAAAACCAGAGAATAAATTTCTATGTAAATACAAAGAGTAGCTTATATTTCGAAATAAAACGTTTTTTTAGCGTAGTTTTGTTTAATAAAGATATTTTAACTTGAAATATTTATAACATTCAATAAAGCACAGGCACTGTCTTTTAATATTATTTACATTTTAAATGTAAATGCAGACAAACATTAAACAACTCAAAACAATTATAAATATTATTATTATAAACTAATAATGACAGATCTTATATGAAGTGGAGAAATAGATAAACCTATAAAAGTTTTACTAAAGTCATTACAAAAGAACTTAAAACTAAATATTGAAAGAACTATATAAATATAGTAAACCAAATAATGTATTTTGTTTTATATTTTTAGCAGGAATAACAGTCGTATATTATGTAACTTACTCAAATATTTTTGCGTGGTGAATTACGGCCCATTCCCTCTCCTCGAGAGGAGGCCTGAGTCCCAGCAGTGGGAACATTAAAAAGGCTGATGATGATGACTCAAATATTGCAAACAATAAAAAAACAAAAAATAATAAACAATTTATCAATGGATATAAAAAAATAGAATACTAATTATTGGGAAAACAATATCACAATCGGTAGGAAAGCAAACGAGATATAACAATTTTAAACAAATATTTCTGTCTCTCTCTCGTAAAGACACCATTTTCCATGACAGCCGTATCTGTAGGTACGCCGTAGGTGTTGGCATGGTTTCTGACGTCAAAGACCATGTCGGACTTCTCTTTCATAATAGTAGCTTTGAAGCTTTATAACTTTGTTGTTGATGAATATATATTTTTTCATATTTCTTTACCAGATATTAAAAAAAAAAATAACTTAGCAAATTAAAAAATTGAATGCATATTGCCTCTTGCTATTTTTTAGACCGAAAAGCGTCTCATTTAAAATTTATAAACAAATGGTACTTCCCACACGGATATATAGATAACATTAATCAAATTTACACAATATAAGTCAAAAGCACGACCAATATCGAGTAGGTATACACACTGTGAATCAAATAATAAATTGTATAAAAAAAACAGACTGTTTCAATCTAAATATTACAATAATAATAAATATATATTTTTAATACTTTTAAATAAATTATTTCTATAAATTTTAGACCTTTTTCGTTTCAGATCAAGCGGACGAAATTCGTTATAACTTTATAAGCCAAAGATACATAAAATAATAAGATCTACATTAATGAACACAGGTTCATTTTAATAGTTAAAAAAAAGTATTTTTATAACAAGAAAAAATAAGCTTATTTAATTACTTCAATAAATCTCGCCTTACTGTTACCATTATCATACTAGGTATTTTCAATATATATCTCAGAAAATTTACCGTAGTAATTTTGTATAACACGGGGTATAGTAACAAGCATCTGCGATAGATGTCGCTAATTGAAGCTGGTATAACGCCATCTATTGACAATCATCGAATACTCGAGAATTTCTGTGAAAACTGTTTTTTCATTCGTTTGGTTACAATTATGACATATTTTTACTCGTTCGGGTTAACAGCACATTTGTTTTATATAAGACTTCATTTTCAAACCGTATCTGAGTATATTCCATACTCACTTCAAAATTACTCACATTCGAATTTCGACTAATGAACTTGTATCAATCTTACAAATACTAACAAAAACTCGAAAAAAGTACAGACACATTTAAAAAGTATAGAAAACTTACATTAATAAAAACATTGAGATACTTCAGACGATCTTAATAATTATTGTGAATGACATCTAAAATACACTGAGATTAAAATATAAATCAATGGACCTTAAATATTGATGGACCGTAGTCGTCGATGGTGTGAGACCCTTTTTATATTTAATACAGGCCGAGGAGACCTAGCAGACACTTCTTGTAGTGGCCGGAGCAGTCGCCCTGAAAAAGGATAAAATATATTTATCAATTAGCTAAAGATACTTCAAGATGACAGTAGAAAGTCTTGGAAAGATATATGGAAAAACAGTCGAATTACACGATATATTTATTTTGTAAATAGGTTTAAAAAACACTTTTACACGTCAATTTTTTTTCGTCAGTTTATGCTAGATGAGGCCGGACAAAGAATTATCATCCATCCTACCCATACGTACAAAGCTTTTTGAAACACATTCATTATGCGTACAGCTAAGGAGTGGAATTCCCTGCCGGATTCTGTGTTTCTTGAAGCTATAACTTAGGGGTCAAGAGTGAAATTGTTCTATCGTCGGCCACATCATCGCTTACAATCAGGTGAGATAGTGGTCAAACGCGAGCATCATCATCATCATTTTAGCCGATAGACGTCCACTGTTGGACATAGGCCTCCCCCAAGCGTCGCCACAACAAACGATCATGTGCGTCCCGCATCAATCGAATTCCCGCTACCTTCACCAGGTCGTCAGTCCACCTTGTAGAAGGCCTTCCAATGCTCCGTTTTCCGGTACGCGGTCGCCACTCCAGAACCTTTCGGCCCCACTTCTTTTTTTTTGGCATTCCATGTTCATCAAACATCGCGTTGGATTGCGTTAGATGACGCTACAAGCTTTTAAACCATGCTCGACGTTGATGATAGGCCAGTGGAAAAGGGCCCCTTTTAATATCCTGGTCCCGGCCCCATAGACAAAGATTGGAAATACCAAACACTTCATTAGCCGAACTTTGGTTTTTTTTATGGATAGGTTCGCGCCTAGGCCTCATCAAAAGGCTTAAAATCACCCAAAGAGCAATGGAGGGAAATGGAGGGCTATGCTCGGAGTTTCCTTGCGTGATCGTATCAGAAATGAAGATATCCGCAGGAGAACCAAGGTTGCCGACATAGCACAAAGAATCGCCAAACTTAAGTGGCAATGGGCAGGGCATATTGCTCACAGAACGGATGGCCGTTGGTGCCGAAAGGTTCTGGTGTGGCGACCGCGTGCCGGAAGACGCAGCGTTGGGAGGCCTCCTACAAGGTAGACCGTTGACCTGGTGAAGGTTGCGGGAATCCGATTGATGCGGGACGCGCAGGATTGTTCATTGTGGCGACACTTGTGAGAGGCCTATGTCCAACAGTGGACATTTGTCGGCTGATAAGATACCTTTTTGTACTTACTATGATCACATGTTAGTATGACCTAACGTGCAAGTCTATTATTCTACCTAGGTGTAGCAGGGGGGTAATCGTAAACGATCGGTAATTCAAAAAAATCCTACGTTATTTCCCGTAACATTTTAGTATAGATTTTTAATTAACGGCACCTACACTTTAAACTCAGACAGCAGCCAGGGGGTTAATCCTAGACGTTCCTTGTAACAGTAAAAAATCTTCAGGACATTATTTCCGATGAGAATCTTGTATATTTTTATTCAGGCCGGGCACTTTCATTTTTAGGTACAAAATGAACGATGTCCTTTATGTTTTGAATTCTAAAGAAGCTTAGATAATATCCACAAATTAGCTGTGTATCCAAATTATCTAGATAAAGACGTGTAATAACATCATAATCACGTAAGAGCGATTGTAAGGAAATGTCCCTCGAGTTGGTTTATGGTTTATTAGTATATCTATTCTATGGTCTATTAGTATATAAATTCTTGTTTTTGCCTTTTTCTCACTCTTTTATTGCACCTACCACTACTTTTTCTCCGCATCACCCAAAGGTTGACTGGAAGAGAATGCCTAAGGCATTAAGTCCGCCTCTGTACCCATGTGCATAAAGTGTTAAATAAATAAATAAATAAAGTTGCCCGCTTTTAACTCCATCCTCAAAGAGCTTCACATACAGGATAGACTTTCGTAGATTGTGCCCATTTAGGCCTATGTAAAATAAAATACCTCTGAAAAAAAAAAAACAGCAAAATACAGATGAATAAATACCTCAATCCAGCTCTGCAGCGTTTCCCCGTACTTGGCCTGGAACGCGTCGGATATGTCGCCGAGGTCGATCTCGCTCCTGGTGACCATCAGGCGGATGAGCTGGCGGTCGTTGGTGCCCAGGCCCTTCATCGACTTGTGCAGGCGCTCCGCGAAGAACAGCGGCTTGTTGCGCACGCTTTTCACTGTAAATGGCATTTAAAATTGTTTTAGAACATTTCTTTGGCGGTGAGCAGTGCTGACCGAGTGGTAACGGCCCCGACTGACGAGCTGTAGGTCGCGGGTTCAAACCCAACCAGGCGCATAACTTTGTGTAATTTATTTCATCAACACTGCTCTCAAAACCATGAAGGAAAACATTGTGAGGAAACTGGCATGTCCCAGAACCAAAAATTCCAAGACACGTGACATCCACCAACCCGCACTGGGCCCGCGTGGTGGATTACGGCCCATTCCCTCTCATAGAGAGGAGGCCTGACTCCCAGTAGTGGGAACATTAAAAGGTTTATACTATTATTATTACTTAGGCTATGGAAAAAAGAACAGCAACATAAGAAAATTGATTGCTCGAATTTTTAATCGATAATTAAACACTATAGTATAAGCATAGCATAATCGACCTTATAATCTTCCCACTTTTGGGACTCAAGCCTCCTCTCTATGAGAGGGAATAGACCGTAATCCACCACGCGGGCCTAGTGCGAGTTGGTGGATTATGAGGTTTGGTAGATAGTGCGATTAAGAACTATAGTTTAAAACGACCCTGACCCATTTTTTGTGTTCAAACAAACCGATTTTTATTTATCGTATATCTTATATGGGTTTCACTCGGCCATATTTGCTAACATTTGGTTGTTCATTCCCACTTTCAACCCCCTATAACTTGTTACTGAACTGATTTCAGTAAAGCATATCTAAAACCATCGAATTTAGCTACGTGGATAGCAATAGCATTGCTCCCTCAAAAGTCTTCAAAGTAAAGGTGTGGTTGTACGTCTCATCATCTTAATTTCAGCCGAAAAACGTCTATTACTGGACATAGACCTCTACTAAGTGTCGCCACAGCAACAGGTCATGTGACTCTCGCATGAAGTGGAACTTTTGTAAAAAAAAATATGACAGATTCGACTTACCAATTGCTCTCAAAGCCTTCTCAAGGTCACCGGAGAATTCGGCCTTGATGGCGTCATCGATGTCATGGCCGGTCAGGCTCTGGTACTCCTGGAAGATTGCCTTCAGCTGAGGGAAGGAACGGGAGCACAGCACAGCGTTGAACACAGACTCGTCAGTGCCGAGGCGGAGCTCGCCTGGAAAACAAATAATTAATTATTAACTAACTAGTAACGGATTTGAATCAAACCAATCAGTACGGGTTGACAAAACCAAAATGAAAGGCATTTCCTATTCTTATTATTAAATTTATTTATTATACAACATTAGTTTTAGTATTTGCGAATCCCGAAACATGTGTTTAGTATTTTTAACCGACTTTGAAAAGGAGGAGAACTAGCTAGTCTAACTGCTAGTCTAGAACATGGTCTATCCGTGTACAAGTTTCATCGAAATTCATTCAGCATTTTTGCGTAAAAGAGTAACAAACATCCATACGTATAAACTTTCATGTTTATAATACTAATACCTAGGATAAGATTTAAAAAAAAATCTATGTTAAGAAATCTGTTAAGAAGAAATATGTTAAGAAAAATCTAGGATAGTGCACGGTTCCGAAATAGTCGTTTTCTATGGAGAATAACCGGCAAGAACCTACATAGATACTATTTAAAAAAAAGGGTTGATTGTAAAATAAAGATTTACATAGCACTTTATTATATGACTGACGAAATAAACAAGCCTGATGTAACATTATAAATTTTCCTCATGCTAGTATTATTTTTGTACTAGTTCATTCCGTCCGGTTCATTTATTTATGACCAAATACTCCATTATACATCTCGTCAGCTCTTCTATCACCTGTTCGAATTGAACAGTTAAACGAGGTGGAGTATTTAGTTGTAAATATTTATGTCCCATGCGAAATGAACACAAACATATTTGTTGTAATAATCCGACGCAGACGGTTATAGGATTAAATGAAAATATAAAAACACAAACAAGAAATAAGTGATGTATCGCTGATAGTCATCGCTATCATTTGTTCTATGTCAGTTAACGGATGCGTCATGGGTCATTATGACGTCATACAACTAGCGTTGAATAGTAGGTCACCGATTCTCTATTTCATCTCAGTATACGTCACAGAAGTATGACTTCGCCTCTATTTCACAACAAAAACAAACGCACCTCGTTTGTATCATAAAGTATATTTGGCAAAACTGACTCACACCGAGGACATCCCTACGGATTTACGTCAATGTTACTCATAAACTACATTTTAATTTTATGTTAACTAGATCATCAGTAACATGTTTGTCACTAAATAAAATTACTAACATCAGCTAGTGGCAAACAAAAACGACGCGTCGTCAATTAAACTCAAGTGAAGTGATACGAAACAAATTAAGAGTAATAACGGTGTTTTAAAATTTGTTACATTCATTTTTCGCTTCGTAAGAGCGCGAATTAAAATGGAACTGGGCAGGTCACATCTGCCGCATGCCGCAACAAAATTGGGCGAAAGTAACTACTGACTGGACTCCGAACAGCAGGAGCCGGCGACGCGGTAGGCCCAGAAGGAGATGGCGTGACGATTTGGACTCCTACCTTAAGGATTGGCCAGAAGTGGCTAAAGATAGAAAGGAGTGAAATAACGGAAGGGAGGCCTTTGCCCTGCAGTGGGACACGACGGGCTCATAATAATAATAATAAGAGCGCGAACACTAATAGACAGGTCCACTGAAATCTGTGTGGTTATTTTCTTAAAAGACAATCTCAGACACCAATATGCATGGTCCTCATATGATTTAACCATTAGATGTTTGCTGTATAGACTAAAGAGACTTTGACCCCTGAGTTTGTTTCGGTGTTTCTTCTCAGTGTAGTCAGGTAGGAAACACCGGCTTCATCTAGTTTAACCTTTCAATCGTGGAAATTACAGACATAATAGAAAGACAATGGGTAAGCGTACGCATTCGCTTGGGGTTTAATGAATTAAATTGAAGAAAAAATTGACGTATACAAGCGATTTTTAAAAACCTGATAAATTATATATTTTCTAGTTATTTCTGACGTAGTATTAAGTAAATAAACGTTTTACGAATAAAATAATGCTAAAGTACATCTCAATTTATATGAAAGAGATTTAAATGCCAATTTGAGACGCACATTAAGTTAAAAACTATGGTTTCTATACTCGAAAAAGTAGATTCAAGCTCGGATAGGGACTCGGTACGGTCCAAAAGAGATACTAGTATTTACGGTTAACAGTTTTGCCATGGAAATTAACATCAATTAGTTAAAGACTGCAAAAAACTCTTATTATTATAGCTCACACACAATACGTAGCCATGAAAAATTGTACGCGCTTGAACTTTGGGTACATTCATAGATACCTATAACTGGTTGTTTTTTACGAGCGTACGTCTTTCATTATAAATTCAACTTTATGTCGTTAAAGATAAATTTCAAAATGTGAATACTACATTTTTAGTGTGTGATTTACACGTCTTGTAAATTAAACCTAAATTCAATGTCAATAAAAGTGAAAATGTTTATTTTAAGAATAGTGTGGTATTTTTGTTTATTCGGCGATTGTCTGTTGTTTTTATCAAGAAAATTAGTAAGAGGTTTTTGTTGTTTTGATTAATAAAGCGAATACATCTTTTTGTGACTTTTCGATTCGGGCCGAAAGGTTCTGGAGTGGCGACCACGTACCGGAAGATGCCGTGTTGTAAGATTTCCGACAAGGTGGACCAATGACCTAGTGAGGGTCACAAATATCCGATGGATGGAAAACGCACAGGACTAGTCGTTATGGCGGCACTTGGGGGAGGCCTATGTCCAACAGTGGACGTCTTTCGTCTAAAATGTTGGTGGTATTTTTGGGCGAAGTTATAAAAGTAAACGATAAGAATATTTAGTATGTGCAATGTATGTTTCAATTACATCAAAAACATACGTTAGTAGCGAGATATTTTTAGACCGATAACGAATTTGCAACCACAAAATGTTATCTCTTCATGGCTAACATATGAGAACATGGCTAAAAAAACTAGCTGTTTAATAAGCTTATTAATATTATTTTCAGTGTTTTATTTATCATTATCCTTACATATCATCATCATCATCATTTCAGCCGATATACGTCCACTGTTGGACATTGGCCTCCCCCAAGTGTCGCCGCAATGAACGATCATGTGCGTCAGACATCCATCGGTTTCCAGTAACCTTCACCAGGTCGTCGGTCATGCTTACATATAATAAAACAAAATTCCACACCGTGAAGCCTCTATCTGTATTTACGCGATAAACTTAAAAAACTGCTAAGAAAGAGTGCAAGTGAAGATTATTTACTAAAAATTGTTTGTATTATATTAGTATCTATACCGTATTCGCGTTAAGATTAGACATTTAAAGAAACCTTTTTTACTGTCTGTTCAGTCGATTTTAACTTCTATTTCGTAGGCACAAGGATGACATTAAAAGCAAAAACGTGGCTACAATACCAACTATTTACTGCAGTCGCCATTTGTCATGCCACCAATGTAATAAAGTCAAAATCGTTTGAACGGATAGTAATAAAAGATTTTCATTAATGTCTAATGTTATTTTGAACAGAATATAATTAGATCTCGTAAAATTAACACCTTGTTACGCCTCCGTACATGTCACATATGATTGAGTATGATAATTTTGATAGTAAACAATGTTGACTATATTAGTAAGGTACTAGATGTTACTGTACATATAGTTTGAAAAAAAAAGGATGATTTGATTGGGTTATTTGTGCTACTTTTGACTTCAGTGGGTCAAGGCTGCGTTCCGCATATTCACCTTATTCGATTACATGCCTTTTGCCCAAAAACTTACGCATCAATTTCGTTTGAACAACATGATGGTTAAATGACCGTTGCTATGGTAAAGTACGTCTAGTTTAACAACTTTATTCCTAGTAACGTAAGGTTCAATATCTTACCAGCTTGCAGCAAGCTTCTGGCGTCCTCCCTGGCCTTGTTTTGATCGACATGGAAGTCTTCAGATCTGTTACCCTGGAAAATATAACACAGGAAGATAAAAAAAAAAAACCATTAAAGTAGGATCGGGTTTGCATAATATAATTCCTTTTGTGGTGGAAGCCTTCATAGGTGTCCTGCACACTGGAGTGCGTGTACTTGTATCGGAGCTTGCGGTTGTAGTATGACTTCTGCTGCCCTGAACTAGTGCTGACCCGATTTTTTTTTTATGGTGGGAAAAAATCATCCAGTGACATCCCCCGCTCTTGGGTGGAGCGGGAGATAGTGTCAGACTCTTACTGACTAAAAGGGGTCTTTTAGTCAGTAAGAGTCTGACACTATCTAGGTGGGTACCCCGTTCCTTCTAGCCTTCATACCGGGGCTCGAGCGCCCTTTCGGATAACCCTGGCCCCAGGTGCTAACCCGCTTACAAAAGACGGTTTGGCGATATCAGACTAATATCAACTGTAACTGCACGTTTCTACTTAATTACGTTCACCTTCATCGATATCAGTGATGACCAACATAAATTTTGAAATAATAGCCATATTTTAAAACATCTACACTAATATTATAAAGAGGTAGTTTGTTTTTTTTTTTGTTTGTTTGTAGGAAGTAATCTCTGAAAGTGCTGGTCCGATTCCTAAATTTTTTTTCCCTGATAGAAAGCTAATTTATTCCTGAGTGACATAAGATTTATTTTATGTACGCGGGCGAAGCCGCGAGCAAAAGTCGTATATGATTAAGTGGAGTACAAATCCTGCATCATGAGAAAACTAGATGAATTTAGTAAACGACTTTCCTGGTCAGCTGTAAAGGCTTACTATACATACATACATTTAATAACGAAAACACACAATGTATTATTTATAAACAGTGGGCAATGTCGACGTCATGTCAACCGTGAAAAGGTAATTGTACTCTATATCATTGGTTCCCAATCTGTGGCCCGCAAGAGTTAAGACAGACAGACAGACAGACAAACATGACGAATCTATAAGGGTTCCGTTTTTTGCCATTTGGCTACGGAACCCTAAAAAACCCGCGATAGGTGTAAATATTCAGACTTTTCTACTAAAAAAATAACATGCTGATTTTAATTTTCTACTACAAATGCTGTGTTCTATCATCATCATCGTTTCAGTCGAAAGACGTCCACTATTGGACATAGGCCTGCTCCAAGTTACGCCATAACAACCGGTCCTGTGCGTCTCGCATCCATCAGATTTCCGTGACCCTCATTTGGTCATCAGTCCACCCTGTGGGAGGCCTTCCAACGCTTCGTCTTCCGTACATGGTCGCCACTTCAGAACCTTTCGTCTCCATTGACCATCTACAAGCAACGTACCCTGTCCACTACCACTTAAGTTTGGGATTTTTTCGGGCTATGTTGGTAACCTTGGCTCCCCTGCGGATATCTAATTTCTGATATCTTCACGCGGAAACTCCGAGCATAGTCTATAATATATGTGGTTTATATGTTACGAAAAGTTTTGTTACCCGAATACGGTAAAGCCAAAAGAGAGGATTATGATTTTGAGTATATTTCTAAACTGATACAATTCATTTGTTTAAAATTTTCTAGTCCCTGCTAGCAAAAAAAAAACTCAGGAGGCCCCAGTTTAAAAAGTTTGGGAACCGCTGAGTCTATTTAAGTCAAATAAACGTAATATTTACCATAGACAAAGACGTCATGAGGCGTTTGAAGTTTCCAGATGTGTCACCGCGTAGATCGTCTTCGAGGAGATTTCCGTACACTGTGGGATGAAAAATATAACAAAGTTAATACTCATATTGTTTATGTTTAGTTTATCTGGTAAAGTGAACTTTGACGTAAATAGCCTAGACTTTAGGTACAAAATTAGTTTACCAACAGGTAATCATATGTACATTCTGCAGTCAACTCTGTGCGCCCGACTCTCAACTCTGTGTTCTTTACGTCAATGCGATCTAAACGTTTATCGCGTTTGGCTATCCGATTGGTTCAGAGTTAGGAGCGGGCCAATGAGAGCATCGAACGTCATAAATTTGATCGTGTTAACGTAAAACAAACTCAAAGGTACACAGATAACATCATAATGCGATGACGAATAGATTATGTTGTAAAGATCCTCTTTCAGCGATACTTCTGGGTTAGAACGAATGGCATACTAATATAAATAAGACCAAACTAATTAAAGTTTTAAATGGAAAACTATCACACATAATTAAGACAGCTACCTATTAGGCCGGAAGGGACGGGTGTCCTTTTTCTAATAGAATGTAATATATTCGTTTCTTAAGAATAAATCCAGTACCAAAACGCTTATAAGTTTGTTGTTTATTTCCGATTCCTACAATATTATATTAATTAACAGCGAGCAAACACTTTTTTGACTTACAATTGCCGAAACGGATCTTGAGCGCTCGGCGTCAGAGTGGGGATCGCTTTGGGCATTCCATACATTGGTGAGCCAATCATCTTCATTCTTAGATACATGCAGCAACGCAGGGAACGAATCAGGAGTGACGTCTATGACGCGACGGCGCGGCGAGCCAATCACTGACCCCGCCCCCGCGTCTCACTTCGCACCACTAAAGAGACCGAATATTTGACTTCTGCGCAACTTGAAGCCAGCGCCCAAGATCCGTGGCGGCAATTGTACGTACTTGTAAAAATAATGGTTTGTCCACGGTGCTGCCCCCCTAGCCAAGTTACAACCATTTTTATTCTACTCTCTTGTGTCGAACGCTTCCTGTTGGCCACGCCTCCGATTTTTTCTTTCTGACGTCACCCCAACGCTCACGTGATCAAAACAAAAGAATCGGAGGCGTGGCCAACTCGAGACATTTGACCTAAGAAAACAGAATAGAAACGGTTGTAATTTGAATAGGGGGAGCCTGGTCCAAGATTGAATCGAAATAGATATAGACGACTAGACGATTCATGTCACATGTTACTATGGGGATCTGCGCAACACATTTTATTCTCCCGTTCTGTCTTATCAACCGTCACGTTATCACTAACTTTACTTTCACATCACTCCTCACAGAATCCATCTATCTATACTTTGTCCCCTCCTCTCCATTCAACCTTAAATAAACCAATAAAATAGGTTCCGTTATGTCTGGTGTAATCGCATACATAACTTAATAGTATTGGACCGTTGCCAAGATGGCCGCCCCGAGTTTTAACTGTAGCCTCCACAGGGACGTTTTTATAATTAACTAGCTTTTGCCCGCGACTTTGTTCGCATGGAATAGTGACTTCCGGAAATTTCAGTACTGAATTGATGCCGACTCTTGACCAATAGATGGCGCTGTATGTCCGGAATATTTTTATTTTTTTTTTGCAATAAAAACTATCCTATGTCCTTTCTCAAGTTCCAAACTATGTCTGTACCAAATTTCACACAAATCGGTTCAGTAGTTTAGGCGTGAAGCAAAGACAGACAGACAGACAGACAGAGTTACTTTCGCATTTATAATATTAGTTTGGATTAACTACGACACACTAGGAAATTAGACCCTAACTGCCTTGTTAGCTAGCTGTTTTAACATGATAATTTCTTCTTGTACTAAGCTCATAACGACCCGGTTGTTAAAATAGAATCAGAAAATGACACTTTTCTTCAAGAGTAGCTGTTTAACCTTTTTTTTCCGACGGGAAAAATCATCCTATGACAACCCCCGCTCTTGGGCGGAGCGGGAGATAGTGTCAGTCTCTTACTGACTAAAAAACCCATCCCGTTCCTTCAAGCCTTCATACCGGTTCTCGAGCGCCCCTTCGGATAACCCTGGCCCCAGTAGGCTTCGACCCGGCTGGGCCCCTGCTGTTGCTTACAACTCCTTGAGGCGCGCGGAAACAGTGCGCGCCGTCGACGACTTGGGCTTGGTCCGGACAGTTACCGGACGGCCGGACAGCGAGCTACCCATTGCTCACTGTCCGCAAGCCCGCGCAGCTGTTTAACCCTCGTATTTGATTTCTGGTCTGTTAGTTCCAGAAATTAACACAAACAACTTTTCCGCTATATATTCTTTATATATATATATGCCGGCGGAGGATGCCGATCACCATCGAAGGTCTGTCTAGTAACTCTGTTTTGTGGGCGATGACTGTTTCCAAACCATTCCAAATCACACAACTTTTGCTCGTTCATTCATTCCTAAGGTTCACTGAAACAATTCTTCTGTACGCGGTTTGTCACTTAACTACTACTAAATAGCTTGACCGGTTTGAATGAAATTGTTTGCGTATATTCGAGCAGGTCTCTGGATGGTTTGGAAACACAATTGGATACGGTAGGTGGCTCTGGAACCGGGTTCTCAATTTTTTATTCTAATGCCACGTGTCGGGCTGGCCAATGTCTTTCGGGACCGCTAGTATAACATATAGATTTAATGAATAACGGTAAGCACTTGCATAATACACATTTTTTTCAGCAAGTGACTTCTTACACTGCAAGGTGGAGCGAGAGGGCGTGTCAGACTTTTACTGATTAAATCAAACCTAGTCAGTGTTCAGTTGCTCTTTGAGTTCTAGGAATCACGGTATTTCTAACGTTTCCGCAGTTGCATAATGTACCTATGTACCACTATTGTATATGAAGTTTAAATAAATAAATAATACTAGTTAACAATCAATGAGTAATGCGATTGTTTATCATTTCTACTTTATTCTCCGACACAGAGACGCTAGACGTCACGTCATTATTTGGATCACTGCCAATCCTGTGAAAATGCTTGGAATGTCTTATCAGCTCAAATAAGATTCACGGGAGTTCCCGTCTTGGGATAAACCCTCACGAATTCTCAGAAGCTGTGCTTTCTTTAAATAATAAAAACATTTTTTGTGGAGTTGGCACGATCATTCTGCTTTCACAAGCTTAAAGAACAGATCGTCAAGCGCAAACGAAATCAATATAACTGCCTATCTTTTCAGTATTCTCTATGACCACTATCCGGCTCCATCATCAGTCCAGCTCCATGGTACTGTATTAACCTTTTGAATGTCTTATGTTACACAGTTCGACATCAGCCATTGTCTTTCTATTGTTTCTCTAATTACGGCATTCAAAGAGTTAATGCATTGTCATTCAAGTTACGTAGCTCAATCAGCTTAATGGTTAGGGGTAACTGTTTTAATATCCATTTGCAAGATTTTACCAAAACAAAGGTAAGACATAATTACATTGCAAGTTAAATAAAAATTTGTAACAAAAAGACAGTGTAATCCCTTCAGTGATAAGTCATCGTTAGTTTTAACATGATTGGAAGTGACTCGGAATTGGCAACCGAAGGCAACAGTTTTTGACAGCCCATTAAGCAAAAAAAATGATGAATCATAATCATGGCTCCCAAAAAAGCCTCGATCTTCTACTGATGACGTCATAATACTTTACATCGATATTTGGCTACGATCCAAATATTGTTCTAGCTTGTAATAATAGATGATAGAACTGTAGCATATAGTGAAGACAAATTGAACTATAATGAGCCCAAGCGACCTAGAAAGTTTCAATGAACCCAAATGACCTGGGAAGTATCAACGATTAAGTATTTATCCGTTCGCAAAGGAGGAGGCCGAACGCATCAGGCAACGGCGTTATCGCCGCCGCCGCCGCCGCCGGGATTCTGATCCCGATTTGCGGCCACCGTAGGCGCGGGCTTGCGGACAGTGAGCAATGGGTAGCTCGCTGTCCGGCTGTCCGGTAACTGTCCGGAAGAAGTCGTCGACGGCGCGCACTGTTCCCGCGCGCCTCAAGGAGTTGTCAGCAACAGCAGGGACCCAGCCGGGTCGAAGCCTACTGGGGCCAGGGTTATCCGAAAGGGCGCTCGAGCCCCGGTATGAAGGCTAGAAGGAACGGGGTGGGTCTTTTAGTCAGTAAGAGTCTGACACTATCTTCCGCTCCGACCAAGAGCGGGGGATGTCAATGCATGATTTTTTCCCACCATAAAAAAAAAAGTATTTATCCGTAATTACAATGATATCGACGATCCATAATTACCATGATATCGATCTTATTTTTAAATCATATAAACTAGTACTTGACTGCGACGCAACCTGATGGTAACCAGTGATGCAATCGCTAGCCTTGAAAAAAACTTAATTAAAATCGGACTAGAAGACTTTCCGTTTCAAAACCTAGTTATATGTGTATGATGTGGCCTCCTGTAACTGAAGGAGCACACGTTGAAAGACCCCATGCCTATTGATTTATACTGTGTCTGTGTAACCTTTGTTGGAGATCCAAATAAATAAATAATAAATAAAAAGACTTAAGATGAGATTGTCATACCTTTGGCAATGAGCAAAAAACGACAAAGTATTGCGAAAAGTGATTAAGAGCTCTATGGAAATGTTGACTAGTAAAAATATTTATTTTCAGCGTAGCATAAAATCTGTACATTAATATTAATAATTATAGCTTACCATCAGGTGAGATAGTAGTCAAACGCGAGCCTATCCATAAAAAAAAATATATAAAAAGCTGAAGAGTTAGGAGTATAAGTACAGATCGAGAGATCTTGAAAATCTTTTGCAGCGGAAAGAGTCGATATGACGGTCAAGGAGAGTAAGTTGGACAGAGACGAAGCAGCCATTTTGTCCGTTTAATACAATTTTCTATAGATACAAGGACTATTGAAAGAGCTAATCATGGATGTTCAACTGTTATTTTATATGAGCTGTCTGTGTGAAGGAGAAAGTATGGATTTTTATGTCGGTAGACCCAATAATAGGTACTGTAAATTTGGAACAGTGCCCAACACTGAGACAGACCGATTTGCTAGAAAAAAAATTCTCGCTCGCTATCACTACGCGCATTCCATCTATGGAATGCGCGTAGTGATAGCTTCCGGCATATCTCTGGAATCCATTAAATCAGTGATAGTGAGTGTGAAATTCCGTGAAAGTCCGTGGCCTAAAGTACTTACTGATAACTTAACGTCTCACTACTAATACCACTAATTGCGGGACTCATTGTTGTAATAAATTGCAGTTATTTTTATAATTTAGTTTATAAAACAAATTACTTCTGGAACAAGTAACAACATTACGTCAACGGAAACTGGAAATCTTCGCAATTTCGAACATCGCGCTGTGATTAATTAATTCCTTTTTAAAAAAGGAAATACGCCCAAAAAAAAAAATTCGAAAAGATGTCATCAGTTCTTTACGATTCCATATCTCTGTATACGATGATGGTAAAAAAATGAGCTTGGCTATATTTATTTCATCGCTACTGTTTTCAAAAAGGTGAAGGAAAACATCGTGACGAATTCGGCTTGTCCCAGAACAAGCAATTTTTAATTGGAAGATACCTATGTGACATCCATCAACCCACAATGTGTTTTGCGTGGAAAATTAAGGCCCATTCCTAGTCCTAGAGAGGTCTGAGTCCCAGCAGTGGGAATATTAAAAGGTCGATTGAGTTTATGCTTAAGACAAGAATAGTTTCTTTTAACATTATTCGGTTCACTTACAACATTTCAAGTAACATTTATTTAACATTGCTCTCTCATCTGCTTTTAAATTGCTCTAATTAATTTTATTATAAATGTATACTGTAATTAATTTTATCAATGATAAGTACCAATTTTATCCAATGCTTATGATTTGTTATGAATTTTATAATTTTCTACTTTTTTTTTAAATCTTTATGTGCTATTGTGATGCTTTTTATTTTATTTTTTTATGAGGTAGACCGATGAGCTGGTGAAGGTTGCGGATATCCGATGGATACGAGACACAGGATCGTTCATAGTGGCGACACTTTGGCGAGGTCTATTTCCAACAGTGGACGTATATCGGCTGAAATGATGATATCTATCATGCTAGTGACTTGCTCGGTCATATCTAGGAAGTACAGACAACCATACAGACATTAACGTAAAGTACCATTGCACTGAATCGGAACAGTTGGCACGGTGTTATTTTAGGCTAGTTCAAAGGAAGCCGTTCATTACATAGAACATCACACGTCCAAGGACTTGAGCTGAGAAACTTCAAGTTTTACAGCAATTTACGCAATTTCATACCAATCGAGTATCGTTAGATGAGATTGGTTGTATCCTCCGTTTGATTATAATACTAGGTTTCTTGAGAACTCCATGTGAAAAAACCTCCTTTAGCTTTGCGATAATCCAAACGTGAGACAATGTTAGTTTTTTTTTGGTTTGTGTTTATCTTAAGTTTCAACATGTTTTTGGTTTGTGTTTATCTTAATTTTCAACGTGTTTTTGGTTTGTGTTTATCTTAAGTTTCAACATGTTTTTGGTTTGTGTTTATCTTAAGTGTCAACGTGTTTTTGGTTTGTGTTTATCTTAAGTTTCAACATGTTTTTGGTTTGTGTTTATCTTAAGTTTCAACATGTTTTTGGTTTGTGTTTATCTTATGTTTCAACGTGTTTTTGGTTTGTGTTTATCTTAAGTTTCAACATGTTTTTGGTTTGTTTATCTTAAGTTTCAACATGTTTTTGGTTTGTGTTTATCTTAAGTTTCAACGTGTTTTTGGTTTGTGTTTATCTTAAGTTTCAACATGTTTTTGGTTTGTGTTTATCTTAAGTTTCAACATGTTTTTGGTTTGTGTTTATCTTAAGTTTCAACATGTTTTTGGTTTGTGTTTATCTTAAGTTTCAACGTGTTTTTGGTTTGTGTTTATCTTAAGTTTCAACATGTTTTTGTTGTGTACAATATTATTGTGCGCCAAAATAAAGATTTTTTTTTATTTCTTTCTTTATTTGTTGTAGTCGGGTAATGAAATATGGCTTTTTTGGTGGGAAGTCATCCAATGACTTCTCACGCTCTTGGGCGAAGCAGGAAGGCGAGACAACCCTGTTCCTTTGTTGCCTTCTTTCCAAGGCCCCGGTGTTCTCTTTCGCACAACCCATGGCACCAGTAGAATTCGACACTGCGTCACGGTTCGAATCGTCGACCGGACGGTTATCGAACGGCAAGCTACTTATTGCTCGTCGTCCGCAAGTCCAAGCAAATGAAATATGGCTAAGTCAAGTACAGCAGTTCAGGCTGTACCGATACAAAAAAAAATATATACACAGAGTAATACACCAGGATAGGTTCGAACTCGCGACCTACAACTCGTAAGTCGGGGTAGTTACCAATGTGCCACCACTACTTTGTATAGATTTTAGAAGTCAGAAATCTTTAGAACTCTAGTTAGGCTATACTTATTTCTATTATACTAAAGCATAATAGCATAGCGTAGTCAGCCAAAATGTTCCCACTTCTGGGACTCAGGCCCCCTCTCTAGGATAGAGGATGGGCCGTAATTTACCACGCGGACTAAGTGCGGTTTGGTGAATGTCACGTGTCTTTGAATTTTTACGATGTTTTCCTTAGATAGATAGATAGATAAATCATTTATTGGCTACAGCACAAAACATGCACCGTCACCGTTTTGAGAGCAGTGGTGATGAAACTAATTAGGTACACAAAGTAATGCGCCTGGCTGGGTTTGAACTCGCGACCTAGAACTTGTAAGTCGGGGCCATTACCACTCGGCCACCAGTGTTAACCATGCTGCATGTATTATAATATGCATGTAGAGACAAGCCAAGAATTTAAGAATCTTCCTTATAAATCAATCTGTCTGTTGCTACCCGGATGAAAATCCATTCAGCAGTTTTAGAGTTTATCGCGATCAGACAGACAGACGTGGTCGGATTTGTTTTATAATATGTTTAATAGAGATAAGGAAGGATGTGGATATCTATCTACACTGCGTTATACCCACGCACTCAGTATACGATTGCACTTGAAAATGAAGTGACTCGTATGTATGGAATTTATTTGTAAATTATGCCATACAAAGAGGCACTTTTCCTCGACATAATATGTCTTAGATTAATCACAAGGTTAAGTACATATAAACTCCTGTAAGTGCGAGCGAGACATTCGATATTAAAGTACTTACACTATTATTTGAACTTGTTAAATGCACCTGATGACTTGATTACATAAGCAGGGGCCTTAACACCATGACGTATTGTATCGTCAGGCGTGCGAGCGAGAAAAAAGGATGGAGTTATAGACACTTATATAGCTCCATCTCTTTAACAGTTTAGTTTATGTCGTCAAAAAGGATCGCGTTAAGAGCTCGTGGTAGGGCCACAGATCTAGAGATGTGTCGTTGCCGCCAATATTACCGTGAAGTAGGAATAGAATAGAATAGAATAGACTTTATTGTACACCAAAAAGTAATACAGCTTATACAAAAACTTCAGTTAGGAATATTAGTTTTTTTTTTTCGATGGGAAAAATCAAATAGTGTCAGACTCTTACTGACTAAAAAACCCATCCCGTTCCTTCAAGCCTTCATACCGGGGCTCGAGCGCCCTTTCGGATAACCCTGGCCCCAGTAGGCTTCGACCCGGCTGGGTCCCTGCTGTTGCTGACAACTCCTTGAGGCGCGCGGGAACAGCGCGCGCCGTCGACGACTTGGCCTTGGTCCGGACAGTTACCGGACGGCCGGACATCGAGCTACCCATTGCTCATTGTCCGCTAACCCGCGCCTACGGTGGGTGGAAATATTGGTGGGAGTATTGCCCGAGGATTAAATATTGGTGGCAATATTCCCATATTGCCAACATCGGCATCACTACACAGATCTGTTTAGCGGAGTGCGGAATTTAAATAAATGCGGGTTAACAAAATGGTTAACTTATCATGAGTAGTAGAGATCCCGCCTGATGGTAAGCAGTGATGCAATCGTTTATGGTGAGGCGCACTAGTTTATTAAGAGCCTATTTACTCAGGCAAACAGTTCCAGTCCTTCGATGTACGCGGTATAAATGACGAGGCGAGGCCAAACGCTTAGTCCGGACCGTAGATGTTTCAACAACGTAAGTAAAAATAAAACGTAACAAAAAAAAATATTAACTAATTTTTTTTCATTAAAAACATATTGTAAGTAAATAAAACTAAAGGATATCAGCTGAGCTCTCAGATGAACAAGTCAAAAAGCCAAAGCAATTCCACCACTGGGGAATTCTAGAACCATATACTGTATCCATGGTGGTCCGTCCACAGTTATCACTTGTTGATGAGCACAGAAAGGTTCTAAAGGTCACTCCTTTAAGGACATGCCCTAAGGGTGTTTTTAATTTTGTGCGGATTTCATCACGCATGCGGGTTTGCTCCGCATGCAAAAAATTTCAAAATGCAAAAAGATGCGTCTCGCGTGCGTAATCCACGCATTATAATAAATACTTGTATGAAATGGACATGCGGGGGGTTACGCTGGCGGAGCAATCCGCAAGATATTAAAAACACCTTTTAAAAGAGATACGAAACGGGGTACTGAGGAAAAAACATCCTCTCACATCTCACCGGATCCCGAAGGCCTTTTTTTTCCTAAACTTTTATAAGATATCTAAGATGGAACCTTACAAATCCCGACTTTATCCCTAAGATCCGGGAGTCTATTAAGTTTCTCGCAACAAAAAAAAAGTAAGAATACTCACTAGCAGTGTAGGTCTGCTTGATGACATTGATCTCGTGATTGGACATGGTGCACATGACTTCAATGAGGACATCCTCGTCAGTGCCGATGCCTGAAATGGCGTCATGGAGTTCCTTGCTGTAGAACTGTGGTAGAGGAGTCATGAGGGCCACCACGATATCCTCGAACTTGCCGGTGGTTTCACTCTTCAGATCAGCTACGAGGTCCTGGTGAAAAAATTGATGATTATTGATAAAGTATTTTCTATTTTTACACTAGGAACGACTCCTGTATCGTGGATGTAAGTCATATACACAAAACACCCAGACCTGAAACACCTAGATAGGTGACCTACAGATGTAGGTCATACAAATATTTGTCCCGTGTCGCTCCCTCACGTGGCGTAGCAGTCAATCGCTCAACCACAACCCTAACCATTCTATCAAGTATTCAGAAGAGCGACTGATCGTTTGTTCGGCCAGAAGGGTCAGTATGATTGGAATTTTGCACTATTGAAGTTGGTGCTCGGAATCAATTCGGATTCTTAGTATGTGCCCAGTTGATGGCAAAGCTCTGTTACGTGGTACCTACTTAAATATAGTTTTTTTTTTTGTTTTTGTGTTGGTAAATCATTAAATAACATCATGAGCATAATGTCAGGTTAAGAATGCCGATGGTGAGTTAGAGATTGCTTCCTCAAACGTTATACGTCAATTCGCATAGCCTAACGCCTTTATGTCTTATGTCTGAGTATGGTTTCCGCACTTAGTCCTATGCGAACCATTGTACGTGGGCCATAGCGGCCATAACTTTGGGTGGGCTTATTCCAACCAGCCCACCTCTCTCCAAAAGCAGATTAGGCCTCTCAGATTTTTCAGGACATCTATAAGGGAATTCGGGGTTCCTATGGTTCGTGTGCGTATTTCAGTGACCCCTGTGCAGTCTAGGAGTACATGTGCAACTGTCTCCTCCCCCTAACGCCTAACGCCTTGTTTGCGTTTGGGTAAAATTAATGAATTTCCTTTAAACGTACAGGCTCCTCTAATTCTGCATCAAATCGATAAAGCTTAATAACGTGCTTATGAGTACCGTGAAACTCGTTCAACTTCGAGTCTCTTTCATATCAAATGAAAAATAGGCGCAACATGGCTATTAACATTGTTTTTCTTTTGACGGAAAATCATTAACTAAATCATTTTTGTCGCCCTAAGTGGATCGAAGGGTATCAGTTTGAAATAACCCACCAGATTTTTTTCTTTCAGTCGTCCTTTGCCTTCGTGGGCCACGGTACCTCTTTTGGACATTCCGGCAGCAGCAAATCGCGGATGACTAGAAACTCGCCTAGGGGCAGAAGTATAGAATACATCTCTACCTAGGCTAGTCTAGGTTAGTATAGACGAGATGTTCGTCTGATTCTATTCCATAATATTTTTTTAGTTATTACCTAATAGCCACCTAAGAGTCTTAATTCATTAAACCCCTAGCGAACGCCGACGTCCGCTTTCTCATTGTCTTTTTAAAATAAGCTGTATCGCTCCATCCCTCTTCCTCCCAAGTCGTCGACGGCGCGCACTGTTCCCGCGTGCTTCAAGGAGTTGTCAGTAACAGCAGGGGCCCAGCCGGGTCGAAGCCTACTGGGGCCAGGGTTTGTTTCGAAATATAGCTCAGCCCCGGTATGAAGGCACGAAGGAACGGGGTGGGTTTTTAGTCAGTAAGAGTCTGACACTATCTCTCGCTCCGCCCTAGAGCGAGGGATGTCATTACATAATTTCCCCACCGAAAAAAATAAGCCTCTTTTACAGGAAAACGCAGTAAACCCATTAGTTGAAAAACAAACTCTATTAAGTAGGTATGTAACATAAGACTTCTTTCCAGGTATAGCAAATACGCTTCCATACAGTTTTCTCAGAAAAACGATCGATATATTGAGCTAGTCAGAGTCGTACATATATGTATCGAATGTGGTCAGCTGACCCCAATCTATCTGTCTCTTAATACTGATTAGAGATGAACCGATTAGTAGCCGATTTATTTTTCGGTTACACTTTATAGTCGGTGACTAGTCGGCCAAAAGATACTACTACTATAAATACTCTACGAGCTATAACTGGAAACGAAATACAGATATTTTTATAAATTAGCTATTGCAACAGAAGGCAGATCATAAGCAAATCGCATCAAAATATGATTTGTAATTTGATAAACTAAACTCATAATCTAGGTTAAAAACAGGACAATAAATCTGTGTTTAAGATTGTTACCTTTTCACGCCTACATGGCTCTTCGAATTTGTACAAAATATACCACATGGATGAATTATAACCTGAATTAGATAATATAAGTTATTTTTTTTTTTATTCCGGGAGCTCTTTATCTAGGGAAAATATAACACTTTTGAAGCAGCCGAAAGCACTATCAGATGCCAGAAAGTTTATAAACCACCAGCCACATTTACAGTCGACAACTAGTTGGCCGAGTCAGGCAAGCGAGTCTGAATGCACAAACAAGCCAAAACAGAGTCCTCTGGCGCAAATATACAAGGTGACTAGGGCTTTCAAATACCGGATTTTTTCAATACCGGTATCAATACCGGTATTAGAATTTTTAATACCGTGATCACGTGATCACGGTATTGAACTCAAGGTTTCTTTTTTAAACTAGTGCTTGACTAAGCCCTGTCTCATAGGAACTTTAATTAGGAAATTAATAAAATCATTTAAATATTTTAGTTTTCGAATCATTGTTTATTCTCTCTTAACCGTTCTAATAAAGCTCTAGTAAGTAGATTAAAATCATAGATCTGCGTAAGGTTTACGCTTACTTGACGCTGTAATTTTTTTACGACATTTCTAATAAGGTTAAGACGCAGTTCTAAGGTTCAAGTAAGCATGGCGCTGCCGTACCTCTAGTTTACTGGCTGATACATTCGATGCGGGTACCTATACTGCCCTTAGAGGTCAGCAAGCGTCAAGACTCGTGTCTTTCTTATTATTATATTAATATCTCACATGTAATTGTTGTACCAAACTACCAATTAAATGTATAATTTTGAATTGTTTCTTTGAACACGAAAGTAGTTAATAAGTACTAATTAGGCTAAATTAATTTTGAAGTTAAAAAAGAATGCCAGAAACCGCAAAAATATTAAATTTTTACTTTTTAATTGTAGATCTAACGGATAACGTGATTCGTTAAAGTAAATATGATATTAAACAAAGTGGAAAATGACACAATTTTAGATGCTTCAATTTGTTGTGAATTCGTAATTCGTCATTAGTTTTTTACAAAAAAAAAAAAACGATCGCGTGATTCGTTGAGAATTGTGTTAAACCCCATAAAATACAAGTATTAATATTATGTACCATGTTGTTCGTCAAGATTACAAACTTATCAAAAATACGCAATGACCAAGTTCACATGCACGTGTTACCCGGGCGCCTTTGCGATACTGACTAACAAAACAATAACGTCGTAGGGCCCATTACACTACGCGTTATTTAGACCATTTTAGTCTATGGTTCGACGTATCGCGAGAGTTGGCGCTTAATACAAGTGTGATAATTATATTACATCGTAATTTATATTATATGATACAACTTCTTACTACTTATTACAACAAAACACAATAATATATATTAAAGACTGTAATACCGTAATCACGGTATTGGCTCGTCAATACCGTGATTGAAAAAAGACGAAAATATATCCGTGATCACGGTATTACGGGATCCCGTAATACCGGTATTGAAAGCCCTAAAGGTGACCTGATTCCAGCTAAACAAGTAGGTAAAGGGGGTTGGACCAACAAAGATGAACTAGTCGGCCGTTTACTCGATTTTTTGAGAGATGACTAGTGAGCCAAGTCCAGAGGCGGCCCATCTCTAATGTTGATGTTTACATAGGTGTTTGTTACCGGCGAGAGTTGGGATCGATAAGAATGGCGACGTCGTGTCTCGACCGCTAATTCCTCTTCCGTATTTTCCTCATTTTACGTCTAAATAGCTCTACGAATTTGTACAAAATTAATCACATGGATGAAATATAACCTGTTTTACGTAATATAAGTTTTTTTATTTTATTTTATTCCGAGACAATTTTATCTGGGGACAATATAACACTTTTGAAGCAGCCGAAAGAGCTAGGAAGATTTGTGAACATGAACCAACTAGTCGCAACAGTCGCATTTACAGTCGGAAACTAGTCGGCCGACTATTCGAACTTTTGAGCGACGACTAGTGAGCCGATTCCAGAGGCGGCCCTCTAACGCTGATGTTTACATGGGTGTTTGTTACCAGCGAGAATGGGGATCGATAAGAATGGCGACTTCGTGTCTCGACCGCTAATTCCACTTCCGTATTTTCCTCATTTGATCTGGATTCGTGTGTATTGAATCATTGTTGGGTTTTGCCAAAACATAGATAAGTATATTTATTTTCTGAGAAAAGCTCCAATTAAAATTATTTTTAGGCATTATTTGTACGTTATCAATGTGTGATGACCTCAAAACACTGAATGTAAGTACTTTTTTTAAATTGATATAAACTAGTGCCTGACTGCGATCCCTCTTGATGATAGAATAAGTGATGCAATCGTTGATAGTGAGGCGCCCTAATTTATTAAGAACCTGTTCACTTTAAACTTGAAGATAGCTAAATAATTACAGTTATCTTATCGGAATAATAACGGCCCAGGCTCACCAAAATTTTTAGTATGTAGATCGTAGGCATCTAGTTTTAACTGATGTGGAATGCTAGTGGCCTCTAATTGGCACTAATCCAAAAAAAAAAACTTTAAATAAAATATACTTTTTTTATAAACACATTGCATGTTTCCATAACCTAGCACAATGTTCCAGTTAGAATTGCACTTATCGCGTTTACTAGGCCACGTAAATATAGGTATATAATTATACACATGGCGGTGCCATTGTAATAATAGTGATTAAATGCAAACTACAATAGCCAGAGGGTTCTATAACTTTAGAAGTCTTGAATTTCATCCTGAACACTTGCTCGCATCGCTCTATGTATACTATACATTGTATAAAAGGTGTAAGAGACAGCCCTCCACAAACTTTAAGGGCTTGCTCAGTAGACGAAACTGAACAACGTTCCACAATTTCTTTTTCAGGAAACGAAAAAAAAAATCTGCCTCACCATACAAAATGATAAACTTGATTGGATAATTCTTATGGCGAGGCCGATATTTTTTTCGTTTCGAATTGTGGACGTTTGTTCAGTTTCGTCTATTGAGCAAGCCCTTTAAAGTTTGTGGAGGGCTGTCCCTTACACCTTGTATATGTATATACATTGTATAGTGGTGAGCAGGGATACTAAGAACTGGCTAAGTGCGAGTCCGACTAGCTCAAGTCGCGGTCGTCTATCGTAGACCTTTACTACGATATTACAAAAAAAAAACCTTTTAATTATGAACTTTATTATTTGTTATTGTAGAGGCAATAGAAATACACGTTCTGTGAAAATTTCAACTCTAGAGAATTGAAATACGATATTCGTATCTCATAAACCGATAAACCGTAAGAGGTTTACCTCTGCCAAACAGATGGTCGGACGGACGAACGAACAACGGAGACTTAGTAATAAGATCCTATCAGGTACGGAACCCTAGAAATGATGCTCTCAAATAGCGAAGTAAAGTATGATATAATTTTAATGAGGCCTGCAGAACCGATGCCTGCTAGGGCTGCAGGGTTGCAAATTCGGACACGGGTGGGTTTTAGACAGTAAAAGTCTGACAATGGATCTCGCTCCCCCCAGAGCGGGAGAAATTAATTGATGATTTCCTACCACAAAAATATTCCTACTTCTATTACCATGAACTATTTTTCTACGGCATGCTATAGCAGCCGTAAGAACATTTAAAACTATCAAAAAAACAAATAAGCAAACAAAACATTTCCTAATAGAAAACCCAACAACATGGCCTCAATAATAAAAATACATAATTATACTATCAGCGATCGTTGACCCCGGAGTCGGCTGTATTTGCATAAAAGTACTTAAGAGGACTACAGGCGTTAATCGCGAGTTTTTTAATGCTCAACAGTAAACTATAATCCACTACAGTAAACAGGATCAGAAAAAAAAAATGTTATCTTTCAGGCTAAATGTTAAGTAGATTGTGTGTTCAAAATATAATGGAGCGCAATATATTACGGTATAAAAAAAATCACGTATATGCCACTAAAAATTTCTTTTGTCGATTAAAAACCGGAAATAAATGCAATTATTTGAATTGTTTGTCAAATTATTCTAATACGATAGGCGCCAAATAAACGTGAAATAACCATACCCAAAGGGAAAAAATGGGACCCTATAACTAAGACTTCGCTGTCGTGTAAGTCTGTCTGTCACCAGGCTGTATTTCAAGAACAGCGACAGCTAGACAGTTGAAATTTTCACAAATTATGTATTTCTGTTTTTAGTATTTATTGTTATAAACAATAATACTAAAAACCAAATAAAATAAATATTTAAGGGGGGCTCCTATACAACAAACGCGATTTTTTGGCCAATTTTCCTAAGTCCGGTACTGAACTCGTGCGCGAGTCGCGAGCTGGCCAGTTTTTTTACTATGTTTACACATCTCTTTCTTTTGTTTGCAGCCCCAAAAAGTCCACGATTTAGATCCTGTAGTCCTCTTAAATACAAAGTGTAAAAGAATAGACGCAATACCCGGAATGACCCTCTTTCTTTGTTCTAATCGTTATGAAAAACTTTCACTGTAACAGAACTCGAAAATTGCGGAATAAACAACTGTTCAGTACCTATATGTCGTGGAGAACGATATTGAACTACAGAATCTTTGTTTTGTTATTATTATGGTACCTACCTACCTAAGGGTGTAACGCAGTGGCGTCATTTTTTATACGTCACGAGGCCAGAGTCATGTTATAAGGGCTGGGACCCGCGACGCCAGGACAGTTTGGCTTGCACTGTTGCAAGGGTCACACACCTCAAAACATGAAACTGTCGGTTAACCCGTGTATTCGTGATTATTTAGTATAGGTACTTACAACACTATTGTGAATTATAAAAGTGACATTATAACTAATTGTGAACTGTGAAACTGACATTATAAGCGACGGAAATACTCAAGTGTATAATTATTAAAATTCCATCAATATGAACCCTGTACCACTGAATCAAAATGATGACGGTAATATCGCTCAGCCACTCCTGGCGCCGTCATCAGAAGTGGGATCTGAATCTAATTCCCACTGGTGCGCAATGCTTGAAGTGCAAAAAAAAAGAAAAAGGAAATTTGATGTGACTAATTGAAATCATAAAAATACCAACAACGGTGTTTGAAATTACGCTGCCAGAATTCAACCCAGAACACCCTGATTCAAGGCCACGCGCTTGGTGTGCCTCCGTGACAGTGATATCGAAACGAATACCTCCTCAAAGGTTCATCTCTCGTCATAGCCCTCAGCAAATCCCTGAAGAGCGGTGCTTCATCATGGTTATCACAAATATCAACGCAGGCATGATGTGGGTGCATGTTCGTGATCTATTTCTCGTACTTTATGAGTGATTATTTAATGTGAACAACGGCAAGTCAAAAGAAAGTGAATGTGAACAAATAGCCGCAAGCTATAGCCGCGCAAGCAGCACAGGAAGCACGCCATCGACGAGCAGCTCGTCGAGCTACCGCAGCGCAGACGCAGGCAGCGCGGTTGCAGAGCGACGCGACGTGTCAATAGTGGTCAAGTATCCGGTGTATGCGGGAAGTTGGAGCAATCTGGTCAGTCGTACAATTCTTATTTTGAATCCGGGGCTGAATGGTCGCTTGTTAAGTAGTAAGTACATAAGTCATAACTTCGAAGGGCCACGTAAGTACGCAATTGTTGTTATTAACAGTGTCGGTTGGTCGGTTAACATAAACCGTAGCGAACAAATTTTATGTGACGTTATTAAATTATGGTCACGGCTTACGCATTTTATTTCAAGTGGTACCAGACGTTTGCTTGAAATATGCTAAGGGTGGCCGACGGACAGCGACGACGTTGAAATGCTGGGTGACGTCACGGGATTGGCATTTGCGTTCAAGTGCACGCGCTTACCCTGGGCGCAGACAAAAAAAAATACATCTGTTAACCTCTTGACTCGGGGTGCATGGGAGCTTTGGCAAGCCCAAAGTTTCCATAGAATATTCAGACATTATTATTATGTTTTACTAAACATTCTGTAAGATAGTCATCCTAATTTGCAATTAGTGTAGTCTTACTCATGACTCAAGTTTCATCATAACACATCAAAACACATCTAGGATTCTGGCTGGAATCACTATACTTATTTTATTACAATCGGAAAACAAACAGTATTAACAACTAACAAAACAATAAATTATGCAACTGTAAGTCAATGACATGTTTTCACATTTGATTGTCTATGGAGAGCATGCTTGGAAGAGATTACAATGATTGTATGCACTTTAACAATACGACACAATTACAAGATTTGGTCTTGCAGGACAAGTTGAAACGGTTGTCGAACCAATGTTTGGTAAGTATTTGATTGAATATACGCGGCTTAGAAGTGAATAAATCAAGTTCAGAAAAGTCAACTAAATCATTGTAGGACTTTGCGCATCTTATAAAGAACGAATTCTGTCCATAATTTGAATAGCATCAGGTAACGTTAAGAAGAAGAAAGAGTATTCTAGAGATCTAGTAGGGGCGCCTAAATTAATCTTGGAGAGAAGTTGCGGGGCGTCCATGTAAGATTGTGCTAACTTAACGAGGAAAGAGATAGCTGATATATTCCTTCCTTCCCTAAGTGGTAGTAAATGGTACCTTTTGTATCTCGAGTAGGTATCGCGTAAAGTTTCGCTGGACAGATTCCAAAACTGAGATTCCAAACCTGTGAAAAGTATTAAAGTGAGCTACGTACAAAGGAACAGTACAATATTTTGACTACTTTGAGACCTGTAAACTAGGAATAAGATCCTTTTAAGAACCCTATGGCTTTGTTAGCTTTACAGTTAGCTATACGGTTAACGCATTAGACAGCAAAAGGGTTCATAATACTAATAACTTAATTCTTCTTTGAATATTTCATAACTACGAGTAAAATCGATTGCTTTATGAAATCCTATACCTAAATTGTTGTTTCGTTTTAATGGTATTAATACAAATAGTCAGATAGCGAGACAGACTAAAGAACAACTGATACCTCTATTTAAAGATAAAGAATTTTCTCGTTTTCTTATTGACGGTTTATCACTCGAGTTACATCCGGTTAGTCAAAAAGTTCTGGGACCTGCCGGGTTCCTTACTGTGTTTTCCTTCACCGTTTTGGGAGCGGTGGGATAGATTGCACGGAGTGGCGCGCTTCGCTGGATTTGAGCCCGCGACCACCACCTGGTGGATTGGGGCGTTGCCCCTCGGACACCACTGCTCTTATAAGACTTGCTAGCTTTGATTACACTACCTTCTTCTGAGAATATTCATCAACTTAGATAAATTCATTGGTCTAGCCTCGTATTGCCGAAAGTTTGTTAAAAAAAAAAAAATCCTCTCAAATTATGTTTACTGTTACATCTACTGACAACCAGCAAATGATTTAATTGGAATTTAATTGGAATTCAATTGGGATTTAATTGGATGATGAGCTTTAACTACTAAATCAGTTTTGCGTTTTTTTTTTAAATCTGGTATGTCTTATTATATAGTGGTATACTTTTCCAAAAGGTCGATAATGAGATGTATGTAGCCGAGTACATTAGTAAATAAAAGAACCACGCACTCAGCGTGATCGGAGCTTTTAAATGTAGTGTATTCTTATTTGGAGCCCTGAGTCGGGTTATAGTGGATCAAGGTAACTAGCAAAGATTGTGTCCTAGTTTATCGTTTATTTTATCACCACATGATCAAGTCACGCTAATGGGTAAATTGATAGCGGACGATGAGCATATTAAAGCGTATGCTTACATTTTTAGAAACACGCAAGACGCTTTGAAAGATAAGCCACTTGCTTTGAATCGTCCTATTCACCATGTAAACCACAAAAGTACGACCCATTAAAAAATACGTTAAATGTGTAACTTACGGTGTGACAGCTTGTCATTTAGTTTTAAGATTAACCAAAAAATAAATCGTTATCCGTTTTAAAATAGCATAACGCAATATTGTGCCTCTTAGGAACTCATTAAGTCTGTGTTTTATGGGATACAAACCCGCACTTGTATCCGCCACATGGCGAAAGCAATATTTCATGCTCATTGAGATACCATATTCTTCACGAATTCTAAGAGTCGAAATTACCCGACATAAAATACGGCAGAAAAAAAAAACCAGTGTCACAATGTGGCCGACCCTTACTTATCGAACCAAAAAAAGGGATTGTTTTAAAGTTTTCTAAACACAAACAAGGGCAAAGCCCTTAAACTTATGGCAGTTAAGACAGCATAGCTAAACTGTTAAATCTTGTAACTGATTGTAAGACAAAAAAATAAGTGTTTGCTAGAGAAGAGAGAAAGCGTAAACACACATTAAAAAAAAAAAAAAAAAAGTTAAGTGGTAAGTACGAAACATCTAAATTTGATAAAGATAAAGCTAAATTAGTAAAGTTTGATATTAGTAATTTAGTTTTGATTCATAAGGAAACGAAACTATACAAAATTAAATCAAAGATAAAAAGGACCTTTTAAAGTAGTGAAGTTACTTGATAAGGGTTTCTATTTTTGAAACCTTTGAGTGGTAACCGAGCCTATGAGTATGCTCACAATTGTATACGAAAGATGCCTCTAAGTAGCGCTCCTGCTGAGCTAGATTTATTTGATGTAGAAGACCATGAGGAGTATATCTCCAGAGGAAAGTAGTAGACACATACCATGGCTATTTGGTCGCACTGCATGCACTTATCTGTAGTCGTAACTGCAATTCATGCGTGAGTTGTTCAGAGCGCGATGGGCAGTAAGTGCTGCGGTGTGGGCCTGTGTATTTTTGTGTTGGTCATGTATTGACCTGAAGTTTGGTCGCACTGCGCGCGCTTATCTGTAGTCGTAACTGCAATTCATGCGTGAGTTGTTCAGAGCGCGATGAGCAGTAAGCGGCGCGGCGGGGACCTGTGATTTTATGTGTTGGTCATGTGTTGACCTGAAGTTTGGTTGCACTGCACGCGCTTATCTGTAGTCGTAACTGCAATTCATGTGTGAGTTGTTCAGAGCGCGATGAGCAGTAAGCGGTGCGGCGGGGACCTGTGATTTTATGTGTTGGTCATGTGTTGACCTGAAGTTTGGTTGCACTGCACGCGCTTATCTGTAGTCGTAACTGCAATTCATGTGTGAGTTGTTCAGAGCGCGATGAGCAGAAAGTGGTGCGGCGGGAGCCTGTGAATTTATGTGTTGGTCATGTGTTGACCTGAAGTTTGGCCGCACTGCACGTGCTTATCTGTAGTCGTAACTGCAATTCATGCGTGAGTTGTTCAGAGCGCGATGGGCAGTAAGCAGAGCAGCGGGGGCCTGAGTTTCTGAGGAAACTATTTTGTGTTGGTCATGTGATGGCCTGAGAGTCGTGGACTCTATAAGAGAAGTGTTTGTTGCTAGAAGCAATAACGATACACGTGGCAAGGTTTGTCACTAGCTGCTGAGACAGCTGGGCCATGAGCGTTGTATGTGATCTAATTGTGTTTTGTATTAGTGTACCTAAATGTTCACTTTTGATACTTTTAAGCTTAGAGGTACCTTTTGATACTTTGATTAGATTTGCTTCTAACGAATGTTGATATTGAATTATCCATTGCTGATGCACTTGTTCTTGGTCAGGTTGGCCGAGGTTGTACAGTTGCTTCTAAAGCGAATTTTGGTTACAGGTGTACACGAGGACGTGTAATTTGTCAGGTTGGCCGTGTCGTGGAGAACGATATTGAACTACAGAATCTTTGTTTTGTTATTATTATGGTACCTACCTACCTAAGGGTGTAACGCAGTGGCGTCATTTTTTATACGTCACGAGGCCAGAGTCATGTTATAAGGGCTGGGACCCGCGACGCCAGGACAGTTTGGCTTGCACTGTTGCAAGGGTCACACACCTCAAAACATGAAACTGTCGGTTAACCCGTGTATTCGTGATTATTTAGTATAGGTACTTACAACACTATTGTGAATTATAAAAGTGACATTATAACTAATTGTGAACTGTGAAACTGACATTATAAGCGACGGAAATACTCAAGTGTATAATTATTAAAATTCCATCAATATGAACCCTGTACCACTGAATCAAAATGATGACGGTAATATCGCTCAGCCACTCCTGGCGCCGTCATATATATATATATATATATATATTTTTTTAATAAACTAGTGTTAGACTGCGATCCCACTTAGAGGTAAGCAGAGATGCAATTATTGATGGTGAAGCTAGAACTACATTAGACCGACGCACACGTGTAACACGCCTGATTTGTACTTAGAACGAACGGCGTCGCACGGCGTGTATCAAGTGTAGCTCTACAAGTTTAGTTTAATTATGGAGACCGACGCGCCCAGATCGGCGTGTGTGGCACACGTGTGAGCGGCGTAGTTTTACTAGGTACTTTATTTTTACAAACATTTCTGAGGGATAATGAATGACGTCAATCGTGTAGCGTATTCTGTTAATGGTTAACAAATCTGATGAAGCAACAGATTATACTAATTAGAAAATTAAAGAAAGAAAGGAAGAAAAACTGTTAATTAATAACTTAACATAAGTAATTATTAACTTTGTTCGAACTAACCAACTCGTTTGACTTTTTAGACAGATATTATAGGCAGCTACCTAAATAAATACATCCTTTTTTCCTGTAGAAATAAAGACTAACCTAACCTAACTAAGTCGTTTGACTTTTTAGACAGATATTATAGGCAGCTACCTAAATAAATCCATCCTTTTTTCCTGTAGTAACAAAGACTAACCTAACCTAACCAAGTCGTTTGACTTTTTAGACAGATATAGACAGCTACCTAAATAAATACATCCTTTTTTCCTGTAGTAACAAAGACTAACCTAACCAAGTCGTTTGACTTTTTAGACAGATATTATAGGCAGCTACCTAAATAAGTACATCCTTTTTTCCTTGTAGTAAAAAAGACCAGCGTAATAGCAAATACGAATTGAATTAATTAACAAAATTGGTAGTGGCACGCTACTAATAAGTTAATGGGTGTCCAGCTATTTGTTAATTGGCAAACTATTAAGCCCCAAGGATGTCGCTTGTAATTACATATTTTCTTTCATAGATACCTGTCTGCTAAGTCTATAGTACAGTGTAAAGTGTAATTTGTTTAAGGCCGGCACAAAAATTTTATATAACAGAAAATTGTGATGCAAGTAATAATGTACAGTCAACTAAGGAGACGAGATGTGATCTTATTTCTTCTCATTTTCGAATCGACGCTTAACTAACGTTACGTTTGAAGGTTTGTTTTTGGTAAATAATGTTTTGTAAAAAATCATAGAACAAAAGTTATTGTTTATAATGTTAGTTATACAGTACAGCAAGGTTATTAATGTTTTACAGATAACCCTTTTTTTATGGTAGAAAAAAAAAATCATGCATTGACCTTGGGCGGAGCTGATAGTGTCAGACTCTTACTGACTAAAAGACCCACCCCGTTCCTTCTAGCCTTCATACCGGGGCTCGAGCGCCCTTTCGGATAACCCTGGCCCCAGTAGGCTTCGACCCGGCTGGGTCCCTGCTGTTGCTGACAACTCCTTGAGGCGCGCGGGAACAGTGCGCGCCGTCGACGACTTGGGCTTGGTCCGGACAGTTACCAGACGGCCGGACAGTGAGCTACCCATTGCTCACTGTCCGCAAGCCCGCGTCTACTTTGGCCGGAAATCGGGATCATAATCCCGGCGGCGGCGGCGGCGATAACGCCGTTGCCTGATGCTTACAGAACCTTGTATAACGTTTTAAGCAATAAGTAAGCTCTAGTACTAACTGAAGGCAACGTACGATTAATGAAAAACTCTTATCTGTATAGATGCTTATCTTAATACGCAGTAGAAAATGTCAACAAAGTTGTTATGATGATAATCTTTATAATAGGTACAATATGAAATTACTGCTACTTTTTTTTGATAAGATCCTTGGCACTAGAGGCTACCACGAGCTCTTAACGCGATACTTTTTTCGACCTACACTGAACTGTCAAGGAACTGTCTATTTTCAACTTGTATAAAGTGCCTTAAAAGTGCATCATGAAATTCTGAAAAAAATATAATGCAATACTTTGATTCATGGACTACAATTCTGTAGAAATATTTTTTTGTTTATTGTTTTACGTTTGTAAAATAAATTATAAAAAAAATGTCTACTTGCGTTCACTGTTTGTGCATGAACTTTTTTACTTAAGCGATTAACAACACGAAATTTATACTTGTCGATAAAGAATATAATGATTGTAAATATTGTGCAAATACTTTGTTTAGTAACAGTATATTTATTTAGCATTTTTTCGATAATTTTGTAAATCATGACCTCAAAATGTCAAATAACAGGTCGTCTAGCCCTAGGATTACACTAGATTAATAATATAAGGAAAAATGGGTAAAAAAAATTCAAGGTCATCAGCTAATACGAGCCCCTTACAGAGATGGAGTTATACAGCCAATATAGCTCTTTCTCGCTCGCACAATGACATTTTAAGCCTTCGTAACTGGCTGTGAACCGACGAACGTCATAATTTACTAGGTAATAGGTATATGTACATTATAATTATAGCCAAATCCAACAGTATGGTACTGTTGTATTGATACCCATGGACAAGTTTGTCATTTTAACCTAGCTGGAATTCTTACGGAATTGAATTATATTGTTACGGAGCCGAGTGCGGCAATGACAAATTTCCACGCGTATCAAACAAGTTTTTCAATATACGTACGAAGAAATAAATAAGGGTTGACGCACGACTCGTCGCTCGTGTAACGATAAATAAAAAAATGCCACATTTTTTTGGTGTTGCGAGCTCGCGCATTTTTCCACTAGATCGAGGACAACAGTAAATTACGTCCCTAAAAGCTGTAGGGATAAGAGTGGGTTTTGTAAGTGTATTGAAAAGTATATTTATAGGTTTGACCTGAGTCGTATTTCGTTAAATGTATTACGCAAATATTTTTTTTTTATTATTACTATCCAAAGTATGTACTTGAACATTAATTTAATACAATATTATTGTTCAAATTATAATATATTTATTATTTTCCGGACAAGATATATCCGGTAAACAAATAAAAACATTCTTCCCCATAAATATGTATAAATAGTAACTTATCCTACAAATATTATAAGGTAAGTCTATAATTAGTTATATACCTTTACCTAAGTATTTATTGGTAATTAAATTTATATGTGTATAGTTTGAGTTCTCTTCTCTTGTTTTCACACAATATTGTCTACTTTTAACAAGTAAAATCATTATTATTCTTTAATTTCTCCTATCGCAGGTCTGTTGGAAGAAATGTCTATAGAAAATTATAAATAAGCAGTTCCTTTGTACTCTTATTTATAATGTATTTTTTTTCTGTTTCCTTGTTTGTACAAAAATAATATGATATTTAATTGCTAACTACCTAGTAGTGCAGTAACATTACAGGAAAAATTTAATTTTTAGTATCCTACATTGCATCAATCGAGTTTTTGGTACAGTTTACCTATATCGGAAATATGCAGGATATACATTAACTAGCAATTCTAGAACTGGAAGGAAAATATATTGGTGAATAACAATTTTAATTAGTATTTTCTGATACATATTAAAATAAACTATCTTCCCTTTTGAACCGTACAAACAAAATGTAGAGCTACACTTGATCCATGCCATGCGACGTCGTTCTACGTGCAAACCAATACCCCAAGCCAAATTGCTAATCTGCAATCGTTAACGCTAGTAGAAATGTACAGGAATGACCTCATATTTGTTTTTATTGTTGATAGGTTTGCGCTTGACCGCCATCTCACCTCATTTCAAATCATCTCAACGATTAGTCACGTGGTCAGAACAAAAGAATTAGCAGCGTGGCCAACTCGAAGCGTTCGACGCAAGCGAAACGATTATAACTTGGCTGGGGGGGCTGGGCGTGTTTCACATGTGCGTCAGTCTAAAATATTTCTAGCTTTACAGTATCGCGAAATTATCGGTACACTAGCTGCCCCCATTGTTTCAATCGCGTCTTTGTAAAAATGTAGTACAGTACAGTCTGTCTAAAAAGTCAAACGACTTGAGTAATTTAATTAGGGTAAAATGAAATCTGATGTAGTCAACACTGGTTCAATAATCAAGGTTGATTAAGAGATCTTGATCATTGTTTACTAATAGAAGAACCTTATGAAAATTATCGAATATAAGTATTTTTTAAATGATTAAATATTATACAAAATTCCCAGGTCGTTTCACTTTTTAGACAGACTATAATGTACTACATTTTTTTTTTAATTCGAACCAGTAATTCCCGCCTGAGATAAGCGCGTGAAAACCAACAAATTCTTCAGCTTTAGAATTAGTAAGTACAGATAAGAAAAAAAAATATATAAACAATATTTGGTAGGTACATATGTATGAAATCTTACACAAAATTGTTTCAAACTAATTTTAGAAACAGAGATTCTACAGCTGTAAGATTATTATAAAAGCATTGAAAAGAGTCTAGACGGACGCCACGCCGCCGTCCTTGAGCTAAACCGGCTTACATACATATTCTAAATACAAAATAAATGTATTTATCTTTAACAGAAAAAACATAACTTTTCCCGCCTGAGTGCAGCGAGAGGGCGTGTCAGACTTTAACTGACCAAAAAAACAAATGTGCCTTCAGTGGCCCTTAGCGGTCTAGGGCCACGGTAAATCTTTCGAACATACCCTCAGTAATTAACAGAACATCACGCTGATATTTCCGAAAATAGAAGACAAAGGTGTAGACCATACACACCATTAATATTAATGACACAAATGAACCCGTAACAAAGTACATTTTCTATGACGCCACGTGACTCTCCCAGGGTGTATCAGAAATGGCTTTTAAATGAAAATGCTAGAAGATTTTAGGTAGAGCTTTTGCCCATGGAAATATAACAACTTTCTTCAAGTCATAAGCAATTCCTAAAAAAAAGGAACTCTTATTAATTCAGTTATCATCGGCTGATCAAAATGGAGTATGAGGGGTTCAATTTTTTATTCGGAATTGACTGATTTTCTTGTAAAATCTTGAAGAAAGATGTAAATTTCTAAAGATAAGAAGCTGTTTCTTTTCCATTATATCCTGTACAAAGGCGCAGCGAAACTGCAAAACTCTATAGGGAATTGCAGTCTCCAAAATCGTAACGCGATGGATGTCAAGACAAGCCTATGTGAAAGGTTATTTTTTTTACAACTGCTACAGCCATATACACGCAATGGTCACGACTACAAGATAGACGATAAACGCTAATAGACCTTAAAAGAAAGTTTTTTACTTTTATTTGTGGTCAAAAGGCTAAGTATCTATCTAAATGGAGATAGTAACTAACTTTCTGACCACCATTTCACAAAAAAGATATTGCTCTTCAACATACCTTTCCATATAAAGTCTTGAACTCATAGGCGATCCGCATGCGCTGTTCATTGGTGCGTCTCGTAAGGACTTGGATGATGGCTTTCTCGTCTGTGCCAAAGCCTTTCATGGCCTTCCGAAGGACTGCGGCATCCTCCCGAGGATCGAAGGGATTCACCGGCACAACGGTGGGTTTCGTCTGTAAAAATGGTTAGTTTTAATACTTAAGTGGCAGAAAATTTCCAAAAGATCTTTATTAGTGCATGTTCAGTTCTATGATTTGTGTAAAATGTATATGTTGGCTAATAATTAATACTTATGTGGTGGAAATGCATCCAAAGATAAGACCTGAAATGAAACATTAGCAGATGAGATAGTGGGCAAACGCATGCCTATCAATTAACTACAACAAAAAAGCGTAAATGAATGTGTAAACTTCAGGCCAGAGAGAGACTAATCACGTTGAAGCATAAACACACAGATGGACAAAGCACTTTTATTGGCAAGACCGAAAATATAAGCGGGGGTTACCGTAACGTTTAAAAACCGGCCAAGTGCGAGTCGGACTCGCCCATGAAGGGTTCCGTAGCAGCAAGTAACATAATATAAAAGTTCTTGTAATGTATTGTAACTTTGATCGATGTTTTAATAATAGTGTATTTTTTTCGGTTTATGACGCATTAAAAAAAAACTACTAACTGGATTTCGTTCAAACCAATTTTCGTTGGTAGTTTTTATAGTAATGTACATCATATATTTTTTTTAGATTTATCATTCCCTTATCTTAGAAGTTAGAGGGGGGGGGGGACACACATTTTACCACTTTGGAAGTGTCTCTCGCGCAAACTATTCAGTTTAGAAAAAAATGATATTAGAAACCTCAGTATCATTTTTGAAGACCTATCCATAGATACCCCACACGCAAGGGTTTGATGGAAAAAAAATTTTTGAGTTTCAGTTCTATGTATGGGGACCCCCAAAATTTATTGCTTTTTTTCTATTTTTGTGTAAAAATCTTAATGCGGTTCACAGAATACATCTACTTACAAAGTTTCAACAGTATAGCTCTTATAGTTTCGGAAAAAAGTGGCTGTGACATACGGACGGACAGACAGACAGACAGACAGACAGACAGACAGACAGACAGACAGACAGACAGACAGACATGACGAATCTATAAGGGTTCCGTTTTTTGCCATTTGGCTACGGAACCCTAAAAAGTAAGTTTGTTTCATTCTTATTCTAGTGTGGGTAAGATATGGTGCTAGACAACCTTTATAGCTCTGTCTCTTACCCACACTGGAATGAGAATGAAACAATCTTACTTTGAACGTCATGGTAACCCACCCGTAGGCCAAGGATGATTTGAATCATCCATTTGCTAGTGAAGTAAGCCCCGAATATTGACATGAAAAGCATATATAATCGGTGATGCTCATTAAATTAAAAATTTAATAAAAATGAATAGATAGTTTATCCTGAAGGAGTTGTCAGCAACCGTAGGGGCCCAACATGGTCGAAGCCTACTGGGACCAAGGGTCTCTTTCCGAAAGGGAGGCTCGGGTCCGGTATGAAAGGCAATGAAGGAACGAGGTTGGTTTTTTAGTCACTAAGAGTCTGACACTATTTCCCGTTCCGCCGAAGGGCAGTCATCTGGATGATTTTTAGTTACCCACCAAAAAAAAAAAAATACTTTATAGTTACAATGAATGTCATTCTTCTAACGCAACAGGTAGAAGTATCATGATAACATCTGACTCCATCCTGAATAATTCCGAAGGACCGCTGAGTACTTATGATTCATCACGTGTGATCTGATAATTAACGTTATTTAAATACATAATAGGCTTTGGACTGAGCTGTCTACTTCGTGGGTTTACTTGTGCAACGGTAACTTTTAGGTCAATTACTAAGATAGACGACCAACAAGCATGTTAACTTATAATAATGACATGATAGCGATCAGAGTAATTACTTAAATATGACCTAATACTGCCCTTAGGCATTATCCAGTTATAGATGTCACAAATATTCCTAACATGCGTAAACACGAACGGAGCAATTTAACTTGTTAACTCTAGTTATGCACGATTGTCTTCCAAGTGCATGACACAATTGAAACAAATTCGTCATTGAAACATAAAAGAAAATAAATACCGTATAACGAAACGATTTAAATCCTCTCCGTATACCAATTGATGCTCTATACGCACTGCGCATACTTGAATTTGACGTTACAGAGGACATATTAATATCTTGATACTTTTTTGTAACTAGCAGAACTGTTAATCACATCACTATTTAACACCATCACACAAATGGATTAATGATTCGGTTTAGAGGTGAGACTGAAGGTGTATTTAGAGATCACCACATCCATTGTAGAGGGGACCAATGCCAAGACTGAATGGTTGGTGGCTTTGATAAATGTACTGAGAGACGAAGTGAGCATAACAATGTAATTGCTGCAAACTGTTCCTTGAATAGAGTCACAGTACGAGTAGGTACGTCGCCAGTCTCCTGTGTTACTCTCAATAATGTCCATCACGAATTTAAACCGAGTATTTTTTTTTCTTTACTAGAACTGTTATTATTAGCAGTGATTTGAGTCAACTACTTGAAAAATAAACGGATTTCAATAATTTCTTACACGGATTTAAAATAGTACATTTTGATTCACCGAGGCGGCATTCACTCGACCCTTGGCGAGGTTCTTATGGAGCCGGGGGCTGCAGTAACAAATTTCCACGTGTATCAAACGACGTTTTTTAATACAAAGACATAAATAGCACGACTCGTGGTGATTGACGTGCGACTCGTGGGGGTCGACGCGAGGCCAACCGGATACGATAAATGTAATAAAATTTTAATTTCGCACTAGGGCGAAAAACAGTAAATTCCGTGCTTATAAGCTATCCCCCTTTTAGGCAGAGCGGCTTTTCGAGTAAGTTGGAACCCTTGACAACTTAAAAAGTTCATGTGCTGTTTACTATTTCGATCTGTATTAATTTAGTCGCTGAGAGAGGCCTAGAACGCGTAACCCTCGGATGAGTAGGATGGGAGAGATCTTTGCCCAGCAGTGAGATAATATAAGTTGACCAAAATATAGGTCGACTTAATATTTCGTAATTTATGGTTTGTTACAGTACAATTCACGAATGATGGCGGCCATGAAGTTTGTGCAGAAGGCTGCGCAGTAACATGTTTTAGGAACCAAATGGAGACGTGCGTGTGCGAGAAGAGTGTAGTATGCGCGAACGTTCGCAAAGGCTAACTTCACGGCCGCCATCATTCGTGAATTTTACTGTACCTAATACCTTACATCATTAAGGTAGGCGCCAAATAAACGTAAAATTACGATTTTTGACCCTCCTACATTTATTGACATTCTTAATTTCAAAAATGGAATTAAAGTCGTAAGGCTCTCTTGAATCGACATCTATTGTGCACCTACCTTTTCTGGAAAACAGCACGCTTAGCCAAGTTGTTATTCTGCAATCGTTAACGCTGTCGAAAAGTGATGAAACGTATGGGAATGACGTCATCTCAACGTAAAGTCGCGTGGTCAGAACAAACTAGTAGACAATTTGTAGCCAAGTTCACATCGTTCAAAATCGTTTCTACAATATTTAACGCTACATCCTTTGTTATACAAACGCTACAGTGTAGAACGAGCGGCCGACTCAGGCGCGTCAATATGGCTACCAACTCATCGTTTTCTACAATTGCTGTCACTGAGGCGTTACCGATTAGAGATCGGAATTCGATTGTATCTTGGCTAGGGGGGCAGTTTATTTATGGTTCTTCGGGTACCTTAGATATATTGTAGATATTAAGAAAAAGTCAATGCACTTTATTTTAAGTTTATCTGGCGCCGTGTATAGTTATTATTAGGGAAAAGTATAATCTCCTATTCAGATCAATAGGTACCTAATCATACTGTCATATTTAGGGGTAGGTACCTAATTATTTGTTATTGTGCATAACGCATAAAGAGGAAATCATATTTTTAACTACATAATTTAATTGGTTTCCTACAGTTGTTAGCTTGCATTTTAACTACCACCAAAACTTAAGCATAAATTTTGGTGCCTAATTAAATATTCTATAATGCTAGTCATTATAGAATATTTAGGCTAGGTATATGTATTTAATTATAATCATGTAGGTGTAGAATATATTCTAAATTTTTTATTAGATGAATTTACAATGTGTTTATTTTTTAATTTTCCTTCTGCCTAGCAATTAAGTTCTCAGATTGTACATCAGATGTTTGATTTTTACATTATATGTGAAATAGCTTTTTTAAAACATAGAAATACATCACAAGTAATTATACTTTATAAAAAGTAAATAATTTTATTACAGGACTATTCCTGTTTCACCAACAATTGATTGACCCAATAAAAAAATATTATAAATACTGTATTATTCTTTGAAATTAAGTTTGTCATCTTTTTTTCTCTCGATGTTCTTTAACAATTTTATGTCTCTGCGTAAAATGTTAAAAAAATATATTTAATTTTTTTTTTTATTTGCTTCTCTGTGTGGACTAAACTAAATAGGCCACAACCAATTGACATTTTGTAAAAATAATTTCAGATAATTTCATTTCTACAAATAAAAAAGGATCCAAGGAAATTTGAATTTTATCATGTTTGACATCGACTTTGTTGTCTAATGTTTAAAAATTACCCTGAATTATACATTTAAAAACCGTTCCCAAAATAAGCGCTTTAGTCGTGGAAGTGCGGAAAACAGCCCGTTGTACTTACTATAGGCACATTTAAAAATAAATATATGCAAATTTTGTTTTTAAATCAATATTTGAACAAAAACATTCGGACAAGTGCGAGTCGGAGTCACATTCTCCAAAGATTTTCCAGGAGAATGTCGAAATACACAGTTTTTACCACGTAAACAACCATATAATTTTTTTTGTCAACTCTGACGTTAGATTTTTTTTACAGCTTCAAAGGACTGCTGACCTGAGATGGTTTTAATTTCAACCCGATACTTCTGCTTGTTTCCAAGATAAAGGCTTTTGACAGACAGACAGCCAGATAGACCGTTTTTTCCTTTTGAGATATGGAACCGGTTTTTTAGTCAGTAAGAGTCTGACACTATCTCCCGCTCCGCCCAAGAGCGGGGGTTGTCATAAGATGATATTTCCCATCGAATAAAAAAAACCCCTAAAAATGTGGCACACCAACCCCGAGTAACAAAGGACAAGGGCAGGAAGATAATGATGATGATGATTTATAAAAATAAAAATAAAAATTGTTTGACTAAGGACTGTGAAATGCAGGAGAGTTAACACACATATTATGGTCTAGGCATAGTAAAGCATTATAACAAAGCATGCAGACTACAAAACAATCACGCAAATAACTGACATTGTTTTGCTTATCACAATATAAGTAGCTCTTTGATTAGTACAATTATAAATGAAGTCGGAGAATAAACAACCTTAAGGCTTCCAGCATACAATATATTATGCATAAATAAATATTAATATTTTATTATTTATGAAATGTAAGTGGCCAGGATTCAAAAGCAATTCTACGTACCTTTTCCCTCACTGGAACTGATGATGACACTGGGGAGGTTTGCTGGCTATATGCATAAGACTGATGTTGTTGCTGATGTGGCTGGTGTTGGTTAGTTTGTGGGTAACCGGAACTAGGTTGAGGGTATCCAGACTGAGGTGGTGCACCCTGCCCCGGGTAACCGCATTGAGCTGGCTGGGGGTGACCAGTTTGGGGATAACCTGTTTGAGCAGGGGGATAGCCCGTTTGACCTGTTTGTGCAGGGGGATAGCCTGTCTGACCCGTTTGAGCTGGGGGATAGCCCGTTTGAGCTGGGGGATAGCCCGTTTGAGCTGGGGGATAACCTGTTTGACCCTGTGGTGGGTAGCCTGTTTGAGCTTGTTGGGGATAGGCTCCATGACCTGGCTGTGGGTAGCCACCTTGAGCAGTATTTGTCTGAGGATAACTCTGATTTGGCTGCGAGGTTGGATATCCAGGGCTTTGTTGAGGATAAGCCTGTGATACCTGGGGGTAACCTGGACCGCCAGCGGGCGGAGCAGCGGGGTAACCTGCTGTTGGGAATCCCGGCATTGGCATTGGGTTTCCAAAAGACTGTGGGGCCGCGTTGGTATATCCCACATTATGATAGTATTGTTGAGGTTGGCCCTTAAAGGAAATGAAAATGAATATCAATTCATTGTGTACTTAATTTGATAAAAAAAATATATATATATTATTTAATTGTCATTCACATTAACTGAATAAACTGTTATACAGTAGATTATTGTTATAATCTACCATTAATTTAGCATTCAAACATATTCGCAAAAAAATTAAGATAAGTAAAGTACATTGTGATTACTACATTAACAAACTACAACAATTTTTGTGAATTACTGTTTATTAAATTTTATAAACTAGGTAAATACAAGTAGGTACCTACAAACATTTATCAACATTCAATTACTATTTTATAGCAAAAGTTGGCTTTTAATAACAGCTTCTAAAATATTAAACTTGTTATTACTATTCTACCTAACTTTCTAATCCCATTGACACCAAAAACTATTAGATTTTGTGATAAACAAAACAGTTGCCCGCGATTTTGCATAACCAAACTTTTTACTAACTGAGCCCTGAACTATTCATTTCATATCGTGCATTATGAAGGAACCCAAAACCAAGCAACATCTAACATCTACGAAACAGGAAAATAAACTTACTTGCTGCCACGGATTCATTTTAATACAACTTTGTTGGTTCACAACTTATTAAACACTGAGTTTTATCAGCGGCAATCGCAACCAGAATTGGTTATTGTGATGACGAACTACAAACGTACTGGTGACTAATTCTATTGCACCATATAAACAAGAGCTCTTGTGATGACGTGAGCAGTTTCCCTTCCTGTATTTCGATGGGAAAACCGCTTTCTGTGAGAACGAATGCAATGACCGATGACGATTTAACTACTAAATGACATTGACATTTTGACAGCCGCCTTATTTGACAGCAATTTGTGCTATGTTGCCAGAGAGTAATTTTATGAAGCTACCACAATTTTTTAAATATCGTTCCCGAGGTTTTGACGGGATTATTTGGAGTGAAGTTCAGTGGCTGCTTTAATATTCATTAATTAATTATTCATAAATTAATTCCTAATAGGTCGAAGATTGAAGCAAACGAGATTTCAGTAAAGTGAATCTGAGAATTATTAAGTGTATGGTACAATTATCTATGTAGGTACCTACTGTATATATAATATTATAATTAAAGAGGAAAGATTTATATTATTTTGGTTTCCGTGCTAAAATTAAAAAATTAAGTACCTTTTTTTAATACTCGTATTGATTTACGCATATAATTTATTTAAGAAAACGTCAGCTGAGCGAGTCCAATGACCTATAGGTATTTGTACGCAACGCTAACTGCTCCAAATATTTTATCTTTACAAATCGATATTGTTTCATGTACCCGATTGACCCTCCACGGGATTAAAACGATTAAAATTTAGCAGTGTATAAATTTCCTTAGATCGCGTACGCTGCAAAAACTATTATGATGCAACAAAATAATGTAGTTAGATTTTACAGAACATAATTATCATTATTTACAAAAAGTGTCGTGACACCATAAGTTTTCTTCGAAGTGATGGCGTCTAAGTTATTTGCAAAACAAATCACTTTAAAAGAGAATATGCAGCGATACCATTTACAAAAAATACAGAGTACAGCTAATTAATAATTTAAATGTTGTCTTCATTTCACTAAAATAATCTGCACTGAAATAACATTTTTTAAATAGAACTTTCTCTTAAAATATTCTACCCTTTTCTTATACATTATGAAGGTGGGTAACCTGATCAATTATGGCGGGAATTTTGAAACTAATACCACGGCAGTTTCAGTATGCAGCACTTTTAAAGTTGATAAACTAATATATTTGGGTTTGGATTATGATCTGAAGTTCGCGTTCAGGAGAGTTAAAGGTAAGTAGCATTTTAATAACTGTTCTGTTTAGGATTATTGTCCCTTAAACGATCAAGATTTGTATTTTTACTAGCCGACCTATCAGGTTTTATAGAAATCCAACTAACGCTTTTTTCGTTTGTGTCACTGAAGACCAGCAATTCTGTGACCCGATCGAAGATGAGATTATGAATGTTTCTGTTGTTTCTCTGAAGGAAATATTTTGCTAGTTCTCAGTAGGAATTTTCGTAGTCTGTTATCTTATATTACTGTGTAAGTAGGTAAGTACCGATATTATATTAAATTTCTGTGAGATATATGGTTATAGGTATATTTGGTTTTATAGAAGAAAGAATGAAAGAATAAAGAAAATAACCCGAAAGATTGTTTGGAAACGCAGCAATATTGTTACGCATATAAAATTACAGTGCTTAGCACATGAATATCCAACCTAAACCTAAGGCTAAAGTCTTTTTATTTATTTTTTTAACCTCACGTAATCTGGGGCCCAACTCTACAATTTTTATAAATTCGTCATTCCAACACGATCCCATTGTTATTTTGCTAAAAGTTCCGAATCTACTAATTCATAATGATCGGTCAATGGTCTCGTAATAGAGTTGTAGTGGAATAACAATATCGAGCTTAAAGCAATAACTGCACAAAGACGTTCTGATGGTTGGTCACTGATCAAAGGAACTGTCAACATTTTGGAAGATTGCCAAAAACCTCAAACATTAATTTTTCAATGTGTACGGGATTATCACTATAGGGTGGTTGACCATTGAAAAGTCATAGTGACGCCATTTTAATAGTAGTTTACCAAAATTATCAAAATCTACAATTTTGTAATTAGTGATAGACCATTCTGTCACTATTATAATATCAGACTTGAGGCCCTGGTATTTAGACCAATAGAATCTGATGTAGTTATCTACTTATGTCAGATATCGACACATCAAAATATTTCACAAAGTTTGACGCCGCACCGTCGGTGTCGACACCACGGTGTTGCTTCCTTGAGCTCTAGAGTTGGTAGGTAATTGCTATAGAAAGAGTATAAACGGCATTACTTTTGGTATTCTCTACTGGTCTACCAAGGGTGCTGGAAAGATGAGATAGTAGGTAAATACTTGCTTCGGTTCGTGGTCAAGTTCAAGGTAATAAGTGAAAGCGCATGGAACGCCGCAGTTAAGTATCTTTAATGAAATTTAGGGCAATATAGGACCCAACAACCAAAAATGGCCGTGTGCAACCAATGCGATAGTAGACATGCGGACAACGTGGAATATTTACAGTTTATTTACTCGACTGCGCCAAAAGCACAGGAAGGTTTTTTTTTAAAGGAGGGATATCGTTTAATGACTTCTCCCGTTCTAGGGTGGAGGGCAAGGACAAGCCCTCTTGTCAGACTTTTATCGACTAAAACTTACTCCTCTTCGTTCTAGGGCTCCGGGGTCTCTTTTGCAACACCCATGGCCCCGGTAGGCTTCGACCCTGCTGGGCCCCTACGGTTGCTGACAACTCCTTGAGGAGCGCGTGGAACACTACGCGCCGTCGACGACTTGAGCTCGGTCAATGATGGTTTTTGGCACCCTAATATGTTTTCAATTTTTTTTTATTAGTGTCTGTCGCCAGATAAGATTATAAAAATATTACTCAATTAAGTACCTACATAAATGTCTGATGTAGTTTTGATGGTGTCAGATCTAATAATAATTGAACTAAAATTAATTCAACGACTTGTTTCGAAATTTTCAGTTCCTAGATTCTTCAGTCAGGGTTTTGTTTGACACAAAGAATATTTTTTTTTAACGGAAATTCGGGTGAGAATGATGCAATTTACCGTAATGATGAGAAGTAAAAGTTTTAGAAAGAAAAGTGTTAAGTACACTAAATATTAGCAGAACTTTATAGTTATTTGACAGTCTCGAGCGGCGCTCGGCGCCCCTAAGATCCGGCGCCCTGGTGCACTGCACAACAAAGACTACTATAGTATACCGGCTACTGCACACTCTACGCCCATAGGTAACGGCCCTGTCAGCCACACTCCCGCCGATGCTCCGGGCAGACGCCGAAAGATTTCCAGTCGCAATAAGATGGCTTTTGGGTGACAATATACTTGAGTAGTTTCTAGCTGTTGCCTGAAAGCCACAGGCTTGCGACAGTTGCTTGTTCTATGCGCACCTCTCAAATGGAACCCTGTAAGTACAACGTACCTACTCGTTATTATTATTATTATTATTATATATCTGATATATCTCACGGATGTAAAATGGGATGGCTCCATTAAATCTACCCGTGTAAAAGAGAGGAAATCTTTGTTTTTATTTTTTTGTTTGTAAAGATCTCTGAAACTACTGGCTGTAGTTCTGGTACGATTGCTAAATTTTTTCACCTATAGAAAGCTGCTTAATTCCTGAGTGACATAGGCTACGAGTAGATATATTTTATGTATGTACGCAGGCGAAGGTGCGAGCAAAAGCTATTATAGTCTGTCTAAAAAGTTAAACGACTTAGGAATTTTGTGTAATATTTACTCATATAAAAATACTTATATCCGATACTTTTTACTTTGACTACATCAGATTTCATTTTGACCTAAGAATTACCCAAATCGTTTGACTTTTTATACAGACTCTACCTTTCGAATACCATAATTAGTTAGATACACAATAGGAAGGAAAGACAATGACAGAGCGAACGCGGCGTTCGTTTCAGGAACTCTCGGAGCGCGAGTCCGACTCGCACTTGACCAGTTTTTTTAGTTATGCTGTACCTAATACTAGATTAGATATCTCGTTATACTTACCTAATTATAGTTAATATGATGTAGATATTGATATGATTTATCGTATTAATAAATTGTGATTTTTTGATTATGTTTTTATCTGTTGCTGCCGTAAAAATGTAGGCACTAAATATGTATATGTAATTCTTAAGTGTAATGCATACAAGTTGTCTTCTATATCATTGGTACCTGGTCTATCAGGAGCTGTAACTACTCATGAAAAAACTAATTAGTGGCAACACTGTAATATTACAAAAAAAAATTGACATTCTTTCTCTTTTCCTTTTCCTTGCGTCGTACTCCCTGCTTCATCACTTTCATACGCATGATTTTCCTCTATCTGTTTCTGTCTCTGGCAGTGTGAAGGGCATTGTATACCGTAGAATCAAGAGCGGTGCGGATCTGGTCAGACCAACGGGCTGCGTCCACGAGGCTTTTTCCCATCCATTTTACAGGACACGATGAGCCTTTTGAGGTAGCCACTATCTTTCCTTGCAATGTGACCGAAGAATAGATTCAAAGAAGATAGAATCTTGTGTAGTCATTCTGACGATAACCGCGAGCAGATTTTGAGTTTTCGTAATATGGATAAGTTGGTCCGAAATGCAGTCAAAAGTATACGGAGTATCCTTTTTAGGGTTCCGTAGTCAACTAGGAACCCTTATAGTTTCGCCATGTCTGTCTGTCCGTCTGTCTGTCTGTCTGTCCGTCCTCGCTTAATCTCTGTGACCGTTAGCACTAGAAAGCTGAAATTTGGTACCAATGTGTATATCAATCACGCCGACAAAGTGGTAAAATAAAAATTGGAAAAAATTGTTTTATTAGGTTAGCCCCCCTATATGTAAAGTGGGAAGTGATTTTTTTTTAATTTCAACCCTAACGTGTGATATATCGTTGGATAGGTATTTAAAAATGAATAGGGGTTTACTAAAATCATTTTTTGATAATGTCAATAATTTCGGAAATAATCGCTCCAAAAGTAAAAAACAATGTGTCCCCCCCCCTCTAACTTTTGAACCATAAGTTTAGAAAATATGAAAAAAATCTGAGAAGTAGAACTTTATAAGGACTTTCTAGAAAAATTATTTTGAACTTGATGGAAAGAACAGTTTTTGTACAAAAAAGACAAAAGGGTTCTACAAAATAATTTCTGGACTAAGTTTGTAGTATAATCGTAGCAAGCATTTTTTTAAACTCATAAGTGGGTACACTTTATTGTGACGGACGGGAAACTACGGAACCCTACACTGAGCGTGGTCCGACACGCTCTTGGCCGGTTTTTTTAAACGGTCACACTTCATACCTGTAACACAAAATGCTCTATTATTATAAGTCTACTGTTCTACTGCAGGATATAGGTCTTTCTATGCTGCTTACACGTTTTCCAGGCCTGTTGCAAGTTTGAGGGAGCCTTTCGAGGAGCACGGCTCATCCCTCCATCTCTCCATTTCTTTCTAAGCCTGCCCCGTTATCATTTTCTTGCATTTGAGATCCACTGTGTAGTAAATCTTCGTCCATTACCATCGATGATCGATGCCATTTGCTCTTCCGACATACTGCAATAATTGTAACCAGGGAACGTTAGTAAGTAGTTCCATTTTGGCCTCGCAGCAGTACGGCTCGATGGATGATCGATATTTGTGTATTGGGACCTAATCAAATCAAATCAAATCAAATCAAAGCATTTATTTTAAATAGACCATTTACAGGCACTTTTGAATAGTCAAATGTCGGTCAGTCCAAGAAAAGTGAAGCTAAATTGCACGTTCCAAAGAGTAGGTCTCTATGGAGAAGAACGTGCAAGAAACTCCATGGACACTCTTTCCTAGTTTAGTTTGTTTATACGTCTTAAGTTTTAAATGCTCAAGGAAAATTAATAATACTTTTTGTAGCCAGCGAAAATATGTACTCCAAAATACAACCAATTATTTCAGTAAATAAATCGCTAGTTTAGAAGCACCTTAAGTACACAACTTAAACAAAAAATTTGATTAATAGTAAACAAGCTGACCTTCCGTTAAAGTAATCTTAAATTCTTAAGTGTTCAAATAAAAAAGTTATTTGCACATTATGTTTAATCGAATATATTTTGTTAACAGCTGTGTTTAACTATGTCGTCGCCAGATATTAAAATTGAAAACTTTATGAAGTGATCGGCCATTTCAAAAAATGGTGCTATTAGGGTTAAACGCATTGTAGCGACATCTCTAGCACCACTTATGAACTAAAAAAATACGAAATCCTGTTTTGCGCAATCAAAGTCGCGGTTTGAATATACCTAGTCAGGTCCTAAGTATTGTCACACAGTAAAAACTTTTTTTATTAGAATGCTGGCCACAAAAAAGTTTATGGAATTTGAATTTCGAATTGTTTATAAAGATATGTACGTATTATACTTTTTAGAATTTTACTCATTTTTCAATATGGAGTGGACGCTTAAAAGACCGTGTTGCAGTTATTGCGTTGAATCGTTGTGCTTACGCTCCAATCCAAATGTTTGAGATACTGAAAAATTTCAATACAACCAAAAGATTCGTTTATCGTACCATCAAACGATACAGTGAAGACTCTAGTGCAGATGACAAGTCAAGAAGTGGTCGCCCTCGCTCTGTTAGGACTCCAGCAGTGATTAAAGCTGTGAAAGGGCGAATTCAAAGAAATCCGAAACGAAATCAGAAACTGTTGGCCCTTCAGATGGGGTTAAGCACGGTGATAAGGGTATTAAATGAAGACTTAGGGCTTCAAAACCGGACATTGTTTGAACGCTCGTTTATTCGGAAATTCTTTTTTCGGATTAATAAAAAATTACCCTAGAAAAGAGCTACAACAAACAAAATGATAAGGTGTACGCGCACAGTAGGGAAGAAGCGAGCAACCGTATTCCGCATGTCCAACGAGGTCATTTTCCATCCTCGCTCATGGTATGGTTGGGAGTTTCGTATTGGGGCTTAACTGAGGTACATTTTTGTGAGAAAGGTGTAAAAACGAATGCTGTTGTGTATCAAAATAAAGTACTGACGAACCTGGAACCTGTTTCTCATACCATGTTCAATAACATGCACTGGGTCTTCCAGCAAGATTAGGCGCTAGCTAATAGAACGAAAAGCACACAAGACTGGCTGGCGGCGCGTGAAATCGACTTCATTCAGCACGAAGACTGGCCCTCCTCCAGTCCAGATTTGAGTCCGTTAGATTAGGTACAAGATATGGTAACACTTGGAGGAAAAGGCCTGCTCAAAGCCTCATCCTGATTATTTGGTGTTACTCAAGGCATCCTTGATTAAGGCAGCCGCCGATATTGACATGGACCTCGTTCGTGCTACGATAGACGACTGGCCGCGCAGATTGAAGGCCTGTATTCAAAATCGTGGAGGTCATTTTGAATAAACTTTATTATCATAAGAATCTATGTTTTGTTAAGTTCATTTTAGTATATAAATGGTTACTTATGGAATAAACTTGTTTCAATTATTTCATATTATACTTGCAACAGAATTTATGACCTGACTAGGTATATACAACAGCCCGAAATCAACTATCGGGCAGTGGCACCCGTCTAGCAGGAGGATCCTCCCTTTTCAAAGGAGGTTTGCGGGACTTTACGCTCTGTTCCGCTTACCTCCAAAGCATGATAATTCCATGATAATGGTCAAACATGGCTGATTATATCGTAAAATAGTTACCTAAGTTGTCTACCAGTAGAGCCCACTGTTCCTCATTGTATTCCGATTTTTTACCACAAAATAAGCTTTTGTTTCCACCCAGAAGAGTATTTGCACTACAATATTCTCTTCTCTAAAAAGTAAAACACTAAAGTGGAGATGGACAGGACATATGCTGAGAGAGACAAATGAGAAATGGACCAAAATAATTTCAGAGTGGTACCCCAGGGATGGCAAAAGAAGTAAAGGTCGACAAATAAAACGTTGGGAAGAGGACATCAAAAGAGTTGCCGGTTCAGAATGGATCAGAATCGCAAGAGACAGAGATAGTTGGAAATCTTTGGAGGAGGCCTTTGTCGAAGGACAAGCTGTTTCTAAAAAAAAACAGTAGATAATAAAGGCTTATATTATTATTATTATTCTCTTCTCGGTGGTCTAAGAATTAACCACGAAGGAGACCTCCTTCTAACCTAATCTATACAAGTTGGGGGGGCAAGTCCCTTAATAGTTGTAAGAAGTTCATTGTGCAATAGAATAAGATAAAATAATAATAATAATAATATAAATAATATAATATAATAATAGGAATAAGATTTTTGATGCACCTAAATAAATAAATAAATCCTGCACTAATGATATATGGTCAGACGTGGAAGGACATATCATCAAACATTAACGTTTAAACGATGTGACAACTTTTAGTTGGCCATGTGATAAAATGATCAATTTTAAGATCTAGTCACGACATAATAATGTAAACGACGCTTTACTTACTAGGAAACAGCTTGATCTCTAGATATCGTAAATTTTTAGTATCAGTATCAAGCCGACCGTAGTGCAGATATCATGTACGATTTAACAGATAAAGTTGTTTTAGTCACCGGTGCTTCAAAAGGAATAGGTGCTAATTTTGTTAGACAAGTTTTGGAGGAAGGTGTTCAGGTAATTTAAACATATTTTTAACACATTTTTTTGTTGCGGTTGTGAGTTGTTCTCCTTTAGTCTAACTAAAACTTGCCCTTTTTTGCACTTGCCCTTTGCATTCCAGGTCCGGTGACTCTTATTTCTGCCTCTGGATATGCACTTTCTGACATGTTTTTTTTTATGGTGGGAAAATCTTTTAATGACAACCCCCGCTCTTAGGCGGAGCGAGAGATAGTGTCAGACTCTTACTGACTAAAAACCCACCCCGTTCCTTCGTTCCTTTATACCGGGGCTAAGCTACCTCTCGAAACTAACCCTGGCCCCAGTAGGCTTCGACCACTTTTAGGTCACACTTACAGGTCAATTTAATAAGATCACAAAATTTTATAAAAATATCCAGAGATAATATACGCCTATAACATTTTAATAATAAATATTTACTGTACTTTTGGATAAACCTGTGCGTAGATTTTCTTAATAACGTCGTCGCCGCCGTCCACGGCGGGTAAACATTAGGTATATGAAAAATAATGACAATCGATTCTGTTTGACAGGAAGTGCAAAATGTACAGCTTCAAGACACAACATTTCAGGCCCAATTCCAACTGTTCCAATACTATTTACCAATACATATGTATTTTTTATTTTAACATTCAAATAATAATACTGCTAGTAAGGACACTGGTAAAAAGTTATGTCGAACCTGCGATTGACGGAGTTATCGTAATCGCATCTTGTTTTAGTACTATCTTATTATCAAAATCTTTATTTAGATAGCTGAATTTGAAAAAGATAATAAAATCGATGTTTTCCAACTTTAGTTACTAAGTTGGCTTTCAGTTTTTTTTTTTACTAAAGTAAATTTTAATTAATACTAAAACCATATGTCGTGTATAACGTATGTACCTATACCCTACGAATTAACTAAAACTAAATAAGCACCGTCTAGCGATAATAATGGGAGACATCTTTTTAGGGTTCCGTAGCCAAATGGCAAAAAACGGAACCCTTATAGATTCGTCATGTCTGTCTGTCTGTCTGTCTGTCTGTCTGTCTGTCCGTCCGTCCGTATGTCACAGCCACTTTTTTCCGAAACTATAAGAGCTATACTGTTGAAACTTTGTAAATAGATGTATTCTGTGAACCGCATTAAGATTTTCACACAAAAATAGAAAAAAAGCAATAAATTTTGGGGGTCCCCATACATAGACCTGAAACTCAAAAATTTTTTTTTCATCAAACCCATGCGTGTGGGGTATCTATGGATAGGTCTTCAAAAATGATACCGAGGTTTCTAATATTATTTTTTTCTAAACTGAATAGTTTGCGCGAGAGACACTTCCAAAGTGGTAAAATGTGTCCCCCCCCCCTCTAACTTCTAAGATAAGAGAATGATAAAACTAAAAAAAATATATGATATACATTACTATAAAAACTACCAACGAAAATTGGTTTGAACGAAATCTAGTAAGTAGTTTTTTTTTAATGCGTCATAAATCGAAAAAAATTCACTATTATTAAAACATCGATCAAAGTTACAACACATTACAAGAACTTTTATATTATGTTACTTGCTGCTACGGAACCCTTCATGGGCGAGTCCGACTCGCACTTGGCCGGTTTTTTTTAAACGATTTAGCATAAGCGATCAAATATGTTAAAAAATTCACACTAGGCCGTTTAATCCAGTTGACTCGCAGATACTATTTTTTACCTACCTAAAAGTTTAAGTAATGATCACCCCTCATAGTACCTATCTAGCAATTCTAATAAATATATTTTTATTATTATTACTTTGTAAGACACATTAGCTAGCGCGTTAGCTGATGCGTATGTTTCATATATTTTAGAGATGTTTAATCTGTCCAACCGATTTTTAATGCCAGTTCAAAGCCATCGATTTAAAATTTTAGACGTCATATTATACCTAAATGAAACTTTTTTGACTGGCCTGTTGGTGTAGTGGTTAGTGACCCTGACTGCTATGCCGGAGGTCGTGGGTTCGATTCCCACCCAGGACAAATGTTTGTGTGACGAGCATAATCATTTATTCTGTGTCTGGGTATAATTTATCTATAATATGTATGTATTTAGAAATATATATGTACCTATGTTTATCAGTTGTCTAGTACCCATAACACAAGCTCTGCTTAGCTTGGGACTAGTCGGCGTTGTGTGATAGTTATGGAAAAAAAAACTGTCAAAAGATATGTGCTAAAGTAACTACACGATGGTCTCACACCGCAATAAATTTCAATATAACAGACATAGAAGAAGATTGCCGAGTTATTTTAAAAAAGAGGATTAATTTAGGAGGACTTACTAATCATTATAATAATTTTATAATTTCCAGCATGTAAGGATCTTAGACGTCGATGTAGGCTCAGGGGTATTACTTCAAGATGAGCTAAACGAAAAATATGGTGATGACAAAGTGAAGTTCGTAAAATGTGACGTCACTAATGATGAGCAGTTCTTCAAAGCCTTAGAAGATGCTAAAGAAGATAAGGGTTACATAGATCTTCTGGTCAACAATGCTGGTGTGGCAGATGAGAGTAAACTGTCTTTGATTCGGAGACTTATCGAAATTAATTATGTAAGTAGAATATGAATTTCATATATCTAGTTTTATATTCTTGGTAGGATATAATATTATATATTTTTCTACATTTTTAAAATGTATCAAGTTTGTACCGGACTCCATTAATAAAATACACTCACTTTTTCCTATCGGAAATTGCTTATGAATGAACTATACTCTGTTCAAAATAACATTAGAATGAAAAACTTTTATTACTGTCCGTTCAACCGATTTTGACATTTATTACGTTGGTGGAATGACAAATAGTTGGTATTGTAACCACTTTTTTGCTTTTAATGCTATCCGATTTTAACTTTTATTACATAAGCATAACCTATGAAATAAAAGATAGGATCGGTTGAACAGACAGTAAAAAAGGTTTCTTTAAATTTCTATTCTTAATGTGAATAGGATATAGTCTGCAAATGCAAATTATGAAAGCTTGGTGACAAAGAGACCTCGACTGGTTTCGTAGTAAGTAACCTGAATGAGAATGCCTAAACTATGAAAACTGCACTTTGATATTTCTTTATTTTATTTATTATATTTCCAGATCGCACTAGTAAACGGCACATTGAAAGCTATTGAGCTGATGCGTAAGGATAATGGAGGCAGAGGAGGTGCTGTTATAAACATATCCTCAATCGGAGGACTTATTCAAGTGTCACCGATGTTCACCTATTCGTCTACGAAGCGAGCTGTCATGCAGTTTAGCCATTGTGTTGGTGTAAGTATCCGATAGTGATTTGACTAGACTTTAAATATTTGCTAAATAGCGCAAATATAGTGAAAATAAGCACTGAAGTTTTTTATTAATATCATCAGCCTACATTACGTCGAAAAACTTTTAAAGTCAGCCAATGTCAAAAGACGTCCAGGGGTTCTATTCTCTAAGAAAGCGCAGCGCTGGCACAGCGACGAGTCGTCAGCGCAGTACATTGAATTAACAACCCAATGCCCCTTTACATTGGATTGTTAATTCAATGTATTGCGCTCACGACTCGTCGCTGTGCCAGCGCTGCGTTTTCTTAGAGAATAGCACCCCTGGTCATAGAAAAAATGATCTCCATTTCCTTACACACCTGCATCAATTTTATAACCAAGGTTTAAGCCTAACACACACACATGCAAGAAGATGTGACAATTATTTTTGTTCCGAATAATTACCTTAACTTTAACATAAAATTAAATGTCCCATTTTGTATCATTTCACTTCCCTCATGACGCCTAAATGCTTAACGCGCTCTTGGAGATCAATCTTAAATTGAACTTGTTTGCTGATGAATAGATAGAAGGCAGTAGGTATTGTTAGAAATTTTATGATTCTGTTAAAAGACAGTGAAAACATTACGTGATTTTAAGAAGTTCGCCGGGTTAGATAGTTATCTAACCCGGCGAACTTCGCACCTCCTAACATACAATGAATGTAGAAATATCTTTCGATAGTCAACAAATTGCGATGAAACAAAGCCAAAGTAATATATCAAATGACATACAATTTACATCGATTCCGTAAATTTTACGTGATGCGCGCACAACTAAAAACTTTTACAGATTTATTATACGTATAGACACATAGATGGGTATTTAACTCAAGTAGACAAACATCCTTTAAGGAATGACAGGATGGAAGAAGAAAACGTGTTGCGCCGACCCCAAGTACTATGGGATAAGGGCAGAAAGAAGAAGAAGAAGACAAACATCCTATATTATCTATCATCACATTGTTAAACTAAATACCTACGGCAGAAGTTCAGAAGTTAAAAATCTATTTTCAATTTTCCAGCAAATTCCTTGCGCGCATACAGGCGTGAGAGTAATGTCAATATGCATCGGCGTTACAGACACTGCTATTTTGGGCAAAATTAAATGCTTTGAAAAAAGATTAGACCTGGAAGCGCAAAATGTTTTGGGATCACATCCAATCCAAAGGTAAGTTCAGAGTTTGCTGTAAGAAGTTTAAAAGGTATAAAAAATGTGTATGTGCGTATCGAGAACATAAAAAGATATCAAGGGTTTCAAATTGTAGATACTTCCCTGAGTCCCATTCTGAGAGAAAGAAAGAAAGATAATTTATTTGTCAAACACGCGTTTACTTAAACTGACAACAGACATGCATGTAAATTAATAACGTGTTCTGTGCCTTTTGCGTACAAATGTTTTAGGTATAAGAATTACATTTAAGTAATTGCGTTTACAGTTATTTCAAATGTCTAAATTTCATTACAAAATATACAAGACATAAATAATATATATTTTTTTATGGAAATATAATTGTTTTTATTTGTAATAACGATTGATGTCAAGATATTAAAGTATAAGTATAAATTATAGTCAAAAATAAATAAAATTATGTCCTGTATCAATATTATTCATTATTATGTAGTAAAATAGAAAAGAGCTTTTCATTTAAAAAATTGAGGTCCGTCTGCCAAGACTGACCTCAATTTGTCAGTTGACAAACTGACTTTTGAAAACTATTTATACTTTCTAATTCAGTAATGACCCCAGAACGGCTTGAAATAATAAGAAACAGGTCTGACTAAACAGTAGATGACAAACTGTTTTTTAGACATCAATAATTATATTAGGTCAACTTGCCAAATTTCCACTAGCCTAGCGTCTACATCAAACATAGTTTACAAGCTTGTTGCTTCAACTAAAGTAATCTAAAGCGATGTTTGATGAAGACGCAATGCAAAAAAAGAGAGATAACGCTTGAAAACTCTGTTGCCATTCGGTAATTCCGTGATTGGTCCGCGATTGGTAAGGCTAGATAATATCCACAAGAAAGCTGTGTATACGAAATATCTAAAGAAGTGTAATAACATCATAATAACGTAAGAGTTGTTGTGTGAAAATAATAACTCGAAAAGGACGCTCTTAAGAAGAACAGAATAGTTGAATAGCCCTAACCTTTTAGACTGAAATCAGTAAAATATCAGTTATTTTACTGATTCCAGTCTAAAAGGTTTAATAGATAGAGGTTATTCGATGATTTGGTGATTATGCCCCTTATGCTTTTTTCAGTGCTGAATCAGCTGCACGTGGTATGATAGACATGTTTAAGAAAGGAGAGAGTGCCAGCATTTGGTTGGTTCGAGCCAATGAGCCAGCTGAAGACATAACTTCGCACATATTGAAGACGGATGCGGAAATCGCTGAAGTTATCGCAGGATCATCCGAATAATTTTACTAAGGACCTTAAGAAAGTATTGTTATGATATTAGCGATTCATTGTCGCAATACCGCAATTTATTAGATTGATATACGTAACTAAAATGTAATGTGATCAACTTCATAACTTTTTGGCAATTCTGTAATCAATATAGCCGTTAGAATTAGAGCGAATAGACACAGCTATTAGAATGCCCATAGAGCCTAAAGGTGCATACTGTAATAGTGCTTCTCTATTTTCGTGATACTTAATTTACTTAATTTGGCAAACGTATCCACAGCTGCTTGTGCTTTCATTGATGTACATACATATACAATTATGCAACACTGTAACAGCTTGTTTCGAATGTTTTACTGTATGATCCCTTTTTTGGTATTAAAGTTTAATGTAGGTTATATAAGTAATAAATATGTTCTATGGAAAACGATATAAATATTTAAAGTTATCAGTTGACTGCTGTTAAATATTGTATTAGTGTAAAATATTAAAATAAATACATATGTGAAATGCCATGATCGATGGTTTGATTGCTATTCCTAAATAGTGATCAAGCACTTTTTTTACAATTTATTTTTGAGTAAAGTGCCTTCTATAAGGTAATATTATAAAGTCGCATATCTGAATTTGCTATTTATATATATACTGTATACTAAATATTGCTTTATGAACATCCATCCAAAGTTTCTAATATTTTATAGCACGAAAGAATACTGGAAAGATTACTGGATATTAATGAAGCTGCAGAGAGTGCTACGACAAAATTAACGAAATGGAAAACATACACCTGATTGATTAAAAACGGCAAACCATCTAAAAACATTACGCAATCAATAAGGCGTATGTATGCAAAATTCCAAACGTTTCACAATAGCAAAGCTATGTGAAATTGTTTAATAATTTACTGAAAATTATTTTATGGATTTTAAAGACACAATCAAGGAAAACTTGTGATTGTTTGAAAATAATTATCTACACTTATATTTATAAACATATTATAAAGAGGTAAAGTTTGTTTTTTTGTTTGTTGGAGGTAATCTCTGAAAGTATTGGTAAATTAATTTAATACATAAAACTGAAACTGGAAGAGCCGAGCTCTTTTCGTTATATTATAATTGGCCCAAAATTTTAGAAGAGCGTGTTGCCAGTAACAATATGTCTCATCTTTACTTAATCACCGAACATGCAATGGACAGGGCTATGCTTGGAGTACCTTGTGTGATTAAATCATAAATGAAGACATCCACAGGAGAAACAGGTTACCAACATGGCCCCGTTAACCGCCAAACAGCAGGACACATTGCTCGCAGAACAGATTGGTAATGTCATCAGTATAAAACCAACCGTAGTGCAGATATCATGTACGAATTAACAGATAAAGTGGTTTTGGTCACCGGTGCTTCACAAGGTATCGGTGCTAATTTTGTTAGACAAGTTTTGGAGGAAGGTGTTCAGGTAATTTAATCATATTTTTTTTAATGTGGTCGGAGATTCAGAATCTTTTACCGCCGAGTTCGTTTTAATTACAGACAAATGAATAAAGCATATAAACATATGCTGCATATTAACATGCTTACGTTTTGATCTTTAAACTAGACCATTTTTAGAGTAGCCTGTTCACGCTTTTTTATCTGTAAATCTTTATTACCATCGTCCACAGTCTAATAAACTATAATGAGAAGAATAATGACAAACGATTTTGTTTTGGTGCATATGTACAGCCTCATGGCTCAAGGTTTTACTTTCAATTGCAAATGTTTCATTAAGAACTACCTAGACATTTTCATTAACATTCAAATGATAATAGTGCTAATGAGAACACTGGTAAAACATTTTCGCCAAACCTGCAATCGAGAGACTAATCGTAATTGCATTTCATTTTAGTTTTTATTATCAAAATCTCTATATTGAATTTGAAACAGTTAACATTTTCATTCTGCGGGGGTTTTAGCGTTTGTTTTTGCACTTAACGTAAGAAATGCTTCGTAACATAATGTTAACGATTATAGATCACAGTCTGTCGTGGCCTATGAGCAACTATGTTAGGTTGGATTCCAGTCTAACCGGATCTAGCTAGCAATTATCTTAAATACTTAGCTGTGATCTATCCTCATAATATAACCTCAACCTGTCTAGAGTTTTCAATGATGACTATTACATGGAGCGATTGCTAATTTGACCTCTACAACCGAATACAACCCAGTAATTTGGGTAACGCCATACTGCTTACCGTCAGGTGGGATCACAGTCACGCACTACTACAGCACAAAAAAAAACCTTTTAGAGAGTCAGGTTTATTGATTTCTGACCTAACATAATGACAGCCAGATCTACAAATAACAGCCGAACCAACCAATAGTGTCTTACAACTAGTCTTACAATCCTAATGAATAGATGCTATCCTTTTTTTTTGCCTACCAAGCATAAACAGAATCGGGCTAGCCTGTCCGTCACTTAGTGATGGACAGGTTAGCCCACAGGTTCACAATGGTCCCAAAGATCATCAACGAGTAATATCCAAAAGGAGATTGCGGGAAGAGCTTAAACCATTTTATGAAGATATTCTACTCATATTAATTTTACAATCTGCAGCATGTTAGAATCTTGGATATCGATGTGGACTCTGGGGTATTACTTCAAGATGAACTAAATGAAAAATATGGCGATGACAAAGTGAAGTTCGTAAAATGTGACGTCAGTAATGATGAGCAGTTCTTCAAAGCATTAGAGGATGCCAAAGAAGACAAGGGTTACATAGATCTTCTGGTCAATAATGCTGGTGTGGCAGATGAGAGTAAACTGTCTTTGATTCGGAAACTTATCGAAATTAATTATGTAAGTAGAATATGAAGCTATCTTAAAGTCGATTTTTCCATTCAAGAACACATCTACGTCTTCCGATCGGTAAAAATCTTGAATGTACGAAAGGATGCCCTTGTGAGATTTTAGTCTGCGAAAAGAATGATGCAGGCTGGGTGAAAGATGGTTTCGTAGTAATTAAGACAATGTCCAAAGATCAAAATTGATCCACGAGGATGTAATGATAATATCATTTCCAAGCTATGAAAGTTGCGTTGCAAAACTCAATGTCCAGAAACCAGATACATTAATTTACCATTTTACTCTATGTTTCCAGATAGCACTAGTCAACGGCACCTTAAAAGCCATTGAGCTGATGCGCAAGGATAATGGAGGCAGAGGTGGTGCTGTTATAAACATATCCTCAATAGGTGGACTTATTCAAGTGTCACCGATGTTCACCTATTCGTCTACGAAGCGAGCTGTCATGCAATTCAGCCATTGTATTGGTGTGAGTACTTGATTTTCTTATTATTCGTTATAATCAAGGTTGTAGCTCAACACAACATCGCATGCAAGGAGTTTTGTAAAATATTTGTTTCGAATATTAATCGTTCTAGAAAGCATAAATCAATTAATGTCCCATTTCATCGCACGGTTGCTCGTTCTACCTCCCCTGTATCGCGTATAATAATGATGCTTCTCAATATCTTGCCCTCGGAACTAAACCCTGTATTAGCCTTGTTTGCTGGTGACTGAAAGATGGTAGTGTTAGAAACTTCTTGAACTCATAAAGATAGAGTGAAAGGGTTGACATATTTTAGTGTAAATAATAATATAAATGAGCACATACACATGAAGGAAAATATCCTAAATTATCATCATCTGTAGAAATACAGACTAGTTGTCTGTACTTCTTATTTATCGTCTTTTTTTCCTATGCAGTAGCGCAACAAGTTTAAAACTTGTTTCTTATTTTCCAGCAAGATCTTTGCGTGCATACAGGTGTAAGAGTATTGTCAATATGCTTTGGAGCCACGGACACTGCTATTATGCGTAAAATAAAATGCATTGAAAAAAGTTTAGACCTGAAAGCACAGACAATTTTGGGATCATATCCAATGCAAAGGTGGGTCAAGAGTTTTCCGTAAGTATTTATAAAGAGGATGTAACTGAAAATGTGTATGTCTGTCCCGAAGATATTCTTATATACGAATATTAGAGATCAAGGGTTTTATTTAATAGGGTTTTACGTCCAATTATCCTAAAATAACAAGCAATTGAGGTCAGTCTAGTAAGACTATTGACAACCTGACTTCTAAATAATATTTATACTTTCTATCAGGACCTTTGGACAACTTCAAACAATAAGAGACAGGTCTGTTTGAATAGCTAATGAATATTCTTCTCATCAATATTATTCGAGGCCAACTTACCAAGTAAGAAGGGCAGAATAATGGCACTGAAATTCTGCCAATTCTAGTTATAGACTCGAAAACTGCAGACTTTTAGTAAGAAGCTAAATTTTGTTGTCGACCGATTTTGAATCGTTCTGTTTACGCACTTCCATACAGTTTCATACTGATTAAGCAACCAATCAAACTATCGGCTATTCGGAATTTAGCAGTTTGCTTGGTCTCTAATACTAAAAATTTAGTCTCATGACAGAACTGGTGATAATACTTCACTACTTTTTCAGCGCTGAATCAGCTGCACGTGGTATAATAGATGTGTTTAAGCAAGGAAAGAGTGCCAGCATTTGGGTAGTTCAAGCCAGTCAGCCAGCTGAAGACATTACTGCGCACATATTGAAGGCAGATGCGGAAATCGCTCAAGTTATAGTAGCAAAATAATTTTGCAAAGGATCAAAGATCAATGATCAAATTCTATTAGCGATAGACGTTGTCAAAATGCTGAAATTATCAAACTGATGTTCATAACTGAAATGTAATGTGATCATAAGTATAACATTTTGGCAATTCCATAATCGATATAGCCATTATAATGTCCATAGAGTCAATTTTTTGTGCGATACATTAAGATTTTAATTAGGCAAACGTACCAGGATTGTTTTGTGATTTAATAGATATCGGTTATTGTATAATTGCACAACCTTATTTCAAATGATTTACTATTGACGATCCTTTTGGTATTAATAGGTTCTATGGAAAATGATACAGATCAATTTTTAGGGTGAGTTGCACCATTTAACTATAACGATAACAAAGCCGTTAAAAGCTGTCAAATCGTCGAATTGACCAATAGGCGGCCGTTTCACGGCTGGTTATGGTTATAGTTAAATGGTGCAACTCACCCTTTGTGTTATCATTTTGATGTACTGTTCAACATTGTATTAGTGTGAAATTTCAAATAAATATAATATGTGTAGCCATATTTTTTTGCTCTTCTTAAACAGCGATCATTCATATATTTTTAATATTATAAAGTCAGAAAACCATGTTTGCTATTTATATTTGCTGTATAAGCACTAAAAATATTGCTATAGTAAGATTTATCCAAGGTTTCTGAGATTTTATAGCACGAAAAAATAAGTAGGTACTTGATAGAAGTTAATGAAGCTGCAGGATTACTACGACAAAATTAACAAAATGGAAAAACACCAGATTAATCCAAAACGGCAAACCGTCTAAAGACGTTATAACATCAATCAATACGGCGCATGCGGATCCCTAAGTCTTTAAAATAACGAAGTTATAAACACTCGTTTGTAATTTCTTTCTTCTTCTTTCTTTCTTTAAAATGATTTTCTGTTAGTTTCGGATTAAATAAATATCACTTATTTGTTTCAATGGTAAAAACGTTATGAATGTTTTTCTTTCGGGTGAAAAATCATCCAATGAGATCTCTCGAAGCAGCGTGCGTATCAGACTTATTACTAAAACCTACGGAATCCTGGCGTCAAGTCGTAACTTAAATTTCAAAATTATCAACGTAAAATACAAACATCAAGACTTAACTTTTATTTCTATTCCAGACTATCATTTTTTTTCCTGCGCTGAAAGAAACCAAAACCTGTCGTTTGGACTCCGCCTTTATCCAAAACTATCAGAAGCTTTTTTACCGGCTTTGATTACAATTACAGAGCTTCACAATTCTTTTAAACAATCTTGGCTTACATTGGCTTATTTCGTCATTCTGCGTTTGATTTTAAAATAACATAACATAAGTATTGATTTTTGTCATGTTCTTTATTCCACAAACACTCCTCGCTTTACCAAAAGCGTGAGAAGTTATAGAAACTCTACGTTCGTACGTACGTACGATGTTTATTAAAGTAGGTAAAGCGTCTACAACAAATTTGTTTATACTGTTATAAATTATACAAGTTTGTTTTTTATATTTTCTATATAACGTGTTGTTATGATAAGTAGATACATACTCCACAATGCATGATATTTTATAGCATGTTAGAATAAGTAGGCTTTTTTTTCCCGATAGGAAAAATCATCCTATGACAAGCCCCGCTCTTGGGCGGAGCGGGAGATAGTGTCAGACTATTACTATATTACTTACTGACTAAAAACCCACTCCTGTTCCTTCGTTGCCTTTGGTACCGGGGCTTGAGTTATCTTTCGAATTTACCCTGGCCCCAGTAGGCTTCGACCCAGCTGGGTACCTACTGTTGCTCACCGTCCTTGAGGCACGCGGAAACAGTGCGCGCTTCTTTGCGGGGTCACGGTAAACTCTTTTGAACAATCCACAGCCATGGTGATATTAATGACCTGATATGATAGCATAATCAGCATTTTTAATGTTCCCACTGCTGAGACTCAAACCACCTCTCTAGGTGAGTCATGGTCATGGTGGTCAATCCACCATGTAGGCCCAGTGCGACTTGGTGAATATCACTTGTCTTCGAATGTTTGGTTCTAGGACATGCCGGTTTCCTCACGATGATTTTCTTCACTGTTTCGAGAGCAGTGGTGATGAAATAAATTACACAAAGTTGTAAGTCGCAGGTTCAAACCCAACGAACATTGTTGGGTTTGAACCTGCGACTTACAACTCTTAAGTCGGGACTAACACAAATTAAGAGTGTATCTCATAAATAAAGCTTATTATTCAATTAATGAAAGAAAGAAAAAATGATTATATGAAAGAAAAATGTAATTCAACAATGGTTTAATCAAAATTGTGTGTTTAAATAAGGAAATGCATGTAAATTAATATTATTTTATAAAATGTATTTTCTTTTTATATAGTAATATTTGTACACCTCTGATGGTAGGGTATGGTCCAAAGAACAACTCTTTAATTTTATACCACCTCATGTTTTACCCATAATCAAACAAATAAATGATTTGAACTTGTAACACTCGGCTACCATTGCTCTTCTCTTCATTAATGATCTAAGCTGTCGAAACTATAAGGATGTTTTGCGAATATCTACTACGAGTATACCTACTAAATAAATAATAATTGTACGATAACAGGTCATCAACGCAGTGTAAATAAAACGTCAGTATGGAAGTAAAACCATAATTTAGGTGAAGGCTGACGAGATCAGCAGGTTTTAAGCTTAATGTTCACAGTAAGATATACGTTTTTATATCGCTTTATTAGTGACATGCCTACTTATAAATTACTACACATTAAATTGACCAATTTAGTTGAGATATGAGTATGGATAAATATGTATCTTCTTCTTCGTGCCTTATCCCATATTACTTGAGGTAGGCACAATACGTTTTTTTCTTCCATTCTGTCCTGTCTCAAGTCAAACTATCACTAACTCCCTTTTTTTTTACACAACTGAAGACTTTTTTTTTGTTAATGTTGTGACGTTATGTGATAAAGTGGGTTTTGAACTGTCATATAATTTATGTTCTAATTGCGGAGAACTGTGATATCGTATTATAGGATTTTAATTTATTTAGACCTTAAGTTTATGTGGTGGTACAAACGCCCCTACACAACCACACTATGATTGCCAACCCGTTAGCTAAAGGTGGTGATTATAGAAATTCCCCCACTTTCAAGCACGCAGAAAAATAGCCCATTGTGTTGTGAAATGCACCGTGGTCATGGAGCACTACAAAACGAAAATGGGTAATCGAGACGGTGACGAGCGAATTTGGATTACCATTCGTTTGAACCATTGGCTTATTGAGAGTATTGATTATGGGAAAATTAGGTCTCTATATGTTATTTCTTTCTTCAGAAAGCTTGAGTACGAGAAGTGGAATTATTAGAGCAAAGAAAGTGCTTGCAAAGATGCTTGTGGGATGTCTATGTTCAGCATTGGACATCTCTCTGCTAAAATGATGATAATGATCATATAAGGTAAAAGTACAGAGTGTAGTAAATAAACCTTATATTATTGCTACGATATAGGCATCTTATAGCTTTGTCTAGACTGCTACCTTACTTTGTACGTTCTGAATGCCTGCCTTGAATTTTAAATGTCGGTATGTAAAGTCATCATCACACTGTACGTGACGATGGTTCCGATCTTTATTTCTGACTAGCTTTTGTCAGCAGCTTCACCCTCGTAAAAGCGAGGTTTTCCATACAAACTTTGGAGCAGTTTTCATCACTTTAGGGGGCGAATTTTGGAAAATCCTCTGTTAGTGTTACGCCGACATCTAAAAAGAAAACCTTAAACCACAATTTCCGAAACGGATCTTGAGCGCTCGACGTCAGAGTGGGGATCGCTTTGCGCATTCCATACATTGGCGAGCCAATCGTCTTCGTTGTTAGATACATGCAGCAACGCAGCTAATCACTGACACTCCCCGCCCCCACGTCTCACTTTGCACCACTAAAGAGACCGAATATTTGACTTCTGCGCAACTTGAAGCCAGCGCTCAAGATCCGTGACGGCAATTGTACCAAACACGTTCCGAGTTTCAGTAGTTTTGGCTGTACGTAGATATGTCAGCCATTCAGTTTCTCCTTTTATATATTACTACTACCCGCGCACAAAAAATATAGCCTATGTCACTTAGGAATGAAGCAGTTTTCTACTGGTGAAAAAAATTTTGCAATTGGACCAGTACTTTACTACAAAAAAAAAACTTTACCTCTTTATTATATTTTTAATGTAGATATTGGTTTACCTACAAAAGTGTTTATTATATAAATAAATAATAAATATCATCAGCTCATCAGATCATCCTTTAGGTAAAATCCTTGTTGCGGGTCAAACATTATCCTCTTGCCTTTTGTGTTTATATTATGTAAACTATTACGTATATACGTATGATAATAACAAGTTATTGACCTTGCTGTTGTTACGTCTCTAGCGTGTTTTTGCCGATGGATAGCCTTGGAGACTACTGTTGATTAAACATTTTGTCTCACCTAAATTGACAGATGCCTCAGCCTTGTCCAGTTGTCGTTAAACAAAGAATTTTGGCATCTTCCTCTTGGATCAGAATTCAGTGCAGAAATATCTGAAGTAGACTTAACTATTGACTTCCTCACGCCCCAGCCGGGATTCTCACCCCGATTTCCAGCCAGCGTGGGCTTGCAATCGGCGTGCAATGGGTAGGTTTTTTTTTATGCTGGGAAAATCATCTAATGACAACCCCCGCTCTTGGGCGGAGCGGGAGATAGTGTCAGACTCTTGCTGACTAAAAACCCACCCCGTTCCTTCAAGCCTTCATACTGAGGCTCGAGCTATCTTTCGAAACTAACTCTGGCTCCAGTGGGTTTCGACCAAGTTGGGCACCTGCTGTTGCTGACAACTCTTTGAGGCGCGCGGGAAAAGTGACGACTTGGGCTCGGTTCGTACAGTTATCGGACGGTCGCAAGCCCCCGTCTACGGTCGCCGGAAATCGGGATCGGAATCCTGGCGACGACGACAGCGCCGTTGCCTGATGCGGTCGGCCTCCTCCTTTGCGAGCATTACTGCTTCGCAGAAAGAGGCGAGCGCCTGCCACTCCTCCTCGCTCCGGGCCATGGCCTGAACCAGGGCCCACGCGCCTGAAGGAGATGTCAGTAAAACTGTAGGGGCATAGCAAGGTCGAAGCCTTTTGGGGCCATGGGTTGTGCGAACCTTCCTGGAACGAGGGCAAAGAAGCAACGTAGAAGTGGGTTTTAGTCAGTAAAAGTCTAAAACGGTCTCCCGCTCCGCCCAAGGGCGAAGTTATTGGATTTCCCAGATAAAAAAAAACTGCTGAATTTGCCAAAAACCGATCAAAAACGCAGCAGTACAGTCGGTACAATATGAAGCATCTTTAGGTCGTAAATAATTATGTTCTGTATGTATGAAACAGCCTTATTAAGTAACACTTAAGTTGTTACTATGTACGTTTTTGCGAATGGATTCTGTTTTTACTCAGTGTAGATTTTGACTCGGTGGGATGTGGGTGTTTTTGTGCACTAGTATGTGATTTAGACCATTTTTTTGTTTGTTTTCATTGGTTTAGTAAAGTGAATATTGTTTGGTGATTCATACAATAATTTGAATTAGTCATTATAGTAAGTAAAAATGCAATTAATTTCAATAAACCGAAATAATTTTGTTAATTTTATTTTGCGTTGATTGTCTATTGTATTGTGTATATTGGGCTGGGAAAAAACCTGTAGGAAGATTGTTAACAAGAGTAACCGCGATCTTAGAACTCATAGGGCAACTGAAGACACACTGTAGGGTTATAGTCAGTAAAAATCTGTCTGGATGATTATCAGTAACTTCTATGATTCTGCTGATGAACTCTAAAGCAATTCATAAAAACTGAACCATTGGATGAATTCCTATACAAAACTGTTCGACATGGGCCTCCCCAAACTGTCGCCACGATGAACGATCCTGTGCGTCTCGCCTCCATCGGTTTTCCGCAACCTTCACCAGGTCATCAGTCCACCTTGTAGGTGACTTTCCAACGCTGCGTCGTCTTCCGGTGTGCGGTCGCTACTCCAGAACCTTTCGACCCCAACGGCCATCTGTTCTGTGAGCAATGTGCCCTGCCCTTTGCCACTTAAGTTTGGCAACAGTGGACGTATATCAGCCGAATTTATTGACTGATACAATACTGTCAAACAGATGAATTACAGAATATGAATTGTTTACGGATAATAATATGCCATCAAAGACATAACTTGTAAAAAAACCAAGGCTCGCAAATCAGTTCTTCTACCGTAAAAAATTGTGAGATCAATATAACCAAGTCGATTAATTTATTCAGTCCCTACTTAATGGACCTTTTGTAATATCTTATAGGTGACTGCACCTATCAATATTACAAATCTTTTATATTCTGATTCATTAAACCTCAAGCAAACGCCGGTTCGCTCTCTTATTGTCTTTCTGTTTATGTTTCTAGTTACGGTATTCGAAATGTTAAGTAAATAGATTGACTGAAATTGCAAAATATTTTACGAATTCCCATACAAAACTATCAAACAGATGAAGGATAGGGTTTATCATTGAGTCAGCGAGTGACAAAATTAAGAAACTTTGACCAATTACAATACTTAAACTACTGGTTCAAAGTGAATGAAATTTGAAATATACCGTATTTACATAATGCCTGCTTGGTTAATTAAGAAATTAAGGTAATCCAGTTTTATACATAACGAATTTACAGGGGGCCGAAAAGGGCCCGAACTGTTTATAAAGAAGGATGGCACGACCGTGTAATTTTTTTTGCTCACCTTGCTGGGGGCACTGCCGTGCTCTAATAAAAATTACTAGTTTACGACCATTTTGTAGTATGGTTCATATTATTATCTTTATACGATGCTACTATAAAGGCCTTTTTATTACAACCGCAAATGAACTAGACACACATAATAAACCAATACAAGTCACTATCAACATAACAGTCATATAAAACATTCCATCGTATTGTTATCACAAATCAAACACTAGAGTTCTATAAGAGTATACTAGTCTAAGGGCCCCCGCCCACAGTGATTTTTTTGTAGCGACGGTGTCACGCGTTTCATAAGCACGCGACAGCATCGAAACTAACTCGCGTTAGTCGCATTTGCAAGTCCTACAGAAAAAATGACAACGCGCTACAGCGTCGTGACTTTTTGTAGTGATGCTGTCGCGCGTTTTATGAACGCGCCATAGTATCAATACTAACGCGTATTACTATACGAAACCAATCCTATAGCATCGCAACTTTAGAGATACAAATGCGCAACCGTGAAGAACGACATCATGGAGAAAACAGAAGGAGTTTTACATTTTACATACAAAAACTTAATTTTTGTTACTGAATTGCGTTTGCATCGCGACAGAAGCGCGACAGAGTTCGCATTTGCATTGCGACTGAAAATCGTGATGTGGGCGAGGACAAACAGCTAGCGACTGCATCGCGAATGCATGGAAGCGAACGCGCGGCAGCATCGCTATTTTATCGCTATCAAAAGTCGTCGTGAGTGAGGGGCCTAAGATCACTACAAATTCAAACAATCACACGATCGTTACAAACGAGTTTCATATTACTTGCAGATTGACTGCGGTTCAGACCAGTCGCAGACTGTGGTCTTGAATCCAATTAGTCGTGAACTTCGAACATTCGTGAATATGTTTGAAATAAGAGATAAAGTGTTCTTCGTGACTGGTGCGGCTGCGGGCATCGGTGCTGGGATCGTCAGGGCGTTTCTGGACGAAGGTGCAAAAGTGAGTATACCTAGGAATTTCATGCTATGTCGATAATTTTCTTGTTTTGGTTTTTTGAAGTTTGTTTTTCGTAAAAGTAATATTTTTTATTTGTAGTCAATCAATTTACAATCTTGAAAAACTGTGCACTAAGCTCAAGAGTATTTATAATCCTATTAATAAAAATAGTCAACCATCAACAATTGCATCACTGCGTACCATTAGGTGGGATCGCAGTCGATAAAGCAACCAGTTGAATGATTTTGGTGTACTTCTCACGATGATTTCCTTCACAGTTTTTAGAGCATTGGTAATGAAATAAATTACACAAAGTACCTACTGCGCCTGGCAGGGTTTAAACCCGCGACCTACAACTCGTAAGTCGGAGCAAGTACCACTCGGCCACCACTGCTCTCAGTGTCATACAATGTCCTTTTAATCATAATTTAAATCGCATTGATGTTAAAAAAAACCGAAAGTTTGTCTGTAACTTCTTCGCGCTCGAACGACTGAACAGATTTCTGTGAAACTTGTATGAAGGCTTGAAGGAACGGGATGGGTTTTTTAGTCAGTAAGAGTCTGACACTATCTCGCTCCGCTCAAGAGCGATGGTTGTCATAAGATGATTTTTCCCATCGAAAAAAAAAAAAAAAAATGACCATGTCTTGGAATGCTGTTCCATTTTTTTATCATTACTTATAACAATATATAGACATTATTTTAGTCTAAAATAAATTTATTTTATTATAAAAACTGCTGTATCACTGTTCAATCATCGGAAAACTGGCAAGTTTAACCTTTCAATTTAATTGACTTTGACTTTGAACCAGGAACTTATTCATTGAAAACACAATCGTCTAATGACTGCAAATAATTATATTAAAGTGGTTGTTTTCGTAAAAAAATGTTTAGCAAAATTCACACAATGGTAACTATAAACGGTACCTATTGTTTTTACTTTGAAGGTCAAACCACCAACTAATAATTTATATAAGCATAACCTAACCATATCATGCTTAAATTTAAATTCCTAGATACATATATTATTACTATCTTTTGCCCGCAGCTTTGCCCGTGTAGGTACATAAAATAGCCTATGTCACTCAGGAATAAAACAGCATAAGTCAAAGAAAAAAATTGAATAAATACTTTCTACCATAAAAACAAAAAAAAAAAAAAAATTACCTCTGTTTAAATTGCAAGTTTAAAAGTTAGATTGATATGCAGTAGGTATTGCATCAGTCATCCATCTTGGAAATGTTAATTCCCTTCATCAAGCAGGTGTTTGTTTTATGTAAATTTAGTTACGCAGACAAATAAATATGTAATCAGTATCCACTTTTCTGACTTTTTACTAGATTTAGTTTAGTGAAACGACATATCACTGACGATAAATTGATGTTTTGTCATAACAAAATACTTTTAGTAAGAAGATGAATTCGACATCTATCGGGATTTCGTGAAATTCCTGATATTATCATTTCCCTGCGACATATACGGCTCTTTATAGAGTTACTCACCTGGTGTCCTTTGGTTGCGCAACCAATTTGGCGGCACGACCAGCTCGGACGGTCTAGTTTTTCTAGTTGGTCTAGTTTTTGTAGCTTACACCATGGTGGTGCAACTATTCGCGCCACCATGGTGTCCCAACTGGTCGCGCCGCCATGTTGTTTCGATAAAATATAGCCCTAATAACCTGCCCCTGATCGTTCCCGGTGCAAAGGTGTCCATAACATTTGCCGCATTACCTCGAATTAATATTAAATTCTTACTAAATTAAATGATAATTAATTAACATTAAATTAGTTCGTAGTTAAATTACAAGAACTGCATGAGTAGATCTCCAAGGTTATATCAATGACAACGCTTGCTGAGGCCGTTCTGTTGATGGATGACTTTAAGGGTCACCTTACACAGACCACACGCAACCCTCAGCCACAAACTACTTCAAGGAATCATACAAAATACTAGTTATCCCCAGGATAAATAGTATCTTGTGCTATTTCAGGATATAGTCTTGTGCCTTTCTTGCAAATACGTTAAACCATTGGGGCGTGAAAAAGTATCAAATATACACAATGCCTCTATAATATTGTGTGAATTTAAATATTGCATCTAGGAATCATTGCAATCTCTAAAACTCTTAACCATAATTTTCTTTTTCTTTTCGATTGAAATGTGATTAGGTACTTGGCTTCTCAAATATCTGCTACCACTTGGACTGCAATTCGTTTGGTCCTATTTTTATCAAATCTATCGGTGATAGTAGGTAAAATAACTATCTTTTTAAAAAGCGACAGTTTTACCTATAAATAGAATAGTTTTTGTTTGAAGTAGGCAGCCAGCCTAAAATAAATGATAATGTTATTTTCTTTTTCAGCATGTAGCAGCACTAGACGTTGACATCAACAACGGAAAAGCTCTAGAAGAGGAACTGATGGCTAAATATGGTAACGACAAAGTGAGGTTCCATAAGTGTGACGTCACAACAAACGAGCTGGATGCAGTATACGACAATGTAGTCAATGATTTCGGTTACATAGACGTTGTCATTAACTGCGCCGGGATTATGAACGATAGGCCTAACGCTTATTTGAAAGAGATTGATATCAATGTTGTGAGTATCTATTATTTTTATTTTAAAAGTAGCTATGGATGCTGTTTTTGGCGCGAGTGGAACACTATGCACCGTCGTTGACTTGAGCTCGGTCTGGACGGTTGGACGACGAGCTATCCATTGCTCGCCATCCGCGAGTCCGCGCCTACGATGGTCGTAAATCGGGATCGGAATCCCGGCGGCTAGGGCGCGAGGGCCACTGTCTCGCGCATGCAGCCACCTCCTTTGCTTTGCTTGCGACCGCGTGCCACTCCTCCTCGCTCCGAACCAACGAGTTTTACTTGCGTAATCTGTCTCCCTGTTTTTGAAGGGGAGTCTTTCATTTATCGTTTTTTTTTTTCTATTAACTGAATGGCGGCCAATCTAATGCACATAATATAATATAATTCGATTATCCATGCTCAAAGGTTGCATTTCAAAATTCACTTTTAAGGATTTTGAAAAAGATTTTCAGGTCGATCTTCATCAACAGGTCGATTTCAAAAATATCTTTTGGCTACACATAGGTACGAGTATTTAATTACAGTAATCTTATGACTTTTCAGACTGCCTTGATAAGAAGTTCGTTCAAAGCGTTCGACTTGATGCGTAAAGACCAAGGTGGAAGAGGTGGAACAATCATAAATATTTCTTCAATTGTGGGGCTATTCCAAGCCCATCTGCTGCCAGTCTACACGGCCACGAAGAGTGCAGTATTGCAGTTTAGCAATTGTCTTGGAGTAAGTTTAATATATCATAATAGTAACAGCAACTGATTACACGCTCCTGTATGATGTCTATTTATGTAGAACTAGAGTTTGCCCGTGCTTTCGCCCGTGTGCACAAAATGTAGATCATATCACTCAAAAATAAAGTAGCTTTCTATCGGTAAAAAATTCGTAACAAGACCAGTATATACAGAGATTACCTCCTACAAACAAAAAACAAACTGTACCTCTTTATAATATTAGTGTAAATATAGATTGGGGCAGTAATCAAATTGCGTAGCTCTACATCTGTAATTTCCATGTTGGAGTCGAGATCCAATCTACAACCGAAAAATACCAGTATTACACGTGCAAGTAACGACCTATGTTCTTTTTGTCTTTCATTCCTAAAGGTACTTATTTGCCGGTAAATAACTACAAGTACCAAGTATCTTTCACGATTTGCCTACAAAATTTCCATCCACCGACCAATAGAGAAGTTCAACAGTCTGTTTGAATAAGTAGATACTTAATTCCAACTACATCGTTTCAAGTGCTGCAATGTCTATTTATCTATCTAACACAATTATATCTTGAGTGCTATTATTAGGTTTGTTACAAAAGTGCCGTAGCGGTAATGTTGATTTATCTTCAGAATCATGTCACACCTCGCATAAGCTTAATTGTTTTATGATGCTGTTTTCCTCTCATATTTCTACAATGGTATTTATGTTGATCGTTGCGTAGTCTTTTTCTTAAGATTGTAGTGTTTATTTAGAGCATTAGAGAATATAGTTCGATGTTATTTGTGGGCGTGTATTATCACTGGAGTGTGTTATAATTATTATCATTATCATTTCAGCCGAAAGACGTCCACTGTTATAGCCCCCCCACCCCAAATGTCGGCATAACGACCTGTCTTGAGGTTCATGTATCCATTGGATGCGATAATAATAACTATACATATAATGTTAAAAACAGATTACCATTCAACACAATCCAGTGAAAGCAACTGGATTGCTTTATCTCGATTTAAAAAGACGTATAATATCCCAACAAACCTTTTTGTTCAATTATGATCAATCAGAAGCTGATCGAAATCTGAATAAAATGTGGGTGTAAATCAGCAAATAATTAAAAAAAAAAACTAAAATAAGTACACCGTTTATCTAATCATTCGGAAAATATCAAAAGTGATGTTATGTTTTTCCTTTCAGAAAGAGCCACATTTCACACGTTCAGGAGTCCGTGTACTAACATTATGCTTCGGATGCACCGATACAAGCTTGTTCAGCTCTTCCAAAATGGGAGCATTTGATAAAGAAACTGACGAACTTCTTATGAGTAGCCTAGGAATTTTACCGATGCAAAAGTAAGTACCTATCTTATTCAGCAATTTGTAGAAACTAAGACCTTACAATGACGTATTAAAATGTCGAACGTTCGAGCGAGACAGAGGGATGGAGCCTTACACCCTATATAGATCCAGCCCCTTAACATTTCAGTTTAGGTCGTCAAATGGATCGTATTTAGAGATCGTGATAGGGCCTCTGATCGACCAGCTTTGTAATTTTATCGATACATACACCTTTTATTTGGATACGATAGTTGGATATTATCAGATTCCAATGACTGCATAAAGGGGAATTAAATTTACCTAATTTAGGTAAACATGATTTCACATAACATCTTTTTCTAAATAACGACTAAATAAGTAAGGAAAAATATAACAAAAATTAGTTTAAAAATAAATTGAAGAAAATTAGTACTTTAAAATTACATTGATGAAGTTCTTCTTTTCTCAGAATTGAATCAGCTGTGAATGGTCTCATCCATGCATACAAGAACGGTGAAAGTGCAAGCACCTGGTTGGTGACGTCAGACAGGCCTGCTGAAGATATCACTGGGAACGTCTCTAAAGCATATGAGATTATGAGTCAGGGTGTATTTAGTTAAGATTATTGTTATGTAAGGGTTGATGGCGTTTTATTAGAATATTTTTAACTAAATATGATAGGTACATAATTATAAATATACCATAATATAAAAGAAACTGATTTCGTATGCAATTCACATGTTTTGAGATAAACTACTACAACTTTAATTACTTAATAGCCGCTATTATTTAGTTTAATAAGTACGGGTATTGCGATATACGTGTAATTTTACTAATGTTCTAAAATTAATTTCCATTAATAATGTGTGTAAATAAGCAGATTACCAAATAAAATATTTTTTTATAAATTCTGCTCATTTTACTATTTCATTATGGTGCCAAAAAGTTGTATAGATAATATCTTTTTTTAAAGTTGGCAGTGAGTAGAGCAAAATAATATTATCAAGTTATTTTCAATAAAACATAAGTACCTACGTGCCATGTGTAATGTATGCAAATATGTTACAAAATGTACTATAATGACCCTGATTTCAAAAATGTCTAGGTCTTCGTGTAAACGACCTCTAAAGACTTGGTCAAGGTTGGTTGGATAAGAGAAGCACCGTGTTTCATATTATGTGGGAAACTTAAGATATGTAATTATGTTAATTTACTATAAAATAGCTTTTTCCCGTGACTTTGACAGTTTACGCAAAGTATAGCCTATGTCACTCAGGAATAAAGCTGCTTTCTACCGGCGTAAAGTCGATATTATTATAATATATTTTAAATTTTAAATATTTACAATATATTTAATAATATATTATATAATTTACATAACTGTATTACCTATTTAAAATTATATAATTTATAATATATTATAAATTTTAAATAGATGATACAGTTATGGGCAATGCGCATTTAAGGAGAGACCTGTGGGATTTTAAAATTGAAGTGCATAGTTTTATTGTAAGTGCAATATGCACTTACAATAAAACTATGCAACTTGCGGGAAAAATGGTTTTAAATGCGATTGTTTGTCTGGTTCTGTATTTTTTGTAAATAGCTAAAATGAAAGACAACGCTCATGCAGTAAATACTTTTATTTTTAAAAACTTCTTAATATCATCATAACTCTTCGTAATCATTGTTTTGAACGTGAAATTATGTACCTTTGCTTATTACAGCTATTATCCATCATTATTGTCTTCCAGGATAACACCTGATTCTGTTTAATTAGTATCCGTATTCAATTATCGTATCTGATATGGCATAACGAATTGGAGGAAAAGAAAACCGGAGTTCTCATTTACATTATGGAAGACGATACAAACGTTCTACTCCATTTTGACTAGTAATCCTTATAATTACAATTACCTAAATATAAATTATGAAACTTAATATAAAACAATTATAATGACAGCGTTATCTTACTAATTTCTAACAAAATTGGCGCGCTCTTGCCGCCGTATTATTAAACGTCATAAAAAGGCGCGAAATTTTACAGATTAATTAATTATTGAGCTGCCATAGTTATTTATTTACTATATTTAGAAAATCGACTGTAACAAAATTATAAGTTAAAAAAAGCTTTTCATGTTAACGAAATCCATTAGTTTTGTTATTTCCTATAAAAAAATCTAATAAGTATATATTTTGATCGAAATGTCAAACAGCATTCGTCCACAAAAATAATTTAAATAAAAGTTTTAGAATATAATCATTGTTGTTGTTTTCATTATGATCAAATTATTATCTAGATTTTCACTAATAGTTAACGCGATATAATAAACTTTAATAATTTCCTTGGGAAACAAACATATCACTTCAATACATTTCTAAGATATGAATAGTTTTTTTTTTAGTTTTTATTTACATCGCATTTTATTCGATAGGATAGATATCATTATTTTTGATGTTTCTACAATATGAAAATTCTTCGAATGTTTTAATAGGAATATTTATAGAATATCTCCGTTATTTCATAAAGCTTGCGATATAGATTTGTTTATTGTAATTTTAATGTCATCTGTTGGGCGGTAAACGCAACAAGAGTGCCAAAAGTGGTCTAAAATAAATAAAAATTGAAGAAGAATCATCCATCAACATATATACCACTTTGCTAATTTCGTTAATTGAACATGAATATTATTATAAAAATGGCAGTTTTATATCACGTATACGAATTTAGAGTAACATTTAGAACACAGGTAAACGTTTCTTCGATTCCTTTAAATAATAAATTAATAGAAATTATTGCCGCAAATTTATTTAACACGATCTTTACCACGAAAGTGACACACGAACATATAATTTCTTTCAACAAATATTATTTCTACATTATATTCACAAATATCCACCACAGAGTATTTAATAAGTTAGAGACGTCTTTTGTGTTTCTCTAACGACGCTGGACATCAAACTACATAAATTTTTACAATATATGAATGGTTCGTTCGATGATGCGTAAATCTCTGAACTTTATGACTTTTGCAATATACTAATATCCTTCTATCACAGGTCACAAATACCTGATCAAAGGTATCACTATTTTATCATAACTCCGTAGTATACCATATAGAAGTCCACTACGCACGAAGAATGTCCGTGTATCACTATTCCGCAGTTGACTCCAATATACCTATATAACGATTAACAAACCTTGATTAAGAGACACTACAAATATTTACATCATGCCAATCGATCTCATAACTCAAATTGTGCCTCGTCCAATCGGCCAATCATACAAATTGCTTGTGCGTTTATCTGTATTATGACCAGTTAATCTTGATACCGTACGGAGGCGGTACGTCAATTTCAGTAAATTTTCTATTTAGTTTCACATTCTCCCGCGTGTCAAGATTTACTGGCCACACAGTTTATTTCAGGCTTCTCCGCAATAGTTTTCTCTTATTTTTTCGAATGAACACATTATTAGCAACCTTGCATTCTTGATACTTTCAGTATTCGGATACATTAATTAGCACAGGTCACGCGATATCAATGTGAAGAGGAAATACGCAAATAAAATACATCGTTCGAATTGCTATGATTGTATATGATTGACGATTGTTTTATTTTTAGTTTATATTATCTGATTGTTAAATAAAAAGATCCGATATCGCGTAACACTATGATAAAAACAACATCATTCATTCATCATCATTCCGTAAAGTACCTAACATCTTGATGCTGCTGGCATCTAGATGGGCAAAGGCTACATATTTTTATCATTACAATTTATATTCTCCGGTTCGTTACCTACCACGAAAATACCACCAATTGCACTGACGTTTATACCGAAATTTTTTATGGTCTATAACATTGTCACTTTGACGAACGGAAGCCCCTAATGATCAACCAACTCATTCCTAATTTAACCTTAGCATTTAGACAACGTGGCATTTTCCATGACACTGAGGCAGTGCATTTTAATCTCATTTTCGACTTTTTGACAGTTGTTGTCGACTATCGAATGCCACTTTGTCAAAGCCAGTGGCCCTTATCAAATTCGTCATTTGAAACAAAATCAATCAAACAACTCAATTATATCATCGGTCCGTGTCCAGGTCAGGCCAAGTCTTGGCCACCGATCGAAAGCACTTGGTCCAAAATTTATTTTCGCACTAACATTATCTACTTCATTAATAATAATCACATTTATTTACATTTTTCTCATAGACATCGCTCTTGAACATTTTTTTATGAGGACTTAACAATTTTGCGTGTCCGCAAAACTTCAATTCAAATTCATTATGCTATACCCTCAATCAACCAACAATTGACCCACTACTTAGAGGAATCGGTCAAACATATTTGACTACGTGGCTACTTTTAGAAGTGGTTGTCCACCGTCTTGAAACTTGTATAAAGTAGGTTTTGGACTCTGCGCGGGAGACCGGTCACACAGTGGTGACGCGGTCTATTTCCACGTATCGCACAGAGTCCTCGCTTGGTCAGCAAATCACTTCTTTTTCATCGAAGATGGCGGTGTCTGAGGAGAGGCTCTTGAGCCGCTGTTGTAGTGCGGAGCGACGCCGCCGGCAGGAGCGTGCTGCCGCTATCTGCAAGGATAATAAAAAATTGTGAGCCTAAACATTTAGTCATAGTAAAAAGTTAATTCAGCAAATAGGATAACATTAACGGAGCGCATGGGGATTGCAATTATTAGTGTACTTGTTGGTGGCTGGCACATAAATCTGCTCCACACATGCTTGACTCGCAGAAGAAAGCATTGCATCGGCAAAATGTGGATTTGAGTTACGTTTAGGTAATTAATTCAGTCACTAAATTAAAAAGATTGAAAAACGGATACATTTGGACCTGTAACTAGTAATAGTCAATATTTTACAAGACTTACCACAGCAAAAGCCGCGAGTATAGTCAAAGCGAGGAACATGACAGCGTAATGTGCTGGCAGTCGCAGAAGCGCAGAACAGTGCGCTAGACGTTCATCTTCCCCGCGCGGGCAGTGCGGGATTCCGTCGCACCACAGTGCGGCTGCGATGCAGGCGTCTAGAGACGCGCATCTGTACTCGCATTCACCTGACAGCGCGAATACGCCGCCGTGAGAACTTGCATGTCTGGAATAGAGAATACGGTCATCTTAATAATCAGCCTTTTTAATGTTCCCACTGCTGGGACTCAGGCCTCCTCTCTAGGAGAATACAGTAATATTTAGGAAACCAGGAGTACAACTTTGAGCTCTTAACACTTTTTACGATCTAAACTGGACGGACGGAGCTATAGTTTCGCTCGAACGATTGACGTTTTAATGTGACATGGCTTACCATCCCATCTATGGGGACTTATTTCCAGTTCTTTGAAACACAGACCAAGTGAATATATGTCTTGTGTTAAGAACACCATTTTGGTAAATGAATTAATTGTGTTTAGACAAGTGATGAGGTTTTCGACATACAAAAGAGAATAATGTAAGTGCCACAATGTGAAGTAGGCCAGGACACCTAGCAAAGCACGGTGAAGATAGGTGGAGTAAGGCATTGGCGGGTGCCGTCTAAGGATTGGAAGCAGAAAACTTGATCGTTTGGTGACTTGATGGTCAGAAAAAGAAAAAAATAATCAACCTCACCATACAAAATTAAAATCTTGATTGGACAGTTTGTATGGAGAGGCCGATTTTTTTTCGTTCCCTGAAAAAAAATTTTGTGGAAAGTAGTTCAGTTTTGTCTACTGAGCAAGCCCTTATAGTTTTTGGATGGCGGTCCCTTACACCATGTATTACTTAAGCTTTATTTCATCGCAATCGGTAGAGTATTTCAAAAGATATACTACATTTACTAACTGTTACTGGTTATCTAGTATTTCATAAAAATAATTAAAATGATTGACAAATAAAAAACAAGTTAGATATTAAAGCTTACCTTCTAGAAAGTTCCAACCACGTAACATAGTAAGAAGCAGGTTCTACAGCAATAAGTTCTACACTCAACGCCCTCGGCCAGTCCAAGTCAAAGTGATCAGATGCCGAGGGAGATGCAAACACGTGGCGAGATAGGGGATCCACTTCTGTAGACCAGCCATCGGAAAATACTTCTACCATATCTTCTATCTGAAAGTAATAAAAAAGACGTTGAGTACAATAAAACCATAACGGGTAAGGTCAAGAAGCTGACACATAACAGAGTCATCCTCAAAGGAATTGGGGACCTTTCAATCACTCTGTCTTATCACATCAAGAAATAAAAGAAGGAAAATGAACTAATTTAGGCACAAATAATAGGTAGTTAGGTTAATACAAAATCACGGCCTTAACATTGCACCAAATTAGATATAGTTCAGCATGAATGCCAGAAAACTATTGCCTGCGTTGGTTTTCAATTGAAACTGAGATTATAGCGCAATGGGTACAATAACCTCAAACGATTATATTTTTAAAGGGGAAAGTTTGTATGATTGTATGTATGTGTGTTATTCCTTCACGCTTGAACAGCTCAATGGATTAGCATAAAGGTAAACCATATCCTGATATAGCGCACAGGATACTTTTTATCCTGAGGATATGTTCTCTTGGTATAATTTCCAACTTACATGCAGGAAATATCAAGAATGTTGAGATGGATGTGTGGTGTGACGAGCATAGATAAAGTGAGAAATGAATATATTAGATGAAGTTTGAAAGTGGCGCCAGTGACTGAAAAGTTGAAAGGTAATCGGTTGTCTTGGTATGGTCATGCGAAGAGGAGGAATGAAACACATGTTACTAAAAGAATTCTGAGTATACATGTAGATAGATGGAGAGGGAGAGGAAGGCCGAAGAAAAGATGGATGGATTGTGTGGGGAGTGATATGAAAGAAAAGGGAGTTAGTGATAGTTTGACGGATGAGAGGATGGAATGGAAGAAAAAAACGTGTTGCACCGACCCCAAGTAATATGGGATAAAGGCAGAAAGAAGAAGATGCAGGAAATGTTAATTACAGAAGTCAGTTATTATTATAAAGGCGAAATTTTGTACGTATTAGGAATTTAGGAATAACAAATACGTACAATACACATGTTGTATGTATTTATTACTCCATCTCAATAAAACGGCTGAACAGATTTGGGTGAAATTTAGTGCTACGATAGTATATATTCTGGAGTAACACAAAGGCAGAAATAATTTCAGCAGCAGCTACTCTGTAATATGCTGACTTAATTTTCTAAAGGCCAGGGAATGCTTTGTTTTGGTCTGTGAATACGCTACAGTCATGTTTCTCTTTGTCTTTATGGTTTCAATAATCAATAGAGTTTAATTAAACTCCGTAATTATACCGCAAACAGTTGTTAGATTCCCAGCCTTAATTATATATCAGGTAAGGTTTGTTGTCTGTGGTTAGTACTGATTGTTTTACAAAATGCTGTTGTTAAGGGTACGTCTATAGAAGCTATTTATGTACCCAATGGTTGTTTAGAAACAATTACCTTGCACGATGAAGTTACCTTTTATACGTATAATAAGCTAGTTTTGTTCTTAAGCGTATTTGTTAAGGTAATACTGCAAACAAAAGCCCATATTGAATGTGTCCTTATCAAGAAAGCATATTAAAAGACTAAAGACTACGTTGAAGACACGCTAGTTTGAAAATAACTGTTTCGAACTGCAGATGTTGTTTCCCTGGTAGCTCATAAACTGCATTATCAATTATCATGTAAATATATATTAACTGTTCCGTTTCTGTATTAATTTAATTTTATAAAATTAAATTAATACAGATTTATATATTTTTCCATTTTTGTTCATGATATCTAGACACGCAGCATCGCGGCAGACGTGGGAGAAACTGCGGGGGACAAAGTCAAGGCATAATAAAATTTTGTTTACCTGTTCTACTGGAGGTTCTGGACAAATATATGTTGGTATAAGTCCTCCAGTGTACACTGCTATTCTGTTCGGCGTCCTACACAAATATCTCAAGTCTGGCGCTACAGTAATATTATTGAGAAGGGTGAAGTTATCTAGTTCTGGTTCTCTGATGATGCTGCCCCGGATCTGAAGGTAAAGGTACCGGCCGGGAGAGGGGTCGATCAGCCATGGACGGCGTTCGCAGCGTTCCTGGAAAAAAGAAACAGGACAATGAAATTGGGAAAGGAACGGGATACGCTTATGAGAAACTTTATTTACTTAGTAACTTGGTAAGTACCTAATTATCATGTAACAATACATTTTGTAAAGCCTTTTTACAGTTAAACACCTTGCAATTCCTCTTCAATCCAATTCTTCTTTCCTTTCTAGGAACAAATGTACTATCTCTCAAATAATAACGAATATACATCACAATGTTAAATTATAGTCAAAATTGGTTCATTATTCAAATAATAGTCAAAATTCATCATTTACTCTAAAAAGTCATACCTTAGCATTAGCATCATTTCTTTTAAGAAAGGTTTAAGCATTTAATTGATTTCAAGTAATTATCACTATATTATTTTTAAGAGTATATTGTGTAATCGATGACTCAGTGTATCAAAGAGCATATATGGTAAATAAATAAATATGATCTATGTGAGTATTCCGTGTTAATCTGGGACTTATTGTCAATAGAGTCATCCACTGTCATAAATGTGTATAATTTTTACCAAAACTTTTTTGACTTACCGATTCAGACATTGGATTCGCAGATGCAAGCCTCATTTCGCCACTAGCGCCATACACCCGGTGCGACGTCTCGCAGCCAGACTCCAGTCGTACAAACTCCACTGAAGCTTCGAAGCCGAAAGATCGAAAGTCGTCTGCAGCCGACATGTTCACCACGTCGAATCTTAGTTCAGCAACCGTGGCGAGGGATGTGAATTCGTAGTCGCCGACGTCACTGAAAATAATTTTGTATTTTGTTACAATTAAATCTTAAGTGGCAATGAGCAGGGCACATTGCACGCAGAACAGATGGTCGATGGGGACGAAAGGTTCTGGAGTGGTGACCACGAACCGGAAGATGCAGCGTTGGCCTCCAACAAGGTGGACCGATGACCTGGTCAGGGTCGCGGGAATGCGATGGATGACGCACAGGACCGGTCGTTGTGGCGACGCTTGGGGGAGGCCTATGTCCGGCAGTGGACGTCTTTCGGCTAATATGATGATGATGATAATGATGAAAATCGTAAGAGAGATTTTTTAGATTCTAAAACGGAGTAAGAGGGCATGTCAGAATTTACTGACTAAAATCCGCTCCTATGTTCCTTTGCCTTGCGTTCTAGGACCCCGGGTTTCCCTTCCGAAAAGAAACCCATGGCTCCAGTAGGCTTCGGCCATACTGGGCCTCTTTTGGTTTTGCCGACCTTCACCGGTCTGTTTAATGGATGAAACGTATTTTATGACAAATTTAGTACATTCAATAATATAACGCAGGTGGATGAATAAGAAATTCTTGGCCAAACTTTTTTTTGGAAAATGCACCGGTGTGTTTACCGAATTTTAATAGGTACTAATCGAAAGTGCCTTTCAAACATAAAAACGTTGGGTTGCCTATTTGTTTCCTGGCATAACTTTGGGTTGCCAGGCATAAAGTGGTATATCCATACTACTAGTAGTAGTACCCATTTGTGTAATTAATAAATTTTATATCAAAATAAACTCTGTTTCATTACGAATACGATACTATAGGGTTGTCTGCAAAAAATCTGGCATGAATAAAGGTTGTGCATTTTTCAAAAAAAAAAGTCAGTTTTCAATTTTTAATTAATAATAGTTTGTTCAGGAATTTCTTAGGCAACCCACCCGCGTTACATTATTATTTAATATACTAAATTTGTCATAAAATACGTTTCATCCATTAAACAGACCGTTGAAGGTCGTTCCTTATCGTATCTTCTACTATATCTCTGAGGCTCACGCTTCCAATAATTTAAGTAAAATAATTCATTTATAATTTTTTTTTTTTGTTTATAACATTTAAAATAAATCAATCTTTTTCAAACTCTCACAAAATATACTATACGTTTATTCTAGTACTTTATAACAAAACGGGTTCAATTACAGCTTGCATAAAACTAAAGTACCTACCTGCACAAACAATCCCTAGGAATTCTTGAACCACCGTCTTTCCAAGGTTTGTCAAAGATCCTGACAGCAGCAGTAATATCACCAGCACAGCGGTACCACGGCGAGTGAGCTGAGTGAACGGATCGGCACAGCCGACCTCCGCTACGGATGCCCCATACTCTGACCCTGACGACTTCACCAGGGTTTGCTTCGAAGCGGTAGGTACAACTGGAAATGATAGAGATAAGAAAAAAAAATTGTTAGGTTAAATTTAGGGGATGTCTGATTATAATCTTGACACTGTCCATCGTAGCTCAAGTGGAGATTGGCCCAAGTTAAGATGTTTTTTTTTTTTTTATTAATGATAGGATTGCGTTTGACCACTATCTCACCTGATGGTAAGCGATGATGTGGTCGACGATGAAGCACGCTTGCCTAGAAGAAACCTATTCACTCTCGACTTAAAGACTCCTAAGTTGTAGCTATCAGGAAACACAGATTCCGGCAGAGAATTCCACTCCTTGGCTGTACGCACAATAAATGTGTTCGCAAAACGTTTTGTGCGTATGGGTGGGATGTCTACCATGTACCGGTGGCGCAACGCTGTACGTCGTGTGGTCCGATGATGGAACGGACTTGGCGGAATTAGATTGTGCAATTCCAGTGCACACTCCCAGAAATGTAAACGATAGAAAACCGACAGACTAGCAACTCGGCGGCGATGCTCAAGGCTTTGGAGCTTCGACTCTACAAGTGCATCATTGCCGATAATTCTCTTGGCTCGCCTCTCAATCGACTCCAGCGCATCAAGCTGGTATTTGGCAGATACATCCCAAAGATGAGAACAGTACTCCATACACGATCGAACTTGGGCTTGATAAAGATTGAGCAGCTGTTCCGGCGTGAAATACCGTCTCACCTTTGCTAAGATCCCTAATTTTTTGGCAGCCAGTTGAGCCTTTGCATCGATGTATGAGCCGAAATTGAGAGTAGATGATAACGTAACTCCAAGAAGCTCAAGGTGGTCGGTTATCGGCACGGTTACACCCCGGAAAGTTGGAACCGGGTGGAATTGGCTGCGTTTGGCGGAAAAAAAGACACGCCTGGGTTTTAGATGCATTGAACTTGACCAGATTGGCGTCGCCCCAATCGGAGACCGCCTTCAAGGACGAGTTCAAGCGTTCAACCATAGCCTCTCGGGATGACTGGATCTGTGTCCCGCTAGCTCGTGCGTCAGATACATATCTCTCAGCAACAGTGCTGTCGTCTGCATACCCAAAGATACCGGGTTTAAGTAGATCGTTTATGTGCAGCAAAAACAGCGTAGCCGAGAGCACTGACCCCTGAAGGACCCCGGCATTAATATCCATTTGACCGGACGAGCAGCCATCAATAACCACTCGGATGGATCGATCCCGCAAGAAGTCAGCGATCCAATCACACAGACCAGCGGGCAAACCGAAGGAAGGAAGCTTAGCAATAAGGCTTTCGTGCCAGACCCTATCGAAAGCCTTCGAGATATCAAGGGAGACGGCAAGCGCTTCCCCATGTTTCTCGATGGCCTCACTCCAGATATGAGTGGCATACGCTAGAAGATCCCCAGTAGACCGGTTTTGGCGAAAACCGTATTGCCGGTCACTGAGGATGTCGTTAGTTTCTAGGTATGCCAGAAGCTTCCTGTTAAGCACCCGTTCCATACTCTTACAGAGGATGGATGTAACAGAGATGGGTCGGTAGTTTGCCGGGTCAGCTCGACTGCCCTTCTTAGGCACATCGATGTGATGACATGAGATGTAATACCAACTTTTTTTTGGGTGGCAAATCATTCATTGATTTTTCCCACTAAAACCCACTTATGTTTCTTCTTTGCCTTCCGCTCCAGGACCCCAGGTTTTCCTTTCGGAAGCCAATCCATGGCCGCTGTAGGCTTCGGCCTTACTGGGCCCGTAAGGTTTGCTGACATCTCTTTAAGGCGCGCGTAGAATACTATACGCCGTCGATGATTTGGGCTCGGTACGGACGGTTATTGAACCATTTCCCGTCTCCTTCAAGCCCACGCTTCAGGCTAAGATACATACTTTGTGATCAATTATTGGTAATACATTATAGCCAGTTCAAGGTAAGTACTCCTGCTTATAAGCTATACCACTCAATAAACGAAAATCTCAAAATATTTCGCCAAGTTTTCTCTAAATAGAAACATTAAAACTGCATCTACACAATCAAGTTGAGCTTACCTAATATTTCGATTTCCACCTCTCCCATATAAAAACACATCTCTAGGCGAAGAAAACGTTATTGGAGGATCTGGAGGTGCTTCTGGGAAAGACCTGGAGGCGAAACGTCTGGAACAAGATCCTCGACCCCACGGCTCACCATCCTGGTGCAGGTCCACAAATTCGTAGAGAGCCTTGAAGTATACTGGTCTGAAAAAAAGAAAAAGAAAATTATGAAAAGTGTTAACATGTTTAACCGAAAACAAAATATACAGCCATCCCTCCACCATTTTAATGTTCCCACTGCTGGAACTCAGGCCTCCCCTCTAGGAGAGGGAATGGGCTGTAATCCACCACGCGGACCTAAAGTGGGTTGGTGAATGTCACATGTCTTCGAATTTTTGGTTGACATGCCGGTTTCCTCACAAACAAAAAATAAACAGCTAAAAACACTCTATGGGGTGTGGAGTATTACGAGGCCTCCACTGTCCGTCTCTCCATCCATCTGTCTGTCTTTCCGTATATCTGATACCGGGCTGTGTCTCGTAAACCGTAAAAGGTACAGAGTTGAAAGTATTACAGTATATGTATTTCTATTGCTATACCAAAACAAATAAGTAAAGTAAATAAGTAAGATTTAAGTAAAAAATTAAACGGGGTTTCCATATCAGATAAGTTATTTCTTCAGAATTTTAGGCTTGATTTTTTATGACAACCCTTCGTATTCGAGTCCGACTCGCACACAGCAAGTTTTTATTTTTGAAAATGTGAATTAGCATTACTATAAAACCTTTGAAGAATGATAGTTTTTTATCTAGGCACAATGTACATGAGGATATCCTCATTCGATTTAAAACTATACAATTCTACGGCAGTAATCGAATATTTATACGAACGAACCACTTCCGAAACATATGCAATAAATATATACTCGTACCTATATCCTCCAAACTTACTTCAGTGCGGTCCCTTGCGTCAATTTCAGTTCCAAAGTTAAAGAATCTCCTTTTGAAAGGAAGCTTTCGGTTTTTGCGCAAGCCCTGGACCTTCGTAAGAGAGCATGTTCACAGGTTCTTGGAGCTCTTTCTCTGCAGAATCTGGCAACTAATGTGGCGTTTGTTGGAGGGCGACCCACAATCACTGATTGAGGAGAGGTGGCCCGAGACATTTGAACTGATCTTTCTTTGTCACTGAAAAACGTAAAAATTACGCGATAAGTTGCAAAATTGTATTGAGTTAATCTAAGTATTGAGTTAAAGAATGTTAGTATCTAATTTATGGGTGCAAACATAAAAATACAGGTTTTTCGGTTCCGATATATTGGTACGGGTTGGTACAAATGGGTACCAGTCAAGCCACATATAGAAACAGGTTAATCTGTGTGTGTAAAACATTACACAGGCCAATGCTTAAACCCTTATGACTCTGTCCAGGCAGCCAGTACCGACAAGTATAAACCTATTTCTTTATAAATGAGCGCATACGAACACACGCGAGAATTATACCTGAACCAATCGGTACCGATCCGCACAGATTTGCCTGCACCGGTAACCTGTTTCTCGATGTTTGGACCCTATGAGAGTAAAGGAACAGAGTGAGCACCTGTATTTTTGTCACACAATATACAGCACGGGAGGGACAGGTCTCCGAAAACTTTAAGGGCTTGCTCAGTAGACGAAACTGAACAACCTTCAAAAAATCGGCCTCTCCATCCATACAATCAAGTTTAAAATAACTTGATTGGACAGTTTGGGAGAGGCCGATTTATTTTTCGTTTCCCGAAAGAAAATCTAGTGAGAGGTTGTTCAGCTTCATCTTCTGAGCAAGCCTTTAAAGTGCGCGGACTGTCCCTTTCATCCTGTAATACCTTTTGCGTACTTGGCTAATCTCTGTTGAGATGACAGCGGTGCCAGTATGTGCTCAGGCACAAAACGCGGTCCCTGGAGGGGCGTATTTTTCTATATCTAGTACTTTCAATTTGTATTGTACTTTCTTTAGACGCGTAGTTATAGAAGCTCGCATCCAGCGTTTAAAAGACTAGTTGCGATACTGACCGTGTTCGAAATTCGGTCAGGACAATTATCATTGTTATTGAGTGAAAGCATCTCATTTACTGTTTCCATTAAAATGATCTCCATCATTTTCAATCGTACAAGTTAAATCCATATATACAGTTTTTTCATAACGATGTATAAAATACTTGATTTATTTACATCATAAAATCAACCGACAGGCGCGAACGTAAAAATGACTCACCAAAATATATCGCTGCAACCGGGCGATATTCTCATCGGACCGTCCCATATATTCAAATGGCTTCCACAGTACTCATCCTCGGGCAAGTTAGGATTCAGAGCGTTTGTCACATAAAATTTCAATACTGAAAACCACACTCTGAAGCGTGGAGCTGAAAACGACGGCCTCCTGTAAATTATGTTCCGCCCCGAAGGCCCTGAGGTGTCTATCCCTTGCATGTGATATAGGCATGTGGTATTCGGAGGTAAAGAATGTTGCGGGTGTTCCAAAATGCCCCGACCAGTCCCTCTTATCCAAAACTCGCATGCCCTTTTGTTCTTTGCGTATGTCGGTGACTGCTGATCCACGAATCTGACCTAAAATTGATTAATTATGTGATAACCGCGACAAACATCCCTAAGATCCTTTATCTTAACTAATTAATTAATAACAGAAGATTAATTATATTGATGCCTTAATTTGCGTTCACAAAGTCGTTTATTAACGACTAGCTTTTGCCCGCGGCTTTGCCCGTGTACATAAAACATAGCTTATGTCACTCAAAAATAAAGCAGCTTTCTATCGGTGAAAAAATTTTACCAATCGGACCAGTACTTCCAGAGATTACCTACAAACAAAAAAAAAACAAACTTTACTTCTTTATAATATTAGGTAAAGCATAGATTATAGTTTAAAATGATGCATAAACAAGAAATAAAAAATGTTCTGAATTACCTATTTTGATCAGAACAAAATTATAATTGAAGCCTGTGGTTTACCCTCGTTCGTATAAAAGGACCAAAAAAAGTAATGAAAAAAAAAAGAGTTATATTGAAAAGTGAAAGATGGGGGTCGTCCTAATTTCATAAGTTAAAACAATGTGGGTTGGTGTTGAGTTCGCTCGCTTTATTATTGTGACCGTCCATGCGAGCCTACGTTACTAATTACACTTTGGCAGGGGCCCAAGCGAAGCCTCTAGGGCACTACTTGATTTATTATTGTTCAGTGAGAACGAAACACTTTAAATAACACTCCATGATGATATATTACTCCATTAACCTAATTTGGGATCATATAGGAAACCGATTAGATTTAGATATAAATGCCTTTATTGCCGCTTAGCATAGCATATTCGGTCTTAATATACCCACTATTGGGACTCAGGCCTCTTCTCTAGTAGTCGTAATCCACCACGCGGGCCCAGTGTGGGTTGATGGATGTCACATGTCTTCGAATTTTTGGAAACATGCCGGTTTCCTCACGATGTTTTCCTTCACCGTTTTCAGAGCAGTGGTGATGAAATAAATTACACAAAGTAATGCGCCTGGCTGGGTTTGAACCCGCGAGCTGCAACTCGTAATTCGGGGCCAGTGCCACTCGGCCACCACTGCTCTTCAAATTGCCAAATTCATGTCACATATAAATAATCTGTATGAAAAACAAACTACTCTTTTTCGTTTTTATGGAATAAAAAAGTTGAATTTTAATCGCCCATTAGTCAGTAATTGAGTAGGAAATGGATTTTCACACTCAGCCAATATAAAAGGTGAGTTAGTCAAATCTTATTAAGAGGCGGCACAACCTATTAACGCAGCTAATTTAAAAATAAATCAAAACCGGTAAAAATAGTTTAAGGAGAATTAAAAAAATAATTACCTGATTTAGCTAAACAGCAACATTTCAAATGATGACAATACTTTTTTTTTGCTCTTTTTAATAAATTACATTTTTGGAGATGTAAGTTCGATTCCCACTCAAAACGAATGTTTGTATGATGAATACGATCATTTGTGTCTGGGTGTAATTTATCTATAATATTATGACTTTTTTAGAAATATATAAATATGTTTATCAGTTATCTAGTAGGTACTCATAACACAAGCTCTGCTTAGTTTGGGGCTAGATGGCGTTGTGTGATAGTTGTGGAATATTATCATTATTTACGAGTTATATTTTTTTCCAATGGCGGCTCTAGTGGGCTGTGAGCCGCCTCTTAACGATAATTTTAGATCAAAACAAAAACCAATCATGAAAGCATAGAACAGTAGTTTCCAATTTTTATAATCTGTGACACAGAAGCGCTTATCATGAAAAAGTTCCGACCATTTTCCTGTAATTCCAATTTGGCCGGTGTCCAAATATGAACTTGATTTTTTTTGGGAAACTCATATTAAAAGTGGAAAATGGAGCCATTACTGAGAAGGGTGAATATATTCCTTTGAGTTTCAAAATTAGGAACAAAATGAGAAAAATGTTTAACTTGGTAATTTGGTTTTACGTATTATAAACATGGCGGATTGGGCAGCTTTCATTTAAATAAATTGTTTCGGTAATTACGGTCGAAAATTTTTCCTGATTTAAAATTATATCTGTTTAGATAAAAGGAGAAACTTATTGAGTGACATATCAATACACAGCCAAAACTGCTAAAACTGATAATAGCTTTGTATCTACGAGTGTGTGTTCCAAATAAATAGTTTTCTTTCTTTCTTTTCTTTTCTTTCTTTGATGCTATGACGTAGGCGAGCACTAACAGAAGCCTTTCTAAAATCCATTCTCTACGGGGATAAAACAAATATACCACGAAGATGGCGGGACGACCTGGATGGCTTCCATAAGAATTGGAAGGGGAAAACAAGGAACTGACTTTTGACTGGCCTGTTGGTCTAGTGGTTAGTGGCCCTGACTGCTATGCCAGAGGTCGTGGGTTCGATTCCCACTCAGGACAAATGTTTATGTCATGAGCATGATCATTTGTTCTGTGCCTGGGTGTAATTTATCTATAAATATGTACATATGTATTTAGAAATATATAAGTACGTTTATCAGTTGTCTAGTACTCATAACACAAACTTTGCTTAGCTTGAGACCAGACGGCGTCGTGTGATAGTTGTGGAAAAAAAGGAACCGTGATCATAAGAAAAAATGGAAGGAGGCATTTGCCCAGCAGTGGGACAATATAGGCTAGCTATAATAATAAGGAAATAAAACAGGGGTCCAAAGTTTGTATTAAAAAACCTACTTTCACGTAAGCAAAGCCACTGGCAAAAGCTTGTATTATCTATGATATCGGAATTATCTAATTGTTATTATAAACAAAAGAGACGAAAATATATACATAGATAGTATTGAATTTTAACGCGAGCGATTACTTTCAAGTTTCAGGAGTATTTTCGTCATAACTTTATGTTAATGACTCACGCCAAGTGTTTAAGTTTGATTCCAAAACTTTTTTCATCTCTTGGCACGATATAGAGATGCATAAATTCTGTGTTTTCTGCTTAATATTTTATGTGATTTAAAATATTTTGGTATCTACCTACTATAAAAATCAAAAACGGAAGGAAAGTCAATCATACCTCGACTTCCAGTTGGAATCCATGTAGAGATTGAGAAGTAACTGGTTGCAAAAACGTTCCGAAAGGTGACGTCGTGAATTCCACTAATAGTTCAGGACCACTGGATATAGCCTCAGGAACAGACACGCCTCCTCCACAAAACCTCAGAATGACAGGATCCCTTGTTGTGTAGCCATCATAAACAGTCACATAGTCTTGAACTTCGTCACATTGTTGCCAGAATTTCAGTTCGCGGCCATTATTTCCCCTTTCTTGCTGCGCCGCTGCGTACATTGCTTTCTGACTTCTAATTGAAACTAGTTGGCCGTTTGGTTGCTTGACAACTATTAAGGCGTGTTTTCCTTGAGGCACTTCGTGTTGTCTCACAGCGTAGTAGCATGTCAGGTTTCTGGGGTACACGCCAGGAAAATTAGGCGACTGTAACCTACAGTTTTTACGATCGCAGTCGCTGAATATCCGCGAGCAATATGTTCCGGATATCAAATCCCCGAGGTAATACTCCGGAGTTTTTGTCGCCTTTGCTACACTCGTATCCTCACCGCGTGATATGTTTACGGGATAAGGCATCGGTCTCAGTTTGAAAAAAGGTCGTTCTGCAATGAGATATTGTTATTGAATTGAGACATTGATCTTCGTATTTTATATATGTATGGCATGAGGGAAGGTGGTGAGGTCAGGTTCTCAAATTTAACTTAGATAAGATAAGACAAAGAAGAATTTTTAATTTTGCGAATATCGATAGGTGGTGTGGTATCATAGCATGGTGATACAAACTATTAAATAAAGAGAACAGCCATATTTTGAAAATAAAAGGGTATGCAACAATCTGTACTTTGTCTGTACTTTTTAACTCTGGAGTTTACCCCACATAATTATACAGGTATAAACGTTTTTTACAATTAATTCCAAAGAAACTATTTAATGACTATTCAATTCAATAAATTTAGTACACCATTCAAATAATTAAATGTCTTGACTATTCTATTCATTAAATAAATAATTTAAGTTTGATTACAGTTAAGTTTGTCAATACCTTCCATTTCATACATTCAGTAAGCCATTAGCAAGTTATCTTAATAACTACATGTGCGGATCTTTCATTCGCATTAAGATTTGAACAAACCTTTTTACTGTCCATTCAAACGATTTTGACTCCTATTCCTTAGATATACGGATGGCATAAAAAGCAAAAATTGGTTATAATACCAATTTCTTTACTGCAGCCGCCATTTGTCATGCCACCAACGCAATAAAAGTCAAAATCGGTTGAACAGACAGAAAAAAAAGGTTTGTTTAAATGTCTAATCTCGATGGAATGGAGTATAGATAAGTATCATGACAGAATTATCAATTTAATGTTCATTCCATCACAATTTCGTTATGGGTCTGCAGCTATCAAACCGATCAAAAATGTGTATCAGGCACTTTTGTTGTTGCTTGTAATAAACGGTTCCCACCAACGACATTAGAGCTATTAGACGCCTCATGCTTGAACAAACACCAAAATAATGAGGATCAGACATGATTTTTGGAGTAGAAAGATTTAAAGCATAAAAAAAACAGTAAATACTGTGGAGAAATTATTTAAATCGGACCAAAAATGAAGAAGACACAGCAATTTTAGTGCATTAGATTCAGAAACACGCCCGAGAATAAAGCGGCTCGCTGTGACGTCATCTGTCATGATCGGTCTCCACCAACGATTTTATACAATTATTCTTCGGACAGATTCTTGGCCTCCACCGGCGAATGAATACGATCATGACAGATCACCTCATCGTAAACAGTCCAGCGAGAGAGCGCGTTTCTAAGTAGCCGTTCAGAATTTGACTGGTCTACACTGTTCTTACATAATATCTATCAATATTGTAAAAACAATCACTTTTTTAAAAGAGTAACCATGGAGTTTCTTGCCGATTCTTCTCCATAGGAAACGACCAATTTGGAACCGTGCACTAGCTTCTGACGTTTTATAAGTGCCCATGTTCAATTTTTGGTTGATTGATTGAGAAAAACTAATAAATCCACATTTTTTTTACGGATTTTAATAAAAATTTAATGCTCAGTAAATTATTACACATACGATGTACTTCGGATTTGCTCATTCTGTCAACAAGCCGAGGTATGTGGGAGCGGGTATTGCGTTCTGATTGGTACGGAGGAGCGGGGTACTGCTTTCTGATTGGTACGGAGGAGCGGGGTACTGCTTTCTGATTGGTACGGAGGAGCGGGGTACTGCTTTCTGATTGGTACGGAGGAGCGGGGTACTGCTTTCTGATTGGTACGGAGGAGCGGGGTACTGCTTTCTGATTGGTACGGAGGAGCGGGGTACTGCTTTCTGATTGGTACGGAGGAGCGGGGTACTGCTTTCTGATTGGTACGGAGGAGCGGGGTACTGCTTTCTGATTGGTACGGAGGAGCGGGGTACTGCTTTCTGATTGGTACGGAGGAGCGGGGTACTACGTTTTGATTGGTCTGAACCACGGATATCTATGGTCTGAACTATTTGAAAAATATTCTGTGGCGACCTACATCAGATCTACACCACTAATTTTTAATTAGTATCTACAAATACTTAAATAATAACAAGGGCTTTTCCAATATTAGAAAAGCCCTTGTTATTATTTAAGTAAAGTCTCAATAAATAATATTCATAAACATTAAAGTTATTAGCGTTTGTGTTTATCCCAAAATGTCTCTCAATTTATGGAAATATGGTGCAGGCTTCATTATGAATGAATAAATGACGATTAAAATGGAAAAACACTGCCCGCAGCATTTTCTACTAGCAATTGTTATGTATGATTGAATCTATGATGAATTTACCTTTTCGTGTTCAATTTTAAGATTTCAGTTTTTTCTACTTTTGAAAAAAAAATTATAATCAGTCTGGGTACAGATACAGCCTCATTTTTTTGTGTACTAATTAAAAAGTAGGGGTGTATAAGTCATATGTTGACAGACATGCGTCGCCTGTTATAAGACGTATAGTGGCTGTAAGGTCGTTGGTTCTAACCGAATGCTTACGCACAACAATACTAAAAACATCTATAGCAATATACAAAGCTGGCCATTTATCAGAATCAAAATGATTTACGCACCCGAAGGAGGGGTCCCTCCATATCGCACTGTGGCATATTCCCTTCTCAAAACCTTGTAAGCCATTCTGAAGTCGAAATTATAGTTGTTCTGGTCTTTCGATAGATGTAGCAGCCTGATGATAAGGGTGATGGATTTGGTTTCACTGTAGTATATTGAGGGGCCCCAGGAGGTTCCACACCAGGAGCCTCCGACCTGTGGTCTGCTTGCTTCTTGGATCTGCATGTAGCCGTCTGGACAGCCGTCTTCTGTGAAGGATGTGAAGCGGCCGAGGGTGAAGCTGTCGAAGAGGACCTGTAAAGAAGAAATGATAGTCTTTAATTTGTAGTTGTTATTGATATACACTAAACCTCACCATGACGTGTTAAAATGTCAGTCGAGAAAGAAGAAAGAAGGACGGAGAAAGAAGGACAGAACGAGAAAGAAGGACGGAGCTATACACCCTATACAGGGTTATTTGTAAAACACTAATAACCTTGCAGGACTGTATTACTAACGTCATAAACAACAACTTTTGTTCTATGACTTTTAACAAAACAATTAATTTACCTTCAAGATTTTATTGTTCTATCTAACACATTTCAACTTTGTATTTTGCTATACCTACGTAGGTCTGTACGACGCGACGCAAGCGCATAAAGCACCCCGCCACCTCCCCTTCGCTATTGTACTATCGCTTGCTTCGCATTAACTTCGTAATATCTAGAACATTCAATTTAAATATTTTATTTTTGTATGAAAATCTGATCAACTAAAATATGATACATTTTTAAAAGTCATAGAACAAAAGTTGTAGTTTATGATGTTACTAACACAGTCCTGTAACGTTGCCAGTGTTATACAATAAACCCTGTATAGATTTATATTCCTTTAACAGTTCAGTCTTAAAATGTACCGCGTTACGAGCTCATGGATATCACAAGAGGACCATGTTATTACGTCATCTTCACACATAGCGAGCTGCGGAATTCGAAAGAGTCCCTGCGACCCTGGAACGCAAAAGGGCAACTGAAGGGACACGGGTAAGTTTAACTAAAGTAAAAACTGACATTTCCTCTCGCCTTATCTAGAGTGAGAGAAAATAATTGGTGGTAACCCCCACCCCGCAAACACCAGCCTATACCCCAAAAAATGCATCATAAATAGGTAACAGGTTTTACAAGTAAGGTAATAAAGTATACTCGAGACTTTTGATATGACACAAAGTCTAACTCTCTAGTCAACTGTATATAGTGTGACTGGCAATTAGTGTACGGTACTTAAACACGTGATTGTGCTCATGATAACAATCAATTTTAATTATGGGAGCAAAGCCGAAATCGCGAAAAAAATATCGGCTATTCAGTACATTTGGCAAACATAAATGTACTGAACAGCTGATTTTTTTCGCGATTTCAGGTTTGTTCCCATAGTAAAAGTTGTTGGTTATCATGAGCACAATCACGTGTTTAAGTATCGTACACTAATTACCAGTCACCTATATATCTTAGTTTTTGAACTATTAACGACGACTTCATCTCCTCGAAAGTAGAAAATTATCCCAACACAACATACTCCTGATATAAAAAGTAGGTAGATACTCTTTGTTCTATTCGAGGACATGGCCTGCCCGTATGCCAAATTTTATCAGAACTTGTTCAACCGTTTGAGCGTCAAGAATTACCAGACATACAAACTACACACACACATATATAAATATTTTTTCGTCTTTACAATAATAATTGTTATGCTAACTGCTGCCAGCAGTTTCACCAGCATGATAGTTAAAAATTATCTGAAATGAACCTACGCAGGGGATAAAAAATGCCCTGTGTACTATTCCAGAACATGGTCTACCCAATACAAACAGGAACTACACACAATACAAAACACTGGAACAGCTAAACGGAATTCTAAACATTGAAATCCGTTTAGCTGTTCCAGCGTTAAGAATTAACAAACACACACACACATACGCAAATTTTCGCGATTGTATTGCTTATTGTATGCAAAAATTAATATTATATTGGTTGTATAAAGGTAGTATAAAGGTTGACTGTTAGGAAATGCCCGGTTGAATTAAGTCCGCCAATGTGCTATTAGTGTACTTTGACTGGCCTGTTGGTCTAGTGGTTAGTGGCCCTGACTGCTATGCCACAGGTTGTGGGTTTGATTCCCACCCAGGAAAAATGTTTATGTGATGAGCATAATCATTTGTTCTGTGTCTGGGTGTAATTTATCTATAATATGTATGTATTTAGAAACATATAAGTTTGTTTATCAGTTATCTAGTACCCATAACACAAGCTCTGCTTAGCTTGGGACTAGACGGCGTTTTGTGCTAGTTGTGGAATATTATATTATATTATTATTAGTGTATGTACCTACAATGAAGTTTATAGAATAAACAAATAATTAAGCAGAACAAACAGTTTCCCAAATACATTTAGAACTTAGTTTCCGCCGTTATTAGAACAAGGACAGTAGCCGATGGCCACTCAGCGAGTGTTCAATTACATCACAGGCCCCTTTATATGGGCCAATTAAAATTAAAGAGCGTTTCGGGAACTCCAATACTGCTTTTAATAGTTGAGTTAAATGGCAAGTAATGGCTCCTATTAGGTATTATTGTATTTCCAAAGTTGGGGAAGTTCTAAGTTTAGTACAGCGCTTGATAAGTTTGGAGTTTATTAAGAATTCAAGAGCTTATAGCAATTATTCCTTCAGTCATAGTGATTTTGATACTACGTACTTATGGATTGGGTATTTTATTTATTTAATATTTGTGCGACACAAATAATAAAAAATACATGTGGCACTCGGGGACTGCCGCGGTAAAGCTATTGCGTAGCATTTTTATCAACTTTTGCAATTGTAATTATTTATTTATTTTATTTATGCAGTACTTTTTTTCCTTTGTTTTTTTTTTTCTTTGATATTAATTGAAGTTACACTTTCACATATTGAATTGAATTTTGATTGATTGTTCACTCATTTGTTTTCTTATCGGACACCACGCTCAAAAAACAAATGAGTGGGGGATGTTAGGTTATTTTCGTTACGGAATTTCTGGATTCGGTCTCCACGCTCAAGGCCCGCGATAGAAGCTATACAATAGCTTAAAAAGGTGGACTTAATTCCATAGGCATTGTGTAACCGTACCAGTCTAGGCTGGTGTAGCGTAGTGGAGAGACAATATGGTAGATCTATCAATAAAAACTGGGCAAGTGTGAGTCGGACTCGAGCACTAAGGGTTCTGTACAAACTCAGATTTATTCCTATATTTGTGCTATAAGACCTTGCTATGTGCCTTTTACGATTCTGGGTCAACGGGAAGTACCCAATGAATTTTGATTCCCTTGAGTGTGTCAAAATATACGTTTTTTGCGACATAAACGGCAGTATCTTTTTTTTCTGTTTACTCAGAGTTTGATTTTTTCACAGCTTTAATAGATTGCAGACCTGAGTATATGGTTTTAATTTCAACTCGATACCTTCACGCAGTCCACGCGTTCCCGAGATAAAGGGTCTTAACAGACAACAAAGCAATCTTACTCGTGTAAGGGTTCCGTTTTTTCCCTTTGAGGTACGGAACCCTAAAATGGAATGACTGCTTAGAAAACAAGGTTACTATGAATACAAAGGGACGGAGATTTCTGTTATAATGCGGATGTAACGGTCAAATGATCGAGTCAGCCTCTTCGGCAAACTGTGATCCATCATATCTTCCTCGCTGAGTTAGTCAATACCTACTACATTATAATAAAATTCTCAGCATAGTCAGCACAACTTAATCGAATTTGAGCCTATTTTAATCCATATTTTTTTATATTAAAAATGTGAAAGTAATTCTGTCTGTCTGTCTATCTGTTACGTTTGCAGGGATAAACTGCTGAACTGATTTTGATGAAAATTGGTATGGAGTATGCTTGGATCCTAAAGAAGGACACAGGTTACTTCTTATCTTTCACTTCGTGTTCTTTATATCTATTGTCCAATAATGTAGCACTACAGAAAATAAATTTGAGGTCCAAATTTATGCCAATTTTACTTCGCAACTAATAGGACTGAATCAATTTGCGAATAATTAAGAGGACCACTGAACTTCACTACGAAAAGTCCCGCCAAAATACTAAAAATGGTTACACATTACAAGTGAATATAGTAGTAGTAGTGAAGTTAGACGATTTTATCACAAAATAGATCGGTACAGAAGTCAATCTTATGTATGTACTTCACTTTTATACCTACGCTAAGGAGAACGCACGCACGTCAGCGCGTTGCGCCAAACTGTATGAGCGCGACCGGGCGATTGATCCGAGGTATCGTGTACGTGAGCTGTGTCTATGTGTGCGTTGCTCGAGCGCGCTTTGTATGTAGATTGTCTTCTGTACCTATCTATTTTGTGATTTTAATTTCAACGCAGGCGTAGGCTTGCAGACGACAAGCAATGGGTAGCTCGATAGCTTGTCGTCAACCAGGTTATTTAACCGTTTGGACCGAGTATTACCTAGTCGTCGACGACGCGTATTGTTCCTCGCACGCCTTATAGAGATGGTTGCAAAACTGTAAGGACCCAGCAGGGCCGAAGCCTACTGAGGCCAGAAGGCCACTCCTCCTGGCCGCCTGGCCTCCGTCTGGTCACCGATTTTTGCGAAACAGTAATTGGTCACAGTAGGCGCGGGCTTGCGGACAGTGAGCAATGGGTACCTCGCTGTCCGACCATCCGGTAACTGTCCAGACCACGCCCAAGTCGTAGATAGAATAGAAGCAATACCGACGACATACTCATTTATATCTCATTTATGATAAGTGTACGAATTTCACAAAATACGTTTCCACGAAACGGTGTTGAGTACTTTGCCAGCGAAAAGCCGAGATTGGAAAAGTAATGGAATTGCATTTCGCACGGGTTTCATTTCCTTTACATATAATGCTCAACGGATCGACACGAATATTTACATTACTTTTCATAATACATCTCAAAGATAAGTCATGTGAGATCGCAACAAACCGATTCTCGGCTACAGTACGCGCGGGTTTGCGGACGGCAAGCAATAGGTATCTCGCCGTCCAGCAATCCGATGAGGACCATGCGTGCGGTGTTCCACGCGCACCTCAAAGAAATGCCAGCAAATGGGTCGTGTGTTCCAAGCAAGCCACGAAACGGTATCAGCTAAATGAACCTCGTCGGTAGAGGGTGCAGAATTGTTCAGAAAAGTTACCGTGGCCCTGAAATACAAAAGGCAACCGAAGGTACACAGGTGATTTTTAGAGAAGTTTTATGATGATTACGCACTTCAAAAAAAAGTCGTATGGAAAACAAAGCATTCGACTTTTTTACGACAAGACCTCTTTTTTAACATACGACTGTCCTCTCCTATTGCGAGTCCACTTCCTCCTAATTTAAGTTCATTTCTCCGTCTCTATTTTGGTTTGCCACTATGTCGCCTAGCATTTATTATAGGACTTTAGGGTGCAAACATAAAGATACAGGTTTTTCGGTACCGATATGTCGGTACGTGTCGGTACAGATAGGTACCGGTAAAACTACATTAAGAAACAGGTAAATCTGTATCAGTAAAACACTACACTGGCCGACGCTTAAACCCATATGACTCGGTCCAGGCAGTCGGTACCGACAAGTATGAACCTATTTCTTTATAAATAAGCGCATAAGAACACGCGGGAGAATTATACCTGCACCGATCGGTACCAACCCGTACAGACTTGCCTGCACCGGTAACCTGTTTCTTTATGTTTACACCTTACCCAGTAGTGGAACATCGCATAATTATGTACTAATTAAATGTAAAGAAAGATATTAGTGTGATGGCCACATATTTTGGTGTAACCAAAATAATTTGTATTTATGGTGTGTGTATATTTGTTGGACTTTTCTAATTAAACGGGTGATCGTATTAGGATGATGTTTGACACACAGGTAGACTAAGAAGTTGTCTTGGAATACGCAGAAAATTCCGAAGAAAGCCAAGTCACTGACAGAAACTAGAACTATTTTTGTCAAAGATACCATTGCAAAAAAAAAATCTATTAAATTGGATTTTCCCTGCAAAATTGACCAAAACTAGTATATAAGGGAAGTTCATTTTTTCTTGGTTCATTTCCAAGGACAGAAACAGTACCTGAAACATAATCACCTAATTTTGTTACGTCCTGTAGATAGATTAAATTACTGCAGTTAAATCCCTCCACTTTTTCCCCAAACACACGGTTTTTTCATATTGTGAAAATACTACCTCCAACACCGCAAAATTTTATTAAAAAAATTGCGAAACTGTTACTTGCGAACTCCGGATTATAATACACTTACGTTGCGCTGAAAAATCGCGAGCAAACTGACCGAAATGCGACCGGAGGGTAACGTAATTTGAGGGTGCAAATTGCATCTGTGAGTCTACGGGATAAAGTGTCGATAAGGATAGAAGTCCATTGAGAATTTATGCCTCGCTGCAACAAAGAAATCCCGGGTTTTATTTCATTCAGCTTCAGTACTGCAGTTTTGCTCTTTGGCTTTTTTATTGGGTATATTTCGTGGACGTGTCTCGTCCGTACTTTTCTTGTTCAAAATCCGACTCAAATTGAGATTTTATTGCCTGACTTCTGTAGATATGTTATTGGAAAATAGTGACGTTAAAACTGGGAAATATTTTTAGATATTCTTATTAGGAGACGAAGTAAGAACGAGTTTATTCAGCTTATAATAACGTTAAAGAATTTTTCCTGCTTACCATCAGGTGAGATCGCATTCAAGCATTAGTTTATATCAATTAAAAAATAGTTGCGTAGTGTTCCATGGCGCCTCAAAGAGATGTCAGCAAAATCGTAAGGGCCCAGCAGGTCTGAAGCCTACTGGGGCCATGGGTTGACTTTCGTAACGGAAACCTGAGGTCCTGAAACGCTAGGCAAAGAACATAGGTTTAGTTTTAGTCAGTATAAGTTTGACACGCCCTCACGCTCCGCCCAAGGCGAAATAATTGGATGATTTCTCACCTTAAAAACGGTTTTATTTTTATTTTTGATTATTGACTAGCTTTTGCCAGCGGCTTCGCCCGCGTACCTACATAAAATATATCCAATGTCACTAAGGAGTAAAGCAGCCTTCTAACGATGAAAAAATTTTAGCAATCGGACCAGTACTTCCAGAGTCTACCTCCTACAAACAAAAAAACAAACTTTACCTCTTTATTATATCAGTGTTAATAAGCTAATGTTTGACCACAATCTCACCTAATACTTACAATAAAGTTAAGTCGGTACCTACCTACTGTAGGGAAATGAAAACAAAGAGGTTTCTTTAAAAAGGAATGGACCGTAATCCATCAAGCGAACCCAATGAGGGTTTGTGCATGTGTATAAAATCCTGATTGTGTAAATCGAACGCGTGTGTTTATTGTAAAGTACAAAGCAGATATTCCGAGGTAGCTAGGAAAACAAAGAATGAATAAATAGATGACACTGGTAGTTGATTTGGTCTTGAAAAGTTAGTTGTTGAATGTTGACATCACCTTGTGTTACCATTTGGCATTATGCTGAGCTGAGGCCTTTTTGGCATTACTCAATGTACCATGTGTTTAATTTAAAGGTGTTTTCGTTTATGTAATGCTAATTAAACGCAATTTTTTTCTTTTCTTTCACACAAATTAATGCTACCGTCGTAAATAAATATTACCAAACTTTATGTTGTTTCCAACTGCATAACAAGATGTCTTTGAATTTTTACGTTTTTAACATCTAAGAGAAACAATTTTAGAATGACAATAATCAGCGGAATATCATTAATGCCCGGCACATCTAGGAAGTAGCGTTTGACAGTTCTTCACCTAGTACATTTTTTTTTTAAATAAAAATGTTTTTAAATTAAAAAAATAGCGTCATAATTCAAAGGTTTTACATAATAGAAATAGTATGAGTTACACTTTTGTTCAAAAATAGCTTTGTCATATACACGAAACGTTAAACGGTGCTTTTTAGATTTGTTGTAATATAACACTGTGAAGTAAAAAAAAAAATGTTACAAAATAATCCCAGAAACCAAATAATCCAAAGGATATCCCTAACAAAACGAAATCTGAAATGTAGAAAATGAAATACGAATTGACGGCAAGGACTCGAAATGTGAAAGACATGTCCCTTCATATTCGCTCCTCTCAAGCAGAAAATACAATTTTGCACCGCTAGGGATGCTCTCATGGGTTTCTGATGAAATTTAAATGTGCTCTTGGCGTCGGAAACGCGTTGTGGCGTTTCAATTTATGTTGGCAGCATGTGTGGGAAAAAAAACATGTTGTCTAGACTTCTGGTGAGAAATGAAAGCTGGGATTAAAATAGTCCGGATTGGAGTTAGTTTTTAATTATAATTAGTGTGATTTATTTCGTTTTTTTTGGATCCGTAATCCGTACATCATTGTCATTCTAGCAGAACGACGGACGATTGCTGAGGGCTCCTACAAGCGTCATCAAATCAAGAACCAGTTTTGATGTGATCAGACATTTTGGTAGATAGGAAAAAAATATTTGATACAACACAACAAAATAAACAGATACTTAATATAAAAAAAAAAAAACAATAAAAATATTAAATTAGGCATCAATCGTACGAGTTTATGACGCCTAAATGCTGCACCAAAAGAAAATTTAAGTCGACAAATGTCGTGCAAGTATACCTTGTTGTTTATTTATTTTTAAGGTGGGAATTCATTCAATGACTCTTTAGGATGGAGCGAGAGGGTGTGTCAGACGTTTACCTCAAGCCCACCTTTGTCCTTCAGTTGGTCTGTGCGATGCAGAATCATGCCAATCTGTTTAGAAATTCTCCGTGGCCCTGGCGAGCATCGCAACGCAAAGAGAAACGCAACGGAATAGGGCAAAAATAAATAAACATAGGTGAGTTTTTAGTCGGTAAAAGTCTGACACGCAAAGAGTCTCCACTCCACCCAGACCTGAAGAATTCATTCGATGATTTCCAACTTTTAAAATAAAAACAGGACACATACCGTAGGTACTCGAAGACGTAGCACGACTGACTTTTCCAAAAGACAGAATTTTATGTTTCTTCATATCATTTCATTTCGTTCACGCCGAACACTCAAAGCATTTCGCGTTTACAATCCCTATTTATTCAAATACTTAGAATTCGTTCTGTATTCTGCATTCAGAGCAATTCTCGAGATTTTCAATTCAGTTGTGTATTGTTACGCTAATATTAAAGTGCACACGAATTCTTAACTTCGAAGTTAAGAATTTTGAAGAAGCAACATTCTTTATCTACACTATTATAACAAAGAGGTAAAGTTTATTTTTTTTTTTGTTTGTAGGAGGTAATCTCTGGAAGTAGTGGTCCGATTGCTAAAATTTTTTCACTGATAAAAAGCTGCTTTATTCCTGAGCGACATATTTAACGTACGCGGGCGTAGTCGCGGTCAAAAGCTAGTTCTACATAAACTGCAAACGAAACCATATACTACTGTAATCTCATAATTTTAAAGCCCTAATATTATAAAGAGGAAAAATTTGAATTTTTGTGTGTAATGAATAAACTCAAAAACTACTGCGCCGATTTCAAAAATTCTTTCACCATTGGAAAGCTACATTCACCCTGAGTAACATAGGCTATATTTATTGCCCGAGCGAAGCCGGGACGGGCCGCTATTATATTATAATATATTACACACACGAACCCTTCACATAAATACTATTATATTCATTCTCTACACTTGCTGTGTAAAGAGGAGAGTCCTTAAAACACCTAAAAAGGCACATACTGTTTCCAAAATTTCTAAAAATACATTACACTGAATTAAACAAAAAAATAATTTATTGAGTGCATCATTTTTGTTATTAAAAATCTACACTAATATTATAAAGAGGTAAATTTAGTTTTTTGTATTTTTGTTTGTAAGAACGTAATCTCTGAAAGTAATGGTCCAATTGCGAAAATTTTACTAATCATTTATTCCTGTGTAACACTGGCTTAATTTATGTACGCGGGCGAAGTCGCGGGTAAAACTATTATTAATAATATTGAATTCCATGAAAAATCGATAGTTTAGTTTTTAATCCAGTACGAAAAACTATAAATTGTCCCAATTTACCAAAACGACATAGCAATATTTTTTGTTTTAATTGGGAAAATATTTAGTGTCCAGTGTCTATGTAGCACTGTTACAAATAGGTATATCCCAAAACAATTGAATACTGTGTATGAAATATAATAACACATGTCAACAGCAGCACAGCACATTAGATCTCTGTTAGCAAAAAAATCTCATATTTCATATCATGAAGCTTTATTGTCCCTCATAAAACACAATATCACACAGATATTACGAATGTAATAAACGTAATACTGGCACAGTGGAGCCAGAAAGTAATTACTAGGGATAGCTGCATTCAGAATTCATATTGAATGCCCGATTGTTTTAGACCGTTGCTATTGGCTACTCACTTCTGGGAATAAGTATTGTCGGCGAATCAGTGAGCTGATGAACAGTGCGGAGAATATTTTATATAGTACTGATTTAGTAGATAATAAATCATCGTCAAGAAATGAACTTAGGTGATTGTTTTCAGGTTTTTTTGCCTTGATTAAAAAATCTTAAATAAAATGAAACAAAAAAAGTCAATTGGAAAAAATATCGTAGTTATGCCAGTTGATTCTTTGATTGACCTCATTCATACCCTAAGTTATGAGATATTTATAAAATAAAAAATATAACCGTTTTCTAAGTTAAATAAACACTGAAAAGTACAAAAGAGAAGTCGGTGTTTCATTATAGTTTTGTCTCTTCGTTACATATTTAACACCGACTTCCGTAATTATTTTGTACTTTTCAGTGTTTATTTAACTTTGAAGTCGGTTGTATTTTTTTGTAAATAGTTTTTTATTTTATAAATATCTCATAACTTAGGGTATGAATGAGGTCAAAAAAAGTTAAAAGAGTAAAAAAAAAGTTTAAAGTTTTTTATTTTACACTTTTTAGTTATGGTACCTACCACCACTAAAAGTACCTCTCAGCCAAACTTAAATACCTTATAGCCAGAGAGCATCTCATAACAATTCTAATAATCCCAATCGCGGTTAGATTACATTAATTTACCTTCTGATACATCCCCTCCTCCTTTTACTTCAGTCAGTCGTCGACTACACGTATAAACAAAGCAATTTTACTTGTTACGACAGTTTTGCTGTGATTCTATAAGGAGTTCTGTGCCATATCTTCGAAGTTCATAATCAGATCCAATTTGGAAGCATAACCTTTCAATCTAAAAAAGAATTTTCAAAATCGGTCCACAATTGACCGAGATATCGGTGACAAACATAAAAAAAAAACATACATTCAGCCGAACATAGAACTTCCCCATTTTCGAAGTCGGTTAAAAACAATTTTTTTTTATAAACACATACTACATTCATCATTAGAAATATTCTAAGTCAAACGCGTGCCTTTCCTTAAAAATAATAAAAAAAACATAGCAGAAAAAGTAGAAAAGAAGAATTTACTTTAAGTTTAGGAGTAATAGACCAGTGTCGATAATTTTTAAAACAAAAAAAACGAATAGTAGGATGAAACCCATCACAAAAGGAGGAGAATATTATAAAAATGAAAGGAAAAATAATTTACGGGCGATCTGAGGTCGGGAAGGGGGTGGGGGTGACTTTTTAAGGGGAAAAAACGGTTTTTCTCGATTTCCGGCAAAACTAAAAGTCCTATGGAAAAAAGTCGAATGGCAAAGTTGTAGGTAATAAAAAGATCTAAAATTTTTGTATTAACACTTTTTTCACATAACCTCAAAATTTATGTGAAAAATTCAAAAACCATGTTTTTGGTTTTTTATTTTTATCTCTTTCAAAAAACAATATTTTATCACGAAATTTGGTGAAAACTTACCTTTTTATGTCCCAAATACGCTGTAATTTATTTGATTAGAAATATTTATTTTTTCACCTTATTTTGAATAAATATCGAAAAATCACCCTAATTTTCAATCGAAAAATCACCCGTCAAAATATCTTTTTTTTTCATAAAGTTTATATGGTGTCTGTTCGTTGAAATGTCTACTTTCCGATGGTGAAAAAAAACATATATGTTACCATAGTAAATCTTCTCAGCAAATGCAAAAAACCGAAAAAAACTCGAATTCGAATTTTTTTTTCAATTATTATATTGAATGTAGAGCTATTTATTAAAATTTACACTTTAATTACTCGAAAAACGTAAAATACATGTTACATAGATAACAAAAAAAATTGCAAATCAAAATATAGTACTATAATTAACAAACAAATAAGTTGATAAAATTAATACTTAATAAGACGTCTACAATATTTGGAGAAAGGAGTCGAATCTTCTTTAAGTTATATGCGTAGATGCCTATTTATAACTATTTTTAGATAACTTATATTTATCTGAGTGACCTACGAAAAATTTTAGCCCATCAAAAGGTATTTCATAGAGGAGTGGGGAAGGGGCTAGGCGGGTCCGGGTCTTACTACATACATACCTAATATATTATTTCGTAGCAGCTGTAACAACCGTTAGCCTAGCCAGTATTTGAAATACAGTATAGTATACAACATCGTTTAAAAAAATACACGTGCACGTTGAGTTTCTTGAAGATAATTGTGACAAGTTTACAAAAAAACTAAGAAGATTAAGAAAATAATAATCTCCTTTATTTTGCACAAACAAACTTAGTTACTCCCATAAGATATATAAAATACACATCGTAAATATATTTTTACTAACTAACTTATGGCCTATTTTCATATATATTTCATATATTTTAAATATATTTTAGATACATTCAAAATTTAGCCTAAAAGACATAAAAAACATAGCTAAAAATAAAATAAAAAAATTGAATATATCTGAAATATATTTGAAATGTATAATATATATATGAAAATCGGCCAAAAGTTAGTTAGTAAAAATATATTTACGATGTGTATTTTATATATCTTATGGGAGTAAACTTGTCACAATTATCTTCAAGAAACTCAACGTGCACGTGTATTTTTTTAAACGATGTTGTATACTATACTGTATTTCAAATACTGGCTAGGCTAACGGTTGTTACAGCTGCTACGAAATAATATATTAGGTATGTATGTAGTAAGACCCGGACCCGCCTAGCCCCTTCCCCACTCCTCTATGAAATACCTTTTGATGGGCTAAAATTTTTCGTAGGTCACTCAGATAAATATAAGTTATCTAAAAATAGTTATAAATAGGCATCTACGCATATAACTTAAAGAAGATTCGACTCCTTTCTCCAAATATTGTAGACGTCTTATTAAGTATTAATTTTATCAACTTATTTGTTTGTTAATTATAGTACTATATTTTGATTTGCAATTTTTTTTGTTATCTATGTAACATGTATTTTACGTTTTTCGAGTAATTAAAGTGTAAATTTTAATAAATAGCTCTACATTCAATATAATAATTGAAAAAAAAATTCGAATTCGAGTTTTTTTCGGTTTTTTGCATTTGCTGAGAAGATTTACTATGGGAACATATATGTTTTTTTTCACCATCGGAAAGTAGACATTTCAACGAACAGACACCATATAAACTTTATGAAAAAAAAAGATATTTTGACGGGTGATTTTTCGATTGAAAATTAGGGTGATTTTTCGATATTTATTCAAAATAAGGTGAAAAAATAAATATTTCTAATCAAATAAATTACAGCGTATTTGGGACATAAAAAGGTAAGTTTTCACCAAATTTCGTGATAAAATATTGTTTTTTGAAAGAGATAAAAATAAAAAACCAAAAACATGGTTTTTTGAATTTTTCACATAAATTTTGAGGTTATGTGAAAAAAGTGTTAATACAAAAGTTTTAGATCTTTTTATTACCTACAACTTTGCCGTTTGACTTTTTTCCATAGGACTTTTAGTTTTGCCGGAAATCGAGAAAAACCGTTTTTTCCCCTTAAAAAGTCACCCCCACCCCCTTCCCGACCTCTGATCGCCCGTAAATTATTTTTCCTTTCATTTTTATAATATTCTCCTCCTTTTGTGATGGGTTTCATCCTACTATTATTATTTTTCACTTTTTATTATTTTTGAAGGCATCTACCCTGGTCTATAAAGGAAACTCGTGTATCTGCAGTAAAATGTTCAAATGAGTCTAGGGATTCTCTGGTGCCCCATTCAGTGCTGTGCACAAATGAGTCTGGATTGTTCCAAAGCTTGCTCTTTTCAATTTGGCTTAAGATAGCTCGGGGTACAGAACAGTTCGGTCGGAAAGATACGAGTTTAGCTAATGCATCGTTTTTATTTTGCTAGTTGGTCTATGTGAATTTGAAAATTATGTTTATTTTCTTCGTATGGTTTTGTTAGATGAGTTTAGTGTGCAGGATGAAAAAAATATTATAAAAGAAATGTAACATTGACGAAGAGATGAAATTGGACTCGTCCGATTTTGTAGCACATATGTTTTAAACAGAGGTAGAGAAATTACAATTATTATTATTACATAAAAAATGCATTCCACAAACTTCTAAAGAGTAACCATGGAGTTTTTTGCCAGATATTCTTTATAGGAAGCGACCAATTCGGAACCGTGCACTAGCTTCTTACGTTTTATAAGTGCCCATTTAGGCCTATGTGAAATATAAACATTTGAATTTTTGAATTTTCTAAATATCGAGCCTATTAAGGAAGAACGTAAGCTTTAGCAATAGTTCGTATTTTTACAGGAAGAACACTTTTTTCCTAATTCAAAAGTATTTATGACAATAACTAGTGACTCCTAGGCCTACTCCTAATAGGCGGTTTTAGTCAATAAAATTTCGTAAAAATGATTTTTCAATCAATTGACTTCTTCTTCCTGCCCTTGTCCTGTTTTATTTGGGGTCGGCGCAACACGTTTTTTTTCTTCCATTCTGTCCTGTCACTCGTCACGCTATCATTAACTCCCTTTTCTTTCCTATCACTTCTCACACAATCCATCCATCTTTTCTTTGGCCTCCCTCTCCCTCTCGATCCATCCACATTTTCAATCAATTGACTAAAAGAAACAAAATTATAATAGACTTTTAAAAATATAAAAGAGTTTATGAGATTTGAGTTCCCTGCAGATCAAAACACCGGCCTTTAGTAAGTTTTCAAACTTCAGTTACAAAACTCCGGTGCTGTGACGGCGCAACCTTAGAACCGCGTCAACAACTCACACTAAAACTTTGCCTATCCGAGGCAAGTTCAGCCACACAGTGCTTTAATCAGTGTTTATTTGTTAGGGATACTTGGAATTCGATACGAGAAACTTGTGATACCTCTGTAACGTTGAAGTGTCTTTACCTGAAGTAAGCTGGGCTAAGTTTGCAGTACCTAAGTGTATTAGCAGGTATATATAGTTTTGGTTTACGGTACAAACTTAGGTTATGTTGTTAATATGTAAGGCAGATTAGTTTGTAGTGGTCCCAGATATTCAGATATACCTACCTAATATTGTTAATTGTCTATATCAACATTAATATTACAAAAAGATAAAGTTTGTTTTTTTTGCTTGTAGAAAGTAATCTCTGGAAGTACTGGCCCGATTGCCAAAATCTTTTCATCGATAGAAAGCTGCTTTATTTCTGAGTTAAGCTACATTTTATGTACGCAGGTAAAGCCACGGGCAAAAGCTAGTACCTATTCTATTTTTTTTTTTTTGAGGTGTGAGTCATCCATTGACTTCTTTCGCGCTAGGACGTAGTGGGGGCACGTCAGGCTTTTGCTGACTGTAACCACACCTGTGTCCTTCAGTTGCCCTTTGTGTTCAAGGACCATGGATTTTTCTTTCAGAAATTCCCCGTGGCCTCAGAGGTTATCGGCCCTGCTGGACTCCTACGGTTTTGCTGATATCTCGGTATGCGTGGAACCCTACGCGCCGTCGATGAATCGGGCTCGTTCTATGCGGTTACCGGATGAACGGACAGCGAGCTAGCCGTTGCTCTCCGTCCGCAAGATCGCGCCTGCGGTGAATAGAGGAGGTTTCCATCTTTGGCGCCACAACCATTGGTAGCTTAGACAATGCTCTCGACTCTGGTGGATTACTATTTCTTTATATGTATCTGTAATAAAAAAATATGTATATTTAAGTATTGATATTGATTTGAGTAAAAAGAATTATATTATTAAAATTAAATTTACTGTAACATAATCTTGTGTTTAAATCAAAAATCCAGCTGACTTATTCCTAAAAGTAAAAATAACATGAATAAAAAAATAACCAATTAATTTCAATAAACTTTTTATAAATATTAAATATGTTTCAGACGGAATCCCCAAATACAATTTTAACCCTTAAAAAATACAGCCCTTTAATTGCGGTACTGTACAGGTAATAAAATATTCACCATGTTTAAAATTTGGTCTCTGATGGAAGTGCTCTCAATGCAGTGTTTGCACACAGCGCCATCTGTTGAGTGTTAAGTACTTCACGTGAATTATTTACGGAGTGGTGTAACCTCAGTAAATTATTACTAGTAGGCGTTTTACTGCATTTTGCTTTCTATTTCCAGTTTAATTTAATTACTGAATTTTTGTATTTCGCCTTTTTATTTAATACACATACCTATTTTAATAATTATTAGAAAGAAGGGTTATAATATCTAACGTAGGTTTTTATGGTAAAAAAATCTGTGTTTAAATTAAATTAGCTAGTGGAATCCAGACATGCTGGATGCCATACTAGCAGTCTTCGTGGCCAACGTCATTAAAGTAAGATTTCGCTGGTAAATGAACACATCACTGGTAAAATAAATATAATAATAATATGTAATCTATTCCATGCCCCATGGTGTCCCTGAGTGCCAAATTTCATCAAATCAACCGTTGAATAGTGCTTGACCTTTTGTCATTGGTGAGTGGGGTAATTACGAACACTGGAAAGATTAAGTCTTGCTTGCAAAAAGTTATAATTAGTTACATATTACATAACATAATTACATTGCTACATAATTTATAATAATGTTGTATCTTCTTCTTTTACTGTGTGTACATAAATTATAAAATAAATAAATAATATTGTTTGGGTTTTTATGTTATTATATATTTATGAATATTTTCAATAAAATGATAGGTGTGGGGGTAGTAACAAATCAAATATTTACTGTCCGTAATTACCCGTTGTCTGTATTTACCCCACGCTCCCACACTCCCTAACAATTACATTAAATTGCTACAAAACTATTGACTGTCTTCGATATGCTGAAGTTTTAAGAAACAGGCTCCTCTAAAATTCAAACAGAAACCAGCTGTGAATATTTTAACCAAAATAAACTAACCATGTTTAAGACCCTAGCTCCTCTTGCTATTTTAACGTCCACAGGGAGAAGTGAAGTGCGAAGTGTAAATTACATGCAGCATCGGTGCCAACCGCTTGAATTTGTGTGCACTGACGTTACAGAGTAAATAAAACTGTTCAAGGAGTTATTCAATAAATACAGTGGAGAAATCTTATAGGAATAAATGTGGATAGCATAGAATTGCGACTTATAAATTTTGCTTGGTTTGAATATATTGAGTTTAATTAAAGAAAAAGGGGTGTTAGTGATCGTATGACGGGTGACAATACAGAATGCAAGAAAAAAGGTTGCACCATTTTTTTTTTTGGGGTTCAGCGTTAAGATCAAGAAGAGGGAGTGAATGGTAGCGTGACAGTGAACCGAGGAGAATGTTAGAAAAATGCGTGTTACTCTTTTTTTGAGGAGTGGCAAATCATCAAGTAACTTCACCCGCTTTGGTTGGAGCGAGAGAAAGTGTCAGACTTTTATTGACTAAAACCCACCAGTGTTCTTTCAATTGCCCTTTGCGTTCCAGTAACTCTTTCGAACAATACCACAGCCCTGGGAGGAATCACCATAGGAACGAGGTTGCGGACAGTGGGCGATAGGTAGTTCGCCATCTGACTGTCTGGTAGGGACCAATTCCGGGTCGACGAGTTGCTGTATACCACGCGCGTCTCGTAGAGAGGTCAGAAAAAGTGACAGAGAGATGAAGCCTACCAGGGGTACTACAGCCTTCACAAAAGGATGGAAAATTGAAGGAACACTTGGGTTTTAGTCAGTAAAAAACTGACACATGATTTCCCACGTAAAAAATCCCTAGCAGGTCCTGTCTAATAGGCAAACGAAGAACTCATAAGCCAAGGATCATGAATACCAAAGGCAGAAAGATGATGTTATAGGTAAAAATTCATAAAATCACTCATTTGTTTATATTCTGATTCAGTGTATTTTCGAATGATTTGAATTTTAATATTGTATTCACATTTTCGCAACATTCTTTGAGATTTCATACGAAGTTAGCCTGAATATATGTACAGCATGAACCTAAAGTTATTTTATAATATCTTGCTATTCTTCCTGCATGTGATGCGGTTTTAGAACAAACTTGAAATGGAAATTCAAAATACTGGCCCACATTTTCTCAGACCAGAATTTCATATATTTGCATTCCTGAGAACATCTTAAAGCATTTTTATCTAAGCACCAAACGGAACCACAAACCCGCAGACGCTCCCGTCTTCCTATGTAACTATTCACAATTCTGCAAGGCATTACTTTACAGAACATGGTACACCAGATTTCCTGTATATTCTCTGAAGTTTTCCTCTGAAAATCTCCTTGGGTGTATTTGTTTTCTGTGCTCCCGTAAAAGTCGGGAGCCCAAGGCATTTCACGGAGTGTTGCGTTTTTGTATTTGCGTGTCTCACTTCGGCAAGGACAAAGACGGGGTCTCACCTCACATAGGGTTGGAAGTTAAAAAGTTTAAAAGAACCGTAGTAGGTATTAAGTTCCCAGTAAACAGCTCATATAAAAAATACTACTTTTTTTTTGTTTTTTCTTTAAGTAACGTTGTGTTTTGTGGGGCATTGTTAGAGAGACATGAACAACTTCAAAATTGTATCTAAAAGCTGGAAACAAGTTGTTGAGCTTCTCAGTAAACGTGGTTTATTTCTGCTTGGATACCTTATACGCAATCTTGTGAGCAATCTCTTAAAAGAGACTCGTTTGCTAACACGTATGTGGAACTAATATTACTCTACAACCGACCAAAAACCTTTAATTAGTTAACTTCCTAAGTTACTGAAAATAAAACAGTTTGAGTTATGCTACTAGAGAGCGATGTTCATGTCGTTCACTATACGTTTTTGGGGATTATGCAACGTGGGTTCACGGTAATCCCTACTTTTAGTACCTACTGCTCTTTCTGGATCGGATTTCTGGAGTCAATGAAAATCGGGTTACGTTGACCGAATATATTTTGCGCGATCCTAGATAGAGAGAACCGTTCGCCCGAATTAGCGCGCAGGAACTGATCGTTCGTTAATCTCGTAACCTTGCAGTCTGCCGTAATGTGTCCTTTACACGTTGAAACAAAGAATATTTTTTCGACCACTGATGTGATTATCTCGGTCGAGAGGACGGATAAAGTTAAATTCATATTTTTTCCATTGTCAACCCTACATGTTTTCAGCTATGAGATTTGTTTGTTGGGGCACCCACAGGCCCAGCTTTGTTTGACTTGTGCCCCGTTCAAACGCTTTTTCAGCGACAGTACTTAGCTTTTTTTTGTCGGATTTTTCTTTAGCACTTTGTTTTAAAAGTATAAATGGGTTTGGATGGTTGCGGTGTAAGAAAGTTTAGAAGAAAACCTTGTAAGTGGAGCTTGAGTTACGAGTTTTGACCGCAAGACTACGTTGAAGTTTTATGTGTTACAATATTTTTCTGCTAACCAGCTAACGCACTACTGCATCTGAGACGGTGTCTAGAATTACCAACTTATCATCTGACACACTAGACTGTTGCAAATTGAAGTTTATATGGAAAACTGTTTCAAAATCTAAAAGATAAAGCTCTAGTGCAAGGATGTCTTTTATCCAGAACTGTTCTTTTATCCAGAACTGTTCTTTTATCCGGAACTGTTTTTTTTTTTCATTTTATAGCGTTTGTGTGTACATAAATTAATAAATAAATGTGGATCCTTTATTGGCGACCATGCCATCAAACATAAAATAATGACGAATTGTGATTTTGTGGCTTTCTGGACAATAAAACTAAACCTAAATTGCTTATTAACTGAACTTTTTATTTGTGGGTAACTGTAGCAAACGACACGGGTTGACGGTCGCTGTCGACAAGTACACTTGCAGTTTGTGTGTAGCGTCTGCTATTTGGTCTGTCGACTGCAAATTGTTGGAGAGTGCGCATGGATCACAAATTTGTAAAATGAGTTTTGATGTTGAATTGCTAATTATAACAGTAAAGAAAAATGCTTGTATTTGTACATACAATAAGTAATAAAAGAATTAAAAAACAGCGTGGATGGATGGATTGTCAGAGATTTTAATTTTGAACGTGTTTTTTTTTTTTGTTTTTGTCAGCGTCGATGAAATAAAACGCAACTGCAACTGAGTCCTATACTATGTGAGCTGACGAGGGTTACCAGTGATCTTCAAAGTTGGACTGCAGTTACCTCTACCGTTGGCACTAGGTAAGAACTCTTACATCGTCACATACCACCACTGACACGCTTGCTATAGATTTGCTCATCTCCATCTCATACTCACACTAAAGTCTAGTGTGAATGTGATAAAGACGAAAATGAAATAGCGTCTCCAGAAACTAAATATTGTTAATTTTAGAGGATGATTTAAAAAGAAACTTATTTACTACCTAGCGGAGTAGGTGATGGAAATAAACCTCAAACACTAAACGGATATCACACCCACCCTGTATATTTTTGCTTTGATATTGCACCATTAATGTCACGAACAACATCAATCCATTGAAATTAATAAACATAGCAGAACTTATTGAGATGTTGCTTCCGTCACTGACTAAAATGGAATGACCAGGACAGTGGGGCGCGTTATTTTAAATTCATCTGTCAATGTCAGTGTTGCCGCGTTTTTTCCAGTCTCATTCCATTTTAGTTGTCAGTATAATAAATATACATTTTAGTGTTGCTAATATAGAAAAATACTGATAGTGATGTAAGATATTATTAAATTGTGAACACTATTACTTGTTGACGTTAGTTGAATTATAATAATTTGAAGTAAGAAAAATTGTACCCGTAGTGGTGCGCAGAACTCTAAAAAGATAAGTTACAGAATGTACTCTTGAGGGATTTGCTCTAAAGATTTACGGTCGTAATCCATGCAGTGGGTCCTAAAAATGTGCGATTTATGACTGAATGCCAGTGGCAGTATAAGTTGAATTTATTATATCACTAGTACGGAGCCGTAACTTTATCACTGAATGTGTGCAATGATTTTTTCACTACCATTAAAATATTTATTGCCGAGTCCTTCTTTTTACTACTTTTGTGAACCGTGGAAACGGTACTAAAATTTATAATAAAAATAATTAACTTCCAGCAATTCAAATAAAACATCGTAACATTTATATTTGTTTGCAACAAAATGTTTTACAACGTTATCCATTAAGTCTCAAATATGTTACAGGTACATATTACCAACATCGTTCTCCATACGTGAAGTGTCAGACAACGCATTCCTCACTCACCCCCAGCCTTACAAACCAGTCACGCAGGATGAACATTTCTCTTTTAACACGCTAGTAAAATATACGCACCTACTGTTAGCTAGTACTGGCGCATATAAAGGCAGGTTTACACAAAGACAGTGCGCTGGCGCTAGTTCTGCAGACTTGCTAGCGCTGCGGTCTACACACGACCCGTGACATGACTGGCCCGTTGGTCTAGTGGTTAGTGGCCCTGGCCGCTATGCCGCAGGTCGTGGGTTCGATTCCCACTCAGGACATATGTTTATGTGATGAGCATGATCATTTGTTCTGTGTCTGGGTGTAATTTATCCATAATATGTATTTATTTAGAAATATATAAGTATGTTAATCAGTTGTCTTACTAGACACTCTCTGGGTACTCCCATAACACAAGCTCTGCTTAGTTGTGGAATATTGTTATTATTATAATTTGACGGCATGGTTGATGCAATGCTTGAGTGATTAACGCATGGAATAAATATTTGTATGGCATACAGATAGGTTCCAGGTCTGGATGTTTTGTGTATGTTAATTTACATGTTTATACGCACGTACCAACATGTAAATTGGCGTGGCAAATATGGCGTTTCAACGCACCCATGATACAGGAGTAATACCTAAGTGAAGCATGGTTTATCATAAAAAATAAAAAACTTCGATGCAGACAAGCAGGGTATAAAGAGGATACCCGTATAGGAAAATAGACGGACGAGCGGGCTCTCTTTTCCTGCCTGCGCTGGCTTAACAGGAAAACGGATGGATTATGTGAAGAGTGGAAGAAAAAGAAGTTGGTGAAATCATGACGAATGACAGGGCGGAATGGAAAAAAAAATCGCATTGCGCCGACCCCAAGTAAGATGGGACAAGGGCAGGAAGATGATGAAGATGATAATGATGCTGGCTTGAGCAGCTTGTAGAGTAACTGGCGGCAAGCGCTGACTTCGTGTAAACATGCATTAAAGCAACACTAGCTTCACAGTGATGACTCGGTCGTATTCCCTGAAGTGCTGCGCTTTGTTTACGTTTTATTATTTCACGAGTTTCGCGTCACATGTTAATAAAGAGGGGAATGTAGGAGGCAGAAATAATTAAAATAAAAAGTGGAATGCAGGGCTTAAATGTTTGGGAAAGAAAATGTAATGTCAATTCTAATATTACGTAACGTGCCAAGTCGGGGTATAGTAAGGCGAGGTATGTTGGTGATATAAGTAATTTGGTGATATTTTTTTAAACACGTATAGTTTCCTAAAAAAATAAATAATTAAATTAAATTCCGAATGAAGTTTCGAAGATTTTTCCTAATTGCAATTTTTTTGTGTGACCTATACAGTATTCAGATTGTTTTCCTATACCTGTGCTATAAGACCTTGCTTTGTGCCAAATTTCAGGATTCTGGGTCAACGGAAAGTACCCTATGAAATTCGATCTTTGAGAGTATCAAAATATACGTTTTTTGCGACATAAACGGCCGTATTTTTTTTATTCGTTAAAAGTTTGAAGTCTGTTTTTTCACAGTTTAAAGGAACCAGAGTGGTTTTAATTTCAACTCGATACCTCTACGCGTACTTATTTTTTTTCGATGGGTAAAATCATCTTATGATAACCCCCGCTCTTGGGCGGAGCGGAAGATAGTCAGACTCTTACTGGCTAAAAAACCCATCCCGTTCCTTCAAGCCTTCATACCGGGGCTCGAACGCCCTTTCGGATAACCCTGGCCCCAGTAGGCTTCAACCCGGCTAGGCTCCTGCTGTTGCTGACAACTCCTTGAGACGCGCGGGAACAGCGCGCGCCGTCGACGACTTGGGCTTGGTCCGGACAGTTACCGGACGGCCGGACAGCGAGCTACCCACCGCTCACTGTCCGCAAGCCCGCGACCTCTACGCGTTCTTGAGATAAAGGGGCTTGACTGACAGACAGACAGACAGAGGGATGGACAACAAATGTGATCTTATAAGGGTTCCGTTTTTTCCTTTTGAGGTACGGAACCCTAAACATATCACCAAATTACCGCTTTATTCTATTTGAGATAGAATGTAAAATTGCTTGCGTAATTCATCATCATCATCCACGTCCAGCCGAAGACGTCCACTGTTAGACATAGGTCAAATATCGCCATAATGATCGATCCTGTGCGTCTCGCATCCATCGGTTTCCTGTGACCTTCATCAGGTGATCGGTCTACCTTGTGGGAGGCTTTCTAGCGCTGCCTCTTCCGGTACGTGATCGCCACTCCAGAACCTTTCGTGCCCATCAATCATCTGCTCACCACTGTTCTATAATTCGGTCGAACGTAATATACAGTATTCTTGTGGCAGGTTAGAAACACAATTTCCAAATATCACGAACGATGTATTTTTATTTTTAAGTTTAAATTTTTGTAAATTTTGCTAAAGTAATGTCATCATGTATGCTTATTATCCCGCGTTGATGGTCACACTAATATTATATAGACGAAAGCTTTAAGTTTAGATGAAAATATGAATGAAGCTTTTGCAAATAGTGAGACCTAGGACATATCTTAAAGGACAGACAGAGAAATCAATACCAAAAAAGGACCATGTCTATCAACCGTAATTAAACGAAGTTGGAGACTACTAGTAAAGAACTTGTGTCCTCAAGTCTTCTGAATTATAATATGAGTAAAATAGGTAACATCTGACAAAAAAGTACAAGCCATGCTTCTATAGGTATCTTCGTTCGGTTACAGTTGAAAGACATGATTCTTTTTGCTTTTGATTCCTCGTATTGTCCTCTAACTTGTAACCTAGGCTTCGTTTCTGGCGAAAAGAAAAAATTAAATCATGCTTATATTCTGCATTGGCTTTTGATACAGATGTAGACCATTTCCTTTTTGTCTCTGGAGTGTATTCCTTGAAACAATTGTCTACTTTTACATGACCTGATGCTAGGAAGTAAATAAGTTTTCATGTTTTCTTCTATAACAATATTACTAAGTAGCTTTTGCCCACGGCTTCGCTCGCATATATAAAATAAAGCCTATGTCACTCAAGAATAAAGCAGCTTTCTATCGGTGAAAACACTTTTAGCAATCGGATCAGTACTTTCAGAGATTACCTTCTTCAAGTAAAAAACAAACTTTACCTCGTTATTGTATTATAAGTGTGGATGGCAAGTACAATGTCGTATGCTTTTCGAATAACACGTAAGTAGGTACCGTAATCATCGTTTCATGACTAGCAGATTCCACCAAAACTTTTTAATCTCACATTACGGCCCCATTTAATCCGGAAGGCAATCAAGATTATAACATTTTCAAACTCCACCAAAAACCTGAAAGCCTACTTATAACCGCTGTACAATTTTTCAGGCTCAGAAAAGTACTGTTAAGGTGTATAGTCCCCTGAAAATCTGGACGGAGTTAAATGCACACATACTCGTACTGCCGCATGCGCCCGCATTGTGATCTGCTGATCTTTAAAACCATTTTCTTAGCGAAATATTGATTGATTTACATATGATTTAAACATTTTGAAGAACATTAAGTGTTTTTCCAGCATTTTTTTTTGCATTAACATATTTCTAAAGATCCAAGTCGTAAAAGGAAAAGGGAAAACCAGCGAAAACATATCATGTAGTTATTTATTTTTTTCGAAAAACTCATATTTTTCATAATGTTTATTGATTTATTTATTTTATTCTTCATGATGCTAATGCCTTAAGGCAATGAAATGTTATAAATGAATGTGTTGTTGTATTGTTATTTGTGTTGTGTTTGTTAATGACAATATTATATAATAAATATTCGTGAATCTATAATAAAGATATATATTTTTTTAATCTATTAACTCAGCTGTTACTGGGGAGTAGGTAGTTCAGAGAGGCTGGGGAGTTCAGAGTGTATTTAATATTGTGCATTTCCGCATGGGGGTTGCCCCGCATGAAGAAAATTACAACCACGTATAACAATAAATATTTGTATGAAATGGACATTAAGTACATGCGGGGCACTACCTCATGCGTGATCAAAACCACACGATATTAAAAACACCCTCAGAAAGTCACTGTTTTATAGCACTAAATGGGAGCTGGAGCCTTAAAGCCGGCTTGCTATTAGACGTTATTGTTGCGTAGTCAATGGGTGCAGTACTTGACAGGCCTTTAGCCGCTTCGCCACGTCAACCCCTCGACTCGAAATGAGCCGCCACAGGGAAGGATGCTGAAGTACCAACGTGAGATTGATATAGCTCTTATAGATCAGTCGATTTTTAAGAGAATAGCCGTTGGTAAATTAAAGGCGTGAAATTTTAGAAAGCGTGTTTTATCAATTTATGTTAGTTTCATCGTCGTTGTGGCGACGCTTGGGGGAGGCCTATGTCCAACAGTGGACGTCTTTCGGCTGAAATGATGATGTTGGTTTCAATTAATTAGGTGCTAGCTTTTGCCCGTGTCTTCGCCCGCGAACTTAAAATATAGCCTATATCACTCAAGAATAAAGCAGCTTTCTGTCGGTAAAAATTTTTTGCAATCAGTCATTCGGATTTGTACTTCCAGAGATTACCTCCTACAAACAAAAAAACATAAAAAAAAAATTGCCTCTTTATAATAATTAGTGTAAAACTTCTTTCACTTTGATTGGCTAACATTGACCCATGATCCATCAGTTGCCGTGTCTTCCCAGGGCCGCAGTTACTCTTTCAAACAATCCTTAAGTCCTAGATATAATTCCCCAAGAAGTCATTGAGAAATTCCGAAGAGAACAGTCGTAAAGAAAAATTTAATCGGTACAAGAATGCACGTAATATCGGTCAATCTTGATACTTATCTACGAGTACATACCGGTTTATCGGAAAAACGAATTATTACGATTATTTTTATCGGTGTATTAAAGCAAGAATAAATCGAGAATATAATGATATCAGTATAAAATAATTTAATATAGTAATTGGACGCCAAGAAAAAATTTTTTTTTTTTTTGCTGTCTATATTTATTTATTTATTAATAATCACTAGGTATATATATACAAACTTAAAATAATAATATGTACAATCGAGAAAATCGAGTTACTTTATACTCAGATACCAAAAGGCCAGGCAAATTTTTCTTCATCATTATATACTGTTTTACTACTATTATGGATCCTAAATTATTTATTTATTAAAGACTAATTTCTGCCAGTATCTCAAGATGTGAAGTCTAATCACCAGTGAGGGTTGTCAGTGATGACTAACAGCTCTGAAACTTAGTCGTCTCACAGGGGCGACAATAGGCTTAAAGTCATCCAAAAAGCAATGGTGACGGCTATTGTTCTTTACTCGTATGCGGATCTTATCAAGAAATGAAAATATCCTCAGGAGAACCAAAGACAGTCAATGTCTATGAGTAGGGCATTGTAGTGGTATGTTTAGTAAAACAGGGTGTAAAGTCATTGTTTCAGAGTGAAAACTCGCAGAATAGGGAAGGTTCAGTAGCCTGATTCACGTAAAATCAAAAAAGCCAAATTTCATTGAAGTTTTATAGTCGTTCGATCGAAGTCCTATCCAAAAGTGGTATTCAAGATCTATCGACTTATTTCCAGTTACATTAATAAGTATTCTCGTTACGGTTTCAATTACGTGAATCGGGCTACTGGACTGGAGACTGCGTACTGGAAGACGCAGTGTTGGAAGGCGAGGTAATCTATGATCTGGTTAAGGTCGGTATTTGTAATTGCAGCCATACTTGAAGTAGTCCTATAACCAATAGGTGACGTCTTGTAGCTGAGATGATGATGAGTTTTGGTTAACAGCTTTGCCCGCGAGAATGTAGAAAATTAGGAAACATACTGCTGAAAATAAAAGTATCCTGGGTATGGTCTACCAGCGTGCCAATGGATACCATTGCATTCAAATTTATTCTGATGTTCAAAGGTCAGTAACAAAGATACACGTTATACACTTACTTACATCATGTAAATTTCTAAACTCTTGCCTTTATATTCATAGTGTGATGTACTTAATATTATTTCTGGAAGTAAAGAAAGAAAGAAAGAAAGAAAGAAAGAAAGAAAGAAAGAAAGAAAGAAAGAAAGAAAAAACTTTTATTCGTACCTCACACATACAGTAGAATCCGATAATATAAATAATAGGAAACACTTTAAAATCTGTGCAAGGCCAAAAGGGCGCCTAACTCAGCATATGCTGCGATATTTAAAAAGATAAATAACGCAGCGCTGGTATTCTGTTAGGGCCCGCGCCCCCCTAAGTAGGTACTGATCATTATTTATAGTGTAGTGTAGGTAGATTTATGTAAATAATTAAATAGTAAGTATGTCGGTAGGTTTAAGCTATACATGTGATCAGTCGAATTATAGCTCTGCCGTGGAACGCTCGACTTTAATTTTTTCGACTTTACCCTCGTATATTGCAGAAAGAAAGCTAATTCCTAGTGGTGAAAGGCAACCTACTTTGATATCCCAAAATGATGAACGTTTCCTGAAACAGACTAGACAGACTACAGGAAAAGTAAATAGACAATAATAAATAAAGAAAACCCACAAATCCAAAGATAAAATAAAACACAGCAATAAAATCCGAATCCAATTCCTTCTTATCTCACTGATAAATTTATTATCAAGAGAAATTAATTTGATAAATACACATTGTTTTGATCAGTCTACCGTTGCCTCTAGCGTTCTACTGTAACTTTTATCTTTTTGTGATGAAATAATATTAATTCTTTTCTTATTTAAAAATGGCTGCGACGATGGTGAGACGTGTGTTATGTGTGGAGGATAAAGTGTTCCTGGTGACTGGAGGAGCGGCTGGTGTTGGTGCGGGAGTCGTCAGGGCATTGCTGAGAGAAAATGCTAGGGTAAATATTATTTGATATTTTAAGTCAGTCAGTCAGGGCATTGCTGAGAGAAAATGCTAGGGTACATATTATTTGATATTTTAAGTCAGTCAGTCAGGGCATTGCTGAGAGAAAATGCTAGGGTAAATATTATTTGATATTTTAAGTCAGTCAGTCAGGGCATTGCTGAGAGAAAATGCTAGGGTAAATATTATTTGATATTTTAAGATAGCCAGTACGCATGTTTTGTTAGTAGATAAACAAAATTCTGTTGAAGAATGTGAACCGATGACCTGCTGAAGGTCACGGTAATTTGACGGATGCGAGATTCACAGATAATGATCATCATCTTTGATGAATATACCTTGTTTTATTTGGTTTTGTTGGATATTTAATTGAGTTTTAGTGGTAATGTATATGTTGTCTTTTTTTTTCTTTTATTTTTTAGTTTCTGTACAACGCATTGGTTTAGGCTGTAAATTTGTACAAGTAAATTGTAAATAAATCATTGATGATTAATAAATTGTATATTTAAAAATATAAATATAAAAATAAAAATGGAAAATACCGAGGCTGTTCAACTATTAGAAAGTGTTTTTTTGCAACTATAAATGATGGAAATTTTTTTTTACGCTTTTTACTGATAAACTCCGAGTCAAGGCTGAAATGTCTTAGCTGACAACATATACAGATATTATTCACCTTGAAAGCGGTACTAGTTATCATGGACGAGACATTTCAAACGAAACTCTAATATCTACCCTAAATGTATTGCTAAGAATAATGATGTGCGAAAATTAACATGTTTATGGCACACGAACTGATTAAGTTGGAAATCTCGGCCTACGTGGTTATAATTTTTTTCATCACCACCCAAAAGTAGGAGCCCCGAAGACGGGTCCGTCGAGCTATCTTAGCTGGTAGGGTAGTGTCAAACTAGTGGCGTGGCTACCAAAGGCCTAGGTAGTGCCCCAGGGCCCTTAAACACGAGGGCCCCCAAACCTGATTAACAAACTTATTAATGAACTAACGAAAAATTGTGAGAAAGGGCCTCCAGTCTTTTTTTTGCCACAGGGCCGTTGGTCAACTAACTACGCCACTGTGTAAACTACTGTTATACTGCACCAACCTATCCACCTATTGTCGAATTATCTACCTATTGTCGAATTACAGTACTCACACAAGTTAAGTATCTAGTAGTCACACAATTTTTTGTAGCATTATCGTATTGTCGTACTACTGTAGTGTAGAACTGCCGTAGTGTCGAACTGCCGTAGTGTCGAACTGCCCTAGTGTCGAACTACCATAATGTCGAATTCGTAGTTCAAAATAAGATGAGTCACAGTCTGTCGCACAAGCGTTAAGCTAGAACATTAGACCGACACACGTGTAACACGCTTGTACACCTAGCCAAGTTGATAATCTGCTATCGTTAACGCTAGTAAAAAGCTTCAAATGTACGCAAATAATGTCATCTCAACGCTCAGTCACGTAGTTAGAAAAAAAGAATTGGGGACGTGGCTAACGCGAGGCCTTCGACGCAAGTCAAACGGTTGCAAATTGGCTGATTTGTACATCGAACGGCGTGGATCAAGTGTAGCTCTACAAGTCTAGTTTCCATATAAAATGTACGGAGATCGACGCGATCAGATCGGCGTGTGTGGCACACGTGTGTTCTAGCTTTATTGGTACATTCATTATTTTGTTGAACTCACGTGTGTCTCAAATCCGTCGTACCAAGTTCGAGTATATCTTGACACTATACGAAAACATTCTTATCAGTGAACACACCTATATTTAGTAATGCGAATGACCGAAATCATGACTTTAACATTGACTTAGCAATTAGTCATTGAATAGCTTGGCAACGTCTACGCGTGTAAAATTGCTTGTATTAGTTCAGTGAGGTAATTTGCAATCAGAACCTTGGATTTATATCTTCGTAGATTTGTCGGAAACCGTGCCTTTATCTACGATATGGTTAAACAATAAGATAGTTTGATTTTTATTTAACAATAATATACTTTGTTTGTATTATTTATATTATGCTAGTAGTCTAGGCATACGTTTTTCCTATCTGAAAGCTATGTATATTGCAGAAAAAAAAATTAAGAACCCTATTGCAACACCACTTACCGAGTTCAATGTAGGGGCCCAGCAGGGTCGAAGCCTACCGGGGCCACGAGCAGTGTGAAAGTGGAACCCCAGGCCCTGAGACGAAGGCAAAGAAGGAACAGGAGTGAGATTTTAGTCAGTAAAAGTCTGACACACCCTCTTGCTCCGCCCAAGAGTGAAAGTTCTCATTGGATGATTTTCCACCAGAAAAAAGACCTGGGTTCAATTTTATTTTCGAACCATCCAGGGTCCCACTCAAATATAAACACAATTACCTATATCCAAATCGGTTAAGCCATTTAGGAGGAATTAGGACAAACACACGCACAGAAGAATCATATGTATAAAGATGTCAAAACATGAAACTAAAATCATAAAATTATTTCTATTTCAACAAACTCGTTAGTTTCGAACATTAACCTTTGTTTTGAAACAAGTGTACAGTCGACTGTAAACCTAATTTAATTTACAATAAAGTTACGTTTTGTTCACCCCAGCTGTTACTAAACGGTCCATTTTGTGGTCGAAAAGTTAACGCTGATGTTTCAGTAAAAGTTGTTGAAGTAAAAACAATATTTCAATATACGGCGCTAAGTATCCTATCGGTCTACTTTGCAACAAACTTGGGTGAGAAGCAGTTTCTGATGGAGTGGTTTTTAGACTGTGAAGTATTGGAAACCACTAGCTGAAAGGTTTTTAGTGTGATTTTGGATAAATGGAAATACTTTACCCGTTGGGCTGGTTATGTTTGCTGATTTTTATTATAAAAACTTGAATAATAATATCAGAAAATAAAAAAGACGTGTGGCACTCGGGGACTGCCGCGGTAAAGCTATTGCATAGCATTTTTATCAACTTATGCAATTATAATTATTTATTTATTTTATTTATGCAGATTTTTTTTCCTTTGTTTTTTTTTCTTAGATATTAATTCATTAAACCCCAAGCGAACGCCGGCGTTCGCGCACCTATTGTCTTTCAATTGTGTCTGCAATTATCACAATTGAAAGGTTAATTGAAGTTCCACTTTCACACATTGAATTGAATTTTGATTGATTGTTCACTCATTTGTTTTCTTATCGGTCACCAAGCTCAAAAAACAAATGAGTGGGGGGTATTAGGTTATTTTCGTTACAGAATTTCTGGATTCGGTCTCCACGCTCAAGGCCCGCGATAGAAGCTATGCAATAGCTTAATAAAAATACAGGAAAAATATCCCAAATTCTAAAGCTATTTCATTTGATTGTAATTAATTTTCTAAATAAAATTATTTATTTTTTTTGGATGTTCACTGATATCTCAGTCAATTGTAAACAGATTAATTAATTTTTTTTTATTGCTAGCTTGTGCTTTTAAGTTGGTCCCATAGAAATTTTCTTATGATCTGATCATGAAATTCGAAAATATGGAGCAGAACTCCTCATAGGATCACAGCAGAATTGTCGTAACAAGTAAAATCGGAATTGGTGTTAAATAACGAAGAGACAAAACTATCTATAGAAACACCGACTTCCGAAATTAAAGTTATTTTGTACTTTTCAGTGTTTTTTAACATTAAAGTCGGTTTAATTTTTTTTTGTAAAAAGTTTTTTATTCATTGTGTAGTTATTCTTTGACAAAATAATGAAAAACTATATTAGTAAGTAAATCGGATAAAACCCTCTCCTAGAGAGGAGGCCTGAGTCCCAGCAGTGGGAAAATATATTATAAAGCTGACTGTACTATATTAAATCGGGTAACTGAAATATTAAACCATACCTATGTATGTAATATCGTCATATACGTACCATAAAATATAACTACTAACATAGTGGTATGTTTGACTAAATAAATCTACCTGTTCGTGATGCAACTAGTATGTATTTTGCAGGTTTGCATAGATAGAGCACGTTTGAGTTTGCTCTTTCCAGAACAAACAATGTTACTAGTATCTACACCTCTTTACGGCATATTGGAACTTCTAACAAATATGTAGGTAGATACAAATATTGTTGGTATAATTTAGTCCATTTCCAGTAGAAAATTTTAGTTTTACAGTGCTATAGTTCATTAGCACTTTACTTTTAACCCAACCAAGGCCTTTCTGAAGTCCAAAAAAGAAATTTTTACTAATATCTACAACCGACTTCAAAAACAAACTAAAAATAATTTAATTTATAAGTTGGTGTTTCGCTTTTTATTAGTTGTGATTTCCACAGATAAAACTAAATAGTGAGCAAGTTTTCAGAATGTAATTTTGTATAGGAACCCGATTGGCTCTATAAAATTTAAAGATGGGATTAATCGATACAGACATACCTACTTATAACATACATATCATAGATAAATTACACCCAGATATAGAACAAATGAGCGTGCTCATCACACAAACATTTTGTCCTGGGTGGGAATCGAACCCATGACCTCTGGCATGGCAGTCAGGGCCACTAACTACTAGACCAACAGGTCAGTCAAAAGCTAGTTTTTGAGTTAGTGTATTGAAAACAAAATTACTCACAAGACTTCTGTATTTTTCAGCATGTGGCATTCCTTGACGTGGCTGACAGAGAAGGTTCAGCTCTTGAAGCAGAGCTACTGAACATGTTCGGAGCCCTGAGAGCCAAGTTCATAAAGTGTGATATATCAGACGAAGCCCAACTTGCTGCCGCATACAAACAAGTTCTGGACAAGTACAGAAGACTTGATGGGGTCATTAACAATGCGGCGGTGCTGTCTGCTGACGAGAAAAGTGTGAAGAAGATGGTGGATATTAATTTTGTAAGTACCTATTGCCTAGAAAGAGGTAGCGGTATGATCTCTAGCCCGATTTACGTAATCAAAACCGATATTGTAGCGATTAAGTCGTTTAGACCATTTCCGTATTCACATCCATCAATCGAGTTTGAACGACACTGACTTTAAAGTCGTTGAGTCGAAGAGTCGATTTAAAAAATAAGAATCTGTATTACAATATCTTGGTAGAATACTTATTAATGTAACAGGAAGTATGTTGTTGATAGATCGTTTAGTTTCAAGCCAGTTGAGTTGTCATTCTATCCAATCCCGATTAAGGAACACGTGAATACCGCTTTTGGATAGGACTTCGATCGAACGACTATAAAACTTCAACGGTATTTGGCTTGATTGATTTTACGTGAATAGGCTACTGGACGCTTACCGCGAGGATTATAGTTTGAGACGGTGCGGGAGAAGAAAATCTGAAAGGACTTGGGAAAGGCTTATGCCCAGCTGTGGGAAATTAAGGGTTAGATGAAAAAAATGGATAATTTTTTAACTGTACGTAATTTAAAATTATCGTCAGCTATCCCAGTGTCAAAGTAGAATATTAGCCGGGAACACATTCACGGAATAAAAAGTATCATAAGTGCTATTTGAGAACATGGTCTACCCATGTATTAAGTTTCATTAACATTTGTTCAGCCCTTCCAGTGTGAAGAAGTAACAAACATACATACACTCAGAAACTTTCGCCTTTATATTAGTGTGATGAAATCATCGCCCCAACTTCGCACGGGTCTTACAAATCACTTAAATTCACGACAACTTCCATAAAATGTTTTGGTAACATATTCATTATACGTCAGCTAAGAAGTGGAATTCCCTGCCGGAGTCTGTGTTTCCTGATAACTATAACCTAGGGGTATTTAAGTCAAGAGTGAATAGATTGCTTCTAGGTAAGCGTGTTCCATCGTCGGCCACATCATCGCTTACCGTCAGGTGAGATAGTGGCCAAACGCGAGCCTATCCATTAAAAAAAAATGCATGTATTTTAAATTTTAAACCTACCTCACAAATGATTGTCTATTTATGAAGACCAAATGAAAAACCGATTAGTAGTTTTTGAGTATGTAGAAGTTACTTACGTATTATTCGAAAAAGCATAATTGTACTTGCTATTGATGATAATATTTATTTTTCACACTACAATATACAGACAAACATTTTATGTATATATTTTATTGAGTAGGCACCTCAAAGACTTACTCACTTAAAACATACACAAACAAAAAACACATATAACTTTAAGCATAGTGAATTCTTCACAGAACTTTAATGAGTATACAAACAAAAACAGTAATAATATATTGTAGGAGATAGTAGGTACATAAGCTAGGTTCTAGGCCCGTTGTTAAGGACACCAGGTTCCCACCCCTTAACTTTTACATAACCTAGATTGTGTGTCTACTAAAATAGACAGATATAGTAAGGGACTTGTTATAGAATATGTTAAAAAAATTAAAACTAAGTTACCTAATAATAGTAGTTAGTTACTAATTGAGCGATAGAGTAATTGACTAAAATGTGATTAATAAAACAGACTGAAACTCATAAACAGACATCAGAGCAAGCGAATGGACGGATATTAATACTAACTAATTTCACAATAAAATTTATCCGAAAATTTCGAAATTCTGTGACATAAATATAGAATTAATACGTAAAGGATTCGACAAAGTTATTAACAAAGTTACAGAGACATAAAGGTCAGAAATAGACAACATAATAAGCAAAATTTCATTATTAATTACGATTGATCTGACATTTCCAAAGCTCTAGGAATTAAGAGGGCCCTTCCCACCGCGGTCCGTTTATCGACCTCAATGCGAGCATGGTTGGAAAGCTTGTTTTTTCGTCTAACGCAATCTACACTTCTACACTAATATTATAAAGTAAATAATCTCTGAAAGTACTGATTCTATTGCGCAAATGTTTTCACCGATTAAAAGCTGCTTTATTCCTTAGCGACATAGGCTTTACTTTATGTATGTAGGCGAGGCTGCGGGCAAATGCGTAAAAAATTGTTCAATAATCAGGCAATGTGAGAAAAGAAAGATAGCGCCTGAACGCTTGGTTGGCATTCATTGACTTACGTCCATTATTCAAATATTTCACAAAAATTGTTCATTTATTTAGTCATAAGTTTGTACAGTAGTGATACACAGGCGGACTTAATGCAACAAGGCATTCTCTAATAGTCTATCTCTGGGTAAAAAAGACAACACTTGTTCCAGAAAATATATGTTTTTTTTTAAACAAGTACATTCATGAAAACGTATGTAACGAATTAACGTTACATACGTTTTCATGAATGTACTTTTTTTTTCTGTAGATACATTATGAAGGTCACGTATTTGTGAAAAATTTTAGATTTACTGAGATCTAGATTAGTTTAAATTTTTTTGTTTTCAATAGAAACTTGTTTCTAAAATATATCTTACAATCAAATAATAACTTAGGAATCACGTAAGACCGGTAGTATTAGAAGTAGCACGGGTTGGGCGCTCTTAAGTCAAACTGCGAGATAGATATACTTGTTTCATCGTTTGTAAGTAAATATTGGAGAGACGACAAAGTAATAAACTAAGCTGCGGTTTTGCCTGTCTACGATTGAATGCACAAGAGGAAGGACGACATTAGTTTCCTGTGAGTTACGACTCCTCGCGTGAGTTAGAATGAGTTATTCGGTTTTGATTCGATTACAAGTAGAATGCATTTCGTATTTGGTTGACTATTGTATCTCATTTGTTAACTTAACGGTAAAACTACTTATACTAGCTTTCAAAGGGTACCTACTTTATCTACAACATTAGTTTTGTAAAGAATCTATGTACAGTTGCCATCACGGATCTTGAGCGGTTGCGCAGAAGTCAAATATTCGGTCTCTTTAATGGTGCGAAGTGAGACGCGGGTGCGGGGAGCTCAGTGATTGGCTCGCCGCGCCATCGCGTCATAGATGTCACTCCTAATTCGTTCCCTGCGTTGCTGCATGTATCTAACAACGAAGACGATTGGCTCGCCAATGTATGGAATGTGCAAAGCGATCCCCACTCTGACGCCGAAAGCTCAAGATCCGTTTTGGCAACTGTACAAACATAATGTATCATGAAAAATCACAAAGTTATAAGCTTATGTCAGCAAAAGTACATAGTCGCCGGGCCATCCAGCCTACTGAGGGGTTGTTTTGTACTTGCACCAAGCTGTTTGCTGGCACCCAATGCCCGCTATGGCCTGCCGTGACCTGTGTTGTAGTTAGTGTCGGTGGTTTTCAACTTGTGAACTTTTTAAATATTTTTGAGAAAAAATATAACACGGTGTAAAAACTACGAGTATTGGAACCCATTTAGTTACTGATACTGAATAAACTATATTCAGGTTTGAATGATGATCATTCAGGCTCCATACATATTTGGGCTTTATTTGAAAGTCCATCATTCAACATCAATCATTAATATGGTTTTTTTCATCTTATGGCAACCCCCGCTCTTGGGCGGAGCGGGAGATAGTATCAGACTCTTACTGACTAAAAAACCCATCCCGTTCCTTCAAGCCTTCATACCGGGGCTCGAGCGCCCTTTCGGATAACCCTGGCCCCAGTAGGCTTCGACCCGGCTGGGCCCCTGCTATTGCTGACAACTCCTTGAGGCGCGCGGGAACAGCGCGCGCCGTCGACGAATTGGGCTTGGTCCGGACTGTTACCGGACGGCCGGACAGCGAGCTACCCATTGCTCACTGTCCGCAAGCCCGCGCCTACGGTGGCTGGAAATCGGGATCGGAATCCCGGCGGCGGCGAGAGCGCCCTTGCCTGATGCGGTCGGCCTCCTCCTTAGCGAGCATTACTGCTTGGCAGAAGTTGGCGATCGCCTGCCACTCCTCCTCGCTCCGGACCATGGCCTCGACCAAGGCCCGGCGCGAGAGGTCTCCGCCGCCGATCGCCCCCACGAGGGCACGTCGATGCTCCGCCCAAGCAGGGCACACCGCGATTGTGTGCTCCACCGTGTCCTCCGGGCGTCCACCGTGTCCTTCGGGCGTATTATTACTATGGTCCATTCATGAGTCAAAATCGTATGCAACATTCCTGTATGTTTGTTACTTTTTTACGTGTAAATTTTTCGCCTTTGTAATATGACGAGTTCACAAACGTGTAACTAAACAATCAGTAAATTAAGGAAGAGGGATAAATTAGATTGCGTATTATATTAATGAAGTTGTTTTATGGACTTCAGCGTTGAGACGGAAATTGGTAGGCAGATTGATGATGTAAAGTAAACATTATAAAAACTTTACAGCCGAGTAATCTAATTTGTTTGAGAAGATATTTCAACATTTTAGGCAATTCAATAAATCATCCAAGTACTTTGAGTTTGCCGGTTGTTTTAAGGTTGTCGACATAGCAAGAAGAATTGCCAAACTTATGTGGCAATGGGTAGGGCACATTGCTCGCAGAACAGATAGCCGTTGGGGCCGAAAAGTTCTGGAGTCGCGTCCGCGTACTGGGAGACGCAGCGTTGGAAGGCCTCCTACAAAGTGGACCGATGACCTGGTGAAGGTTGCGGGAAACCGATGGATGTGAGACGCGCAGGAACGTTCGTTGTGGCGACACTTGGGGGAGGCCTATGTCCAACAGTGGACGTATATCGGCTGAAATGATGACTTTGAGTTTTAATAAAATGATATGTTATTAAAACTCATTCAGCTCATTCAAACATAATCAAAATAACAATATTCCATAACAACTATATTCCATAACTATCACACAACGCTGTCTAGTCCCAAGCTAAGCAGAGCTTGTGTTATTGGTACTAGACAACTGATAAATATACTTATATATTTCTAAATACATACATATTATAGATAAATTACACCCAGACACAGAACAAATGATCATGCTCATCACATAAACATTTGTCCTGGGTGGGAATCGAACCCACGACCTCCGGTATAGCAGTCAGGGCCACTAACCACTAGACCAACAGGCCAGTCAAAAAAATAAATTGGTATTCTAATATTTTTAGGATTTTTTTAAGGATATTTTTTTTTTTCAATAAAGGTTTTATGACACACAAAACGACTTTTATTGACTGTACATACCACTTTATGTCTTTGGACGTGTTTTTAAATATGAGTCCAAACAAATATCAGTGGTATTACTTGTTGGTATTAAAATGGAATAAGTCGTATTTCAGAAGCCAGTGACTTCTTTCATTTTCATTGTACTAAATTAAAATAAAAAAACTTCATAAAAATACTTTTATAGTTATCTATAAAAACACCATATATTTTAATGACCTCTAAATCAACCAAGCTTTCTTTCAGACTGCAACGGTCACCAGTACAATGAAGGCTCTTGAAATAATGGGGGTCAACAAAGGAGGTGGTGGGGGCACCATCGTTAATATATCATCTTTATTGGCCCTCAACCTTGGCACCCATCTGCCTGTGTATGCGGCGACTAAGACAGCTGTTTTGCAGTTCAGTATAGCTATGGGGGTAAGGCTTATTTTCGTCTACTACTTCAAGATTCAACGTCGTGTAGGGTGCGGTATATATGTCGCAGCCATCTGGTTAAATTAGCCATCCAATTGGATGCCTAGGCCGATAGTTATTTGAACTAAAATCACTCAACGTTTAACAACTTGGCGTATTGAAAGTTTGCCCTTTCGAAATGACTCAAGTGATTCAAATTTACTATTACTAAAAAGTAGTTTTATATACTAGCTGTGCCCGCGAACTTCTTACCGCCTAATTTTTTTTTTTATTATGAAAAATAGATGTTGGCCGATTCTCAGACCTACTCAATATGCTCACAAAATTTCATGAGAATCGGTCAAGCCGTTTCGGAGGAGTATGGCAACGAAAACTGTGACACGAGAATTTTATATATTAGATAAACTCATGGTTACTCTACTAAACTAAATGACTACACAACGTTCAGCCATTTGGTTAAACGTTGCGGTCAACGACATGGCTAGTTGTTTTTCAGCCATTTTATTGGATGCTGGCGTTTAACGAACGCCCTAGGCGTCCAGTTGGATGGCTAATTTAACCAGATGCTGCGACATATATACTAGGTGTAAAAATATATGCCATCAAAAACATATTAAGTAAAAAAAGACCAAGGCTTGCAACTTAGTTCTTCTACCGTAAAAAGTTGTGAGATCCATGTACCTAATATCAAGTCGGTTAATTTATTCAGTCCGTATTTAAGAGACCCTGATGATTAAGATTGACTTATCAAACAATCTAATTAAATTACTTGTGTGTGTGTAAACTTGCAAAATTGAAATTGAATGAAGTTTTAAATATGTATATCATGTTTATTAAATGCCTGCTTGGTTACTGAAAATTAAGGCTTTAATTTTATACTTTAAGGATTTAAGGGATCAAAAATAAATGGTTTGAACTGTTTCGATAAAAGGTTGTTATGGCCGTGCCACTTTTTGCTCGCCTAATAAGCTTAATTGGGACTGGGCTGGATATGTCTGGCGCAAGCTGATCGAGCGGTGGTCTAGTAAAACAAAGAGTTAGTACCCTGAAAGCGCACGATAGAAACGCAGACCAAGAAAGAGATGCCGGGACCACTTAGATGTCTTCCTTAGGAATTGGCAAGAAGTGGCTCAGAACCGGGAATAATAGTAGGAATGGAAAGTGACCTTTGCTCAGCAGTGGGACAAGGATCAAAGACTAGATCTAGGTTAATTAAAAACTTATCTAAAATCTTTTACGCTAAGAAGATTTTTAAAAGCCTTTTAAGGTACGAAATTAAATGTTGGTCTTTGAATTTCTTAAATTCTTATTTCAAATTTAAACTTGAGGCAAGGCCTTTTTTTTGGCAAATATAATCTTATTTCAACCATTTTTTTTTTTACAGGCGGAGAGAGCGTATTCAGAAAGCAAAGTGCGAGTCATTACGGTGTGCCTTGGTCCAACGGATACGGCTATCTTGCAAAGAAATCACTTGCAAAACTTTGACAAAGATTCAGCTGGGCCAATCGAATCCCGTGTGCCTGTCAGACAGAGGTAAGGATAGTAAGACTGTGGTTATAGCGAGGCGTATAGCGTGATTGATTGTAGAGAGAGGCTGTACAATTGTCAAGTTTGACTTTAAACTCTAAATAAGGCAGTTCATTAATGTAGATAAGTTGGCATCAATGTGTTTGCGCGTAGTGAATCAGATAAGGTCTGAGTTCTAGAACTGAGAAGGTTACGGAGTTATTTGGGAAATAATATTTATTAACTGATCTAATAGCTTCAAAAAGCACACAAGAGCTAAACAATCTAGAATTACAGGTAAAAATTAAAATGATAAACTTGTGTACAGAATTGTTGTTTGTATTTTGATTTATATATTTAGTTAAGACCAGTAGGATTACTAAGTAAAGTTTACATAGCGTAACTTGCTTCTGCTAGCTGCGTGATTGTAGATAATAATTATGTCTATGTCATTTAGTGACGTTATCTATTGTTGAAAAATATAAAAATCGGTCCAAAACTTTTTCAGCTTACTAAATACAAACAAAAATTCACATCTTCTCTATTTATAATGTTGCCTGAATCCATATCTATTCAGGTTATTTTATGGTCCGCATACATAAAATACAGCCTATTTAACTCAGGAATAAAGTAGCTTTCTATCAAACGGTAAAAAAAATTCGTAATCGGACCAATACTTTCAGAGATAACCTACAAAAAATGTTTTTCTTGTAGGTAATCTCTGAAAGTACTTACTTTACCTCTTTATAATATTTGTTTAGATGACAATTCCAGCAGCATTTCATGTCTGTGAATTTAATGTCAACGATGTCATTGCGCTGAAAGTTCAATCTACTAAGTTTCGATAGTCGCTAAGAAGTTGGTGAAGCACGCTATGTATTTAGCTAAACGCTCAGATGTCTTGTGTCCGCAGCCTTACTTGTACGTTCTAGATGAAGTTTGTGTTGATGAAGATAGTTTGGTAGCAACGAGTTTTGTGATAAAATTGAGTAGGTAGCGCAAGTTTCTCCATGCAAATACGTGTATGGATATATGGAGTGGCTGAAGAAAGAAATTGCAGGATGGATATTATTATACATTTGTTGTTATATACTTCAGTGTATACTTACCTGGTATAGTCTGCTGAGGAGGAGGGATAAAACGCACGATACTAAAAGAGATTACAAATATAGGCACATGTGGATGTATTAAGAGGCAGAGTAAGGGCCTGTCTATACAGCGATATTTCACCGCGTGGAAAATATTCGCGCGTATTTATTTCCTCACCGCACCGCGTCAAATCTGCAAGAAATCACAGGATTTTTTATCGCGCATTTTTTTATCACCGGTCCGGAAACTTCCATAAGATTCAATGTGTTACAGAATAAAGAAAAAAAAACACGCGGTGAAATACCGCTGTGCGAACAGGCCCTAAGACCAATGAAAAAATGAATGAATTGTGTGAGGAGTGATATGAAAGAAAAGGGAGTTAGAGAAAGTGGAAAACAAATGAAGGTCAGCCCCAAAATAACACGAGACTAGAGCAGGAATAATTCAATGCACACCTCAAAATGTGCATTGAATAAACATTTGCAAAAAGAAGTGTGCAATGGGCGGTCTTATCACAATAATCGTTTTTATGGTACCGTATCTCAAAAGAAAACTTTCGGAATCCTTATAGGATCACTTTGCTGTCCGTCCGTCTGTCTGTCTGTCAAGATCCTTTATCTCGAGAACGCGTGGAAGTGTCGATCTGAAATTAAAACCATCAAGTTTGGTGTCCTTTCAAGCTGTAAAAAAATCAAACTTTTAATTTAACGAATAAAAAAGATACGGCCGTTTATGTCGCAAAAAAACGCATATTTTGATACTCTAAAAGATCAAAATTCATAGGATACTTCCCGTTGACACAGAATCCTGAAATTTGACACAAAGCAAGGTCTTATAGCACAGGTATAGAACAAAATCTGAAAACAGTAAATTAGTTGTTACGTACGTCACAAAAAAGAAAACAAAAATTGCTATTCGGAAAAAAATTCGAGACTCCTTTCGGGAATTGTAGTTTGCACGGAACCCTCGGTGCGCGAGTCCAACACGCACTTGCTCAGTTTTTTTTTAACTACCAACATCATTATCATCATACTTCAGCCGAAAGACATCCACTGTTAGACATAGGTCTCTTCCAAAGTAGCCACAATTAACGTTCCCGTGCGTCTTGAATCCAACGGATTTCTGCAATCTTTACCAGGGGCATAAGTCTGCTATTTTTAAATACGTCATTCCAACACATCCATTGTCATTTTGCTAAAAGTTTGTAATCTGTTAATTCATAATGATCGATCATTGATCGGTCAATGGTCTTGTAATAGAATTGTGGTAGAATGACAATATCAAGCTTATTAAAACTAATTGCACAATGACGTCGTAATGGTAGGTCACTGATCAAAGGAACTGTCAAAATTTTTGCAGATTACTGCATACGTCAGATATTCATTTGTCGATATGTACGAGATTATCATTCTATGCCATTTCTTTCAATGGAGTGTCATTGGTTTCGGAAAGTCATAATGACGCCATTATATTAGTAGATTACCAAAACTTGTCAAAATCAACAATTATGAAATCAATAATGGACCATTCTGACAATATTGTAATAGCAGACTTGAGGCCCTGCACCGATGTACACTTTTAAGGAGGCTTTCTAACGCCACTCCAGAAACTTTCGGCCCCAACAGCCAATTTTGTGCCATACATCATTATATATCGATAAAATAACATCTCCTCGAACAACAAATAAATTGAAATATAAAGTCCACCATTTTGTCTCCTTTATATTAAGTCGCGGTTTGTGGTCTGGTCCATTTGTGTGGGCAAACTTTCGCAAAAGTTTATTCATTTTCGAGTTTCAGTTAGATACGAATTCCCACAGATTTTAAAATTTGCAAGGAAATGTGATGGATGGCTTAAAATTATAATAATATTTTATTATTTATAATTTATTTAAGAAAATAAATATTAAGTACTAGCTGGCGCCCGCGGCATTCCCCTTAAATTAATTCCCTCCATTCTAATACTTAAGTTAAAACTCTCACTTTTCAATCAATTTAGAATTCTGCAACGGTTTTTTTCCCTATTTCTTTTAAACCACCCCTACATCAAAGCGAACAAAATTAAATAAAAAATATTAATTAATGGACAAAGCCGCTTTTGAGTTTTAGTGAAACTTACGAACGGCATTTGATTTATATATAATTATAAGAGAAGACTAAATGCTTGCGGCTTCGCCCTTCTGAAATAATTTCCCACCTTTTTTGTATCTATTGCTTTACTTATGAAGTGTTTCTTTTTGGTAATATTATCAATACAAAATAAAAATATTATCCAAATAGCTATAATCAGGAAACACGCCCAGAAGACTTCTTATTCAATATCCTTTACAACAAAACCAATCACAACTTTTTGTTTCAGGGTGGAATCAGCAGTATCAGGGATCCTAACAGTCTTGGATAAGGGGAAAAGTGGATCCACATGGATAGTGAAGAATGACCAGGAGGCGTACGACTACACAGACAAGTTGAACCAAGCTTTTGAAGTTCTCGCAGAGACCTAGATAACGAAACGACTGAATACGAGAAACTTGCTTATACAGACTGAATTTTTGAATAAGAGATGTTTAACTTCAATATTTTGATGTGTAGGAAAAAGGACGTTGTATAATGACGATTAAATAGTGATATTTATTTAGCTTTCTAATTTCTTACTTGTAACAAACATTACTTTATGATATTTTAGTTTCTAAAAAGCCAACATTTTATATTTCTGTGTGTGTATATGTTTTTCTCTTTCTCGCTCAAACTTCAAAAATCTAATACAAATAATTTGTTTGAGTATGGGTAAAACATGAGGTGGTATAAAATTAAAGAGTTGTTCTTTGGACGATACCCCTACCATTAGAGGTGTACAAATATTATTACATTAAAAAAAATACATTTTACAAAAATATAAATTTACATGCATTTCCTTATTACAATTAATATTACGAACAATTTAAACACACACAATTTTGATTAAACCATTATCGAATTAAATTTTTCATTCAAATAATCTTTAATTGAATAATAAGCTAATAAATCAACAAGTGACTTTTCCCTGACGACCTATAGCCAGAAATACATTTTTGGTAGCAAATAAGAATTTATTTTCCCCCGAATTATTGATTTTTGGTTGCGTGAACATTAAGCGATCAGAATCATTAATAAAACATCGGGTTGCTGCGCTCTACTATACCATTTTTTATTTCGAGCTTTATCGTATTAGGTGTTGCTTGTTCTATAACCGTGTTTTGCTTTAAAATTGTTTTTTAAAGATGGACTTAATGATGATTTTCGAATATTATTTAATTTGTAAGAACAACAATCGGGCTAACATATTTGGGATAACTGTGTTATTTCTTGTTAAATATAAGAAAGAAGCAAAAAATAAATAAAGAAAACACCTTTATTTGGCACACAGGTACATACAACGAGATAACAATTATAATATAGAAACTTAAAATACATAAACATTGTGTGTCTCAATAAGAATACTCTTCCTGCTCTGGGTGGAGAGAGAGGGAGTATCAGACTTTTAGTAACTAACTAAAATCTACCTGTATTCCCCCAGTCGTCCTTCGCGCTCCAGAACCTTCCGTTTGCCGGTCTGTTAGCGATGAGAAAACTCATGAACCATAATCGGTAGACAATTAATTTTTTGCAGAACATGTATTTCAATTGCCGCTATGACAACAAATAATAAAATCATATTGAACCCTTATTAAGCGAGACTAACTCACACTTAACCGGTTACCTGGAACTATATGTGACAAAGGCATTTATTTTGCCTTCGTACTTATCTTACTCACTTAGTAAGATAAATGCCTCAAGGCATTTATTGCCAGTCATACTCTGGATTCTCTATATGAGTAGTGATAGGTACGAAGCTTACATAATCTTACTGTACTTACTTAACACTTAAAATTATTACGCCAAAATCAACACATCACTAAAATAACGCAAGTCAAGTCGCAATAAGCCATTGAACTTGAAAATTCATTGAACCAAGCAAACCTAACGCGCTTTAGACAATTTCTCATATTCAATTAACAAAGTCGATCCTTGAACTAAGTCCTCACCTACGTTATTTATTTATTATATGCTGTATTGTATTACATACACCATTACACATATAAATGAAACTAAAACACATACATACAATGGGCGGCCTTATCGCATTCCGCGATCTTTTCCAGACAACCTGGAATGGATAGTAATTGCCTGAACAAGAAATGGGGCTGTCATTGGTGTAACAAAACCAGTATTAAACATATTCACATATTCACACCTTTAAAACCAAAGTGGCATTATACTAAACTTGTGTAATTGCCATTTATTGGTAAACCTTAAACTTTTCAATCTGAACATCACAACCTATTCTCTGATTGTCAAAGTCTGCGTTCCAATTGTTAATGTTCCGAGGTTATCGATTCGCAACTTCTTATCGAGTATTTTTTTTTTAATTTTCAGCAGTTTTAAGGTTTCAATGTATTTAGGTACACTGAAACCTTATGACTGCTGAAAATTCACCTTTTTGATATAGTGACACTTTTGTTTTAAGCGTGAAATATATTGTGCTAGATACACATATATACGAGTATAATATGCAGTTTATTAGATGTATAAATACATACATAATAATTCAAAACTATATACAGAAATATATGTTACTAGCTGTGCCCCGCGGTTTCACCCGCGTTTTTCTCGTTTCCGTGGAAATACTGAGATAAAATATTGCCTATAATTGCCTCCCTCAATAAATGGACTATTGAATATTTAAACAGTTTTCATATCAGATCAGTATTTCCCAAAATTACCGCGTTCATAAATGTATTTATTATACTCTTCAAAGATTATACTTACAATACTTACAATCATCAACAAATATATTTCGAAAAAGATTATTACAGGATTTTATGTTGATAAAAAACTCTATGGCCCATAACTCATTAATAGGTACCAACTCTTAATATCTTACATACGTGATAACTTTTAATATATGTTATGTTGTTTAATTTTTTACTAATTCACTTCACGCAAGTAGCTTGCCCTATACCTCTCTCAGTTTCACCCAATTTTATCCCTCTCTCTAATAGATACTCAGATATATACATAAGCAGTATATTAGATACATAAATACATACATACGAGTAATTATTCAAAACTATATACAGAAATATGTTATGTGGTTTCATTGTTTACCAATTCACTTCACGCAAGTAACTTCTCTTATATCTCCCTCAGTTTCACCAAACTTCATCCCTCTCTTCCTCAAATCTCCCGTATTTGGGGCGAACAAGAAGCACAATCATGGGACTAATTTACAATGTGTTCGTACCAGACCACACAGTTGAAACTTGGCAGGGAAAATGCAACTGTGACTGTCACTGCATTCTCTCTAGAGATTTGGCTAATTTATACTCCGGATTTATCTCTAATCCACGCTCCGAGCTCCTATTTTTGACTGGTTTGTTAGTCTAGTAATTAGTGGCTCTGACTGCTACGCCGGAGGTCGTGGGTTCGATAACCATCTAAGGCTAAATTTTGTGTGATGAGCACGATCATCTGTACTGTGTTTGGGTGTGAATTATCTATCTATCCAAACTAATATTATAAATGCGAAAGTAACTCTGTCTGTCTGTCTGTCTGTCTTTGCTTCACGCCTAAACTACTGAACCGATTTGTGTGAAATTTGGTACAGACATAGTTTGGAACTTGAGAAAGGACATAGGATAGTTTTTATTGCAAAAAATAAAATAAAAAATAAAATTTATTCCTGAGATACAGCGCCATCCATGCCGACTCTTGACCAATAGGTCAAGAGTCGGCATCAATTCAGTACTGAAATTTCCGGAAGTCACTATTCCATGCGAACGAAGTCACGGGCAAAAGCTAGTATAATATATTTAGAAATGCATAAGTATCATATCAGTTATGTAGTATCTACACATACCACAAGGTCAACTTTGTTTGGGACTAAATGGCGTTGCGTGAAAGTGGTAGAATATTAAAAAAAAAATTGTACACAGTACCTACTTTTTTAACTTGAATAATAAAAGTTGGAAATGGATTTTTTTAAACTTTGCCTAAACGTACAATCTTCACAAATGATACGGTGGAGTCAGCCTTCGAAGTTTCTGTTCAAGTTTAAAGTTATCTTCGTATATCTTGAGTTTGCTTAACATACTGTTCGTTCGGAAAATGTTTTGCTTATATTCTGAACTAACTGCTGCTTATGGCTCCCTCCCCGTGAAATAAGTACTTTCCACCTTTAAAAGCGTTCCTTTCGAGGTACACTTTCATACAACCGCGCTTGTTGTTGTTATTATACATCCTTCTCTAAATATTTTGGATACATATCTATCCTGTGGGTATTATCTAGGCTTCTACAGTAAACATAAATGTGTGTAAAACTAATCTAGTTAAGATCTCTGAAAATCAGCTATTTTACGTGAACTTTGGCCCTCCTAATGAATTCATATATTAAAAATATAAAAAAGCACACCAATAGAAGCACATTTAATCGTGTTTGGAGTGACGAAATTTTTTTGAAAAACTTAAGAGTTAAAAAAAAAATCACGTATATCCTGAAAGAAGTTTTGTGAAATATTCGAGTAAATCACAGAATTACCGAATGCCGACATAATTTACAGGCGTTATATTTTTTTGCATTGCCTCTTCATCAAACGTCGCGTTGGATTGCATTAGATGAAGCAATAAGCTTTTTAACTAAGCTCGATGTTGACGATAGGCGAGTGGAAAAGGACCCTCATAATAGACAGATTCCAACACAAAACCAAATTTCAATTACTTTTTTTTTTCAATTATTTTTATGGCCTTTCAATTTTTCTTTCTTTTATACCATCCCTGTATTACAACAGAATTAATTACTTTTTAATTTTAAACAATCCAAAAGTAATTAATATTTTGAATGTTTTAAGTTACACAGTTCGACTTAAGCAATTGTCTTTTTATTGTGTCTCTAATTACGGCATTCGATGAGTTATTTCTCTTTTCCCACCTGAGATCTGATCTCAGCTGAGCAGATAGATTCTTCTAATTTTATTTCCCTCTCTTAGAGAGGATGCCTGAGTCCCAGCAGTAACATTAGTAGCAGCAGCAGGAACATTACAAGGCTGATTAATTCAACATCATATCAGCCGAAAGACGTCCACTGTTGGACATAGGCCTCCCCCAAACGTCGTCACAACGTCCGGTCCCGTGCGTCATGCATCCATCGGATTCCCGCGACTCTGACCAGATCATCGGTCCACCTTGTTGGAGGCCGGCAACACTGCGATTAAATATAGGTAAATTACATTAGAATAAATATATTTTTCTATCTTTCTTTCTTCTTTTCTGGTAATACCGTTTCTATTTTCATAAAATAAAATAGTAGAGAAAATTGTCCGAATAAGTTTACCAAGCGCTGTAACTTATAACATAACAGCGCAGCGAGCTCAAATTGGATTGCCTGCATAGTGCAACTGTACCAGGAAATCTTTGGTTAGTTCACCTTTACTAAAAATGTTCGTGATAAATATTCTATATAGCAGTATGTGGATGGCATGGCATGTTACATGGCTTAAATAAGTCCACACACTGAAATACAGGTTGTAGTTTTGAACCTGCTAAAAAAAAAAAAAAAAATCAAAAGGCTATTATCTTTTTCTTTATTCTCAACCCGAATCAACAATAAAATATTTATGTTTTTAAAATGTATAATTATAATACTATATTTAATTTTTATGTTACATTATTTCATTGTTAACTATTTTGTGTGTACTAATTTTCCATTTATGTTACACACGGTATTTACATCTCTATTTTTTTAACACTCCTTTCGCAGGTATGCTGGAAGAGTTTTCTTTAGAAATAAGCATCACCTTTGTACCTATTTTTCTGTTTCCTTCTTCTTTTCTTTTATTTTTTCAAATAAATAATAAAATTGACTGTATAGCGGTATGTGGACTCATATGAGCCATGTCACATGCCATGCAATTCCGGTGAAAATGTTCAGAGTTTTCTTCGGCACAGCTCAGGTTTCTCGGCGAAAGGTTGACGTTGAAATATTATCGGGGGAATATTCTGCATAAGGATTGAACTGCAGGTTGACTTTGGATGAAAAAGGAAAGATTTGACTTATCTTTTCAGGTAATGGAATTTTATAACATATTAGCTTTTGCCCGCAGCTTCGCCCGCGTTCATAAAATGTAGCCTATGTCACTCAGGAATAGGGCAACTTTCTATCGGTGAAAAATTTTTAGCAATCGGTCAAGTACCTACTTCCAGAGATTACCTATCCTACAAACAAAAAAAAAACAAACTTTACCTTTTTATTATATTTATATGTACATTTCGCTGCACATACGATAAGTCATTTATATTATTAAAATAGATCGGACTCTGCATCTAACCAAAAAAAACACGGGTAAATGACCCGTGTCTCAGTGTTTCAGATAGTCAGTAAAAGTCTGACGCTGTCTCTAGCTTCACCCAGAGTAGAGTGGTAGGAGGTATCGAAACTTTTTAAGTCAATTTTTATTTTAGGAAAGGGTTTCTCCTTCCCAATAAAAAAAGTATTTTGTAATATCTTCATAAAAAAAATGACTTGAACGGAAGGAAAAAAATCGTTAGATAATTTCCCTCAAAAATAGAGTAATACTACTATAGGTATATTTGTCATCGTAAATACCGTTAGATTATAATCTGTCTCGCGAAATTATAAACTATCACCTTTATACCACAACCTATTTTGACCAATATTACGTTGGTGGCATAATAAATGGCGGCTGCCTTAAATAATTGTTATTGTAAACACTTTCTGCTTTTAATGCCATCTTTATGCCTACAGAATAGAAGTTAAAATTAGTTGAATGGACAGTAAAAAAAGTTTGTTGAAATGTCTTACATAACATTTTTAAATAATCCATCTCATAAAACAAAAGATACAACAAAAAAACAAAAGAAAATCGAGCGTACAGCACAAATGAACAAACCCAAAACAACTTACACCTTAATAGCCATCCGACAACATCAATTTATAACTAAACCACGGGTACCCGAAGGTCCATTAGAACTGGTAACGGGTTACCCGTAATTATTAATTCAACAGCGTTAAGTCGAAGCACATCAAACGGGTACGGATCGCAACTGAATGTTTGCCAAATCTGAGCTCCGCAGTGTTTAAGTATTCACTGGCATGTTTCAGCAGATCTGAATTAGAGCGCCGATGCTGCATAAACGTGAACTGTTTTTTGTTAGGTTTTGGATACTTCTTTTTAAGTAGGTTTTCATAGTAAAGTGTTTGAAATGGTCAGACTGGGTATATGGTCTGAAGTGTATAGGAGGCAGAGGGGGACGCTTGACCTCCAAATCCTGTCAATATTATAAAAGCCCACCTGGGTGATTCTTTGACACCGCACCGGGAGAATGTCTCATTCATGTAGCTTAGTTATTTCTTTACAATTTGATATTCATAATTACATATTAGTTTTTCTCGATCACTAAATGTATCCAAAGCACTCATTTGCGCCCAAGGGCTTATGACACAAAATAAATAATTAAGAAAACTAAGCCAGATGAATGAAACATTCTCTCGGTTTGAAAGAATGACCCACCTTTGTTTTTTCTTTGCCTTCGCGTTCTAGGACCACGGGTGTCCTTGCCGGAAGTCAACCCATGGCCCCTGAGCTCTTATTAACTGACAGGCTTAGGAAAAACTATTTTTAGAATATTACGCTCTAGAATAGGTTCTGAATTTGATTGATAAAAGAAAAAAAAAATTTTTTTTTTTTTCAATTTCTGACGAAGTTACTACGAAGCCAACAGGCGTATAATAATATAATTTAATATAATTAATAAAATAGTGTTCTAAGAATAAACCCATGTTTTTACGGTATTATTTTTGTGAGTAGGTAATCCAGAATGAATTAGCTCGTTAAGGACGTATTCACATATTTCGACAAATATCACGTTTTTTCGGGAACAATTATGATGCTTTAGGAATCATAATTATGAGTATATCTTGGTATCAAATAAAAGACAATATATTTATCTCCAGGATGGCATAAAAAAAATATTACGGTCTCATATAAAATTTTCATATAAATACGATTTTACCAACGCACTAATACAAGAAAATAACGAAACACAGAGTCTGAGTAGGAACCCGTAACTTAAATCCAGTAAACATTTTTACTTTAAAAAACATAAAATAATACAGCTTATATAGTCTTCAACACCTATAGATAATTACATTGAACCTACATAAATAACTTTATGATTTATGACCAAAATAAAACCACTCTCAATATTTCTTCATACATTTTTCATTGAACGCGCGATGTCTAGCGTCAGTCCGCGCTCAGAAGCGCTTGTGAACGGGTGTCCGTATCGCTCTCTTACAAAAAATAAATACGTCTAAAATGTGTGCCGACTTGTATACGGCGACTGCAAAGACGTGCTACTTTTTTGGACCGAAATAAAAGTACAAATATTGTACTTATTTTTAAAATTGTTATTATGGAGTAATAATGGACTTACTGATACAGAATGAGTTTTATTCTAAAACAAAGACCAGAAATGGCCAACGGAACTTCATACTTACATAGATATCACAATGTAGATAGTTAAGCGACTATGACAATAAAAATAAATAAATGGTTCTGAATAGTTATGTTAAAAATGGTACCGCCGAAGTGACCTGACGATGATGATGGAGCCGGAAGATAGGCACCGGAACTCCGTAGTTAATCAATGTGTCCTAGCCATGTCTGGGCTTATTAGAATTGTCATGAGATGCACTTTGGCTGTAAGGTACTATGGAACTGATTTGATGATGATGATGGAACCGGAAGTTAGGCACCGGAACTCCGTAATTAATCAATGTATCCTAGCCGTGTTTGGGCTTATTAGAATTGTCATGAAATGCCCTTTGGCTATAAGGTACTATCGAAGTGACCTGATGATGATGGAGCCGGAAGATAGGCACCGGAACTCTGTAGTTAATCAATGTATCCTAGCCGTGTTGGGGCTTATTAGAATTGTCATGAGATGCACTTTGGCTATAAGGTACTATCAAACTGATCTGATGATAATGATGATGAAGTTAGAAGATAGGCACCGGGACTCCGTAATTAATCAATGTATCCTACCCGTGTTTGGGCTATTTAGAATTATCATGAGATGCGCCGCACTTTGGCTATAAGGTACTATCAAACTGATTTGATGATGATAAATAACCCTATAGTAATTCAATCGGGTGTTGAATTTTGTCATGAACCTTGAAACTCGATAAAAATAATTTGTTCGAGCTTAGAATATAGGTTATGTTATAATGACACGTATGACATCGTAGTGCAATTCGAGTATAGTACAAAATAAAACAATATCTTTTTTTTTTATATAATGTATAGGCTCGCGTTTGACCACAATCTCACCTGATGGTAAGCAACGATGTGGCCGACGATAGAGCACGCTTGCCTATATCTTCGAATACCAAGATAAATTAGGACACTTTTCACTACATATTATAAAACAAAGTCCCCTGCCGCGTCTGTCTGTCTGTTCGCGATAAACTCAAAATTTACTGCACCGATTTTCAAGCAGTTTTCACCAATCGATAGCGTGATTCTTGAGGAAGCTTTTAGTATATAATTTGTTTAGTTTTTGTATGTATTTTTGTGTACTTTAACGTTATTTGTTGAATATGTCGGGAAAAAATAAGCCGTCTGGGAGCTTTTAACGCAAATGCTGCCTAAATCCTTTAAGATATAACAAAATAAAGTCCACGGCGGCATATGTCTATCTCTTAAGGTTAACATAATATATCCATTTTACTGCTTTTAAAAATTGGCATTCATGAAGCATTTATTGGAAAGCTATTTACATAATTACGGTATTAATTCTTATCAAAATAACTTCGCGTTCAAGACTATATCAGTATCTGTAAATTACTTTTTGAATCATTTAAATCGGACGTACCATTAGAAAGCTTTCATAAATTTAATAATTCTCAAAATTAAATTCACGAGTTCACGAGTTCCGCTCTTCAGTAGCTACGCATGACGCGGTCACTGATCCTCCCCCGCACTGTTTTGCCTACTGTTTCTTTAGGTAATAAGCCGAACGACAATAACGCACGACTGATGACTGTGTTTTCTTTTGGAATTTGTTGAAAAAATATAATTGCATTTTTGTTTCGTGTTTGTTTTCTTAACTAACACAACACCAACAATGGTAGTATATGTGAATTAAGGTAGTAAGAACTACGCTGTTCACGCGTGTAAAATGGAGGTCCAAAATTTATGGGAAATAACATTAGGTTACGCCACGCGGGCGAAGACGCGGGCAAAAGCTAGTGTATTTATAAATCAATTTTTCCTGTTACCATTTTGATATACAAGGAATTAAAGTTGCCACAATATCATGATATCAAATTAACGATGATTTATTCATCTCCCAGCTACATGCTTTAAAATTATTCAGTCCCATACAATCTTTTCACACAAATACAATACAGAAATTGGCTATGCTACAAATAGGGTCTGGATAGTACACATAACTTCTAAATCCGTTGTATATTTTACCTTATAATTATGAAAAAAAACTTTTTCCAAGAAAGATATAACCGATTTCACTAGTCGGTGTTAAATAAGGAACAAACAATATCGAGGTACACCGACTTCCGAAGTTAAAATTTTTGGATGGTTTTAGTGTTTTTTTTAGTGAAGTGGGTTATATTTTTTTTGGAAAAAGTTTTTTATTTCACACTTTTTAGTTGTAATACACTTACTTACAGCCAGAGGACCTTTTTCTCATGACAATTCCAATTAACTCAAACCCTGCTAGGATAAATTCATTGTTTTAATATGAAACTTCCGTGTCTACCTTGCGGCTCCATCATCATCATCAGATCAGTTTGATAGTACCTTATAGCCAAAGTGCGGCGCATCTCATGATAATTCTAAATAGCCCAAACACGGGTAGGATACATTGATTAATTACGGAGTCCCGGTGCCTATCTTCTAGCTTCATCATCATTATCATCAGATCAGTTTGATAGTACCTTATTTCCAAAGTGCATCTCATAACAATTCTAATAAGCCCAAACACGGCTAGGATACATTGATTAATTACGGCGTTCCGGTGCCTATCTTCCGGCTCCATCATCATCATCAGGTCACTTCGATGATACCATTTTCAACACACCTATCCAGAACCATTCATTTATTTATTTGTATTATCGTAGTAAAAACTATACGGTTGCTCATGATATTTGAGGAGTTCCCTTGAATTCGCCAAGATTCCATCATTAGATCCCGACTTGGTGACTATGGGACCATTTGGGAAGTATACACTTTCCAACAAAAAAAGAATTTTTCAAATCGGTTAGCAAGCAACGAAGTTATGCGCGAACATACATAAAAAAAAAATTCAAACATCCGAATTGAGAATCTCCTCCTTTTTTAGAAGTCGGTTAAAAATACATAAGTATTCATAGTTTTAACTGTATTTTACGATTAGATCGAATATTAAATTGGAAATACCCACTTGCTTCAGACATCGTACGAGTATTTATTGAGTTGAAGATTTAATTCATGTCGGAGAGGGGTTGTGCGTTGTACCTAATTGTCTGATAAAATTAATTTCAAATACCCATTTGATTTTGTTAAATATAATATTTTTAAAGAAATAAGCCTGCGAAATAATCGTAGGTTTACAAAGAAATTGGTCGTTATTAACCGTAACGATATGGCAACTACTTATTTTTGCTATACGAGTAGTACTCGAAACTGGATAAGCAGGCAATTACATATTGCCATATAGTAATACTGATATTAAAAATCAAACAAGATTGACTCAATTAATACTTACTAAGAAAAATAAAATAATACCTCAAATATCAAGACATGTTCGGTTAAAGTATAAAATTGAGCGAACAATGGGCTCTATGTGTGCGTGCGTGTAGAACGATGTATTGCGACCAAGATACCTAAATTCGAGCGAGTGAATCTTGCTCACGCGTCCTTAAGGACGTATTCACATATTTCGACAAATATCACGGTTTTTCGGGAACAATTATGATGCTCTAGGAATCATAATTATGAGTACATCTTGGTATCAAATAAAAGACAATATATTTATCTCCAGGATGGCATAAAAAAACTATTACGGTCTCATATAAAATTTTCATATAAATAAGATTTTACCAACGCACTAATACAAGAAAATAACGAAACACAGAGTCTGAGTAGGAACCCGTAACTTAAATCCAGTAAACATTTTTACTTTAAAAAACATAAAATAATACAGCTTATATAGTCTTCAACACCTATAGATAATTATTTTGAACCTACATAAATAACTTTATGATTTATGACCAAAATAAAACCACTCTCAATATTTCTTCATACATTTTTCGTTGAACGCGCGATGTCTAGCGTCAGTCCGCGCTCAGAAGCGCTTGTGAACGGATGACCGTATCGCTCTCTTACAAAAAATAAATACGTCTAAAATGTGTGCCGACTTGTATACTACGACTGCAAAGACGTGCTACTTTTTTGGACCGAAATAAAAGTACAAATATCATACTTATTTTTAAAATTGTTATTATGGAGTAATAATGGACTTACTGATACAGAATGAGTTTTATTCTAAAACAAAGACCAGAAATGGCCAACGGAACTTCATACTTACATAGATATCACAATGTAGATAGTTAAGCGACTATGACAATAAAAATAAATAAATGGTTCTGAATAGTTATGTTAAAAATGGTACCGTCGAAGTGACCTGATGATGATGATGGAGCCGGAAGATAGGCACCGGAACTCCGTAGTTAATCAATGTGTCCTAGCCATGTTTGGGCTTATTAGAATTGTCATGAGATGCACTTTGGCTGTAAGGTACTATGGAACTGATTTGATGATGATGATGGAACCGGAAGTTAGGCACCAGAACTCCGTAATTAATCAATGTATCCTAGCCGTGTTTGGGCTTATTAGAATTGTCATGAAATGCCCTTTGGCTATAAGGTACTATCGAAGTGACCTGATGATGATGGAGCCGGAAGGTAGGCACCGGAACTCCGTAGTTAATCAATGTATCCTAGCCGTGTTGGGGCTTATTAGAATTGTCATGAGATGCACTTTGGCTGTTTGGTACTATGGAACTGATTTGATGATGATGATGGAACCGGAAGTTAGGCACCGGAACTCCGTAATTAATCAATGTATCCTAGCCGTGTTTGGGCTTATTAGAATTGTCATGAAATGCCCTTTGGCTATAAGGTACTATCGAAGTGACCTGATGATGATGGAACCGGAAGATAGGCACCGGAACTCCGTAGTTAATCAATGTATCCTAGCCGTGTTGGGGCTTATTAGAATTGTCATAAGATGCACTTTGGCTATAAGGTACTATCAAACTTATCTGATGATGATGGATAACCCTATAGTAATTCAATCGGGCGTTGAATTTTGTCATGAACCTTGAAACTCGATAAAAATAATTTGTTCGAGCTTAGAATATAGGTTATAATGACACGTATGACATCATAGTGCAATTCGAGTATAGTACAAAATAAAACAATATTTTTTTTTTATATAATGTATAGGCTCGCATTTGACCACAATCTCACCTGATGGTAAGCGATGATGTGGCCGACGATAGAGCACGCATGCCTATATCTTCGAGTACCAAGATAAATTAGGACACTTTTCACTACATATTATAAAACAAAGTCCCCCGCCGCGTCTGTCTGTTCGCGATAAACTCAAAATTTACTGCACCGATTTTCAAGCAGTTTTCACCACTCGATAGCGTGATTCTTGAGGAAGCTTTTAGTATATAATTTGTTAAGTTTTTGTATGTATTTTTGTGTACATTAACGTTATTTGTTGAAGATGTCAGGAAAAAATAAGCCGTCTGGGAGCTTTTAACGCAAACGCTGCCTAAACCCTTTAAGATATAACAAAATAATGTATCGTGGAATTGTGTATCTTATATAGGTCTACAGAAAAGTCCGCGGTGGCATATGTCTATCTCTTAAGGTTAACATAATACATCCATTTTATTACTTTTAAAAATTGGCATTCATGAAGCATTTATTGGAAAGCTATTTACATAATTACGTTATTAATTCTTATCAAAATAACTTCGCGTTCAAGACTATATCAGTATCTGTAAATTACTTTTTGAATCATTTAAATCGGACGTACCATTAGAAAGCTTTCATAAATTTAATAATTCTCAAAATTAAATTCACGAGTTCACGAATTCCGCTTTTCAGTAGCTACACATGACGCGGTCACTGATCCTCCCCTGCACTGTTTTGCCTACTGTTTCTTTAGCTAATAAGCCGAACGACAATAACGCACGACTGATGACTGTGTTTTCTTTTGGAAGTTGTTGCAAAGTTATAATTGCATTTTTGTTTTGTGTTTGTTTTTTTAACTAACACAACACCAACATATGTGAATTAAGGTAGTAAGAACTACGCTGTTCACGCGTGTAAAATGGAGGTCCAAAATTTATGGGAAATAACATTAGGTTACGCCACGCGGGCGAAGCCGCGGGCAAAAGCTAGTGTATTTATAAATCAATTTTTCCTTTTACCATTTTGATATATAAGGAATTAAAGTTGCCACAATATCATGATATTAAATTAACGATGATTTATTCATCTCCCAGTTACATGCTTTAAAATTATTAAGTCCCATACAATCTTTTCACACAAATACAATACAGAAATTGGCTATGCTACAAATAGGGTCTGGATAGTACACATAACTGCTAAATCCGTTGTATATTTTACCTTATAATTATGAAAAAAAACTTTTTAGTTGTAATACACTTACTTACAGCCAGAGTACCTTTTTCTCATGACAATTCCAATTAACTCAAACCCTGCTAGGATAAATTCATTGTTTTATTATGAAGCTTCCGTGTCTACCTTGCGGCTCCATCATAATTATCAGATCAGTTTGATAGTACCTTAAAGCCAAAGTGCGGCGCATCTCATGATAATTCTAAATAGCCCAAACACGGGTAGGATACATTGATTAATTACGGAGTCCCGGTGCCTATCGTCTAGCTTCATCATCATTATCATCAGATCAGTTTGATTGTACCTTATTGCCAAAGTGCATCTCATAACAATTCTAATAAACCCAAACACGGCTAGGATACATTGATTAATTACGGCGTTCCGGTGCCTATCTTCCGGCTCCATCATCATCATCAGGTCACTTCGATGATACCATTTTCAACATACCTATCCAGAACCATTCATTTATTTGTATTATTGTAGTCGCATAACTATGTTCATTGTGATATCTGTGTGAGAATGAACTTCCACTGGCCATTTCTGGTCTTCTTCACCAGTTCCACTTCATCAAATGTAATTTTTTTGAGTGTAAATACTCTTTGATAAAAATACCAAAAGAACTATACGGTTGCTTATGATATTTGAGGAGTTCCCTCGATTTCGCCAAGATTCCATCATCAGATCCCGACTTGGTGACTATGGGACCATTTGGGAAGTATACACTTTCCAACAAAAAAAGAATTTTTCAAATCGGTCGGCAAGCAACGAAGTTATGCACAAACATAAAAAAAAAATTCAAACATCCGAATTGAGAATCCCCTCCTTTTTTAGAAGTCGGTTAAAAATACATAAGTTTTCATAGTTTTAACTGTATTTTACGATTAGATCAAATATTAAATTGGAAATACCTACTTGCTTCAGACATCGTACGAGTATTTATTGAGTTTGAAGATTTGATTCATGTCGGAGAGGGGTTGTGCGTTGTACCTAATTGTCTGATAAAATTAATCTCAAATACCCATTTGATTTTGTTAAATATAATATTTTTAAAGAAATAAGCCTGGGAAATAATCGTAGGTTTACAAAGAAATTGGTCGTTATTAACCGTAACGATATGGCAACTACTTATTTTTGCTATACGAGTAGTACTCGAAACTGGATAAGCAGGCAATTACATATTGCCTTAAAGTAATACTGATTTTAAAAATAAAACAAGCTTGACTCAATTAATACTTACTAAGAAAAATAAAATAATACCTCAAATATCAAGACATGTTCGGTTAAAGTATAAAATTGAGCGAACAATGGGCTCTATGTGTGCGTGCGCGTAAGGTCGATGTATTGCGACTAAGATACCTAAATTCGAGCGAGTGAATCTTGCTCACGCGTCCTTAACGTAATGACGCCAATATTACAAAATAAAACCATAAAAAATAATAAAAATCTCAAAAGAAATTACTCCCCATTTCTTATTTCATCTAATCAAAACAAACCAATTTCAGGATTCATGCTTAATATTAAGTTACATCTCACGTAACAGTACAAAAGCCTTGATACTTCAAAAATAAATTAAACATTCAATTTGCGTGTCGAACTTGAAGGACAGTTTCCATCTTAAAAATGAATGTGTAAAATTGAGGGTAGCATTGATATTCTGTCCCTGGGATCCACGGGCCATTAGTGAGCGCGTTGGAGCCGAAAATTCTGTGAAATTATGCCATGGGAACCCTTGGGTGGCGAACACCACATGGCAAATTAGTCCTGATTGTTTTCCTATTCACGTGTGTAATATCAACTTGAATTGAACTGAACTTTGTAAATAAACACGTTCAGTGCGGTACGAGGTCTAATACGCCTCGTATAGTCTTCTTTGGTTTGCAGCTAAAAAAAACAGAATGTTTTGCCGTGCATAGGCCGTAAGTTTTTCAACATGGTTTAGTTTAAGAAATTCCTCATTACTAATAAGGAATTTTATTATTAACTTTAATACGAGGTTACTTTAATCTCTTACGTGTCGAAATTGTCATGGGAATCCTTGGGCGGAGGGTCCATGGCGAATTAGTCCTGATTGTTTTCCTATTCGGTTGCATAATTTCAACTTGAATTGTACTGAACTTCATAATTATGTTAAAACCTTCAGTGCGGGATGAGGTCTAATACGCCTCGTATGTATCTTCCTTGCGGTGCGGCTAAGAAAAATAGGGTGTTATTTGCCGTGCGGAGGCCGTAACTTCAATTTGGCTTGGTTTCGGAAAGAGATGAATATTTATCTAAGATGCCTTTAATCATTCAAAAAAGGTTTTAGTTTCTCTAATACTACGGGATCTAATAAGCCTCTTACCACCATAATGGTAGTTTTCAAACGAGGTCGTAAACGCCTCGTACTGGATGAATGGCAATAATAGAAAATGATGGGCCGCTGTCAACATGTTAATATATTTTAATAGTGATGATATTGTTTTCAAAGTAAGCAGCACACACCTCCAACTCTAACTATTGCTTTTTATAAGGTATTCCAGATTACTACCCTTATGATCTCTTTTACCTCCAAGACAGGAGACCAGAAGACCAATAGCACTTAGTAGGTATGTGGTATGTACTTCTGTTTACCATATAACATTTTTTTTTTACAAAAACATATTGAAATCGGTCAACGGTACAGCATTATCAACTAGCTGGACTGGCAAATGTTGTTTTGCCATACAGCTTATTTCGGGCCACCATTATCAGTTAGGGGTATAAGAATAGCCTACGACTTATTCTCAGACCTAGCAAATATATACGAAAAGTTATTTAAAAATCAATAGAGCCGTTTCAGAGCAATTTGATAACAAACTCTGTGACACGAGAATATTACATATTGGTTAGAGAAGGACTCTTTATTTATTTAAGGATCATCAATAAATACTATCTTAATGCACGACATATTTATTTTATAAAACTACTTTTAGAAAGTTAATAAAGTTAATAAATAATTGTAAAAAAAAACTACGGCGTTTACGCAGCAAAGCTAAAATAGACTTCGGCATGCTTGAGAAAATAAATAACTCGGTTAGGGAATATTCCCCAAAAAAATGTTTCCCCTTGCTTACTTACAATAAGAACAGGGTACTCAAGAGCCTATAAAAAGTTCTTCCTCAGGAACCTCCGCCAATCACATGAAACTTTTGACTGATTTCAAAAGGGAAAAGAAAAAAGCGAGTAATGAGGGACGCTTCAAACCGGTTTTTGTTTTTTTTTCGCAAAGAGTTGAATTACTTGGGAAATGAAGCATAGCATTTCTGTGGTCGCACAAAGTGTTGATTTTCTTTTTGTTGCGGATTTCTGTTTTTAGAAAATATTTTTATCCTACTGTAATAATATTTGCTTGACTGATTTGGTCGTCTAGTTTTAATCGATTTCGAAAATCGAAGATTTTTTTGGTTTTTATACGATGTTCCATTATTATTCGAAGACAAAAAAACGGATTTGAAAAAAAAAAACGTTTTTTGTTTAAAGAGCTCTTTAAATTTTATAGGCACACTTTTAATTATTAATTATTATTATATTTTATGTGACATGAGCACTACGCTTATCTGAGGGGTATATAATTATATATATAACTAAACAATTGTAAAATATTTTTACAAAAAGAAACTACCGACTTCAATACGAATAGGTACATAAACACTGAAAAATGCAAATTAAATCGGTGTTAATTAACGAAGAAGCAAACCAGAAACACCGACTTCCAAAATTGGAGTATTTTAAAGTTTTTAATATTCTTCCTTTCGTTTTGAAGTAGGATTTGTCAATAATCAAAACTAAAGAATGTTCTTCTAATTTTTCACTAGAAGGATTTTCAACTTTGTTGATGTAATTGTTTTTTGGTTTTAAAAACTGCCCTATCACAGGTTAATGGATTGCCTTGTTAAAGATGGTAACTAACTCCATTTTACCTTTCTTACCCTAATTTATCTTATTTACAAACTTATCATTGGTCTCTGGATTGCCATCTGTCAAAACACAGTCGCGAGAGCCCTGAAACATTGATAAATTACTGGAGTTACGGCCCAGAATTCTCTACTGTCATGCTTTTATAACTAAAAATAAAAATAGAATAAAATTATCTTATGTATAAAAATTCGTGTCATAGTATTTTTTTATCGAACTCTTTCAAAAGGCTTTGACCGATATTCATGAAACTTTGTGTATATTTGACAGGTCTGAGAATAGGTCGTCAGCAATTTTTTTCCCCCATTTTTTTGGTTTGATAATTTATGTAGCATTAAAGTTTGCTAAGTCAGCTAGTATTATTATAATATGTATGTTTACATAAAGAGGTAAAGTTTTTTTTTTGTTTTTAGGTAAGTAATCTCTGGAAGTACAGACTACAGATCCGATTGCTAAAATTTTCTGACCCATAGTAAACTGCTTTATTCCTGAGTGACATAGGCTATATTTTATGTACGCGGGCAAAGTTGTGTGCAAAAGCTAGTCTATTATAAAATAGAAAAGAATAAACTTTATTATAAGTCAAAAAGTAATGACATGACAGTATTTTTGTACCTACATTCTTGTAAATAAATCATCATTTCATTTCATTATGTCAGATGCTATAAATAGTCAACGTTCAACATTACCATTATACGTATTAATATTTGTTCAGAGAAAAATATCCCCGATTTTATTCTCCAAACAGATAAATTCACTTACAGACTACGAATACAAACTCTGGTTTTAAATCAAAAATTCCAGTATCATCGGTATCTAAGTAATATTTATCGTGTCGGGTAGAGACACAATTTCCGGTCACTGCGTGGACACAGAAAGGCAGCAAGTGACCTACTTTGTGAACCGACTTCACGTAGCCAAGTCTCGTGTATTGTACAGGACCCTGCTTTTTGAATGGTGCAGTATGGTGTTGAGATGGAAATAATTAAAGGTAAGATGCTTTTTTGTATAAGATTAGGAATCAAGATCTCTGGGTAGCTAAAATAAAAAAAAATAGAAATTAAAGTTTACATCACAGTTAAAATAGTTACATATGCAGATCATTACCTACCTTGAACTTTATTTAAAGATTTAATGTTTATTACATTAAAAAATATATAAAAACTTATTCCAAAAAAAAATACAACCAACTTCATTGTTAAAAAAAAACACTGAAAAAAAACATACATTCAGCCGAACACACAACCTCCTCCTTTTCGAAGTCGGTTAAGAAGTACAAAATAACTTTAATTTCGAAAGTCGGTGTTTCTGTAATATTTTCGTCTCTTCGTTATTTAACACCGACTTCTGAAATTAAAGTTATTTTGTACTTTTCAGTGTTTTTTTTAACAATGAAGTCGGTTGCATTTTATTTGTATAAAGTTTTTTATTTTACACTTTTTAGTTATAATACCACCACTAAAAAGTACCCCTTAGACAAACTTAAATAACTCATAGACACAGTGCATCTTATAAAGATTCTAATAACCCCAAACACTGTTAGATTACATTAATTTAATTTTTTCCCTGGCTTCATCATCAGATCAGTTGATTACATCCCTCTCCCCCTTTTCTTTCAGTCAGTCATAGACTACACGTATAAACAAAGCAATTTTACTTATTACGACAGTTCTGCTGTGATCCTATGAGGAGTTCTGTTCCATATCTTCGAAGTTCATGATCAGATCATAACAATATTTCTATGGGACCCACTTCAAAATCGGTCTACAATTGACCAAGATATCAGTGAACATACATTCAGCCGAACATAGAACCTCCTCCTTTTCGAAGTCGGTTAAAAATAAACTTGATTAATTTAGAAATTTTCATTATCAGAAAACCTTCTTTTTTTTTAAATAATAGAAACAAGTGCTTGACTACGATCCCATCTGATGGACTATACTAAGATGCAGCTGAAAATCTACGGCGCGCACTGTTCCCGCGCGCCTCAAGGAGTTGTCGGCAACAGCAGGGACCCAGTCGGGTCGAAGCCTACTGGGGCCAGGGTTATCCGAAAGGGCGCTCAAGTCCCGGTATGAAGGCTAGAAGGAACGGGGTGGGTCTTTTAGTCAGTAGGTAAGAGTCTGACACTACCTCCCGCTCCGCCCAAGAGCGGGGGGTGTCATTGGATTATTTTTTCGCACCATAAAAAAAGGTGTGGTGAAATTTTTCTATTATCAAATTCGAACTAAGTAGCCTTCAAATAAGGTAAGTGGTATAAATATATTATTATATCAGTTTTATTTTAAAAATAAAAAAATATTAACTAGTACTATTTTTTTTACATTATGATTTACATTAATTATAATCGAGATAAAATTTAATTCAAATTAAGGTAGATTTATCTGATCCTAGGTTAATAAAAACAGTGATTCAGGCCTTCCATTCACATCAAACATTTAAAAAGGAAAAAAAAATAGAACTGAATCTATGTAGGAATACGCCAAATTTATTAATTTGAGTCATTAACTGCTAATACTTTTTCTGAGGTATTTTTTTGAATACATTTAAAGTACAATAATATGTATATTGTAAAAATATATTTTAATAATATGACAACCAATAAATGACATTGTCCGTATACAATTATAGCTTTCATTGTAAACTGAATGACGTAACGTCGATAAAATAAAACAACAAGTAAAGTATTTTCCGATAGAAACACGTCACATTTATGAGGGCACGTGTATTCGATGTAAACGATATATTTTCGTCACTACCCTTCTGTGAGCCATCGTGTTCTAATTAATAAAGGAAAATGTCAATATCCTTTGGAAACTCTAGACCTCTGTTTTTATTAGAACATGATATATTGGTATGGTATACATATATTATATATAGTTTCTAGGGTCCAAAACGTGCTACAGAATAGTCACTGATGCATGTAATCTGGGAAGGGTTAATGTGAGTGACCATAGAATCAGTTGTAGCTATACCTATTATAGTACTATATAAACATTTGCCAAATAATATTCGAGATTTGCCATTGTCGTCGTTCAAAAGGGTGTTATTTAGACTGTTATAGTCTGTCTAATAAGTCAACCGACTTGGGAATTTTGTATAATATTTAATCATTTAAAAATACTTATTTTTGATACTTTTCATAAAGTCCTTTTGTTAGTAAACAATGATCTCTATCTCTTTATTAACCTTGATTATTAAACCCTTGTTGACTACATCAGATTTCGTTAAATCCTAATAATTACCCAAGTCGTTTAACTTATTAGACAGACTCTATTGAAGAAAAATTACTACAGTGTTAAAGAATATTTAGAGGACAAGTCGTTAGTAACATAACAATAGGCTTTATTCTACCATATCCAACAGTGTCATAATTATTCAATATTAATGACATGACTTTAATAAATAAATTAATTCGACATGATGTATTTATTAATTCAATATAATTTTGATTTGATTTGATACGTATCTCAAATGTCTTTCTATTCGTTTTCACCGCTGACATGTTTACATATACATACTTTATTTGCTTATAATGCTCTTTAATCTTTCTACTATTTTTTTTTATCGAGGACGCTTTCAGTTCCTTTGCGACACACATTCTAGATCCGTGAAATCATCGGAGAATCTGAAATTAAGTATTCGTAATTTTTTTTTAGGTTGGTAATCATTCAATGATTTCTCCCGCTCTCGGGCGAAGCGGAAGGGCGTGTCAGACTTTTACTGACTAAAACCCACCCCTGTCACTTCTTTGCCTTCGTTCCTCTATTACTAAAATTATTTAACAAAGTTAATAAGAAAATTCACTAACTGAATATTGTAAATGAAAATTAAATAATAATGTGCTCAAACACAAAACTTTAATTAAACAACGCGTGATCAGGTGTTTGCAGAGATTAATTAAATTGGGGCCCGTATAGAAAATTATAATTTCGTAATGCGATTTAAAATTAATTACATTTCAATCAATTCCCCAATTAATTAATACTTTGTTTAAAGTAAGCTTTTATGTATAAAAGTAAGAGATAACAAATATCAAAGCGAGAGAAAAATTACCTATCTCAATGAAAAACAAACAATGTGTTGAAACGCTGTTGATTTTCTAACTTTATTTAGCAACCACATTTTCAATATTGCCAGTAATTTCAGGGTTCGTAAACACGGATATTTCTCCTTCATTATGTTTGGAACAGCTCGTTAAATATGCGACACCAACTCAAGTTAGCACATGACTAACGACTCCAATTTGTTACTGCCAACAATTTATTTGCATGCAAAATGTTTGCAGCCCTGACAGCGTCCGGACTCCATTCAACTTTATGTAGGCTGCAGACGACCAACAAATCGGTCACCGATCTGAAGTTGCGTGATATGGAACCCAGAACCGAATGACTGTTGTTGTTTTTGAGTCAATAAAACCCTGACAAATCACCAAGTGTTCTGCGGAAAATTGGGACTAGAAACGCCCGTTCAAATATCAAATCAAATATCAAAAATAAAAGTTTGTGGACGCCCTACTTTTTGTCGGTGGAGACGTCAAACTGTAATCGGACTTAAAAACTAGTGTCTGCAACCAGCCTATTAAGGCTGGTTGCAGACACAAGGCACCAAAATGGTAAGGAAAAACTTCGATGGGCAAAGTCCTTTTAATTATTTGTAAATTAAAGGGTGGGGGTACACAGGGTGGGGAAAACAAGATGTAATGGGCTGTAATGAGAGTGTACCTGCGGTGTAATTACAAAGGTTCTATTGCACGAGTTTGTATAGCCGTGTCGCCAATTTAACGACAATTATTGTAAGCTTACCCCGTGTTGGGCTTTTGGGGTGAAGGGCATACAAATGTTGGTCTTAATTTTGTTATGGTACGCGTTGCAGAATAAAATTGTACGTTTGGTAGCCCGCATGTGGTTTGTTATACAAACAAGTGTAACTTGAATTTGTGATTAGAATAAAATATATCGCCACCAACGCAAGTATTGATTTTAGTGTTCTGTATTAATTTCAATTAAAACTGTCGTAAAAAAGGATATTGTAATGTGCGTTCCAAATGAGAATAGGATCGATTCCTATGTTTAGACGTCTCGTCGAACTGTCAAATCGAAGAATTTTTGGCAAAATTGAAGAACTTGGAGATGAGTAAAATTGAAGAACTAGATTCTGATTAAACTTGTTTCTTTCACAGTTCATAAATAAATTAAATTTTTCGTAAATTAATTAATGTTTCAAAATTTATATCCTCGATTTTTAGTAAATCGTGACGTCACAACATGGCGGGCGATCCTATTCTCATTTGGAACGCATTGTAATTTCAACGTGTTTTTAGTACGTTTTCCAAAATTTGAAAATGCTTTCAAATTCTGAATTCAAATAGTGCTATATAATTCAATTTTCTTCTACCTATGTACTCAACTTCAAACTGGCTGAATACACGAGCTGTGCGAACTTAAAAAAAAGACGTGTGGCACTCGGGGACTGCCGCGGTAAAGCTATTGCATAGCATTTTTTTATCAACTTATGCAATTATAATTATTTATTTATTTTATTTATGCAGTATTTTTTTTCCTTTTTTATTTTTTTCTTTGATATTAATTGAAGTTACACTTTCACACATTGAATTGAATTTTGATTGATTGTTCACTCATTTGTTTTCTTATCGGTCACCACGCTCAAAAAACAAATGAGTGGGGGGTGTTAGGTTATTTTCGTTACGGAATTTCTGGATTCGGTCTCCACGCTCAAGGCCCGCGATAGAAGCTATGCAATAGCTTAAAAATACCTACATGTAGCACAATAAACTTTCTCTATTTTACCTAGTTCTATTTTTAACTTACCAACTAAAGAAAAAAAATTGAAGAACATTGTACAACAAGGACGTCTATGTCCTTTCGCCACTGGACGCTTCAGTGAACCTTTTCTACAGAACACTAGCACAGCAAGGATATCTAGATAGTTAGATGAATGGGTTACGTTCATCATTTCTGAGAAATGTTACTATTATTATTATTAAATTGAATGGTATGGACTGACCGTTTTTTCTTATTGTATTTTTTACGCATGACAGAAACTCATTGCGACAGGGTTTCTGTCATTGTGTCCAGTTTTATATATAGTTACAAAAATTAGGTATAATGTACATTGTCAAATTTTTTGCTTATCTTAACTTTTGCCGTCATCGGTCCATCTTGTAGGATCCCTTCTGTGTAAGCATACTGATGAGACCATTTGGAACCGTGCACTAGCTTCTGACGTTTTAGAAGTGCCCATGTAGGCTTATGTGAAATAAAATATTTTTGACTTTGACTGACTTTGCCCGTTGTGAGCGACCACGTTTCAGACCCATTATTGTCATCATGCACTGGTCTGGACTTTCGTCTTGAGACACTCTGGTATGTTGAACAAGAAAATACCGCGCCGCCCGAACGCTGCCTAGTCGGATTCGACAATCGACCTATTTCTCGGAGTAACAACTGTTGTGAGTTCAATTGGACTATCTGTCCCAGGTAAACGCAATCGTCCACAACTACGATCGTAGAGTGTCCAATCATGATAGGAGTGAGTGCTATATGGTTGCTCACTATGACTATGTTTCTGTTTAAGTTCATTTTAAGACCCACTTTTAGAGAACTAAAGTATTGATTATTGTATTGAGTTACTCGTAGTCTCAGCCATGATTACTACGTCATCGGCACACTGAAGGCGAGTGAAGTACTCGGTTGGGAAACCTCCCAATCGATTTACTACTAAAAGGTGTTTTTCTTTTTAGGTTGGAAAAAAACTAAAAATCCACTCCTGTTTCTGCTTTGCCATTATGCCAGGGCCCCAGGGCTCTCTTTCGCATTACCCATGGCCTCAGTGGGCTTCGACCCTGCTGAGCCCCTACGGTTGCTGACAACTCCTTGAGGCGAGCGTGGTAAACCACGCACCGTCGATGGTCTGGACGGTTACCGGATGGTCGGACTGCAAGCTACCCATTACTCGCTGTCCGCGAGTCCTCGTCTATGGTTGCCGTAAAATCAGGATCGGAATCCCGGCGGCTAGGGCGCGAGGGCCATTGCCTCGCGCGTGCGGCCGCCTTCTTTGCTAGCATTACTGCTTCGCAGAAAGAGGCGTCCGCCTACCACTCTTCCTCGCTGCGGACCATGGCCTGTACCAAGGTCCGATGCCAGCGATTGATGCTGCCGATCGCCCCCACGAGGACACGGCAGTGCTCTGCCCAGGCGGGGCACACCTCTACCGTATACTCCACCGTGTCCTTTGGGCCGTCCACACAATGGTGACACCCTGGCGTCAATTCCCCACGAATCCGGTGCAGGAACCTCCCGAACTGACCATGTCTACCTGCGTCATGCGGAAGGTGAGGACGCCATGACGTCTTTCCAGCCACGCCTCAAAGAGGGGACTTACCGCGATAATTATGGCGTGCCTAGTACTAAAAGGTGTGTGCTTTGTATAGACACGCACTTTTGTGTGCATACGTGCAAACTATTTTACCCTGTTAGTACATTTCCGTAGAATAATATTCGATATTCAGGCGGCTGAAACCACTAGCAAAAGCCATAAGCCTTTTGGTACCGTATTTTCATCACGTGTCAGCTTTACCAGGACACGGCAGTGTTCGTGTTGATGGTTCATTCGCGGGTATTAGTGGTGACATTAGTAATAGATGTGTCTACAAGAGATTGTCGGAATAATGGATGTTGACACACTAAAGAGGTGTTAAAGCCGAAATGATAATAAATTATTCAGCGTTAAGTTACGAACTATTCATTACAATGTCTTTAAGGAAGTGTGAAGAGTGACTGTTGAAAAGTAGTTCATAATCTTTTAATTATATTATTGTTTGTCTATTAAATAATTTTACTTTGTTGTGTTGTTACTTAGTTATACACCGTTACATTTTAATCGTTTTAATCCCGTGGAGGATCGATCCGGTACATGAAGCATTATCGATTTGAAAAGATAAAATTAAAAAATAATACCTCTTTATCAAAACTCGTATTAATTTACGCATGTAGAAATTAATTTCTTTAAGAAAAAGTCAGCTGAGCGAGTTCAATGACCTGTAGGTACTTTGTACGCAACGCCGACTATAAACTAATTAATTTAATTAATTTTATCTTTATAAATCGATAGTGTTTCATGTACCGGACAGACCCTCCTCGGGATTAAAACGATTAAAATTTAGCGGTGTACAGAACAGAGTGAGAGACAGAGATCTTTGGCAAAGAACACTCATGTATAGAAGTCAATCTACATACAAAGAGCGCTCAAGCAACGCACGCATAGACACCACTCCGGACATGTGAGACCGAGTGCAAGTGCATCCTTTTGAAACTATGAACTTTTTTGTGCAATTTTTGAGCAAAAAAAGTTATTTTAACTGTTCATTGGTTGCTTATCTAAATTAAATGGTGAATTATCGTTTTTTAAGCTACTACTAGTTGTTTCAGATAGTTGTGTATAGTCTGTCTAATAAGTCAACCGACTTGGGAATTTTGTATAATATTTAATCATTTAAAAAATACTTATATTCGAAACTTTTTTTATGGTTCTTCTGTTAGTAAACAATAAACTCTATCTCTTGATCAACCTTGATTATTGAACCCGTGTTGACTTCATCAGATTTCATTAAATCCTAATAATTACCCAAGTCGTTTAACTTATTAGACAGACTCTACCTACTTTGATGCTTGTAATTTGATGGTTCGTTTTAATGCCATACAGACTAGTTTGGTAGGTAGGTAGTTAAGCGCCCGTGATAGGAACTGTTCGGCAAGCCGACAGTCGCCACACTTGGTCGCGCGCGAATTTCGCAACAGGGTGGCAACCTTAGCGTGACCGCTAAGCGTAGGTATAACAGGTGCATACATGAGATTCACTTCTGTACCTATCTATTTTGTCTTTGGCCAATAGTAGGAGAATGGCTAGATTCCCTGTCTAAGTAAAAACCCTGATAGACTTGAAACAAAGGTTCTTCAAACAATCTCACGTTCTCACGTAGATATTCCTGGTTATTTTAGGCTATCCAATTTTTAAAGCACCAATTATTTTAAAAACTCCTCAGCTGCAAGTACGCTGAAAAATATAGCAGCACTTAAATCTGGCCACAAGCCATATTCAGGACAAATATTATACCATTTTGCAAACACGCCTATAAAATATTCGTACCTCTAAGAAATTGGTACATTCTTGGCAATATTCAGGGTGCTTTTACATCAAAAAATGTGGGAGGTAGCTAGGCGGTGTGTAAGGACAAAATCCTCTAACGGGACCGCTTGATTTTCAATGTCTGGCTTAGTGAAGCTATGATGGAAAAGGGCTATTGTAGCTAAGTATTTTTGTACATATATAAGGTGACTGGTAATTAGTGTAGTGTAGTTGTAGTGACTTTGCTCCCATAATAAAAATTGTTTGTTATCATGAGCACAATCACGTGTTTAAGTATCGTACACAATTTGCTAGTCACCCTATATATGAGCGAGAGACGTGAGCGAGGGACATGAGCGAGGAATGCATCACTCATCTTCACACCAAAGTCAAAGTCAAAGCCATTTATTTGCACCTTTTCACAGTTTCAGCTCAGTCCAAGCTCCTCGAACAGCTTTAATGGAAATAATCACACATTTTTACAACGCCCGCCGCGCATCGCTTCTAAATCTCGCACCGCCTAGCTACCTGAAATTTCTAATGGGATAGCATTCTAACGCCACTATTGCCAAGTTACATCGAACACATCGACACACACATCATCATACATGTGTTTTTGTATGTTATCACTTTGTTTATAAACTGTAAACAAAGCGATAAAACAATAGGAATGAAAACAAACGACGAGCGGTATGTTCAATTTCAAATGTAATAAGCAGAACATGGTGATGACATTTTGAGCGTGAGTTTTGCATTCAATAGTTGTGAGAAGTGATATGAAAGAAAGGGAGTTAGTGATAGCGTGACGGGTGATAGAAAGAATAAAAGAAAAAAACGTTTTGCGGCGACCTTCAGTAATATGTTTATGTGTTTTAAAATCTAATGTTCTTTATTAATGTAGTGATTGTCTGTAAGTGTTGCAGCACTTGAATAGTTAAATAAAAAGATTACCTATGTAAATTCCCAGTGCCTGTAATGTTGGCGATCCTAAATAAATACATAAATAAAATAAATAAATAAATATGGGACAAGGGCAGAAGGAAGAAGAGTAAATTTTCTTGTTCTAATTTAGAAAAAGCGAGTCTTCGATAACTTAAGACTTATTTAATGGTTCAGATGCGAAAGTTTGTGAGCACGTGTGTGTGTTAGTTACTTCTTCATGCTCGAACGGCTGTACGGATCAATGATTAGAAATAAGAAAACAATATTTTCAAGCAGTTTCATAACTACGATTACCTACCTTTCATACGGCCATTGCGAGCTACTATAACTGAGCCCCTAGAAAAAATATAATATAAATTTTTAGGCCCCCCCAGGGTGCCCTTTGCTTAGGCACCGGTATTTTTTCCGTAGGCAAATCATCCAAATGACATCCCCCGGCCTTGGACGGAACGGGAGATAGTGTCAGACTCTTACTGACTAAAAAACCAATCTCGTTCCTTCTTGCCTAGGCTCGGCCCGGGTATGAAAATACCAGAGCCTCCCTTTCGGAGATACCCTTGGTCCCACTAGGCTCGGACCCAGCTGGGCCGCTACTGTTGCTGACAATTTCTTGAGGCGCGCGGGAACAGTGCGCGTCATTGACGATTTGGGCCTAGACACCAGTAGCCCCGCCCTAGTTCCAGCACTGTTTGTTTTAGCTGTTGTTTCAAGTTGTATCAACCTAAACAAACTGATAATTCTTCTAATTAATATCACTGAAAACCATGGGATTATAATTAAAATTCACAAAACAAGCTTTTTCCACACCTTTGTCATTAAAAAGGCTTTCTCAATAATGAATTCCGGAAAAGGTGTGGCTGAATCGTAATTAATGTCGGCCATCTCGCACGAAAATTCAAATTTACTTATGTGGTTTAAAATAGAAAAATGTGCCGCCCATGGGTATTCTTATTATTTTGATATATTATTTTTAAGCTATACAACGCACGGGCAGTGGTGGCCGAGTGGTAATGGCCCCGACTTACGAGTTGTAGGTCGCGGATTCGAACCTAGTCAGGCGCATTGCTTTGTGTAATTTATTTCATCACCACTGCTCTCAAAACGGTGAAGAAAAACATCGTGAGGAAACAGGCATGTCTTAGAACTAAAAATTCGAAGACATATGACATTCACCAACCCGCACTGGGCCCGCGTGGTGGATTACGGCAATTCCCTCTCCAAGAGAGGAGGCCTGAGTCCCAACAGTAGGAACATTAAAAAAGGATGATGATGATGATTATACAACGACTAATACAAAAGAATCAATTAATATATTCTCTATAGGGTTATTTGTAAAACATTGGCAACCTCTCACAACAATGGTTCTAACATCAATAACATCAACTTTTGTTCTGTGGCTTTTAAATTGATTGTCATACAAAAGTAAAAAAAATTAAATTGAACATTCTAACTATTACGAAGTTTATGCGAAGCAAGCGATAGTACAATAGCGGAAGGTAGTGGGGATTGGGTGGCGGGGTGCTTGATGCTCTTGCGTCTTGCGATTATACAGGCGTAGGTAGATATAGAAAAATACAGAGTTGAAATGTAAGAGCTATTTTTTTTTTGTTAGTAAATGGTAATCTCGGAAAACACTTCCAATCGCGAAATTTTTTTGACTTATAGAAAGCCGCTTTATTCGTAAGTGATATAGACTATATTTTACGTACGCAGGAGGAGCTGCGGACAAAAGCTAGAGTCTGTCTAATAAGTTAAACGACTTAGGTAATTATTAGGATTTAATGAAATCTGATGTAGTCAACACGGGTTCAATAATCGAGGTTGATTAAGAGATAGAGATCATTGTTTACTAACAGAAGAACCTTATGAAAAGTACCGAATATAAGTATTTTTTAAATGAATAAATATTATACGAAATTCCCAAGTCGGTTGACTTATTAGACAGACTATAGTATTGAATAAGGAAAAAAAAAGAAAAGGCAATATCAACGAATTAAAAAAGAAGCAATTATTTGTAAGAAAACAACAATACCATTGACGTAAGATAGATCTGTTGATAGTATCGGCAGTATGTTATTCTATCGAGTGCCTGCCTCTGACAGCCCTGGGGGGCCAAGATGTATCGATTGCTGCGAACCAATCAACGTATTGCAAAGCTGTTTACTTCGAGAGAAAGGAAGCGTGACTTTTGTATACCTACTTACAAGTTAGCTGTAATGTAGGTGGTACCTATAGGTTTTGTTATGTAGGTAAGTTATTTGTTTGTTTGTTCAATAGTAAGTTAAAAATTGGAATTTCCGTGGAATAGTTAAAGTTGGGATTTGTGTTTAAGTATGTCTAAGTTAATGAGGAACAGCGCGAAAAGTAAAGTAGATATCAAGGGCGTGGTAGTCAGCAGGGACCCAGCCGGGTCGAAGCCTACTGGGGCCAGGGTTTTCCGAAAGGGCGCTCGAGCCCCAGTATGAAGGCTAGAAGGAACGGGGTGGGTCTTTTAGTCAGTAAGAGTCTGACACTATCTCCCGCTCCGCCCAAGGGCGGGGGATGTCAATGCATGATTTTTTCCCACCATAAAAAAAAGGCGTGGAGGTTGAATATGTCCCTCAGTACATATACCTCAGCAAAATAGTCTCTTTCCAGGCGAGGCAAGATAAAGAAGTTGCTAGATGCACTGAGAACGCTTAGAAGAGCTATTGATCGATGAAACATCTATTGAAAGGACCACTTCCACTTTCCATCAAAAGGAAACTCATGGACATGTGCATCCTTCCCACCCTCACTTACGGAGCGCAAACGTGGTCATTAACAAAACGTCAAAAGTCCGCACTAGGGGACAACGTGCAATGGAACCAAGTATTCTCGGAGTTGAAAGAAAACATCGCTTATGGAACAGTACACTTTGTTGCAAAACACAAATCGTTGACGTAAGTAACTCAGTCGCCAAACTAGAATAGAACTGGCCATTCACAACAAAATTGGATGAATGCTACTACTGTGCTGGATTCCGCACAGCAGGAGCCGGCGACGCGGTAGGCCCAGAAGGAGATGGCGCGACAATTTGGACTCCTACCTTAAGGATTGGCCAGAAGTGGCTAAGGACAGAAAAGAGTGGAATAACAGAAGGGAGGCCTTTGCCCTGCAGTGGGACACAACGACAAATAAATAAATAATTTACCTAAGTTTGTGTCTTGTGTAAATTCAAAAAATCTGGCCAAGTGAGGGGTGGTCTCGCTTTTTTTTGAGATTGGAAATCATCTAATGACTTCTCCCGTTATAGGCTGGAGCGAGAGGGCCCGTCAGAGTTTTATCTACTAACTTAACCACACATTTGTTCATCAGTTGCATTTGGTGTTCTAGGACCATACATATCCTTCGCATACATCTCTTTGACGCGCGTGTAGAATATTTTACATTTTAACGTTCATCTTTATTTTTAATGCCGCTTTGTTTCTAGTAACTAAATAAAATAATAGGTACTTATATCAAGGACAGAATGTAAGAAAAAAACGTATTGCGCCGACCCTAAGTAATATGAGATAGATCCTGCTGCTGCAGGAAGAAGAAGAAAGTGTGTACAAAATTAAATAAAGTCTTTTGCAATAAATCTAACCTTTTCGGTTATGGTGCACTCGATACAGATGGATGAACAGACAGACATCGATTGATCATATTATTATAAATATGTACTAAATGTTTAGATTTTTATTCGAACGCGAACGCACGTATTGAATCCCCAAAATAGATATGTAAGGTATGGGTTAAATATAAATATTTTCGCAGTGAACATTTACACTCAAGTATTTACACAGACGAAGTAAAACCAACATTTCAAATATATTAGTTACAATATTTATTTAATAAAGCACCTCAGTTAAGATAATACCGGTCTGTATAAAGCTAAGGCAAAAACTGTTTAAGCTCCACCTAAAATCCAGGTTTTACAAAGGTTAGGTAGGCTAAAAATACTCGCAGAATATAACCAAACAACAGCTGAGGTATACGGTTAAATACCTAATAATTATAAGCTTGGAGGGTCGGGTGGTTTTATTAGGAAAGGCTGTGGCGGGTCGGTACTGAGAGCTAAGCTAAATTAGGTCCGCCTTCTTGTGCTGCGTAGTTTTTCATTAGCTTTGCCTTGCAAAGCGTCCAGCTGTGTTGAAAGGTGAAGCTAGCTATAATGTTTGACCAGAGGGTTTAGCCAAGTTGGTAATCTACAATAGTTAACACTAGTATGAAGCTTCAAATGTACGGGAATGATATGATCTCAACTCCAAGTCACGTGAAGCACGGTGGAGCACACAGTAGAGGTGTGCTCTCGCGTCGGGCTTTGGTACAGGCCATGGTCCGGAGCGAAGAGGAGTGGCAGGCGGTCGCCTCTTTCTGCGAAGCAGTAATGCTAACAAAGGAGGATGCCGACTGTATCAGGCAACAGCGTTCACAGCGCCCCAGCCGCAGCGCGCCGTCGGGATTCCGATCCCGATTTCCAGCCACCATAGGCGCGGGCTTCCAGTTGGCGACCAATGGGTAGCTCGCTGTCCAACCGTCCGGTAACTGTCCCGAGTCGTCGACGGCGCGCTGTGTTCCCACGCGCCTCAAGGAGTTGTCAGCAACAGCAGGGGCATAGCTGAATCGAAACCTACCGGGGCCAGTTAGTTTCTAAAGATAGCTCAGCCCCGGTATGAAAGGCAACCTAGGAACAGGAGTAGGTTTTGGAGTCAGTAAAAGTCTGACATTAACTCCCGCTCCCGCCCAAAAGCGGGGGATGTTATTAGACGATTTTCCCACCGGAAAAAAATAACCTCGCTTCGTTTTGAATGGATTTGTGACCCAAATTTTATTGTAAATGATACTAGAAATTAAAACACCCTCTGTGCTCTACCCTCCATTTTGCAAGCCCGCAATTATTGTAACGGTTTAGACCCAGATCCTGTTACGAAATTCAAAATAATAGGTGTAACCTTTGGGCGTAGGTACAAGTATTTCTCTTTGAAATAAAACGCCATTTTTGGGACGTTCAAAGTTTTGAGTGAAACAGAATTTTTAAGTGATGAGTAAATTCAATCTTTTTCCTCACTGAATGATATTTGAAATACTTGAAAATTTGTAAGAAGAATAACATTTTTCAATTACCTTTTTCTTGTTAACAGACCAACTGGTTTTACCCCATTATCCCTTTTGCTTCGCTTTGCAATACTTGACCTAAATTTTGTGAATAAGTAATGAGTTTTTGATGTCTCCGATTATTCTCGAGTAAAAGTTCAGGCTTCTATGAAAGAAATAAAGAAACACAAATTGGTTAACACGCAAACGACACAAAAGAAGTATATTTTTATTTAGGTAGAAAATTATCACATAACCTTCGACTGGTTGCCGTTTTTACGTTCAGAGAGAGGCTGAAATTTTGCGCAAAAGTCTCTTTTGTCACATTCGAAAGCTAGAAGCCTAGAACTACATTAAATCGACACACACGTGGACCGTGCCCGATTTGTACGTAAAACGTCGTCGCATGGCGTGGATCTAGTGGTCGCGTGGCGTGGATCTAGTGTAGCTCTACAAGTCTAGTTTCCATGTAATAAAATATATGGAGACCACCGGTGCTATTCTCTAAGAAAACAGCCTTGAGCGCAGCGCTGGCCGCAGCGACGAGTCGAGAGCGCAGTACTATCAATTAAATCGTTTGACATATGTATTTTGACTACCTAGCGGCTTCAATCCAATGTTCAGGTCTATTGAATTGATAATCCAATGTACCTATTTGAATTTCGTGGCCTCGGCCAGCGCTGCACTCAAGGCTGTTTTCTTAGAGAATAGCACGCCAGACCCAGATCGGCTTACGTGGCACACGTGTGCGCAGTGTAGTTCTGTTGAAAATAGACTCCCCTAAGTGTCGCCACAATGACCGGTCCTGTGCGTCTTGCATCCATCGGATTCCCGCAACTCTCACCAGGTCATCAGTCCTTGTGAGAGACCTTCCAATGCTGTCTTCCAGTACGCGATTATTATTATTACTTAATGTTGATAAAGACCTTTCAATCAAATCAAACAATGAAAATTGGTACACGAGTCAATAGCACGTGGATGCTTTTTGTCCCGGCAATATTTTTCTTTAGGAAAATTAACCTCATACGTTTTACTATCAAATGTTTTACATACATAATGTTGTGTTTGTCGCCAATGTAGTGATTATTCGGGTAATTTCGGTAACTTTAGTTCTCAATATAAATATCCCTCCATCCGCAAGTTCTCTGGGCATATCACCCGTAATGAGGACTCGATGGAACGTTTGGTGGTGCAAGGGAAAGTCGAAGGCAAAAGACCTCGTGGACGCTCTCCAACACGATGGACGGACCTTATCAAAACCGTGACACACTACAGCGTAAATTAAAGCTCTCAAGCCGCCAAACACAGAGCTCCATGGCGTCGTATCGCGAGACAGGCGGTGGTGCGGGACTCGACCGAGACATGACCACGACCACTCTGTCAAGAGTGTAGGTACGACTAAGAAGAAGAAAGATAAATATCCCTGCACAGTTTGTATATTGTCAGCAAAAAAGTTCTCCAAAAATAGTAACCAATATAACGGAAATTCTTTAATTGATATTGAAATTCAATTAGAATTGAAACGACCCCAAATAAAAAGCAACCGGCGGCCATACTAAACGCCTGCCAGAGGGTCATGGCAATTCGGATGGTGCGGGGATACCGCACGATTTCCCGCGAAGCGGCGAGCCTTCTGGCTGGCCTACCACCGTGGGATCTGGAGGCAACAGTCCTTGCACACATGCACGACATGCGCGTGGAGATGCAACGCCGGGGTGAAAGTTCTCTGCCGCGACAGGTCGCGGCATGGCGGACAGAGCTCCGGCGGGATCTCATGGTGGAATGGCGTCAGCGACTATCGCAACCCAGTGCTGGGCACGCCACAATTATGGCGATAAGTCCCCTCTTTGAGGCGTGGCTGGAAAGACCTCACGGCGTCCTTACCTTCCGCATGACACAGGTCCTCACCGGAAATGGCAAGTTCGGGAGGTTCCTGTTCCGAATCAAGGCGGAAGTGACGCCCGGGTGCCGCCACTGTGCGGAACGCCCGGAGGACACGGTGGAGCACACAATCGCGGTGTGCCCTGCTTGGGCGGAGCATCGCCGTGCCCTCGTGGGGGTGATCGGCGGCGGAGACCTCTCGCGCCGGGCCTTGGTCGAGGCCATGGTCCGGAGCGAGGAGGAGTGGCAGGCGGTCGCCGACTTCTGCGAAGCAGTAATGCTCGCTAAGGAGGAAGCCGACCGCATCAGGCAACGGCGCTCTCGCCGCCGCCGCCGGGATTCCGATCCCGATTTCCAGCCACCGTAGGCGCGGGCTTGCGGACAGTGAGCAATGGGTAGCTCGCTGTCCGGCCGTCCGGTAACCGTCCGGACCAAGCCCAAGTCGTCGACGGCGCGCGCTGTTCCCGCGCGCCTCAAGGAGTTGTCAGCAACAGCAGGGGCCCAGCCGGGTCGAAGCCTACTGGGGCCAGGGTTATCCGAAAGGGCGCTCGAGCCCCGGTATGAAGGCTTGAAGGAACGGGATGGGTTTTTTAGTCAGTAAGAGTCTGACACTATCTCCCGCTCCGCCCAAGAGCGGGGGTTGTCATAAGCTGATTTTTCCCATCGAAAAAAAAAAAAAAACCCCAAATAAAACAACGGGACTAGGGCAGAAAGATGATGATGATGATGATAACGAAAATTCTTTCCCAATAAATAAAAAGATGATTGTGGAGGGTGAAGGTACTTAGTAAAACAAAAGAATCTTTTTAATATTGCAAGCAGCTTTTGTTCTATTATAATATCAACTGAATCGAATATTGCTTTTCCGATTAAAATCCATTATTTTTCTTTGGCAAAGAACATTCAATACGACTTGAAATCTATTTATTTTAAAGAAGAACTGAATGACTAACATATCAACATGGACTAGTAGCATGAAATTTTACACAAGTATTATTTTTATAACGTAGGCAAGCACTAAAAGAGTAGATAGTTTTTCAAAATTCACCCCCACCGGGGATGAAATAAGTGTTCAAAGTTTGTATGTTAAAACTTACTTTCATGCGGGCGAAGCCGCTGGCTGAAGCTAGTCTATACCTACATATCAAAAGTCAAAAGTCAAATTCAATTTTGCTCAAGGTTTTTTTTTATGACGTAGGTAAGCACTAAGAAACCCCCTAAGGGGGTAACACTTGGGTCTAAAGTTTAAATAGAGAAAAATACTTACACGCAGATGAAGCCGCTTGTAAAAGCTTGTATAAAATAAAATGTCATGATGTCGTTGTCAGTAGTAGTGACATAAAATCGGTGAATTTAGGAAAGGAGTGAAATATCATATGTATGCCTTAGGGTTGGATTACACTAGAATATAAGTTTAGTGAATTGAACGTGTCTTTGATATTGGATAATCGGACTAAACTATGTACTTTTTAATCATTATAATAGATTTTACTTGTGATATACGTGCGATTGCCGAATCAATCTATTTCATTAAGGACCCTTGTACAGACTGAATAAATTAACATATTGAGTTGCAAGTCTTGGTTTTTTTACAAGTTATGTTTTTGATGGCATCTCATTTCTTTTTGTAGAATCCTTTGTATTACAAATATACAGGTACACCGATTCATTCACTGCAAATGTACCTATCTTTGTAATCCTATGTAATTATATGGGATTACAAAGTTGTTTATGCAGTCGGTGTAGGTACTAGAATCTTTTTCCGAAATTGCAAAATATTTTAGCAATCATTGATTTAGACACTAAACACTAATTGTTTTCTAATTCTAAATTTGAAGCTTCTATGTGTGCTAGAAATGTTTTAGAGTTTTACTGATCGCTCCGTCAGTGAATGACAAAATTAAGAAACTTTTAGCAGTTACAATTCTCAAATTACTAGTTCAAATTGAATTAAATTTTAAATATACCGTGTTTAATCAATGCCTGCTTGGCTACTGAAAATTCAGGCTTCTAGTTTTATACACAACGAAGTTATAGGGAATCAAAAATGGCTTGAACCGTTTTGAGAAAAAGATAGTACGGCCGTACCACTTTTTTGCTCGCCTTGGTGGGGGCACGGCAGGGCCAAAGTAAAAGAAGTGTAATTACTTTTCATAGTTTGCTTTAAATCTAAATTACATTAAACCTAAAAAATAACAATAAAATATTATAATGACATCGAAACACACAAGACCCACTTCAAACGGCGGGCACACAACCTAAAATGCCGAAACATTTTAAAATATCACACCATAATACAAAAATATCCTTCCACGTCATTCTACCCTGCCCTTACGGGGTGGGTATAAGGGGGTGCCTATGGTCCCAGCTAAAGGTGCGTATAAAGCGACTTTTCTGACAGCACATTTTTCATACTCCGGCCATTTCAGAGGTCCCTGAAAAAGCTCGACTATATTTCGCTATATATTTTCGGTACGGCCAACTCCAACTGAAAAAGAATGGTAAACAAAAGAAAAGGAGTGTTAGCTATAATTTAAGTCCTTTGGTTGGAGTGTTATGGGAAAATGTATTTTTGTGTAGCGTGGCGTTTACCGGAAGAGGCAGCGTTAAAAGGCCTCCTACAAGGTACATCGATGACCTGGTGAGAGTAGCAGGAATACAATGGATGCGAGACGTACAGGACTGTACATCGTGGCGACACTTGGAGCAGGGGCCCAGTCGGGTCGAAGCCTACTGGGGCCAGGGTTATCCGAAAGGGCGCTCGAGCCCCGGTATGAAGGCTTGAAGGAACAGGATGGGTTTTTCAGTCAGTAAGAGTCTGACACTATCTCCCGCTCCGCCCAAGAGCGTTTGTCATAAGATGATTTATCCCATCGAAAAAACAAAAATGGGGTCTGCCCCAAGTATTGCGATTGTCGCAACGGACGGTGCCAACAATGAAAGTCTTTCGGCAGAAAACCATCACAAGGAAATATTCTACTCAAGAACATGGGCTACCAGTGTACCTAGGGCTGCAGTGACTTTCCACGTGTATCAAACGACGTTTTTCAATGCATTTACGAAGACGGGGGTTGAAGTGCGACTCGTGAGAGTCAACGCACGTCTAGCCTGAAACGATGAATCTAATAAAATTGTGGCGAGGGCGAGCACGCTTACTTTTCAGCACTAGCGCGAAATACAGTCAATTGCGTGCCTAAAAGCGGTGGGATAGAGCGGGTTTTCGAGTAATTGTTTTGAAAAAGTTTTTCTAGCCAGATATTTTTTTTATCTGTTTTGGTTGTTACAAACAGTTGTTCTGGGTCTAGGTATTTAAATGTTTGTTAACGCACTTACGAATAATTCCAAGTATAAGACAAGGTTTTAAAAAAGTCTATTTGCATAAGACAGACACATGAGTTCCCACAAGAATTGAGGTTCCCCATAAACGAAGTTCCCTCAAGTCCCCTGGCCCCTGGGTATTTATAAAGAAATCCCTGCTATTTACCTTACATGCGTTCCCTTTTTGCTCAAGAATGGTAACGCTTGGGAGTTATGATTTTAGGAGAGGTAAATGCGAATCTTAGATCAGAAGCGACGGAGTTATCTCACGGGAATACGTCAGGTGTCACTATAATGTAGTCAATTTATATTAGGTTGGTATTTTATGTTAGCATTATGATGGCAATTTCATGTCACGTGTATAGGTAGTCTTTCTAAAAAGTCAATGACTTGAGAATTTCGTAAGATATTTAATCATTTAAAAATGCTTATATTCGATGCTTTTTATAAGGTTCTTCTATTAGTAAACAACGATTAAGATCTCTTAATCAACCAACAGAAGTCAAATAATGTATGTATACAAAGCTCGCTCGAGCAACGCACACATAGACACCGCTCACGGACACGATATCTCGGAGCGTCTCGGACCACTCGTCGAACAGTTCCGGCCCAAACGTTCATTAGTGTGCGTCCACCGAGCGTAGGTATAAAAAAAGTTTTTACAAAAAAAAATATAACCGACTTCAATGTTAAAAAACACTGAAAACTTTAATTTTGGAAGTCGGTTTTTCTATAATTGTTTTGTTTCTTCGTTATTTAACACCGACTTCCGAAATTAAAGTTATTTCATACTTTTCGGTGTTTTTTAAAATTGAAGTCGGTTATAATTTTTTTTTTTAAGTTTTTTATTTTACACTTTTTAAGTTAAGGTACCATCGCTAAAAAGTACCCCTTCGACAAACTTAAATAACTCATAGCCACAGTGCATCTCATAACGATTCCAATAATCCCAAACACGGTTAGATTACATTAATTTTTTTCCCCTCCCTTTTCTGACAGTTAGTCATTGACTACACGTATAAACAAAGCAACTTTACTTGTTACCACAGTTCTGCTGTGATTCTATGAGGAGTTCTGTTCCATATATTCGAAGTTCATGATCAGATCATAACAATATTTCAATAACTTGGAAGCATAACCTTTCAATCAAAAAAAGAATTTTTTAAATCGGTCCACAATTGACCGAGATATCAGTGAACATACATTAAAAAAAACATACATTCAGACGAACATAGAACCTCCTCCTTTTCGAAGTCGGTTAAAAAGTGAAGTACAGACATGAGATTGTCTTCTGTACCTATCTATTTTGTGCTAGTACTATATACACTGTACTCTATATATACTGCAATGTATTTATAAATAGTATATACATAGAAAAATATGAATTTGAGTGTGTGTATTTAGTAGTACGTTCAAACTGCTAAATGGATTTAGATGAAATTTCTCACACGGGTAGGTTATATCTTAGAACAGTACATATTATTACATACCACTTAATTTTAATCATTTTAATCCCGTGGAGGTTCGATCCGGTACATGAAACACTATCGATTTGTAAAGATAAAATTAAAAAATAAAGTACCTTTTTGTAAAACTCTTATTAATTTACGCATGTAAGAAACTAATTTCTTTAAGAAAACGTCAGCTGAGCGAGTTCAATGACCTGTAGGTAGTAGTCGGCGTTGCGTACTAATGTGCCGGCTCCACGGGATTAAAACCACAAAACGATCAAAATTTAACGGGGTACATTTGACATTTATAGTATCGCTATAAATGTCATGCGTGATCTTTGATGCCGCTCAAAGTTGGGTAGCGTTTGAGTATTTCAGCGTTAGTAATTAGATTTTAGAGGCGAATAATGCTAATAAAAATAAGTCTAAAGAAGTGTGTTTAACTAGCACCCTTTTACTAACAACTTTAATAACTGTATAAGTTAAGTACTCAACTTGTTAAAAAAATAACGGCTGCCATCAGCAAGGTTTTATTCACTCAGGGTTTTATTGTACTAATATTAAATTAAAAACCTCGTAAGAGTACTTGTTAATATTTACTAAGAACATTTTAACTTCGGTAACTAAGTCTTTCATCCCTTGAAAGCTGTTCTGATTAATTATATTGCGAGAGGCTGGCAACACTATTGAATTTTCTTTTGCAGAACTTTAAGACACGTTACGGAAAATTTTATGATACATTTTTAAAAATATATTTTTAGAAGCTTGGAATATGCTTGAAGCTTGCAATATTTATTATATATTATCAATAGGTGTTTAAGAGCCTCTCAGATTTGTAACTGTCCGGACCGAGCCCAAGTCGTCGACGGCGCGCACTGTTCCAGCGCGCCTCAAGGAGCTGTCAGCAACAGCAGGGGTCCAGCTGGGTCGAAGCCTATCGGGGCCAGGGTTAATTCGAAAGATAGCTCAAGCCCCGGTATGAAGGCACGAAGGAACGGGGTGAGTTTTTAGTCAGTAAGAGTCTGACACTATTTCCCGCTCCGCCGAAGAGCGGGGGTTGTCATTGGATGATTTTTCCCGCCATAAAAAAGCCCCTCAGATTTAAGTAACACGCGAATATTTTCCATATACTAGCAAGTCAGCCGCAAATAACTAGCATCTTCTATGTAAGCCGTTTCTAGATTATAAAAGTAAATAACCAAGAAGGCTAAGGTGGGAGCTTCGCTCCGCTCCACTTCCGCTTTAGTCTTCTAACCAGCCCTGACGGTATCGGAGTGCCTTACAATTACGAGCTCGCTTCGCTTGCTCTTGGACTAAGAATATTTAGTTGGCGTTTTAAAAAATACGAATTTGATTTTTAGAGGTTAGGTTAGGTTATAATCTTTAGTTGCATCGTGCACCTCATCCATTGCTTTCCTTAAGGCGAGATTGAGGTCCATAGTATGCACATTGTCAAATAAAAACTTTGCATATACAATTGCTGCTAAAGCTTTATTATTCTTTTGGGGTAGGAAATCAATAAAAATAACTTGCCATTCTGGGTGAAGCGGGAGAGTGACACTAAGAGAGAGAAACCAAAAGCCACTCTTCTACCTTCAGTTACTTGTTCCATTCCAGAACGGCGGTGATTTTTCAGAACAATCCCACAGCATTGCTGTTATAGCTTGACACTTGCATTCAGACCTGAATTTATCATGTCATATGACAAGAGCAAATACCAGTAATCGTAATTCCAGCTTGAAATAATTACTAACCTGAACCAAGTCTCCATGGATCCCTCCAGCAGCAGTAATGGTGAGTAGACAGACATAAGGCACCAGGTCTTCACGAGGTCGATGCAGTTCCAACTCGTAGGTACGACCGATATCACCGTAGTAGGTCTTGTTGCAGCCTGGAGACAAAGAAAAGGAAGGTCAAAAAGTGGACGGAAAAAAGTGGAGGACAACTGCCCGATAGTTAGATAGTTTTCAGACTGATGTAGGTACATGTTCTAATCGCGTGGAAAACTCCAATAGCGCAATGCAATTTTTTTAAATTTTAGTTCCTATGTGGCATAATAGATGAAAAGGTTTTAGAGTAACTACTAAGATATATTGAGTTAAGGAGGTAAAGTGCAAATAGAGTGGTGCCTGGGAATACATTATATTGCGCTTACAGCTAAGGTTAGGAATTTCCTGTCGAAGTCTATGTTTCTTGATAGCTAACGACTTAAGGGTATTTAAGTCAATAGTGGATAGGTTACTTCTAGGCAAGTGTATTCCATCATTGACCTCATCATCACTTACCATCAAGTGAGAATGGTCCAACGTGAGCCTATCAATAATTTCATCACTTCTGGCTATGGTGCGGAGATACCGTCGCATTCTTCAAAATCATCTCGGCAGTATCGGTTTGTTCAAACAAGTTTCATCTCTGATAAATCGAAGAAACTAAGGATTGTCTTAATATTCAATGGGTCGAGCCCTTTTTAGTCTAAAATCATGTGTAGCGATATCTATGGCACTACATAAGAACTACGAAGAAAGTACGAAATCCTGCATCGCGCAATCACAGTTCTCCGCGCGATTTAAACATATACGACTGCCCGAAATCATCTATCGGGCAGTCGCCCACCAGACTATAACACCTGTCTGGTCGGAGGATCCTCCCTTTTCAATGGAGGCATGTGGAACTTTACTATCTGTTCCGCATACCTCCAAACATGTTTTGTTTTCATTTCAACTTACTAATATTATAAACGTGAATCTGTATGTTTGTTAGACTGACTGGGTATACTTAGATGTAATTTGAAACACGGGTAGACCGAGGCCAGGATTATTGGTTATAGGATACCTTTTTCCCGGTATTACATTCCCGTGGGATAATTTTCGACTTTCACGCGGATTAAACCTCGGGCAAAAGAACATATCGCACAATTTTCCTTGACTCAAACCAGGAAATATATTAACAGCCTTTGCTTGTGCTTCTCACATACTATAACCAGAAAATAGATAGGTACAAAAGACAATCTAAAAAGCGCACTCGAGCAACGCATACATATACACCGCTCACGGACACGATATCTCGGCTCAATCGCCCGGTCGCACTCGTACAAATCAAATCAAATCAAATCAAATCAAATCAAATCATCAGATTGACTTCTGTACCTATCTGTTTTGCGTCAAACGGATCAGCCCAAATAACATGAACTTTGCTGAACAGCTTATCTGTTCATCGCGGCATGAGACATTTTCATATTCTCATTAAGCTCTTAAAAGTCGTTTTTTTCTTTGACACGTTATTATTTTTATTTACCATATTATCGACTTTTTATTTTACTTGATTTGTATATCCGATTTATTTTAAATATTTTTTTTCTCTATGTTTTAACTTTGTCCCCAAATAATTAAATAGTCTGTCTAATAAGTCAAATCAATAAATTTTCTACCAATAGTCTGTCTAATAAGTCAACCGAAATATTTAATCATTTAAAAAATACTTGTATTCGATACTTTTCATAAGGTTCTTCTGTTAGTAAACAATAATCTCTATCTCTTAATCAACCTTGATTATTGAAACCGTTTTGACTACATCAGATTTCATTAAATCCTAATAATTACCCAAGTCGCTTAACTTATTAGACAGACTCTACTTTCATGTATTACATTGCTGTGCCCGACAGGGTCCATGTGCACTTATATAACTATTTTGACATCTTATGTAACTATTTTGACATCTAATTGAATTGAAAGAAAACGAAAATAGAAATGTAATATGCATAACCCGTCTTCAATACAGAGTCTATGAATAAAATATCACTTACAACGTCAGAAACGTTTTGTTAAGACATATCCTTTTAAAAGGATATTATAACTTCCTCAAACATAATCCTGTTCCGGCGAAAACTCGCATTTTCTTCATGAAAACGTAGGGGGTAGAGAAAGGTCAATTTTTTCTTTTGATTAAATTTGCAGCGAGTTATAAAACAATGCCCGGAGTCCCTTGTGTTCTCCTTCGTTGGCTGTCCAAGTGATCTTCAAAAGATTGGACACGAGAAATCTTGTTAAGTCGAGCTACGATTGGCAATAAGATAGTGTTGAAAATAAGGGGTTGATATATTGTTACGAGTATTTCGCAATAGAAATTAGCAGAAAAGTAATATGGTTATAGCATCGCTAAGTAAAATAAATGTTATGACGCTGATATAATTTTTTTTTTGGTCGATTGTTTAACTATATTTGTAAACAATCGACCAAAAATTTACATCGATGGCTAACATAACCATTACTACTTAAATAATCATAATCGGGTGTTTTTTGAATCTCTCATTCTCATTCATCTGGCCTAGTTTTTTCTTTGATATTGTTATTAGCATAGGTACTAGCTTTTCCCCGCGGCTTCGTAAGCGTAGGTATATGTATAAAATATAGCCTAGGAATAAAGCAGCTCTCTATCGGTGCAAATTTTTTAGCAAACGGAGTAGTACTTTCACGAGAGAGATAAGCAATGGGTAGCTCGCTGTCCGGCCGTCCGGTAACTGTCCGGACCAAGCCCAAGTCGTCGACGGCGCGCGCTGTTCACGTGCGCCTCAAGGACTTGTCAGCAACAGCAGGGGCCCGGCCGGGTTGAAGCCTACTGGGACCAGGGTTATCCAAAAGGGCGCTCGAGCCCCAGTATGAAGGCTTGAAGGAACGGGATGGGTTTTTTAGTCAGTAAGAGTCTGACACTATCTCCCGCTCCGCCCAAGAGCGGGGGTTGTCATAGGATGATTTTTCCCATCGGAAAAAAAGGCCAGATGAATGAGACATTCTATGAGCGCGGTGACTATATTCAGAACACGAGCCATATATATATAAGCCCATACATCAGCACTTCGGAGAACGTAATGAGTGTCACCCATACTGCAATTAACGTAGCGACACAGGACCCAAACAGTTTAACATCGATATGAAAAAAAGTAGAAGTATAGAGGTGTTCCCTCTTTTTTTATCGTTGATAGATTCGCGCTTGATCGCTATCTCACCTGATGGAAAGCGAAGATGCGGTTGACGATGGAGCGTGCCTAGAAGTAACCTTACCTAAAAGTAAGTATCATTGCGAAACACAAACCCCGACAGGGAATTCAACCTTAGCTGTATGCACAATGAATGTGTTCCCAAAACGTTTTGTCCCTCTGCTGGGACTCAGGCATCCCCTCTAAGATAAAAAATGGGTCATAATCCACCACGTGGGACTCTGTGCCGATTGGTTGAATGATAAAATAATCGCAATAATAGCAAAATATATGTGTGAAAAAAACTTACAAAATTTTCGAATTGTAACCTGTCAAGGATCGGTTTTATTGCAAATACATCGGGTCAGTCTGTTCGGTAAACGCCACTGTAATCTGCAAAAATTTCTATACTCCATTTTGCTGAGATCATATCTGTTTAGATAGTTCCACATATTATCTAGTTATGTTATTGCTGTTTTCTATATCTACTAATACTATAGGTTGTAATTTGTTTATTATGAATATACTCAAAAAGACAAGACCGACTAAAAAAAAAATTTCATAAATACAAGTACAACGCTACTTTAATACTGAGTGACATAGGCATAGACATGCATTTCCTACTTTCACGCAGGCGAAGGCGCTGTCCACCATTATACATTAAAGTATCTATCACAATTTGATATGCAATTAATATAAACAACCACTGAAATTCACAGAAAATACAAAAAATAGGAAACCAATAAATATCTAATTTCGAAAAAAAAAAAAAATGTACTTTTAATATAAAGTTTATTTAAACTTATAATTCCAAGTCAATCCCCTTCTAAACAACCCGTTTAAAAAAAACGGCAGTTTTAAGGTAAGATATAATAATTTGTTAATGATAATTTGTTTAAGGCTTAATATCAACAAAGCACATAATGTATTGTAGTACATTTTCCCCTTCATAAAGGACAATAGGGACTATTTTCTTTACAACCCTTTCATGAAGGTGATGGGCACAAAGTAATATCATTTGTTGAACACTAGATGTCTGTGAAAGATGATACTTTTACAAAAGGTGTAATACGTGTAGATAGAAAAGTTTCCTAAGGCTTTGTTAGGTGTTGACGTACCTACTTAAGTAGTTAGGTTGGTACTTGTGGCGCGTGATAAAGTTTTAGTTGGAAACACACCTAAAGGTGTTGTTAGTCTTTCAGCTAACTGGGTGTGGAGAAGATTTTAACATTGGTGTTTTTTATTGCACTTTTTTTGAATTTTGAATAGTGGTTATTTTAAAATCTAAATATTCTCTTTTAGGAAAATTATTATACTTAAATTTATACAATTTGAAGCTAATTAAGATGTAGGTTTCAGAAAATATCCTTAAGTTTTCATTGTTATAAAGAAAATTACACGGGCTAGCTTCTTCTAATATAACTTCTAGGATAAAATGTATTGGTCCTACGCCTACAAGATCAAATCCAAGGCGTGGTAAACAAAAAAAAAACATACAGACAATTATTTTTTTTAACTTAAAATAAAATTAATAAGTACCTATGCATTCACTCATACTATATTTCAAAGTGTTACTGCCAATAAAATAAGTCATCTACGTAATCCCAAAAAAAAAAACTGACCAATCTGACAAAGTACATTAATGCCCATACTTTTTTATAATACCTCATAAACAAGAAGAAGAAAAATATCCTCTTCAAACTAAAAACAGACATCTGTATCATAAACAAAGCAAAGTTAGTGATGAAGCGCGCAACTTGCAACGTGACGCAGAACAGAAAGTTGTAGCAACGCTTTCAACTTGATTGCCTAAACAATAAATACGCGTCGGGTTGAACATCGTTCACGAGGGGAACTAGCGTGAACAACGTGAACGCGGGGGAATTAGCTTGAATGGCTTTAGTATGATAGTAATATTCTTGGTGTAAAGATGAGCAATGAGGTCGCCGACGTAGCCCGAAGAATCGCTAAACTTAAGTGGCAATGAGCAGGGCACATTGCTAGTAGAATGTCAAAATCAATGGAATCAATGGCATGGTCGATGGGGCCGGAAGGCTCTAGAGTGGCACCACGCACCGAAATACGCAGCGCTGGAAGCCCTCCCACAAGATGATACAAAACCATCGACACCAACATGTGCACATATGTTAAAGCGTCATCATCATTATTGGATTTCAACCGCATAACCATAGGATCATCTGGGAAGTTATATTCTTTTAAACTTAAAATAATTATCTAATCTGTCGAGGGTATGTGTAATCGGGAAACATACTCGTACATAAATAATAAACGATTCCGATGAATTGTGAACCTCTCCTTTTTTTTAAGTCGATTAAAAATTCTTCTCCTAACTTGTAATAAGCTATAGAACAGTTAGGTACATTAAAGGTATTTTCTAAAAGCGCTGCTATAATCAAAATTTGTTTCAGCTGAATGCCAAAAAGACAGAAAGATTGATGGTAAACGCACGCCGAACATCAATAAAAGACTTTTTACTACGAAATCTCTTACTCTAGAAGTAACTATGTTACGTTAACATATTGCTCCATTAACATACCTCATTTTGTATGTTCAGCAATATATTCTTGTTTCACTTTAAAAGGGTTTAAACGAATGGCTACTCCATTTTTCAGTGACGTCCTGGAATTACTCATCTCGTTTTATTTTTCCTAGCTCGTCAGTTTCTACAAAAGCAAGCGAATTTTCCCGACGATGACATCCATTTTGAATCTGACATAACAAGATTAGGTGAGGCGCTATTCTTCGTCTTTGCCTTTAATTTCCTAGTGTTTTCAGCAATGTCTTCACTTTGAGAATTCTTTGAGGCGAGGCGTGGGTTTGTAGAAAGATTTTAAAGATAAATATTATGAGTAATTCGCGGCTTAAGCTCTAGACAAGTGGCATTGTGTCAGTGACAGTGTTTTTCTGATGTCTGGGTTTGATATACGTCACCAAAATATCACGACCAATAGGCAGCCATTTCACGGCTGGTTATGGTTTGGTTATCGTTATGGTTAAATGGTGCAACTCACCCTAAGAGCATGAAATTTTCCAGTTTCCTTTTATGACGTAGCATGCACTAAAAATAATTTTCTAAAATTTGATTTGATAAAATATCTGTACCTCTCACAAAACGCATCGAAATGCTTAATAAGCAATCAAACATGTAGATATGTCGGGGATAATGACAATTAAGCGATAATAAGACACTCAATTGACAGGCCTGTTGGTCTAGTGGTTAGTGATCCTGACTGCTGTGCCGGAGGTCGTGGGTTCGATTACCACCCAGGACAAATCTTTGTGTGATGAGCATGATCATTTGTTCTGTGGCTGGGTCTGATTTATCTATAGTATGTATGTATTTAGAAATATAAGTACGTATATCAGTTGTCTAGTACTCATAACACAAGCTCTGCTTAGCTTGAGACTAGATGGCGTAGTGTGATAGTTGTGGAATATTATTATTTATTATTTAATTTATGGCAATTTATTTATGAAAAATCATTACGACAATTGGTCGAATCTATGTAAACATTTGTGATGCATCTTATGTATCTAACGCAAGCTCAGAGTTCTATCGGTATCAACAATTCTGTGAGCTACCGACACTACCAATTCTGCACCTACTTCGAATACTGATCAATACTTGACGTCCGCTCCAACGATCTTCAAAGCTTTGAGCCTCATATTACCCACACGAAACATTACAATCACATACGGTCTGCCAGTTAAACGTGAATGTGGTACTCCGTTATCGTGACAAATTCCCGCTTCCGCGACAAATCACAGTCCGGCAGGAGATCCCAAACCGAATTTCAATTATTGTTTCCAATTTTAACAGAGCCTGTAGCTATTACAGTGCACATGTATTGGAGCATCATCATCATCAGTCTTATCATCTTTGAAACGCCTGATAAACATCGCATAGCAGCAATGCATCTAATTAGCTACGCATATAATTTGTTCGTAATGTCTTAATACCAAAAAAATCGAAGACATGTGACATTCAGCAACTCGCACTGGGCCCGCATGGGGAATTACGGCCCATTCCCTCTCATATATAGAGAAGGTCTGAGCACCAGCAGTAGAAAAATTAAAAGGCTGATTATGATATCTTATGCTAGTTCGTAATATGTCCGGTTTGATGACATTTCACTTGTTTAAAAAACCTTAGATTGTTAACACATAATTAAACTTTCATTGAACATCCAGAGTTTGTTTTCTTCCAGAATATCCCTTTATTCTTGCACAACGTGTGTGTGCGCAAACTCAGGTGCACTCTGTATTCTTTTACTCAAAGTCTGATGGTACGGCAATCCGACTCGATAGGCGAGAGATCAGAAGCAGGAATAACGGCTCCGATATCATCCAGCACACCACCAAGTTCCAAACCCAATAGCATTTTTCATCCAACCTGGTAATTGAACCTCACAAAAGACGCGACCATGCAGCAAGCATTCATAATTATAATAACAACAGATTGCTACCCATTTTTACACGAATCTATACTCTGTTCAAAATAAAATTAGACATTTATGAAAACCTTTTATTACGGTCCGTTCAACCGATTTTGACTTTTATTACGTTGGTGGCATGACAAATGGTGGCTGCAGTAAATAGTTGGTATTGTAACCTTGCTTTTCATCACCAGCCTTTTTAATGTTCCCACTGTTGGGACTCAAGCCTCCTCTCTAGGAGAGTGAATGGGCCGTATCCACCACGCGGGCCCAGTGCATGTTGGTGAATGTTACATGTCTTCGAATTTTTGGTTCTAGGACATGACGATGTTTTCCTTCACCGTTTTGAGAGCAGTGGTGATGATATAAATTACTGGCTGTGTTTGAACCCGCGACCTACAGCTCGTAAGTCGGGGCCATTACCACTCGGCCACAACTGCCCCCCTAACCTTGCTTTTAATGCCATTATTAAGCCTACGAAATATAAGTTAAAATCGGTTAAAGACACAGTAAAAAAGGTTTCTTTACGTGTCTAATCTTAACGCGAATAGGGTATAAGTAGATCGATGTAACCCATTCTCTGAACACTCAACACGGACCTTTGAGTCCAATTCAATCAGTCGCTAACAAAATAGATCAGGAAAACTGCAAACAAAGGATCCATTAGGATGATAACTCTAATGGATCCTACACTCTACAGCCTGGTCAAAATACAGTTAGAACTATTTCAAAGGTATTGACGGCCTCAAACAGAATACCTATAAGCTGTCAACACTATTTCACTGAGTACTATGCGGTATACTGCAGTGTACCCTAGTTGTAACATGAACTCGATGTTTTATATGGTGTATTATTTAGTTAGGTATCCGTATTACAGAATTGCTATAATAATAATATTCCACAACTATCACACAGCGCCGTCTAGTCCCAAGCTAAGCAGAGCTTGTGTTATGGGTACTAGACAACTGATAAACATACTTATATATTTCTGAATACATACATATTATAGATAAATTACACCCAGACACAGAACAAATGATTGTGCTCATCACACAAACATTTGTCCTGGGTGGGAATCGAACCCACGATCTCCGGCATAGCAGTCAGGGTCACTAACCATTAGACCTACAGGCCTGTCAGACCGGTCTATCCTGCAATGTATTCTGGAAGTAAATTAAACTTTCGTTCTACGGATGTAAAGTGAAAAAAGTTCTGATTTCAGTAACTATAACTGTATTAAATGAATACAAATGTTATAAAGCTGAAGTTTGTTTGTTAGTCATAAAGCTTATTTATTTTCGTCAATACAAATTCTATAATATTTCTACTTATAAACAACCAAATAACTATAATTACACTTAATTAACTCTACGCTAATTACAATTAACTAAAATAAAAATATGGCGTCAAAAAACTCTTCCACATCGCTGTCGACTGGTAATGCGCCCAAAAGACTGGTTGCATTGCCACGCTGTATGGCAATGCTTGTTCTCTGTCTGGACGTGCTAATCTCAGGAAGTTACTGGTTTGAATGGAAAAATATGCACGGTGTTTGTAGTATACCTGCATATTTTTTAACAAGACGTTACCCTACACTTTGCAATACTCCTGTATCATAGGTGCGTTCACAAACATGTAAACTAATATATACAAGACACCCAGATATGGAACAACTATCTGTGGGTCATACAAATGTTTATTCGTGTATGTTAATGGTATTGAACACGCAACACGTAGTGCATCAGCCAATCTCTTAACCACCGTGTCATCAATTAATTGTTATGTTATGTTCAAATTGAATTATACTACAAAGGCTTAATGCAGTAACTATTTATATACTCTGGCTGAAATAATAACATTAGCAGGAATTTAAACAAATGACATGAAATTCAATAATTATGTAAATTAATTTTAACATTTACTGGTAACAGTGTTAAAAAGAATTTCATTTGTAAACACGGTTTCAACGAAAAATGCGATTACATTTATTTCATTACTCTTAATAAAACATTCATGATATCCTCACCTGGAAGGTAAAAAAATAACCAAAGATTCAAAACATTTTATTTCAAACTAGCTGCGCCCGCGACTTCATTCGCGTGGACTACAGGATTTTGAATTTGTTTTTTCTAAAATAAAAGTAGCCTCCTTATTATATCAGCGCCCCGTCAAAATAGGTCCAGCCATTTCAGAGATTAGCCTGGACAAACGAACTGACAGACAAAAATTTAAAAATAAGTTATTTTGGTGTAAGTATGTACCGTATATATATTCATATGCATGTAGTAAAAAGCAGTTATTTCAATATTGCACATTCCAAAGCATAGATCTCTATGGAAAAGTAAGTGCAATAAACTCTAAACATACTCTTTTCAATCATGTTATGTATTACAAATATCGCAGTTACATGTTTTAAAAAAAAGCCAAATAACTATACTATACAATACACAAAAAATTTCATAATAAAAAAAAATCGATCAAGCCGTTTCGAAGGAGTTTGATAGACATTAAACTATTTTTTTTTTGTTGTCTTACAGATGCAATTAGGTCTCATTAAGTGTATAGAACCAAATAAAATCATAATTGTTCTGTTATTAGGTTAAAATCAGGATATTAACACACATGCTTATTTGTATAACTTCAACATTAACAATGTAACCGTAATTTTGTAATTATTTACTAATTTCTTTTCCATTTTGCAACCTAACCTTTTTTAGTGATTGATCGAATTTCACAATTCAAAAGTGTTTCTAATTGGCTGGGTTTGATGACTGAAACGCCAAAATAAAACGGTCAACTAACCGGCCAAATTAAAAAGTACCTAACCAACTTTATTTTCATTAATTCTTCGTCAGGTACCTACCCTTAAATTCAACTTAAATCTCTCGAGAGACAAAAGAATTCGTGCACTGTCCAACCCTCTAATTCCGTCGACGTAAAAGGATACCTCCCTCGCTACCTAGGGACTTTCAAATGAACATAACTGTCATATTTGAGTAACTCTACTCCCACATAGAGTATATTGTGACGTCATTACATATGTAGTAAGTTTCACAAAGGCTTGTATTACGTCAGTATATAAAGGGATATGTGAAGGAGGTTTGTGATGCCTTTTATGTATTTTGTTTATAATAAAATTAAATAGACATTATTTTGTGAGAGGTGTAGCTTTACATAATTACTTGTACCTAAGTAGGTATTATTTTTGGTAACAATTTTTAGTAAATTAAAATTTCACAGAGGATGAAGTTATCAAATTGACTCACTCCCTCTGTACCATGGCCTAGACCATGGCCGATCGCGAGAAGGAACTTAGACACGCCACCGTATGCTCCAACATGTCGTCCAGGCAATCTGTACAATGGTGATACATGGGCGTTTTTTTTTCCACCGAATTCGAGACAGGAACATCCCAAAATAACAGTGATCGGCAGGCAGAAAGTGAGGATGCCACGGAGCCTCTGTAGCCACTGTTCAAACAAGGGTCTTACTACCGTGATAGTGGCATGCCCAGTCACCGCGACCCTGTAGCGATGTAACTAAAGGAACATGGGTAGGTTTTGGTCAGTAAAACACTCCTCGCTCCATCTATAGCGGGAGAATTTATTTGCTGATTTCCGAACCTTAAAGAAAAGTTATAAGTTGATTGCTGCGCTTTACGGTGTTTTTAATATCATGCTCATTTCTTCACGCATGCGGGATTGCCCCACATGTGTAATTTCCGCGAATGTCCATTTCATACAAGTATTCATTGTAATTCGTGGAATACGCACGCGCAATTTCTGCATGCGGAACAAAACCGCATGCGTGATGAAATCCGCACAATATTAAAAACACCCTTAACCGGGTAATATACTGAATAAGTGTAATTTAAAGGAATTACGACGCCGTCGACTATACAGTCACCATTAAAGTACAAACGAACTAAAAAAGATAGCAGTTTCTCTAAGTATTATCTTTTCAAATTGCCAACTACTTAAGCACGCGTTGAAAATACATTCTTTAAGAATATAGGTCACCTCGATCGACCATAAGTTACGCCAATCATTTACAAAGCGGTCATTATTTAGTAATCTTTCAACCTTGTAATAATACTTAGTACCTTATCAAATCCGTTACAGGCTGCTGCACGCCCATTTATCAAATTACACTCATTATTCGCCTCCCATACTACATTTTGTTCAATATTCACGAACTATAATAATGCAATAATAACGAGTGAAAAATATTTTCGATTACTTTGGGGTCGTAAAATTTGATTTTGTTAGGTTTGCCGATAGTTATTTTAAGATATTAGGTCAAGTAGACATTACGAACACGGAACAAGTTTAGCGGGGTACCGCTGGTAATATTCCAAGCGTTAGGCTTGAGAACGGTGAGCAATGGGTAGGTCACCGTCTAGCCTTCCGGTGAGGCTGGATCTACGCGTTATGTTCCGCTAAGGAGTGAAACTAGCTTGAGTCTGTATTTCCCGATAGCTACTACCTGGAAGTCTTTAAGTCAAGAGTAAATAGGTTACTTTTAAGTAAGCGTGCTTTTTTTTTCGATAGGTAAAATCATCCAATGACAATCCCCGCTCTTGGGCGGAGCGGGAGATAGTGTCAGACTCTTACTGACTAAAAAACCCATCCCGTTCCTTCATACCGTGGCTCGAGCGCCCTTTTGGATAACCCTGGCCCCAGTAGGCTTCGACCCGGCTGGGCCCCTGCTGTTGCTGACAACTCCTTGAGACGCGCGGGAACAGCGCGCGCCGTCGACGACTTGGGCTTGGAGACCAGACAGCGAGTTTCATTATCGATCACATCATCGCTTAACATTAGGTGACAAAGTGGACAAGCGCGATCCTATTAAATGATAATAATAAAAAAATATTTCAATATGGTTACGAGTCGCACTGGACCAAACGTTAGGGCAATACTTGGAGGAGGCTTATGTCTGTCTGAAATGATGACGATGATGCTGATGGTGATTTAATTTCTCCTAATTTCCCTACAGCCATAGAAGTACGATCACCCAGCGAACACGTAAAATACATCCATATTATCACAACTGAGAAATGCCTTAAACTTTTCAACTTAGCATGTTAATTCGACAATGACGTATAATGAATATCATTTTAAACGTTCAATTTCAGGCTGACGATCGCATTTGTTCAGTTTAAATTGTTTTGGACTCATTTTACGCATCGTGTGTGATATGTCATGAATTTTAACAGCAGTGTAGGCAGTTTACCGTCTCGTTGGTCCTCAGTAAGCGTGGACTACTTTTTTTTTAGGTTGGTAATCATTCAATGAAATCCCGCGTTCTTGGGTGGAGCGGGAGGGCGTGTAAGACTTTTAATAAAAAACACTACGTGCTGTCGCGACAGAAAGCTGCTTTATTTCTAAGTGACATTGGCTATTTTTATTTATTTATTTATTTAAACTTCATGTACAATAGTGGTACATAGGCGGAACGGAATGCCACAAGGCATTCTCTACCAGTCACCCTTTGGGTTAAAAAAGACAACACTGTGGCAGGTTTGCACAATAAACAAATACGTAACAAATAGTTCAAATGGAAAAATATAAAATAAGTTTTTTATAATAATAAAATACATATATATGTTAAAATAATCAACTAATAAATACTATGAAAAATATCAAATCACTATGAGAACTTAATAACAATTCTGAACAAAGACCGAACTAAGGTTGAGAGAACTTCAAGTAGTAGTTCCGAATTTTACGTATGAAGGATACTTTCAGCTTTTTTGATATTCTAAGCACGCGGGCGAAGCCGGGGCAAAATCTAGTATTTTATATTATAGGTATATTTAGGTTCACTTTTGACCACCATTTCACTTTGATGGTAATCGATGATTTGGTCGTCGTAAACCAACTTACACCAAAACCTGGCCCAGAGGTCAAAAGGCCACATAAAATGGAATCATCATCATTTCAGCCGAAAGATGTCCACTCTTGGACATAGCCCCCCCCCCCCAAGTGTCGCCACATTGACCGGTCCTGTGCCTCTCGCATCCATCGGATTCCCGCAACCCAGACAAGTTCATCAGTCCACCTTGTAGGAGGCTTCGTCTTCCGGTACGAACGTGGTCGCCATTCCAGAACCTTTCGGCCCGTTCGACCATTTGTTCTACGAGCAATGTGCAAGTTTGGTGAATACAAGTTTAAAAAAAAAATGGAATACAAGGATGTTTTATAAAGTACGCTTACCCAGACCTAACCTAATTTAAGTTAAAAAAAAAAAAAAAAAACTGTTTTGTACTTTGCTTGTGACTGCAAGAAAATATACCAACCACTTTATTCCAGCTTGAAAAGGAAATCGGTTATAAATTGACCTGGCCTCGATTCGACCCTCATAAATTAGAACCTATGAGAATCTACACCTGACGCATTCTACGAGCAGGAGGCGGTTCATCATTGTATTTTTCTATAGTTTATTGACTACCTCAAGGTAAAAATAACCAGTCATGTTTCAGGAAGTATTTCAGAGGAGGATTTTTTATTTGTCTATTATGGATAGGCTCGCGTTTGACCACTATCTCACCTGATGGTAAGCGATGATATGGCCGACGATAGAGCACGCTTGCCTAGAAGCAATCTATTCAGATTGCATCTAGGCAAGCGTAGCGTAGCGTAGATATAAGTAATTATGCAATTATTTTAGTTTTTTCTTTAGCCATATTTTAGTAAAATGATTAAGATTAAGATCAGTGTTTAAATCTGAATGACGAAAATTGAGCGAAAATTACTACGAACACAAAAAAAATAATAAAAGCGCAGATAATGATGACCACAAAAGATATGGAACAGAGTAGCTAAAGATTGTACAGTCACAAGCAATAAGAAAATATACATTGTCATATTTTCTATGTTTGGCAATTCGTTCTAAATTATCTAGGTAATTTAGAACAAAATTTGTTCTAATTCGTTCTAAATTACGACACCCTAATTTATTGATAATATTGTATCAGGTAGGTTACCCGAGTTTGTTGAAAAACGTCGTTTAATACGCGTGAATAATTTTCATTGCTGTCTCGCTCTAGTCCGTCTATTCCATCTGGCTGTAATGACAAAGCTTACCGACTTTCTTATTCTTGTAATCGTTAAAGTTTTCACAAAATAGAACACAAACCTGTCTGAAAAGAAGAACCCGTTCGCAAACAACACAGAGTAGAAAAAAAAAATAACACGAACGTAAAAACTAGCACGGAAACCAGAAGTACCGAAATGCATCAACTGTAGGGCCCCTCAGCTGCCAAGTGGCCGTACCGTGTCCCACAAACATACTGTGTTCTGTCATACCGATACCACCATGTCTATACCTCCTGCAATCAAAGAGAGAGCTTTTAGTATACCGCAAGTTTGTCTCTTTGTTCCGTCAGCTTGTAAAGTTGTGCCGTTTTGTGAGAATTCGATTTGGGTAGTGAAAAGCCGGGTTTTCTTGCCGTTTCGTGTAACTGAAGACATTTGGTAAGACGTCTTTGTATTGAGGCGAATGGGAATTTTATATGGTTTTAGACCGACCATTTAATTTAAATAAATATATTGATTTTGAGGAGGTTTGATGTCGATATACAGTAAAAAAAAATGTTTTCTTTTTAAAAACAAAAAGCCAATTACTCGATTCTTGCCGGTTCTTTTCCTTATGGAACAACCAGTTGGAACCGTGTTCTGAAGTGCTCAATATGTACTCGTACACTCTAATATCTATACAAAACAATGTAGTATTCTAGACACAATTGAGCCTGCATCCGCAGTCTGCAGCCGAGGTTTGAATGACCATTTAGACTTAAAGCCGACCAAAACATTATTTTCTCTACTTTACAATATACTGGTATAAATAATATGTATATAATATATTATATTAAAATACACGTACATATGTAGGTACTTATGTTTATTATAACTATATATCTTTTCGTATTATAACTTTAATTTCTAAATAATAATTTCCTTTTTTTATGCATCTGCCAATTATTATTTGACACATTTTATAAAAAAAACCTTTTAAATGAAAAATATCTTTTGTGAACAACATCAGCAAAAAAAGAAAAAAAGAATTCCATAGAACAAACAGAAAAACGAAAACAAACAAAACAGAAGAAAAACAAACGAAAAAAAAACCTATTATTATAATTATTTTGCAGGTCTACTAGATACCAAGACGAGAAAAAAATACTTTTGCAAAAATGATGTATGGTGTGTGTATTAATTGTAAATCTCCTTTAGTAAATAAAGGTTATTTTATTTTTATTATATAGATAAGAGGCACGGTAACTGGTGTCATTGATAGAATTAATTTTCAATGGACAATTGTGTTACATCACATGGCGTTTAATTGGTGAGTCATAGATAATTTACAACCGTAAAAAATAACTACATTTTAGATTGCCAAAAGGAAGGGTATTCTTATACTGAAATAGAGAGGAAAAAATAAAAGGTTCTACATAAAACACATCACACGGCAGCCTTGTTCGTTACCGCAGTTGTATAGGACTCATAACTTCGGAAAAATATAAAACCGTAAAACAGAAATGTGTAATGAAACGCAGAATGATATATGTAACTGTAATACTTGCCTTTTCTTTATTGTAGGCTGCTCAGATGTTACAGCCGCCAAGTAATATCGAAATAGTACATTTTGATAAAGTTTGTCGTTGCGCCCGAGCCGCAGGTGAGGGTATATGGAGCCGAGTGCTGCTATGAGAAATTTTCACGTAGGAAGATATAAATAAATGAAGATTGACACGCGATTTGTAGGGTTCGCTTAGCGACTAGCCTGATATGATAAATTCGCAGATATGCTGGAAGAGATTTCTAAAGAACTAAGCATCGCCTTTGTATCTAATTTTCTGTTTCCTTCTTCTTGTCTTTATTTTTATGCGTGTACATGAATGGTTAAATAAAAAATAAAGGTTTTCTGTTGCATCCGGTAGGATTGAACCGAGTAGTGCAAAGAAGGGAAAAAGCTACCCAGATTGATTGAACAGGATAGTGTAGGACAACAAATATAGAGTATCGTGCGTCGTCAAATACCGACCCGCTCCTGAAACGAAGTAAATAGCTCACTAGAAGCACTTCGAACTGCAAATATGGTTACGTAATTCGAGCGGCGATACACATGAACGCGTGTTTCCAATTTCTCGTACAATGACACTGGGTAACCCAATTCTGGAACACAGGTATCACGGTAGATTCACGAGTACAACCTACAAATTGTCCTATTGTGCGAGTTATCGAGTAGAGAATTCCTTAATTAAACCAGCCCCTAACAATAACTGACCGGGTAACTTGAAATACGATATTTCCCACTATATTTGTTACTAAACATTTCGAGCATGCCCTTAACGATAAACATCAACCCCTATAAATTAACAGTCACATGTAAATATTTTACAAAGTGAGAGTTGCGAACAAAAGCGTATAAACCGACGTAGAAATCTGAATCTCACCTCTTTTGTTTCTACTATTTTGTGTAGGGGAATGTTCGCTGTTCCTTTGTTGCGAAGTTTCCAATGCACACAATCCACAATAGTCTCTCAATATCGCGATAAAAAGTTTGTACGCGATTGTACCGCGCCGTTTATCCGACTGATTGGGAATTAAATCGTTGGCGAAAAATGTGACGTAATGTAAATTTTTAATGGGTTTCGATGTGTCGTTCACACGTTTATTCCTTTTTGGTGATTTAATTAATTGGTATAATTTTTCATGAAACTCGGATGTACAGTCAATCGGGGTGATAGGAACGAAGGGGGCTAATAGGAACAAAAATTTTAATGGGACTTTGTCGTGATTTAATTATTTTTACCAGCATTGAAGTACTGCTATTCCATTCATTAATTGGTTTTTCCTATTCACCCCGGCGGTACTATTTACTCCGTTTCACGGTACAAATTGGAAGGCGAAGTGTGAGCTCAAGCCTTGATTTTTTCATGCTTAGTCGATATATTTATAAACGCTCTACATTTTCTGAAAGAAGCATAATCTTCCCACCTGTAGATATTGCTAAATAGTATTTACATACCTGCCAGTATTCTGGTAGGCAAAGAGAGCAGACTGCTGTTTTGTTTTAGTCAATCCATAGTACAGATTTGTTCATTTAATTTTTTTTACGGTAGTGGTACGTAAGCGGACTTAAGGCAACAAGGAAAGAAAGAAAGAAAAATAATTTATTTGGTACATCACAAGGCCTAAACACAATACTACACAATAAACACATCAAAAATAAAAGAGCCAAAAAAAAAATATCATTGATGTCTGCCTCATGGCTGCACCAAAATAGGTCCAGTTCAGCATGAATGCCAGACAACTAGTGCCTGACGCTGGTTTTCAACTGAACCTGTATTGCCAAGGCATTGTTTGCCAGCCTTTGGGTTAGAAAAGATAACACTGTGGTATTTATTGTTGCATTATTATGCAAAAATAAATAAATATCAAATCATTTCAGCCTTAAAAAGTTCCCATTTCTGGAACTCGGGACTCGGGCCTGCTCTTTAGGCAAGGGCCATATTAAACCACGCAAGCCCAGCGCTTTGTGGATTCTAGGACATGCTATGTTATATGTTTCTTTTTTCTTTTCATTGAGTATTTTGATTTTTATGATTGTGTGAGGCTCGTATAAACGTTTTTTCTTTCTTTCTTTCTTTTTTATGCTGGTTTCCTCACAACGTTTTCCTTCATGAAGCAGTGGTGACAAATTATACAAAGTAATAACTGGGTTTAAATCCGTAGTCTATAACTCGTAAGTTGGGGACGTTACCACGTCACCACCACTGCAAACAATGAACAGATTACTCATTATTTAACAAATTCGTTTACCTAATCGTAAACCATCATAAAATAAAGATTCAATTAGAAACATAGTGTAAAAACCAATGATATTCCCAACATTCCAGTACCAGAACAGAACACGATATTTGCCGACAAACAGATCCCGTCAGTCGAACACAATAGATCCTTTTCATTGTATTCGAGAGAGTGCCACACAGTACCACTGTCAGTATGACCCGTTGATTTTCAGTACTAGAATTCCTGTTGTGTACTGGAACGGCTGGAATTTTGGTATTTAGTCCATCTGGGGCTTTTTGTCGACCTTTGATTTATTATTCAAAGGGAAGTAGATATGTTTTATCTGTATGACAGTAGAAAGTATAAAATAGAAGTGAGGATCAGCGTTACGGTTGACTAGGAGAAGTGAGGCTTTCTTTTCGCGGTGCAAAAATCATCAAATGACATCCCCCGCTCTTGGGTGGAGCGGGAGGTAGTGTCAGACTTTTATTGACTAAAAAACCTACTCCTGTTCCTTCGTTGCCTTTCGTAACGGGGCTGAGCTATCTTTCGAACTAACCCTGGCCCCAGGGATAACTGAGGACTTACCATGACCTGTTAATATGTCAGGCGTGCGAGCGAGAAAGAGCGATCGAGCTGTACACCCACTATAGCACTATCCCTTTTCTTTTTTTTGGTGGGGAAAATCATCCAATGACAACCCCCGCTCTTGGGCGGAGCGGGAGATTGTGCCAGACTCTTACTGACTAAAAAACCCACCCCGTTCCATCAACAGTTCAGTTTAGGTCGTCAAATGGATAGCGTTAAGAACTCGTGGTAGCGCATCTGATAAAGAAAATGAATTAACTATATTAAACCAACCCCAAGGAATATGGGAGATGAGCAGGAAAGTAAGGGCAATGCAGATAAATTGTCCAGGGTAGCGATAGTTTTTTTGCAGATTTGAAATAAAAAGGGCGTTATTCTTTTCTAATTTTTAATATATTTTCTAAAAATTCAATCTTTGAATTTAGAATAAATTATACCTAGATCCAAATAAATATAATTTGTAGATATAGTCTGTCTAATAAGTGAACTGACTAGGGAATTTTATATAATATTTAATCATTTAAAAAATATTATTGATTATTGAACCCGTGTTGACTACATGAGATTTCATTAAATCCTAATAATTACCCAAGTCGTCTAACTTACTAGACAGACTCTACCCATAAAATGTTAGATGGAAACAAACACCTAAAAAAAATCCCTAATTGCAATTAACGACAAAGTTCCGAATCTCAAACTCAAGAGGTGTAGGTATATGAAGTAATGACATCAACTTAAGTAGGTAAAAGTACCCCATTTTCTAAACGTAATAAAATTACGTAAAGTACACTCAAACAAAATTAATTTAACTATTTAGGTCAAGAGAATGGTTGACAGAGAAAAAAAATCACGGTCTCTAATCCGGCATTCTATAGAATGTCTTAAAATATCAGTCATTGTAAGATATTCTTTACATGACGATGATTGATATTTATTTATTTGTTAAATCTTTATGCACAAAAAACTGTACAAAGGCGGACTTAACACTCACTGATGTCTTATGATGATTGACTGTCTTAGAGTGTCTTATCTTTTTATACCTTTCCTGGTCATTCTATACAATGCCGAAAGTTCAATTGGCAGTGTGCTAACTACGGTCGTAAGTAAAAATCCATCATGATTCATTGAACTCGTCATTTATAACGCATACTTCGAAGGACTAGAACAGTCTGCCTGCTGCGGTCTTCCCGTCCGATTATAATTTGGGTGTCTTCAGGCTAGAGTGAATAGGCTCTTAATAAACTAGTGCACCTCACCATCAACGATTGCATCACTGCTTACCATCAGGCGGGATCGCAGTCAAGTACTAGTTTATAACAGATAAAAAAAAAACTAATATGATGTATTGAGCTGCTGAAGTGATAAAAACTTTGTAACTCAACAGAGCAATTAATAACTGTAGGTTACTATCTGTAAAGAGCGTGTGTGATCACAGAGATGCAACCGCAAATAGCATTACCTGGTTATTGGTAAAACCAACATGGTAAATAAAGAATATCTTTGAAGAAGATTCGAAACGAGGCACTTAGTAATTTTTATTTAGATAAAAAATAGCTATCTAACGATAGCCACATTACATGGCTATTGGAAGGTGGGACCAAAAGTTGCATCCTCCTTTGAATATAGATTTTTTTATTTTATCTGATATAAACCAGTGCTTGACTACGATCCCACCTGATGGTAAGCAGTGATGTAATCGTTGATGGTGAAGCGCACTAGTTTATTAAGAGCCTATGCAAACTAGCCTTGAAGACACCCAAATTATAATCGGACGGAAAGACTACAGCAGGCAAATCGTTGCAGTTCTTCCGAGTTCTTCCATTTATATTGCAATTTTTAAATATTGCTATTATTGTAAGTATGATTGTCGAAGTACGAAGATTATCTTCCTCTAGTTTCAATATTATCCTCATTTAAGTGAAATGTAAACTTTACGACATCTTTAAACATAAGTTATAAACTGACAACAAAATAAATGACAAAAGAACAAAATTGCACAATATAGTAACATAATACCGTAAAAATGAAGCAAAGATGAAAATAAACCATCTGTTATAAGCGCTCTAACACACGACCTTTAAAATCTTCGCCCGCACGGCTAACGCAGGATAAGCAAAACACTCGATATCTATTTTTACGGCCACAGCCTCTATTCATCTTATCTTGTCGGGTTTATAGGCGGGGACCGGTAATGGTGTTTACCCGCAGAAGGCTGCCCCCATCCGACTCAGAATTGCGTTTTTTTTTAGGGTTCCGCACCTGAAAGGACAAAACGGATCACTTTGTTGTCCGTCCATCCGTCTGTCAATCTGTCAAGACTCTTTATCTCGGGAACGCGTGGAGGTATCGAGTTGAATTTAAAACCATATATTAAGATATGCAGTTCCTTGAAGCTGTGAAGAAATCAAACTTCTAATTTGATGGAAAAAAAAAGATATGGCTGTTTATGTCGCGAAAAACGTATATGGATAGATAGATAGATAGATAAATTCTTTATTGTACACCAAAAATAAAGCAGTTACATAAGAAACTCGTATATTTCGTTTCTCAAGGGAATCAAAATTCTAGGATACTTCCCGTTGGCCCATAATCCTTAAATTTAGCATAAAGCAAGGTTTTATAACACAAGTAAATAAATCTGAAAACTGAAGTTGTTGATAAGTCACAAAAAAGATTTTGCGATTTAGAAAAAACTTTTAGACTCCAATCAGGAATTGGACTCTTTACATGGCTAGGTGAGTTTGTACGGAACCCTCAGGACGCGAGTCCGACTCGCTCTTGCCACTTTTTATTTATTTATTTGTAAAGTAGCTTCATTATCGGACCTCTGTTTATACGGCCGCGCGTCGCTGCGACAATTTGCTGTTTGTCTGATATCGCCTTTATAAAATGTCTTGCCAGCTTCCGTTTTTATTTATATTCCCTTTTCTTTGTGGCTGTATTCAATTACAATGGATTTTTAAGGGGAGTGCGTTCTCTTGACCTATTTCGGGTTACGATCGTCTAAGAGGCAATCAAAGTGAATTTATATTGGAGCCATTGTTGGTTTATTTTATTACTTTTGAAATTAACTTGCAGCATATTTAACTTTTTGTCTGTTGATAAAATGTTTGGTTTTAAAAGCGAAAAGATTTTTCTTAATCTATACTATTTATTTATTTAATCTTCATGCAACACAAGGTACATAGGCGGACTTAATGCCTTAGGCATTCTCTACCAGTCAACCTAGGGTGGTGAAGAGACAATATGCTAGGCGCACAAAAAGAAAATTTTGGTATTAAAACAAGAGTAAAAATTATACATAATTATAGATTACACATACATATATATTTAATATAATATATATACTACATATTATATATATATATTTATATGAAGTAAGGACAGAAGTTTTGAGACGATTCTGCTATTGGTGTAGAAAATGATTCCGCAACTTCCGCATCATGCATACCGACTTCTTATACTAATATTAAGTATGAAGAGAAAAGATATGTTTTTATGTTTGTAAAAGTGGATATAGACTTTGCGAGGCATGCGCCGCGGATGGCACACAGCAAATGCCTCTGCTTGAAGTGTTAGTGTTGAAAACAATATACATATTTACCAACATACATTCAGGTCGACCCATGGCGAGCAAAGCAAAGGCTTCATTTGTTTGTCTTTATGTTTGTGGCGAGGCATGGGCTTGCAAAGCATTAGACACGCATAGCGCAAGCCTCGCAAATTCTGTATCCGCTTTTATGAACCAACTCAAAAGATTGCTAGTTTTTCACGGAGTGACATCGGCGGTTGCAAAAAGAGACGGCCGCACATGTGAGGGAACAGATATCCTCAGCTGAATCCACCCCAGCTGCCGACACTTCGACCCAGATTACCAGCCACCCTAAGCGTGGGCTTGCGGACTATGAGTAATGAGTATCTCGTTGTTTAGCCGTCCGGTAACTGTCCGGACCGAACCCGAGTCGTCAACTGTGCATGTGCGGTACCACGTGCGGCTCAAAGACGTCAGCAAAACCGTAGAGGGCAAGGCCGAACGGAAAGGGCAATTGAAGGAACAAAAGTAACCCAAGTAGTTTTTTTGCAGTGGGTAAAAATCATCCAGATGACATCTCCCGCCCTTGGGCGGAGCGGGGGATAGTATCAGACTCTTACTGACTAAAAGACCCATCTCGTTCCTTCTTGCCTTTCATACCGAGATCGAGCCTCCCTTTCGGAACCCATGGCCCCAGCAGGTGCCCAGGTGGGTTTTAGTCAGTAAAAGTGTAACACTTCCTCTCGATTCACCCAGAGTGGGAGAAGTTATTTGACGATTGAATTCCCACTAAAAACACCTTCTTAATTCTTTCATTAATCTTAATTAGGTCTCTACCTAATCTAGAAAGTTAAGTATAGTAATGAATGCCTTTAATTTGTTCTGTAGTGGTTACGTGCTAGGAAAACAGATACTGGAGCAGAAAAACCAATAGCAATGAACATTTTCTGCCCCGAGTACAGTCAACAGCACGTCAATACTAACACTCGAACTACGAATACCACAGAAATCAAACGTTTATTTCAAATAGACCAATTACGATCACTTTTGACTGTCGAAATGTCGGTCAGTCAAAAAAAGTGAAGCTAAATTGCACGTTCCAATGCGTAGATCTATCTCTATGGAGAAGAACGTGCAAGAAACTCCATGGACACTCTTTTAAACCATATTATGAGATATATAAATCTTGGTTACATCTTTCACGTTGCTTCTATTATGTGAGTACAATGTACATAAGCTATAAAAAAAATTATATCAAAAAATAATCTACACACATTCAATCTGCCTATCTTATGGGAAGTTGTGAGCAGTGGTGTCTTGGTGGCAAAATCTCCGAATTACAAGTTGTAGGTTGTGGGTTCAAACCCAGCCAGGCGCATTCATCATCATCATCATATCATCCGATCCCCTGTTGCTTCCACCAACATCCCATCAACCCGCACTGGGCCTACGTGGTGGATTACAGCCCATTCCCTCTCCTAGAGAAGAGACCTGAGTCCCAACAGTGGGAACATTATAAGGCCGACTATGCTATGCTATTCTGTGGATCATCAAATCCAGCCAGGTTATATTTGCAGCCAAACCAAGCGTGAACTAGTCACACGGATAAACATCACAGCTTCGGTGGTTAAATCTATACGTCTCCAGACATTTGGATCTCAGTTGTCTTAGCAATTGATGAACTTAGCAAACAACGTGTCGCACAGAATACTAATTTTAGATTGAGTGTAAACCCAGCAATTATTGTTCCCGGAGGAAATCTGGACAACAAACACTGTGTGTGTACCGTGCCACATCTCCGTGGGACTATTTGACCGTTATAACGCTTTAAAGGATAATAACAAATAAAAATAATAATAGTGAATAATAACAGGGCAGTTTTGTGACGAACTGTTGGGCATTAACGACCCCACGGACCCGATCTCCTGAGAAAATTCTTGTTCTTCATCTCCGGCTTGCTTTTATTGGCAGGCCGTAGTGAAACCTGACGAGAAACAGAGCTTCCACCTCTCTTGCCTGTATTGGCTGGCTTGAGTGGAGATCGCAAGAGCAAACATGCTCGGGAGAAGGATGTATATTTAATCCAGTAAGGTGCTGGTAGGGATCTTGACTGTACTTCCGAGATTGGCCTGATAGTGGTATGCCTGTCCACTTCTCAAGCGCCTCAGGATATTTTGCCCTCTTGTTGCTATGTCACTTCATGCTAGCAGCCGTTTTTGGGTGCCCATTTATTGAGTGTGCAAGTAACCCCTGCGTTTTATATTAATAAAATTGTTCAGGCAGTGGCCATAGTCTCCGCTGAAGAACCAAGGTTATCGACATAGCACGAAGACTCGCTAAACTTAAGTGGCAATGAGCAGGGCACATTGCTCGCAGACCAGATTGCCGATGGGGCCGAAAAAGGTTCTGAAATGGCGATCACATACCGGAAGACTTAGCGTTGGAATGCCTCTTAAAAAGTGGACCGATGCCCTGGTAGGGGTCGCGGGAATCCGATGGATGCGAGACGCACAGGACCGCTCATTGTGGCGACACTTAGGGGAGGCCTATGACCAACAGTGCACGTCTTTCGGCTGAAATGATGATGATGATGCGTCCATTTAAGACTCCAAAAATCATAGACCTAGTGTCTTTATTTTCCGTATGTCGCAATAGTTTTTTTATCAAACGGTGGTTGTCCTCGGGTATACAAGCATAGCATGTACAGGGATAATCGTCGGTTAAAAGCCTCTGCGAGTTAACTTCAGCTCCCCTCTTACGCCTTCAAAACATAATATTTCATTGCCATATTTCAAAATATCAAAAATAAACTTTGAACCAGCACAGTCATGTATACTACGACAGCGTAGCAAGCGCGAGCGAAGCCATGACGTCATCGGCTACGAAACTACGTAGCAACACGTTTGTCATTACGTTTATTACTGCGATCAATCTTATCTACGTCATGTGCATTATACAATTACAAAATCAAATTAAAATAGCTACTGAAACTCCGCAGATGCGATGGGTACTTATCTAAAGGCTAAAGACCGAAGTTTCGGTTTCGGGATTCGGCCAGTTCCGGCAAAAAACCTGGTTTGAGTAGACCGAATATTTGGCTCGACCAAACTAGCGTTTTTGAGTTGAAGTTTCGGATTAGTACCTAAAAACTGAGTGAATTGTTGGTTATGTAAAAATAATAATGTTCCACAACTATCACACAACGCCGTCTAGTCCCAAGCTAAGCAGAGCTTGTGTTATGAGTACTAGACAACTGATAAACATACTTATATATTTCTAAATACATACATATTATAGATAAATTACACCCAGACACAGAACAAATGATTATGCTCATCACACAAACATTTGTCCTGGGTGAGAATCGAACCCACGACCTCCGGCATAGCAGTCAGGGTCCTAACCTACCCAACTAGACCAACAGGCCAGTCTGTTTATTTTATTTATTTTTATTTATTTATTTATTTATTTCAAGTACCAAAGACTCATTTCAGTTACAAAATCATACGTATACAGGTATTATAATTGTTTATGTTATATTTTTTATTAAATCGTTGACTTTTTCGATTAATTAGTAGTTAATGAAAGTTATACTATAAACAGGGTTATTTGTAAAACACTGGCAACCTCTCAGGACTATATTACCAACATAGTACAACAGACTAGTACAATAGCGGAGGGAAGCAGGGATCTTGTGCGGGAGGCGTAGGTGGATACAGCCAGAGTTGAAGTGTTTTAGATAGAACAACTAAATCTTGAAGGTTTGTTTTTGGTAAATGAATTATGTTTTGCAAAAAGTCATAGAACAAAAGTTGTTCTTTATGATGTTAGTATTACAGTCCTGCTTGTTAGTGTTTTACAATTAACCCTGTATAACGAAGCATAACCGTAATGAAATATACTTAGGAATAACTATACCAAATTATAATTTTAATATCTGTCAGTTTTTCTGTTGCCAAGTTTTTTTTTTTCGATGGGAAAAATCTTCTTTTGACAACCCCCGCTCTTGGGTGGAGCGGGAGATAGTGTCAGACTCTTACTGACTAAAACACCCATCCCATTCCTTCAAGCCTTCATACCGGGGCTCGAGCGCCCTTTCGGATAACCCTGGCCCCAGTAGGCTTCGACCCGGCTGGGCCCCTGCTGTTGCTGACAACTCCTTGAGGCACATAGGAACAGTACGCGCAGCGGACGGCCGGACAGCGAGCTACCCATTGCTCACTGTCTGCAAGCCCGCGCCTACGGTGGCTGGAAATCGGGATTGGAATCCCGGCGGTGGCGGCGAGAGCGCCGTTGCCTGATGCGGTCGGCCTCCTCCTTAGCGAGCATTACTGCTTCGCAGAAGTCGGCGACCGCCTGCCACTCCTCCTCGCTCCGGACCATGGCCTCGACCAAGGCCCGTCGCGAGAGGTCTCCGCCGCCGATCACCCCCACTAGGGCACGGCGATGCTCCGCCCAAGCTTCTGTTACCACGTCAGTTCCGGTTTCAGTCAAAAGTAGAAGAAGAATCAAACATTCGGTTACAATTTCGGGTTCGAATTTAAATCGAGTTTTAGTCGATCTCTACTTTTTTTGTAAGGTTCGTAATCATCCAATGAGGTTGCCACTGCAGAACCTTTCGGCTCAACGACCATCTGTTCTGTGAGCGATGTGCCCTGCCCGCTGCCATGTAAGTTTGGCGATTCTTCTGGCTATGTCGGTAACCTTGTTTCTTTTATATAAATTACCAGCTTTTTCCTACAGCTTCACCCTCGTACATAAAATATAGCCTATGCCACTTAGGAATATAGCAGCTTTATATCGGTGAAAAAATTTTAGCAATTGAACCAGTACTTTTATAACAAACAAAAAATATCTATTTATAATTATAAGTGTAGATCAGTGTAGATGTAACATAGCGTAGCATAGTCGGCCTTATAATTTTCCCACTGTTGGGACTCAAGCCTCCTCTCTAGGAGAAGGAATGGGCCATAATCCACCACGCGGGCGAAGTGCGGGTTGGTGGATGTCACATGTCTTCGAATTTTTGGTTCTAGGACGCCGGTTTCCTCAAGATGTTTTCTTTCACCGTCTAGATATAGCTAACACGTCAAATATTATGAGTCTCAGCTGGATAAGGCGAATGGTAAATTACTATATCACAGGTGTACAAGACACAGTCATTCAAATTTTATACAAGTCTAAGCATGGAAGAATTTTTTTGTAAACGTACGTAATCTTTATGTTTGGATATTGTATGAGGCATAAGCTGGTAGTTAATATTTTTCTTTATCTCATGTTTTTAGTTCTATTTTTAAAAACAGTAACGAAATCTATTGCGTTTACTTTATTTTGGTTGTGTTTTGTAGGATAACGTCACACCGACGAATACAATGCGATTTATTAAACCCCAAGCGAACGCCGGCGTTCGCGCGTGTTTTCGCGCCATTCGGTTGAACACTAAGATTATTAAAAGTCCGCGTAGATTTTTAAAATTTTGAGTGTTTAATTTATTGGTTACTAGCTTTTGCCCGCGACTTCGTTCGCGTGGAATAGTGACTTCCGGCAGATTTTTGGTTTTACCCACATAGTTCCCTGAATTCATGCCAACTCTTGACCAAATGATGAAAAGATGGCGCTGTATGTCCGGAATAAATTTTATTTTTTGTAATAAAAACTATCCTATGTCCTTTCTCAAGTTCCAAACTATGTCTGTACCAAATTTCACACAAATCGGTTCAGTAGTTTAGGCGTGAAGCAAAGACAGACAGACAGAGTTACTTTCGCATTTATAATATTAGTTTGGATGTATCTAAGAATGTAAAAGAAATTCTTCTTAAAGTAGTCTGTAAATTTCGAAAATAAGCAACCTTTTCCATTTTTCGGTATTTTTTTTTTACCTATTTAAAGGCTTGGGGTCTCAGGGGAAACGTTTGCGCTATTGCAAGGGCAAATGGTCAAGGAGGGGATCCCAGAAACTAAGATCACCACGGTTATACCTGTCCACGACAACCATTATTCGAAGTATTCAGGTCAGTTTTTGTCGTACTTATTTTAATTATTTTGTGTGATCCGCAAAATAAATATATTTTCTGTATTTTTTTTTGGTTTTTGTTTCTGCGACTCAGCTTACAAACTGATTTTTTTGTGATTTTTTACCAACATTCCGGACTATGTTTAAAATACTCATAATCATGCATTTCAGCCGAAAGACTCAAATGCAGCAAGTGCTGGATACAGAGCTCCCCCAAACTTCGCCACAACGATTGGTCCTGTGCATTTCATATCCCGCGACCCTTCTCAGGTTGTTGGTCCACCTTGCAGATTCCTTCCAACGCTGCATCTTCATGTACGCTTTGTCGATGTCTAAAAATAGTATGTTTATTTTTATTCATACCTAACTGAGGCCATTAAGTTTTCGCCAGTTTGTAATTAATAATATTTTACAAAAACCATTCAAAAATGCAAATAATTTACTTAAATTAAACTAAAAGGAGGAAAAGGTTGAAAAAAAATACAATAATTTTCCCTTTGCGAGCTTGGGTACAGTAATCAAAAGGAACCACGCTTGGCAAACAGAAGTCTGATAATAAAAGTGATACATTTTTAATGAATTGACATTCTAAATTAAATCCGTTACCAGAATTGACTGGCCTGTTGGTCTAGTGGTTAGTGGCCCTGACTGCTGTGCTGGAGGTCGTGGGTTCGATTCCCACCTAGGGAAAATGTTTGTGTGATGAGCATGATCATTTGTTCTATATCTGGGTGTAATTTATCTATAATAAATGTATACTTACGTACGTATTTAGAAATACATAAGTATGTTTATCTAACACGAGCTCTGTTTAGCTTGGGACTAGACCGCATTGTGTGATAGTTGTATATTATTATAATTTAATAAAAGAAAATATAAGATATCTGACTTTTTTTTGGTGAACTAATTCTTATGTTTTATTTGATAAACTCACCTAATGGTAGACTATGTTTAGGTCATCGATAGAGCACGCTTGTATAAAAATAATGTATTGACACGACTTAACTCATTGAATGTCGTAATTAGAGACACAATAGAAAGACAATTACTTATGTCGAACTGTGTAACTTAAGACATTCAAAAGGTTAATTACCTGTAGACTGAACTTATCAGGAAACACAGACTACAGCGGAAAATTCCGGTAAGAAAGAAAGAAAACATGTTTATTTGGCACACAATGAACAGAACAAGTATTGAAACATTAATCTTAAATAAAACTTAAAAAAAAGATAAAAAAATCAGCAACAATGTGTCTCACGGTAGTGCCAAATAGGTTCAGTTCAGCACACTGTCAGACAACCATAGCAGTTGCCTGACGCTGGTTTTCAACTGAACCTATGAGTGTAGGTGAGTAACGGATGAAAATCGGTAGGCAAGGGCGTTCTGTGCGTGTAGATAGGATGATCTTGTACCGTAATTGGAACCATGCACTTGCTTCTGACAACTTATAAGTGTGTAAGCCTATTAGACCAGTCAAATTAGACCAAAAAACAGGGTTAAGGTTAAAATAATTCGTACCCAGCTGAAAATTGGTAGGGATTGTTCAGAAGACCATCATGAATAAAATCTAAAAAGTCCTCATTTCGGGCACCTGGAAAAATAATACTCTGGGACAAAGGTATCAAAAACGGGTTTTTGGCGAATTTCAGCAAAACCGTAAGTTTTATCATAAAAGCTCGAACAAAAAAATTGTAGATCTTCAAAAATTTCTAAATATTTTTTCCTAAGAGCTACCGACTTGATGAGTGCGTTACCTACCTACCTACCCATATATATAATCTTCTTAGCTCGCTATTTATTCGACCTAAGCACATCAAACTTGTCCAGACCACCCTAAATGCTAACTGCAATCGTATTCAAAAATACTTCAATCACAGTACCACCAATCCAGGTAACACTAAACATTATATAACCCTCAAATGCGGGCACGCGTTGAAGCTATTAACCCACAACTGCTGACCGCAAGGTATGCTCTGTCGCTTGTAATATGCAAATATGTGGGCAACGGGCGTTTAGTACCCATGCATTGTAAATACACTCCCTACACTCCCCACTGCTGACTCGAACCAGATCGTTTGCTCAACAAATTTGATGAGAGTTATTGATGAGAGGGCTGTTATACTTGGAAATGAGGGAATGTTCCAGGTTAATGAATGCAGTAGGTGCCGTACTGTTGTCTTCTACTTGATGAATAGTGCATGAGTATTGGGTTGATTCTGATTAAAGCTCCTTTGTTCGTTATGTTTCTATTTTTATAACCACAACAATCTCATATTTAACTCGCAATGTTTGTATGGCTGTTTTGTATAAACGCATTTTGAAACAGTTACTACATACCGATTTATAATAGATACCTATGTAATTTGGATGACATTGGATTATCACTTTTTATCTGCCTCGTGTGGTCGCAAGCGTGACTGTTGATTCCCGGATCCTACTAGATTGAAGTCTATTAGATTTTTCTATTAAGAATTTTATTACTCTTTACGGCACAGTTTTGAAGTTGGTAGTGTGATACATCCGTGCCTCGGAAAACACATGATTTTTTCTGGGTTTGATCTCTTTCCGGTTGTGTTAGATTGCCATCTCATCAGAGAGTAAAGGAAAAGAGTGTTCCTGTACTTTGCGCACTCATTTGTGCATTTTAATATCTCCTGCACACTTGGCCACCGTGATCAAAGTTCGGTCAGGAGAATTATCTATGCTCTGATCAAGGAGTCAGACAATGGCCAAAGAAATCACTGTTCGCAACAAAATAACCTCGTCGTGTTTATTGCTCTTTAGTCTTGATTAACCTGCTATAAAAGATTGCATGATGATGATTTCTACTGATGTGCATTTCTACTGCGGCAGACTACTCATTTTGCTTCACGGTGTGAATGAAACAGGACTTTTGTATGAAACCGAATGCAGCAGAAATTACGCGACCGAAATTTTGCGACTCACGACTCACAAAATTACGCTCGTTTGGATTCGTCATTCTTAGAAACGTCAGAGCCTTGGAAACACACATTTTTTGAGATGCAACCTACACATTAAAAACACCGTATAGTAATATAGTTACAAAAAAAAAAAAGATTAAATAAAACTTTCTGTTTACAAAAAAAAAGTAACCACTGCAAACTGGCCATTAATTTATATAAAAAGCTAATTGAAGAAACTTTACCCACCCGCATTTATTTAAAGCAGGCACTTGAAATAAAATACACCTGAACAAACAGAATTAATTCTGTTTTTCTACAACAAGCAGGGATGCAAAACATTTTCTGGGAACAGTAAAACTCCCCACACAACAAAAGTATAAATTAAAGACAATTCTAGAAAGATTGCGGTGAAAAAATATTACGAAAACTTGGTTGCAGCTTTATATTGTAAGTACCAAGTTTTGCCTCTTAAATTGCCCACTGTACAGGATAGGCGCAGGTCTTTCCGAATTTCAATTTAACTTGTAATAAGTTGGCCAAGTTGTCGAAATTAGCCCGGAGGGCGAATTTACGAATTGCCGACGAGGAAGCGATACGCCGTCTATCTGAAATTTTGAATAGATTGAATATTGTTTCTTATAATTATAATTATTATGCGTTTGTAGATTGTATTTTTAGGGAGTCCGCAGAATAATAAAAGAGAAATTTCAAAAAATTCAGTTTAGGTTGTAAAATGGATGCCGTACATTGGGTAGTCCGATCATAGTGAGATGTCGGAAACAAATTATGCAATTCCCCCACACACTCTCCAAAATGCATCCTGTAAAATACCAAAAGACTTTCTACCCTATGCCAGTACACCAGGCTGTAGATTGGATTTAACCAGCTGTAGAGCCTCAATTGGGGCTATTTTTCACCGGGAAACTATGGCGGTGCGACCAGTTGCGCCGCCATGTTGTCCTGGTGAAATATAGCCCTAAGCTACCAAACTAGACACCAGAGTCGCCACATGCCCGAGCTGGTCGCGCCACCAAACGGACACTAGGTGAGGAACTCTCTATAGAGCTGTATACATTTTGTTGGTAGCGGCGACTGGTCGCGCCGCCATGGTGTGTCGGGGAAATATAGCCCTAACGATATCGCACCTCCGCTCAAATAGTACCGTGTCACAACTCAAAAAAAATGGTTTGCTGATGATTTTTATGATGCTATTAATTTCAGAATTCATCATACTTTAAGGTCAGATATTGTCATATTTGTAATTCAATTATTTGCCCATTAGTGACCCATTTTTTGTATTTATATGTAGCATCACATCCCTGAATTATTAGAACTTAAAAGCCTTTTTCTCAATAAATTTGATTATTGAGTTGAGACACTATATGAGCGGAGGTGCGATATATAGGTACAGAGGTAATCATACCTATTTTTTCGAAACTTACTTAACTCCAAACAAATGTAAGGAATGCCAACTTTGCCTGTTTTCAACGTCTGCCAATTTACTAACTGCAAATAACAGGAATACGAATCAAATGGAGCAAACAAAGAAAGATTACTTACAGGGAAAACATTTTAGTTTGTCGCAGAGGCATTTCATAGAACTACGAGTATTTATGTGGGCAATTCTGTAGCTAGCAGCACGGCAACAGTTTGCTAGCGATGTTTTTCGTTTACTTGGAACAAATATTTTGTGAGTTACGATTAAGTGAAATTAGACATTGTTTCTAGTAAGACGCATTTCTTACTCAAAGGTATTTTCTGCTCTGCTCCGCGTATAGTCAATAACATTCCAAGGTAAAAATCTTTACAAAAAAAAAAATCGACTTCAATGTAAAAAAAAAAACTGGGCAAGTGCGAGTCGGACTCGCGCCAAGAGGGTTCTTGCAAACTACAATTCCTCTAAGATTTTACCGAATTGTATTTTTTTATTGTGACTTATGTAACAAAAAAATTACTGTTTTCAGAATTTTTCCTATACCTGTGATATAAGACCTTGCTTTGTGCCAAATTACAGGATTTTAAGTCTACAGGAAGTACCCTATGAATTTCGATCTTTGAGATTATCAAAATATACGTTTTTTTGCGACATAAACGGCCATATCTTGAATTTTGATTTTTTCACAGCTTGAAGGAACCATAGACTTAAGAATACTGATTTAATTTCAACTCGATACTTCCACGCGTTCTTGAGATAAAGGGTCTTGACAGACAGACCGACAGGCAGACGGACTGACAACAAAGTAACAAAAAGACTATGAAAGACTTCTTTACCGATAAATCACTATTAAAATACAATCTGCCTGGGTCAAACTCTGAATCAGACTTTTACTGGCTAAACCCACCTGTGTTCTTTCAATTGTCTTTTGCGTGCTTCGAAAATACTGCAAAATAACCTAGTGTAAATAAATTACTTGGATACACCTTACGCAACCGGATCGACTGTTGTGGCGACGCTTGGGGAAGGCCTATGTCCAACAGTGGACGGCTGAAATGATATTGATGATGATAGTGATGACCTTACACAAAGCAAGGTACATAATACAAATGTACTCTCCTAATAAATTGGTGATAGTAAAATCGGTTTTATTAAATTCTAAAAGCTTCGATGTTTTTTGAACGAAAATGAAAAATAACTATCAGGCCAGCAGTCAGATTATTCATCCGTATCAGAGAGTTCAAACGGCAATAAATTGCTCGTTGCATGCTCGACATACTTTATGTTTGCGGGGCTGTACAATCAAATATCAAATAGCTCGTCTATATGATAACAAAGATATATATTGGTTCGAATGTTTATGATAAAAGAAAAAGATGGACAGATTGTGTGAGGAGTGATATGAAAGAAAAGGGAGTTAGCGATAGCTTGACGGGTGACAGGACAGAATGGAAGAAAAAGACGTGTTGCACCGACCTCAAGTAATATGGGAAAGGGGGAGAAAGAAGAAGAAGATTATCAGTTACAAGTTTTACTGGTAAAGGTTGCGGGAATGCAATGGATACGAGACGCACAGGACCGCTTTTTGTACTGACACTTGGGGGAGGTCTTTGTCCAACTGTGGACGTCTATTTGCTGAAATTATTGTGACGATAATGATGATAATCAGTTAGAAGTTTTCGAAAACTATGCTCGACATACTTTATGTGTGTGGGGCTGTACAATCAAATATCAAATAGCACGTCTATATGACAACAAAGGTATATTATTAATTCGAATGTGTAGGATTAGTTACAAGTTTAAATGATAAAGATAGTCGGACGACTAGGACGGTAGGTAGACGGGAATACAATGCAAGTGAGACGCGATTTATTTCATCACCACTGCTCTCAAAACGGCGAAGGAAAACATCGTGAGGAAACCGGCATGTCCTAGAACCAAAAATTCAAAGACATATGACATTCACCAACCCGCACTGGTTCCACGTGGTGGATTACGGCTCTTTCCTCTTCTAGTGAGGAGGCCTGAGTCCCAACAATGAAGGAACATTAAAAAGACTGATGATGAGGCCCACAAGACCGCTCATTGTTTCGACATTTGGGGGAAGCCCATGTCCAATAGTAGACGTCTATAAGCTGAAATGATAAGATGATGACAGGTATTCGAAACTATAACATAGTTGTTTAGTCAATAAACTGAGTGAACTTGTAGTGATAGCATGACGGCGCAAAATATAACAAAGTGGCATATAATTTCCAATGCCTAGTTAGTAGTTCTGCATTCACCACTGAGTCCGGATAGTTGTAATTACGCGCGTAAAATAACTAACCTTTTGTGAATAAACAAACTCTTGTATGGCATAAAATCTTTGCACCAGAAAACATGAAAGTATACTCGTATGTAACTGTCGTGGCCATATCATATTTATAAATTGATCAACTTACTTCAAACCTTATTTCCTTCTAGAGCGGAAATAATCGTTTTCGTTTGATGATTTCTCAAATAAAATAACAAAATTCAAGTTGTTGACACCGCACGTGTCTCAGATCTGTCAGCAACATTGACAGGGCTCACCATTCCTGATACCTGTCAAGGTTTCAGGATTGCTCGAAAGGGAACTGTGGTTCTGAAACACTGGTTTTTAGACTATAAATCTCTTCTCATAATCATCATCATTTCAGCAGAAAGAAGACCACTGCAGTTGGATTTATGCTTCCCCCAAATGTCGCTCATCGAATAATCCTGTGTGACTTGCATCCATCGACCAACTTGTTCATAAAACGAAAGGAGCATACATGGTGGACACTTCACCGTAGGCGCGGGCTTGCGGACAGTGAGCAATGGGTAGCTCGCTGTCTGGCCGTCCGGTAACTGTCCGGACCAAGCCCAAGTCTTCCACGGCGCGCACTGTTCCCGCGCGCCTCAAGGAGTTGTCAGCAACAGCAGGGACCCAGCCGGGTCGAAGCCTACTGGGGCCAGGGTTATCCGAAAGAGCGCTCGAAACCCGGTATGAAGGCTAAAAGGAACGGGGTGGGTCTTTTAGTCAGTAAGAGTGACGCTATCAAGAGTCTGAAACTTCAAAACTTCCTTTCATTGCAAAAGAAGGTTAGAAAAAGTATAAGGAAATATTTTAGAGAAAAAACACAAGACTAAAAAAAAAACTATGTATAAAAAGTTTAGAAAACTGGTTACAAAGGAGACATTTTCCTGTTCCGGGTTCATAATACTAATAGAGGAAAAACACGATAATAACACTTAATTTTCGCTTTGTATGCAAAGTGCTTGTCCACTTATATTATGTGTCAACAGGGCTGGCCACCTAGGTGAGGTGGCCAGTCCCCTTTGTCTTTCTATTAGGTACATTATTTTGAAATTTTATTTGAATTCTCATTTTGCTTTCACTAGCCAACAGGCCATTAGACTACTAAAGCCACTAGAACAATAGGTCTAGTAGTTAGTGGCCCTGATTCCGGATGTCGTGGGTTCCATTCCCTCCCAAGAAAAATGTTTGTGTGAAGAGTGCGATCATTTGTTCTGTGTCATTTGGCTCGTGCTCGGCTCCTCTAGCGTAGTCCCACTTTTACACAACATCTTGATCTAGCTAAGGCGTATAGGCTTGCATAGAGAATAAACATTGATAGTCGCAGTTTCATGCAATACAGACTTTACCTAAAAATACTGTCATGCGCATTTGTACTCAACAGTACATGTGCATACGTCATATCTACCGACATTAGTTAACATGTTGATATCACGTAAATAGATTTTAATAAATGGAGCCACATCACGACACCCACCGTTTACAGTTTACTTAGAATTTTACTAGGCTACCTAGTTTTAAAATAGACGTCCTTGGTAACCTTTTCGATGTAAAAAACCATGCCTAGAAACGAGGCAACGAAACTACGTTACTAAATATAACTAAGTTATAATGTATCGAACCCTCGTATATTTTTCTGTCGAAGTTTTCTACATTTTGGATGTCAGTTTAAAAAGTAATTTAGAATTTTCGACAGCCCACAAATTGTTACCTGACAAATAGAAATGTAACCATTTATTGAATTTGTTTGAAAACAAATCAACACAGCAATATATTATTTCATAAATAAAACAACAATAAAATGGTTTCACACAAAACATGAATAACATTTGCGTATTAATACGAAACAAAACTTTTCAGTAGCAAAATAAATACCTACTTTCAACAATTCATAAAACACGTACATATATTTTGCATTTCGACTTTTAAAATAACACACCAATTAACGTTTTCATTTTGAAATGCAACAAAAAGGTATTTACGCAAATAAGTTCTCCCGCAAACGAACATGAGGCTTGCAGTGGCTGGGTGCGGTGCGGCGGTGTGTGGCCAGCCTAATGTTCCGTGGAGACAACCAGACGGAATATTTTAATGTTCAACTATGCAAACCACGCTTGCTTAATGCAGAATTTATTGTTTTTTCTACTCTGATTTGCATTTTTATTTTGTGGCTTTTGTAAAGAACTTTAATTATGATTATAATGTGAATATATTGTAATACAATTTTTTTATTTTAAAAAAAGTTTGTCATAGTGTATTTGGACCATGGCTCTTGAAGTCATGTGGTTGACTACTGGGGCCAGGTGTTATCTGAAAGGGAAGCACGGTCCCAGCACGAAAGATAGGAAGGAACAGGAGTGGGTTTTTAGTCAGTAAAAGTCTGAATCTATCTCCCGCCCCGCCCAAGAGCGGGGGATGTCATTAGATGATTTTCCCACCACAAAAAAATATGTGGTTGAAGATTCTTGTACATATCAGCTAAGAAATGAAATTCCTAGTTGATGTCTGTGTGTTCTGATAGCTACAACCCCTAGATTGGGCTTTAAGTCGAGGTCACTTCTAGGCAAGCGTACATGTAGATAGGACTGAGATAGTGACCATAAGCAAGCTATCAATAAAAAAAAAATTGCATTGCCATAATTATTTTTTAATAGTTTAAGTGAGTTTTAAAACTATAAAGAAGGTCGGACCAATAAGAATATTATAATTATCTACTATTATAATAAAATGAGTGATCTATTTTTAGTAATACATGATTTGAATCCTTACTAATATTATAAAAGCGAAAGTGAGTTTGTTTGTTACGTCTTCACGCCTAAATAGCAAAACCAATTTTGATTAATTTTGGTACAGACATAGTTGATACCCTGGAGACGGACCTAGGCTATTTAAAAAAAAAAGTGAGAAAAGGGGGAAAAAGAGGCGGGCGAAGCCGCGCGTGGAAGCTATTAATAAATAAATTGTAAGATGGTTTAAACTGGGTTATATGTAAGTATAACAAAAATTTTAGTAGTCATTTATAATTCTAGTTTTAAGTTATATCGAATGCTGAAAATAAAGAAGTAAATAAGTGGAACGAATTACATGTAAGACTTTTTGATGTACCATTTTTACGCAAAATACATATTCTACCTATTACACACACAATAATTCAAGGTTCCCATCTCCATCCACTTATGGATTCGCACAGGTGTATAATAGAAAAACCTTTGTATTCTCCATATTTTTTCCAAAGTAATTCTAACTCGGCTACAATACATTCAACGTGTCCTTGTATATTATATAAGATGGAACGAAAGGCTTCAGCATATTCATGTCTTATGTAACCACGCAGTAAGGTAGATCTCAAGTCAGTTCGGGGGCTCTCTGGACGGGGACCGCGGTCCTAAATTCCACTTACATTTTTTTGTAGTGTTTTGGGACGAGAAATAAAATAAATACATTTTTTTTGCTAACTGAACTTTACAGCGGGAACTGTGAAAAAGAAGGATGAAAAAAGATTGCATGTAGCGGAGATGAGAATATTGAAATGGATGTGTGGTGTGACGAGAATGGATAAATTGAAAAATGAGTATATTAGAGGAAGTTTGAAAGTGGCGCCAGTGACTGAAAAGTTAAAAGGTAATCGGTTGTCTTGGTATGGTCATATGATGAGGAGGGATGAAGCGCATATTACTAAAAGAGTTCTGAGTATACATGTAGATGGATGTAGAGGGAGAGGAAGGCCGAAAAAAAGATTGATGGATTGTGTAAGAAGTGATATGAAAGAAAAGGGAGTTAGTGATAGTTTGACGGGTGACAGGATAGAATGGAAGAAAAAATTGTATTGCGCCGACTCCAAGTAATATGGGATAAGGGCAGGAAGAAGAAAGACTTTACAGCGGGAACTAAGGCGATGCGCAAATGTACACACTTTTAGTTTTCATTTCCCGACACTGGACACTTTATGATCGTCATGAGTACGTGTTAAGCGGAAGAAACTGGACAAAAAAAATGTTTACATATGGTCAGGGAGTTTACACTGGTTCCTAGTTTAAGGTAGTTAGTAATGGATCCATGTATATTTTTTCCAGACATCTTTATTATTTACCTACTAACTAAGCAAATAAAAATATTATATTATATATATATATTATCGGTAACTTGTATCTGACACAAGACACACGTTTGCGCCCTGCCAAAATTAGACCGACACACACGTGGGCCACGCCTGATTTGTACGCAGTATTGCGTCTCGTGGCGTGGGTCTAATGTAACTCCACAAGTCTAGTTGCCATATAAAATGGATGGAGACCGACGCACCCAGATTGGCATACGTGCATAAATGCCTTTTTCCTTGTGGTTCTAAAATACTACTAAAAATATATATACACTTATATGATATAGAGGTAAAGTTTGTTTTTTTGTTTGAAGGATGTAATCTCTAAAAGTAGAGCTGTGTTATTCCTGAGTGACGTAGACTGTATTTTATGTACGCGGGTAAAGCTGCAGGCAAAAGCTATTACATTATTTATATAGGTAGAAATTAGGACCATAGTTCGGGTTTCCAAAGCCCGGCGACCCCTCAAATCATTACAGAAATGTACGCAAGGAATAAGTAAGTGACTGATGTATTCACAGAAAACTTAAAAAAAGTCTGAAAGTCTGTATTGTATGTCTGTACTCTTTTTTTATTGTTATTTTATGTTGTTGTATATTGTGTTGCTTGCGCCGAATAAATGCTATTCTATTCTGTTTTTTCTATTTTATTCAATCAAAGAAATGAAGTTTTTTTTATTGAACTCATTGTGTTTGAAAGTCAACTTAATCACGTTAAAATGTTGTCTTTTCAATACTGCCCTAGTAACCAAGTGAATTGTATTATATTTATTCAGCCTAGCGACGCGCGACATTCGAACGTTATACTCCCAAGTGTAAGTCTTTCGGCTGAAAAATTATGAAAAGAAGAGAAAGAACATTACACACACATTTTGCAAAGAGACTAATTGGCGATCCAGATCTGGTTGAGTCCAATCATCAGTGTTTTACAGGATGCACTTTGGAGAGTGTGCGCAGGAATTACATGACTTAATTCCACCATTTCACTTCTACCATCGGACAAGGCGACGAACGGCGAGTATCCACCCTAATGTTGTTGAAACCTCTACGGTCCGGACCAAGCGTTTCGCCTCGTCGTTTATACCGCGTACATCGAGGGACTGGAACAATTTGCCTGCTGCGGCTTTTCCGTCTGATTATAATTTAGGGGTATTTAAGGCAAGAGTGAATAGTTAATAAACTAGTGCGCCTCACCATCAACGATTGCATCACTGCTTACCATCAGGTGGGATCGCAGTCAAGCACTAGTTTATACTAATTAAAAAAAACACAACAGAAAAGAAACAACACAACAAAAGAAGAAAGTACATTTTGATACAAATGCAAAATATTTGTGATTGCGACCGAGGCGGAATTCGCACGAGCCGAGCAGACAAGTGTGTTATGGAGCCGAGTGCTGCAGTGACAAATTTGCACGTGTATCAAAAGACGTTTTTCAATACACTTACGAAGAAACATTTTCTTTGAAAATTACGTCGCATTTTTGTTCATTTTGCACTGAAGAAAATTTTCCAAAGTTGCCATACATTTTAGTTTTAGTAACTAAACTAAATGAGGATTAATTTATCTGATAAATATCGGATTGAAAAATATATCCTGTTTAAGATGAAAATCGACGTATTATTCTTATTATATCTTTTTTAAAAACGACATATTTACCCAAGCGTAGTATTTAAGAGAACCATTTCGATATTATTTCCATTCTGTAAAAACCATTTCCAATGCTACGTAGCAGATACATTAAATAAATTACAGGTTGCTAAAGACAAACTGCATTGGTTCGTCATGAAAAAGAAACTAGAGCATTAAATAAAATAAAAAAGAAAACAGGAATGAAAGAAGAAAATCGCGTGCTAGCTAATGAGCACATTGCTATTTCTTTAAAGAAAAGCAAACTGCAATATGGCTGGAAACAAAAGATTAATCAATTTTCTTTCTTTATTTCTTTTTAACGAAAATGACACATCACTTTATTTATTATTAGGTACTGCCAGTGACTTCGCTCGCGTGAAAAGGGAAAATTGTCCACTGGGAGGACTTTAGAATATTTTCCCTATGTCCGTAGCTATAAACCAAATGAATAAGAATTTTGTATGCCTCAATAGCGGGATATAGCAGAATCTGTAACACAGAACATGTTATGAACCTATGATCCACAATAAACGATATGAATTTGACCATAACCCCAAGACAAAAAGTATTTTATTTTGCTATTTCAGGACACGGTCCACCCATGTGCCAAATTACATAAAAATCACTTCAATTTTTAACACACCTACGGTCCGGACTAAGCATTTCGCTTCATTGTTTAAACCGCATGCGTCGAAGAACTGGAACAGTTGACCTGCTGCGGTCTTCCTATCCAATCATAATTTGGGTGTCTTTAAGGCTCGACTGCTAGAGTGAATAGGCTCTTAATTAACTAGTGCACCTCACCGTCAACGATTGCATCAGGTGGGATCGCAGTCAAGTACAAGCCTTCATCATCATCATCATCATTTCAGCCGATACACGTCCACTGTTGGACATAGGCCTCCCCCAAGCGTCGCCACAATGAACGTTCTTGTGCGTCCCGCATCCATCGGTTTCCCGCAACCTTCACCAGGTCATCGGTCCATCTTGTAGGAGGCCTTCCAACGCTGCGTCTTCCGGTACGCGGAAGATATCTGCAGGAGAACTAAGGTTGCCGACATAGCACGAAGAATTGCCAAACTTAAGTGGCAATGGGCAGGGCACATTGCTCGCAAAACAGATGGCCGTTGGGGCCGAAAGGTTCTGGAGTGGCGACCGCGTACCGGAAGACGCAGTGCTGTACGAAATATTTTTTCTTTCTTTACTAGATTATATTATTTAAAAAAATACGTAACAATAACTTTATGCTAACTACATCGTATAATCCTTGCCTCTAAACGGAGTCCAATTTCTTGGAAAAGACGTCAGCTGCTTGCATTTAATATAAACTTTCTTTGGCTGTTTCAAAAATCTCCACGATTTCAAACTGCAAAACTTCAACTTGTATTTACTTTCCTGAAAGTTTTATTTATTTTTGTATCGGTAGTTTCTTAATTGCAGTATACTGTTAAATTGAAGACAGCAAAAATAAACGAGAAACGACAGTTTCAAGTGTTAATACAGCGAGATTTTGCTATAAAATCTTTATTATTTAGTAAACGTTTATAGGGGAAATATGGCCAGTCAAAATGTTGCAAGCCTCTGCCGCTTTTAGGATTCACCCAGAAAATGTTTATGATAGTGCACGAAAGCTCTGAAAGACTGCAGTGAATTTTATGACTTAGATAATAACACTGCATTTTGTTGCTTTATTTTCTAGGTGACTAAATTATATACCTACAAGCACATTGTTTATTCTAGGGTTCTGTACGTTGTAACGTTGGGTATGTTACACCATAAGAATAATGAAAGAAATAAAAATGATACAACTAAAAAAATTAAGAGACAACTTACTTAACTTACGTTTACTACTTTACTTAACGTTACTTAAGTACGTTTTATTTATTTATTTATTAATTATAATCTTTATTGTACACCAAATAAACAAAAATACAGGACAAACATTTATAAGAATAAGTGCACAATGGGCGGTCTTATCGCACAGGGCGATCTCTTACAGACAACCTTTGGATGGACTGAGAGAAAGGAGATAGATTTAGGGTTGTCAGTGTACAAACAACATACATTAACACAAATTAATTAAGTTTCAATTAAGTGTTAGGTTTTAAGACAGCGAAGCACTGTATTATTGTTGTCTCGATATTAATTTTATATAATTTTACCAAATTTATTAAATAGTGACATGTGAAAAAGTAGTGAATTGTGTATTTACTAATAGCATACTGAGTATCTAGAATGTATATATAAAGTATATAGTTGTTTATTTCTACATTAAAATAAAATTTAAAAAACTCGCATCGCATCGATAGCACGTCATCCAAACTTCCAAACTAATATTATAAATGCGAAAGTAACTCTGTCTGTCTGTCTGTCTGTCTTTGCTTCACGCCTAAACTACTGAACCGATTTGTGTGAAATTTGGTACAGACATAGTTTGGAACTTGAGAAAGGACATAGGATAGTTTTTATTACAAAAAATAAAATAAAAAATAAAATTTCCGGACATACAGCGCCATCTATTGGTCAAGAGTCGGCATCAATTCGCCGCCGCTGCCGGAAGTCACTATTCCACGCGAACGAAGTCGCGGGCAAAGGCTAGTAAAAAATAAATAAATATTTCAGCCAAAAACATCTACTGTTATACATAAACCTTCCCAAGTGTCACCACAATTCATGGTCCTGTTCGTCTCGAATGCATCTGATTCCCGTGACCCAGACCAGCCTCCCTAGCCAAGTTACAAACGTTTCGCTTGCGTCGAACGCTTCGAGTTGACGTTGCCGCCAATTTTTTTGTTCTGACCACGTGACTGAGCGTTGAGACGACGTCATTCCCGTACATTTGAAGCTTTCTACAAGCGTCAACTATTGCAGATTAGAAACTTGGCTAGGAGTACAGGTCATCGGTCATCTTGTGAGAGGCCTTCCAACGGCACGTGGTAGGTCCAGAACTCTATACACGTAGATCTACTTAATTTCAACCAAAGTGGTCTATGAACAAAGTGCAAATTCTACTCATACATCAGAAGTAATCCACCATAAAATCTAAGCTCAAAAAGATTTTACCACTTAACTAACTTTTAAAAGCACTTCATCATTTTCAGGAACTCTCTTGTGAAAAGTTCGCTTGGCCTTAAGTGATTCTCTAGCGGGTGTGGTATCGAATATATGTATAGTCAAAAGAAGAGATAGGTTTATAGGCGCTTAAAACTTACGCTCTACTTAAAGGCGGTTGTATCCGAGGATAAGCGATGTGATGATGACGAACAAGCTGTTACCAGTTACTAGCTGTTTTATAGAAAACTATTCGAGTGGTTTTCAGATAAAAGTTACTTGACTATTCAAAAATCAATATAAGTCATTGCTAAATATAAAATAAAAATACAAGATCATAGCGAGCGCGAAACCATTAGTCACAAATATAGGAAAAACACACACACCCCCACCGATACTCATTGATTAATTTTTTCGTATTGTTTTGCTTTTTTCTTGCTTTTATAAATAGTTAGTTAGAAGTCCGTCTACCATATAATGAACTAGTTATATATACACCGCTAAATTGTAATCGATTTAATCCCGTGGAGGGTCATGAAACACTATCGATTTGTAAAGATAAACTTATAAAATAAAGTATCTCTTTTTCAAAACTCGTATTAATTCACGCATGTACGAAATTAGTATCTTTAAGAAAACGGTAGCTGTGTCGCTTCTTTCTAGAGAAGAAAGAAGCGACACAGCTGCCATTTATAGTGAATAGGTTCTACAATAGGTTTATCCTAAGCAGTTTTTGTTTTCAAAATAATCTTTAACAGGACAAAAACCCGGCAACGTTTTCGCTTTACACATGATTTGTATTTATGAAGGGTAAGTTCTTGATTATGACTGCGAAGTTTATTATAAAAAATGCTAAGAAAGAGGAGGTAAATGTCCCAAATGACCATTGATGATTGATTTTCCCAACTGTAATAATATGAATGTCTGCTAGATATTTTTTGTTTTTGATAATAAAATACTCTTTAACTGCTGAACGTATTTGTATCGAAAAAGAGATCAAACATGGATTTTGGACAAAGGACACTTACTTCAGTAGTAAGTACGTTTCAGAGACATAAATTTTGTCTCCGCCAGCAAAGCAGCTAGCAAAAGTATAATAAGGTTATAAAACACACTGAATATTGGCAAAGTAGAATAATTCCCTATACACCCAGCTCTTTGTTTGACTGTACAGAGAGACTTGAACTCGGTATTGCAAAGTTTACTTGATTTCGGACCGTAATATCGGGTTTATGGTATTCTGGAGGCAAAGATCACGTAATATCAGAGGCCGTGAACGTCAGGGCACAAAACGAGAAATATGATTCAGTTTCTTTTACGTGAGCTGTCATGCGGATGTTTGTTCTCGCAGAATGATACGTGAAAGGAAATGTAGATATTGACTTTTTTCATTTTCTTTTTTACTTGCGTTTGGTTATGTATTGTAGTTTTTGTTGTAGGTACATCTTTGCGCGTTTGAGTAACAGATGCGATGTTATGTTGGCAAAGTTACGTTCTGAATGTTTATAACCTTTGGTGGCTAGCAGTTTTAGACTAGCTTTGAAATAAGTAAAGTTCTTCGACTTACGTAAGTAGGTTTTTCTTAATATATTTTTTGGATCTACGAATATTTTCATTCCTGATGCAATCATGCAAGTAAACTTCGCGTATAGCGTAATGGTGTAACAGTAAATGGTAAAATTCAATGTCCATGGTTAATTTTAGATACTGAAATACTGTTAAATTTAACCTTAACGGTAACGTAGTTCTTGGTGCGGTCTACTATTCATCTTATTATTTGACTTTAGAATGAATGTTATTCCTACAACACGTTGTAATTGTTAAATTTGTTAGAAAACAAGTCAATATTTTGTTCCATGTATCCGCTTAACTTGAAGATATCCACAGGAGAACCAAGCTTGCCAACATAGCACAAAGAATCGCCAAATTTAAGTGGCAACGGGCAGGGCACATTGCTCGCAGAACAGATGGCCGTTGGGGCCGAAAGGTTCTGGAATGGCGACCGCATACCGGAAGACGCAGCGTTGGAAGGCCTCCTATAAGATGGACCGATGACCTGGTGAAGGTTGCGGGAACGTTCAGTGCGCTGCATATTCCTCTATAAATATCATTAGTCCACAGTTTAGCCGACCAATAGCAGTTTTTTGCCCGAAATTTTATTCCACACAAAGTGTCATCGAATACAATCATAGTCTCAATAATAAATAAAAAAAAAAAAAAAAAAACAATTGTGGTAATATCTATTTATTATCTTCGACTTGTTTGTGTTTTCAAATGCCATTTTATATTTTAACAAATATGATAATTTCATAATACTGAAAATTATTTTAATTTAACTTACGCAATAATAATTTATTATAAATTAGGACATTCATTTTTGGTTTCATATTTACGAGTAAACATTTAATAGATATTATTAAAATTAAATTGTAAATTTGAAAATTGAATACACATTATTCATTATTACATAAATAGTTAAATTTAAAGTTCGAATATAAAATATAATGAATGATAAACGCTATATTAGGGAAGTTAAAAACCACTTCACTGACGTAATAAAAAAAAAACAAAAAATTAAGTAAATGGTGCTTAAAAATTGACGTGTAAAGAGTTTTTTTTTTAACCTATTTGAAAGTAAATATTATTAAACGTACATGCTCCAGAAATGTTCTCAGTTCCTACAATACCTAATAATTAAATCTCAAAAGGTTCTAAAGAATAGAAATTGAATCTTGAGTCTGAAAAGATCTGGTAGCTAGTCTTAATTATATCGTTTCATAAGTTCAAAGTTGCTTTCTTGCCGACTCAATTAGAAAACTTATTTCTTTCAAGTTGCTCTTTCAGAAAATTAGTACTTACGTTTAATTAATTATAGCTACTAGAATTCTAATCGTGAAACAGGACCCTGTTCGACCATTAAAATTCTAGCAGCTTAGAAATTATTATAGTTAGTATGTTTTAATATAGGTACAGTCGGATTTTATACAATATAATAAATCGGATATCATTTTGTTAATCTTTTAATTTAAATTACTATTTGTTACTCTTTCTATCTAGATAGGTACTGTATTGGTTGTTGGGAAGTTGTCATAATCTTCTTTGTGTATCCAAAAACATGCTTCTACATATTCTTTCTTACTAGCTTTACGTCCAATTCTAATGCTGTTTCCGCTGTTCGGTCTTCGTCAGAATTGTTGTTAAATTCTCTTAATTATTTGATCCGATTCTTTTGTTCTGACGTCATCTCAACGTTCAGTCACAAAGAAATCGGAGGCGTGGCCAAGTCGAGACGTTTGACACAAAAAATAGAATAGAAAAGGTTCTAAATTAGCTAGGAGAGCAAGTACGATTGCAAAAATTTTTTCAGCAATAGTAAGCTAAATAGAATAGAAACGGTTGTAGTTTGGCGGGGGGGGGGCAATACTTTCTGAGATTACCTCTTAAAAACGAACTTACCTTTACCTTTTTATAATATTAGTTGTAATTAATGACATGAAAACTCCAGTTCGACTAATTGAACAAACTGAAAAAAGGATAATCAGGAATTATAATTATACCTACTTTTATTTAACAACACAAATAAAAACAATGATATATTTTTATTTTACTACAATAGTTACAATGGGATGAAGTTTTCATCAGTTTATATTAAAACAATTGTTAAATTACAACAATATTGGTAACAATTTTTAATAGTACTGCATTTTCGACAATGGTTTTTATCAAGATACAATTATGCACCAAAATGAACGCTGTATTTCCCGTTATTGTTTTATTACAATTCAGATTTAAATTAAAGTGGTGTATTGCAGCAGGTTAATCAAAAAATGGTTTATGTGGCTATCTTTCGTATTTTTTTCATTCAGTGATTCTTTATGGAGAGTAAGACCTTTCAGTAAAATCAAATATTTGAGAAAATAAATAAAAGACGCAAAAGGAAACTCGTATCCTAGAATGCAAAGAACAACTTTATTTTTATTTATTTATCAGGAACAATTTATATTGTATTTGATACATTAATAATACTAATATAAAATTATAAAAATTAACATGCAATATAAGAAAAAAAAAACACGAATACGTGCTTAAAACGAAAATAATACAAATATCTACTTAACTAAAGGACACAACAACAAGGGTTTGGTTTTAGTCAATAAATAGCTGGTCACACTATCTAGCACAAAATATGAAATTATTATTAGATGCTATATCAGTTTAAGTATACCTACCCGTTACAAGTTTGGTATAAAATGTGTAGGTATGATCATTCAAAATAATTAAAAACCTATTGCAAAATCAAATCAAATAAAACCAAAAACATCATCATCTTCTTGCACTTGTCCCGTTTTATTTGGGGTGCGCGCAACACGTCTTTTTCATCCATTATTTTCTGTTACTCGTCACGCTATCACTAACTCCCTTTTCATTCATATCATTTCTTACACAATCCATCCATTTTTTTTTTTTTGGCCTCCCTCTCTTTCTCCATCCATCTACATGTAAAACTCATAACTTTTTTTTTAAATTAATCCAAAAACAATTACTTTCAAATAAAGTTATAATCAAATTGAAATCAAATAAAATGTATCACTTTTCTAGCACTAAAATTCTAAGCATATAAAGATCACTTTAAATTCATATTATACGTTGCCACACACAGCGGCTATGTAACACATAATGTAGTAGTACATGACCCAATGAACCGACAATATCCAGCAAAAAGAAAAACAAAAGAGCAGCATGATTAAACATGCCTTTCCTACAGGCACTCAAGCCAATATATAGGGCACGAGTTCAAATCCGCGCAAATAATCCGATTGGCCGGTCGAGAGGATAGGAAGAGCGCTTTGTTGCCCAGTCGGTCGCGTGTCCTGGACTAATTCAATTACCATAGATGGTGACCCCTCTACAAAGTGTTATGGGCAGCAGTTAGTTCCTTGTCGCACGATAAACGCCTATTTACGGACACTGGGGACGAAATTGACCCGTCTAATGGTAAGTGACGCTGTTAAAATTTAGTTGCAGTCGAGTTTGAGAGTTGGAATGGATTATTGATATTAGTGTGAGTCGGAAATGGGATACTATTTTTGATGACAAAAGGAAGCAAATCTTCGGAAGACGACACGGTTTATTTTTGCATAGTGTTTTCTGAGTTGAGCTTTGTGAGTACTGACGAATGCTTACACTGACTAGACAGGTCCACTCAAATCTGTATGGAGAATCCTTCAAAAGATCATCTCAGACAAATCTGCATGGCTCTCATATGATTTGACCATTACATATTTACTGTATGGACTTTAAAAGAGACTTTGACCCCTGAGTTTATTTCGGTGATTCTTCTCAGGGTAATCAGATAGGAAACGCTGGCCGCATCTAGTCTAAAGTGATGAAAAAAAAAATTGACGTCTAAAAGTGTTTTTATATCATTTATCATTTTATTACAGTTTTTTTTTTTTAATTTACGTGTTATACTAGGTATACACACACCCGACTTCTCTAATATTGAAATGCCAGCTAAAACTTTTTCCTGCGTCTCAGAATACTCAAATGTAAACTTTTAAAGAAACATTTTCCATTTCAAGATAGCGCCTATTTACTGCAGTTTACTAGTTTACCGCATTTTCAGTCGACCATCCGCAAAATGTTTGCCAACAAAAGTATACGAGCAAGCTCAACGCTCAAGCCATTACTGAGTACAACCAAAAATGAGCTTTTTAGTACAGGTTTTTACCGGCTAAGGCCTAACTCACATCGAGACACAAGATACTGACAATAAATTATAATAAAAAAATTAAGATAGCGGTACAATATATGTTATAACTTGAAAAGTACATTTTAGTGAGGAATGTTTATAAATTTATTTTACAATTTATGTACACACAAACATACTGATGAGGGTAAGTTGTGCTTCGAAGCGCAGTGCAATGTAGCATGGTACGCTAATGCTTTGTCTGAGGTGCGTTTTCAGAATTCGAATACACCCTAAGTCTTGCAATGCCAAAAGCTGCGCAATACAAAACAATTGTAAATAGATACGCTGAGTGCGAGTTGTTTTATATCAACGCGAACGAAACGTTTAGGTACCGCGTTTAGTACTCTGATCAGTTAAGATCTATTTTTTTTTATTGTTGATAGGTTCGCGCTTGACCGCTATCTCGCCTGATGGAGAGCGACGATGGAACGCGCTTACCTAGAAGAAACCTATTCTCTCTCTTGAGCTTGAAGCGGGCCAATCGAAGCGCGTCATAAACGTGTTAATCGCATTAACGTGAAACAAACTCGCACTAGGCAATGTCGCTTCAAGTATCAGTGTAAGCTTACCCTAACAACGATGTTTAGCAATATGGACGTATAAAATCGGGAGAGTATCCTGAGTAGATATCAGGGTATAAAGTAGCGGTTTTATCGACAGGCTTTCACGTCTTTCGACCGGCAACTCCCCAGGGGTAATTCTCCTGATGTTACGTACATACGAGCCCAAAAGCGTTTGTCTATGTAAATTCGATTTGGCTACGTATTACGTCAGTCATTTGTCCTCATTAATTTGCTATGTGGATACGTTCATTACGTATTGCAGATATGCGTCAGCAATTTTGGCTGGAAGTAATTTTGTGCGCGATGCTACTAGTTTGCTTTGAGTGTTGAATATAATTTGACGCCTAGAGGCTTTACCATGACATGTTAAAATGTTAGGTGTGCGAGCGAGAAAGAGAGATGGAACTGTACACTCTATGTAGCTCTATCCTTTTAGCAGTTCAATTTTGGTCGTTAAAAAATCGCGTTAAGAGCTCGTGGTAAAGTTTCAGATGTGTTTTGATGAGGCTGATGTTTGCGCCTGCGACTGTTTTGGTTCAAAATCTTTCAAGAACATATCTAAACAGAATGAAACATCTGGGGCCATGGGTGGTCTTAGAGCGTTTTTTTTTCAAACTCTGATACTACCTCCCGCTCGACTCTAGAGCGGGAGAAGCCATTAGTTGATTGCCAAAATTTAAAAAAAGAAATATAATATATAATACTCCACAACTTTCTCACAACTCCAGCTAGTCTCAAACTAAGCAGAGCTTGTGTTGTGGGTACTAGACAACTGATAAGCATACTTATATATTACTAAATAAGTACATATTATAGATAAATTACACCCAGGTACAGAACAAATGATCGAGCTCATCACAAAAACATAACAAGGCCAGTCAATTACCAGAAATATTTGTTACAATATTATAAACAATACTGTGAATTATAATGACTATACATGTACATCACACTGGCATCGTATTAATCTGCTGGGCCGCATTCAAGCTAGAACTACATTAGACCGACGCTCACTAGGCCAAGCTAGAACTACATTAGTCAGATACACACGTGGACCACGTCTGGTTTGTACGTAGAACGATGTCGCGTGGCGTCGCGTGACGTGGATCTAGTGTAGCTCTACAAGTCCACTTTCCATATAAAACGTATGGAGATCGAAGCGCCCAGATCGGCGCACATGACACACGAGTGCACAGTTCTGTAAAGGTCCCAGCAAAAAAAGCTACGTTTGTACGTAGAACGATGTCGTCGCGTGACGTGGATCTAGTGTAGCTCTACAAGTTCACTTTCCATATAAAATGTATGGAGATCGACGCGCCCAGATCGGCGCACATGACACACGAGTGCACAGTTCTGTAAAGGTCCCAGCAAAAAAAGCTAGGTAGATTGAGTAAAAAGAGTTCATAAAGATTATAATAATAGACCATGCTATTTTTAATATCTTAACAGACTGTAACACCTGGTTCTATAGGTTGACTTCTGGAAGGGAAACTCGTGGTCTTAGAACAGTAACCCTAGCCAAGTTGCCAATCTGCAATGGTTAACGCTTGTAGAAAGCTTCAAATGTACGGGAATAACGTCTTCTTAACGCTCAGTCACGTGGTCAGAACAAAAGAATTGGCGGCAAGGTCAACTCGAAGCGTTCGGCGCAAACAAATCGGTTGTAACTTGGCTAGGGGGGCAGTTTTACTCAATGGAAGTTCGCTCGGCCGCATTCAAGCTAGAACTACATTAGACCGACACACACGTGGACCCAGCCTGATTTGTACGTAGAACGATGTCGCGTGGCGTCGCGTGGCGTGGATCTAGTGTAGTTCTACAAGTCTAGTTTCATATATATGTGTGGAGACTGACGCAGATCGGCGTACGTACATTCATTCTTCAAAATTCCCAGCATAAAAGCTAGGTAGATTGAGTATTCTTTACTTAGTTCATAAAGATTATAACAATAGACCACGCCATTTTTTAATATCAATTTAAGTATGTCTAAGTTAACATAAAGTTGTAGCATTAAAACTGGCCTCGTTTTTATAGTTGTCAGGTTGTTGGAGCATCGTGAAACACTGTTACGACCAAATGCTGCGGTAAAATTTCTTGCTCCACAGTTGACTTTATTATACAATTAATTATTTGAAACGAGAATGTTGCTTATTTTATAAACCACTATCCTGGATAAACTGTGTCTTTTGCATTCTGAACAGGAATGAGAAATATAAAAGGAGAAACATTTATTATTAAATGGTATTTTTATTAAAACTAAGCACTACTAGACAAAGTTTCCTCGAACACAATTTTGTCTTTGTCATAATTGTTATATTTTTAGTTCTCATTATTTTCAATGTTTACCATGCACATAAATTAATTAATTACTAGCTTTTGCCCGCAGCTGCACCCGCGTATATATCTAAGATATAGCCCGTGACACTCAGAAATAAAGCAACTTCTTATCGGTGAAAAAATTTTAGCAATCGGTCCAGTACTTCTAGAGATTACCACACACAAACAATCAAACAAACTTTACCTCTTTATTATATTATAACAGATATAGATTAGTAAAAATAACAATAAAAACCTTTATTTCAGACCATCCATCACAATTCAATTTAACACATCCGGAAAGCACAAAAAATAACAATTCCGCTGTCCTGGCTGGCTTCAACCCAACCTGCAGGATTGTTCGAAAAGTTGCTGTAGCTCAGAAACGCAAAGAACTCAACTTTGGATTCCGGCGTGATCAGCCCTGTCTTTACTATCTACATAATAAATATATCAATCAGTAATAAAATTCAATAAGTGTATGTCATGGGCGGTATTTTTTTTTTCGGTGGATTGAAATCATCCAAATGACATCCTCCAACCTTGGGCGGAGTGGGAGATAGTGTCAGACTCTTACTGACTAAAAAACCCACACCGTTCCTTCTTGCTTTTCATACCGGGGCCGAGCCTCCCTTTCCGAACTAGACCCTTGGCCCCAGTAGGCTTCGACCCAGCTGGGCCCCTACAAAGTCATCGGTTGATAGAAGGAGACTCACAGTACATTAATTTTTTTTGACAAGAGCATTGGTGATCGAATGGTAATAACCCCGATTTACAAGTTGTAGGTCGCTAGTTCAAACCCAGCCAAGCACATTACTTTGTGTAATTTATTTCTTCAGCACTAATCAAAATGGTAAAGGAAAACATCTTGAGGAAAGCAAAAATCCTAGAACCAAAAAATCGAAGATATGTGACTTTCACCAACCCGCACTGGGCCCGTATGGTCGATTATGGCCCATTAATTCTCCCAGCGAGGTGGCCACAGCAGTGGGAACATAAAAAAGGATGATTATGCTACGTTAATCTTTTGACACAATAAAAATAATAAAGACCTAGCGTTTTGGAAACACATTCATTATGCGTACAGCTAAGGAGTGGAATTTCCTGCCGGAGTCTGTGTTTCCTGAAAGCTATAAAACATATTGGCCTTTAAGTCAAAAGTAAATAGATTGCGTTTAGGCAAGCGTGTTCTATCGTCGGCCACATTATCGCTTACCATCAGGTGAGATAGTGGTCAAACGCGAGCCTATAAATCATAAAAAAAAGAATGGGATAAATACAGATTAATTGATAGAAAAACACAGTGAGCTGGTGTTTTCTATCCTACTAACGGAAAATAACACACATAATAAACTACAAAAAAATAACGTACCATCATAAAAAAAATTCTCTGAGAGCCCTTTAATAGACCGCGTTTGTCGTAAACTGTAAAATTCCTTTTACTAAAGGAAATGTTTCTGTTTTCTAACTCAAGGCGAGTTTTATGTGGCACATAACTGACTTGGCCGGTCGTAAATGCTTTAGAGTGACGACTTGGACCCTGAGCTATGTGTTGACACATGGCCGAGAAAGGGTAATGCTACTAGTTCGATTTACAGCGCGCTACGGCTGTGAAGTTAGCGGCAGTTCAGCTCGCTAGGCGCGTGGAAATGAAAAAAAAGAAACATGAAGTGACAGATATTATCTTGTATATGTATGTACGTGCGTATATGTTTGTAATTCAGACGACTTGAAAATCTCCAATACAAACGTGATTTTTTTGGCTTTTTTGCTCGATATTAATAATAGTCAAAATCCTAATGATGTTAATAAGTGTCTATGTTGTATAAATAATAGTACGGATCCCTTGGTTATAGACTTGCATCTGGCTGTTTTTTTTTCCATAATCATTCGTCTAATTCTTTGACACTTGTTTCAACTGCCGATGCCGTAGAAAATATAACAAAAAGAGAAACCGCAGCTAACTTCACACAAGGTCAGTGGAGCGTACTGTTTTACGTACTACAATGTTTCGTCGTCAAGATTACGGCTACGATACGGTTCCGAGATGAGAACCGAAAATGTTTGGACGTGTGATAGGATCGGAAACAAGATTACTTATGTACGTACCCTGAACTAGGAATTTCGTTTGTCCTAAATTTAAGGGTACTCACTACGCTTACAGAATTTGCTTTATCTTACATTTCACAATCATCATCATCTTCCAGGGGTGCTATTCTCTAAGAAAGCGCAGCGCCGGCACAGCGACGAGTCGTGAGCGCAATACATTGAATTAACAATCCAATGTAAAGGGGCATTAGGTTGTTACTTCAATGTACTGCGCTGACGACTCGTCGCTGTGCCAGCGCTGCGTTTTCTTAGAGAATAGCACCCCTGATCTTTTCTTATTTAACTTGGGGTCGGAGCTGTATTGTTTTATTTTATTCTGTTTCTAAGGTCTTTGGTTAAGTTTTGGGATAAAATTCGTCATTCAGAATATCGGTATAAAGTGCAAGGTTTCTTATAATAAATATCTACGTTTAGTTTTCTTTTTGATTTTCTCAGATAAATAGACTTTTTTCAGAGGTCTTTTCTGGATTAGTTCTACACAAATGTATTTATGTTTTGTTCACAATAAAAACGGAGATAATAACTACGAGCTAACTGTGTTTCCAAAATATTTGAAGAAAAATGTGTACTTAATAACGTTACAATGACATAAGAGCAGTTGTATGGGAATAGTATCTGGGGTTGAGCGCCCTTAAGGTATGTTATTCATTTGTCAAAATTAGTTAGGTATTCATTTGTTTCCTTGAGTTCACACCACAGAGTACTTTTTTAGGGTTCCGTAGCCAAATGGCAAAAAACGGAACCCTTATAGATTCGTCATGTCTGTCTGTCTGTCTGTCTGTCTGTCTGTCTGTCCGTCCGTATGTCACAGCCACTATTTTCCAAAACTATAAGAGCTATACTGTTGAAACTTAGTAAGTAGATGTATTCTGTGAACCGCATTATGATTTTCATACAAAAATAGAAAAAGGCAATAAATTTTGGGGGTCCCCATACTTAGAACTGAAACTCAAAAATTTTTTTTCATCGAACCCATGCGTGTGGGGTATCTATGGATAGGTCTTCAAAAATTATACTGAGGTTTCTAATATCATTTTTTTCTAAACTGTATAGTTTGCGCGAGAGACACTTCCAAAGTGGTAAAATGTGTGTGGGGGGGACACACATTTTACCACTTTGGAATAAGAGAATGATAAAACTAAAAAAAATATATGATGTACTTTACTATAAAAACTACCAACGAAAATTGATTTGAACGAAATCTAGTAAGTAGTTTTTTTTTAAATGCGTCATAAATCGAAAAAAATACACTATTATTAAAACATCGATCAAAGTTACAACTCATTACAAGAACTTTTATATTATGTTACTTGCTGCTACGGAACCCTTCATGGGCGAGTCCGACTCGCACTTGGCCGGTTTTATATATAGTTAGTTCACACCAACTCAAATATGTAGTTAGATCATTAATTCATTGTGAAAAACGAGTTGAAAAGTATTTCAAGCCTTCATTTTTTTATAGATTGATTATTCCTCAAAGTGGGTTAATCACGACAATTCAACAGGTAGACTTGAACTCGCAATCGCCAGTCAGCGTCTTAGTGCTTAAGCTGTTCCCAGTCGCATATGGCTTCATCAAGCGTTCGCTAGAATAGTAAGTTTACCTACATAAATCACAGAGGAAAATGGTCTAATCTTCTTAGTGAAATGTTTAAGCTGGGTTGACTATGAAGATACGGCAAAATCTACACTCTACACTAATATTATAAAGAGTTAAAATTAGTTTTTTGTTTTGTTTTAGGAGGTAATCTCTGTAAATACTGGTCCGATTGAAAAAGTTTTTTCACGGATAGAAGACTGCTTTATTCCTGAGTGACATGGGCTATATTTTATGTATGCGGGCAAAGTCGCTGACAAAAGCTAGTAGTAATATAAAGAGATAAAGTTTGTTTTATTGTATGTAGGAGGTAATCTAGTGAAGTAGTAGTTCGATTGCAACAATTTTTTCACTAATAAAAAGCTGCTTTATCCCTGAGTGACATAGGCTATATTTTATGTATGTGAGTGAAGCTATTGGCAAAAGCTAGTGATCTAAAATACCTTTTTAGGGCAAAACTGTCTGTCCTTTTAACCCTTAACCACTTACGTCGTAGATCTGGTTTAACTCTTCAATTTCCAGTGTAACTAGTCACACCTGAGCTGACAAGATTGTGCGGTCGTTAATATATCCCTGGTGAAGTGGACATGAAAATATTTTTCCGGTTAATCAGAAAATTATATACATGACATATATATAGTTCCTACAGTCATTCACAGTTCTATTAAGTCTGAATTTGAAGACAATGGTGAATTCTCATTGTAAAACTGTTATAAAGCTTTTTTTTTTATGAGTGATTATCAATTAACTTCGTACGCTTTGAGTGTTGTGAGAGAAAGTATCAGACTTTTACTGACTAAAATCCACCTCTATTAGTTGCCCGTTTCATTTTGGAGCCGTGGTAACTCTTTCGAATATTCCCATAGTGTTTAAAAGATATCAGGGGAAAATTCTTGTATATTTGGGAAATTTTCACATCATCTCGGTTGCAAACTTTCTAAAACACCTCTTTTAACAGTTTTCAATATTAATTGTCGCCGAGTTTTTTTAATTAGCTTCTTGAATAAACAAATACAACTGACGATCGACAAATAAGATGAAAACAGATGAAACCACGGAAAAAACCCAATGAGGCTAGAAAGAAGAAATTAAGCGGAAACACACGAACAAGTACGATGATAACCGAAGCATGCGACCGTAATACGAGGCAATACGATGGCAATTTTTACTCATGCATTCACATTTTCACAGCAAGTCCCCGGAGAGCTAGATAGAGAAAAGCGAGCACAAACGGCGATCTTTATACACATCGCTGGCGCTTTCCACCTTCGTGCGATATGAATGCAAAATACCCTAGTGCTCGTCCGCATTTCTATTTCAAGAGAACCAAGAAGATATTATTATAATTACTTCTTTCATATTTTAATGGCGCGTATTTTCGTATTTCTGTGTCCTCGTGTTATTTTCACGTCTGCTCATAAAATTCAAAATCCTCCGTAAGGCCAGAGGAGAAAAAATGCGAATAATTTCAGCATATTCATTTGAATTATCGTTTATTATGCGGTGTGGAGAATGCCGCAGTGGATTATCCTACGAATACAATATGTGTTTGTGGGTTTTCGAAATGGTATCCCTTTTTCCGCGCTAGAATCTTAGTAATGCGTAGTTTATCATACTCAATATTATTCAAATGACTAAAATAATCTATAAATTTTATTGTGATGTGTTATATTTTCTAGTTAAAGATTTAATTTTAATTAGTCATAGAACATACAACATAAGATTGTATCTAATATTTTATGTATCCTGTAAAACAATATTTGTATGTCCAGTAAAGCAACACATAGTGAAACGTTATTTTTGAATTAACACCATGATGTACTATCATATAAACCTATGTGTAACATATAAATATTTTACTTTGACTTTAAAATTATTTAAATGTATATCCTGTTTTTCAGTTGTGTCTCTAATTACGGTATTCGAATGGTTAATATTCGTTCAGAAATAGCCATAAATTAGCAATCTCATATTGATGTGAAACAATATTTAATCATTTATTTTATTTTGTTTATTTAAGGATAATTAATAGCCACAATAAACAGTACTTACTTAATACTACCCTAATTAAGAATGAATCTTATTGATAACAATGTTGTGATCCACTGCCTTATCCGCATTTTAACTAATTCATTATATTATCGTACAAATGTTTGTTAATAATATAATGAATGCCACTAAATTAACATTATTGATTAATGAATACCTAGATTACAACAATAAATATGTAGTTCATTAAAAAAATACAACATAAAACAATAATAAAAATATTTGTTAAAACAATAAAGAAACCTTAAGATACCGAATTATCTGACTTTATATTGAAATTTGCTTTTAGCCAAAATATCCGCAGTACTAAGATATGAGAGAAACTCCATTTTTACCCTTTATCTTTTTACACGGTTCGGAAAACTTGGCCGATTATATTCGAAATATACGAGTACCTACGTCGTTTTACGCACATTGTACGAAAAAAACTTTTGTTTGTTTCTCTCTCGGGTAAAATGTTGGCTTTTACACAAAGAAGTTTTTTATCAATTCAGCTGTTCGAGGCATTTGTTAAGAGTGCGAAAAAGCATTTGCAATTTTATTATTTTGGAAGAACAGTTCGCAAATATAAAAAAGTCTAAGTTTTTGTATGCCTGTATACATACGGCAGCAGTTCGCATGTGACGGGACCTAAATAAAGCTTATATACTAACCAATACCTGAATAGGACCGTGTGTAAATGCATCCCGCGCCCAGGCCAGGTCAGTTCAATGACATGTAGGTAGTTAATACGCAACGCCGACTACTATCTACAGGTCATTGAATTGATCGCTCAGCTGACGTTTTCTTAAAGAAATTAATTTCGTACATGCATAAATTAAAACGAGTCTTAATCGATAGTGTTTTATGTACCGGATCGACCCTCCACGGGATTAAAACCATCAAAATTTAACGGTGTATATTCTTGTACAAAATAAATAAATAAACAATAGTTCAGAGAAAGCTTGGAAGAAGAAAGTATGATCTATAGCAAATTTTAAGCGAACCCGTATTTTTCGTAGATAAATATGAATGAAACCTCAATGAAAAAGCAAATTCATTCAAAGTAAAACTAAAGTTTCCTCGAACTATCCATTCAAACTTTGGTTAACTCACTAATGTATAGTGATTAATGAAAAAATATTGCTCAGTCATTCATCTCGCCTTTCATGTTCATTCATGCGATCCAGAATTCTTAAGAATCTCGGTATTTTAGAAAAAAAAAATACGATTTATCTCCGGAGACATTTTCGTAAGATTCCCTAAGTTTTTTACATTATCTTTGTACCTAAATGTAATTCTTCTGCATGTGTGTTTGTTACCTAACTCTTCATAAACGGCTGAACCGATTCGGATAAAACTTGTGGGTATGTGTTCCTAGACAGTTCCAAAATACAACTGGAACGGAACAGCAAGCAGAGCTTGTGTTATGAGTACTAGACAACTGATTAACATACTTATATATTTCTAAATCCATACATATTATAGATAAATTCCACCCAGACACAGAACAAATGATCATATTCATCACATATACATTTGTCCTGGGTGGGAATCGAACCCAAGACCTCTGGCATAGCAGTCAGGGCCACTAACCACTAGACCGACAGGCCAGTCAAAAGATCGAAGGTATTTTCTACATGTACGCGGCCGAAGCTGCTGGCAAAAGCTAGTTATGTGAAATATAACTAGTTGCATAAAATTTTAGATTAGTAGCATACGCTGGGTGAGTGTGCTACTAAGCTATTTTAGTTCTAAACTAAAATAGTTTTGAACACATATTGCCTTACTAATTAAACCGGCTTGGGGCTCATGGACCAGTGTCATAGTCTCATAATTATGTAGATTTCTTTTTTATGTTTTTAATTTAGATCTACCGCAATGTGTGGAACAAGGACGTGTTTGTCGTCAGATTCGTCTCATCTATCATCATCATCATTTCAGCCGAAAGACGTCCACTGTTGGACATAGGCCTCCCCCAAGTGTCTCCACAAAGAACGGTCCTGTGCGTCTCCGATCCATCGGATTCCCGCAACCCTTACCAGGTCATCGGTCCACCTTGTAGGAAGTCGTCCAACGCTACGTCTTCCGGTACGTGGTTGCTATTCCAGAACCTTTCGGCCCCAACGGTCATCTATTCTGCGAGCAATATGCCCCGCCCATTGGCACTGGCAATTAAGTTTGGCGATTATTTGTCAAAATCAAAATCATTTATTTCAAATAGACCATTTGCAGGCACTTTTGAATAGTCAAATGTCGTTTAGTCCAAGAAAAGTGAAGCTAAATTTTTGTGTTTTGTCTCACTACAAGTTACCAAATAGTGGCTAAAAATGATCTACTTACCTAAATGGTTCCTACTGTTGACTCTGATCTACTACTCCAAACAAACATACTCAAAAGTCACACATTTTCATTATAACAGTTATTACTTTTCTAGATATTTCTAGTCCGGAAAAAAGTCCAGTGGCTAGCAACGAGATTTGCAATGGCAATTCCCATTCTAGTTTTCACAGAACCTTTGAACAATCCCGTCAAAGCACCGTATATCTAACCCAGTTTTACGAAAGGCTGCATTCACTACGTTTTATGAATTAAGTTGATGATGGAAGTATTAAAGAATGAAGCTCTTAGTTGCAGCCTTGGCAGGACGCCAAGCTTCCTGGTGCCGAACGATTATTTCCATTTTGACTTATTATGAAAGTGTTGGAAACGTTTAAATACGACTATCTTATCTGTATTTTACTATTACAACGCTGAAGAGTTTCTTTTTTTAAGATGAAGAAGCTTTTTTCTTTAAATTGATATAAACTTGGACTTGGTTGGATTTGTTTTTTAACGACAGCATTGTTTTTTTTTATATGTATGTATCTGTATTTACTGTTGTGTAAATTTGTTTCTCTTCTGTTTTGTCTATTTATTAAGTAGCACCTGCTATGTTTTGTTTCTGCACCACCTAAGGTCGACTGGCAGATAATGCCTAAGGCATTAAGTCCGCCTTTGTACAGTTTTTTTTTGTGGATAAAGCTTTAAATAAATAAATAAATAAACTACCTAGTGCTTGACTGCGATCCCACCTGATGGTAAAAAGTGATGCAATCTTTGATGGTGAGGCGCATTAGTTTAAGAGCCTATTCGCTCTTGCCTAGAAGACACTCAAATTAAAATCGGACGGGTAACTAAGGGTTAAAATTTGGTAGTGGTTAAAGAGCAATGTATTTACTGTAAGAGTAATACAGTCGCTTTGATATTTGGAAACAACAATAACGTAGTAGCAGCAAGGGATATTACAAGATTTGTTGTTTTTACTGATTTTAAAGATAAATATAGCATTAAACTTGTATTACATATGGTAAGAGGTTCCGTGATGACTCAGGCTTGTCTTATCACTTCAGTTCTTGCACCACTGAACAACACGGCATTTTAAATTTGTTTACGATCACGTGTCGCGACTCTCGCAAGTTTATAACGGTTGACCGTTTGCGCATTTTGTACTTTTCGAACGGACATGCACACGCCCCCTTGCCACTTCTCCTGTTTTTTATATTTCTATGGGTAAACTGCAGCAGGCAGATTGTTCCAGTCCTTCAGCGTTCGTATTTAATGACTTTTCACACTGTAAACTAGAACGAGAGAGCATATCTTGCCTGTATCCTTCAGTTGCCCTTTGCGTTCTAGAGTTACTTTTTAAAATGATCCTGCAGCTCCATTTTTTTAAAAACTGAAGTTACGCACTCGCTTCAGTTTTGCTTTAATCTCTTTGAGGCTCGCATGAAACAGTACTCGCCGTCGACTCGGACCTGGCCCACACTTTTTTTTTTATTGTGTGAAAAATTGACATCCCCCGCCCTTGGGCGGAGTGGGAGATAGTGTCAGACTCTTACTGACTAAAAGACCCACCCCTTTCCTTCCAGCCTTCATACCGGGGCTTTCGGATAACCCTGGCCCCAGTAGGCTTCGACCCGGCTGGGTCCCTGCTGTTGCTGACAACTCCTTGAGGCGCGCGGGAACAGTGCGCGCCGTCGACGACTTGGGCTTGATCCGAACAGTTACCGGACGGCCGGACAGTGAGCTACCCATTGCTCACCGTCCGCAAGCCCGCGCCTACGTTAGCCGGAAATCGGGATCAGAATCCCGGCGGCGGCGGCGGCGATAACGCCGTTGCCTGATGCGTTCGGCCTCCTCCTTTGCGAGCATTACTGCTTCGCAGAAGTCGGCGACCGCCTGCCACTCCTCCTCAAAATGGTCCTTACTTGACGAGAGAACGATGGACTACTCATTGCTCGTCGTCATCAGTTGCCAGAACATCACGCTATGACCAATATAATAGAGCAGTAATCAAAGACGTGAGTGAAAACGTGGGAAAATATTAGTGATGAATTTGAGTATTACAGTTCTGGCGCTTAAAATTAAGAATACGTTTATCGAACTGCTGTTATTATGGAATGACGTCGTGCTCATTTACATATGCATAGCGAAGTACCTAATTGTTATGATAGAAACTAGTGTCAACGAAAGATAAATAAATGGTAAGAATAACCTTTAAACAGTGGTTTTTCATTTTAGTCTTCAGTTTTCATGAGTTCTTCCAATTTGTTACTAATACAAAATGACGACATTACTAATGTTATGTCATACAATCTTTATTTTTGTCAACCACGAGAAAAATAGTGACCCAATTGGGCTCATGTTTTTTTACTTTCCCCAAGTTATTTATCAAAGGGAAAAGTTTTCTCCAACAATCAGAACTAGTTTTCAGACTGAGCTAATCAAAACGAAAAAACTGGGCAAGTGCGAGTCGGACTCGCGCCCTGAGGGTTCCGTACAAACTTACTTATGTAAATAGTTTAGTTCCTGAATAGAGACGTGAACATTTTTCGGAATCGCAAAGAAAAATTGTGACATAACAACAAACTTGCAGCAGCCTTGCTTTATGCCAAATTTCAGGATTCTGGGCTGGAAAGTACCGAAATTTGATTTTCTCGAGAGCGTCCAAATGTACTTTATTTGCCACATAAATCGAAGTATCTTTTTTTCTCTTTAACTTTGATTTAAAGGTTTGATTTTTTATAGTTTGAAGAATCCGCAGACCTTAATATTTGTTTTAATTTCAATCACCAAGCGTTCCAGATATAAAGGGTCTTCACACACAGACAGACAGACGGATGGAAGGACAGACAACAAAGTGATCCTATAAGGGATTGGTTTTTTCCTTTGAGGTACGGAACGCTGAAAATAACTCTTCTTGCGGCTTCACTGTAGACCAAGAAAGCAATAAGAATCTCTAACTTTGGTCCTTTTCCAACTTCCAAAATCAAACTTATCCCAATAATAATATAATCAATTTAAAGACTTAAGACCACCAGATATTGATCTCAGTCTAAAGTTCGAGTCAACTGAGACTACTAGCAAAGTTTGTAAGACCCGCTTCCGAAGTAAGCGTGTGAACTTTGTTCCATATTATCTATTCCCCGCGATAGTTCGAAACCCAATCAATGTTTATGTAACAGGCAATCTGTATAACACAACATTCTATAGAATACCTAAAACGTTCAGGTGAGGTTTGAATTGTGGTTTATGTATGCTATATCTACTTTGACTAGGCAATCTATGCAATACTGAATGTTCGGCCGACAGTAACGAAGCTGATCATGAACCTAACATGAAAGCCAGCATGAGGACTTCATTCACTAGTGTTGGTTACTCCCTCTGTTTACTCCAACTTGTCTGTTTCAGGATGCAGTAAACTCCCAAACTCGCACCGTTCGCTCTTAGACTAATTAGTTCAGAAGTACTCGGTATTGAGTTGTCAGTTACTTAAATACACTTCCTATATTTGAACAAAAGATAATTTATTTGTTTTTTACTTGGATGATCCTCCCTAGATATTCTATGCAATGCCAAAAACACATTAACTAGGCAAGGTATTTAACGTTTATCGTTAGATACAATAATTTCTACATTGCCGAGATGAGCCTGGCATTGAATGAAATGACTAGTTATTCTGTACAATGCCTGAATTCTATGCATTACCGGTAAGTAACATTTACACCAAGACGCCGTTTTACAACGTACATTAAACTTTGTATTATTAAGCGTTGATTAACATAATAAGGCGGTTTTACACTGGCTATTGTTTTCAATAGTTTTACATGCGAAATTGTGTATCTGTAGCGAAACTTATGATTGAATGAAGCTAGATCTACATTAGAACGACTTACACGGAGACTACGCCTGGTTTGTACGTAGAACGACGTCAGGTGGCGTGGATCTAGTGTAGCTCTTCAAGTCTAACTTCTATATAAAATGTATGGAAATCGATGCGCCCAGATCGACGTATGTGGCACATGTATGCGCAGTGTAGTGCTTGCTACCTTGAGGCCATTTAGAGTATCCTTGTTATTTTACTTTCTCAGCTTTTCTTCGCTAAACGATCCGAAATTTGGTTGGTTTGTACCGACTGTGAGGAGCGGAGCACAAGCTACACAACACGAATTTGAAAAATTCAAAGACATGTTACATTCACCAACCCGCACTGGGCCCGCATAGTGGATAACGGCCCATTCCCTATCCTAAAGAGGAGGCCTGAGTCCCACCAGTGGGAACATTAAAAAGGCTGATGATGATGATAATAATTTAAAAAAATATACAAAGTAATGCACCTGGCTGGATTTGGACCCATGACCTACAACTCGTAAGTTGGGGCCATTACCAGTGGGTCACTATTCTTCACCTGACGTCATTATATAAGCATAATTCGAAGTATTTTTAACTGTCCCGTTGGTGTCTCGGGTTCTTTTGCCGTGTCGTGTAAAAATTGCCATTGAGTTTCTCCATTAGAATTTAACGGCGTACTCTGTAGCAGCCTGGAGTTCGAAAGTTGGTGCTGAGACACTCCCTCAAAATGAAATAGCACATAACTATTACACCTTAACACGTCGTATGTTTCTGATAGACAATGTATTGAACCAATAACATGTCATGTCGTGGAAAAACTCCATTCCAATTATTTTTTCCTTTACCTCATCTAAAGTTCCCATCTAACATTGAACATAACATCCCCTTTATTGCTTCTCAGTGCCAACTCTGTGTAGTTCGGCTGAAGCCGGCTGAAACCGGCTGAATCCGGTTCAAACCGGCTCTAACCGGCTCTAACTAGTTTTCTTCCCGTCCTTGGCCTAATTTACCTCGAGATGTTGTTTTGTTCATCTCTATGTATCATGTATGGCCAGGTCAGAGTAATTACATGATGACGGTTCAACCCAGTTTTTCTTGTCTGTTTCGGCCTTCTGAGTTACGGATGAAGTTATGTATGAGATGTTCTTGTTCTACGTTTTTGATAAGTAATTGGAGCACAGGGAATTTAGTTAATGTTATTGAGGGAATTAAGGTAATGTTATTGCTTTAGTTAAGTTTGTTGACGCTTTTAATTTTTAGGGTTCCGTACCTCAAAAGGAAAAAAAAACCCTTATAGGATCACTTTGTTGTCCGTCCGTCTGTCTGTCTGTCTAGACCCATTATCTCAAGAACGCGTGGAGGTATCGAGTTGAAATTAAAAACATATACTCAAGTCTGCGGTCCCTTCAAGCTGTGAAAAAAATATATTTCTAAGTTGACGAATAAAAAATATACGGCCGATTATGTCGCAAAAAAAAAACGTATTATTGATACTCTCAAAGATCGATTATTCATAGGGTACTTCCCGTTGACCTAGAATCCTGAAATTTGGCACAAAGCACAAGTATAGGAAAAAATCTGAAAACAGTAAATTTGTTGTTACGTTACAAAAAAGCAAGTTTTTTTGCAATTCGGAAAAATCTTCGAGACTCTGGAATTGTAGTTTGCACGGAACCCTCAGTACGCGAGTCCGACTCGCATTTGCCCTGTTTTTTCTTTTTTGTCGCGATTAGCTTCAGGATAGATATTATGTACAATAAAACTGCCTAGTAATGACGGAAACGAATTAAAAACTGTTTTGGTTTACATAATAGGTAAAAGTCTAGCAATCTGAGAATCTGAAAATATTATTTAATCATTTTTCCGTCTCCCGGGAAGACCTTAAATACATACATAAACTAAGTAAAAGTAAGGCAAAAAGGCCCCCTCTTACGAGATGATTAAATTACAATACGGTATGGTATGGTTGACTGCTGCACTGCGTGTTTGATTGGTTCGTTTCCCAATTTCCCATACAGAGCAAATACTTGTATTACCTATACAGTTGTTCCGGATCTGAGTGTCGTGTGGATGTGAGTTAGCATCTTGGTGAACGCACCCACCATAAAGGAAGAATTCCTGATGTTTTATTTAAAACACAAACTGTTCAAATCAATTTCAACCCAACTTTCATGAAAAACTTTAAAAACTGAAATCTGAAGACTTAAAAATCGCGGTCTAAAAAAGGTAAAACATAAAAATAGTCTTAAAATAATAATGTTTAGAGGACAGCCGCTCATAATATATCTATACGCGTATATTATGAGTTAAAACCATAACTATCAATAACAATACTATAAATACATCGATAAAAAAGCAGGGGGTGATTATGCTGTATTGTTCTAACACAATTATCGGCAAAGAAATTTCTTCACAAAAATAAACCGAACCGCTTCGTTACATGACCGATTTACAAGAATTGAGCACAAACAAATGCATACTAAGTAACTACGTTTCTAACCCTCTCGTGCCAAGAACATGCAATCAACCCTGATTCGGAAATAAGTTTATCTTGCCAGCGTGCACGTTCCGATCACAACACGCTCACTCACGTCTCGGTGTGAACCTCTTTAGTTACGTAATCACGTTCCTCAATAATTGGCGGAGGTCTTATTCTGAAGCTGGAATTACATTAGACCGACGCACACGCCTGGTTTTTTATTTGCCTGATGTAGAACGACGTCACGTGGCGTGGATCAAGTGCAGTTGCCACAAGTCTAGTTGCCATTTAAAATGTATGCAGACAGACGCTCCCAGAGAGGCGTGAGTGTCTCACGTGTGCGCAGTGTAGTTTCTCTCTTAAGGTTTATAGTCCCATGAACCATCTTGCCGAAATTATGTGGACGCAACTCTTGCACTGGCCTAGGCGGAAGTACGCAAATCTGTGCATTTATTTGCGGCCAGTTGTGCCCGGTCAGAGCCCCGCTGACTTTTAAATCCATTTTCTTTGCGAAATATTGATTGATTTAAATATGCAATGTTCACTTTGAAGAGTATTTAACTACCAATTTTTATGTGTAAAAATGTTTCTAAAGATCTAAGCCGTTTCGAATGAGTAGGGAAAAGTTTCGAATGTGATGTTGTTGTATGTAATATTTTTTTTTGACAAAAGTATTAATCGCACGACAAAATCAAATGTTGATAATGTTGTCATGAATTTATAATAAACATATATTTTTTTCAAACCAGTTAACCTGGCCGTTACCGAGGAGTAGGCTTCAGAAAGTCACTGTTTTAATCATCGTCATTTCAGCTGAAAGACGTCCACTGCTGAACGTTGTAGCTATAATGCCTGTGCGTCTCTCATACATCGGATTCCCGTGACCCTCATCAGGTCATCGGTCCACCTTATGGGAGGCTTACCAACGCTGTGTCTTCCGGTACGTGTTGGCCACTCCAGAATCTTTCAGTCCCACTGACCATCTGTTCTGCGAGCTATATGCCCTGTCCACTGCAATTCTTCGAACTATGTCAGTAACCTTGATTCTCTTTCGGACATCTTCATACCTAATTCGATCTTGCAAGGAAACTTCAAGAATAATAAAATAAAAATATAAAGTAATTAAAAGATAGAAACTGAATTAAGCCACTGGCAGCTAAGAGATGACCAGTCTCATCTGACGTCACCCGTTCACGAGCATGACGCGTGCAACATCCCCACTCAGCTCTACCATTTTGAAGGGAACTGAATGACCCAATAACACGTGCCACCAACAGTGAGACATTTGTGTGAGCATGACAAACTCTCAACTGCCATTCTCGTAATGTCAAAAAAAAGTTTCTTGTTTTTAATAGAGACACAATGAGATTATGAGATTACCCCTTTTTTATGATGTGAAAACTCATCAAATGGCTTCTCTTGCTCTGGATGGAACGGAAGGGAGTGTCAGATTTTTATCAATTAAAACCTATTGTATTCTTTCAGTTGCCCTTTGTGAGAGCCAACAACGGCATCTCAATCTTGCTAACATCTCTTTCTTTCTCTTCGTGAGCTAACTATTGCTCGTCATCCACAAACCCGGGTCTTCTGTTCTGTCAGAACGCAACGCAACGAGCAACTGAAGAAACACAGGTGGGTTTTAGTCATTAAAAGCCTGGCACTCCCTCTCGCTCGACACAGAACGGGAGTAGTAGCCAACGTACGACGTCCTGATCAAAACACGAACTTCTTTAGTTTCGTAATCACGTTCCCTGCTAATTGACGGAGGCTTCACGTTGCAAATGGAAGGTTACTTATTAATAAAGTAATATTCCTAAAAAGAAAATAACTATGATGACAACCTCTACAGCTTTACCGCTACATGCGAACAACAATTCTGTATTTTCCTTGAAAATAGATTAGTTCGGTCAATTTAGACGTCCGAGGTTACATAAGGGTTTGGGAATTCCCGACAATTTCTGAGTCCCGGGAAACAAAACAGCCTACAACAAAAGTCCCAGGAATTTCCGGGACTCCGAGACTTTTGACAAACATTTATTTTTGAATATTTTTTTTACGTGGACTGATGTTTTTGAAAAATTTTAGTTGAGTTAATTTGTCGTACATTTTAAAAGGCATTTCTATTATTGTAAAAATCAATATCAAACAGAAAATTAAATCTTAATAAATTTAACGTTAATTTCAGTCTTAATTATTGCTTTATTTTTTTAAATCACACACAGATACATTTTTAAGCAGATAAATCCTATAGTCATAAAACGAACTTGGTTAAAAATCATATTAATTCGTAATCATATTGGTCATAATCATAACATTATTAATAAATAAAACTTCCCCACTTATAAAAGAGTATTTTAAGTTATCAAAAAAATTAATAATAAGACTTATTTGCTGATTCAATAAAATAGGGTTTTAAAAAAATCAGAGCAATACGTTTGACAATCTGTTTCTGATTTTTGTAATATTGCCTCTGGCCAAAAAGAACACTCACTCTTATTCAAAAGATATCGCTTTGTGTTCAAGGTTTTATACAATAGTTCCAAACTTTCTGTACGTTTTCCGATTTCTTCAAACAACTGAAACTCCATTATAACGTTGTTCTTGTTTTTTTTTTTAAACAGTATTCATTAAACCAACAGATAGCGCCTTCTAGATATATTCCTTCAATTATTAAAAATATAAATCATTACATAACAATTTCGACTATCTTGTCTCGTCTCGAGTCTCGAGCTGAAAATCCCAGGACTCGAGTCAACGAAAATTACGAAAAGTCACGGAACTTCGAGAATCAAGACGTCCCGGGACCCAAACCTTCGTTACAAATAATTCGCACCCAGCTGAAAATTGGTAGGATTGATCAAAACACCTTTATAAAATGAAATCTAAAACGTCCTCATCGATCCGACACGCGATTTTCAGCAAAACTGTAAGTTTTGTCGTAAAATTAGCTTACAATTAGTAAAAAATTGTAGATCAGATATTTTCAGTCAGTATGTTTGTCTGCCAAGATCCTTTATCTCGGGAACACGTGGAGGTATCGAGTTGAAATTGAAACCTTATACTCAGGTCTGCGTCTTTTGAAGCTGCGAAAAAATCAGACTTATGTTACCGAAAAAAAAAGAACAATATAGATAGTATGACCCTGGCCCCAGTAGGCTTCGACCCTGCTGTTGCTGACAACTCCTTGAGGCGCGCGAGAACAGTGCGCGTCGTTGACGACTTGGGCTCGGTCCGAACAGTTACCGGACGGTTTGACAGCGAGCTACCCATAGCTCGCCGTGCGCAAGCCCGCGTCTACGGTGGCCGGAAATCGGGATCGGAATTCAGGCGGCGGCGGGAGCACCGTTGCCCTCCTTTTAAAAAGGCTGATGATGATGATGATAAATATTATTCATAGATTATTTACTATTATTTTTTGAATATTTTAGTGTTAATTACTCTTGATTATTACTTAGTGTGTATTTAGTGTTTGACTATTCATAATTATTGGATTTTATATATTAATTAATGTACGAGAAAATTTAAACACAATGCATTTTTTTGTAATAGTTAGAAAAAAATTGTGTTATATTTTTGACACGCGACGTTGCGATCACAACACCTTTGAACCTCTTAGTTTCATAATCACGTTCCTCACTAATTGGCGGAGGCCCCGCGTTGCAAATGAAGCGGTTACTTAAATAGACTTCAAGGTTTCTTGCGACTGAACTGGTTAGAACTATTTAAGTGGCTTTTACAACTATTTTAGAATACAATCTCGTCTGTTAGTAAATTTAGTTGACGATAGGAGAAATTAAGTTTTGGATAAACACCACGTGTCATCTATTCTATATATTTATATACATATTGATGAAATTCAGGAAACACCTCAATTTTTATTAATCAATTTAAGTTTGTAATATCAACATAAGATTTTTGTATTAGATGTATAAGAAAATATACGCGATACTTACTTATAACAAAAAAAAAAAAACAATATTTTTTTTGACCCCGTTAGTGCGCAGCAAATTTACATAAAGAGAAAATTTAATAACTATTGCTTAAATACAGTATCTACCTACTTAACATCACTTTTGGAACTATGAATGGAAGTTATGTAGGTTTTTTTTTTATTATTTTCGTATTTGACCACAATCTCACCTGATGGTAAGCGATGATGTGGCCGACAATGGAACACCCTTGCCTTGAAATAATAAGTACTATTATTAAATAACCGCGTATTTAAAAAATAAAACCATTTCACTTATCAACCTTAGCTTACCCCTTAGTATCTCAGTTCCTAAATTCAGCAACGAGTCGGTATCCTAACCAGACACGAAAAAGTACAAGCTAATCCCTTTAACGTAATTCCTCCGACAAGCCGTCGTACTACAAAGAGAAAAATATTCCACACGCCAGGAATGCTTGCATTACGAACATCAAAAAGTGCACACATACGGACAAAATAACTAAAATTCCTCGAGCCACTCATACATGGACAGAATTCCTTGCATAACGTAATTAAGGAAAGTGGAACGTTGGGTATGGAATTTAATGCGTTTAACGTGTTCATGTGTGAGAGATAGGCTTTTGTGCAAGTGTTAAGAATTTTACTCGAATTTTTGAGTGAGGCATGAAGCATACTTTTATATTATAAAGAAATAACTCAACGATATCCTCTGAAAATTCTTATGTTGAAGAATATAATACTCGTATACCAGAAAACATACAACTTAGGGGTCCTTAAGTCAAGAGTGAATAAGTTACTTCTAAGCAAGCGTGCTCCATCGTCGACAAAATCATCGCTTACCTTGATAACTGATGGTTGAGTTACGCTTGACTTACATGAAATGTCAAATATCTATACAATATTAAGATTTTTGTGTACAAAAAAAAGACGTGTGACACTCGGGGACTGCCGCGGTAAAGCTATTGCATAGCATTTTTATCAACCTATGCAATTATAATTATTTATTTATTTTATTTGTGTAGAATTTTTTTTCCTTTGTTATTTTTTCTTTGATAAATTAATTGAAGTAACGCTTTCACACATTGAATTGAATTTTGATTGATTGTTCACTCATTTGTTTTCTTATCGGTCCCCCCTTAAAAAAACAAATGAGTGGGGGGGGGTGTTAGGTTATTTTCGTTACGGAATTTCTGGATTCGGTCTCCACGCTCATGGCCCGCGATAGAAGCTATGCAATAGCTTAAAAAAAAAAAAAAAAAAATTACACTCAATGATCCAAAAAATCACCTCACAAGATTTTGCTTTACTAGTATAAACTAACAGTCTGCAACACATTACCCGCTGCAACTGAGTTTTGAATTGCAGCTTCGCTACGCAATATAAGTTGCATGAAACAATACGAGCTCAATTACTTCCATCAAAGCTACGCTACGTAAGCCCAGCTACGAATTACAGCAACGTTCGCTACGTGAGATCACCTACGCTGAAGCGCCGTAGATTTGCTACACGAGCACACCTATGAGGCTATGACAGACATCACAGATCTGCTACGCAATATAACTGTATCTTTGCTACGCGGACACAGCATATGTGCTACAGTACAGCTCCGCTACGCCAACATCGCTACAGATGTTTCATAATTATCACGAAGGCAGTTTGATCTTGGATTAGAGCAGGATTTATTCTTACGAAATTACTCTTTTATATTAATAAAAAAAAATACTCGCGCCTTTCGACCTGACAGCTTTCCTAATTCTCACGTGAGAAACATTTCTAGGGTTTCGTATCTAAGCCGGAAAAAACGAAACCATTATACAGGATAACAGGAAAACGTGAAGATATGAAACTGAAATTATACTTTTTTTTTTATGGCCACGATATCAGCGTATTTTTTTTTATAGTATTGTGGCATCTAAAGAGGTCGTATGTTGTTCTTGCTCATATTAACTTGTAACTAGCTGTGCGAGAATTATGGGTATTCTGAATGAAAATCAATGACTGGATGCTCAATGCAAATTAGTTTTTAATAATTTTCGGTGTGAACAATATATTTTACAAGAAACAAGTGAAGACAAGTGACAAATAGAAGTGTCATATTTTTTCATATAATTTAGGAAGCTTGCAAGAAGGTTTTATCTCCAACATTTCCCCGGGCGTTGAAACCAATGGTTTCAACCAGATTCTGAAGACACAGGCAAAGGGCAGATTCGGTTGAATGCCCGTCGAACGACTCCAGTAGACGTCTGAATGTCAGCTACACGGGCGATACCATCCGTTCCTGGATGAACAGCCACGATCCGTCCAAGTCTCCACTTCAACGGAGGAAGATCGTCTTCCTTGATCACCACCAAGGAGTTCAGCATCAAGCCATCCTTGCAGGAACGCCATTTGGAGCGTTGTTGCAATTCTGCAACATACTCCTTGCTCCATCTGCTCCAGAAATGCTGGCGAAGCTGCTCGATCCTCTGGTAACGAGACAGATAATTGGCAGAGCTATCCTGGTAATCAGGTTGCGGCAAAGAAGTAAGTGGCCGTCCCACAAGAAAATGTCCTGGCGTGAGCGGAGTATAATCTGCAGGATCTGAAGACAACGGCGTCAATGGACGAGAGTTCAAGATGGCTTCAATCTTGGTTAGTGTGGTGTACAGCTCCTCAAAAGTCAAGTTACAATTTCCCAACACTCTCTGAAGGTGATACTTTGCTGACTTGACACCCGCCTCCCAGAGTCCACCGAAATGTGGGGTGTAGGCGGGAATAAAATGGAACCTTATTCCGTCGTTTGCTGCACTTTCACCCAAGGACAAACTATTTAATTTTAAAAATTTGGAAAGGTCGTTGTATGCACCGACAAATGAGGTACCGTTATCGGAAAAAATATCAGCAGGTTTACCTCTCCGAGAAATAAACCGATACAAAGCCAGTAAATAACTATTGCTAGTTAAATCACCAACGAGCTCCAAATGAATGGCCTTGGTTGTGAAACAAATAAAAATAGCGACATACACCTTTACTAACCTACATCCACGGCCCTGGCGACTAGCACACATAATAGGGCCAGCGTAATCAACGCCTGTGCTTTCAAAGGGATAACCTGGACGAAGGCGTTCTCGTGGTAAGTTACCCATTAAGGGAGCTACAACCTTACCCTTCATACGGTGACACAAAACACACTTATGATAACAGGCTTTCGCCAACTTGCGACCTCCTATTGGCCAATAAGTTTCCCTAATGGAAGCTAATAATAATTGTGGGCCAGCATGCATCAGCCTTTTATGCTCAAAATTAAATAATAGTTTAGTGAAATCATGAGTGGACTGTAATAAAATAGGGTGTTTCTTACTATAAGCAAAATTAGAGTTATCGAGACGTCCTCCTACTCGCATTACATTATTATCGTCTAAATAAACATTAAACTTTAGAAGGGCGCTCTTTTTAGGTAAACTCTTTTTGTTCAAAAATAATTGGTATTCAGAAAATGACTGAATCTGACTCTTAATAATGACAAGAGTTAGTGCATCTTGTACCTCATCATGTGACAAGTATTTGGTTTTAGGGTAATGCTTTCTACATGACTTAATAAATCGTAATACGTAGGCAACAGATCGTACGAGCCGTGTGTAATTGGAATAACGCCTAAAATCAATTAAAACTTCAGGTTTCGAATCGTTTACAACATGTAATATGATTTTAGGTCGAGTCTCCGGTAACGATTGTAGTCCTGGGCTCGTAATTTGAGAAGGCCATTCAGACGAATCTAGTTTTAAAAAATCTGGTCCTTTCCACCACAGATCTGACTCCTGCAGATCACTAATATCCATGCCACGAGATATTAGGTCTGCTGGATTTTGATCTGTTGGGACGTGCCTCCAAGTACAGTTACCCGACTTATCCAAAACCTCAGCAACGCGGTTGCGCACAAAGGGCTGAAGTCTGGTAGGCATCATCTGTAACCATCCCAAGACAATGGTTGAATCAGTCCAACAATAAACCCGACTGATCTTCACTCGAAGTGAGCTCATCACCTTCTCGTGAAGACGAGAACCGACTACCGCACCACATAACTCCAGTCGCGGAATTGTCGTAGGCTTGATGGGAGCAACTCGACTCTTTGCCATTAACAAGCGAGCCATGTACTCACCCTTAGCATTAACACTGCGAATGTAGACGCAAGCACCGTACGCGGACTCAGACGCGTCTGTGAAAATATGGAGTTCTAACTCCGTAAATGAATTGCAGACTACAAGTCGCGGAATGCGAACATGATTTAAAAGAGGTAAAGATTTAATAATAATCTCCCATTGTTTACAAATCTCATTAGGTAATGGTTGATCCCATGATAATTTATCTAACCACATTTTCTGTAGCAAGATCTTCATAGTAATAACAATAGGACCTAACAGACCTAAGGGATCAAAGATTCGCGCAATAACGGATAACAAGTCACGCTTTGTGTACCTAGTCGAAGATTTAGTCAGACCTATAGGAAACCCTATCTCATCAGTGCCGATATGCCAACAGAGACCAAGCAACTTTTCTGGCTCATTTTGTCCAATGTTCAAATCGTATGACGCAGGGACAGCATTCGACAATAATTGAGAATCATTTGACTTCCACTTTCTCAATGGCATACATGCCGACGCAAGCGCTTTGGTGACTTCAGTGCGAATGAACTTTACTTCATCTAAGTCATCCCCTCCGGTCAGCAAGTCGTCGACATAGAAGTCATGTTGGATGATTTCCGATATCTTAGGGTTCCTACAGTCGAGTCCTACTTGTTTAAGGCATCGTGTCGCAAGGAATGGCGCACTGGCCGTACCGTACGTGACGGTGTTTAATTGATAAACATTAATAGGATCACTAACATTATCACGCCAAACAATCTGTTGTAAATATCTGTCCGACGGGTGGACGACTATTTGTCTATACATCTTCTCCACATCCGCAGATAAAACATACTTGTGGACTCTAAAGCGAAGAAGTATAGACAATAGACCGTCCTGTACGGTTGGCCCAACCATCTGTAGGTCATTAGAGGACACTCCCGTCGAAGTAGAAGCACTAGCGTTGAAAACAACACGAAGTTTGGTCGTGGTACTCGACTCGCGTAAAACTCCCATATGTGGAATAAAATAACCCAAACATAAATTAGGTTTATTAATTTTTGTCATATGACCAAGTAACTCGTATTCTGACAAAAAGTCATGATACATTCTACTAAAGTTCGTCTTAACCTTTAATTTACGCTCTAAAGAATGTAACAATGTGTGGCTTTATTAAAAGAATTTCCTAAAATTGAAGGATCTTTCTTAAGGGGGATGCGAACACAAAAACGACCATCAGACAATCGTGTCGTATTTGTAACGAAATTGTCTTCACACAATTTCTCTTCAGGCATATAAGAATTGGAAGACTTCGCATTCACCTCCTCTAATTGCCAAAACTTTGTCAATTCTGACTTGAGGTTTTCCCAGTCACCATCGCTGTCGGCAACCATTTTAGACATATTGCACTTTACGTCATTCGTCAGCAGTGAGATAGTATTCTGAGTAATTGGACCGGAAACTATCCATCCTAGACGGGTTTCACATAATATTGGTTTCCCGGTACCTAACTTTAGTCTTTGAGATCCTAACAAATCCCAAAAAAGATCAGCGCCGATTAAAATATCAACATCGGCAGGGTTATAAAAAGTAGGATCAGCTAAAGTAATATTCGAGGGTAAGTCGAAATCAGAAATATTTATCTGACGACACGGAACACTACTCGTAATGAACGGAAGAACAAAACAATTTAGTTCGAATACAAAGCTATCATCTAATGGCGTACCCTTAACCCGACATATTTTACCTACGTGCGAAGTGACGTTATTGATTCCAAGGATTGATCTATCTACCTGGCTAGTTTTTAAGTTAAGTTTATTGCACAACCTATCTGTTATGAGTGAAGACGTGCTACCACTATCGAGCACCGCGCGAGCGAGATGCACACACCCATTGTGGTCTCTTAATTTGATCAAAGCGGTTGATAACAACACATCTCGTTGCGTATGACCACACGGAGATGCAATGTTTGCGGATAAAGCTACGTTATTCGTTTCAGTCGTAGCAGACAAGTTATTCATCGAATTACCACTAGGTGTATTCGATACAGTGCCATTAGAATGTACGTGAACTAATGTGTTGTGCCTACGTTTGCATAGTTTGCAGCCTGGTTTTTTACATTTGTTAGCATAGTGTCCGGAACGAAAACAGTTAAAACATACCTTATAACTAGGTAATGATTTGAGACGGTCATCGTTACTCAATGCGAGAAACTGTGGACAATTATTTAATGTGTGATCGTTGTTATTACATTTAGGACAAGGTTTAGAAGCTGAGTCAGTGCTAGAATTGATAGGAGATTGTGCTACCATTGACTTGATCTTAGGACCTGATTTACCTGGTGATTGCGAATAATGATTGCGGGGGAGTTCCAGGGTCTCGATGAGGTCGGCTCGATTGCGTAAGAATTGCATAAATGCGTTAAACGTGATTAAGCCATCCTTGTCTATCCTACCTTTGCACTCCTCCCACTCACGATAGGTTTTTTGATCAAGTTTTCGTGTGACAATGTAGATTAAAAGTGTATCCCAGTGTTTCACAGGCTCCCCTAATGACTCTAAAGCTCGCAAGTCTTTATTTAACTGATCGATCAAATTCTTAATGGCAACAGAAGATTCTTTTGTAATTGATTCAATAGTAAATAATGAACTTATATGATTCTGAACCAGTAATCTTTTGTTGTCAAACCGATCACATAACAATGACCATGCCACAGAGTAATTACTTGAAGAAAACTCAATGGATTTGATAACTATAGCAGCTGTTCCCTCAAGTGATGCTCGCAAGTAGTGAAACTTATTGATTGCGTCTATGTCATCATTACAATGAATTAGGCTAGTAAAGGTGTCGCGGAATTCAAGCCAATTACAATATAATCCGCTAAACTTTGGTAACTGAATCGTTGGCAATTTAACCGGCTGCTTTATGCTAACACGAGTACTTTTACAACTTTCCATCGATTTATTATCTTTATTGTAGTCAGTCAGAATATTCTGGGCTCTAGATAAGGTTTTATAATAAATAGACTCAAACTCGGAACGCTGAGAATATTGTAAGTTGATGTCGTCAACAATGCATTCTAGACGTAACTGTACCTCATCATACTGCTCATACAACGCCTCTATCTTGCCCATGCGCAACTGCAACTCGGACACATCACAGCTAGATAGCTCCTTGTCCTTGAATGAGTCCAGAAAATTGAGGAAACTAGTCAAGCGACCTTTGAAGCTGCCTCGCTTCTTAATTAAATCCTTTTCCTCAGACATTCTGGGAGACGAGTGTTGTCAACCTGGCATTGATACAGGAATATAAAAATTAAAACAACAATATAATTTCAATAATTATACGCCTAGCTGTAGTCTATGCCCTTTCTGACTGCTAACTATAATTTATAACAATGACTTGTACTAATATCTAACACTCAAATATTTTTATTATGTCAAGATACTTGTTAAAAATTAATACCACTGTTAAGTAGTTATGTAATTAGTTACAGCTTAATATAATGTAAGTTTAATAATGTAGCAAAATAGCTAACTATACTGTTAAAAGTATGAGTTTAAACTTAACATTGCTGTTGAATAAAATACTAATCACAATGCAACAAAGTACCTAATGATTTTACTCAAACACAATATAATTGGTAATTTAATAAAATAGTACTGACCTTAGTATGACTACTTATATATACTACCTGAGTGTTGGGTGACGATATTAGCGTAATTATAACTGTACACCACTAACTAACTTGCTTGAAATCAATCCAGTTCTCCAGCAGTGAACTCATGAACCTCCATTCAGCGTGGAAGTCAGTCTCTATTCTTTTTCTTGAAAATAATCGCTGATCTTCTTAATTATATTTCATCCGGCTCGTTATGGACCATGTGCGAGAATTATGGGTATTCTGAATGAAAATCAATGACTGGATGCTCAATGCAAATTAGTTTTTAATAATTTTCGGTGTGAACAATATATTTTACAAGAAACAAGTGAAGACAAGTGACAAATAGAAGTGTCATATTTTTTCATATAATTTAGGAAGCTTGCAAGAAGGTTTTATCTCCAACACTAGCACAGTAATTATACTTTTTAAGGTTTATGGTTTATATATGGTGTTCTTATTTTGATTGGAAGAAAAGACGATTGTTTTAGAAAGTCAATGAAGTCAGTAGAGTAGAACTGTCAAGCCGATAAGCGGAAATATTTTTTATAAATAAAATTATTAAATAAATTATTATTTTTATTTTATCTATTTTTCAAATGGTGCTTCTAACAATATAAATTAATAATTAAAGCAAACAGAAAAGTCCAAAAACTAAGAGAAGCCTTTTCATTATATTTCCAGTCCCACAGTATTTACAAGTTCCTGTGTCCTGGTTCTTGTGGCGAGGTTCTTGGACTTGCAGGAACTGTATATGAAACCACATGCATACTGAGATTGGACACATACGAGTAGTTTCTAGTAAGCAAGCAAAGTTACATACTAGAATGTTCTAAATTGAGTGATCTTAGTTGGCTCATTTTGGGGTATATACCAAGTTAAGTATACTCATTTCTCTAGTATATTAGACAATTAGTTTTTTTTAATTATAAACCACTGCTTGCTTGTTCTATGTACAAATCAAGCGTGGTCCACGTGAGCGTCAGTCTAATGTCGTTCTAGCTTTATCTATTTTCATCACAACGCACTGTTTTTATTCATTTATTTATTCATTTCAGTCGATATACGTCCAATGTTGGACATAGGTCTTCCGGTTTCCCGCAATCTTTACCAGGTCATCGGTCCACCTTGTAGGAGGCCTTCCAACGCTGTGTCTTCCGGTACGCGGTCTCCACTCCAGAACCTTTCGGCCTTTCGGCAAAAAGAGTTGGTTTTATATTTCAAATATTTTCTGAAACAATTTAAAACCCAAAAAATATAATTAAAATTATATAATAACAGACGTACCTACATGGCTGGGGGAGACCTATGTCCAACAGTAGACGTCTTTTGGATGAAATGATGATGATGATGATGATGATAAAATCAGTGGTATTTGGAAGGAAGAAGGCATTAAGATTATTTTTAAGTTATTGAAAAAGACAGCTAATTATTTAAACACTGTCATTAATTTATCACTCAACTAACAAACCCAACTTTAATTACTTAAAGTTCATCATCAATCATCTCACGGATAACTTAATTCTTAACTAAGATTTATCCGTAAACGGTTAAATGAAACTTTTAATTAAATTAACACAGAACAAGATTAAACTAACAGCTGGATAGACCTGGATAGTTATCTATCGCTCTGTTAAAACTTCCGAGAGATTAATGGCGGTGTCTTGCAGCCTGAAGCCACGTAAAACCTATTAATTTTTATCTACATCTGAGTAGATTAAAAGAAGGTTTAATAAACTAGATTTACTTCGTTATTTGACTTCCGTACCGCAGTCGGTAAAAATGGAACACCTATATTGTTTGGATCACTTTATTGTACGTCTATTCATTAAACCCCAAGCGAACGCCGGCGTTCGCGCACCTATTGTCTTTCTATTGTGTCTGTGGTTTCCACGATTTAATACCCTTTTTTTCGGGAACGCGTCGAAATATCTAACAGTAATTAAGATCAAATATTTAAGTCTTCCATCTTTTGGAACAGTGAAAAATAATCAAACTTCTAAGTCAATGCAATCTAAAAATCAGCCTACTGGGGCCAGGGTTATCCGAAAGGGCGCTCGAGCCCCGGTATGAAGGCTTGAAGAAACGGGATGGGGTTTTTAGTCAGTAAGAGTCTGACACTATCTCCCGCTCCGCCTAAGAGCGGGGGTTGTCATAGGATGATTTTTCCCATCGGAGAAAAAAAAGAAGAAAAAAAAAGGCCGTTGATTATTTTTTTTAAAACTTCGTGACCACCATTGCTTTCCACCTATTAGAACAACACAGAGGTACAGAGCTCGGTTACTGAGATAGACTTTGTCCTTTATAGAGAGGAATGAAAGAAATGAGGCAGAAGAAGAATACAAGATTTACTACAATTACAAAATATACGCATTTTGTTCCACTATTTTTTGGGTCTTGAAATCAAATAACATTTCTAAATCTGGGTGGAGCAATAGGGATCCTTTCCTGTCTAAAACCCACTTGCGCTCCTTCAGTTACCCTTTACTTTCCAGAGCTTCATTAACTCTTTAGAACAATCCCACATTATCTTGTTCCACATGGATTCATACTATGTAAATCTCAGAACTATTTGTGGACTCATGTTATTTCACGGTAGCCCCAGCTGCCAATTTGCATATTACTATATGTAGTGAATGTTATGCTGCTATGAAAATACACCTACTCCATGAATTATCTAGTATTATTGTTCTTTAGTTCTACTGTAGTAGAACCAACGTTACCGACGTAGCTCGAAGAATCGCCAAACTTAAGTGGCAATGGGCATTGGACGCAGAACAGATGGCCGATGGGGACGAAAGGTTCTGGAGTGGCGACCGCGAAGACGCAGTGTTGGACGGCCTCCAACAACGTGGACCGATGACCTGGTCAGGGTCGCGCGAATCCGATGGATGCGTGATGCACAGGACCGGTCGTTGTGGCGAGCTTGGGGGAGGCCTATGTCCAACAGTGGACGTCTTTCGGCTGATATGATGATGATGATGATAATTGTTCTTTAGTTTATCATACTTCTTTTGTGATGTTACGGAGGTCTGATTCCGATTTCTAAAGTCCAGAATTTCTGATTGATTTTGCTGCACCTTTGATTCCGGTTTCGATTACGATACATTTTAATCGAAAGTTATACTAGTGTCGAAAGTTTTAACAAATACTATTTGTCGCGCTAGGGAACCTTCCTAACTGCACTTTCTTTCGACTACTCTTTTATTTACTTATTATTTTGTTTCGTATTAAGCATGTTGTGAATTAATTTATACCTACTTAACCGAGTTTTTGATTACTTTTAGCAGTGTTTTATTTGAAATTTCTGCCTCCACCTCCGGTATCGATTCTAGTTCCAGGTCCCATTCCGGTTCCGATCCCGAAAAACGAAATTTAAAAACTTTGGGTTCTGATATAACTGATTCTGTTACATCACTTTTTTGGACTACATAGCAATGACTTTTATTCATTGACTTTTATTCCATTGGTCGTCTACGTTGACCGAGGATTGCCTTGCGGCTCCCAACGCCATTCCCTCTCGCTTCGGACCATGATCTGAACCAGAGTCCTCAAAATCGCTGCAAGTAGCAGAATTTTTCACTCTATTAGATATCAAGAAATAACCGATACATATCTCCATCGATATTGAAATAACTATAGATTTTAAAAGAGTCTCTTATGCAAAATGATGCTACGCAAAAAACAAAATCCCCTATCCCTATGCCTATTCTAAGCAGTGTCATGAGAAGACTTGCTTCCTTGAGTCTTTATTTTACATTTCCAGCTTAATATTCAGTTGTCCTGAGCAGACACTGAAAGCAAAGTCCTTATTTTACATTTTCAGCTTTATGTTAGTACCTTCGATGTCATCTTACGAACGTAAATTCCTTGTCACTAGTTTATTTGGCCAGTCATTCACTGCGACTACAAGACCGTTGACCTAAATAATTTCATAGCTCCTTCGTCTAACATAATAAATTTTCCACAGTCATCGAATTGCAGAAAATCTCTGCGAATTCTGTAACAAATAATATTCTTTCATTTTCACATAACAACAAAAATAATTCAACCCAATCGCAATCAGAAAAGGACTATTAACAATTAACAATCGCAACACCAGCAAATTGATCACATAACTCAATCCTCAACACGGAGGAACAACAAACAACAAGGCAAATTCAATCATACAGATGTCTACATACAGTTTAAATTGGCACGTACGGTTTTGTTGCAATCGCAAACAACTTGAGAAACTAGGTAGCGATCCTAATTAACTCTGTACCACTACAACAGGCGCTTTCATGGTATTTAGTGCTCCACTTTGAAATTTATACAATCGCTGAATTCGAAAACTTTGCCAATATAACAGACAACGCAATGGAAACTGTGAGTGTGTGTGTGAACTATTAGACTTTGTTGTTGAAACGACTTCGATTTATGTATAATATGAACTTATTTTGCCAGAGTCTTCAGGCCCGTGTTCATCATCATCATCATTATCATATCAGCCGAAAGACGTCCACTGTTGGACATAGGCCCGTGTTATATCATTATTATTATTAATGTACCTAGTTAACCCAAATTGACCCACTGCTGGGCAAAAACCTCTCTTCACTCCTTTCAATGTTCACAGTTCCTCGCTTTCTCATTCCGATTCTTAAGTACCTAAGTTATCCAGGTCGTCCCGCTAGCTCCTTCATGGTCTACCTCGGCTCCGCGTCGCTGTGTACGGGCTCCAATCTTGCGCAATGTATTTATACATGATCACCTCTATAATATTAGTGAAATAGAAGTCGGTATCTGTGTGTTTTATTCTGTACTTTCAATGCTATATTATTTACTTTATTGTCGCAAGTGTTATCAGTTTATCAAATTATTCGATGGAAAGTCGGATGAAGCAGTCGACAGTAATCGATTCTTTCTACTACCAACATCAAACCCTAACACTCCAATCGATTGACTATCGATCTTTTAGTGTAGTAACATCTTCTATTTTATTAGAATATTTATGAGGAAAAATATAATATGAAGTAAAAACTATTAGAATCCATTCATTTACTCATTTTGAACCAACTATATTCTGGTTTTGCATAAACCAAAAATTATGTTGTTATATCGTGCATTAATGTAAACTAATATTAGTGCGATCACAGCTATTAGCTTTAATGACGTAATTCCAATATTCAAAATTAGTTCGGTCTGTTTCCTTTGATTAAGTATGCTCAGTTTGCTAATACTGTATATTGATATCTTTACCAGCTTGCGGTTATTGGAAATAATTTATTTGATTTTCTATTTTTCCAATTATCAGATTTAAAAATAAATAGAAGGTTAAAATTAAGAATAAAACCCATAGATATTATAAGAAAGATTACTATGTTAAAACCACTTTACATGATTGTTCAAAATAAAATTGTCTGTAGTCTCAATAAAAACTAAACACAGGGACTCCATAATATTACATTATGTTAGTTTTAATTGCTGTTTTTGTAAAATGTGAGATTATACTAATTATTATCTATTTAATAGTAGGTAAGTGGCAATTTATTATATGCATGAAAGATTCATATATATGTAGTAGTAGTAAAATAATAAGACAATATAATAATCTGATTGATAAATCAGATATATCGTTTTGTATGTGTTATTTTACAATAGTTTTTATATTATTATCATCATGTATAAGTTTGTCCACCATCTCACCTGATGGTAAGCGATAATGTGGCCAACGATGGAACACGCAGTTTTATGAATTATAATAAAAAAAGTCTCAATTTTTTTTTACTGATGTAAACTAGTGCTTGACTGTGAACCCACCTTATGGTAAGTAAGCAGAGATGAGATAAACGATGAAGTTTTCCAGGTCGCTAAGTTACTGGATTTTTGTACACTTTTTTCTCTACAAAATAAGCTAGTGAAAAATAAGAAAGACGCAAAAAGCAAGTTTATTATTTACGTATTATAAATATTCTATGAAAACAAAATTTATATGAAACTCAATTCAGTTCTTGTAAGTAGATGATAAAATATCGTAACGTTTTGTTAATTTACGATCGTAATTAAGATATAATTGAAACGACAAAACATCAGTAGCCTTTGTTAATTATGGACTTGAAATTAAATCGACTGTTCTTTTTGAAACCATGTTGTTATCATTTTTCATTCCGCCCTACCAGATACAATTTATTTTCACTAACTGTCAACGTTCGTTTAATAAATATTGTATCTCGGAAAACGGACAAATGGAAATATAATTTGATAAAGGTATAATAATAACCCAAATGTTTGATCGGGAAGATATTTCTTCGGGTGAGATGAAAACTTCAGGTATCTCCTTTTGATCTCAGAGATACTCTTTGTAAAATAAACGAAATTATTTCATCAAACGCTCCTTGTTGACACTTTGTGTAACCCAAGGGCTGGCTTTTATCTTGGTCAAAGGATAAGCATTGCCATGCAACGTGGCAATGCCGCTAGTCTTTTGAGAACATTACCAGTTGACAGCTTTGAAGACATTTTCTTCAACATATTTTAATTTATTTTTGGTTTTCTTTTTTAAAGTGTACGAATACTTATAGTTAGTAGAAATAATATTTTGTACATTGTATACAGTTTTATCAATATAAATACAATTAATTATTTTTATATTTAAAACCCATCTTTATCGATTTGGTCAATCGCTGGAAATGGACCTGATTCCAAAAATTAGAAGCTTACCATAGTCATTACATTAACTTTTAACTTTATGTATGGCGAACGTAATGCAACAAAGCAGTTTGTATCCAGTCAACCTTTGGACTTGAAAATTGTTGTTGTGACTGTGCTTACATTGTTCTTTTTTTATTTTACTTTTTTATTATGTGTACGGAATTGCACCGTAATGCTATATGCTTGTACACTACTGATGGTATTCAATCTACTGAATTATTATTCATAATAACAATAATAACCATTTTTATAAGATTTTTTTTTGTGACTATTTAAAAATATAATTTATATGTATATATGAATAAAATAAATAACCATTTTATTTTCAGGTATCGGAGGCCCATAGAAAAAATATATAAAATGATCTTAAACAGTAATAAACTAATACATAATATTATAACAACAAAATAATTAAATAAATAATTATACACGTATCATCAGCGTCGTGTTTCGCAGCATGGTGTCGCGTAGCGGACCTCAGAAACGTCGATACACGACGAAACCTAAGTCCTCTCTCAGAAAGATCTGCAGATGGTAGGTTAAAATTGGTACGATGAACAGTTCTACTTCAGCGTCACATATTTTGTTTGTTTCAACATAACAGTCTTAAATCTAATAATATGCCTAAATAAGCCAACTTCGAATACCTCTGAAGTTCACCAAACTCTGATCTTCAACCCATATCATCGTACTACATTCCTCGATATAGGTCCGAACTACAGACCACTAAAATGTCTTAGCGGCCATGCTTGAGACGGCATTGTCAGAACTGTGTGGCTGTGGTGCAGATAAACGCGTCATGTTCGTGAACGGACGTAGCCAGTCCGGACTAGTCTGTTGACCACCAGTGGCTTCGAAATTACATTTTACAAGAAGAATAACGTAGGTACATTTATTAAAAAGTTTATTTGCACTTATAATTCCAAGTCAATCCAAAGATATAATAACACTTCAAAGCAACCCGTTTTAATATACGATAAATAAAATAAAGAGCGAGATATTATAAGAGATATTATAAACATATAAAAAAAATACAAACATACATTTTTATAGTATTAATTAGGATAGAACAGTGTCTATAATCAGTGCCATGTAATTACAAGTTACGATAAAATGTCTATAATCACTGCCACAAAATTCCGAGTAACGATAAAATGTTTATAATCACTGCCGTGCAATTCCGAGTTAGGATAAAACATCTACAATCGCTGCCGTGCAATTCCGTGTTCTATGGCCCGAATGGTACGCAAGACGTAAACACAATACGGTCCATACTAAACTCGGGTTTGTATTAAATTTGCATCAGTAATGAGAGTGGGATTAGTATCTGCTACACTAGCTGCTAGTAAACATGAAACGTGCCAAAGTTCGCGTCGAAAGCAAATTAGCCCAAAGGGAAACTTGGGTACAGGTTATGGCTTGAACGAAAGCTGCGGATTGGATATTGTAGTTACATGTTATTGTTTGTGTATTGGTTTCATAATTTGCAGCCAATACTGATGGGTTTTAGTGTTTGTGTGTTTATGAACTCATTTAGTATTATACAATTGATGTCCGTAAGTATGAAGCAGAGTATTTGTAGAAAGAATTGGTTTCTTAACTTAACTAACTGCTATCAATGGCTTAACAAGCGGCGGAACAGACTTCTGGGATTAAAAATTTCTTTTGTGCTGTTCCAGAGAATGGTTTACTCGTCTGCCAAGTTTCATAGAAATAGTTTCAGCCGTTTGAGCGTGAAGAAGTAACACACAGACACACACGTATTAAATTTATATTAATTCATTAAACCCCAAGCGAACGCCGGTGTTCGCTCTCTCATTGTCTTTATAGTGTGTCTCTAATTACGGTATTCGAAACGTTAATGTGAAATGTGACGTTAAAGGAAGGTCAGGTAAACAGGCTGCCAAAAAATTATGACTGCATTGTTCAACAAACAACGATTACAATTTATAAGAACCTAGCTAGAAAAAATATTTGAAAGAAATAGCACCAACTGAATCACTGTCCTCAAAGTTCGTAACTAAACTAGAATGGTTTGGCAAATATCCGCTATCTGCATTCATATCCTACTTCGACTTTACGACTGAGCGATAAAAACGGTAAAAGAGTTTAAAGAGTGAACGTTGCGCATTCCAGAACAGAAATTAGTTGGTACAGATGTCTAAAAAAATATCTGGAAACGGTTTTTGAAATTCCAACCCACTTCTGATACTCCTAAATTCTTACACGTAGTACTAGTGGTGTTTAAACGGTGCTAGTAAGGGTCCCCGCACACGAGCTACCGGTCACAACACGCCACCACCGATATTTCATGTAGATATACATTACGATACGATATACAATTTAATTTGGATTCACCGCACTCGATAAATGCCCGGTGACTGCCACACGCTACAAATAGCAACTGCATGCTTCTTGTGACCCGAAAAAGCCAAGAAATGGCGATACAAAAAAAACCACACCCACTCACTCGCGCATTTAAACCGTCTTAGGAGTCCATTATGTGAAACTGCGCGTATGGGTCAAAAAAAAGTCTCAGCTACCAACCACAAGTGGCTGTCGCCTACTTCAATTGCGCGATCTGCCTTGATCACACGCACCGAGTAAAAGGGCGGCAGGCTTGAAGGAACGGGATGGGTTTTTTAGTCAGTAAGTCTCACTATCTCCCGCAGCGCCCAAGAGCGGGGGTTGTCATAAGATGATTTTTCCAATCAAAAAAAAAAAAAACCGGCCAAGTGCGATTCGGACTCGCCCATGAAGGGTTCCGTAGCAGCAAGTAACATAATATAAAAGTTCTTGTAATGTGTTGTAACTTTGATCGATGTTTTAATAATAGTGTATTTTTTTCGGTTTATGACGCATAAAAAAAAAACTGCTTACTGGATTTCGTTCAAACCAATTTTCGTTGGTAGTTTTTATAGTAATGTAAATCATATATTTTTTTTAGTTTTATCATTCTCTTATCTTAGAAGTTAGAGGGGGGGGGGACACACATTTTACTACTTTGGAAGTGTCTCTCGCGCAAACTATTCAGTTTAGAAAAAAATGATATTAGAAACCTCAGTATCATTTTTGAAGACCTATCCATAGATACCACACACGCATAGGTTTGATGAAAAAAAAAATTTGAGTTTCAGTTCTATGTATGGGTACGCCCAAAATTTATTGCTTTTTTTCTATTTTTGTGTGAAAATCTTAATGCGGTTCACAGAATACATCTACTTACAAAGTTTCAACAGTATAGCTCTTATAGTTTCGGAAAAAAGTGGCTGTGACACACGGACGGACGGACAGACGGACAGACAGACAGACAGACAGACACGACGAATCTATAAGGGTTCCGTTTTTTGCCATTTGGCTACGGAACCCTAAAAAGACAGTAAAATGTTGCTCAGCCGAGACAGTGATGTTAGCGAGTTGTCGAGATAAGCGCTCGGCCGAGCACTCGGCGCTTTATTTATACGTACCGAGTATTCGGCCGAGAGCACTGTCTCGCCCGTTTAGTCGGTATGTGTGATCAAGGCACAACTTCTCGTGGCAGCGTTTGTGGCTGTGGCATGTGACCTGTGTGCTGCGAGGCCGGCGGTCGCCGACTTCTGCGAAGCAGTAATGCTAGCAAAGGAGGAGGCCGAACGCATCAAGCAACTGCGCTCTCGCCGCCGCCGGGATTCCGATCCCGATTTTGGCCACCGTAGACGTGGGCTAGCTCGCTGTCTGACAGTCCGGTAACTGTCCGGACCGAGCCAAAGTCGTCGATGGCGCGCACTGTTCCCGCGCGCCTCAAGAAGTTGTCAGCAGCAGCAGGGGACCAGCTGGGTCGAAGTCTACCGGGGCCAGGGTTATTTTCGAAAGATAGCTCGAGCCCCGGTATGAAGGCTTGAAGGAACGGGATGAGTTTTTAGTCAGTAAGAGTCTGACACTATCTCTCGCTCCGCTTAAGAGCGAGGGTTGTCATTAGATGATTTTCCCACTATAAAAAAAGACGTGTGGCACTCGGAGACTGCCGCGGTAAAGCTATTGCATAGCATTTTTATCAACTTATGCAATTATAATTATTTATTTATTTTATTGCAGTATTTTTTTTTCTTTGAAATTAATTGAAGTTACACTTTCACACATTGAATTGAATTTTAATTGATTGTTCACTCATTTGTTTTCTTATCGGTCACCACGCTCAAAAAACTAATGAGTGGGGGATGTTAGGTTATTTTCGTTACGGAATTTCTGGATTCGGTCTCCACGCTCAAGGCCCGCGATAGAAGCTATGCAATAGCTTAAAAAAACCTGTGTGCGGCAACCCTAACTCGCTCTTTTTATGGCCGTTGCACACTCTAGTAGGATGCCAGGGTATAGCCTTAAACAGATCACACCAACGAACTGCTACCATTGAACGGCTAGTGAAATTGCAGTGTTTCTCTCCAGCAGTGAGTTTTACGACTGTCCGTGATGTCGTGCGTTCTCAGTGCACGTACATAGTGCAACTTGTACTCGTACCACTTTAGAATCACTTTGTGAGCTCCTCTGTGAAACTGCTCTACTAATGGGAACAGAACATTTTACGATTTAAACGTTCTAGTTGACGATTTTTGAGAACGATGTTATGATAATTATTTTTCTGTTTTGAGCTGTAGATGGCTGTTACCAAAAGAGTTATGAGTATACATGTGGATGGGTGGAGAGGGAGAGGGAGGCCAAAAAAAGATGGATGGATTGCGTGAAGAATGATATGAAAGAAAAGGAAGTTAGTGATAGCATGTAGTGTGACAGGGTAGAATGGAAGAAAAAAACCGTGTTGCGCCGACCCCAAATAAGATGGGATAAGGGCAAGAAAGAAAAGCTGTAGATGGTTTTATGTAAAAACGTTATTAAATGAAATCATTTCGATTCTGTGTTGAAGGAAAAACAAAATTCCTTTCGAAATATCTATAAATATAAAAGGAGAAACTGACTGGCTCACATATCATACACGGCCAAAACTACAGAGACAAGGAACATGAATTTTTTTACAAAAACTTCAAAATGTAGACTAGTGTTTGATTAGAAGGGGTATCTGAAATTCAACTTGAAAAGAGAGAAATTCGTTTATATGTGAAAGTTTCTTCATCGGTCCAATAAACTTAAAACTTATAATTAGTCGACCAAGAAAATTAAAAAGGATTTCATCAATGGTTTTTCACCCACCAACCACCCCTATAAACGATTTAGGGGCTTTAAAAGTATATATGAAAATATATTCAGTTTAAGGTCTTAAAAAAATGGACTCATCGCTACTTAAGGGCCCCGAACCTGTTTAAAAATAAAATTAAATGAGTTTTAATTCAATGTAATTTATAAAATTTCAGAGGTCCTCCTGGTAGAATTTGCTACGGAACCCACGCTGGCACAGCCATTGCTCACGGACGAAATCGCTAGCAAAGTGCTAGTAATAAATATATGTATTAATAAGAAATCCATAAGCCATCCTTTTAAGTAAACATCATTTATCTTATTCAAACTATCTTAAGCTTCAATTTATTTTCTCGACAGTAGCATCGCATCGATATACATTTTCCAACTTGATTCATATTTAATTTCAACGTCTCGAGATTACACTCGCGGCGCAGCCTGGTAGATTGCTATTGCGGTTATTTATCTTATTACGAACGACACAATGGCCATTATCCTTTGTTTATCGCCTGGGGGCCTGCCATTGTGGTCGACGTCATTAAAACTTAATAATGGTGGATTCAATCCGCCGTAGGCCGCGTCACAAAATAGATAGGTACAGAAGACAATCTACATACAAAGCAGGCTCGAGCAACGCACACATAGACACCGCTCACGGACACGATATCTTGGCTCGATAGTCCAGTCGCACTCGTACAGTTCGGCTCAACGCGCTGACCCTGACGCGATCGCCTAGCGTAGGTATAAAAAGTGATGTACATACATAAGATTGACTTCTGTATCTATCTATTTTGTGACCGCGGTTACCGTCCAACCACCATGTGTTTGTAGAGAAAACGAGGGGAAAAACCCTTTGTGATTTCTATTTGTTCAGCTTTTTCAGAAGCAGACAGATGGGCAAGCCGGATAATTGAGTTTTTAATCTTGACATTTCGTTACAGACGTGTTTTTTAGGGTTCCTTAGCCAAATGGCAAAACACGGAACCCTTATAGATTGAAGAACCGTCATGTCTGTCTGTCTGTCTGTCCGTCCGTATGTCACAGCCACTTTTTTCCGAAACTATAAGAGCTATACTGTTGAAACTTTGTACGTAGATGTATTCTGTGAACCGCAATAAGATTTTCACACAAAAATAGAAAAAAAGCAATAAATTTTGGGGGTCCCCATACATAGAACTGAAACTCAAAAATTTTTTTTTCATCAGGCCCATGTGTGTGGGGTATCTATGGATAGGTCTTCAAAAATAATACTGAGGTTTCTGATATCATTTTTTTCTAAACTGAATAGTTTGCGCGAGAGACCCTTCTAAAGTGGTAAAATGTGTGTCCCCCCCCTAACTATCTAACTTCTAAAATAGGAGAATGATAAAACTAAGAAAAATATATGATGTACATTACTATAAAAACTACCAACGAAAATTGGTTTGAACGAAATCTAGTAAGTAGTTTTTTTTTTAATGCGTCATAAATCGAAAAAAATACACTATTATTAAAACATCGATCAAAGTTACTACACATTACAAGAACTTTTATATTATGTTACTTGCTGCTACGGAACCCTTCATGGGCGAGTCCGACTTGCACTTGGCCATTTTTTTTTTAACACATCCAATTAAATGTGCCCCCCTAGCTAAGTTGCTGATTTGCAATAGTTAACGCTAGTAGAAAGCTTCAAATGTACGGGAATGATGTCTCAACACTCAGTCACGTCTATGGGAAAGTACAGGTAAAAAAAAAATATTGGACACAGTGTAATAAACAATGTCCATTTCTTACCGGTTCTGGGTTGTGTTGTGATATTGTCTATTTATTATTATTAATCCACCTATAACAAGACTTAAAGTTTATTTCGCTATTTCCTCGAACTATCTCGACTCAATTTTATAAAATGTCGGTGCAAGGAAAAGATGTTTAGTACCGTAGGGGAAAGGGTAGATGATCATATCTTAACTTTATCCATTTCCACAAGGAGGGTAATCTTGACGCAATGTGTTGGAGCAGAATGGGCCACATCCTTTGAGATTCGATCATGCATAGGCATTATACTTGATACTGCACGTTTCTATTGGACTTTTTCCTGTGTTTATTTTTGTAAAATATTTTTCACAAAAACATCAAATAAAATCCTTACATATTGTAAAACGAAGTTCCCTACTGCGTCTCTCTGTATGAATACGGTAACTCAAAAACTATTGATCGGATTTTCATGCAGATTTTAGATGCAATTCATGAATACATGTATACCAAAAAAAAAGTACGTACGAGTATATGTTTGTTAATTCCTTACGCTCAAACGGCTGAACGGAATTTGATAAAACTTGGTTCACGGATAAACCATGCCTTGGTATCCAAAGACCATCCTTATTGATTCAAATACCCCCTTGATGGCATTTTGAGGAACATAGAACTTTATTTAATACTTGAATTATTTTTTATGTTGGCTTATTTCTCTCATTTATTGTTTAATGCATTATAGTGTTTACAATTTACAAAATGTGTTATGATGCTGTATTCAGTGTGAACAATAATTGTTGGAGAACCAAATAAGCAAAATAACTAAAAAGTTTGTAATTTTTAAAACTTTGATATTAATGTTCTTTTAAAAATAATAAGTATCTTTTAAAAGAACATTACAACCCTTGCACCAGACTTTATAGCTTACTTTAATTATACCGCCCCTGATCATTACCAAAAAAACCCTACCACATAAAAACTTTTACGCCCACAAAATTGGATTAGCTTCCCAAAAAAATTCACTGAAATCAGGAACAGGACCGCAGTTTATTATTTCATTTAAGTACAACCCACCTTTCGCTAAATTAGTGAAGGGAGTCAGGCAAAATTAACGAACCGCGTGATCTTATTAGCTACCTCACTCAAGCCATTAGGCTGGCTCTAGCTGTGTCGCCATTGTACTTTACCTGTTCAAATTTAATAGAACCCTTAAAGGATGTAAATTTCGCCGGAATTGTTTTAGCTAGAGAAGTGCGCGCTTAGTTGTGGCATTAGTGCAAAGGAGAGAACTAATTAGTTACTCTGCAGGAATTAACAGCCTCAAATTGCTACTTATGGTCACTGTGTGTCCATTATGGAACGCCAATAGGACCAATTCGCATTCCGGAATAGCTGTGGTAATTGAGCGACGAGTTTCACTACAGAGCCTATTGACGTCCCAGCATTATCGCTATAAAACCGAATGCGCAATGCACCAAAATTAACAACAGCCTAAGTTTGAACCGTCCCTGAAAACTCTAAACTAGGTTACATGTTATTAAAGGCCAAAATCGCTTAACAGACTCCAACAAAGTATGTTTCCAAGATGAAAAATATGAAGTTTTCCAAGTAAACACGTCAAGTGTCGGCAGAGTTGAAATTAGTTGGCGTACTCCCATTGAGGGCTGTGTGAGTGAACAACAAAAGAGAGCAAAATAACGTGGTATCTACCCAAGCGCAGGCCAGGCCATTTTATTTTGTTTTAAAATGAGTATCTTCTTATATAAACGGGAAAAGAACGGCAGGTTTTGTTTAGAAGTTAATAGATGCCTCGTCTGGAGGTTAATTTATTTTAATATGATTCCAAACGTTATTTAAGCGTTGTTTAAATGCTTAAAACGTTATGATTTACGTTTGCTTAATTATAAATATTTGAACTATTGAGAGAACTATTGAAATCTTTTAAGAATTTATTCACGTTTATTTCGTTTTTTTTTTGTTTTATTTATTTATTTTTAAGTTGCTTACTATACTTACAATTTGCACCAAAACGTATAGCAAGCTAACAATCTACGAACTAAAAAAAAATAATATGATTCCACTCGTTATCTAAGCCTTGCTTAAATATTTATATGTAAGATTAAAGTTTCTTCTTCCTGCCCTTATCCCATATTACTACTTAGATATGTAAGATTAAAGTTTGTTTAATCAAAAATTCTTGAAAGATTCCAAGGTAATTCTACTAGTTCAATCTCACAATTTAATAAACATAATAACACAACAGTGCTTATGTGTTTTTACTGTCTGCGAAGACCCTAGTTATAACAAGAAGCAATTCGTATTCCGCCCCAGTATCTACTGTTATGTTATCATCACCAGTTGAATATAAATATAATTTCCTTGCAATAACAAATCTTAACTAGACACAGATACATGAGGAAGTAGGTTTGTATGTATAACCCCCACGGTAGACGTGATTGAACGATGTCTTTGGCATTAGCATATATAAATATATACCAGCTTGTTTATCTACTATATAAAAATAAGTCGGGTTTTCCTTCCTGACGCTATAACTCCAGAACGCACGAACCGATTTCCACGGTTTTGCATTCGTTGGAAAGGTCTCGGGCTCCGTGAGGTTTATTAGAGCAGAGTAGGGTAGAGTAGGGTAGAGCACGGCAGAGTAGGGTAGAGTAGGGTAGAGTAGGGTAGAGTAAGGTAGAGTAGGGTAGAGTAGGGTAGAGTAGGGTAGAGTAGGGTAGAGTAGGGTAGAGTAGGGTAGAGTAGAGTAGAGTAGGGTAGGGTAGAGTAGGGTAGAGTAGGGTAGGGTAGAGTAGGGTAGAGTAGGGTAGAGTAGGGTAGAGTAGGGTAGAGTAGGGTAGAGTAGGGTAGAGTAGGGTAGAGTAGGGTAGAGTAGGGTAGAGTAGGGTAGAGTAGGGTAGAGTAGGGTAGAGTAGGGTAGAGTAGGGTAGAGTAGGGTAGAGTAGGGTAGAGTAGGGTAGAGTAGGGTAGAGTAGGGTAGAGTAGAGTAGAGTAGGGTAGGGTAGAGTAGGGTAGAGTAGGGTAGGGTAGAGTAGGGTAGGGTAGAGTAGGGTAGAGTAGGGTAGGGTAGAGTAAGGTAGGGTAGAGTAGGGTATAGTAGGGTAGAGTAGGGTATAGTAGGCTGAAGTAGGAAAGAGCGGGAGCGAAGCCGCGCGGGCAAAAGTTTTGTTATACAAATATATATAGATTGGGAATTTAACTCCTTTGCTGACTTTGTTATCGTCGTCTGTACAATCACGAATCCTTGAATTCTTTGGGTATGTGGCATCTAAAGATGGCCCATACTGCTTTAACTTGCAAAGTGGCAAAATAATTATATTTTTTAAGATTTATGTTTTATATGGAGTTCATTTCCTTACTGTAATAGTAGGAAAAGATAATAGTAACATATGTCAGAGAAATCAGAACGGCTATCAAGCCAATAGGCGTAAAAAAAAATAGAGATATAATGTAAAAAAGTGCATTTCATCCTCTTTCCACTTCTATAGGTATATCACCCGTAACTAGGACTCAATAGAATAATTTGTGGTGCAGAGGAAAATCGAGAGCATAAGATTCCGTGACTCGTGAGTGGTCTCTAACACGATGGATGGACCTCATCAAATCTGTGTCATACTGTAGCATCAAAGATCAGCAGGGACCCAGCCGGATCGAAGCCTACTGGAGCCAGGGTTAGTTTCGAAAGACAGCTCGAGCCCCGGTATGAAGGCTAGAAAGAACGGGGTGGGTATTTTAGTCAGTAAGAGTCTGACACTATCTCCTGCTCCAACCAAGAGCGAGGGTTGTTATTGGATGTTATTTCCCACCACAAAAAAAAAAACATCAATGACAATTTTGATGCCGCCAAAAACAGCTGCATGGTGTTGCATCAAGAGTGAAGCGACTAACATAGATCACGACTACTCTACCAGGAGTAGAAGAAGTAAGGGCGTATCTACTATACCTATACTCACCATCCATAGGCCTGATGGTGGAATTAACTAATTACATTTAGTGGTTAACTTGTGCTATGATTATGGTATAAGTTAACCACTAAATGGCTAGTTTGCAGTTGAAAATAATAACTGTGAAGATTATGATGATCTACTAGCAAGACCTAATTAAATAAACGAAGTCATATTTTACAGGACACTAATTACTGTGATAGCTAAAGATATAAAAATTCTAAATTTAAGATAAACAACTTCTGCCCGCTGACAGAACAATTTAATCTTGAAGTGGCTGCAAAATAGTTCGGGATCTTAGCAAAGGTGAGAAATAGCTGCTCAACCTTTATCAAGTTCGATCGTGAATTGATCGTCGATTGAGAGGCGAGCCAAAAGGATTATCGACAATGATGCACTTGTCAAGTCGTCGCTCCAAAGCTTTGGCATCGACGCCGAGTTGCTAGCCTGTCAGTTTTTCATCGCTTTCGGGAAGTGTGCACTGAAATTACCCAATCTTATTCCTTCAAGTCCATTCCATCATCGAACCATTAGACGTACGGCGTTGCGCCACCGGCAAATGTAGTACAATGCGTTTAGGGAACACATTGATTGTGGTAATAATCATTCCTGAGATAAAAAGTGTGAAATTGTATGTGCTATTTCTCAATTATTATTTTTTTATAATAATATTCCACAACTATCACACAACGCCGTCCCAAGCTAAGCAGAGCTTGTGTTATGAGTACTAGACAACTGATAAACATACTTATATATTTCTAAATACATACAGAAACAGAACAAATGATCATGCTCATCACTTAAACATTTGTCCTGGGTGGGGATCGAACTCACGACACATAGCAGCCAGGGCCACTAACCACTAGACCAACAGGCCAGTCTAAAATATGTGGTCTACCTGTGTACCATATTTGACACGCACAAATACATACAAACATTTACCTTTATAGAATTGTATAATAATATTACTTTGTATTTTCTTCAACAAAATAAATTCCAAAACCAGCAAAGTCAGGAGCAAAAGCGTACATAAAATCGTATCTTTATATAGTGTTGTGGTTAGAACAGATCTACTTGGCAGAAATGGGAACAGAATTGAATTGGGACCTGCGCCGTGTCCCCGCATTCCCAAACTCAATTATTATATTCTCTGGTTCCAAGCTTGGGTCGTGTCACTTGGCCATGATATTTGTGGTAAAATATGTGTGATAATACAATGTGTGATTGCGAGTGGTATTCTGATTAACTTAGTTTCTCTTTTTAAAATTTGTCATTCTAAACAAATTATTTAATGTAACTTATTTAAAGTTTATTTATTTTAAAACTTCATGCGCTAGCAAGAAATACTATACAAAGGCGTTTACCATCGGTCAGTCGACCTAGGGTAATGCAGAAACATAATAATTATGGCAGGTGCTACTTAATGGTAAACAAATAGAAAAGTAATACAATATTATGCCTTATGGTTAAGTATCGGAAAATGGTTGCGCATTTTCTGGCATACCATTGATCAACAACAACGTTCCAGGAGTTATTCAGTATTCTGGAAATCAAAAAATTCTGAGTATCCAGTCTAAGTCTGACTTTGTTAAATGACAGTACGTTCCAAAAAAAATTTCATATATTAGAAAGAAAGAAAGAAAGAAAACACGTTTATTTGGCACATAAAACACACAATGAAATAACAATTATGGAAACACATAATTTTAAAAATACATACACATTGTGTATCTCACGGCTGCGCCAAATAGGTCCAGTTCAGCATAGTGCCAGGCCAATACGTAGCAGTTGCCTGACGCTGGTTTTCAACTGAACCTTACTATGAGTCTACATACAACAGTCTATTAGCTGTTGTCGAAAGAATACTAATAAACAAGATTGATGTAAATAACAATTAAACTTTTTAAGTTTTTACAATCCATCCTAAGGTTGTCTGGTAGAAATCGCAGTCAGCGATAAGACTGTCATTGTACCCAAACTTTAATCTATGTGAGATTTAAGTTAGTGTAAAAGTTTTGTTACTACTATTTTGGTGTACAATAAAGTTTACTCTATTCTATTTTAATTAAGTCGATTTTATCAGGCCTCAAAGCGAACGTATTGGCAAAGAACAACGGCGAGGAAATTGTCGATGAAATTATTAAGTGTCTACTTATATAAGTAGGTACTTAATTTTATAAGTTACCATAATATATACCAATGAAATAATTGACTTTGTTTAATCTAATCAAGATTATGGCCAGTCTAAGCTGACTGCAAAAAATCTTCATAATTGGAAACTAAATTGACTGATTTTTAGGGTTCCGTAGCCAAATGGCAAAAAACGGAACCCTTATAGATTCGTCATGTCTGTCTGTCTGTCTGTCTGTCTGTCTGTCTGTCTGTCTGTCTGTCCGTCCGTCCGTATGTCACAGCCACTTTTTTCCGAAACTATAAGAGCTATACTGTTGAAACTTTATAAGTAGATGTATTCTGTGAACCGCATTAAGATTTTTACACAAAAATAGAAAAAAAGCAATAAATTTTGGGGGTCCCCATACATAGAACTGAAACTCAAAAATTTTTTTTTCATCAAACCCATTCGTGTGGGGTATCTATGGATAGGTCTTCAAAAATGATACTGAAAAAAATACACTATTATTAAAACATCGATCAAAGTTACAATACATTACAAGAACTTTTATATTATGTTACTCGCTGTTACGGAACCCTTCATGGGCGAGTCCGACTCGCACTTGGCCGGTTTTTATGACAGCATAATACTCATGGCTTAATTTTTTTTTTGTGGCTGGCTTCATAGCTTTTTGTTAGGATATACATTTCCGAATTAGATAATAAATATAAAAATAACAGGTTGTGCTTAGAATATAGTGGCTAATATAACACCAAATGACATAGTCACTACAATAAATACAATATTGAGAATCACATCACCAGAAAAAAATATGGCTTTAGACATTTCAACTGCCATCCAGTCGAATGGTATAAAGAAAAAGAAAACACAACATTTCACATGACATCTTGTCGTTCGTTCAAAACTGCATTTTTAAATTTCATAAGGAGGTACCTAGGTATTATTGCCAAAATATACGCAATCTGATCAACGTTAAACTGTATATATATAAATCTTTAATACACGGATTCTGTTATAATTATATCTCAGAAAAAATTGTTTAGAAATTTAATCTATATTCATCACTATACGCTAAAAAATATGCCAGCAAAATTTTGTTCGGGACTTCGCCATGATCCTTTGCTAGAGGTTACTTATACTCAAAAACTACTATTTTTTTTTTATTTCAAAACCATTTCTCAAATGATTTAAACACAAGATATTCAGAAATCAACAAAGCCTTTCAATTGGCGCTCCCCCATAAAATAAAGTAGACATTTCTCAAATTCTAATTCCTTCTATCTGGTTTTGACGTCTAAATAAAACGAAGGGAGACAATACCATATTACAGTGATAAATTTGTGGTAATACTCGAGGCCAACCGTAAGCTTTTTCAATAAGATTGTGGAAAGAATTGAAGGTAAGGAGGAACATCAGTCTCTGAGGCAATCGAAGGTGCGGGTCGGTCGAGGTCAGCTTCAAGATTACTTACATTTTCTTACTTTCATCGGGAGGATAAAGATTTTTCTGAAGGGTATGGAGGTCAGTGTAACGTACGGCTTTTAGTGATTCGCTTTCATACTTCTTGGATGCAGTTATGTGAGCGGCTTGAGATTGTGGGTAGTTCGACTTATATTTTAACGTAAAAACTGCAAACTTTTGGAGTTGGTTATTTAAACACCTTTAATAAAACTGATTTTAGACTCATTTTAAAGATAAACAATTGAAGGCCATATTTTTAGATAAGGTATTTACGAGACTTTTTTACAGAAATTGATTGTTAACAAGCTTTTAATGAAAACCATTTTTTCATAACAAGCTTTTATCGCTCGGTATACCTATATAATTAATACTCGTCAAGACGAATCATACGAGCCCAAACTCGATGGGGTTCTGTCGTTGAACTACAAAGTTCCTAAAGTTAAACGACACAACCCCATCGAGTTTTGGCTCGTATGATTCGTCTTGACGAGTGTTAATTATTTAAGTATTATACCGTGCTATAAAAGCTTGCTATGAAAAAAAATTTTTCATTAAAAACTTGTTCAAACTCCTTGAAACAATCTCACAGCCCCAATATCTACTCTAATGTAGAATTTCAATGAATACTTGATACCACCTATCATATAAATGTAAATAGACACAATGTGATGAACGTTAACTAAACAAACATCACGTATTTCAGCCATTTGGCAGATATTAAACTCAATTCGTGATAGGAATTTAATACTGCGGAGCGTATTTCCATTGAATTACCCGCTTACAGTGTTTCGGTATTAGACACAGCCTAGTTGGTAGCATTAGTGTAAGGCCTGACATGTATAAAGTGATGTAGGTACAGGTTTAATTACGAGAATCAATGTTATAGTAGAATGTAAAGCCGCTTACAGACATCGCGAGGCATGTGACGCGAATAGTTCGTCTCGCATGCCTCAGGCTGTGTAAACGTGTGTGCTCACAGTGAGCATTCGCATCATACGATCGTTGCGAACGCCGTCTCAGTACGAGCCGTGTGCTTTGTGTGGAGGACAGATGTTGTTTTGCGTGCCCAGCTTGAACATATGTCGTTCGGGACGCACGCATAAATGTACCGTCGTATGCCTCAGGTAGAGGCATGTGTGACGAACCAATCACGACGCACGCCTCGCGATGTCTGTACGCAAATTTATGTTAATTTACTTTTACCTTATCAGAAATGAAACCTTTCAACGCCAGTCAGCCGAGTCAGACTCACGTAGGGTTCTTAGTATTCTATTTTTAGTATTTGTTATTATAGCGGCAACAGAAATTTATCATCTGTGAAAATTTCAACTGTCTACCTATCACGAGATACAACCAGGGGCCTAAGTCTGCTATTTTTATAAATTCGTCATTCCAACACGATACCATTGTCATTTTGCTAAAAGTTTGTAATCTGCTAATTCGTAATGATCGATCATTGATCGGTCAATGGTCTTGTATTAGAGTTGTGGTAGAATGACAATATCGAGCTTATTAAAAGCACTTATTGCGCTATACGTCGTAATGGTAGGTCACTGATCAAAGGATCTGTCAAAATTTTTACACATTACCGCATAAGTCAGATATTTATTTGTCATTATGTACGAGATTACCATTCTATGCCATTTCTTTCAATAGAGTGTCAGTAGTTTACCATCGGAAAGTCATAATGACGCCATTATATTAGCAGATTACCAAAACCTGTCAAAATCAACAATTATGACATCAATGATAGATCATTCTGACACTATTGTAATGGCAGACTTGAGGCCCTGGTGACAGACAGACGGACTGATAGTGGAGTCTCAGTAATAGGTTCCCGTTCTTACCCTTACGGCACAGAACCCTAAAAATACTCATCAAACACCACATCATAAAAATTCATGTTCCCAAGAACCATCACTTGAATACATAGTCAACTGTGTACCTATATTGACCTAAAAAAATAAAATACTTCTCTCATATAACAGACTGTGGCAATGCTGATACCAAGAACTGATTCGTCACATGAATCAGACTATGGCAATATCCGTAAGACAAATAAATTCAACAATCGTTGAGGACAGGACTAATCTTCTGATAGAAAAAATTAAAACAAGGACAAAGATATTAAGAAGCATTTATCTCATCACACCATTTCTAACAAACAAAGCGCCTAAAATTGTTATGACAAACAATGACAGGACAATAATACACAACGCCATTCACATTGAATTTGTCTTGAAAAAAGAAACAATTAGTATAAAACAAAAACTACCCTCGACGAGAACCATAAATCATTGGCCGACGACGGAGTTTAAATCAAAGAGGGGGAATAAATTTCCATTAGTAGATCATGAGAGATTCCGGCCGGAGTAGCGGTCGGCCCGAGATTGCCGCAAAAACTCGCTAGACGAAGAATACATTTACTACGATATAAAATAGGTATAGCTAGACGAAGATAGTGCGAATATGGAAGGAAAAGAGTTGCTTTTAGGAGAGTTTTTTTTCTAGTTTCATTATTTTTAAGCTCGTGTTTTACTACTATTACAACAGCAGGCCTAGTTAAGTTCGGTGATCGACAAAAGAGAATCGAAACAAAACGGTCGTTCGTTTTGATTCTCTTTCGTCGATCACTTCGATTCAGCCACGCCTCCGATCCCTTTATTGTGACCACGTGACTGAGCGAGAGAAAGGCGAGGCGGACTCGAGGCGATCGACGAAAGAGAATCGAAATGAAACGGTTGTAACTTGGCTAGTGGGGCTGATAGCAAGCGACATGTGACCGATGGTAGAGCACGCTTGTCTAGAAGCAACCTAATCACGTTTGACTTAAACACTTCTTGGTTGCAGCTATCAAGAAACACATGATACTTTAGCACAAATTAATGTATTCCTAAAACGATTTTTGTGAATAGACGGAATGCCCACCAAGTGCAGATGGCGTATTGGTCTGATCGTCCTCGTATTTCGTTTTATTTTTGGTGTACGTGATTTTTAAATTTTTCAATGAATACCTACGTGTATTATAATGACTATATATAATGATACATCATGCTAATTTAATAGTCTATTTTGACTTTCAAAAGTAAAGAGTTCAAAATGTCTACCTTTCTTTTTTGCATTATATTCAGCCATATAATTTTGCAAGTGAAACCATCCAACCGCTTCCAGAAATAATCTAAAAGACACACGTGTCTTACGTAAAATAAATCGGTGTTAAATTGAGACCAAATTAAATGACGTCAAATACACGTGCTAGGTAGAAAATAATCCTGTAATAGATAGTCAGTTAAGCTCTTAAGCCACGACAGGTTATCAGCTCCAAGCTGAAAGGAGGTGCCTGAAGGACGTAACACATACGTTCATAGAGAAATAATCTGGACTTAACAGAAGTCGTGGCCGTGTGGTAACGACCCCTACTCACGGACGCACGGGTTCAAACCCAGCCAGGCGAATTACTTTGTGTAATTTATTTCATCATAACTGCTATCAAAACGGTGCAGGTAATATCGTGAAGTTACCGGTATATCCTAGAATCAAAAATTCGAAGACATGACATTCACCAACCCACACTAGACCCGCGTGGTGGAATACGGCCCATTCCCGCTCCTAGAACGGAGGCCTGAGTCCCAGCAGTGGGAATATTATAAGGCTGATTATGTTTATGCTAACAGGAGTATATGGTACCTGGTGTATTTGTTAGTTTAGGTTAAACATAGGGCATATATGTGTGATCTTAATACGAGTATGTTGATTTTTAAAGCTGCTACGCTAAAATACTTCTATCGTACCCGTATTTTTTTTAATGCAACTTTTGTTTAATTAGGAAGTGTATCTGAATGTCTGCACTGTAGTGCCTTGAGTCGAAACGAGAGTTTTCAGATTTTTAATAACTAAAATCCTTTTGTGTTCCCTCAGTTACCCTTTGCGTTCCAAGACCATAGTAACTCAATCCCGCAGCCCTAGCAGAAATAGGTTCTACTGGCCCCGTTCATTTTGGCTGACATCTCTTTGAGGCATGCGTTGAACACAGCGTGGCATTAACTTGAGCTTAGTCCTTACTAGACAGCCAGAGGGCAAGGCAACTATTGTTCGCCGTCAACAAACCCATGCACAGGATGGCAAGGAATAGCCATGTACCTCTCGATATCCAAGACATCTCCTGCAGCGGTGACTAGGGGGGAAGATGTCCTCTCCCTTACGCACTGTCCCTTTCCTTATAAAACGCGTTCTCAATTTTTCTTATAACTCAAAAGTTAAAAAAGTTGAACTAGATTATAAATTAACAGTAAAATACCCGAATAAAAGAATATAATAACAATTCCACAATAAACGAAACCGAAGAAAGTCAACGCGCCTAACTCCTAAGAAAACCGTTAATACACTTAAGAGGAAACGGAATCCGTTCTCCGAGGTTCTTATGTACGGAAATTGTGCATCTATTTCCTTCTCTCGCTGTTTCCTTACAATTAATTCGTTACGAATTCCCCCAGACTTAAATTTCCCTCGGGGAACCGTATTTAACAAACCGTTACCGTTCCCTATCTATGTTAGTTTCCGCGTTTATACTCCTGCCATTATGAGACGCTATGCAAGTATATGGAACAATACGTTTTGGTATTATTTTGTTCTTCATGTTCTAGTTTTATAGTAGTAGTTTTGTAGATGAACCCTGCTAACATGCTCTTGAAACAAATCTCTCAAAAAAAAAAAAACAAAATCCCGACTACGACAAAAAAAAATGACGCTGAAAAAGAATGAAACAAGATTTTCTGGATGCTGAAATGAACAAGGCTAATGGAAAGACAAGAATAAAACAAAAACAAAAGCCCCAGTTATATGTTATTAAAGTGTTACGGTTGGTACTTATATGTATAACGTGTGACTACGGCTTTTCTTGCCTTTGAGTTTGCTGTAGTCAGCTAAAAATAGTCTCAAATTGAGTTCATTGAAAACTATCATGAACCTTATAATGCAAAAGTTAAGTTATGCATATAAATATATTTAGTCTGCCAACGGATTTGAAACAGAAACTACAAAAATTATTTCATCACTAATTTCATTGCTATACCAAAATGAAACTAAAAGTACTTTCTAAAATGTCAAAGCCGTTGATGTGTTAACACATTATATTCATTGAAATGAATAAAAGATATCCAAATAGTCAGGCACTTATTGAAATTGCTTCTAAAATAGCTGTGAAAATTGTAACAGAAGAAAACTTGAAGCAACAAAATGTCTGGAATTTCGGCAACAGTTCGGTCGAATGGACCCTTTCCGATAATCCTTAAAGTTTATCGAAGTAATAACACTTGAAGCGAGATCGGATAGATTCTTGATGTTTGAACAAAAACTTAAAATTCTAATCTGCTCTATCATCAACTTTACACAAAGTTTCTTAACCTTTATCTAACGTTTCTTCTGTGAGTAGCTTATTCATGCGATCAAAAATTGTCTTCAAGAAAATTATGAATTATGTATACCAATATGTATTTTCTTGCCACAATAAAAATTTAATACGCTGTCGACTCCACTCATTTCTAGTCTGTGAATTCAACTTATATACATATTTATATGGATAAACTGTACCCTTACCTTCTCTCAGCTGTTGCCACGTCATGTAGGAACCACTTCCTCGGAAGAGGGATTATAAAAGTGCTAAAATTTATGCTCGTACCGAGAGGGACTATTTCTTTCTACTTTACTGCTGTTACTAATGTTTCGTTCTGCGAGCTTTTGTTTATCGTTTGTACTTAAGCTGTTAAATGTACTCTCTCTAGTTTATTATTTTCTTGTGCCAACCAGATATTTCTTAGTAATTTGTCACAATAATAATTTAGATAAAGTGTTAACACTGAGTAACATTGTATTTGATAAAAAATTATTACACAAATATTTGTTTTTGTTATTACGTCCAATGTCTGGTACTGTGATGTCAAACTAATTATTATTGATTAAATAATGCAAAAACATTGGTTAAAATTGTTTCATGAACTACTTATCTATAACGTTAACAAATACAAAAGGAATTGTTTTGAAAAAAAAAAAACACTTTTTGCCTTATAAGTACTTAAGGAAGTACTTAAGGAGGTAATGATAATATGTCGTAACAATTGTTCTTGAGTTTTTCATCGACCTATAAAAAATATGCCTACCCTATATATTTCACAAACGAAAAAGTAAAAATTTAAAAAGTCACGAATATCATTTACAAATTAAATAAAAAATCTACTTACGTGTACAATGCCTCGGCTCATCTGAAGAGTCCCCACAATCGTTCGAACCATCACAGTACCGATTAATCGGTATACACTTCTTATTCGTACACAGATACTCGGAGATACGGCATCTAGTATCGTTTCCATGGAGTACTGGTAGCAGCTCAGGTTCTGGTATGTCTTTGGGACTATCCCTTTGGTATATAGTATTACTGTATATTTCCTTGATCTTTGGTTTATCGGTGACGATGTCACAATCGGTGAGGTTGAGAAGCGTAGCAATGATAATTCCAAGGCCTAAGGCTATGTTACTGAAACCTGTAACAATGGAAAGGCTATGTTTAATAATGAGCAAGAATCTTGATAATTTGGGAAAATTATAAGTAGCCATTAATATTACGATAGTTATTTTCCTGTGCTTATTTTTGTACAATATTTTATATCAAACCACAAATAACACTAAAATGAAATCTATTTCTGAAAGCAGTATCAAAATTAGTTATTAAATAAAGCAGCGTTCTAAATATTCCGATATCCGGCCACCTTAGGCGCGGGCTTGCGGACAGTGTGACAGCAATGGGTAGCTCGCTGTCCGGCCGTCCGGTAACAGTCCGGACCAAGCCTAAGTCATCGACGGCGCGCACTGTTCCCGCGCGCCTCAAGGAGTTGTCAGCAACAGCAGGGACCCAGCTGGGTCGAAGCCTACTAGGGCCATGCTTAGTTTCTAGAAGGCTAGAAGATACGGGGTGGGTCTTTTAGTCAGTAAGAGTCTGTCTGACACTATCTCCCGCTTGACACAACTTAATATTGTCTAGGGACTTGATTTTATCTCTCGAATTCCTGGTGGACACAAAGAGACGCAACGTAAATGACATTTAAATCAGTGTGAGCCCGCTTGCCCGCTACCAGATAGCTTTAAAGAAAACGTCAGTTTAAATTAAAACTGTGTTCCTGGTGACAACATCGAAAATATTTTTTTATTCTGTTCCTACGAACAGAATAAAAAAATATTTTCAATATAAAAATCATATAGAGAAAATCAATTGGTAGCATTTGATTTTTTCTATATGATTTGACATCAGTGAACGTTAAAGTTGACGCAAATAAGTATTATGCTCATCACACAAACATTTGTCCTGGGTGGGAATCGAACCCACGACCTCCGGCATAGCAGTCAGGGTCACTAACCACTAAACCAACAGGCCAGTCAAACATAGGAGTGTGGTTGCAGGCAACTCGCCGTCTGGTAAGGACTAGACCCAGGTCAATAGGGCATTGTGATCCAAGAGCGCCTTACAGAGTAGGACCGATGCCTGCTTGCACTGAACGCATTTTTTATAAGGTGGGAAATCATCCTATAGCTTCTCCCACTCTAGGACCGAACGGGAGGCCGTGTCAGACTTTTACTGACTAAAACCCACTCTTATGTTCCTTCTTTGCCTTGTGTTCCAAAAACCCATTGTTTCTTTAGAAAATAAGCCCATGGCAGCGCTGAAAGGTACGGTAATGTTCTAAAACGTTTACTGTGGCCTTATAACGCAAAGAAGTTTTAGTCAGTAAAAATCTGACTCTCCCTTTCATCGTACACAGCAGGAGGAGTTATGTAACGATATTCTAAACCATAAAAAAATATCGAAACTAAATAATGATTATAAATTGGTGTGTCTTCAAGGCTAGAGTGAATAGGTCCCTCTTAAACTAGTGCGCTTCACCATCAACGATTGCATCACTGCTTACCACTGAAAAAATGAAAGAGATTAGAAAGGAAATACTTTCCGATTTGTATTACGAGTGTCGGCGCTTGCCTCAAACCCTTTAACTCCACTACAGGCATTAAACCAATACGAACGCGCATTACTCAACTAACAGACCACGCACACTTAGATCGCAAGTTTGCTATTGGTAGTTGAACTATGAGCATTGCCCTACTTTGTGGCATGCCTGCCCTGCCCACAAGGTTATTCTAATCTCTTCTAGTTTCTGTGCTGCTCATCATCTTGTGGGATTGCAGTCAGGTACTAGTTTATATTATTTAAAAAAAGACGTGTGGCACTCGGGGACTGCCGCGGTGCATAGCATTTTTATCAACTTATGCAATTATAATTATTTATTTATTTTATTTATGCAGTATTTTTTTTCCTTTGTTTTTTTTTTCTTTGATATAATTGAAGTTACACTTTCACACATTGAATTGAATTTTGATTGATTGCTCACTCATTTGTTTTCTTATCGGTCACCACGCTCAAAAAACAAATGAGTGGAGGGTGTTAGGTTATTTTCGTTACGGAATTTCTGGATTCGGTCTCCACGCTCAAGGCCCGCGATAGAAGCTATGCAATAGCTTAAAAAAATAGACAGAAAAGGCTGCGATATCATCATCCTTTTTAAAAACAATATTGTTATCGCATAAGATCAAATAAGACCGGAGACAAATAAGGTCATGATTACAACAGAAAGGAATTAAAAGTAAACATGATCTTGCACACTGTGTTTGCTTATGTTTCTAATCAACTTGTGTAACCTGTTCTCTCTTATATTTGCCGTACCTTAACACACTAGGGGCGATACACTTTTATTTATAGTAAACAGTCATGGTGGTAATTGAACAAAAGAGAGAGAATTGTTTGAACGCGGAAGAAATATATATATTTTTTATCTGATACTAGCTTTTGCTCGCAGCTTCACCCGCGTATGTATATAAAATATAGCCTATGTCATTTAGAAATATAGCAGCTTTCTATCGGTGAAAAAGTTTTAGCAATCGAACCAGCCCCCCTAGCCAAGTTGATAATCTGCAATCGTTAACGGTAGTAGAAAACTTAAAATGTACAGGAATGACGTCACCTCAACGCTCAGTCACGTGGTCAGAACAATAGTATTCGGGGCGTGGCCAACTCGAGGCGTTCAACGCAAGCGAAACGGTTGTAACATGGCTAGGAGGGCTGAACTTCCAGAGATTACATTAGGAGGTAAAGTTTTTTTTTTTTTGTTTGTACATAAAACAAACTTTACCTCTTTATTATATTAGTGTAGATAAACCAGTGCTTGACTGCGATCCCACCTGATGGTAAGCAGTGACGCAATCGTTGATGGTGAGGCGCATTTTTTATTAAAGGATAGGCTTTTAGGCGTTTTCCTATAGTTGCTCTTTACGCCCCTGGGCTGCGATAACTGACGTTGCCTAGAGGGAATCGTCGAATGCGATAAGGCCACCAATTGTATGTATTTAGGGTTCCGTACCGCAATAGGAAAAAAGCGGAACCTTTACAGTTTATTACTTAAAGGTTTTTTTTTTCGTAAGCTGTAGTATCAGTTCAGTAAAGTATTTAAAAACATATATTCAGCCGAACATAGAACCTCCTCCTTTTCGAAGTCGGCTAAAAATAAATAATTCAGCCCATCACTCCCGCCGATTTTTGTTATAGGTACTGCAATTTTGTATCATACATGAGATTACGTTATTGATTTAGCCGAGGTTTTATCATCCCTTAACCTTTTGAATGTCGTAAGTTACACAGTTCGACATAAGCAATTGTCTTTCTATTGTGTCTCCAGTTACGGCATTCGATGAGTTAATTTTAATGAATATCCATTCATAGCCACAACTCTGTGGAAGTTCAAAAAATTTAGCTATGGGACTAACATAAATGTTTGCAAGTTTCATCATAATTAAAAAGAAAACTTTATTATATATTATACTAGCTTCTTTCGGCGCGATAAAAGAAAATTATCCCAAGGGAAAATAAGTATACTTAATGTTTCATTCAAACATACACACATTCAAACTTTTGCCTTTATGATGTTAGTGTGAATTTTAGATAAAAAAAAGAGGAAGAAGAAAAAATACTGGTCTCATTTACAGTAAAATTGGGTGAATAGAGACTTAGGGGTGAATAGAGACTTAAAGGTGAATAGAGACAAAACTTTAAACGGTATTTTCTCGATATTTGAATATTTTTTGCAGCATTTAACTATATCAATTTATTAATGAATTGTTATTCTAAAAAATCGATGCTTTGTTAGAGGCCGATATTATGGTATCAAAGTGAAAAACCAAACCAAAGTTTTGTCTCTATTCACCCCGTTTTAAGTTATTCATTTTATTCTTTAGTGTACACCACATAAAAATAAAAATACAGGACAAACATTATTAAAAACAAGTGTACAACAGGCGGTTTTATCACACAGGGTATTTTCTTACAGACAACCTCGTCCTTCGACTTAGTTTTAATTTTAAGCATAGAGACAATAAGTTTGACTAGCAAATAATCCCCAAATCTCAAAAGCTATTGTCAGTCTGCCTCTGTACTTTCGTATCCAAAATTATAACTAATATTATAAATGTGAAATTGTGGATGTATCGCGGGCTGACAGCTAGTAAATAAATAAATTCTATCAAGCAGATTTCTAAAACGCTATCTAAAACAATTATCTCTCAAACAAGACATAAACTACCAACTATCACCACAAACAATTTCATAAAAACATTATTCAATAGCGACACAAAAAAAAACAACTTTTCAATATAACCTCGTTCATCTCTTGCCAACTAGAAAACTTCTTGTTCCCTCGGGTTTCAACTGAATAGCAGTATTTTAAGAGAAACTGTCATCAATCTTGCTTGGGACTGCCTCAATGACATCTTTTCATGCTTTCCGTATTCAGTATTGAAATGAGTTGAATAGACTAATTCAGTGTTTCTCAAAATTGTCGACTGCAGATGTAATGTTATTAATAATATTGATAAACGATACTGGGCGTGTATCTACAGTTATAGATTATTGAAGCTATCGGCATAGTACTAATTCTGCCTTTGATTCTTGACTTAAGACGCAAACGTCAGCTGAAGGACACAAGTATAATCAGTAAAAGTCTGACACGCTCTCTTTTTCCACTCTAGAGTAGATATTTTTATTTCGATATAAATTGTACGACGGTTTATAAATAGACTAGCTTTTGCCCGCGACTTTGTTCACGTGGAATAGTGACTTCCGGCAGATTTTTGGTTTTACCCACATAATTCCCTGAATTGATGCCGACTCTTGACCAATAGATGGCGCTGTATGTCCGGAATAAATTTTATTTTTTGTAATAAAAACTATCCTATGTCCTTTCTCAAGTTCCAAACTATGTCTGTACCAAATTTCACACAAATCGGTTCAGTAGTTTAGGCGTGAAGCAAAGACAGACAGACAGACAGACAGAGTTACTTTCGCATTTATAATATTAGTTTGGATTGACTTCAAATCCCGTTAATAATAAAACACAAAACGTAATATTTCGACAGCTGAACTACAATTAAAACGGCTTACCAAAACCACATTCATGAATGCATAATAGCTGCTGCTTTAAAATCAATTCGATACGAACTTAGATCCAAAAAGGAACCATCAAAGTGAGATCTATTTGACAGAGGAGTGGAATCGTTACTTTACCGTGAATTGACGATTAATGTGCTTTGGACATTACTTAGATTACTTTGGTCTTACAAATTGCTCTGTGATTGATTTGGGACCTTATCATGACATGTTAAAATGTCTGTTGTGCGAGCGAGAAAGAGGGATTGGGCAACTTATACAGATCTATTCCTTTAACAGTTCAGTTCAGGTCGTCAAATGTATTTTGATAAAAACATCTCACTCTTAAAACTTAAATAAGAAAAGTACCCCTAGCCAAGTTGCTAATCTGCAATAGTTAACGCTTGTAGAAAGCTTCAAATGTACAGGAATGACGTCGTCTTAATGCTTAATCACGTGGGCAGAACAAAAGAATGCGGCAAGGTCAACTCGAAGCGTTCGGCGCAAGCGAAACGGTTGTAACTTAGCTAGGGTGGCTGGAGCTTGCAGTAAAGTGTCAATCTTTTTGATGGGACTGCAGTACTCGCCCGAGTCTCGATCGAAACAAGAGTTTTCAAACGCTAAGCAGAGAGGGAAATTATGCTCTTTGATCGAGATAACAGTTCATCGGCTTTTAAGATGTCCGGTTGTCGCTGGATTATAATTAATTTCTAATTTTTCATTAATGAGGCTAAATAGCTGGCCGGCCACAGAAAAAAATACCAAAATGGCGGAAAGTGGCAATCAGTCGTTAGTTTTTTCGACTTTTGTTTACATTTCCGTACAACAGACATTTATATTAACACGTTATGTTTTTCATAAAATAGTGATTTAACGCCTAATATCATAAGAGAAGAGGCTAAAGCAGTAGTGGAAAACTTTTTACCGTCTAAACCAGAAGAAAGATACCTACCTAAAATCATAGGTACGACGACTCAGGTTTTACAGACTTTTTATTTTATTTTTACTTTCCTTGTATTCGTAATGTAAAGCACAGTGCTTACCTTGGGGTGAAAGTAACTAATTTAGTTCCTCGAATCTCCTTTTCGGGACGAAAGGAATTACTTTCACCCCTAGTGTAACAATGTACTATTGGTCATCTGTATAAACTACCGCAGTGTATATTATGTGGTCTGCGGTGGTCTGAGCTTTTTCGTAATCAGGCGTGTACGAAAAGGTGGAAGTCGTCATACATGCGTGTGACGATTTGTCAGGAAAACAGCTTGTAAACATGGCTCAAAAGTGAGATAGGACTATTACAGTCTTATCTTACTTTTGCCATGTCTTAAACAGGGCATTGCCGCCTTTGTTAACCTTTCGAATACCGTACACAATGGAAAGACAATGGATGAGCGAACGCCGGCATTAGCTTGGGGTTTAATGAATTAAAGAAGCAGAGGTATTGTGGTACCACCACACCTCTGCTCCATTCATGTATTGTTTTTCCCTCAAGAATGACGGAAACGGCCTTAAGGATAATTTTTCCACCCGCCTTCAAAAGTTCGGCTGCAATTCCGTTTTACAAAATAGCATTACTGAATGCACTTTGTTGGTTACTTACTGTAAATATATTACTTTTTTATACACCAAGCTACAAACAAAGTAACATTATTTATTACTTAGTTTAAAATCCCGTGCTTCGTTCAAATAAAGCATCAGGTATTATTATGCTAGCCACTGCAGGTCACTAGTCCAACGTTTTATGAACTGTACAAAAATATTTTCAGCTTGTGATTTCCCCGGCGACTCAAACGTGAAATACATACGGAAAAGGCTGTTTTAAAATTAGCATGAGTTTGCATATATAAGTGTGCTAGGAACTGACGAAAGCTCGGCTTTATATTTGTAATGGACTTAGCAATGCTTTGGAGCTTACTTGAAACTAATTATTACATAATAAAATGGTGGGGTTGGGAGTTACGGATCGAGAGAGACAGGATATTATTTAAAAAAACAAAACTAAAAAAGATTTTGATTTATCAAAGGACTTAAAAATATACATTCAGGTACTGACTGACGCTACGGGCCAGGGCTATCCGAAAGGGAAGCTCGGTCCCGATGCGAAAAGCAAGATGGAACAGGAGTGGGTTTTTAGTCAGTAAAAGTCTGACACTGTCTCCCACTCCGCCCAAGAGCGGGGAATGTTATGATTTCCTCACCGCGAAAAAAAAAACAGGGTATGAGAATGAATAATTTTTACTGTGGTATCAAAACTATAGAATACAAAAAAAACTGCTGTTTAGTTTTTTCATAAGCTGCAACCTCAAAACAAACTATAATATTTTCTCACAAACTCTAAATACTGAACTATTTCAAGCATAATAGTTTTAGAAACATAGTTATCATAATAAATTGGTAGACCCTCAACATTCCATAGAGGAGTACAGCCAAGCGTGGGTGGGTCAATGTTTTGATTTCAGAACATTTCGCCCCTCGAACATTCTCCGTAAGTAAATGGAGCAGCATGACGTCATTGGCTGTTACCCTTGCTATGAAATAATGTTAAGTGATTGATATTAGTACACTGGAACCCTTTGTTGAATATGTCTTACTATTTTGTTCTCCAGTTTCGCAGTAAATTAGAAGTTTGTGAAGATTCTTGTAGAGAAGAAAGAAAGAAAAGAGAAAAGAGTCTATAATAATATTGTCAAATCCTACAGCAACAGTATTTCTAGTAGACACGTAAGTCTGTCATTTATGTACACGTCTGTGTGTCGAGTATGTTTTTTTTCCGTTTCTTAAATTACCTACCTAATCAGTTAGAAGGTCTACAAGATACTTCTTACATTACAAAAAAAAGTTCACAAAGATATATTAATATCTTTCATTTTTCGTTCATTATTATTATTTTCTACCTATATTGAAAATTATTTTACACTTTTTAGTTTGGTATGCTATAAAAGCGTGTTTTTTTAGTTTTTTTAAACTATATATTTAATTTTCACTAAAAAAAAAAAATGGATTATTGTATTGTCATCAGTCTTTGATGGGTGTGCAAAGTTTGAAAAAAATCTGATCGCCCTAAGTAGGTCAAAATCGAGCTCAAAGCACACACATACAGGTGAAGCTAATATAAGCGTGTTAACGTGTTAAAAAGAAAAATAACTGCAAGTGAAGCCACTGGCAGAAACAAGTATTCAAATAAAATAGGATTTTATTAAAATTTGAATTCGCAAAATTATTTATTATATCAACTGTTATAGTATTTTATAAATATCTATTAATACCAGTATCAAGAAACATGTCAGAGAAAATAGGTCTAACCTTTTCAGCCGACGAGTAACGTAGGGTATATAAAATCTTTGCAAGTAACCCGTACTTATATGGCTTAACATCCCTTCTATCATTATTAACCAAAGTAACTTTTATTTATGATATTGGTGGGTATTTAAGCCCAAGGTCGAGCCAACCCGTAATTTCCACACGAATAAACGGAAAAATATCAATTAATCATAACTTCTTTTGTTTTTCGGCGCTCTATTGTCAGTATTCACAGAAAGTCTTTATTATACAGGGTGACTGGTCATTTTAAATATTGGGGTTGCGAAAACCTCGAAACAATAACAGTCAAAAGATTAAAACGGTCGTTTTAAAAATATTAAATAAGGAAAGTACGTTTATACTTTTGGATTGGTGCTTATTTTCGGACATACCAGACTAAAAATGAATTTGGTTAAATAAAATCAGCGGTATTGTAAACTTTTCACAGATTTTTTCTGATTTAATTCATTAAACCCCAAGGGAACCGCGTTTGCGCACCCATTGTCTCTCTATTGTGTCTGTAATCTCACTATTGAAAGGTTAATACGTTTTTATTAGACAGTTACAATTAGATCCAAAAATGGCGCTGTAATCGGCTTTTGATGTTTTTTTCTAACTTGCAATAAGCCAGTTTTCAGATAAGTCAACGTCTGTCGGGATCACTAGTAAATTTATATATACGCATTCGTATGCAAAACCAAAACCTCGACCCCTCACAGACCTCAAACCTCTGGTTTCTTTTTTCCTCTGGCATTATCCGAAGAGTAAGGTGTACCACAGTAATCCATCAACAATATCTAGATAGAAGGGAAACAACACAAAAAAAAATCAACAATATTCTTTCTCAACTTCTGAGGCGGGTTTTCATAAATAGAGATCGTTTCAATGACTACGAGAGCCGCGATGGACGACTAATGTAGTTTTAAGTCTTATTTACTAAAACTAAGTTGTATTTACTTTATGTACGTTTGTAAGGTATGTATCTGTGGGTCTATAAGGTATGCCTATGTATGCCTGATAATAAATTATTTATTATTACTGCTTAAGTTTGAAAATCCATGAGGCTGTTATTATTTTAGCCACTGCTTTCTCATTATACTTTAAACCATCTACATTGTGATAAAACTTCTAAGCACACACACAATAAAACGCACACATAATGCTTAGTAGCCCAAGCACATACAACCAAGTTACCTAAATAGGTCCCTATTCATAACATTCAGGGCACCGTCATATACCGTCCTACAATAATTGTGTGGACCTCATACACCCTTGTCAAAGGAAGCTTGATTTTGGAGCGATAAGTCATTTGGATTGATAGCTGCCTTCAGGGGATCTATTTACGTCTTGTGTGTGACAGTTGGATGACATAATAGGACCTATGTGGTAGAGGTATCTTGTTTTGTTATATATGTCAAGTTAGTTTGGTTGCTACAAGTATCGTTCTTAAATATTGGGTTAATTGGGTCAAGTCTATTGTTGTTTGTAAGCAAACGGTCTCCTTTCATTTACTTTTCTATGTAAAGCTGTACTGTTAGTTGATTCAATTAGTAACGTTAACGCAAAAACAATTTACAATCTGCTGAATGTAAGTTGTTTTTACGTTAACGCTATCGAAATGTTTACCGGGTTGAGCTCTCTGATTGGTCATAAATATGTTTATCATCTTAATGTACAACCAACTCGCATTAGGTGCTCGGACACAAGCCATTTCCAAAGAATTGATATTAACTTATCCAATACCGAAGATGCAGATACGCACATTTACAGGTTCTGATAAAATTAAATTAGATAGCGACACCTCGCGTCGTGATGAGTGTCGACAAAACTAAAAAATATGATAAATGATATTTATTTTGTAAATAGGTTTAAAAAACACTTTTATACGTCAATTTTTTTTCGTCAGTTTATGCTAGATGAGGCAGGTGTTTCCTATAGTCAGATAGGAAACACCTGCCTCACCCTGAGAAGAAACACCAAAACAAACTCAGGGGCATATACTTGTATTCTTAACCTAAATTCTCTTGAAATATAATTCTAATTTAATTTAACTCCGACTGCGTCAGACGAAGGGTTATGTTTTTTGGCAGTATTTATGTACATTTCTTTGGCACGCACCAAAGCCTAAATAGCATGTTGCATTTTAGCTTGAGAGGTATCGTTAGATTCGTTTTAGGTGTAACCGGATACACTGGTTACATCCAAACTGTAAAAAGTGTTGGATTTTTGCCCAAAAAAGTGCCAAATTATATTTTTAATAAAAAAAAAATTCTTTGACGTAGACCTACAGGATATCAAAATAATTAGCTGGAAACCCAATTTCAAAAATATTACTCACTAAAATGTAGGAAGTTAAAATAATTGAGTGTCAAAAAACCGACCCACAAAAAAGACTAAAATGTTCGAAACAAATCATTTTAAAGCGTTCTAATGCAGTAGATGGAGTGAAATCTATGACTGAAAAAAAAAAAACAATGAACGTACTCGTATTTTTTTTTACCCAACGAATAATAACCAGCCAGTAAAGAATGCAAATTAGTATAAAATAAGTAACAGGTCAGAAGCACCGTTCTGGCTCTAAAGTCATGTAGGCAATATACAACTTTTGTGGTTAACACGCGAATGCTGGCAGCTTTGTAGCAGATTTTTTGCGGCCACGCGAGCAAAACGTTAAGTTTTAGTAAAATTTATTTTTAAATATAGAACTTTTTTGTGGAAATGTAAATACTAATTAGCTAAGTAGTACTTGTAACTTTATTTTAGGTGGGAAAATCATCCAATTACATTCCCCGCTCTTGAGCGAAGCGGGAGATAGTGTCAGACTTTTACTGACTAAAAACCCACTTCTGTTCTTTCGTTGCCTTTCGTACCGGGGCCAAATCTTCCTTAGGGGTCCAGCAGGGTCGAAGCTTAATAGGGCCAAGGATCTGTTTCTTAAAGCACTTGTATCTTTGAGATAAACTTGTTTTAATCCTTACTAATAATATAAAAGCGAAAGTGAGTTTGTTTGTTTGTTACGTCTTCACGCCTAAATGGCAAAACTGATTTTGATGAAATTTGGTACAGAGATAGTTGGGACCCTGGAGACGTATATAGGCAATTTTTTTTTTTAAGTGAGAAAAGTTGGAGAAGTATATATTATAATATTGATAATACTGATATTGTGACTAATGACTGCCCTATTTCTTGTCTAGGCAATTACTGTCTATTTCAGGTTGCCTTGAAGAGTTCGTGAAATGCGATAAGACAGTCCATTGTAGAGTATATGTGTGTTTTAGTTTCCTTTTTGTATGTGTGTAATGAATAAATATACTTATCATAGAGTTACAATAAGTAGGTTTTTTCTCTTAAACATTCTACAAATAGCTGTATTAATATGTAAGTTTCAATTCTGTGCGTTTGTTTTGTAGGTTTGGGTGTAATTTCAGATTCTGGCAGTGGCTTGTTCTCAAATAATTTTTGGGATAAATATCCCAAAGGGTTAAAATTAAAGACTTATAAAGAGATAAATTTCGTTTTTTTTTGTTTGTTGGAGATAATCTCTGAAAGTACTGGCCCGATTGCTAAAATTTTTACACTGATTGAAAGCTGTTTTATTCGTGAATGATATAGGAAATATTTTATGTACGCAAACGAAACTGCAGGAAAAAGCTAGTGTGTTATAATCCAGGGCATGATCTAACCGTGTCACAACGGTTTTTTTTTTTCAACAATCTTTTGAATCCGACCACTACGAGGGCAAAAGCGCTGGCAGAAGTAAGCTATTAAAAAAAAAATACATCTCATCTTAAATATCTGTTAACGAGTTTAATTTAAAAAATCTTCCCTATACCTAGGCTACCAACTGACCCGCGCTCTAGTGTTAGCTTTGTGTGTCCACCAGGTCAGCGTGTGTGTAATTCATGGAAGTTTGCCCACACTTGCTAGCCAGCGTGTTTGTTCAGCCGACGAAACGGGCGGCCCGGTAACAAAATAAAACTTAACAAACGAATATCGTTTTTAATGGCCACACATTGTTGATGTTAAATTGTTTTAATTTTATTAGAGTTTGTTTGTTTTGGAATAATATGAGATTAGGTTTAGTAACTTTTTATTATTTTAGGTTTCAATAATAAATTCGTTTTCTAATGTTATACAGTTTATGAAATTTTGTAGATAAACAACAGGATTATAATATTAAGTAGGTATGGATGTCATTGGGTGTGGAAAATCATTTGATTACAGAGATGACGCAATATAAAGATGTATGGAAGGAGATATTTTTGTTTCAGATGGCACATCGTCAAATATCTTCTCTCGCTCTTAGTGGAATGAGAGGGAGTGCTAAATTTTTACTGACTAAAACCCACCTGAGTTCCTTCTTTGCCTTTGTACTAAGAATCCGGGGTTCCCTGTTATTTCCCTTGGAATATTTTTTTCACAACAAAAATTACACAGGCAAAGCCGATGACAGCAGCTAGTACTTATATAAAAACAAAATTTCAGACTTTTTGAAAATCTATATCATAATATATAAAATTACATCTTTCACCGAAATAAGTCCCCTATATTATGTACGTCAAAAATAAAATAGATTATAGTAAGTCCTCTAACTTTCCTCAAAATCAAAATCGATGAGTGCACTAAATTCCGTACACCGCATAGTTCGCTCAGCATAGTTTGATACTTTTCTCTCAAATCCGTAGCCAGCATTCCCGTAATACCGTCAGAACACTACTTGAATTAGCATCCAATTTGCTTAATGGTCGTTAATACGAGCTTCACGTGTTAATTCGACTCGTTACCTAAGTGCTTTAGGTTTTGCTGGGAGAGTGCTAAGGGTTTTTGCCGGGTAATCATCGGTTTTATATTTTATTTAACATTGAAAAAAAAAAGAAACTTGTCAAAGAATATTATGTTTCCTTTTTAGCTACTATTTGCAGTCATCATTCAGTTTTTTGCCTAATTAGTATGTTTGTATTTATGTATCTATTTTAGTGTTAAGTATGTACTTTGTTTCTTCTTCTTCTTCCTGCCCTTGTCCCATTTTATTTGGGGTCGGCAAAGTATGTACTTTGTTTAACAAAGATAAATAGTATTCTTCATATACCAGGAGATGGCCTAAGGGTTTGCGTGTCCCATCCAAATCCATTCAACTGCTCGAGTATGAAAAAGTAACACATAGACACATATTCACAAACTTTTGCCTTTTTTTAAAGAGAGGTTTAGTGCCTAAATAAACTTAATATCGGTACGTAATATATGTATTTATGTCGTGGCCACACCATACAAATTGATCACTTCATGATATATGGCTAACCAATACTGGTCAGATTGCTTGAACTTCAACTTTTGATGATTCGAATCCCCGTTTGGCCATATTTTTGATGTAGGATTTCAATGGTACCAAAAGGTCTAAAGAAAGTAGGATAAATGAGGATTGAAATGTCATCAAACTTTAACGTTTAAAACTATCCAGCCAGTTTTGCTTAGCCATATCATGAAGTTACCACTTTCTATGATCTGGTCATGACATATATACTTAAAAAATTTTAGAAATAAAGAATTAGTGAACTTTAGCGCTACGATAATACTACTGCCAACTACCCATTTTGCTGTTAAGACTGATTGACATCAACAAGGAAATGATTAAATGAAATGATGATTACAAAGAAATAGAACATTACCTTAATAAAGTAAATATTCTTTCAAGTGGCTATAAAACTGCGAAGCGGTAGGCACGGATTGGAGATAAAAGTATCAAACTATGTTACGTGATCGCCGCTTTAGTGCTAAACTTATGTGGGTAATACTTTCGTGTCTCGTAACGGTATCTGATTCTTTGGCATTTTTTTTTTATGTAGAAAATAATTAACAAGTGACTACTCCCGCTCTAGAGTGAAACAAAAGGAATAGTCAGACTTTTACTGACAAAAACCTGCTAGTGTCCTTCAGTTGCCATTTGTGTTCTAAGACCACGGTCACGTTTCAAACGTTTCGCAGTCGTAGCAGGCACGGCCCTACTGAGCTCCTACAGTTGCTGTCATCTCTTTGAGGTGCACGTAGAACTTAACGCGCCTGCCGACTCGGGCTTACCGGAAGACCGAAAGGCGAGTTGCTCATTGCTCATCGTCCCCATGCTCGCGCTTATGGTGGCCGGAAATCTGCGACTCCCGATGACCAGGGCGTCGCTTTGGCGGCAACTGGGACGTGAGGATGTCCGTTCCCTCACTGTATGGACAGGCCATGTCCTTCGCTCGTATTATTATTTCGATAAAGGAAGCGACTGCTTTCAATTTCCTCTCGTCCTAGACTATGGCTTGGACTAGAGCCGACCGCGAGAGGTCGCTTCCACTGTGTCCTCAAGGCGATCCATTTCTTCCACCTGAATCCGAAAAAGGAACGTCCTACACTATCTGTTTTGTAAGTTGTATGCAATATCATAAAATTTTTATTTACATACCTACATATTAGTTTCCGAATAAAACCTTGATATCAATTTAAGAGCCGGTTGTAGTTACTGAGTATTTTGTATGAACTCTGTCCGGGTCTTTGTTAATTACGCGGCCCCGTAACAGCTGTTTTATTTTTATTTTAAAAATAAAAACAATGACTATTAAAGATTTTTGTTTTTTGCGAGGGCCTTTTTTTAACCCCTTGAGCGCCGATTGTACATACGTCTGTACAACTTGAATGACCTTGAAAAAAAACTTAATATTCTTGATTTTGAGTAGAACCGGGCCTTAAAACACGACTAATAAAGACAAAGCAATAACAATACAACAAAGACGTGTAAGATAAATTAACACTCATTGAATCGTAGTGAATGTTGCAACAATGCAGTGCCATCTAAGTTGCATTACGTCACTGAATAGCTGCATTTCAGATACGCTCGTCAATCCAATAGAAATTGATAACTTAGGATTGGGAACTAGAATTCCAAGCGCTTGCTTATGCACGCGAATCTAATAGATAGATACGGTGATTGGTAAGGTATTGTGTTTGGTTCTTGGAAGCGAATTCAATATCGTTGCTGATAATATAATCAAAGGAATATCAGAATTATAGGTATGTATATATATGTTGTGAGTCTGCAGAATAGTTTGTAAGGGTCTAAATACTGACACTCCCTCTCACTTCACCCAGAGCTGGAAGTTATTATTCGATTTAAATCCCAAAAAAAAAATATGTCAAAATATTTTCGTACATGACGCACAACGCTGTCAAATGGTCCCACAACATGTCCCACGTCACATGAATGCATTCTAAAGTGTTGGGAGGTAAGTAACGTCTCGTAGATGTTAGGGGCACATTGTCCCCTATTGTGTCTGAGACTTTAAGCTAGATTAACGATAGAAGTTTTTGTTTTTATTCCAAGGGATTTATTCCCGGGATAAAAGGTGCCAATTATTCCAATCCACTGATTCGATGGAGCGTGTAGGAGTAACAAACAGACATACAAACGCCTTTGTGCACTAGCTTCTGACGTTTTTTATTTCAAAACTTATGAATATATATTTTTTTTTAATTGATTTTTTTGTATTTTTTTAATTCGAATTTTCTTTACAATAATGATACAATTTTTTTTTAAGATTTTCTATAATTCTTTATTGCACAAATGTAAACCATAACAACTTAATAATAACTGGATAACCAAGGTCCTGTACATAGGCGTGCTTAACTCAAAGTTGAATTTTCTTCCAGCAAACCATTGAGTGATAGAGAGAGATCATAATAGAGGAGAGGATCCAGTGCACAATTTTAAAATTATGTATAAATAAATATACTTATATACATATACATATATTTATATAATATTTCATTCTGAATGGAAATATTCGTTCCTTTACGTTCTAAACATTACCATGTTAAGTTTGACATTTGTAAGTATCGCTCTTAAAATTCAAGGCTGGACCGTAAGGACGAATGTGTGTCTGTGGATAAGGACCTTTGTAAGAGGCACATATTCCCTAAACAGGATTATAAGCTAAGAACTATGTATACTGCTCAAACTTTTGGGTATAAAGCACCTACTTTATGATGTACGGTTAGCAGCGGGTTGGAGTTAGAAAGGACTTGCGAAAGGCCTTGGAAATCTTAGCAAGACGTATATAAACTACAAATCTTACTGTAAAATTCAGATGGAACTTTGAATCTGGCGACAATGACAGAAATGTAGAAAGGAAATATTTTAACTTGATCCACTCCAATACCGTGATGATGAGGAGGCTTATCTATCTATTATGGTTTGATTTCCGCACTTAGTCCTAAGTAGACCATTGTGCGTGGGTTATGGCGGCCTTCACTCTAACCAGACCACCTCACTCCAGAAGTAGATAAGTCTTTTCAGTTTGATCAGGGCGTCTAAGACGGTGGTCTGGTGGGTGGCGGTTGGTGTTCCCAAGGTTCGTGTCCTTATTTCTCTGACAGCACGTGCGCGACGGTTTCCACTGACTCCATGCATCCTCTGAACAGAGGACTACCCATGAGGAGGCTAAAAACGCATATGTAATTAAAAGAACGTTGAAACTGAAAGCACTATATCTTTCTCACACAAGTCACATGGTGATTTTAAGACGGTTTCGAAGATAAGGAAGACAATACATTTCTTTCGGAGCATTATCTGATACCATTGGCTTTGCTTAAGTAGTAGTAGAAAATTATTGCAAGGAATCTGTTTACTTGCAATAATTTTCTACTACTTTCTACTCCTGGGATAGGGTTGCTTCCCTTTTATTTTTGAAGAAACATAATACTGTTACGCCGCTAAACGTGAACACGCCATATCTCCGAGAAAATAACGAATGGCACGAAATAATTAAAACGCATTGCTGTTCGAAAGGTCTAGAGTAGTTGTGGTTAGACAGACTTGGAAAAATCTCGAAACATCCACAACATACCTACAAGTAGTAGTAGGCATATATCTAACCGATAAGGGAAATTGTACTCTCCGACGTTAACAATAGAGTCGAAATTCGCATGAACGTGACTCTTATTATTACGAGAAATAAAAATGATTTATGACTTCGAGAAGCGATTCAATTGTTCTGGAATTCTGGATAGATCCGGGGACGTCGGTATCTAGAATTTTCTTGGCTCCGCATATAAATACGGGCCCCCGGCCGGAAGCGAGTCAGTTGTGATTTCGACTGCGATCAAGAGCGAACTACCCTAGTACTCGAAGTGGTTTTACTTAACGACTAAAGCGATAGTGTAACGGTACTCTAGTTTTAATTGCGATTCGCATTATTGTTGACTGGACTAATTTGTTATTGTTTGTGGTGAATAAAGTTCTCTCGTCAGTAAATCGGCATTTGATTACCCACGTACGTAACAATACCTATTTTTTTTTTTAATTGAGCGGCTAAATTTTTCACCTTTCATACACAAATATGAGTTAAGTAGTGGACAATGCAGAACAGTTTGAGAATATAGGATGCGAAAAGTTTGGCTCCTCTAAACTTTTTTATTACTTTTTTTTTATTTTACTTCGTTCAGTGTCCTAAATAAACACTCTAAATAAATGACGTCTCTGCCGCATGTCAATCAACCGATGCGTCAACATCATCGTCATTTCAGCCGAAGAATGTCCACTACTGGATGTATGCCTCCCTCAAGTGTTGCCACAACGAACGGTCCACTGCTGGACGTAAGCCTCCCACACGTGTCTCCACAACAAACAGTCCTGTGTGTAGTAAAATACAAATATTTGGTGCCCTGAAATCGCACGACCGCAGCAGACCAAGAAAGAGATGGTGGAACGACCTAGGTGTTTTCTTTAGGAATTGGAAAGAAGTGGCTCAAAGCCCGGAACAATGGAAGGAATGGAGAGAGGCCTTTGTCCAGCAAATGAGTTAATAATCGGGTAGGAACCAGTGTAGCGAATGTGTCTGTCAAAGTAGTTTAACCAACAAATAATATTTATTACTAGCTTTTGGCCGCGACTTCGCCCGCGTACATAAAATAAAGCCTATGTCACTCAGGAATAAAGCAGCTTTCTATCGGTGAAAAAATTTTAGCAATCGGACCAGTACCCCTAGCCAAAGTGCTAATCTGCAATAGTTAACGCTTGTAGAAAGCTTCAAATGTACGGGAGTGACACTGTCTTATCGCTCAGTCACGTGGTCAGAACAAAAGAATTGGCGGCAAGGTCAACTCGAAGCGTTCGGCGCAAGCGAAACGGTTGTAACTTGGCTAGAGGGGCAGTACTTCCAGAGATTATCTCCTACAAACAAAAACACAAACTTTACTTCTTTATTATATTAGTGTAGATTGAATACTTTTATCACGAGAGTGAACAAAGCTGCAGTATTTCAATATTCATACCAACATATCATTTCGTTAAATAAATTATCTTCCAACGCTAGATAACATAGTTTTGTAATGTTATAATATTAAATTGTTTAGTACACCGAAACGTGAATATGGAATTAGCTTCATAAAACTTTACGTTTTCCAACAAAACATCAAATATCACTACTACACTAATTGTATATTTCTTTTATCTCTCCTTTAGCAGATCTGCTGGAAGTTGGTATAAAATAAGCTGTTCTCATATTTATTATGTACTAGTATTGTTGTATCTATACCAGCTAAAGTTACGTTAAAATTAATATAGCAGATTTGAAAATTAGGCAAAATAAACAAACAGACAGACAAAAAAAAATGTTAAAAATGCCTTTTAGTTATAGATACTTCGGTAATTTATCTTGTTTTTTTTTTAAGCATTAAATAACATTTTTTTTTTATAATTTACAAAAGATTTATACTTGTATCACTGTACATTATTTTATAGGATAGCAACCCTGTGGGAATTGACGTGACACTATAACTTTGTATCTATGTGTGTGTATCTCAACGATGTATGGTGTTTCTGTGTGTTTATGTCAACGTCAAACGTCAAGTTATCTAGCTCTATCTACACTAGTATTAAAAAGAGGTAAAGTTTTTTTTTTTGTTTTAAAGGGGCAATCTCTGAAAGTACTGGTCCTATTGGTATTTTTTTTTCTTGGATAGAAAGTTGCTTTATTATTGAGTGACATAAGCTATATTTTATGTACGCAGACAACGTCGCGGGCAAAAGCTAGTAGTACATATAAAGAATAAGAGAAAACAAAAAGGCACGAATTCCCCATGGAAATTATAGAAAATCTAACATTCTACGCAATACTCAATAGATCATTGTGTGAAAGGAGCTTATTTACGACTATTTCTCGATCACATTTTCTTTCAATATCTGATTGTGTTGTTAAGAAATATTTCTTAGAAGAATATAGAGAAATAGTATGTAAGCGGCAAAGCTGCTTAGTGCTTATTTCTTGATATGAGTTTTATTTAAAATATCCTACTATTTAGTTTATTTTTAGGGTTCTGTGCCTCAAAAGGAAAAACTGAACCCTTATAGGATCACTTTTATGTCCATCCGTCTGTCTGTCTGTCAAGACCTTTTATCTCGAGAACGCGTGGTGGTATCGAGAGAACTTCACGTTGACCCAGAATCCTGAAATTGGCACAAAACAAGGCCTTATAGCACAGGTATAGAAAAATCTGATAACAGCAAACTGTTATATAGGTCACAAAAAAAAAATGCTATTTGGAAAAATCTTCGCGACTCCATTCGGGAATTGTAATTTGCACGGAACTCTCGGTGCGTAAGTCCAACTCGCACTAGCCCAGTTTTTTTTAAGCATGGTTTATTCTTGCAATCTGCCTTTTTCAGGGCATTAAAGGAAGAGGCTAGAAGTCACGAATTTTCACTTTGTCTTGAATGAACTTAACCCAGTGGCTAGTCCAGAATGATTTTTTCCCACCATAAAAAATAAACCATCGGCTTATGCCAAAAAGTCATATGAGGTCTTGAGGTAGCTCTTTTTGAGGTGCTACTTTTCTTTTTATTTAATGAATATTATAAATACTAAAAAAATACTAATATTATGAGAAAGTTTGTTACTTTTTCGCGTAAAAACTACTGAATGGATTTCGATGACCGTACACGGATAGACCATGTCTCAGAATATCAAATAGATTATTTGAAGCTATTGCATAGCTTTTATCGCGGGCCTTGAGCGTAGAGACCGAATCCAGAAATTCCGTAACGAAAATAACCTAACACCCCCACTCATTTGTTTTTTGAGCGTGGTGACCGATAAGCAAACTAATGAGTGAACAATCAATCAAACTTCAATTCAATGTGTGAAAGTGTAACTTCAATTAATATCAAAGAAAAAAAAAACAAAGGAAAAAAAACTGCATAAATAAAATAAATAAATAATTATAATTGCATAAGTTGATAAAAATGCTACGCAATAGCTTTACCGCGGCAGTCCCCGAGTGCCACACGACTTTTATTTTTTATCCCAGGGGTATGTCCCCTTGGGATAATTTACTGCTATCACGCGGGCGAAGCCGCTGACAGCATTTAGTTGTGTTATAATGATTACGATCAAATTTCGATCATGTTGGCTGATCTCAACGTAGATTAGCATAGTATGAAGGAGATTATTAAAGTGCACAAGCGTGTGCATATATACTAGTGCATCATCTGTTCCTTTACCATCATCTCCAATAGGACGGCAATCCGATACGATTGAAGAGAGATCAGGCTCAGGACCAACAGTTCAACTTGCTTTCCTAGACACAGGAGTATCACACCAAACACAAGTTACTAAAACAATTCCTATTAGTAGAGGATACGATTAAGAACGACCCTCACCGGTCTGTTTAATGGATGAAACATAATTTTATGACAAATCTAGTAAATTAAATAATATAACGCGGGTTGGTTGCCTAAGAAATTGCACTTGCACCCAGCTGTTTGATGGCTCCTTATACCCGCTATGACCTGTCGTGGCCTGTGTTGTACTTAGTGTCGGTGGTGTCGAACTTGTGGATTTTTTTTTTAATTTTTGGGAAAAATAAAACATGGTGTGGTGGAATCCATTCAGTTACTGATTCTGAATGAACTATGCTCAGGTTTCGCATAAACTAAAAAATATGTTGTATGTAGTCTATAGGTTTTCTATGAAGTGTTAAATTAACCCACATATAGGACATATTATTTTTGTTAGTTACACGAATATTCAACGGAAACCATTCACAAGATCCACCTTTACTTTTAACAGTACTCACCTAGTTAGTTGTCCACTTCAGTTACTTTTTATTTACCTATCAACTTGGCGCTAAAACTCATTCTCAAAACAAAATAATATCAAGACATTAGATTCGACTCGACCCCTGTCAAGATGCCATCAATTTTGATAAAATCCACTTGCCCCCGTTTCTATCCAAAGTTATTGGTAGGCTATCTGATCTGTGGAAGTTCCTTATTGGAAACATGTCAAACGCGAGGTGTGACAGGTCGCGGAAATGTCACAATGGAAGACATCTTGAGGCAACTGTCAAATCGACGATGGAAATTTCAAATATCGTAAGAGACAGAATGCCGTTTTGGATTTTCAGCGCTGAGCTCACCACCGACAGTTGAAAATTGAACAGTATAATATATGTCGGTTACGACTTTTGCAATTTTTACTATTGACATGGTTTGAACGGAGCTTGACTTGCAGCAGAATAGGAACAGCATTTTTAAACTACCATCGCTGGCTAAATTATTAGTGACAGTACTCATAGATATGTAATTTTGTATTGAAACACACTTTTTAAGCAAACCAATATATTTATAACAGGTTCTTTTATTTGGTATTGTTACTGGTGCCATTATTATTATTGTTGACTTTTGTCAACATTTTTTTGTTGAATTAGGTTTTACTTGGTTGGTAAAAAAAAAATACTTTGATTTTTTAAAATTTTGTATATTATTTTTTAATTGTGGCAACGGTATATGTTGATATTCCTAAAATTGCTTCTTTTTAAGATATGTCTGAAGACTTCTTCAGACATATCTCCGAGAAGACGTAAACCACTGTCACTAATAAATTGGCCACCTGCTGTATCCATACGCATAAAACAATTTGGGAATACTTTCATTGTGCGTACAGCTAAGAAGTGAAATTCCCTGCCAGTCTGTTTCCTGATAGCTACAGCTCATGGGTTTTTAAGTCAAAAGTGATTAAGTTACTTCTAGGTAATAGATACCACCACCGAACATCAGCTGAAATAGTGGTCAAGCGCAAACCTATTAATAGTAAAATAAAAACCGCAATTATCACAATCCTAACTTTTACATTCAAAGCCAAAACAAAACCACATTTCAAATACTAGGAGAGAGAAAATTACATTCCACAATAGTTGGCCGCCTTCAAGACTTTCCTCGTGATTAATGAGAGAGTTTCTCCGTTTCGTTAATATGATCACGAATGGTAGAAAACAAAACGAGTTCGACTTTCAAAGTTACGAAGTTTCGGTGTCGTACTAACTTCTCTATCGGATGGTTGGGAACAACACATGAGATGTTGCTACAGACACTGGAGATAAAAGTAATTTATTGCTGCTGTGTTTAATTTAAACTTGTTAGGATGCTGTTCCGGTGCTTATATTCTAATGAACAGTTGATAAAAGTATTGGAATAGGGAAAGCATAATCAAGGAAGACTATTATTGATTGTGAAGATATAAAAAGAAATTAGAATTGAGTAAAATTCGAGTTATGAGTAAGAAGACTTAGATTTGAGGTTGTATTAGCCGGATTTATTTAAAGTGTTGCTGTGCACTAGGACTAACTCATGAGTCAAGGTTACGTTCACAAACATCCACTAGACACTCAAACCCGGAATAACCATCTGAAAATATTTATTGAGCGTGTAAGTCGAACCCGCAACACGCAGTGCAGATGCTAATACAAACCAAGATGATAATTAGGTAACAACAGTATTAAGTCTAGTTACTATTAATCAAAGCTCCGAACCAAGCCAGAGTCGTCGAAGGCGCCTAGTATTCCACGCGCGTCTCAAAGAAATATCAGCAAAACCGTAAGGGCCCAGCAGGGCCGAAGCCTAAGCTGCCACGGGTTGACTTCTGAAAGGGAAACCCGGAGTTCTGGAACGCAACGCAATGAAGAAACATAGCTGTGGTTTTAGTATTCTATACTAATATTATAAAGGGGTAAAGTTTGTTTTATGTCTTTTTATTTGTAGGAGGTAGTCTCTGGAAATAATGGTCATCATCATCTTCCTGCCCTTGTCCCGTGCGATTATTTGGGGTCGACGCAACACGTTTTTTTCTTCCATTCTATCATGTCAACCGTCGTGCTATCACTAACTTCTTTTTCTTTCATATCACTCTTCACACAATCCATCCACCTATTCTTTGGCCACCCTCTCTCTTATCACTCTTCCACATGTATACTCATTATTCTTATCAATATCTGGAAGTACTGGTCTGATTGGTCAATATTTTTCACCGATAGAAAGCTGCTTTATTCTTGAGTGACATAGGTTTTATTTTATGTACGCGGGCGGCAAAAGCTATTTTTTTTATGATATTCTGACACGCTCTCTCGTTCTGCGGCGGTAAAAATAATTGGATGATTTCCCTTGCCTTAAAAAAAAAAAAAAAACTTTAGCAGGAGAACTAAGGTTGCCGACATAGCACGAAGAATTGCTATGGGCAGGGCACATTGCTCGCAGAAGAGATGGCCATTGGGGCCGAAAGGTTCTGGAATACCGGAAGATGCAGCGCTCGAAGGCCTCCTACAAGGTGGACCGATGACCTGGTGAAGATTGCGGGAAACCGATGGATGCGAGACGCACAGGACCGTTTATTGACATATATCGGCTGAAATGATGATGATGATGATTAATAAAAGCAAATGTGATAAACGTCAACGATCTTAAAGAATTTTGCCACAAACCTTTTACTCCAATTCCACCAAGCGTGTTTAACATACGAAGTATCACTAATTCAAAGGGTGATTCTGTTGCTCGCTTAATAGAATCGAATGAATTGTTAAAAGATAAAATAAAAGATAAGGAACAAAGACCGGTTACATTTATTGAGATTACAAAGGTCCCGGTTTAAGTCTTTTGGTGCTTATCGGTGTTACTATAGCTGATATAAATATCGCTTGTACTTTCGCTTACAATTCCTTTCGGCAGTTAAAGGGTTTTTTTTTTAGTGGGAATTCATCCAATGATTTTTCCTGCTCAAAGGTGAAGCGGGAAGGCATGTCAGACTTTTGCTGACTAAAAGTCTACCCCGTTCCTTTAAGCCTTCATACCGGGGCTCGAGTTCCCTTTACGTGCTCTCCGAGGACCAGGGTCTTAATATACTCAGTTAATTAGTAAAAATCAATCATAATAATATTATGTTTTTTTTTATGCGTTTATTTTGCGTGCAGCTAAGGAGGGTTCCTTTCAATTCTTTGCCGGAATCTGTGTTTCCTAATAGTGAATAGGTTCCTTCTAGGTAAGCGTGTTCCATCGTCGACCGCATCGTCGCTTTCCATCAGGTGAGAAAGCGGTCAAGCGCGAACCTATCAACAACAAAAAAAAATACCCCGTGTAAATTCGTAATCTGCCATCAAAAATAATTTTGCTTACCTGCTACGTACGAGTGGGTGTTTAATGTAATGGTTTTCCTTCTAAATATTGACTCTAATCTGTGTACCATTTAATATGCAATTGGTTGTTCTCATCTATAATTAAAACTGTGAATAAATCAATACGGTATTAAGTAGTTAATCCTCACGTAGAGGTAAACAACAGTTTTACTTGTTATTCTGAAAGTATTGATAGAAATGAGTAGAGTCTAATGTTGCGGAGGGGAAAGAGAGGCGATTTAGTTGGATTTAGACGGATTTCGACTTAGGAAAACTCATTAAAGGGCTTGATTGGAGATCATGAGGTTATCGAATAGATAGCAAACCGGAAGCTCTTCGTAGTTAGAGGGGCAATTCAGTTCTTATCTTTTGGCAGTGTAAATAACTATAATAGGTCAGAGTAGCGTTGAGAAAGCAGGAAAAATTCTCGTGTATATTTTCAAAGTTTCGAGAAAATATTCTAGTGTATATTTAATGTTTATTGTTTTACAAAAAAAAAACCGAAAAACAAAACAGAATAATATGAAAAAAAAAAGGGAAACTTCATGTTCTCTTTTTTCAAATACGTAATTGTTTTAACTTTTTCCATAATAATACAGACTAATAAAGTGGTGGGTTAAATGAAAAAACAAGTAATTGAGATTGTAGTTGAGGAGAGCTAGACGGATCTAGTATTTTTAACTATTTGTATTCACCTTTCATTTGCTTTTTCTTTTATTTTTGTATTGCCTATTAAAATAAATTTTAATTTCAGTAAAACTGATGTTTTTTTAAACTTTTCAATATATCAACCGAAACAATCGAAAGAATCATTTTCTTTTTCCAATGATTCTTCGGTTCTTCTGTTAATTTTCTACGTAACGTGCGAAAAAACCGAAAAAAAAAACACTAAAATAGTTTTTTTTTTTTTTTTACAAGTTTCAACGCTAGGCAAGAGCGTTTTCGTTTATTTGTCTGAAAGCAAATCATCGGAACATCGGACGTACGGCGACGCAACACCTATTCGTGTTGGACACCCCGCCCATGCGCCATAAACGTTTTGGGAACACATTTATTGTGTGGATAGCTAAGGAGTGGTATTCCCAGCCAGAATCTTTGTTTCCTGATAGCCACAACCTGAGAGCCAACGTATTCAACGTTACTTTTAAGCAAGCGTGTTGCAGCGTCGACCACATCGCAATCGCAAGCGTATCGTTGGCCACATCATAGCTAACCAACAGGTAACATAGTGTTTAAACTCGAGCCTATCCAAAATAATAAAAAAAAATGTCACACAAGCCTGATAAAATTCAAACAAACTAACAATCGTTGAGCTACCATACGTTATTCAAATAAAAGGTTCCACTGTATCTGACATTTTAGAACCGTAAATATTTCAACATACAACATGCAAACCATTAGATTCATGGATACGTCACATAAAACCCATGCTTTACGGGGTTCTCTCTGATGCTCCGGTTTTTATTGCAACCAATATGTTGTGTTGGAACGCGATAACTATACGGTTGTGTGTTCGAGTGATAAAGTATTTAAAAATAGCATCGATTTGTGTATTGTGTTTTAGAATCAAGTTTGATGGTCTGGACTGCGGAATTGTTCATAAGAGTTACCATGGCCATAGAACTTATAGAGCAGCTGAAGGAAAAAAATCCCTTCGCTCCAACCCCTTGCTCTAAGCAAGGTGAGAGAAGTTATTTAATGATTTCCGACCTAATTCACGTTCGAACTTGGTATGACAGATTTGGTCCGTCCGTACCAAGGTCGAACGTGAATCAGCATAAGTTTGGTGCTTCGTCTCAAGTTCGAGAGTGTGTTCAAAAAAAGGTTTGATGGTCTCAAGTTCTTTTAATTCTAGATAAGTCCATAACATTTAGACTTGTACAAGAGGAAGATATAAGTATTTGAATTTCTGGAGCACTTCTCTGGGATATTCTCCACCAGCACACCCCATCGCAATCGGGTGATAATTTTTACCGATCTCCTAAATCAGTTAAATAAACACCCTTATTTATTTATTTATTTCACAATTTATGTACACACAAAAATAACAGAAACAGACACTTAATACATAAGAGACGTTAGTACAAAGGTACTGCTTATTTCCAAAGAAATTTCTTCCAGCAGACCTGCGAAAGGAGAAATCAAAAAGAAATGTAGACCATAGTGTGTAGGAAGCAAAAGAAGAATGTGTGAAGTCTTAATCCAAAGTCATATATAATTATATATACCTAAAAATAATATATACCTACAGCTATAAATATATACTATACATAATACATACAATATATAAATAAATATCACAATTGAGAGGAAAGATAGTGCTCTTTTAATCGATTTTTAAAAAGCGAGATCGATTTTAAATCTCGAATGCTAGGCGGAAGTGAGTTCCACAACCTCACGGCATGGACACAGAAAGAATAGGAGTAGTAACTGGATTTATGGGGAGGGGATTTAAGAAGGGATCTGAGGTGTGATCTGCAGGGCGCGTCACTAGGACGAGCGTAGGAAAAACGATCACGAAGGTAGGAGGGATAAGATGGGTTGTGTAAGATATTAAAAAGAAGACATAAAATCCGAGTATTCCTGCGAAGACGAATAGGGAGCCACTTGAGTTCCTTGCGAAAATGAGAGACATGGTCATATTTTCGTAATCCAAAAACAAACCGAATGCATAAGTTTTGTAATCGCTCAAGCTTGTTTAATAGCTCCTCAGTAGCATCCAGGTAGCAGGCGTCGGCATAATCTATAATCGGCTGAATAAGTATTTGGGCTTCTTAAAATACACACAAAACAAGTCACATTTTTGCTGAAACTAACTAAAATCATATCAGGCATTCCGCTGTCCATATCGCGTGACAAAAAACAAGGCCTGAGCTAAAACAAACATGGCACGGGTATTAAAACGCGAAGTACGGACGCCGGGGCGACCAAACAACATGAAATTTGAATAATCCGGCCCGCTTGTCCCGCACTGGCCAGTGGAATAACGGCCTAATGTTTCTGTACAGTGATGTCATATTTTATGGGTTAGTTTTACCTGAATTTTCGACTGTATTTAGTAGAAATGTGTTTAATTTGTTATACATACTAATGAAACTACCCGTAGCGTAGTTTGATCCTTTTGTTTTTGAGTCCCTGGTCACACTAGGTACTACACATTTGACTGGCCTATTGGTCTAGTGGTTAGTGACCCTGACAATAAAACTATAGTACCTAATAACAATGTCATGTGCTATGGGTAGTCTCACACAGACAGTATAACAAAATAAGCAAAGTTCAAAGACATCCTAGAAAAGTTTATAATAACGGAGTTGTTTTTGTAGATAACGTCACGATTTTCTCCAAGCAAAAAATCAACAGTAAACATCCAAAAATATCAAGAAATTCTTCAATAATAACAGGATCAAGAAAGTGTCTTCAATGAAATTTGAATAATCCATCTTCTTGTTACGCGGGCAGCCGTCGAATAACAACGTATTATTTCACAGTTGCTGCCAGAAGTGATGAAAATTATTTTGACAACATAATTTTTAACCGACCTCCAAAAAAGGAGGAGGTTCTCAATTCGGTTGTATTTTCTTTTTTTAATGTTTGTTACCTCAGAACTCCGTCGTTTATGGACCGATTTGGAAAGTTTTTTACCCTTAAATGATATGCTTCCAGATTGGTCCCAAAATCCAGTTCTGTTGATGGGATCTATGAGAACTCGAGGTAACTCCTCAAATATTATAGGCAACTGTATAGTTATTTTAGTATTTTCATCGAGTACTTAAGCACTTGCAGTCAAAAAGTGACATTTGATGAAATGGAACTGGTGGAGAAGACCAGAAAAGGCCAACGTAAATTCATACTCAAACAGATATTACAATTAACATGGTTAAGTGACTATCATAATACAAATAAATGATAAGTTCTGAATAGTTATGTTGAAAATGGTATCATCGAAGTGATCTGATGATGATGATGCAGCCGGCAGATAGGCACCGGAACTCCATAATTAATCAATGTATCCTAGCCGTGTTTGGGTTTATTAGAATTGTCATGAGATGCACTTTGCTAGCCGTGTTTGGGTTTATTAGAATTGTCATGAGATGCACTTTGGCTCTATAAGGTACTATCGAACTGATCTGATGATGATGATGGAGCCGGCAGATAGGCACCGGAACTCTGTAATTAATCAATGTATCCTAGCCGTTTTTAAGCTTATTAGAATTGTCAAAAGATGCACTTTGGCTATAAGGTACTATCGAACTGATCTGATGATGGAGCCGGAAGTTGGAAGGTGGACACGGGAACTTCATAATAAAACAATGTGTCTTAGCAGGGTTTAGGGTACTCTGGCTACAAGTGTATCACAACTAAAAGGAGTAAATTAAAACAAAAAATACAAAAAAAACTGACTTCACTAAAAAAAACACGAAATCGATCAAAATAACTTTAATTCATAACACCAACTTCCGAAGTTGGTGTTATGATTTTATTTTTGGATTTTTTTTTTGTTAAAATGTTTTTTATATTTATTGCGCATTCAAAAAATGTTGGCTACAATGCTCTCATCTTTGAAACCAGCCTACTAACTGGTTTAAATTTTAATACCTTTGCCAAAAAGATATACGCATCTTTGAAATAGATTGTATTGTATCGTATATTTTTTTAGAAAATCAACTAGTCCCATTAAGGCCCTAACTCCCGATAAGTGTATAGCGCTGACTAACAAACAGTGACTTTCTGAAGCCTCTTCGGCCCATAAAATGTGCAACGTGCCCCTATAAAACACTGACTGTCTGAAGTCTACCTAGCCGTCGGGCTAGGTTAATAGGTTTTTAAAAAATATATGATTTTTTTATAAGACTAATACTATTGCAAAAAAAAATATAAAAAAAATTATGATAGTTTTTGTTGGTTTTCCTTCCTCCTTTCAAACGGCTTTGATCTTTAGAAATATGTTCACACAAAAAAAATGGCAAGTTAAGTATTCTTCAAAATGTACATAGCATATGTTAATTTGTAAAGAAAATGGATTTAAAAACGGGCGCAGCTGGTCGGAATTAAATGCACAGATGCTCGTACTGCAGCCTAGGCGGCCATTACGAATGCACTCAATTGCAACCAGATGTTCAAGGGATTATGTGGGGATTATGTAGAAAGGTGTTTAAACACCTTAAGTTTCACCCCACATAACAGTGCTTGCTTTTTGAAACACTAGATAGTTCTAGTGAGTTCAATAGGCCTCTCATATCTCTCCTTTATAAGATATATAATATAAGGAAATATCACAATACATTTTTATCTCCGATCTTTCTACTTCAAATATATTCTATTTTCTTCCACATATTATATTCTACCTACATATATTTACAGTCCTAGCATATTGCTATAAATTATAAGATGGCGGCCTATTTTATCAGTAACACATAAATTACAGGCTGTCATATTCAAACCTTGTTTTATTTCTTACCTTTTATTTATTTCGTCTGGGTTTTTGCTCGAGAGAATAGCAAAAATGAAGAAAGGCTGTTGCGAAGTCACAAATCATTGAAACATATAACATAATAGATACTGCTATAGTAACAGTATACTTTATTATTTCTTCTTGTAGAGGAAAGTAATGATCGACATACATTATCCACTTAGTGTGTCGAAGGCAAAAGTAGAAAATATACTTAATTAAATCCCCTGTTTGGCTCTGTATTCGGCTACGGAAACACCTTTTGAACAGATAGTCGATGGGACCGAAAAGTTCTGGTGAAGGTGGAAAGGTGACGACCGTCCAAGGTGCGACTTTGCACCGCATGCAGAAAATTTCAGAATGCAAAATAAAACGCGTCACATGTGCAAATTCTACGCATTATAATAAATACTTGTTTAAATGACAATTTACGGAAGTTAGAAACACTCTATGCAGATTAAAATCATAACCGTTTTCTACCCCATTTTCATAAATCGAATATTAAAAGCAAAAACAAAAAAGCAATCACGCCATTCGCAAAAGGAATCGACGCTCGCTTCCGTCACTCTAGATTGAACAATAACCAGTCACAAACTCGTGCCGCTTTCGGTCTAGAAATTCAACTTTCTACCTTACTTCCTATTTATTAATAAAGTTTTTGTGTAGCTTGTGGCCAGTATCAGCTTCATAAAACGTCTGTACCTTGGTAGGGACTTCGCTAGTCTTTTTTTTGTGGCGAAACCTGAAAGCTGTGGTGTTAGATTATCATATTAATATTATGAAGGTAAAAATTTGTAAGTATTTGTGTGTGTCTGTTAGTAATAGTAACACTATTACAAATACAGACTTACACACCAACTCATCTCCATTTTGGTACGACTGATTTGGTCCGTCTGTACTAAAGTCGAGTGTGATTCAGCGTAAGTGTATTCCGTCGTACAAAACTCAACTCGCTAATTGCGCTAAGTAATGCTCAGCCTTAGCACAGACGGACCAAATCCAACGTACCAAGTTCGAGCGTGTGTTTACACTGTCAAGTAAAATAAAGGTAATATAATTTTTGCATACAGTTAGTGTTCTGGAATAGAACACAATTAATAATAATAATTATTTTTATTTTTAATTATGTTATTTTGTTTAATTTATTTTGATGTTACTTTTAAATTATTTTATTTAATTAATTCTAATTTATTTAATCTGATTATAGGTAATTGATTGACTTTGTTTTGATGCATTTATTTTAATGTATAATATTTTTTAATGTATTTTTGAGTGATGTAATTTTAATTATATTTTTGTACGTAATTTATATTTGTATGGGATTTGTAATTTATATTTATATGGGAATAATGTCATAAAATAAATGATTATTATTCACTTTATTCATTCTATATACATATTGTAACATATTTTTAAATATTTTCTTTTAACAAAAATATACAAAAAAAAAAAAAATTAAAAAAATAGAACAGAACATAGAACTTTATATTACGGGAGTTTGTTTCCTCGGGATAATTTTCTACTTTCACGTAAGTGAAGCAGGTTTCAGAAGTTAGTTGACTACAAATAAATAATTAATTAGATAGAGTCTGTCTAATAAGTTAAACGACTGGGTAATTATTAGGATTTAATGAAATCTGATGTAGTCAACACGGGTTCAATAATCAAGGTTGATTAAGAGATAGAGATCATTGTTTACTAATAGAAGAACCTTTTATAAAGTATAGAATATAAGTATTTTTTAAATAATTAAATATTATACAAAATTCCCAAGTCGGATGACTTATTAAACAGACTATAATACAGTTGCATGATGTCCTGTTAGACTGTCCAGCTTTATAACAGATACAAGTACTTACAGTCTATATTTACATTCGGTTCAATCCTTGAGTTGTTATTTTAATTTAGTAAATCGCCCTGGCCTTTTTGCAATTTATTTCGGATCGACACTGCTTGTTAATTTCCTTTTTAGGGTTTCGTATTTCAAAAGGAAAAATCGGAACCCTTACCCTGTCTGTCAAGACCCTTATCTCACGAACGCATGGAGTTATCTAGTTGAAATTAAAACCATATACTCATGTCAGTGGTCCCATGAAGCTGTGACAAAAAAAAAACAAACTTCTGAATTAAATAAAAAAAAAGATACGGCCGTTTATGCCTCAAAAATCTTGTATTTTAATACTCTCAAGGGAATCAAAATTCATAGAGTAATTCCCGTTCAAATTTGGCTTGAAGCAAGGTGTCATAGTAGGAGTATAGGAAAAAACTGAAAACTGTAAATTTGTTAGTTACGACACAAAAAAGAAAAATCTAAGTAAGTTTCATAAATAAGTTTGTACGGAACCTTCAGTGCGCGAGTTCGACTCGCACTTGCCCGGTTTTTTTTTTCAGTTTACCTGATTTTATATCCACTACCTCACAGTAGTCTCTTTGGTCTTATTATTTTATTCCTGTAATATTCAATTTAATATTTGGATCATAAAATAATTTTCACAATATTGATTTGTATCGTTTTAACCAATAGGTACTATTATGGCATGCGAAATCATAGATCTCGAGCTTTTCATAATACACTTAGTATAGCTCACAATGCTTTCCTACAACGATATATTATATTATTTATATGGAAATGATAATTCTATGTTCTACTGACATAATAAGGGTAAAATGCCAGTTAAAAATAGGTCTTTAGAATTGTGTAATTAGGTACCGTCATAATATAAAGTGGGTTGACAAGCTAACGACTTGTATTGATCCAGTTCTAGGTCAGTTACTGCAAATAGTTCACTATTAGGTATTGTATGTTCTACGGTGAAGCCAGGTTTTTATTGAAGGAGTTACTGGCTTGTTCTTCTGGTAGTTAGGGATCCTGACCCTATGCTGGAAGTTGTAGGTTCGATTTCCACCCAGGACAAATGTTTGTGTGATGAGCACAAAAATTTGTTCTGTATCTGGATGTAATTTATCTATATGTATGTATGTATTTAAAAATATTTAATCGTGTTTATCAGTTGTCTAGTACTCATAACACAAGTTCTGCTTAGCTTGGGGCTAGATAGTGTTGTGTAAATATGATTAGTTATGGCATAGGTATTTTAATCGCAAAATCGTACTGTATTTAGTACCAGCACATGAGTAAATAAACGGTACAGAGATGAAGTGCCAGTGTGGAGCCCTTTCTCAGAATATGGGTTTCAAAGGATACAAAATTAAAATTTTGATTGGACAGTTTGTATGGAGAAGCAGATTTTTTTTTTAATTTCCTGACAAAAAATCTTGTGGAAGGTTGTTCACTTTTGTCTACTGAGCAAGCCCTTAAAGTTTGTGGAGGGCTGTCTCTAACACCCTATATATTACCAATACTTATTTGTAGATTTATCAGCTTATCAAATTCGGTTAAAAGTTAGAGTCATCCCCAAACACTACCTCTTCGTTAGATACACTTACTCTGCAGCTGATGCAGCAAATCATGTGATCTAATCAGATCATCTCGTCCCGTCACCTATATCATATGCTTATCGGGATGCAAATCAACCAATATGTGACAACTAGCTAACCCATTTAGGACGATTGCCAATACGAGTGCTATTACTATTTGGTTTATTAAAATATGTTTCATAATTACGATGACGTTGATGAGTTCGGAATTAGGGGATGTATTTTGATTATGATGATTATGAATTTGTAAATGATTATAATTGAAACCTATTGGTTTTAGATCGATTGCAGTTAAATAACTATTTACTTGATTAGATTTGTTGGTACCAAAAGTAAAATTATCTGACATTACTTTGTTTTGGGTGGGATACATTTTTTTTTGGTGAGAAAAAAAGGGAGGTAGTTATAGTGTGATGAGTGGCAAGATAGAATGGAAAAAAACGTGTTACGCCGATCCCAAGTAATATGGGATAAGGGCAGAAAGAAGAGGATCATACCGTGGCATCTGACGCTCTTGGGCTAAGCGAGAGGGCGTGACAAATGTATACTGATCAAAAGGCACTCCTAGATTCCTTTTATGCCGTCTTTCCAGGGCCCTGGGGTTCTCTTTTACATAATCCATGGTCCCTACGGTTTTGCTGACATCTCCTTGACTAACTCGGGCTCTGTCAGAACGATTACCAGACCCCCGCCGCGCCGTACGATAAACGAGCCATTCCTCGCTGTCAGCAAGCCCACTAGGCGGTAGCTGGAAATCGAGGTTGGGATCCCGGCGGCTGAGGCTTGCGGATGGCCGTTCCCTCACACATGCGGTAACTTTACTTTTAATCATTACTTGATATTTTTATTGCACAAACTTCTACCGTACCATACCTACTCACGTATACATGTTTGAGTACCATGTAGCGATAGCAAGGCAGCACGTACGAAAGGAAAAAAGATAATAGATTAATTTGGATCAACACAAGCACACAGACACTAGTTAGGTATACTAACCAACGGTTGCTCCAAAATACGTTCAGTTCTGCTAAATGACAGACAACTAATGCCTGACATTTAGACGTAAATCTTTCGTAGTGCAACTACAACAATCTGAATAAACAACTATCTGGTAGTCCCGGGCCAGACACAATAACCGTCTGGTCTGAGAAACCACCCCCTTCAGTTGAGTTTGCGGCATTTTATGTCTTTATAAAAAGTAAATAATAAAAATAATTTTAAAATAAATACTTATCTCTTTATGATATAATGTGCTATTCTCAAAAATTCTTGATAAATAATGTTTTCGCTAAAATGAGGTTATTACGCTTATATAAATACTTATGTGATTTTAATCGCCTTTATAAATCGTACTACTAAAGTTAATTTCCAACAAACTAAATGAAAATGCACTGATCCCGTCCACCACGGCTCACTTAGCCGGTAATGTGATTCAGTATGTCGGAGCGACCGGACCGAGTACTCCCGCGGGCCTCGTTAAGGTAACTCCTGACTCGACTTAAGGATCACGGCATAAATGCTTGGATCACAAGCTCATGTGAGTTGCTAGTGTGCTAAGGGGAACAAATTGCTTCAATATTTAATGGTAATGCTGAGCTGTTCTTTTGGTTTTAATTGTTCAATGATGTGAGGGTGATGAAAGAAATTTTATTTAACTTCACTCTGTTAGGTCAAAGTTGTAGTTTCACAACTATTATCTTTTGTTTTACGATAGATACTGGCAGATTTGCCCACAAGGTGGACCGATAATATGGTGGGTCGAGGGAATCTGATGGATGCGACACTCACAGGACCTGTAGTTATGGCGACGCTTGGGGAAACCTGTCTCCAACAGTTGATGTCTTACGGCTGAAATGATAATGATGACTATAATGATGGTAGTAAATGCTTGGAGATTTTTTAAACTATATCTCTGTGTCTATATAATATAATAATAAAATATTACAACTATCACACAAAGCTAACTAGCCCCCAGCTAGCAGAGCTTGTGTTATGAATACTAGACAACTGATAAAAATACTTATATACCTACATAGTATAGACACATATAGTACACACGTATAGTACATGTATAATATAGTTACACCCAGACACAGAACAAATGATCGTGCTCATCACACAAACATTTGTCCTGGGTGGCAATCGAACCCCTTATTTCCGGCATAGCAATCAGGGCCACTAACGACTAAACCAACAGGCCAGTCAAAAGCAATGGTTTGTCGACCTATATACCTATTTATAAATTTTGTTTACATGCTAACCTTGCAAAGAAAGATATTAACTCTTATATTTACCCAATATTCCAACTTACAAATCATTTCTAAGATTCGCGAAGTTTGCCCTATCTTATCAAGTCCTCAGTAAATATTTATCAAGAAGGAAATAGAAAATCAGATATAAAACCAAGACTACCTACTCACTGAGATTAGATCTGCCTGTAAACAAGAGAGATGCTAAATTGGGTCAAATTTCAAGTCGAGAGTAAGTCACTTTAGTCTGACGACGACGCTTCTTAAGCCTTCGTCACATTGACTAAGCGAGCGGATATTTCGCTTGCTTTGTACATCGTGCTTAATTATTTAAATGGGATATTTATTCTATAAGTAGATGTATACATATAGAACTAGAGCTTCAATTAAATAGAGTGGATTTACTTATGAAAATTCCTTGACGAAATTGAATAGGCAAATAGAAAGGTCTTGTTTATATCCCTAATAAAGTATGTACCATCTGGGTAGTAGATTTATGGCCACTAGTGAATTACACAACAAACAAAAATAAAAAAAATCTTCAATCAAACAAAGCGCCCTTCCCAACACAGGTGCCAAAGAAAAAACAATTTCACAAAAATAATGAATTGCGCCATACAATAACGACACATTACCCCATCTGAGTCTCAGAATGAAGTCAACGAATTTACGCAGACGGCCCGCGAATAACCCCAAATATTTTCTGTGTAGCAATCTTGAGGACGGTTTATTTAGATTAGCGTCTCGTCAACTGCCTCTCTGTATTCATGACGTTCCTTCGCCGGCACTTTTCTCTGTACGGAATAACTCGCAGCCTCAAAACTCGGAAATACATATAATTCCACCGCGAGTCCCAAGCAATCATCTCGACGCTTTGATATTGAGCATTCAAGCGCTTCAATGTGATACGATTGGATATACATATATGTCCAATATAGCTAACGGTGAATTGAATGGAAAATTTCCGATCTCCGATCATAAAGAGGGCATAAAAGATATACTAACTAATGCCTGAGAAAACGTGCCTCACAAAGGAATAGCGAAACAAGACACTTATATCGTTGAGAAGAACCGTTGAATTGAAGCTTTTGTGAAATGGACGGAACGTATTTATAAAGAGTTGTCAGACTGTGAAATAAAACAGGAAATCATAAAAGATTTGCACTCAAAGCAGATTGGACAAGGAATATTAATAGCTCATTAAAATGGATACGCTACCTAAGCATAAGGCATTATTCTTTATAAATGTATAGTAATAGAAATCTGACAAAAATTAATATGTGAAAAAGCTGATATTTATTTAATTTAATAATTCACGTACACACATACATATAATAAAAGAAATGAAAAAGAAAAAAAAAACGTACAAAAGTGATGCTTATTTTCACAGAAATCTCTTCCAGCATACATACATAAAAGTGAGAAAAACAACAGATATAGACACCGTGTGAAGGAGTAAAAGAAAAAAGTAGACACAAAACAGATAACGTTGAAATAATGTAACATACAATATATTATATCATAAATATAAAGGTACATACGCATAGTAGAAAAAATATCATAATAATACCTATTTATGCAACTACATTTTATTATAAATAATTCGTTACTCTGCATACATGCAACTACAATCAAAGATAAAGATAGTGTTCTTTCACTTCTCTTTTGAAAACTATCCGCTGTTTCCTGCTTCCTATATCCACGAGAACCACAAACTAATCTGACGAAACTACAGTAAATCAAAAGCCGAATAAAAAAGTAAATATCCATAAAACATAAAATGCACCTAAATATCTATATAACACCTAAACTGACCTAAGTTTTAATATAAAATATTTAATCGATTTTTTTACAATAAAAAAATTGAACACGACTTACAATGTGCAAACAATGTGAGTCAGAAATTATTTCTGAAAAAACCGGCCAAGTGCGAGTCGGACTCGCCCATGAAGGGTTCCGTAGCACCAAGTAACATAATATAAAAGTTCTGGTAATGTGTTGTAAATTTTATCGATATTTTAATAATAGTGTATTTTTTTCGATTTATGACGCATTAAAAAAATACTACTTACTACTACTTTTTGTTGGTAGTTTTTATAGTAATGTACATCATATATTTTTTTTAGTTTTATCATTCTCTTATTTTAGAAGTTAGAGGGGGGGGGACACATTTTACCACTTTGGAAGTGTCTCTCGCGCAAACTATTCAGTTTAGAAAAAAATGATATGAGAAACCTCAGTATCATTTTTGAAGACCTATCCATAGATACCCCACACGCATGGGTTTGATAAAAAAAAATTTTTGAGTTTCAGTTCTATGTATGGGGACCCCCAAAATTTATTGCTTTTTTTCTATTTTTGTGTGAAAATCTTAATGCGGTTCACAGAATACATCTACTTACAAAGTTTCAACAGTATAGCTCTTGTAGTTTCGGAAAAAAGTGGCTGTGACATACGGACGGACAGACAGACAGACAGACAGACAGACAGACAGACAGACATGACGAATCTATAAGGGTTCCGTTTTTTGCCATTTGGCTACGGAACCCTAAAAATGGTTGAATTGTTAAAATGGAAATCGCAACAAGTATGCTGTTATATGCTTTGAGAAGATTTTTTACTTTATTCTACGAGACGGACTCTTTCAACAAGGGAGGGTATGTATGAGTGTGTCATGTTTTTAAAATTTTCGATTTTCGATAAAGTTTTCTCATATAGTTTTTTTTTTTTTTATGGTGGGAAAATCAACTAATGACAACCACCGCTCTAAGGCGGAGCGGGAGATAGTGTCAGACTCTTACTGACTTAAAACCCACCCCGTTCCTTCGTGTCTTCATACCGGGGCTGAGCTATCTTTCGAAACTAACCCTGACCCCAGTAGGCTTCGACCCAGCTCGGCCCTTGCTGTTGCTGACAACACCTTGAGGCGCGCAGAACCAGTGCGCGCCGTCGACGACTTGGGCTCGGTCCGGACAGTTACCGCACGGTCGGACAGCGAGCTACCAATTGCTCGCCGTCCGTTCTCATACAGTTAGTACGTCATCAGTGTAAGTAAAATATATTATTATTTTTTACAGTGAAGGGTAGCAAGTGTTACTAATGCATTTTTGTGCTTAGTAAAACTTACTTCTCTGCGCTGTAAAAAATAATAATATTAAAAATGAAACCTTTATTGATGACATACTTATTGACGTTGTCCAACCTTTAAATATTAACCAAAAATGGTGATTTTTGGTATACGAATACTGTACATGAGTGATAGGTATCACTAATTCTAGCAAACTCAAATGAAAATCGAAAAACATCCTAAAACACATATTTGCAGCATGGGAGGAAGCCCAAGATGCTATTGGAATTTTCTGTGACCTCTCAAAGGCTTTTGATTGTGTCAATCATGAAACCTTACTTTTAAAGCTAGAACATTACGGATTAGGTAAACTTGCACTAAGCTTAGTGAAATCCTATTTAAATGACAGGCAACAGCAAGTTCAAATAAATGGTGTCAATTCACAGGGCTTAGAAGTCAAAATGGGTGTACCACAAGGCTCTATATTGGGTCCTTTCCTCTTTCTAGTGTATATTAATGATCTACCGCATTTATTGAAAAAACAACCACATGTAGTATTGTTTGCTGACGATACTTTCTTAATATTTAAGATAAATAGACGCTCCACACATCTTGATGACGTAAACTACATTCTGCAGCAGGTCCAAAACTGGTTTACTGTCAATAATTTAGTATTAAACGGGAAAAAAACAAAGTGCATAAGATTTGCGTTACCGAATGTTAAAAGTAATGATTTGGAAATAGTATTGAACAGGGAGAAACTTGAATTCGTAGAAAACACGGTTTTCCTGGGAATCACGCTCGACTCGAGGCTACAATGGGGTCCTCATTTAGCATCTCTGGCAGGACGGCTTAGCTCAGCAGCATATGCTGTCAGAAAAATCCGTCAATTTACTGATATACATACCGCGAGACTGGTTTATTTTAGTTATTTTCACAGTATCATGTCTTACGGTATTCTGCTATGGGGACGGGCTGCAGACATTGAGTCTATTTTTATTCTGCAGAAAAGAGCTATCAGAGCCATATACAATCTTCGCAGGCGCGATTCTCTTAGGGAACTATTTAAAGATATAAACATCATGACGGTTCCTTGTCAATACATTTATGAAAATATTATGTATGTCAGGAAAAATATTAATCTTTTTACTAAAATAAGTGACAGGCACAATTTTAATACTAGAAATAAAGACAAGTTAGATCAACCTCGATTCAGATTGGCTAAAGTATCTAGTTCTTTTATGGGGTACTGTGTAAAATTTTATAATAAAATTCCACTTGAAATTCTCCAATTAAACGAGTCAAAATTTAAAACATGCATTAAACGCACGCTATGTAGGCAAGCATATTATAAATTGGAAGATTATCTACTCGATAAAAATGCTTGGCTGAATGCCGGTCCTGCTCCACAGTCACAGTCATTAGCTACGAATTAGTCGTATTTCTTATTTTCTTTAAATTTTAATTATAAATATTGGAAGAGAGGCTGCTGGCCTTTTCCTATTGTTGTTTTCGGATTATTATTTTTTTTTTTAATTTTATTTGTTTATTTCAATAGAACTTATGATTTATTACGTGTTACATTTGGAAATAATAGCATTGTATAATGTAGAAGCACTTTTTTTTTCAATTTTGTGAATGTGAAGTACCATGGAGCATTTTTACTTGGTTACAAGTTGTTTGACACTACAAGCATGGCAGTTGAGAGATTGTCATGCTCACTAAAATGTCTCGCTGATGGTGGCATGTGTTATTGGGTCATTTGGCTCCCTTCAAAATGGTTGAGCTGAGTGGGACTGATGCACGCGTCATGCTCGTGAACGGGCGCCGTCAGTTGAGACTGGTCATCTCTTAGCTGCCAGTGACTTATTCAATTTCTTTTTTTATTGTTACCATTATATTTAATTTTTTATTACTTATCTTCATTGTGTTCACATAATAGAAGCAAAAAAAGAAATATGTAATCGAAGATTCATGTAACTCAATACGATTTAAAAGAGTGTCCATGGAGTTTCTTGCACGTTCTTCTCCATAGAGACCTACTCTTTGGAACGTGCAATTTAGCTTCACTTTTCTTGGACTGACCGACATTTGACTATTCAAAAGTGCCTGTAACTGGTCTATTTGAAATAAACGTTTCTGATTTCTGATTTCTGAATTCCTAATGTATAACATTATCCCCATTGTTGTCCGAACAAGAGTCAATTACCCACTTTTGTCTTACTGCTAAATGAAATTGGACTTAATTGACATTGTTTTCTCGAAACAGGGATTAATACTGTCGTCGCATTTCGGAAATCTCGTTACAACTTGCTGAATGATCCCCTTAAGGCAGTTATGTAACATTCGTAGCATTTTCTCGAGGAGAGCGAGTTAAGGCTTCATCAGACGATGCGCAGTTTAGTAATTGTTAAACAAGAAAATATAAACCACCTATAAAGTAAAAAAAAAAACTGGCTAAGTGTGAGTCGGACTCGCACACGAAAGGTTTCATACCACAACTTTAAAATCCAGCAAAAACCCCTTTAATTTTTAATTTTATTATTTTTTATTATAGCGGCAATAGAAATACACATTTTGTGAAAAGTTTAACTTTTTACCTCTTACGGTTTATAAGATACAGCCCGATGATAGATGAACAAACAGACAGACAGGCAGACGGAAGGGTGACCCACTGAACAGCGGAGGCTAATTAATAGAGCCCGGGAACTTATAAAGTAACGTGCATTCATAAACTTCTATGGATTCATTGCCCGGAGAAAATAGCTGCTTGATAAAAACATTTTTTTTTTAGAATGACAAAATGTCATGATCATACCACAAAAAGATATTCCTTATCACAAAAATTCTCCCACTCCAATATTGTCCTATGTTTTTGCGGGGAGACTTCTCATTTCCAACATTTGCGTAAGTATATCCATCAGTTTTTACGGTCACATAAGATGAGCAGTAATATTGTTGCGGTGATAAATTAGGACGACACACGACTGTAATTTGGGCTCCATACTCCATAAGCGATGCCCAGGTGTGGGGAGAAATTTAGATTATCTTTTACATAAGGCAGTAACGCACGTTTGATGAGGAACCGAGTCAATGTTATGAATCAATCTACTTTCGCAATAATTTCGCAATTTTCTTTTGTAATTTCATATGTAGCACGATTTATTTTTGTGGCGTACGCTGAATAAATCAGATATGGATGTTACTAGACATTTAGGAAAATAGAACTTTAGATACCTAGTACAGTCTTGAAAACTGTCTAAATTAAGTCATAGATTTATATATTGATATTAATAAATTGATCAAATCATCCGTCCTCATCAAAATAATCCAAATGAAAAAAAAAAGAATTATAAATGTGTTTTTAAAAACCGATTTGTAAAATAAGTTTTTTTTTCAGCTGTTGTTATCGGCGAAATACACAAGCCATCCAGAGTCAGAACGGGCGGTGAGCAATAAGTAGCTCGCCGTCCAACCGTTTGGTAAGGACCGAACCCGAGTCATTAATCGAGTGTCGTGTTCCATGAGCGCCTCAAAAAGCTGCTAGAAACATTGATGGGGCCCGCTAAGGAAGATACCTACTAGGATTGCAGAATTGATCTAAATAGTTACCACAACCCTGAAACGCCAAAGATAACTGAAGGAACTCAGACGAGTTTAGTCAGTAAAAGAAAAAAAAAGAAAAAAGAAGACATCAGAAAGAAGAAAGAAAAAGAAAAGAACGAAGGAGAAGAAAAGACTCCCAGAACGAGAGAAGATATTGAAGATTTTCCAAGTAAAAAAAAATCGTTAATCTAATAACATCGAATGAAGTAAACATACCTAAATACACGCAAACATAAACATTAATTACAATAGAAATTAATTGGAAACTTTGCGAAGACAAAATAATTGTTTGCCTTCAATGGGCAATGAATTTTAACGAGCTTACAATTCGTAGATAGTAATCCTCAAATTAATTGTTGGAGTGGCGTTCGATATTAGGTCGGTAGCTTTTCTATCACGATTCTTTTTTTAAAAGATTTGAAAGAAAGATATTCTTAATTCGGTATTCAACCATTTGTTTTTTTTTTTATTTACACATTGATTGTAATAATAAGAGTATAATTATATATGTCGTAGCCAGATCTTAGAATTGGCACCCAGTGACAAGCCTGTTGTAGCAGGCTTCGGATGGACTTCGCGGTCAGAGGGCGAAGCCCTGACACCGCTTGCCGCGCCCTCAGCCGGGGACGCAGCGAAGGTCCTCGAGCTTGGAATTGATCACTTCATGATATGGCCTAGTAAAACTGGCCAGATAGAATACTTAAACGTTAAGATTTGATGACATATCAATCCTTGTTTTGCCATATCATTGATGTAGCCAAACGAAGATTGACATATCATCAAACTCGTTTTTTTATTACTGGTTTCTACATACAGATTGGTTTCATTTTATCAAAATCCAATTATGATCAAAGAAAGAATTAGAAAGAAACAAAACTATTTTATTTGGCATACACACTCGTAGATACACACAATGTAGTAACAACATGTAGACACTAATAAATTATTATGTATATATATAAAAAAAGAGAGACAACTAACAATGTGTGTCTCACAGCGGCGCCAAATAGGTCCAGTTCAGCAATAATGCCAATAATAATGATGATGGGATCCATGAGTAATCGAGGGAACTTCTACACATATACTCGTATGACGAAACAAATTGTGATGATTAAAATCATAGGAGTCTTGTGATTACGATTACTGATGATGAAGCCGGAAGGTAAGTACGGGAACTCCGCAATAAAACAATGTATTGTAGCCGTGTTTGGTCTTATTACATTTTTTCGATACAGTCTGGCTATAGAATAGAATAGAATAGAATAGAATAGACTTTATTGTACACCAAAAAGTAACACAGCTTATACAAAAACTTCAATTTGTGGGTACAATTATGGCGGTCTTATCGCTGAAAGCGATATCTTCCAGACAACCTTAGGATGGATAAGAGCATAAAATAATACACGGGGTAGTCTGTGGTGTACTGCTAACTATATAAAACACAATACTCAATTATAAATACATATATACATACATATTATAAAAATATACATACATCTATACTATACTATATTATATCATCGAACTGATCGAATGATGAAACCGGTAGGTGGTCATTCCGTAATAAAACAACGTACCTCTGGCTATAAGTGGTTTTAATAGTTAACTTCATAATAAACAAAAATATAAAAATTCCAAAATAGAAATCTTTTCTTTTTATAATATTGGTATAAGTTCTATAGATAAGCCATCGCACCGCATGAATTTGCGCGAAAATATCAAACAAACTATCAGCGTCCGCATCACTTCACTCGACGCCGCATCGCACTCACGTGCAATAGAGTATCAAATTTTTATTCCATTCGCATCACAACACCGCGTTAGACATCGAATTAGAAGCATTTCTTACAGAACTTGAAAAGGTAGTTAATACGTATGAATGTCACCGTCCTAATAAAAAGACAAGAATTATTTCGAAGTTCGTTCAAGTTACACGTCGGAGAGAACCAGCAAGGGAGCATACGCCAAAATCAATTACGTCATCAAGACAGTTGTTTATTCGACTAGGGAAGACATATCAGCGTAGGGTAATTCCGGCTAACGTCAAGGCTACGCCATTAATATCACTCGGTGCGTCGTTTATATGGATTACGTTGATGTTTTTGGGACCAATTCCTTTATATGCCGCGGCTCTCTGTAAGGTTAAGGTAATCCGTTGATTAAATCGAGTAAATTCTTGCGTCCTTTTATGAATTCTATTCGGAATTAGAGACGAATGTGATAACATGTTTGATTGTGGTTCAAAAGAGATGGCGTTTTAGGGATATTCAGCGTTATTTCAATGAGGAACTAAATTGGAATAGGAACGTCTTGGCGGAGTTAATGTAGTAAATTGAATTTGAGAATTTTCGTGCATCGCCATTGCGTCATCGTGTCTTATGAAGTCAAAAGTCAAACATATTATTTTTGGTAGTATTTAGCCACCAAAAATAAAATAAATACAGTTCTTCTTTTTGGTTACTTATTATTATTATTATAAAAACTATTGAACAATTTTTTCCATACCAACCAAGTTGTTTTTCATTTATGCCTTTTTTTACTAGCCCTTACTGTCCCACTGCTGAGCAAAGACCTCCCAAAATCCTTCCAAACTTTCTTCTTCTTTCTCAATTCAGCTTAATCAAACGAAATCCTATAAAAAAACTAAGTTTTGTTTTCACAAAAGGACATGTTTACGGACTTCAGTCAATCGAACAGGAACAATAAAAGTTGGAAAAATGAAAGGTTTTCAATAAAGTGCAGCAACAAATAGTGGACCAAAGCAAATGTTGGTACAGAGACGCCCGGGGCTTAATCAAACTCGAATGTAAACAACAAATAACGAGGGAATTGACGCCTCTTCCGTTAACAACAAAAATATTGAATGCCTCTATTCGATTAAACTGTATCACAGTGTTTTGATGACGTCAATTCAGCTTTTGAAGTAATTAGGTTATATAATATGAGGCTCTGAAACGTGCTCACTTATAATGGGCTTCATCAGTAGGCTTGATTTTACCTAAAGAGAAATGGAAGTAGCTATCCTTGGAGGTTCCTTGCGTGATCGCATTAGAAATGAGAACCAAGTTGGAAAACCTGAAGGTTAAGGACACAGCCCAAAAAATCGCCAAAGTGACAGTGGGCAGGGCACATAGCTCGCAGAGCAGATGGTCCATTATCACTACCAGAAGACGCAGCGTTTGAAGGCCTCCCATAAGGTATACTGATGACCTGATGAGGGTCCCAGCTGGGTCGAAGCCTACCGGGACCAGGGTTAGTTTTGAAAGACATCTCGAACCCCGGTATAAAGGCTTGAAAGAACTGGGTGGATTTTTAGTCAGTAAGAGTCTGACACTATCTCCCGCTCCACCCAAGAGCGGGGGTTGTCATTGATAATTTTCCCACCATAAAAAAACCTGATGAGTATCACGGGTCTTCGAGATAGATGCGAGACGCGCAGGACTCGTGGAAATAGCGATTTTTGGGGGTGGCCTGTGTCTAACAGTGAATATCTTTGAGCTGAAGTGATAATTATGATAATTTTTGTGTCGAAGTGAAGAATTAACCTTTTGAATGTCTTATGTTATACAGTTCGATATAAGCAATTGTCTTTCTATTGTGTCTCTAATTACGGCATTCAAAGAGTTAGAAATACGTATGAGCACGTCGGTCTCCATACATTTTATATTGGCAACTAGACTTAAAGAGCTAATAGGCAAAAACAAAAACCTTATAGGATCACTTTGTTGACCTTCAGTTCATTTGTCAAAACCCTTTAATCGCTTCCTATAAAATTCTGATATCAAAATGGTTGGGAAACGGCCAGGCAGGATGAAACTGAGATGAAAAATTAAAAAGTGAGCCAAGCAGACAAGCCGGAAAAATACTTCACGATATACGTCTTTCGGAAAACATGTCAGGCCATAGCCGCGGGGTCATAGCGGACCGATAGGATATCCTGACCCCACTACTACCGGTTCAAACCGCCCCACTTCTCCCCCCGACCCGCGGTAAATGTCACCCAGTAAATCTATCTCGAGTAAACAAATAACAGCCCCCGGCTTTCCTGTATTCGGACAAGTCCGGAAGGCTGACCTACGCAGTTTTCTGTCTGATTGATTTTGTGGGGGAAAATGGCATTTTTGGAACATAATACGTTAATGATTATTTTGATAAATGTTTGACATTTTCATTCAATCAAGTGTAGGTTGTAGTGGGCTGTAAAGGTATTAAGATTTTTAGGATTCCGTATCCAAAGGATAAAAACGGGACCCTATTATGCTAAGACTCCGCAGTTCGTCTATCTGTCACAAGGTTGTATCTCGTAAATCGTGATAGCTAGACAGTTGAAATGTTCATAGACCATGTATTTATAGAGCCACTATAATAATGAATACTAAAAACAGAATAAAGTAAATATTTAAGTGGGCTGCCATACAACAAACGTATCTTTTTTGCTGCGGTCAATACCGAACCCTTTATATTTCGAGCCTAATATAGAGCTGTACAGATTGCCAAATATTTGTCAGAAAAACTGAAAAAGTTTGAGAACCTCAACATGAAAAGAAGACGACGAAGAAGTACAGAACCCTTCGTCGGCGAGCACGACTCGCAATTGGCCGGTGTTTTTTAGTACATGAACGTGTTTTCAGTTAGATTTTTAATAATGACGTAGAAGCTAATCGTAATTAAATTCCATGTTGTGGCACAGGTTGCTTTGTTCAGCTATGGGCTTCATTAGGCCTATTGGCTTAATTGATTAATTATATTATTAGTAGTAACTTTCGATACAGTGTAAAATTGTTTATGAAATAAATCAATCAATCAATTAGTGGTAGGGGCAACGCATCAGTTATTGGCCCCTATACACTTATTTACTATTTCAACTTTGGCGGCCCAAAATAAGCAATGCCTACCAGAATAGTAGATTCACCACTACATTAATCATTAAACAGTTTTGAAATGTACTTTCTGGTGGGTAATTGTTAATTTTAGACCGTCAAAGTTGAAATGGTCAATAACTGTGTTGGGGCGAATAACTGTAGCATTTACCCTATTCTTATTATTATATTTATTCTTATAGATCTTCTGGATTCCGAACAGCATAAGCCGGCGACACGGTAGGCCCAGAAGGAGGATTTATTCCATTTTATTACCACTAATCTAATACCTCTTTTTTATGGTGGGAAAAATCATCCAATGACAACCCCCGCTCTTGGGCGGAGCGGGAGATAGTGTCAGACTCTTACTGACTAAAAGACCACCCCGAATCAAAAAAAAAAAGATTAAACTAGACATTTGTTAAACAAATACTTTTTTTTTGGATTTAACTGAATTTTACTTCAATTATATATCCTATACAAAACATTTTGGCTGACTGTACTTTAGATCCATGAATTTCTTTTAATGTTAGTTGGACCAATGGTATCCATTCGGAATAGACAATTAACACAGGCTCAAACAAATACTAGTGGTATTAAATGAGTGGTATTAAAACGGAATAGATCAGAAGGAGATGGAACGAGTTGTACACCTACATAAAGGATTGGCCAAAAGTAGCTTAGCACAGTGGAGAGTGGAAGAATGGAAGGGAGGATTTTTCCCTACAGTGGGACACAACAGGCTCGTAATAAAAAAAAAATGAAAATATAATAAACCAGCTTTTGCCCGCAGTTTCGCCAGCGTACATAAAATATAGCCTATGTCACTCAGGAGTAAATCAGCTTTCTATCGGTAAAAAAAATTTTGCAATCGGACCAGTACTTGCAGAGATTATCTCCTACAAAAAAAGAAACAAAAAATAAACTTTATAATCATAATATATAAATATTTATAATATAATATTAGTGTAGATTTTTCTCGTTTCATTAAGAAATTTTTAGAATAAGATTTTCCGTGAAATTAGACCCTTTCAATTCAAATGAAATGGCTAGAAACGGGGTACACTTTGATTAAATTAACTTTGCATACCCGTTATAATATTCAAATATTCTATAAAAGGAAATCATTAAAGTGATTATTTAAACCAAAAACTTTTGTACATTTAACTAAAGTTTTAAATTAGACTTGGGTGTACTTTAGATCTGGTTCTGTTCTTTATTTTATTACGTAAATTTAGGGTCTTTAACGTGAATTCAAATTGAATTAACCCAAGCAAAGTAAATTATGAACTTTAAACTTGTAACTAATAAGTGACTTAAGAAAGTAGCTATGCTTCACTTTTATTAGACTTCTTTTGATAATTTATTCTGTACACTGTACCTAATAAATAAACGATTAAAAACTTATTTGTGTAGGTATGCAATGGTTTTTTAGCCAGAATGAAATCTCTGTGCTTTAGTAGCTGTGCACCTATAAGCAGTGCCTACTGGGGCCAGGGTTATCCGAAAGGGAGCTCGAGCCCCGGTATGAAGGCTAGAAGGAACGGGGTGGGTCTTTTAGTCAGTAAGAGTCTGACACTATCTCCCGCTCCGCTTAAGAGCGGGGGTTGTCAATGCACGATTTTTTCCCACCATAAAAAAAAACCTCTAAGCACTAAAGTCGTTACGAAATAAAAGACTCGTTTTGACATTTGAGAAAGACACTTGAATGAAACTTGGAAAGAAACTGAAGGAATTAATAAAATATTGTTTTAAAAAAATACATAACTTTTTTTTAGCTCATTAAATTAATAATATGATGGATAGAATGGATGGAATACGAGTATGATTTTTGCGTATTTAAGTATTCGTTTTGACAAAAGTAAAAACGGGCATTTTAGTTTTTTTGACCACTTTAATGTGCATATCTTTTATTAAAATCTCGTTAGTTATATTAATTATAGTACTGGCTTTTTATTTGTAATTCGCTTTTAAATTACTGTAACAACTGTTGCCTTTGCTATTACATAATTTTTTCTTCCAATCATAATACCTATGTTTTAATTATAAATCTTTTTGCCTGGTTTATCTACTAACCTCTCTGATACATTTTAATCCAAGTGAGCTTTACATTCAAACTGTAGGTACCAGAAAAGCAAACAAACAATAAAACATCGCGCCACTACTGTTAAATAAATCTCTTTAAACGCTGCTATTTACGTAAACCCCCAAGTTACGCGAACGTCACCGCAAGCCCAGCATTATTCAAGAAAATGCTTTATTATAATCCGGGTACTACCCGGAACCGTTGTGACCCCACCGGTCCATTGTAACCCCCTTTGGGTTTCCAAGGTCAAAGTGAACCGGCTTAATTCATTAAACCCCAAGCGAACGCCGGCGTTCGCGCACCTATTGTCTTTCAATTGTGTCTGCAATTATCACAATTGAAAGGCTAATTGGAATGTAGGCTCTTCGTAATAATTCCCTTTGATTCGTTTTTTTGCTTGTCGCGCTGAAATTCTTAAAGGAATGACGAATGACCCATTGAATTGAAATTAAGATGGCGGTATAAGAGGTTTAGTATCGTTTGACGTGGTACGCGTTTTTTGTTCACTTCGTGGCTTTAAAATCTTAGACTGATAAAAGATTGAGGAAAATTCGGTAATTTAAACTTTCTTTCTATAAAATTAACTACTGAATTGCGATTGCCTATGAAGTTAAAGAATTAACAATCCTAACTTTTTACGAAAGACTACAATTATGATTTAAAGTAATTGCTCTACTTACTACTTATTCATCCAAACGGCATTTTCTGAAAATTATGACTGAAATTGTGAATACTTAGATTTATGAAAGACGACAACCACATTCCATATTTAGATAAATTCTAAATAACGAAATTAATCGAAGTCTAATATAAGAATCTTCATTCATGCCTAAAAACCAAAAATAACGTAAAAAAAACGAAGAGCAACGACAAAAAGTCCTAATGCATGGCATTCGTGAGTACTTTCAGCTGTTTAATTCTGAACACGATTTTATGCGGCCATTGTTTTTTTTGCCATTGTTGGGCCAACATTGGCGTATAATTTATTTGGGTAATGTACATAACTGTATCGTTTTGTTCTTAAACAATACCCCAGTGATTTTAATTATAAGGCTAAAATGTTCAGGGTTTTATAACAAAACGATTGTTCGCCACAATTAAGTCGGTAAAATACGGTCACATTAAACAGATTTACTTAGGAGACGGAAATAAAATATGCTAAGTACCTAGTCATTTAAGTTATTGTTGACTTAGTAACTAATTCCTAGCTTACTAATACTTTACTAAAAACATTTACATTTGTGACTGTGTTTTTAAAAAGTTAATTTTTGGTGCTGCCGCTGCGGCTGCGGAGAACCTCAAGCGGCGGAAATATAACAACCTTGTCGGCAGTTATATTTTTAAACCGTTTGGGGTTGAAACTCCTGGACCGTGTCCGAGTGCTCATACACTTTTTAATGAACTGTCAAGACGCTTAGTTGACACTTCGCGTGACCCAAGGGCTGGTTTTTACCTCGGTCAGAGATTAAGCATTGCCATTCAACGTGGCAATGCCGCCAGCCTCTTGGGCACACTTCCAGTCGACAGCGATGTGGAGGAGTTTTATGACGCCATATTTTAGTAGGGAGTAGCCTTTAGTGTGTATAGTTAGGTTAAGCATACTTAAATATATATTTTTTTTAATATTTAAGTTTATTATGTATATATTTTCTTGTAATTAAATAAATATCAAGTTAAATTTACAAAAAAAAAAAGAGACTAATCGGTACCTACTTTCAACTTCAGCTTTACCTTTTTCTAGTTCTAGCTATGTTTTTTTTTCTTTTTGGGTGGGAAATCATCAAATGATTTTTCGGGCCCTGGGTGGAGTGAGTGCCAGACTTTTACTAACTAAAACCACTCGTGTTTCTTCAGTTTCCCTTTGTGTTCTAGGACCACGATGACTCTTCTGAATATTTCTGCCCTATTTGATCACATTGATTCAGATCAGGCAAACCCTATACCAAACGATCATAACCTAAAAAGGAATCTGTTAAACCAAAGTTGAGAAATTACTTTTCAATACACTTACTCGAAAACTGGCTCTTATTGCACTACGAATAGGTTCAACATGCCATGTTTATCACCCTCGTATTTTTTTTTAATTTCATTATGACAAGGGCTTTTTTCATTTCCATTTTGTCACGTGTACAAGAATGCGTCGTAATTTTCAGAAAAAATAAGTATTTCTTCGTAAGTATATTAAAAAACGTCGTTTGATACACGTGGAGATTTGTCACTGCAGCACTCGGCTCCATAATACCCCCGCCTATACTGCTCAGGTGAATTTTGCCTCGGTTGCAATGACAAACTTTCCCCACTTGTATCAAACTGTACAAAATTATAATCTTTGTTTTCAAATCCAAACAAAATAATAAATATTTCATGTCTATTCCACCTTAATTGTTACACGGGTATAGCATTAAACATGTCCGATAAGGTAAGGTCCCCTTTGCCCGTTATCACACCGACTTTAGTATCAAAATTGGGGGAATATGGACAAGGGTCAGCGAAGATTCTACAATATGCAAAACACGTCTATCATCGCGGATATTTTAATATATCTGGGAGGAAAACGAAGAAAATCGATGGAAAAAAGTTATTACCCGCGGTTTCACCCGTGTAACACATAAAATATAGTCTATGTCACTGAAGAATGGAGCAGCTACCTACCGGTGAAAAAATTTTAGCAATCGGACTAGTACTTCAGAGATTAGCTCCTACAAACAAAAAAAAACACATTAACCTCTTTATATTAAGTATGGAAAAATTAAGCCATCATATGAAGACGTACGAAGGTTTTCGATATTGGAAAACAAATCATAATCATCTCCGACCTAGGATCATTGGGAAAAGGCTGACTTGTTTATCCCAACTATAGCCCAAGCTAGTTGGAAATAGGTTAGGTTTTCCCAACTGGTTTGGGGTCGGCTTCCAGTTTAATCGGGTCCGGCTGAATAACCGTGTTTTACACGTGGCACTGAGGCCTATCAGACCTCACTGCCATTATTACAATACTCCTTGGACAGACTACTACTAACTTGGTTAGACATTCTGGCGTCTTCCTATAATGACAATCAAAGATCTACGAATAACGGCCGGCACCAACGGCGTTATTTGTGCTTCCGCAAATGGTGTCAGTTATTACCCATCAAATAATTTCAATTTTCTACCTAACTTACCAAATAAACTTAGGGAATTACTAACATACGCATTGAAAGTTGGAAAGTTCACGTTGGCCCAGTATCGTACCCGCTACCCCATACATGAGTGGCGGATGTTTTAAACCAGTGGGGCAACACGATCCTTGCTTATATCTGTTCCCTAATTAATGAATTTAAAAATTTACTTAGCTTACTAAGTACAATTTCCACAATCTCAATAAATTGAAATGATAATCTCTAAAGATACCATTTTCCAATTTCTCTTTTAACGAACATAAACCCTCCCACGTTACCAACGAAGCCTATACGAGTTCTTTTGATAGATAATTCTAGCTGAGATAATTCTGAGAGCAGTTTAACATTTAATAACTTTCCATACGACCTTAGAAACTGTTTATTTTTGAGCTTAAGAGAGTATGAATTTATTGCTTTGAAAAAGGTAACATCTCGAAACTTTTAAATGCAAAGGCTTACCCCGTTACTAAGTTCAAGGAGTCCTTATTTCAAAGCGTTAAAAGGATCTTTTTCCAGGACTAACTTTACATAAAGGGACTATGTTAATAAACTTTTCTATACACTTACTCGAAAATCTCTGCACCGCTCTAAAGCCGGAGAAGTCGTTGGATGATTTCCTACCTTAAAGAAAAAAAAATGCCCTTGTTTATGTATTTCTTCGTAGGTAAGTATATTAAAAACCGTCGTTTTATACACGTGGAAAGTCACTGCAGCATTCGGCTCCACAACACCCTCTCCTGCAGCTCGGGCGCATTCCGCCTCGGTCGCAATGACAAACTTTCTTCAATTGTATCAAAATGTACTATTTCTTTTAAATAGGTATAGGAAATAATCAAAATTTCTCCCGTACTAGGTGGAGCGATACGGTATTAGTGCTTTTTCAGTTTCACATTACGTTCCAGAGAAGTATCCCTGAATTTTATTAGACTTCATTTTTCTCATAGATTTTTGAGTTATGACACTATTCAGGCGGAGAAGCGATATCCACCAACAAATCAAAGGCTGTAAGCGTGTCAAATTTCGAATTTCAGCGAAATAATCCCTTCTCGGCTCGACAGAAATTCTATAGAAATCAACAAAACAATTTCTAAATCCTATTTACAGTTACATCCTTTGGCAGCCTTTGGCCAACAAATCAAACTGTTATAAAGTTCTCGATCGAGTCAGCCCTTTCTAAAACAAATGACGATCTCGGATACTTGATCAAACTCGGATCATTTATGTAAACTGGACGTCACTTGTTTACGATTTTGGATGAAAAGACAAATAAAACGAAATGCAAACAGATTCTTAAGGGCACTTACGAACTGGCCCACGCAGGTGACGCCCTGGGTGTCAAGAGTTACAGGGCGATTTCAGGCCACCGTAGGCGTGGTCTTGTGGACGACGTGTGGAATTTGCCATTCAGTAAGGGCGCTCCTCAAAGAGATGACAGCTTAATCCCCATCAATATGCCTACCAAGTCTGTGGGGTTGTTCGAAATACTGACTTTGGCCTTGGAATGCTAGGGCCCAAGGAGCAACTGTAGGAAAAAAGGAGGAAGGAAGGAGGTTTTAATTAGTAATAGTCTAACATTCTCACTACAACAAAAGCGGTAGAAGTAATTTGATGGTTCCCATTCTCAAAAAAGAATGATAAAGATGAAATCGGGGTTTAGTTTTCAATGCGTTCGTATCTATAGGTATATTTTTATTCTTTCGTATTACACTGAAATGATGAGTTTACGAAAATTTAGACGAAATCACAATCACACAACGCTGATTCAGATGTTTCAGCAGTTGGCAATACCAGGGGATAAACGTTATTACTTACCTGGCAACTCTGACGTTGCCGATAGGGCAAGCGTTTTGGAATCAGTCATTAGTATGCAACAATCGTATCGAACGATAGATACATAGATATACTCTTTATTGTACACCATAAAAAATTACAGTTGGAGCTTAAAATTAATAGGGTGTAACAATGGGCGGTCTTATCGCTAAAGCGGTTTTTTTTTTTACTTTTGGATAGATTTGATAAGAAAAGGAAAAAAGACACGCATTTAAGAAAGTTAGTATGGAGAAAACAACTTGCACGCGAGTGAAGAGGCTGGCAGAAGTTAGTATTGACATAATTACTTACCTAATTATATTATATTGATTAAATTTTGTACCGTCTTGATCTTGATTTAATAATTTAAAAATCAGCTAGGTATGTACATCTGGTGGGGATTACTTTTTTTTCCAAAAATCCTATAACGCTGATATTGTTTAACTAGTGAGGAATTCTGGAAAAAATCCACCCCCGATACAAAGAGATATCAGCAAATTGTAGGTGCCCAAAAGCGCTTATGCCTACTAGGACTACCGAAAGGTTTCTGAAAAGAACACTTTTGGTCCTAAAACGCAGAAGACAAACAAAGGAACAGGTGTGGTTTCAAGTCACTAAAAGTCTGACACGCCCTCGCAGAAGCTATTATATGATTTGCCACCTCAATGCGGCATGCGTATGCGCCATGTTTGACGCAAATAAACACTTTTTCTTTCTTTCTTTCTTTTCTTTCCTGAAAAAGAAAAATCCACCTTGGAACGGGAGAAGTCATTCAACGATTTCTAATTATCATCATCATCGTCATTTCAGCCGAAAAACATAGGCCTCTCCCTCTCTCGCTTTCTATCAGGTGAGATAGCGGTCAAGCGCGAACCTATCAACAATAAAAATGTATCGCCAGAAGGAACGGTCCTTTGCGTCTCGCATCCATCAGATTTCCGCAACCCTCACTAGGTCATCGATTACGAATGATTCACTTTGTAGGCCTTCCAACGCCACCTCGAATAAAAAAAAACGGCTCACGACATTGCCGCATTGTCGCGTCCCACATATCTGCAGGAGCCTTAACAGTTTCATATTTACTTTGTTCGTAAATAAGTAAGGAGTGAAAATTCATATCATAATTCATGCCATTCACGACGATTCACGGTGAATTACACTTCAACGGACCATGTATTATCCCTCGCTATAACATCCCCCGGGTGGCTCCGGCCTAACCCGAGATCTGACGTATTATCTCACATAGCAGAATATGTATATTTAGACTATTTATTCGTCACGCGAACGGACTCCAAACGAGGGTCCCTATTGTAAGTGTCAAAGATTGAACGGGCAGAAAGGAATCGAGACTTTATTACCCGGTTTTTTTTTTGTTGAAGTGCGAAATCATCAGAAGTCAAAAATCAGAAAATCAGGCTTTGCTCCCGCTCTATCCTGCTCCACCCTACTATACCCTACTATACCTTACTCTACCCTACTCTATCCTACACTACCCTACATTACCCTACTCTTCTTCCACTTTCCATAAGAACTTTCTCCTCACAATAACAAACATAAAAAAAGAATTAGCGAAATCGGTTCAGCTATTCTCGAGATTTGCGCTTAGCAAAACCTTTATTTATTACTTATTTAAAGCTTTATGCACAAAAAAAACTGTACAAAGGCGGACTTAATGCCTTAGGCATTATCTGCCAGTCGACCTTAGGGTAGTGCAGAAACATAATATGGCAGGTGCAACTTAATATAGGCAAAACAGAAGAGAAACAAATATTTACAATATTAAATACATACTTAGATACATACATATAAATAAACAATACTGTAGTGAAAAAACAAATCCAACACATTAGCGCGGTGATGATTCTACCAACATCTTGCGAATATGCTCACGTGCCTTCACCTTAAAAGAAAATCGGCAATCATTTAGCGATTCATTTTTATATTATAGATAGACCAATAAGTGTCGCCGCACAGAGGCTTCATCCCACAGCCACAAACGTTGCTACGAGAAGTTAGAAGCGGCCACAAAGCCTCTTGTGGCCGGTGCTTACTACTTTTTAAACTCATGCGGTCAGTACCATAATGAACTCTATCGAAGAAGGTTTAAATACTCGAAACGCGTGTGGCGGCGTTTTGTGTCGGCGTTTAGTGGTCGGTTCGGGCCACAAGAAGCGAGCAGCGGCGATTTGTTGCGTGTGGCGGCTACAGGCGTCAATCGTATGCGGCGAATCCATATAAAATGTATGAAACCTTCAGGAAAAATGCCACGGACAACAAAATGATCCTATAAGGGTTCCGTTTTTTTCCTTTTGAGATACGGAACCCTAAAAAGTGTTTTTTTTTTAAACAAGGCTCAAAGCTTAATAAATTCACACAATATTTTTTGTATTTAAACCCACAAGTCACACAATATTTTCACTAAACTCACGTTAAAATATATTGTAGTGTTCATTATACTCATTTGGTGAATTCCTCTCGTGGGATAGATTAAAAACTCAGGCGTTAACAATGGACCAGTTTCGTACGTTTACTAAAATAATATAATGGTCTTTATAGCGCAGTAATTAACGAGCCTCGTTAATAATAATGACTTTCGACAATTAATCGAGAATGTTTATGGGTTGTAAGAATAAATAAACGTTAATCACTTAGTGTGGAAAGAAAGAAGATAATTATGATTATTCTACCCGAGTAGACACATAATATATTGCCATTAACCACCTCCGACAACGGGATCAACAGAAACATAGTTAACATAAACATCATAATCATAATTTCAGCAGAAAGATGTCCACATAAGCCTCCCCCAAGTGTCGCCATAATAACCGGTCCTGTGCGTCTCGCATCCATTGGATTCCCACGACCCTCATCCCACAACCCTCACCAGGGGTGCTATTCTCTAAGAAAACAGTCTTGATCTCAGCGCTGGCACAGCGACGAGTCGTGAGTGCAGTACATTGAATTAACAATCCAATGTAAAGGGGCATTGGGTTGTTAATTCAATGTACTGCGCTCACGACTCGTCGCTGTGCCAGCGCTGAGCTCAAGGCTGTTTTCTTAGAGAATAGCACCCCAGGTCGTCGATCCAACTGCGCTGCGTCTTCCGGTACGTGGTCCCAATTCCAGAACCTTTCGTCCTCATCAACCATCTGTTCTACGTGCAATGTACCCTGTCCACTGCCTCTTAAGTTTGGCGATTCTTTGGACTATGTCTGTAACCTTGGTTCTCCTTCGGATGCCTTCATTTCTGATGTGATCACGCAAGGAAACTACGAGCATTAGCCCTTTTCATTGCCTTTTGAGTGACTTTAAGCTTTCTGATGTAGCCCATTTGATTGTAAGCGACTAATAGTAACAAACACGCAATGGTCATAGACTTCCGTCTTGAGACACTGTGGTATATTGGACGATAAGACACCGCGCAACTTCCCAAATGCTGCCCAACCGTGGTGGCCGTTTATGTTACAAAGTGTTTATACTAGAGGTAGTTGAAATGAGTTGTGTTACGGTAGTTTCCATTTTCATTCGAGGATGAAAATTGAAGTTCATTAATATGATATATTGGATTAATAAATATATTTATTTATTTACTAGCTTTTACCCACGGCTTCGCCCACGTGGAAAAATTAGCCTACATATGTCCATCTCCAGAGTCCCAACTATCTCTGTACCAAAATTCATAGAATAGAATGGAATATAATAAACTTTATTGTACACTAAAATAGCAACAATTTCACAGAAACTTATAACTTCACCAAAATCGGTTTTGCCATTTAGGCGTGAAGACATAACAAACAAACTCACTATCGCTCATAAAATATTAGTAAGGATTCAGATAAAAGATATCCTTACTTAAACATATACAAACTAATAAACAACGAAGAAGGGATAATGAAGGGACTTTGTCCGTTGTACTAATTTCCTCTCGATGTCCTATCGTGTCATCAGCTATGGCACTCCAGATGCTGTAGCTACTTCCAAGCAGTCTATTGATCAGTGCAGCTGCGAAGCCATCTGTGTGTGCATCAGCAAACATTGATGATGCAATACAGAAAAGTGGAAGCTGAACGCATTGTTGAATTGGACCAGCAAAGCATTGATGAAAGAGGTTAGAAAGGAAATACTTTCCGATGTGTACTACAACGTGTTATCGCCGCTTGTCTCATACCCTTTAACTCAACTACAGGCAATAAACCAACACGAACACGCATTACGCAACGAACAGACCACGCACACTTAGATCGCAAGATCGCTATTGGTAGTTGAACCATGTGCATTGCCCTACTTTGAGGCACGCTTATCCCATCCTCAAGGCCATTCAAACCTCTTTCATCTATTCTGTGGAGGTCCACAAACTTCTCATGTACAGTGAGACACAGCAACTATTGTTGTTGTGTTTATACCCGATTTCTAAAGAAAATAAACCACAAAAAACTTCAACCGTGCTACGCTCCTTGAACCAAAATACAATCACTATGGCAACCTTTTTCTTCGGACATTTTACGACTTACGATAAAAGATACGACACTTTTTCACGACGAGGCAACAGATGCGTGAAGTAATCCAATATACAATCTATATTACAGAAAATCTTAGGCATTTAGGCAGTCACTCATGATCTACTTAGCTTTTTAGGATGGACAAAGGGTTCCTACATAACCTTATTACAAAGCCTTTGTTGTCCGTCCGCCTGTCTATCCGTCTTTCAGCGTAAGTCTACACTAATACTACAAAGAGGTAAAGTTTTTTTTTTGTTTTGTTTTTAGAAGGTTACCTCTGAAAGTACTGGTCTGATTGTTAAAATTTCTTCACCGATAGAAAACTGCTTTATTCTTAAGTGACATAGACTATATTTTATGTACGCAGGCGAAGCTGCGGGCAAAAGCTAGTATCTCATAAACCGTAAAAGGTAGGGAGTTGAAATTTTCACAAAATATGACTGTATGCCGCTACAACAACAAAAGATTAAATTGAAACCGGCCAAGTGTGAGTCAGACTTTCGCATGAAGGGTTCCGTATCACCCGTAAAAAACAGCAAAAAAAAAACACGTTTGTGGTTGAGAGCCCCACTTAAATATTTATTTTATTCTATTTACATGTATTTGTTATCATAGCGGCAAAACAAAAACATTTGCGAAAATTTCAACTGTCTAGCTATCACGGTTCATGAGATACAGCCTGGTGACAGATGGACAGACAGACAGATGAACGGATATCGGAAGCTTAGTAATAGGGTGCCGTTTTACCCTTTTGGTGTGGAACCCTAAAAATTAATGGGGGTTTCCAAATCAAAAAAGTTATTTGGTCGGCGTTCTTTACTCGATTTTAATATCGTAATACGGAACTCCTCATGTGCAAGTATGACTCACCCTTGGTCACTTTCTAAATTATTTTCAGTCTAAACACATGGAACTGAGCACGAGTATTTTACGTGAAGCAACGGCCTATCTCACCTCTATAACCCAGTTACCTACAGGGTAAGACGGTTCTTTGGTACCCAAGCCTGTCAACCCTCGTCGCCTATACCGTGTAATAAAGGCGTCAAAATAATGTTTATAGATTATTTTTTTCAATAATATTGTCAGATAAAAATTATGATAGATGACCAGCCTTTGAGTATATTTATTACATAAGAGCGATCCCGGCAGACATCCTGTGTGAAAAGTGGCTTTTCGTTAGAAAAGAAGCCCCTAGCCAAGTTACTAATCTGCTATAGTTAACGCTAGTAGAAAGTTTCAAATGTACAGGAATAACATCGTCTCAACGCTCAGTCACGTGGTCAGAGCAAAAGATTCGGCGACGCGGCCAACTCGAAGCGTTCGACGCAAGCAAAGCGGTTGTAACTTGGCTAGGGGGGCTAATTGTAGCGTAACCTAACTTGTTCAATTGTATTTTCAAATTATCCTAGAAACGACTCAAATATACACGCAAAGAAGTTTCATTCGAATCGGCCAAGCTGTACAGGAGGAGTTAAGTGACAAACACACGTACAGAATAATTATTATATGTAAAGATATACCACTACTAGATTATTAACATATCTGCTAAGGCTGCGGGATTGTTCACCAAATCACCATGACTAACTGAAGGAATGCAGGTGGAATAAAAATCTGACACTCCCTCTTGCTCTACCCAGAGCGGGAGAAAGACATTTTTTATTATATTATTACCCAAAAAGAAAAAGCTTGCTACTATATGATGTATGATAATACTATAAGATTACAGCAGGCGACACGACTCCCAACCATTGTGACCTAATAAGGTTTCTGGAAAGACAGCAACATCCTTATAACATAAATAACCGGCCAAGTGCGAGTCGCACAACAAAAATACATCATCTGTGAAAACTGTCTATCACAGTTCATGAGACAGATAACCCAGTGACAGACAGACGGACAGTGGAGTCATAGTAATTTGAGATACAGAACCCTAAAAAGAAGGCAGAATTATTACAGTAAAAACAACGAAAAAGCCTCTTCGTAAATATAAAAAATCGTATTACATCACGATAATTTCAAGATTATTAGATCGTGGAGGAAATTATATTAGATAAAGGGAAATAAGTACATAAAGGAATTTACGTGGGTGTTACTCAAAGTAAGAATGACATCAGGCTGACATTGATTGCTACTGCTTATATAAGGAGTATGCACGGATGATAAATTGATGTAGACAAAGATGTGTGAAGAACCGCGTGGAATAGCTGAATAAAAGCAAGTTGATGCTCTAGTAATCATAATTTATCACCTCTGCCTCCCTTGAGAGTTTTCCTTGAGTGGTAAAAGCTTTAAGATGTAGTTGGTGTATTTGATATAGTTAGCGAGTTGTGGTTGATATGCCTATTTGCCTAATAAGAAAGCTGTTACGTTGACAAGTCAAGTTTTGTGTTTATTAAAATGTGAGAAAAGAGACTGGCCTGGTAGTCTAGTGATTAATGGCCTTGATTGCTATGCCGGAGGTCGGGTTCGATTTCCACCCAAGACGTGTGTGTGATGAGCACTATTATATAATCACAACACAAGCTCTGTTTAGTTTGGGACTAGATGACGTTGTGTGAAAGTTTGTTTTGATTATATTCTATAACTTGTTAGGTTGTTTCACTCCCGTACCCAGTTATGCGCTGGCACCTAACACTTGCTATGACCTACCGTAACCTTTTTTGTATGTACTTAGTGTCGGTAATATCCAACAACTTGACCTTTTTAAATATTTTGGGAAACAAATATAAAATAGTGACAAAAAGTAAAAAAATTAAAATACTTATTTTTATTAATATAATATATTATACACAAGCTTTTGCCTGCAGCTTCGTTCGAGTACATAAATTATAGCCTATGTCATTCAGGAGTAAAGCAGCTTTCTATCGGTGAAAAAAATTTAGCAATCGGACCAGTGCTTTCAGAAATTTAGCTCCATTTGTTGTTTGTACAACATAATAAAAAAACAAACTTTACCTTTTTATTATATTAGTGTAGATATAATCTTTAAAACTATGTTACATTCTCAATTGTCAATACAACATCAAATTTTCTCCACAGCCCTACCGAATTTCGTCATCAATTTGTCCGTATAGTGACATTCCAGAGCCGGACCACAAAGGCTATTTTCAATATGACCACAAAAAACAAGATAAAATTTGTTACCATTGTTCAAACTCTGCTTGTTAAAATGTCACCGGACAGTTGAAACAAGTTCACTTTGTGTCTAACCAGATAATATCTGATCAAACACGGGGATAATGAAAATACTTTTCCTACGGAATCTGTCCAAAATAGCAGTAGTTATTAAACACGATAGGGATACCTCTAGGGAATGTATTGGGACCAACATTTATTTGCTTCAGTGTGCTTATTAAAGGATTAACATTGCCTTACAAAATGAGTAATCCCAACTAATATTATAAATGTGAAAGTGTGGATGTTTGTTACCTAATCACGTCAAAACGGCTGAACGGATATGGATGAAATTTGGCATGCATATAGCCTTTGACATGAAAAAGAACATAGGCTACCTTTTATCCCGATTCCTTAAGTACCTAATGCCACGCGGGCGAAGCCGCGGGCTAAAGCTAGTATGGAATAATTCGATCGTTGTGACATCTTTCGGCTGAAATGATCATGATCTTAAATTGAGTTCGAAATTTAAACGGCGTTGTTGCTTTCGTTGTTTGCTATCTACGGGCGAATATAAACTTAGACAAATTTTGTAAATATATTTATTAAAAAAAAAAGATAATTTATGTACATCTACACTATAATAATTATATTATAAAAAGGTAAAGTTTTTTTTTAGGTAATCTCTGGAAGTACAGGTCCGATTGCTAAAATTTTTTCAGAAAACTGCTTTCTTAATGAGTGACATAGGTTATATTGTATATACGTGGGCAAAGCCGCTGACAAAAGCTAATATATTTCTTGTATGCTGACCAGCAGCAAAGTGACTGAGGCCAAGAGACAAACAAAAGACGTTTTGTTCCCAAAACGGTTTTGTACGTATGGGAGGGAGGTCCACCATGCATAAGGCTCATATTCCTAGTTATATCTTCAAACTCGACTCCATCACCAATTATTACCAGTTACAGCTAGAGCAGTGTGACATTAACCACTTTTTGACTGAGTCTAGTATAAGTCCTGCAAACTGACTTAGGAATATGGGCCTAAGAATCTCGTTCACTTACACTTACATAATTTTATTATAGTCCTGTATCTTGAAGAATATTTGTATAATAATGTCAGACCTTAATTTTGTTAGTGGGAAAATCATAAAATGACATCTCTCTGCCCTTGGACGGAGCGGGAGATAGTGTCAGACTTTTACTGACTAAAAACCCACTCCTGTTCCTTCGTTGCCTTTCATACCGGTGCCGAATCTTCCTTTCAGAAACAGATAGTGTCAGGCCTACTAATATATTTATGAAACAAGTTATTTAAGGTTCTAAGTGACTTTATTAATCAAGTTATGTAACTATGTGTATAAATATTGATATCTACATAACTAGCGTTGATGTCAAGATAGTTTCTGGTTATTTTCTGCGAATGAATATTCTTATGAATGTAGTAGGTAAAGGAAAAATGTTTTTATGAAGTAAAGCACAGAAAGGTAAGAGATCTATTTCAAAAAGGTTTGTCAATTAATTAAAAGTAGTTGTAGTTGTTATAAATAGGTTGCTACTAGTAATATTTGCTTCAAAAGTATTTTTTTTTTGTTGGGCTCCAGTTACTCTTACCTAGATTGAAAATCGTATTTTTTTTATTTTGATCGGTTAGTAATTAATCTAGTTTTAATTTAGTACGAGAAACTTTGCTTGTAATTACTTTCGTGTTTCTAGCTATTTTCCGCATCAAATAAATAAAAATTGAAAAAGAACAGCTTTTTTTTACAAATAACACTATATTAAAAAAAAAAATTAAAAAGGATGAATTCCTCATTAAGTAACATCAGCTAACAGTTATGGAAAGTCGGATCAAAATCAGTCCAGATGTTTTCGGAGATTTGCCAAAACAAATAGACAAAAAAAATAAAAAGCTGTTATTTTTACATTACAAACAGACACTTACAATTATTAGTTTTATTTTTCTATTAATAGCAAACATAGACTATTTCTAGTAAAATCCTTGACATGTTAACTTATTTATTACCGAACTACCCACTGAATCTTTTTATATTTATATTCTGGTAAACATTTTTAGGATTGGATTGGATTTTTCGCTATAAGACTAGCGTACCCTTGTCGAAAGGGCAAAGCTTAGTAAGTAGGCTTTAAGAACTTTGATGTCAATGGGCAAAACAGTTATGCCCAAATGCCCAATCATATAAGGCAAGGCAAGTAAAAAGAATTTTATTACATATATTACCTTTGGAGAAAGTAAATCCGAGATTTAGCCAACGACGTCAAATATAATACCCAAGTCTTAGTAAAATCATTTTAGAAAGTATGAATGAACTTGAAAGCATATTTGAATTTGTGAGCATTTGCAAGGTTGCCGAGGTTAGACCAAGGTGATGTAAAGTTCAGGGCCCCAGACAACCTGGGGTTTACAACCTTTATTTAACGAGAGAGTTCTTTATTTTGTGAAGGACAAAAACCGCACCCTTTAAAAGGGACAGTTTATTAGATCTGTGTTTTTATTTCTCTTTCGTAATGGATGACCTCTGCGAGAGTTCGCATCGGCTTTCTTTTCTTTTCAATAACACTTCTTAAATCTTTCTAGTTATGTTTAGTTTTTTTTTTATTATATTTACACATGACCCATATTACATAGTTTTCGCATTTTTTTAGTCCAAGATGAACTATGATAGAGTATGTTATGACTTCCCTAAACTATGATATGACGTTTTGATAGAAGTAATTCCTTGAACTAAGACTAGCTTCTGTCAGCGGCTTCGCTCGCGTAAAAGTAGGTTCTCCATACACTTTTTAGAATTCTGTTTCTTCAGTTTTCTCTTAAAAACCAGCGTCAGGCAACTGCTACGATTGTCTGACAGTATGCTCAACTGAACCTATTTAGACTACCGTGAGACACATTGTTGCTGTTTGTTTTTTTTTTATTATTTTGTTTTAAGTTTTATATTTTATTAATGTTTCTTTACTTGTTTTGTTCATTGTGTGCCAAATAAACATGTTTTCTTTCTTTTTTCTTTCTTTCGTTCTCTTTTTTCATACAACTCTAAGCGAACGCTCGTTCGCGCTGTTTTATCATATTGTCTTACTATTGTGTCTCTAATTGACGGTATTTCAAAGGTTATGCGATGATGTGGCTGACGATGGAGCACGCTTGCCTAGAAGCAGCCTATTCACTCTTGACTTAAAGACCTCTAGATTATAGTTACCAGGAAACACAGACTCCTGCAGGGAATTTCATTCTTTAGCTGTATGCATAATGAATGTGTTCCCAAAATTTCTATGTCATAATAGAAGGCGTTTTGCTGAATACGTTCCTAGGCACAGTAGTTTCCGCTGCGTAGGTATGGTCAGTGGAGGGATGTGAAAGTCAGTCAGTTTATCCTTCTGTTTATACAAGGTGTAAGATACAGCCCTCCACAAACTTTAAGGGCTTGCTCAGTAGATGAAACTGAACAACCTTTCACAAAAATTTTGTTCAGGAAACGGAAAAAAAAAATCGGCCTTTCCATACAAACTGTCCAATCAAGTTTATAATTTTGTATGGTGAGGCAGATTTTTTTTTTCGTTTGTGGAGGGCTGTCCCTTACACCCTTATAGAAAGAGTATTTTTCCTTTTCTGGACAAACATTGTCCTGTTAGTAGCTGAAACATTTCTTAATTGGTTGACCGATGCTATCAACTTTTCTGAAAGGGACGTACCAACTACAACATTTAGTAATATTCGATGCGCCCCTAACAATAGAGTAAACAATAGCAATTACGGAGCTATTGTGCCTCCAGCCTTTGATTAGATAGCCTAACTATTCCCATGAATTGGAATTGTATAATTAGCATGCCTATTAGACCTGTATGAATTATGATAACGTATGACGGATGGACATATAATGTTCGTTTTGGCGACGCTTGGGGGAGGCCTATGTCTTGGAGTGGACGTCTTTCGGCTGAAATGGTGATAATGATGATGGATGAAGAGAGAAAGTGCCAAAGAAAAGACGGATGGATAGTGTGAGGAGTGATATGAAAGAAAAGGGAGTTAGTGATAGTGTGACGGGTGACAAGACAGAACGGAAGAAAAAAACGTTTTGCGTCAACCCCAAGTATATGGGATAAGGACAAGATGAAATATAATAACGATTGTAGGTACAGCGTAGGTGATCATCATGGCATGTCTTTTTTGAGGTTGGTATATCATCAAATAACTTCTCCCGCTCTAAGTGTAATTTATTTCATCACCACTGCTCCCAAAACGGTGAATTAAAACGTCGTGAGGAAACCGGCATGTCCTAGAACCAAAAATTCGAAGACATGTGACATTCACCAACACGCACTGGGCCCGCGTGGTGGATTACGGCCCATTCCCTCTCCTAGAGAGTAGGCTTGAATCCCAACAGTGGGAACATTAAAAAAGGCTGGTGATGATGATGATAAAGCTCTAAGCGAAGCGAGAAGGAATGTCAGAATTTTACTGACTACGCCCATATACCCTTTGCGTTCCAAACGGCGGTGACTCTTTAGCAAAGCCTCACAAACTAAACTACCTACTACAAGTTGTAGGTAGCTGTTGTATTTAAATCTAAACATTTTGGAATACCTACGTCAGTGCGAAAATCGTATCATCGAAGTTTTTTTCTTCGAAAACTTTTCAACGATATCTCTATACTGCGAAGCCTTGTTAAGTTGAAATTTTTTTTACGGGTCTTGAACACAAGTGATCTAGATCTGAAACAATACTAGAAATTGTCGTCTGATTGGAGCAGAAGTCTAGGTTTCTCTTAGAACAAAAAAGATGAAGACATTTGAACTTCTACAACAAATAAAGAACATGAAAAAATAACTATATCCCAGCAGAGGGAAAATTACATAATCAATCAATATAATTGATTTACGTGCCAATATGTTTGCTCACTGACAGGGCAGATTACTGGTAGAAGCAAGTTCATGAGGCCGATATGTGCGGGAGTAGCAACATGGTTACCGGAAGACGCAGTGTTTTGAAAGGCCTTTTTTAGCGTTCCGTAGTCTACTAGGAACCCTTATAGTTTCGCCATGTCTGTCTGTCCGTCCTCGCTTAATCTCTGTGACCGTTAGCACTAGATAGCTGAAATTTGGTACCAATATGTATATCAATCACGCCGACCAAGTGATAAAATAAAAACTGGAAAAAAATGTTTTATTAGGGTAGCCCCCTATATGCAAAATGGGAAGTGATTTTTTTTTAATTTCAACCCTAACGTGTGATATATTGTTGGATAGGTATTTAAAAATGAATAGGAGTCTACTAGAATCATTTTTTGATAATGTCAATAATTTCGGAAATAATCGCTCCAAAAGTAAAAAACAATGTGTGTGTCCCCCTATAACTTTTGAACCATAAGTTTAGAAAATATGAAAAAAATCTGAAAAGTAGAACTTTATAAGGACTTTCTAGGAAAATTATTTTGAACTTGATGGAAAGAACAGTTTTTGTACAAAAAAGACAAAAGGGTTCTGGATCTCTGAGTTTCTGGACTAAGTTTGTAGTATAATCGTATATGCAAGCATTTTTTTAAACTCTTATGTGGGTACACTTATTGTGACGGACGGGAAACTACGGAATCCTACACTGAGCGTGGCCCGACACGCTCTTGACCGGTTTTTTCAAGGTGGAAATCCTCATAGATGTCCTCTGATTTGAGGAGGACGGTGGCACAAAATAGATAGGTACAGAAGACAATCTCATGTATGTACTTCACTTTTTATACCTACGCTCGGTGGACGCACAATAATGAGCGTTTGAGCCGGAACTGTTCGACGAGTGGTCCGAGACGCGATCGAGACATCGTGTCTGTGAGCGGTGTCTATGTGTGCTTTGCTCAAGCGCGCTTTGTATGTAGATTGACTTCTGTATCTATCTATTTTGTGACGGTGCAGTATATCAGATCCTTCCTGACTAAAACTATACCCGGCGCCCACGGTACACGTCGCAGGAATCTAATTAGGATGCTAAACGGTGAGGAACGATCAAAGTGGCGACACTTGAGGGAGCCCTATGATGATGATGATGTCAGTGAATGTTACAAACAAAAGTTAATAAATTTGAGACTTATAAGGAGAACAGAAACACAATTAGCAAATTATTGGCTAAATTTTAGTGTTTGTGACTGCTTTTGATTAATTAAGTTTTCTTCGTTCCCTTGGCAGCACTTGAAAATGGTTTTGAGTGAATTAAATTGTATTTTAGTTGTGAAGTTGTTCATTAGGTTTCGACGCTTTGCTCTACGAATTCAACCATTATGTACTAATTCTTTGAAATTAAAACTTTGAAACATGAAAAGGGATGTTCTATACAAAATTTTTCAGTGTTATCAATATTATTATTATTTTATTTTTAACTGGCTGTGCCCACGTCTTCGTTCGCGTGGACTACAGGATTTTGAATTTATTTTTTCTAAAATAAAAGTAGCTTATGTTACTCCTTATTACATCAGCTACCTGCCAAAAAAGTCCCGTCAAAATCGGTCCAGCCATTTCAGAGATTAGCCCGGACAAACAGACAGACAGACAAAAATTGTAAAAAAAATATTTTGGTGTATGTACCGTATATAATTCATATGCATGTAGTAAAAAGCAGTTATTTCAATATTACAAACAGACACTCCAATTTTATAAAATGTATAGATAGATGTATAGATTTATTTTTCCTCCTCATATAGAAAAGTCTCTTTTCTATCACATGACTTAATTTTCACACTGGCAAATTTCGAAAATTTAATCCGAAATAGCATATCTGCAACAATACCTACATGAAAATCTGGTGTCTACATAAGCAAGTGAACCTTCTTAAGTAGAGACCGGTTTTCATTTGTAGGCATAATTTCAATATTAACCAATATAAGGTTAATACTGAAATATGTACCTATTTATTAGACGTACTCTTTGAAACGTACCAATAGTGTTTTTTTTTGTAACTGACTGACCTTGACAATTGAAAAATGCCTGTAAATGGTTTAATTGATACAAACGCTTAGAATGTAAGTCATCCAAAACAGTGCTAAATCAATGAATGAAAAGTTATGATAAGTATCTCATGTTCATGTAGGTCATGTACATTGGTACATAAGATGTACATAGGTGTAAAAGTATTAGTCTAAGTACGTACCTATAATACTTAGGCTAAATCGATTCCAACAAACTTAACCAACAAAAAGGTACGTACCTCTATTGTAATAAAATGAAAGTAAGCTCCAATAAAAAACCGCAAAATATAACTTGGATAAAAAGGAACTTACCTTTTGAAATTCTCATTTTGAAGACGCTGGCTCACTCCTCACTCAAGCGGTCACAAGGGTTCCATTATTACAAACGTGATTATTAACTCTACGAGAATTATAATTTTGAACTATATTTTATGCTAGAAACATTCTACAGTCGTTTACAACGTCACTCATCATGGTTAAACTACACGAAGCCTAATTTTCTATACAGAGTATTTACTTTCATAATTAGAATCTCCAAGGAGTATTTATTCACAGCAACTCTAATTAGCAATAGAGAACGCGCTTTAGCGGTAAATGTCAGGAGAGAGTGCAACTGAAAACAAGGTTGGGGTGCGAGCGCGGGAAAACGTGTCAAGGTTATACTGGCACTTGAATGAGAACGCGGCGGACACTGCAATCAAAACCACGCGATCACGTAACCAACCTACACACACGAACACTATCACTAACTATTTGCATCCAAATACAATAAAATTATCCCCGCAATCAGTCATTATAAAATCCAAACACACTGAAACTTAACCTAAACACACAACACTAGGTTAGTTTCCCCGTCGTCACCCGAGTACGCATCGAAACGTCAAGTTTGAAACCGCGCTGCACCACTTTCAAACTATCTATGGCATTTTAATCTTTTTTGAAATTCCCGTCCGTGAGATGTTACCACGCGCGATGCAACATCCCTCCGCCAAGCACCGAGTAGACTGGGCCATCCGCCGGCAGAGGCCGCTGCCCGCGAAATTGGCGCAATTTCGACGCATGCGCGTTGCATTTGCGAACCGGCGGGACCCGATGCGACCCGACGCCCCGCACTTGATAGAAAAATCGAGGACGTAATGTGACGTCAAGCACTCGTACACAATATGGGTTAATCGGACGTAACAAAAACAACTTTTAGAGCTGATGCTAATGCCGTGGCCTTGCATACCTTATTACGTCACAGAGGGGTGAGGTAACTTACCAACTATCTCTTTACCCCTGTCTTACACCCTTATCATTCTCTCCGCTTGCTTCCATTATTCTTACGAGGAAAAAATACAAATCTCTTTTCTTAATCCCGGTGGAGGTAGAGAAAGATTGTTTTGAATATTTCGACCGCTCGCCCAAAGAAACTATTTTATCGTTTCATATCGCATTCACCCCGGGGATTCGAAGATAGTGGTAAGAGGGGCTTCTAATACCTATCAAGATTAAGATTAGAGAGGTGTTATAATAGTTAACAGCTATCCGTGATAAATTATGTGTTCTTTGAGTGGCATGTTTGGTGCAGTGGTTGAGCGATTGGCTGCTGTGCTACGTATAGTGGATTCAATTCCTGTATAGATTAAACATTTGTAAGGCCTCCAGAAAGTTGTTCCAAGTCTTGGTGGCCTGTGTATGTGAGTTTACTTGTTTGTGAATGCATTCAAGATGTATATAGACATAGAAGTCCCTGCTAGTACGAGGTAAGCAATTTTTTATTTAATTTAATTAAATGATATTTAGAAACTAAAAAAAAAAAATCTATCTCCATACTTTTTAAATGTTTATATCATTGGCTCAGATATCAAAAAATATATAAGCAAATTCGAAAACCATTTTCCTTATAGCCTCAGGACAAGTTAGGCCCGACTTTTCGGAAAATAATAATTTCGTCTATTTATACAACGCTTTCTTTAATTACTTACTTTGAAGGCAAAAGCTATTTAAATTAACATTTGACTAAACAAAACGACAAATATAGTATAGAAATAGCGATTATGGAACTAGCGATAAAAAGACAATGAGAAAGCGAACGCTAGCGTTCGCTTGGGGTTTAATTAATTAAACAGCATAGTCGGCCTTATAATGTTCCCACTGTTGGAACTTAGGCATCCTCTCTAGGAGAAGGAACGAGCCGTAATCCACCACACGGGCTCAGCGCGGTTAGGTGGATATTAAATAAACGCCTGATAGAAATGTTACGGCAAACTTACTACTGCGACATTGCCGTAAAGGGTTTCAAAGGAACTTAGTAACACAAGAACTGGGCAGAGCAGGTTGTACATAGTTTGAGCAGTTTACAAAGCTTTCGTTCTCGTAAACAGGGATAAATTTGCATATGGGGACGCTAATTTGTCTTCAGGCTCTTTTTGTTGAGATGCGACTGAAGCTCTAGATTGCAGTTTCGTACGAGACTAGTTTAGATATTGAGGCTGTAAGTTGTAGCGCTTATGTGTGTTCAGTGTTGTTAAGGCAACTGAATTTAGTTATTCTTTGTTATATTAAAATGTATGATGTAGTTAATTAGTTCCTAATGACTATTGACTTTGAGAGCAGTGGTGGCTGTGTGGTAACGGCCACAACTTACGAGTTGTAGGTCGCGACTTCAAACCCACCCAGACGCATTACTTTGTGTAGTTTATTTCAGCACCACTACTTTTAAAACGGTGAAAGAAAACTTCGTGAGAAAACCGGCATGTCCTAGAACCAAAAATTCGAAGACATGTTACAGTCACTAACCCGCACTGGGCCCGCGTGGTCGATTACGGCCCAATTCCTCCCCTAGAGAGGAGGCCTGAGTTCTGAGCAGTGGGAACATTAAAAGGCTGATTATGTATATGTAGGTATGTAATAACTACGAGTATAATAATTGATAATATTCCAATATAATAGCTGCGCTCTGCTCGTTCTAGAATTTTCTGCATAAAATTGAAATAAAAAAATAAGCTACCCTGGTACAGAATGCTGTATTAAACGACCTCATTTTCAATCGGGATGAGTCTCGGAAAAAGCTGATATTTGATACAGGGTTAGAAAATATTTCAGCTAGCTACGCCACTGTACCTATCTTTAATTAATGTGTTATGCACCATCACGAGCCTTCAATTTCACAAATTATTTTTGATTAAAAAAAAAAATTTAATCAACTGATTACTCTTACGGGACAAGGCCACGAAGATGATGATAATGAATCAACTTATTCTGTTCATATTTCATGTGAAAGGCTTATGCTAGGTAATATTTTCAAGAGAAAAGGATAAGATTAAGTGGCAACTGAGTAAGTCCAAAGGGTTCTCGTCCGTAGTTGATTTACGTTTTGTTAGACCTGGAGACACAACCGTATACCGGTAATAAGATTTATAATCATATTTTATTTTCTTTCTTGTATACTCCTCTTTATTTAATGGTTTTAAGTAGTTGTCTAATCTTGAGAACACTTCTTTTCTTTAAAAAAAACCTACCTACACTCAATTTAACTATGTACATAAAAAATCGGTTGTAGCGATAAAACTGCCTATTATAACACCCTATTAATTTTAAGTTCCTAATGAAATTTTATTTTTGAAGTACAATATAGAGTATAATTATTATATTTATCTATCTATTTGCATAGTTCGAATCCCGATCAAAACAAAGACATTTTAAATCTCATTGGCAAACAATTAAGAACCTAAGCAGCTAATCGAGTTGCAGAATGAAAATATTATTTATTTTGATTTTTCGCGACAAATTACTGAGTAATTTGTCGCGAAAAATGTTTGAGTAAATTAATCATATGAGATACTCGTATATTGTTTATTGTATGGCCTATTGTTGTATATTAATTTATAATTGCCTACCCTTCTTAAGCAAATTTGACGATGTATAACACTCATGCCCTCATGCTCTGTATGGAGCGCGAGGGAGTATCAGAATTCTAGTGGTTTAACCCATCCTTGTAAGTATCTTCAGTTATTCTTCAAGTTCCAGGCCCACGGGAACTCTATCGAACAATCCCTCCCGCATCCCTAGCAGGAGAGTCCATAACCCTGCTGTTACAGGTAACCATTATTATGAAACTTGCAAGGACGCAGTAGTTCCAAGCACCACTTATCTAAGTAGGAATCTACTTAAGACTTGAAATCTGTAACTTAAACACCACAAAATGGTTCTAAATGGACTCCAAGTGGTTCGAATGGACGTCGTTTAGTTCCTATTATTCTCAGCTGAAGCTTAGCCAGCCTACTGCAATGGACGCAGTATATAACCTTGTTGACACGAACTAGATTATTAGCATAGATATGAAACATTGCATTGCGTTTCATAATAAACGGGTAAGGAGTGGCTTTGCTTGGCCCTTCTAAATTCTCAGTTTAATTGGCTTTAGGTATTATTAAACATAGGCGTATGACTTTGATAAATCTGGCGAAACCCTTATTATGGTATTTAGTTGTAGTTGTAGTTATGGCTTATTGTGGAGATGGTAAATTGAGTAAAGCTTTTACTGAATGATGTTTAAGCTCAGGTCGCAAAAACTGAGGACGAGCAAACGGTAGTTGGTTGGAGTTTTATTTTCTGCGTAAAACCCTACTGGACTCCTACGGCTTACTGCCATCTCATGAAAAAGTAGCAGAAAACACCTGGAGAGTGGCAAAAAATCTTAAAGAATCTCATGGAATTGGTCGATTAATTCACCCATTTAGTGGGTGGTTCTAGGTCACAGTAAAGCGAAAGAATGGACACACCCGCGGCTTCACGCGTGTTCTTAAAATATAGCCTATATATGTCACTCAGAAATAAAGCAGTTTTCTGTCGGTGAAAAAAAATTCACAAACGGACCAGTGCTTTCATAGATCCTACAAATAAAAAAAAAAACAAATTTCATCTATTTATAATATTAGTGTAGATAGATTCGCGCTTGACCACTATCTCACTTGATTAAAACGAATATGAGGTCGACGATGGAACGCACTTGCCTAGAACTAACTTAATCACTCTTGACTTAAAAACCCCAGGTTATAGTTATCAGGAAATGCAGTGTCTTGCAGAGAATTCCACTCCTTAGCTGTACGCACAATGAATGTGTTCCCAAAAAGTTGTGTGTTACTTAACTAATAAAATAAATCTATATTTCTTTGCAAATAGGTTTTTTAAAAACACTTTTACACTTAAAAAACAATTGAACATAAATAACAATACAATCAATAAATAAAAAGAATTAACATTATACAAATGAAACGTCAAATGTCAATAAATAACCCGCCCCTGATCGTTCCCGGTGCAAAGGTGCCCATAACACTCGCCGCATTACCTCGCTGAATAGCGATGGCCATTCTTTGCACCAAGAACGACCTGGACCGGGAGTCACCCGTTGCCTCACCGAGCCTACGGCCCAAATCCCGCACAAAAGACCTTGCCTCCGTACTCCAACCGCCCAGAGTCTCCACAGCAACCGGCACAAAATGGTAAAGCTGCTCCAAGGAAGCGTACTTCAGCCTTTTTTTAGAGCAGGCATCTTCAGCGGCGGCAGAAGCAGTGTGCATGGTACGACTCAGGTGACTAGGGGCGACAGTGCTGACGTAAGTTGCGTCCCAGATCAGGCACTTCCCGTTCTTCCATGGTACCAGAGTCAGCCCATCCGGCCTCTTACCATCAGACCTGCTAAGACCTGAAGGCTCACGCAGGGGACGTTTGCCGATATAAGGGCTCTACGGACTATGACGTTCAGGGCATGGTGACGTGGGAACCTTCCTGTGCAGCGCCGACAGTTCAGTGCGTGATGGCCATCGGCCTCCACCAAGGAACCGCAGGTGCATGTATGTGGTTCGCACACCTTACAGCCCAGGCGGAGAGCCACCGCCACATGCAAAGAGCCATCGTCGAGCAAAGTGCCCAGATGAGGCGAAGGAATCGCCTATAACCCCCACGCCCCGGACTCGGGTTGCGACACAGCTCGTAGTCTGGCCCTATCGACTCCCAACGCACCCTCTAACAATTGCTCTTGGAACAGCATCACCCCTCTGTCATCCCACGCCCGCTGAACATGTTCTGATTCGGGGATTGTTGCACCCGAGTTGAGGGTCAACCAAGCTGACACAGCATCCGACACAAAGGGAATGCTTCCCCCGTCACCATTAGTATTGAGTAATACAGTGACTAGGTTGGCAACCCCATGCGCAGACGCCAAGAAAGCCGGCAGACCCGCATCCCGTGCACACCGCACCCCGAGACCACCACATCGGATTGGTAGAGCCGCCTGCCTCCACTGGGGCCAATCTAGGGAAACATTTTACACTTCAATTTTTTCGTCAATTTAAACTAGATGAAGCCGGTGTTTTCTAACTGACTACCCTGAGAAGAAACACCGAAACCAACTCAGTGGTTAAAGTCTCTTTTAAAGTCCATACAGCAGAAAATGTAATGTTACTAATGATAATAATCAAAATTTTCTCTACACAGCATTGCACGAGGTTATCTAAGTATGTGCCGCACGTAACCGAAAGACTAATTAATCACAATTTATGTACATTAGAAGTTCTTTGCTCTCAAAGATTAACAAAGCTTGCGGTGTTCACAGCTTTTGGTAGGTACTAAAACAAAGCTTTTAACGTTAATCGTATAGATCAGCGATTTTCAAACTTTTTTGTTCTTGGACCTCTTTGGATTCTTCGTTGTCTTCAGAGACTAAAGTTCAGAACAAAAATAAACTATGGTAATCTAATTAAAAAACTTTTTCTTTATTATATAAAATATATTATCTTAAATTCAAAACTAATAGTACCTACTCCGCACTATTATTTAAAATAAAACAGTAACAAGCATTAAACAGATTCTTATTTCAAATCGCATTAATGTTACTTTTTAGTGGGAAACTTTGAGATTTTAAATCTTTCGCGGGTCATAAAATCAGAATTAGAATTCTGCCTCTCTACCATGATGATATGATATTATGATATGATTCTACAACTATCACACAGCGCCGTCTAGTCCCAAGCTAAGCAGATTGGAAACCATTGGTTGAGGTATAATTATAGTTAAACTAGCTACCATCTACTATGTTCGTATTGTTGTTAAAAATACTTCTACGTACATTCACATTCTCAGTCCGAACAAGTTGGAAATTTTCAGAGCCTGTAATCCTAAATAATAATAATAATTATTTATTTATTTCAGGCAACATGTACCCATATCATAAATACCTTATAGACTAACATACATAATTACTTATAATAAATCATTTTGTAAACATGATTTAAAACTATGTTAGTAACACTAAAGGAATTAACACTTAATGGAATTAAAGCCTATTCTGAAAAAATTGAGGTTTGAGGTTTATTTTCGTTTCAAACGTAAGAACAAAGAAGCCTGGCTTTCTATCTAAAATTCTCTACTAAACAGTATTAATGTGGACTAAGTATACCAGTAGGCATCACAATTTGGTTCCAGCAGCATGTATCCACTTACAAAACGACGGGTGCAAAGTAAAATAAGCCATCTACAATTTTGCGATTTTGTGATAGTTGCAGTAACTTACCAAAAAATTATATTCTGAGACATGGCAAATGGTCTTTCAAGTGTCAACAATAAAGAAATAATAGTTCTTTTTTTTTCAATTATGTTTTTGAACAAAAGAAAATTACCAAATAATTGCTTATTATTCACTTATTATTACTAACTATCACAAAATCGAAAGATTGTAGATGGCTTTTTTTACTTTGCACCCGTCGAAAAATAGATTTTGTAAATTTACCTAAAACTTTTGTATACACAGATTGAACGCCACTGGCACCAGACACCCGCAGGACCGCTAATAAGCCATTATTTCGAAAAGCAAATTAAAATGAAGGAGCAGAGAACAAAAAGATTTTACCATAGATATCGCGTCTTCATCATTCATACAACTCGTCTAAGCCAACGCCGACAGATGCCTTTAAAATCTTAGATCAACACAGATCTTATCAGTGACTCTTCTAATAATATTAATTGTTTTAACTTCAAACTTTCTAAAGGAGCTAGGGCGATTATTCATACAGTTGTAACATGGTCCGTGGCACGAATCTTCAATGTTATCTTGTGTCGATCTAGTCAGTTTCAATGACTATCGCTCTTCGTTCGCTTGTATCGCTAGTGTAGATCCGCTTGCTTCGTTTCGTTGACAAATAGTCTTGAAGGCTTTGTCATTAATCAGTGTGGACTGCGGAAGGTATTTGCGTTTCTTGCTAGAGTTGTGTGTATAAAAACTATTAAAAGGATGATGCGTCGATTGCTAAATTATTATATCTAGATAATTATTTCGTTATTTAATTGACAGCTGCGTGCATAACCATTTTTAAAAATAAAGTTGTATCAAGTTTTTTTTGGGATTACCAGAGTGTCGGTCTCAACTAGAGCTCTTTCTTTATAAATAGGTTTTCATTTTTTAATTTAAATTAAATCGTGAAAATAAATAGTCACCGACTCAGAATTACTCTTGCTTCGTGGGTGTGTTTACAAACATGTAAACTCACATACAAAAGTGACAGACATTTACACCTGAAAAAAAAATCTATAGACGATACAAAAATTACGGTTCAATAAGGGAATTAAAACCCCAAAACATATTTATCTAGTAACTAATCGCTGAACTAGTATTTTTGTTTTTTATTGACGGTTCGCGTTAGACCGCCGTCTCACCTGATGGAAAGCGACGATGCGGTCGACGATGGAACGCGCTTACCTATAAGAAACCTATTCACTCTCGACTTAAATATTCCCTGGTTGTAGCTATCAGGAAACACAGACTCCGGCAAGGAATTCCACTCCACTGTGGGTGGGATGTTCACCTTGTACCGGTGGCGCATCACCGTGCGTCTGGTATTCCATATAGGTACTAACCTTGCCGATGTTTTGGCCAGATCTTAGAAATTGATCACTTCATGAAATGGCCAAGTGAAACTGGCCAGATAGTTACAAACGTTAAAGTTTGATGATATTTTTATTCTCGTTTGACCTACTTTCTTTAGACCTTTTTAATTGTCATGTGAGCAATGGGTAGCTCGCTGTCCGGCCGTCCGGTAACTGTCCGGACCAAGCTAAAGTCGCCGACGGCGCGCACTGTGCCCGCGCGCCTCAAGGAGTTGTCAGCAACAGCAGGGACCCAGCCGGGTCGAAGCCTACTGGGGCCAGGGCTATCCGAAAGGGCGCTCGAGCCCCGGTATGAAGGCTAGCAAGAACGGAGTGGGTCTTTCAGTCAGTAAGAGTCTGACACTATCTCCCGCTCCACCCAAGAGCGGGGGTTGTCATTGGATGATTTTTCCCTACCATAAAAAAAGACTGTACAGGTAATTGACATAGAAATCCTACGTCAATGATATGGCCAAACGAGGATTGACATATCATTAAATGTTAACGCTTGAACGATCTAGCCAGTTTTAGTTGACCATATCATGAAGTCTGGCCACGACACCGATATATATGGATAACATTACAACGCCTATATCCTACTCCGAGATCCAATCTACCTCTACAAAAAATTCACCTAATTGGTTCAACGTTTTAACACGTAACAGCCAAATAATCGTCTTCTACGATGTCCCTCACACCGCTCCGGACTTATCCACTCCTCCTTTTTTTTCCAGGCAATATCTCTCTGGAATGCGCTCCAAGGAGAAGGCACGCGAGCATAATCGCAAGAAGTTGGTAGAATCATCACAGCAGTGATTGGTTGAATTTTTTTTTATATGTATGTATCTAAGTATGTATTTACTATTGTATTTGTCTCTCTACTGTTTGTCTATTTATTAAGTTGCACCTGCCATCTTGTTTCTGCACCACCCTAAAGTCGACTGGAAGATAATGCCTATGGCATTAAGTCCGCCTTTGTACAGTGTAATGTGCATAAAGCAATAATAAATAAATAAATGGGTAGAGAGTTATTAGTGATGATAAACTTGTCAATGAAGCTTTAAAGTCTTCACTGATGCTGAGTTAGTAGACTGTTGGTATTCTACCGGTTGCATTTCGGGGAGTGTGCGTCGGAATTGCATAACTTAATTCCGCCAAGCCCGTTCCATCATCGGACCACCAAAGGTACGGCAATGCGTCACGTTTTACATAGAACATAAAATATTATACGTTGATACTAAGAAATAAACACAAGATTTAATGTGTGCGTCATATTTAAGTAATTGTGTACGAGAAACGAGAAAATAACGTTGGGTGGACCTCTAATCTGTTTGTAAATTTCCAAAGTTTTCAAGAGTTTAATGCTTCAAATAGTAACTATGTAAGTGAGCGGATGTAAGTTATAATGTACTCGAACAGACAGACATTATTAGCCAGCTATATTGTATGCTAGCACTGGAATATATAATTGCTAGGTACTTCAATGGCGGTCCTTGAGTTCTGTTATAAACACATAAATCGACTGTCAAAACGTAATACGAACGTTTTTGGTTAGTTCTATCTAACGGCACAAAAATGTTACATGTCAATATTTTGTCTCTTGCCGCCCATACGCACAAAACGTTTTGGGAAAACATTCATTGTGTCTACAGCTAAGGAGAAGAATTCTCTGCCAGAGTCTCTGTTTCCTGGTAGCTACAACCTGGGGATCTTTAAGTTAGAAGTGAATATGTTACTTCTAGGCAAGCATGCTCCATGGTCGATTACAGCGTCGCTTTCAATCACCTGATTAAAAACCTGCTAAAATGTAACGATCTTACAATCGTGAAATTCATTTTTTTTACAAGCTTTTATTTAGTTTCACCTGTCCCGATGTTTGTCTGTCATCAAATCTTGCAAATGAAATTTGACCCACTTCCCAGTTACCGACTGGGCTGAAATTTTGCATGCATGTGTAAATCAGATGATATTGCAAAATCAATATGACGTGGAGCTGATCTGATGATGCTACTGGAAGGTGGCTATAGGAACTTGGTAGTTAAACGACACAACCCCATCGAGTTTGGGCTTCTAAGATTCGTCTTAACAAGCATTAATTATATAGGTATAGGTACCGAGCTATAATAGCTTGCTATGAAAAAATGATTTTTATTAAAATCTTGTTTATAGGCAAGAATAATTATATTATACATAGATATGTACTTATTTTTGTCTTAAGTACCTACTTTTCCTCAATTTCCGCTAACACATTACTAAAAATAAAAATAAAATAAATATAAATACTAAAGGCGCTATTTCTTCCATAAGTAAGGAAGAAATACTTTTCCACCGAATAGTAAGGTATTCGGACCCCGTAAATCTTGTGTTATGTGAAAGGTTGAGTCTGCTATGTTACCTCGATCGCATCTTGTTTATATCAACGGATTGCCTCCATCTTGGAAAGATGCTTGATTTTTTTTTTCTATATTATTTAGGTAAGTATGTATTCATATCTATTACTTATTAATTAAGTAGTTTTTAATAATAGCAACATCTTTATTGTAAATTAAATTTAAAAAAGAAAGTTGGTTTTTTATCTAGAATCAGTTTTTGAATGAGATTTTTTTTTAAATTATACATTTTTGGTGTAAATGGTTTATTTGAAATGAATTCTTTCGATTGATTTAAATTTGGTTAAATTCACATACTGGTTTTTTTTTGGGTTGTTTTCTTTTAGTAATATTTGGATACCACAGGCACTGCCGGAGGTAAATATGACGATCTATCATTTTAATTTTTTATAGTCAGAAATATATTTTTTTGTACAATACTTACGTATTGTATTCATATTTGAGCAAATATCTAAATAAACGATTATAATTATTAAAGCGTAGGATGGAATGAAGTAGAATAAACTAGGATGTATTATTTTCTATGTCATAAATTTTAGGGAATTTAAAAAGTAACATTGTTGGATGGATTAACACTCCCGCAAATACATATTTATTTATTTTTGTATAAAAAAAAAAAACTACGAAAACAATATAAACAGATAGAAGAGCACAGAGCTACTTTTTATTTCATATAAATTTTCTTCTAACAGACATGTGACAGAAGAGTTGGGTGAGAGATGTAGACACACTGTGTATACATAGATACGTAAATTTTAAATAGACTATTATAATTTAAGATAATATATCAAGAACAGTAAACAACATTCACATAAATACATAAATTATATTATAGAAATCAATAGATTTCTATTATGTAATAATAAATAGGTAAACAAAACTAATGGCAGACAGGTAATGTGCGATAACTATCTATTTGAAGACAAATACATTGTTAGCGATGCAGTGCAGATGTTAGCTAAAAGTGAATTACACAAACTTTTCTTTGAAGTAGTAATCATTAATTCATCAAGACTTCTTCCACTATAGGGTACAGCAAAAGGTGTGCCAGACTTTTACTGACTAAATTTCACCTGAGCCTTTCAGTTGCCCTTTGCAGGGTCACGGCAACTCTTTCAAAAATTCCCGCGGTCTCAGTGCCGTAACTAGGGCGGTGCCAGTGGTGCCCACAGAGCACAGACTCTAATGGGGCGTAAAAAGTATCAAATCAAGAATAAGTTTTGTATCAATCATTGCTGATGAAGGAGGTTACTGGGTCCCATTCTTTTCCACTCTGTACCATGGCCTGTAGCAGGGCCGGACGCTTAGGTCGCCTCCGCTGCTCGCTTCTCACGAAGACGTGGCGGTGTTCCGCTCAAGCGGGACGAACTGCACAATGGTAATACCCAAGCGTTTCTTCTCGCCAGATCCGAAACATATATCTCTCAATACACTCATGTCCAGTGAAGACTTGTGTCAGGTGGATTTAAGTTAGCTCGGACTTCTTTAGGGGCGCTGTTTCAGAAACTGGCACCGGGCTTATAAAGCCTAGTTACGGCACTGCGCGGTCCTGGAATAAAACACACATAATAAAATAAATGTCATTCCATAACCAAATTAAATCTTTTGACGTCATTTTCGTAATAATTTAGGTACTTACATTTCGCTCGTCCAAAATCTCTGGACATTTCCTAGAACCCAGTACAAGTCGCGACAGACAGTTTCAACCCAAGGAGGCAATTGTCCCGGCCAAGTGTCTCCAACTTCCGCGCCCCACCTTTGTGAACTGTCACCTACAATACGAGAAGTGAGTGAACATTGTGTATTTTATTTTGTTTTACGTAAGTTTTAGATGTTGGTGCGATAAGAATGAAAAGGGAAAGATTAGGAATTAATGGTGTAGGGCGTGGTTGGGGATTGAATTTCCTGTCAAGTCGTAGTTTGATTTATAGTTGAATAATCAAAACTAGATACAAAAATCTATTTTTATACTGTTACACAACGCCATCTAGTCCCAAACTAAGCAAAGCTATGAGTACTAGACAACTGGTAAACTACTATGTTTACCAGTTGTCATACATATTTGTGACAGGAAAAACGACTGATCGCGCCCGTCATACAAACATTTGTCCAGAGCGGGAATCGAACCCACGACCTCCGGCTTATCAGTCAGGGCCACTAACTACTAGACCAATAGGCCTGTCAAGTACTATGAAGAGGTGTAATCGTTTATACGTTCGTGGGACGAAATCTTTGGTCCTGAATCGATGACGACATGTGTTCATTTATAGTTACACTGACCTTGAGTAGCAATTCTTTTGGGATTAGCTACGACATAACTATAGCGCAGAAAAAAGCTGATGGACTAAATAAATTATTCAATTTTCCTCGGTTGCTGGGAAACTGTAGTGACATATGGAAAACAAAGGACTGTGTACTAAAAGCTACGAAAAGACTGACTGACCTTGAACTTTAAACCTACATTAATAAAAAAATCAACGGGCTTGTTTTTTTTTGGTGGCCCTTTTTATCCCACTTCTAGGCAAAAGCCTCTCTCCACTACCTCCATTTATCGTGTCTTATTATTGCTTATACTTATTTTTGCTCAGGCTTATTATTACAATTGGTACAAAATGGAAAAGCTTAGATCCATCGTTAAAAGATTCTATATCTATATCTATTCTATTCTAAGATTCTATCTAATAAATTGTCTCATAACACAGAACGTTTGCGACTGCCAAATTGCTAATGCTTATTATAATATTACAATTGATAAAAATTTTGAAAAGCTCGTCAAATGACTTCAATGACGAATAAAATGTCTCATGGCACAGAACGTTTTCGACTGCCAAATTACTTATGCTTATTAATTAACGCTTATTGTAATAATAGGTAAAAATTTTGAAAAGCTCGTCAAAAGACTTCAATGTCTTGTAAAATTTCTCATGACATAGAACAATTTCGACGGCCAAATTGCTTATACTTATTATTACAATTGGCAAAAATCTTGAAATGCTCGTCAAAAGACTTCAATGTGTAGTAAAATGTTTCATGACACAAAACGTTTTCGACTGCCTAATTTTCCTGTATAGTACCTAGAAAAGCTTCTCTCTACGTAAGTACAGCTGACGATTCGCAGTCTCCACTCAAGTACTCGGACGTATGCCTCAACAGCACTCTAGCGCTCTCCAGTTTGCTAATTCTGCACAAATCCTGACCACTGGTAAATACGGGAGTAAACTAAGAGGTTTATATATTCTGCATCACTTCCCGCACATTTTGCAAGCGGCTTACCGCAATAAAGGACGAAATTGTGGCTGCAATAACGCTCAGTAACTCACCTTTTTTTTATTAAATTGAAATAAACTAGTGCTTGACTGCGATCCCAGCTGATGGTAAGCAGTGATGCATTCTCTGATGCCTCACCATCATCGCACTAGTTTATTAAGAGCCTATTCACTCTTGCTTAGCCTTGAAGACACCCAAATTATAATCGGACGGGAAGAACAATAAAGTAAGGATATTGTTTTTTATCTAAGAACAGTTGAGGTAACTAAAAGGAACCTGTACCTTCAGGTGCTCATTGTTTTCTAAGGCTACGGCTACTCTTTAAAAAGGTTCCTATTCGGCCTTAGTGGGCTGACCTCTTTGAGCCATGGGTAGAACACCACGTCAGGTCGATTCGGGCTTGGTCCTGACCTTGCGGTGGCTGGAAATCGCCCTACAACTCCAAAAATCCTGGGCATATTCTCGGCGGTGGGAGCGTGTGGAGTTGTGTTGCAAAAAGTTAAAAAAAAACACGTTAGAAGATAAGGTTTTTGTAGATTTGAAGTACGGAGTGTTCTGAAGCCGGTAGCTAATACTTTAACACATTAGTTTCATAAATACCATGTAGCTATTCATAATTTGCCGTCTCCCGTGGTTTCATTAGCACCTTTAGTTAGTAAGCTTCTATTTGCAGCGTGATTATCAATAGTTTATACTATTTTTCATGAATCTGGCTATTCGATACAGAAAGACTTTTTCTAATCCAACTAGTAGTTCCGGAGATAAACGCATTAAAAAAAAAAAGGAAATCTTTCATTTTAGTAAATTAGGTGAGTATTTAATCCTTGATTATTCTGCTGCACTTTTGAACAAATCTAAAGCCTTTTAAAGTACATACTAGGAAAAGTAAGCACAACTGAAATACATTTCCCACATTTAATTTCAAATATAATTCAAAACTTGTTGAGAGAATTTCAACAAAATATTACTGCTTCATATGAACGTAGCAAAATGGAAATACAAAATCTGCACCGAGTTTGTAGTTTATCTCTAGAAGAATATTAAGCATCTAGGATTTGCTTTGTACTTAACCAGTATGAAGGAGTTTGCGCATATTAAAGTCAAAGTCAAAATATTTTATTTCACATAGGCCTACATGGGCACTTATAAAATGTCAGAAGGTAGTGCACGATTCCGAATTGGTCATTTCCTATGGAGAAGAACCGGCAGTCGATGAAGAACCGCTATTAACATCTTCTTCTTCCTGCCCTTATCCCATATTACTTGAGGTCGGCGCAACACCTTTTTTTTCCATTCTGTCCTGTCACCTGTCAAACTATCACTAACTCCCTTTTCTTTCATAGCACTCCTCACACAATCCATCAGAAAGAAAGTAGTTGTTTATGAAATTAATAACATAGTCTTCAGAGGTTAGTATAGGCTAGTGTTTTATAAATAATCCTGTATATTATTTTCTTATACATGATGTTGGTCTGTGAAGTAACGGTCTGGTAGTCCATATCGTGTTTCTATCCGTGCTTTATACGTTCCTAACACGGTCATGGTATGGTACGATGTAGTTGACTTCTTTATTCTGGACAACCAGAATCCGCAAGGTATATATTCTAGATCAGAATATAGTAAATTAAACTGCAGTTAGCAATGTAGTCTCTATCTTGAAGTTTCCTTTCTTCCGATTTCCTTTTATATTACTTATTCAAAGTTCCTGGTTTGATATTGATTTGTGGAAGTTTGCGCTGGCAATCTTTTCTGTCTCCGGTTTCGTTAAGTTTAACCTTATTTTGTTACTTGTTTGACCTCAGTTCTGTCTGGTTACGGATTTACATTTTAGTACTGTTTCTGAGGAACCTAGAATCATTTAATTTCTGGGTTTTTATAGATATTTAAAACAGATTTGGAGGTATACGGAACACATATATAGATAATTTCGGCCTGTTATATGTTCTAATCACGCGGAGAACTTTGATTGCGCGATACAGGATTAGCTCTTATGTGACGCCATAGATGTCGCTACATCACTCCCCTCCGGAGATCGAAGATCGATATGTCTTGATGCTTTTTGATGCATGCCAGACCAGTGGTAATGGTTCCAGTGGGTTGGAACCGATGCCGCATAGTTCTCAGTGAGTCAGAACTGTCTGCGGTGATGCCCCAGTGCGTCGGGGTGTTGCTATCCCAGTGAGTCGGAATGATGACCCAATGCGTCGGGGTGTTGCTATCCCAGTGAGTCGAGATGATGTCCCAGCGAGTGGGAGTGTTGCTATCCCAGTGAGTCAGGATGATGCTGTAGGCTCCAATGAGTCGGAGTAGTGCTGCTGGCTCCAGTGAGTCGGAGCGGTGCTGTGCGACGTAGGGCTTGACTGCTGGCGTAGACCAGGAGAGGTTCTAGTTTTATTCAATGACCGTCTTACAAGCCCTTTCGCTCCACCTTAAACCGGGAGAAATTCTTTGATGATTGACCACCTCAAAAAAGAAGTTTAGATCTCTTTAGAAGAATTAATGGACCGTAATCCACAACGAGGGCCAAGGTGGGGGTAGGTGGATGTCACATGAATTCAAACTTTTAGTTCTAGGAAATCAAGTCGATTTCCTCACAATTTTTTCTTTCACCATTTTAAGAGCAGTAGTAATGAAATAAATTACAAAAAATAAAACCATATGAGGTTACCCAAACACAAATTGCCATAAACGAACAAAAATATACCTCTATAAAAGCATTTTAATATGAATGTGCTACCTGGCAGAAGTTGGGATACGCACATTGTTGAGGACGACAAATTGCACAGCATATGTGAGTCCGTATTTCCAACTGCGACATAGTACCAACGTTGCAACAATAACAGCAAGCTACTTCAAATTGTTGAGAAATAATTTCGCTGCACCAGAAAATAGGGAGGTAGAAATTGTTCAGTAAAATTGATAGTGAACGTAAATGGAAATGTTATTATTTACTAGCTTTTGCCCGCGACTTCGTCCGCGTGGAATAGTGACTTCCGGCAGAAAAGTATAGATAGCTGTGCCCGCGTCTCCGTCAGCGTGTAACTCCTTGTGTATTAAGTTAATGTATTGGTAATATTTATTATTTTTATTTATATTGGTAATATTGTTTAGATCACGTTCACATGAGGCTTAACCCTTTATAAGACACAGAACTTAAAAATATTTATTGCTTTTAAACTTTATAATAATGTATTAAGGTTCAAATTTTGGTGGCAATATAAGTACCACTGCCTTATAAAGGTAAGGTAAAGGTACCTATAAAACGAAAATACTTCAGTGCAAAGCTTCCGGGTAAACTATATTGAAAGTTGACCCGTCCGGCACGTGAACATAAAGATTTTTAGAACTGCTAACACGGGAGAGAGCAACATACAACTGACCATGCGAGAAACAACTGACACTGAGATCTACTCCAGCAACACCAAAAGTCTGCCCTTGAGCCTTGTTAATTGTCATTGCATAACACACCGATACTGGGAATTGCGTCCTTTTAAATTGGAATGGAAAATTATTTGGTATTAAGGGTATTCTGGGAATAAAGACGGTTTCTCCTGCACCGCAACCTGTTAAAATTTGAGCCTCGATTATATTTTGTTGCAACTGGGTTACTTTTAGTCGAGTTCCATTGCAAAGTTGTGGTGGTCTTAAATTTCGGAGCAGAATAATCGGTATCCCAATTTTTAAACAAATTTCATGAGCGGGAAGTCCGGGCATATTTAAAGAATTTAAAAATTCTATCGGGTAATTAGTGGCTTCTTGTTCATCGACCATTCTATTTATTGATCTATAAACTTTGCTTTCCCCCTGTATATTCGACAGTATTTTGTTATTGATCTCAGATGCCTGGTCATTGCGAGGAGTTAAAATAGATCTTTCGCATAGCCAAGAATTGTCCCTATTTAATATATTTGTTACGTCACCGTAAACCGACGATATAAGATGTGGTTGAGATTGCACCATACAACATAATTCAGGCGTCAGAATAAGTTTTCCTTGGTGTAGTTGTGGATAGGTACCTTCACCAATCTTTAATAATGTGTCAGAAAATTGACTATCATCCGGGTTATCTCCAGTTCTCACTCGCATATTTATAGTCAAATGCACCGATTGTATATCACGCCATAAATAAGAGCTTTTCAGGCAAGCCCTAACCTCATCAGCTCGGGTTCCCCGTGGTATTACTGGTAAGGTTTGTCGGAAATCACCACAAAATAAAACCGTGATACCGCCCATTGGTCGATCATTTTGTCTTATATCCCTTAAAGTTCTGTCTACCGCTTCTACTCCTTTTCGATGGGCCATCGTACATTCATCCCATATGATTAAACTACACTCGCGTAATACCTTAGCTTTGTCGCTATTTCTTGAAATACTACAGGTTGGACTTTCCGTGCGATCTAAATCAATTGGTATTTTAAACATACTGTGAGCAGTTTTACCTCCTGGTAGCAATGTTGCAGCTATCCCTGATGAAGCTACGGCAAGAGCAATTTTACGCTGATTTCGAACATAAGCCAATATTAATTTAGTCAAAAAGGTTTTTCCAGTTCCTCCAGGTGCATCTAAAAACCATATTGTTCCCAAATTATTTTGAACACTATTGCACACGCGGTCATAAACTGAACGTTGTTCTGCAGTCATCATTGGGACACCGTTTTCTAATGTTGTCAGCAGTTCCATTAAATTGTAACCAATCTCTGCGGAATATTCCCTATTAGTTACCTCTCCGACTGAGGTTGGTGTTGGCAAACCATATTCACAGAGTGATTTACCGCCTACTGCTGTTAAGTCATCCTGAAGAGCTAATAAGCACTGATTTATGGCAAGATCACGGAAATTATCATTAGTTGTGCCTTCATCATTGTTAGGTATATTTCTAAGAAAGTCTTCTGCAAATTTTTCTTTATATTTTTCCCATAATTTTACAGCATCTGACAAATTACAAAATATGAGTAATGTTACAAATAAATGGCGTAACCGTCGTGGATTATCACTAACACAGGATTCTGCTAAAGCGTCATCCCAATGCTGATCATTTTCAAGCAAATGACGTGCTTGGCAAGCTGCTTGATAAGTGGGATAAACAACATCGTCTACTTTTCTCAAATCTATAAATGAGGTTGGTCCTCGCACGGTATGTAATAATAATCGCAAATAGAAACACTCAGCGTTGTTAGGATGAACGGTGTACACTCTACCAAGAACATGTTCTTTAAAAATACCTGACTCGCCATCTACAGGCCTGCCACGGCGTCTTCGATTAAAGACACCCCGTTGCTTATCGTAGGTATAATACGATGGAACTTCCTCATACAAAAGAGATTTTGCAAAATCATCAGTTTGGCAAAGTCGAAAGAATGCTAATAAAGTTGTTTGTCTAGGGTTCTCTAACCGTTCTGTGAAATTTTCGGCGTTGAAATATATACGTTGGCCGCCTTCAAGATGAACATCCAGATGAGTCACAGGTGGATATCTTTCGTGAATGTTGAAACTTAAGATCCGCCACACAGCTTCTGAAGAACTTATATATCTGCCTGACTGAAATCTTGTAACTTCATCATGTTCATTTCTCAAAGCAAATGTAGCTTGGTCACTGCCCTTATTAATATACTTACAAATATATTTTATTGACTCTACACTATTACACATTTCAACATTTATGTGAGCTTGAAATGCTCTGGACAACACAGGAGAATACGGAACGACCCACCTATTATCTAAAGTAACTTGTTGTCCAGACACTCGCTTTTCAACAGTAAAACCACCATTATCTCTTGAACGGCGACGATATAATGGGTATCCATCATGTCCTGTTACAGTGTCATCCACTAAGGCTTTTGGATATCTTTTAGTGCAACGACCGTCTTGCATGCAAGGAGAATTCCCGTTAAATGCACCACATGGACCATGTATCATATGAGTTTTAACAATGTCGTATAACACGGGATCTGCAATCGGACTTGGAATTTCAGCACTGATTAAACTGTCTACATCATTAGGTCGAACCTTATCTTTTAACCAAAGCAGGATATGTGCGTGAGGTAAGCCGCGTTTTTGCCATTCAATACTATACATATAACACAATACTTCTCCAAAAATGTTATCTTTGGTAAGTAGATCTATCATTGATTTTAATTTTAAATGAAAAACTCTTGCTATGATATCATGGCGGTCATGCGGTGCTTGACCCTCAAGAAGCTCCCGAGTAATTTCATCCCACTTAGGATTGGTAGTTACAGTAATAAATAAGTCGGGACGTCCATATTTTCTTACGTAACAAAAAGCATCTTGAGTACGTTCGTGCATGTATCGTGGACCACCAGTAAAAGAAGAGGGCAAAATAACTAAACGACCCATATTCACCGTATCGTTATCTTGCTGCATGGCGTCGCGAAGGTGCACGTATTCTTCAGCGCGCAGCTGCCTTTGATTAGATCGTATATAAACTAATCTTTCGGTTTCAATTTTTGCGTACATGTCTACAATAAACTGATTGAATAAGCCACGAAAACGTTGAAAGTATACAAACCTATTCCGTCTTACTTGCAAGTGGTAACAGTAAAATTGAAGGCATGAAATCTTTTTATTATAATTAGGTGCGCCTGTACGCGGATCAGTTTGGTATAAAGCAAAATTATAACCATCTTCCCCTCGACAGTATATCAAAGGATATTGCAAACTGTCGTAAGCCCTGTGGGTTTCATAAATACGTTGCAAACGATTATCTCTGGAACGGATAACGATATCACGCCTATCACATTCCTGGTCGACCAATACCACAGCAACTTCATTCGTGGATGGAGCATTATAACGCCCAGGGTGTTCCTGAGTTGGACGCCTATCGGCATTTATAACAATTTTATAATTGTTATCATCATCTCGAGGAAGAGCTTCTAATGCCGATTTAAAACTGCATACATACGAATTAACCTGATGCAACATGTTCTGAAGTTGTGATATGAGTTCAGTATTTAAATTCGGGAAATATTGATTTCTTATATTCGACTGTTCGTTGTAGTCGGATACAAAATATATTTGAAGAAACTTAGGTTGGTTTTCAGGCAAAAGGGATCCTATCAAATGGTAAACCTGACCTTGTATCTTAAAAGTAGGCATGAAATGACCTTCTGAGATTTGTTGAGCGCCAAAGGATGTCATTTGAAATGCACTATTATAAGTGCGAATATTATCTAAAAACTGTTTAGATTGTATATGTTCCCCTAAAAGTAGTGATTTCAAAGGTTCCGGTGGGTCTTCGAATGAAGGCAAATTTATTTTACCTGTAGAACAACAGAAACCAGCTGACTCCTTACTCCACTTTGCAGCATTACAAAAACGACATACCACGTTCATATCGCCTATTACAGAAGATGATCCGTAATCAATTGTGAGGTTATAAGCAAACCCACTTTTATATTTGTCGGACCAAACCACCGAATTTCTAGATTGATCTTCTATGTGTACATCTAAGTTATTAAGGCTATGTCGAAATCTGTCTGCAGTAAGACGGGCCTCTCGCTGTTCATCCGTTTCAAGAGACCGAATATTTTCGATTCTTAATCTTTCATTAGACAAACTTACTGATCGTTCTTGTCTCAAAGAATTATAATATTCGCGTACCGACTCTAGTCGTTGTTCATGCTCATGTGCGTCTTCGAGAGATCGAATAACATTATGGTGCACCCTATCATTTGTCAAACGGTCTTCATATTGAGTTAAAGTTTCAGATTCTCGAGATAAAATATGACGTTCGCGGTCAGCTGTGAGACGCAATTCCCTCTCAGTGTAGGTTTCTGACTCGCGAGACAATATATGACGTTCGCGGTCAGCAGTGAGACGCAATTCCCACTCAGTGTAGGTTTCTGACTCGCGAGATAGTGTATGCCGTTCGCGGTCAGCAGTGAGACGTAATTCCCTGTCAGTGAAGGTTTCTGACTCGCGAGATAATGTATGCCGTTCGCGGTCAGCAGTGAGACGCAATTCTCGTTGTGACGCAGTTTCAGCATCTCGGGATAACACATGTTGTTCTCGGTCAATGGTAAGCCTCAGCTCTCGTTGAGAAGAGCTTTGAGACGCCCGTGATGTAGCTCGTCTCGCTCTGTCAGCTGCTAATCGCATCTCTCTCTCTGGAGAGCTTTCATTGGCTCGAGAGGTTGAGGCACTAACTCTCATAGAGTTTAACCGATGTGCTCTTTCCTCTGCCGATTCTTGAGAACGCGCATTTCTCATCCTTTTAGCATCTCTCGAATTTCGAGATAAAGATGGTCGTTTTTTAGGTGGCATTGTGTATTTTTAATCGACGGTAACTGAAGCTACCTTACACTTACAATTATATATAGTAATTATGTAATAATTACGAAAATAAACTATTAATATAATTAAACACTACCAATTACGAAAATAAACTATTAATACAATTAAACACTACCAAAATAACTAATATAATAATTACGAAAATAAACTATTAATATAATTAAACACTACCAATTACGAAAATAAACTATTAATACAATTAAACACTACCAAAATAACTAATATAATAATTACGAAAATAAACTATTAATATAATTAAACACTACCAATTACGAAAATAAACTATTAATACAATTAAACACTACCAAAATAACTAATATAATAATTACGAAAATAAACTATTAATTTAATTAATCACTACCAAAACCTCTTATACCTAAAACTAATAATATATTTAAACACTACCATAATACCTATTATATAAAATAACAACAAAACAAATCTAAAAATAAATTATTCAAAGACTAAAAGTCGTGCTGATAAGCACGGTTTGCAAATAACAATTATTGGTTGTCAATAAGGTCGAACAGTCTGAACGTCTATTCGCATCAACAGCCAAATATTGAATGACGCTCGAGCGCGGACCCCCCGCCTTTTTATACCTCCCGCCACGACGCGCGTCGAGCGCGGCAACCGATACACAAAAATAATCCTTATAGCATGACTCTGTATTCACGCGCGATGACTTATTATTTCATGTATAACTTTGGTGTTTCTACACCGATTTACATGATTCTTTTTTTATTGAATAGGTAATAATGTTAACTTTTTTTAATTAGGGATGAGTGATAGTGTTGTAAACGTTAGAGTAGACAAATACAATCAGAAATCTCCGAATTGCCAAGCTATCGGGAGTTTCACGTGTTATTGTGAGTCAACCATAAAAGATAGACATATGCTGTCGAGGAATATTTTTTATATAATTTTAGGGCGAATATTTCCGTCATACATGATTTCTATGTAGCTTTAACCTATAAGCCTGCACACGCGACGGAAGCTTAAAAAATGGAGTATCTTCTCCCGTTTTCCCAATATTTCCCTTCACTGCTCTGCTCCTATTGATCGTAGCGTAATGAAAAGTATACTATAACCTGCCCAAGAGTATGAAGAATAATTGTGCCAAATTTCGTTGAAATCCGTCGAGTAGTTTTTGTTTCCATAACGAATATACAGACAGACAGACAGACAGACAGACAGACAAAAATTTTACTGATTGCATTTTTAGCATCAGTAGCGATCCCTAACCACCCCTTGATAGTTATTTTTTAAATATATTTTATGTACAGAATTTACCTCTCTACAGATTTATTATAAGTATAGATGAAGGAAAACATATCGTCATAATAAAGTAATTTACATTTTAAATACAACTTGCCTTTGCCAGAGGTATCGCACATTTTTTTTTAGGTGGAAAATCATTCAATTACTTCTCCTGCTATGAGGTGGAGTGACAAGATGGATTTCCTAGCTGACTACTCTGAGAAGAAACATAAACTTGGATCTCAAAGTCACTTTTAAAGTCCATACAACATTTGATTTTTTCGCGCAATCATGACTTTTGTCAAAAAAAAATATTTAGCAATTTCGCAACTTTTCGCAACTTTTCCCTACTTATTCGAAACGGCTTGGACCTTTAGAAACATTTTTACACATAAAAATTGGTGGTTAAATATTCTTCAAAGTGAACATTGCTTATGTAAATCAATCAATATCTCGCAGAAAAAATGGACTTAAAGCTCTTTCCGGGCGCTGCTGGCCGCAAATAAATGCACAGATTAGCGTACTGCCGCCTAGGCGAGTGCAAGAGTTGCGTTCACATAACTTCGGTCAGATGGTTCATGGAACTATACGCCTTAAGGCTTAATCTACGGGTTGATTAACAATCAAACTTCTAAATATTCTGACTGGCATTTTATCATCACATCTCGCACCATTCCTCCTCAAAGGTTTGTATATACGTGAGTGTATGATTCTATTTGTGTGTGTTGGGCAGATATTGTCCTGGAAACTAGAATAGCACATAGATAGATATACTACTAGAGGAGAAAGAAACAAAAAACGTTTATTCGTGCCTCACACAATCACATAAACTAAAAATACACAATATATTGGTATGCAATATATTGGTTTTTTTATTTATGTATTATATTTTTATTTGTTATTTATTTTTACATTGTTTCTATAAGTTGTTGTACACCTTTAGCCCGAAATCTTGTTCCTTTCGTTTCAGTCCACCCAAAGGTAGTCTGGTAGAAATTGCCCTGTGCAATAAAACCGCCTGTTGTACACTTATTTTTGTTAATTATTATTCTTTAGTAAGTTAAGGTGTGCAATAAAGATATATAATAATAATAATAATACACAATGAAAAGAAATAAGAAAGATATAACCAGTGCGAGGCCAAAAAGGCAACTAACTTAGCATATGCTACGTTATTTAAAACGGGCAGGTATTGTATATGCCAGGAGTATGTTCACTTAGGAAGATTTTCTACTTTTAACCGGAAAACCCGCTGTTAGAAGCTAGTGTGTGATATTAGGAAGACGAAGAAGAGAAAATGATATTAACGAAATTTTATCAACAGTACAGATAAAGAGCTACGAGAGAAAGTTTGCAAACGTGTTTGGAAAACTTCAGTCAGCTCATGATGACCCCTCTTCAGGAGCTCTACACTTCCCACCACCTCATTGGATCCTTATTCAAGTGTAGAAACGTTAAGAAAATATTAAAAAAAAACTTTCAAAATAACTTCAGTGGGTAGCTAACTCGTTATATTTATTTGTCGATAGAAAATAACATGCTTATGTGATAATTCTTAATATAAGCTATAAAAGTGAAGAAGTTATAAACATACACAGATACTTACATACACATACTACCCGATTTCCAGCCACCGTAGGTGCGGGCTTGCGGACAGTGAGCAATGGGTAGCTCGCTGTCCGACTGTCCGGTAACTGTCCGGACCAAGCCCAAGTCGTCGACGGCGCACTGTTCCTGCGCACCTCAAGGAGTTGCCAGCCCAGCCGGGTCGAAGCCTACTGGGGCCAGGGTAATCCGAAAGGTAGCTCGAGCCCCGGTATGAAGCCTTGAAGGAACGGAGTGGGTTTTTTAGTCAGTAAGTAGTAAGTCTGTCACTATCTCTCGCTCCACCCAAGAGCGGGGGATGTCATTTGGATTAGTTTTAAAAACCGAAAAAAAACCACTGATAAATAAAATAGTAATAATAATATTCCACAACGCCGTCCCAAGCTAATAGCTTGTGTTATGAGTACTAGACAACTGATAAACACTTATTATTTCTAAATACTACATATTATAGATAAATTACACCCAGACACAGAACAAATGATCATGCTCATCACACAAACATTTGTCCTGAGTGGGAATCGAACCCACGACCTCTGGCATAGCAATCAGGGCTTCTAACCTCTAGACCGACAGGCCAAATGATCGCAATGCACCTTATTCAAAACTGAGGATGAATATTGAACCGAAAATGATTGATGATCCAAGATGGATGGTGACATAGAAGTTTTCAAACATCATAAAATGTCACGCCATTTCCTTAATAATAGAACTGTTCCAAGAAAGTTAAATGAGCTGGTTTCTAGATGCAATTCAGATTATAATTCCGTTTAATAGGTGGAATCATAAAATCTAAATTGCAAATATATGATTGGTAACATCGCGGAGATATTTTCCGAACGATACGAAAATAATTTAAATTCATGTGCATATCAATATTCGTTTCACTTAATATAATATATAAGAATATAATATAAATATTCCACAACTATTGCAAAACGCCGCCCGTCTAGTCCCAAGCTAAGCAGGGTTTGTGTTATGAGTTCTAGATAACTGATAAACATACTTATATATTTCTTAATACATACATAATACATATATTATCCTAACATAAATGTGAAAGTGTGGATGTTTGGATGTTTGTTACTTAAAATCACGCAAAAACGGAGGATCAGGAGCACCTCTGCCTAGACGTTTGGAAAATATCGGTTATTTTTTCTAGAAATTAAATGTAGCAGACCACTTATAAAGTTTAGCGTAAAAAAAGTTTAAAAAAAAGTTGAAAAAGGCACTGGCCACTTGTAATTATTTTGAAAACTTTGGTTATTTAAAAGTAAATATACCATTGTTCTAATTTTGAATTTTCCTCCACATTTTTTTGAGAGCCATATCAAATTATCGTGTCTCATTTAAAAATGAATCTGCATCGAGAACATTTTCTTGCAATAATTTTCTACGATTTTAAATGTTCCGTGGAAAAATGATCTGCGGCGGACTAGAAAAAATATTTCGAAAATTAGTTCAGACGCATGAAACTTTTTTTAGAGGCTGGTGGAGAGTTCTTTGAAAAGATTTAATAAAAAATATTCATAGTTAACCTACTCTCCGTTTAATTTGCTTTGTTTAGTCATTCCTTTGTATAAATATTATACGAACATTGCTTCAACATCGATCAACGTATCTACCTAACAGTTTCCAAGTATCAAGATATTTCATTCCACCTTTATGCACGAATTTCATTGACTGAGCAGCTATTGAATGGAATTCTCTATGAAATTCTTAATGTAATTATGTAATAACGAACGTGAATGAACTTAATTAGTTTATGCTATCAATGTTGCCTGTGTTGAAAATGCTTTACCAGATTTACTGAGATTTAACTTTGTTTGTTGCGGTTAGCACATTTGGTTTATTGGATGGTTATAAAATCCAAATCCAAACTTCCAAACTAATATTATAAATGCGAAAGTAACTCTGTCTGTCTGTCTGTCTTTGCTTCACGCCTAAACTACTGGACCGATTTGTGTGAAATTTGGTACAGGCATAGTTTGGAACTTGAGAAATGACATAGGATAGTTTTTATCACAAACAATAAAATAAAAAATAATATAAAAAATAAAATTTATTCCGGACATACAGCGCCATCTATTGGTCAAGAGTCGGCATCAATTCAGTACTATCTGCCGGAAGTCACTATTCCACGCGAACGAAGTCGCGGGCAAAAGCTAGTTATTTATAAAGCTCAATTTTACAGAGATCTCCCCTGTTTCTATTTGATTTTCATTTACTGGTTTTGATGTTTATATATGTGTGTATTATTTGATTTAATTTATATGTCGATGCCTGCGAAGAGCATGTTGGGAAAGCTCCTGAAAAGCATACTCGTAGTGATAGAACGCAAAAACTAACTGAAGAAACATTTCTGATAGGTCTGGTATTAGTCATTCAAAGTTTGACACGCTCTCCTGCACCGTAGAGGTGCACCTTACCTGCACCGTAGAGGTGGGAGAAGTCATTAGGAGATTTCTCAGCCAATAAAAATGCCCGGCAAAAAGATTAATAGCTAATTTCAATGCTTTTTTAAGAAAAAGTGTCATTTAGAGCCATATTTCACCGGAACACCCTGGTAGCGCCACTGGTTGCGCCACCGTGGTGTCCTAGTGAAATATAGCAAGACACCAAACAAGACACCAAACAGACACCAGAGCAAAGATTTTATGTATCCTACGGATAATCTAGATTGCCTACGCAGCAAACACACTCTATAGTGTTCTTTATTCCCATTGCTATTAAGTTCATATTGACAAGCAAACGGGGAAAATGTACTGAAAAAGACAACGAGAAAGGGTCGGTGTGTCCCTTTCTTACCCCCATTTGAACTAGGGTAACCATGATTTTACTAAATTAATTGTTATTACTTTTGACACTGCAGCATGTGATATTAATTGATGGTGTATTTTTTTATATCGACAGCAAAGTACCAATATCTCCAAACTGTTTGTGTAACCTGAAAACAAAAATTCACTTCGAATTTTACTAAGGCGATTATCACATTGCCACGTTCCACGCAGCGTAGCGCGTAAATGCGTGTACCTATTAACATTGCTTGTAAGTATCTCCATTTGTATAGAAAATAAGCACAGTCCAACATACCAAAAATGCATCCACGCGCGTTCATGCAGATTACACGCCTACATGAGGAGAAACATGCACACACGCGCGTGGGTGCGGGGCGGCACGTAAGGTATGGCATACTGAGTCTCGTAGTGTCATATGATTTGAATGAAATGAGTCAGAGCCTGCGTCAATTTACAAAATGCTCCTACGCGCGTGAGTACGTAAAAAAACCCGATGATGATGCAGATCTGCATTTCCGCAAGTACGCGCGTTGGTGCGTTGACACGCAACATGCAGCATAATGCGCGGCAGTGGGATAATCGCCTGAAACACGCGGAAAACCCTTTTTAAATTCTGATTTTCTGAAATAATATTTTTAGGAGGTATTGGTACTTCACGGTCGACAAATATAATATACTAGCATTTGCTCGCGGCTTCGCCCGCGCACATAAAATATAGCCTATGTCACTTAGGAATAAAGCAGCTTTCTATCGGTGAAAAACTTTTTGCGATCGGACCAGTACTTCCAGAGATTACCTAATATGGCTTGTTCGTCAACTCGCTTAAGCAATTCGCGCGAGTGCGCGCGAGTTGGGACCTTCCGATTTTACCTACTTTTTCTGTCGTCATCTCGCATAAACGTATAAAATACAGTCAAATAATTGTTATTAATTGTAATTGTTATTACTATAAATAACTAGCTATTGCCCGCGGATTTTTTCTCGCAGGCTATACCGGTTATCTACTTAGATTTCGGGATATTATGTTAAAGGTGAGGAATGAGTCGAGTAGGATGTGGCCAATGCAAATGGTATACGATACCCAAGTTATTTTAAAAACATTTTACGTTACTTTTGACTTTCTCATGTTACCTGCACCTGTATGGTCCTCACCTCACCAAGGTAAGTTCGGTCGGTTCCTGCATCGGATTCAGACGGAAGTAACGCTCGGGTATCACTATTGTGTGGACCACCCGGAGAACACGGTGGAGCACCCGAAGACATGGTAGAGTTGTGCCTCGCTCGGGCAGAGCACCGCTGTTTCCTCGAGGAGGCAATTTTTGGCAACAACCTTTCACGCAGGGCCCTAGTTCAGACTATGGTCCGGAGCGAGGAGGAATGGCAGGTCGCCTCTTTCTGCGAAGCAGTAATGTTAGCGAAGAAGGAGGCCAAAGGACCATCGGCCGCCGAAATTCCGACCCTGACGACGGACCACGGTAGACGCGGGCTTGCGGATGCCGAGCAATGGGTAGTCCGCTATCCGGCCGTCCGGTAAGTAACTGAACTGAGCTCAGTCGTCAACAGCGCGTGATCGATATGCTCCTCAAACAGATGACATCAAATCGTAGGAGTCCAGAAGGGCCGATGCCCGCAAGCTAGAACCCCGGCGTATTCCTGAAAAGGAAACCCGTAGTCCTAGAATGCAAAGGCAACTGAAGGTCACAGGTTAATCATGAAATGGAACGCATCTTAGAAAGATTTTGTTCATCGTGTGGGCGCTCTTGACTTTTTTGACACATACATGACGTATCGATACTGCATATTCACTCACTTACGTGTATTTCTAAGTCTCATTAACTAATACTAGCTGTGCCCCGCGGTTTCATCCGCGTTTTTCTCGTTTCTGTGGAAATACCGAGATACAATATTGCCTATAATTGCCTCCCTCAATAAATGGACTATTGAATATTTAAACAGTTTTCATATCAGATCAGTATTTCCCAAAATTACCGCGTTCATAAATGTATTTATTATACTCTTCAAAGATCTTATACTTACAATCATCAACAAATATATTTCGAAAAAGATTATTACAGGATTTTATGTTGATAAAAAACTCTATGGCCCATAACTCATTAATAGGTACCAACTCTTAACATCTTAGACACGTGATAACTTTTAAACGAAATATCCGATTGAGATGAAACAAAAAGTATTTTACTTCTACTTAATTACTCTTGATAACATAATGCTTAATTTCGATAAAGATTAATATTACGATACATATTTAACGTAGTTTTTTTTTCTTCAGACGATTTAATAATTATTTTGAACACAAAATCGGTTATTGTGATTAAACCATGATAGCTAGATATATGTTCTCGCGGACTTTTTTGTAGGTCTTAATACGATCTACAAACCCGTAGTACATCATTTTGTTCTATTGTCAATAGTTTTTGCAGCGCACGCAAAAATAGGTTTTCGATTTTACACCTTGTGTTACAAAATAGCAATTTTATTACGGATCCCTAATTTTGAAAAACAAAAAACATAGCCTATAGCCTTCCTCGATAAATGGACTACCCAACACTGAAAGAATCATTCAAATCGGACCAGAAGTTCCAGAGATTAGCGCGTTCAAACAAACAAACAAACTCTTCAGCTTTATAATATTATAATATATATATATATATATATATATATATATATATATATATATATATATATATATATATATATATAATATATAATATATAGTATAGATTTGTACGTCAACTTTGGTTGCTTATTGCTGATAATGTTGTGATTTGTTGGTAATTAATAGGTAAATATGCAATATTAAATTATTGTAATGTTGATTAATATCTGTCTCATTACCGATAAGTGTTTTATTTTAAAGTCAAGTCGAACACAATTTCTAATACATTTTTTGTGGGTACCTATGTTATAAATTTTTTTTTTAGTTGACTGTACATAAATACGTCAGATTTTCAAGTCTGAGCGAGTTTTTGAACGGACAAAAGAGCTTTTGTCAACCAAAACCTGAAACGTCGATTCATCGGAGAAACATATCTGAAAAATTATATTATTTCATCAGATAATGGCAGTAGTTTATTAACAATGTACTGTACTATTTAAAGTCTTATTTTTAACCGACTTCAGTCTGAAACAGTCATATTTTGAGGTTGTTTGGCCCTGTGCAATAGTCTCTTCTTATTGACCTCGGTGAGGCGTGGTTTTTTAGTAGGCCGATGACCTATCAACTTCTCTTTTGCTTACTCTCGAAGAATTGTCTTATTTTAAACTTCTAGGCTCTCGTAGTTTGTAATCGTGGTAAGGTCTTACCTGTCTAATATACATATTAGTTTTTGATTAGTTGTCTAAAATATAATGTATTAATAACATCTTGAACTTCTTTAAAACACAATGGCTCGTAGTACGAACTAATCTATGGACACACTAGTAGAAAGGGATAGAGAGTGTTCTTGAGTCGCCACACCCAAGAATATTTTATACTATCTGGATTGATTATATCAACCTCAAAAATGTACTGAAGAGTACGATACAAGAACGCTCTTTTTTAAATTCTTTTTTATTTTGTTTTGTAGACTATTCCATAATGTGGGATGTCGTTAGATAGGTCTTTTAAAAATACTGCGTGTGTGTGAAAACTTAGGGATCAATTTAGGGATCCTATTGTGAATTATAAATATAGTTTTTACCTAATGCTAGTTTTCAATTAAACCTTATTGAGTTAACAGATGAAAACTAGTTTATTTATTTATTTCCACACTGACAAGGTGTAATTTGTTAAGCTAAAAATAAAGAAAAAACAGGTTAAATAAAGTAACACTTATAGGTATTTCACCTAGTATGTTTCAGTACATTTGCTATTACTATCTTTGTCATGGACGGCTTAATATTCTCACTTTACTCAGATTTCTATAAACACACTTGTTTTTCCAATTTACAATGGACTTGGCAGAATAGTCGAAATCGGCTCGACTTGAATAAAGAATACACAAAAAAACACTAAAACGATCAAAATAACTTTAATTTCGGAAGTCGATGTTTCTGGTATATTTTGTTATTTAACTGACTGAACCGACTTCCGAATTTAAAGTTATTTGATCGTTTTACAGTTACTGTAAAACAAACATAAGTAACTAATTGTTGTTGTAGATAGTTTTTGTTAAAAAACTAACTGTTAGTTTGGTTTGATTCTACAGCTTTGTACCAACTTTATGGTTATATATTTTTGTTAATTTTTTGTATATTTAATTGGCTATTAAATTGGGACATATTCCCTATGCTATGGCTATTATATTGGTCTTGTTCATCAGTTCAACTTCATCAAATGATACTTTTTGACTGTAGTAGAATGTAGATGAGTATATTATAGACTATGAATATGAATATAGAGACTTCTTGATAAAAACACCAAAATCCCTATAGATATACACACATATATAATCAGCCTTTTTAATGTTCCCACTGCTGGAACTCAGGCCTCCTCTCTAGGAGAGGGAAACGAGCGAAACGGCCCGTGCTTCTCAGAACGCGGACGCGTTCAGCGCGGACTGAGGCTTGGAAGTGGTGGGTTCAATGAAAAATGTATGAAGATTTTTTTAGAGTGGTTTTATTTCGGTCACAAATCATAAAGTTATTTATATAAGTTCAAAATAATTAGCTATAGGTGTAGAAGACTATATAAGCTGTGGTATTTTATGATTTTTAAGCTAAAAATGTGCACTGGATTTAGCTTACGCGGCCTATTCAAACCCTTGTTTTGTAATTTTCTTGATTAGTGCGTCGGTAAAATTGTATTTAACTATATGGAAATTTTATACAAAACCATAATATTTTTTTTATGCCATCCTAGAGATGAATATGTATATTGTCTTTTATTACATGCCGTGTCATCCTCATAGTTATGATTCGTGGTGCATTATAATGGTACCCGAAAAACCGAGATAGTTGTCTAAAAGGGTCAAAACGTCCTTAATAACATCTTGAACTTCTTTAGAACAGAATGTCTCGTAGTACGAACTAGTCTATACACACTAGTAGAAAGGGATAAAGATTCTTGTATGGTACTTCTTTATTACATCTTTGAGGTTGTCGTAATCAATCCAGATTGTATTGTACAAGATTCTTGGTTCACTGTCACTGACGTTTGACAGTTGGTTAATTATGGTTTTCAAAGGTTAGATTTCCATCTTATCACATACTCTTTGGTGGGGGGCGTGACTGGCGGCCGGACTGGTGATCGCACTGGTTGCGCCACCAAATTGGTTGCGCTACCAGTGGTGTCCCGGTGAGTAACGCTCTATAGAGCTCTATACATTTTGCTGGTGGCGCAACCAGTTGCGCTACCAGTGGTGTCCCGGTGAAATATGGCCCTTACTGTAACCCAAATTTGTGCAGCTTGAGTTTAAAAGTGTTTCATGTGAGTAGGAACTAGAAAATAGTCTACTCTACTGGGGACTTACGATTTCGTGTAAAAATATCAGTAATGAAAGAAAAAGGGATGGAACTAGACACCTATACAGCTCCACCATTTTAGCAGTTCAGTTCAGGTCGTAAATTGGACTCGCTAACAGCTCGTAGTAGCACTGCTGGTGATAACTTGCTCACTCCTGCTTTCCAGTATGTACCGTAACAAAAAGTTTGTACGCTATATTGTTGCTTTTCATATTTGACAGGCGTTTGAAATATAGGGTCGCCAGATGCGATATACTCGTATATACAATTTATTTTTTGGCACCTTTTACCACAAAATGCTTGCTGTATGATGTATTTTTACTTTTGTAAAAGAAAAGAAATATTGAGTGGGATAGTTTTTTTATGACCATAACTACTCTATTTCCATTAAATCATATTCTGAAGTTCCATTTTGAAAACTTCCTAATTTTAATCAATAATTTTATTAGGTCGAAATCAACTGACCTCTAAATTGTGTCGAAAATTGGGTATATCTAAAAGAACGCTTCGTGATCAATTTCGGGTGCCAAAAGCGGAATATTTGATACTTTTATAGTGACCCACCGAATAAAATAGGTACCTATACGAAAATTTTAATAAGATAGCAACAATTTTAGCTGGTAAATGGTTGAAAATTTGATAGATATTGAGAAAATAAATGATTTGATCGCATGATTTTAAAAAAATACTATAATTTTAAATTATAAATTTTAGTTTGTGGTCAAAGCAATGTAAAAATATCTTAACTGCTCTGTTTTTTTTTTAAGATATCTATAAAATTAAAACAGGTTATTATTTAATTTTTGTAGGTATCCAAATAAGTTTGCTTACTCAGAGTAGTGGAAAGTAACAGGCTAGTTTGATTTGCATGTCACAGTTAGTACTATTAACTATTTAAAAACTCTGATTTAGGGCCTGCACTCACTTAAAACAAGACGTCTTAAACAGACTTTTCCAAAACGTCTCAAACAAAACAATTTTGTCTAAGACATTTCAGACCTGTCTGAGACTTCTTAGACAAAACTGTTTTGTCTACGACACGGGGTGTCAGGGCTGTTAATAAAATATCGATGTAGCGAAATATCGATATTATTACAGTACTCAAACAGCTGAATATATAAACATGTATTTGTAAACCACTTGAGAAATATTGGTACGCATAAATGTTTTATTAAAATTGAAGAATAATTACTGAGAACGTTACGTTTTCATACATTCATTTTTTTTTTTAAATAAATATCATGACATATAAGTTCAGTAAATTATGTTTGAGCACACTTACGATTGTTTTTTAAGTCAAACCCGATAAAATAAATTTTAAAAAATATCCACAAGACGTCTTAGGCAAGTCGGTCTAAGACATCTTGTCTCAAGTGTGCGCAGTGCCTAAATTAAAAAGCGTTTGTGTTGGTATTTTTAATAACAATATTTTTTTTGTTTATCTAGATATAAGCACTTAATTTTGTTTTTAAAAAGGTCACAAAAAACGTATCGAACTAACAAACAATTTTTGACCAATGGGCAGTTTTTACTGTCAGTTAACTTAAGAAATGTTATAACATATTATCCGAATAGAGATACCAGCTTTAACATTCAACAATCAAACTAACTACTATCCAAATTAATGAGCTAATCTAAACACCGATCACGTCACAGTCAATTGAACCGGTATCAATGTCCTAGATGACGTGGTTAATTCAGGTTGTATAGCTTTGCATTAATTATATTATTAATGTTAGTTTAAACAGAACTATGACTATGTTGAAGACAGAGTGGGGGAATGCGCGCGTGTTTTGCGGAATTGTTACTGGTACTGGAGCGCAAAGGGGCACTAAGGTGGACTTCAGTTTTGTCATTAAAAGCCTGATGCTCCTTCTCGCGGCATCCAGAGAGGGAGAAAACATTTGATAATTTGTCACGTAAAAAAATTGATTAAACAGAAACGAAAATGATTACGTTGAAGAGAGAATAGGGGGGGGGGAGAATCTGTACGTACACGTCTTTGTCAACTCTTTTGGGAAACGCAGGTGTACTGTTTTTGGTGTACTGTGAAACCTGGACAACTGAGAGATCAGATATTGAAATTTGTTTCAAAAGTGTCTGGAAAAAAATATGATTGCATGGCAGTAGCAACAGGCTCCTGTAAGCAATTGCTGAAAGATAGATTGATAGCCCCATAGTGAATACAATCTTTGTAACTGGTAGTTTATAGGTATTAACATAGGATATGAGCTAAATTATCCGAAATAATTACCGCAACTGAGAAAAAATAGGTGGGTTTTAGTCAATTAAAGTCTGACACGCCCTCTCGCTCTACTGTAAAGCAAGAAAACTCATTTAACGATTTCCACCCAAAAAACAGACATTTAAACCACTAGATTCAGGAACAATGTAGTACCTACCTATAAATTAACAAATGGATAGATTGATGCACGGTAAATACCGAATGCAAATCAAATATTAACCAATCAAATGTAGGCAAATATTTCATAATGAACGTGCCTAAAATGTGCCTATCTATAAAACCGCTCAAACTATTTACGCTTTAAAATCAAAATTCGTTACAGTAACAACCATGGACATAAAAAATGGACTGAGGAATATTTTCGCAAAACTGACTACTCAATAGAAAGAGACAAAGCGACTAGCGACTACGGCCAATGCCAATGATATGATGAATGATACGTAAATTAATAATTCAAAATCGACATTTATTTTCTTCAAAATATTAAACTTATAATGAAGGATATTTGAAATAGATATGTACCTATACGAAATAATTTTCTAGTGCAAAATAAATAAAATTTCAACTTATACAATGTGATTGAATTTAAAAAAAATAGCAAAGGTGTTAATAGGCCCCATAGCCTCGCTGAACAGTGATATAATTCCCCCACAAAACAATTTGCCTCTGTACTCAAACTACCTTAGGTCTCTTCAGCTACCAGCACAAAATAGTAAATCTGCCCAAAGGAAGCGAGCCCTTATTAATAATAATTTCAACAGAACTGTGACTAGAAACAATAATTACAAACTCAAATATCAACTGTAACAGTGATTTTTTTTATTTAAAGTATTAAAATATCCCAAAAAAAGTATGGGTAGTAACGGAATTAAAACTTTGTATTTATTAATATTAAGTTCATAGTTCTCATATTCTAGATTAAAATTTCGTACTGATAAAGATACTATAAGCCTGTGACGTAGCCTAATCCAAATTCTAGGTAAAATCTCTTCATCTCTGTCACACACAAGCTCAGTCCATGCTCCATGTAGGTACATGGCAACAACAACAAAAATACTCAATGAACGATTGAATATTGTTATTCATAAACAAAACGTTCACAATCTTTGACTGAATGAGCTTGGCTAACTACAATGGGTTCAGTGGATCTGTAATTGGGTTTATTCGTTCAACTTTCTGTTTTGATTTCGTGTTGAGGCAATAATCGCATTTTTTTAAAAAAGTTGTGATAGCTTCTCCGTTACAGGAGTAAGTTTTGATCCGATATTGATGTTGAAAGTTATTTTGATATGATTAGAGAAAAGTATGGCTTTTAATTTCCGAAGTAGAATTTAGTTTCCTTATTACTTACGGTAATTCAATGATTGGTTGAATGAGAACACAAAACTTTGAACTTTTTCGTCGTAGATAAATTATATTTAATAATAACTTCATAAAAAAATATCTGCATATTTTTTTTTTAACCCATTAACCGCCTAAGTCGGATATATCAGACTAACACCCTCGCGTTAATTCCGCCAAAATCTCACATCCACGACCAAATACTCCACCTCGTCAGCTCTTCGGCCACCTATGGGGGTTGAAGAGCTAAACGAGATGGAGTACCCAGCCACTAACACACGACCCTGGCGAATAGGACGCGAAAACACTCGTCGGAACAATTCGACGCGGGCGGTTAAAAGGTTAACGAAAGAATATATTACAAATTAAAAAGAAATGCAGACAAAACCACAAAGAATTAAACTTAAACGCAAAAGTCGAAGCATTTGTTTCAAATAAACTATGGACAAACACTTTTGAATGGTCGAGAAGTCAGTCAGTCAGTCAATCAGTCAGAAAAATTATAATACATAATTGCACATTTCAAAGTATAGATCGCTATAGAGAAGAACAGACACTCTTTTCAATCATGTTATGTATTATAAATATCTTGGTTACAAGATGTAATAAAATAATAAAAAACAATACAGTGAAAATAAAGTAATGACAATAGCAAATGCATAGCTAGATAAATCGCTCGAAGGACACGCTATCACTACCACTGACTTTATTAAACAATTTTCACTCAGTTATAGATTTCTATTTAGATTACTTAAATAAAACAGTCCAACATCGAGTCTAATCTTACCATTGATAAAGTTTTATAGCAGTATTTAGCCTGCCTCAAAAACACAACACATAAGTATGTTTATTTATCCGAAAACCCTTTGGTATTTCACCTAACGAGCATGGGAACTAAAATGAACCAATAAGCATAGTTTGTCGTCCAGATTCCAAAGGTGCCAGGACCGTAGGCGGAGCCGCCAACCGCTCCTAGAATTTCAGCCATTCGTCCTGTGACTGGCTGCGAACAAAAACACTAACGACTCTTCAAAATAAAGGAATTGTTGAACGATTTGAAATTGGAAAGTGAAGATGGGTCGGGCTTTTAGAACTGGCTGGAAATAAGACTGATTGTATCGAATTGTGGAGAATGTTTTGATGGTTATAAGTACTTTTGACGTGACAACGTCTTAAATTAGGTTGCGGCTGGGAGTCACTTATGAAAAAGTGTAACGCTCGGTAACGTTACGATGAGTCACCGAACGAGAGAGAGGCCCGCCGAATGCCTTGCGTCTCTCTCCCACTCAACTATGATCGGTCTGCCGCGCGCGCAGCACTAGAGAATTAGGCGCATTGAATCGGCGCATGGACGTTGTCACGTAAAATCTTCGCCCGTAAAACCGACTTTACAGGCAACCATTTTTTTTTTCTAACTAGCTTCTTCCAGCAGATTTATCCATTTTTTTTATGGTGAGAAAAATCATCCAATGACTACCCCCGCTTTTGGGCGGAGCGGGAGATAGTGTCAGACTCTTACAGATTAAAAGCCGACCCCGTTCCTTCTAGCCTTCATACCGGGGCTCAAGTTCCCTTTCGGATAGCAGATTTACGCATGTATTCTTGACATAAAAAAAATTGAGTTACATATTCTACGGGTAATGGACGATTGATGTGCCAATTTTCATACAAATCTGTTCAGCTGTTTAAGCTTATAGAAGTAACCAACATACATAGGTACTACATAAACGTTTGCCTTTATAATTTAGTATTACATAGCTGTATCCCACGATTCCTAAATAAAATTTGAGTATTTTGCTGAATCTATTTTAGTCTGAAAATCTGTCGTGAAGTGGGGTTTGACATTTTCTTAACTTAAATCAGAGACCGAGACTTTCTGACCTTTACTTTTTCACTATATCTTAAAAATAAACCTAAGACTTATTATTGTTTACGTAGTATCTATCCGTGTGGTGAGGGAGTAAGAATACAATATATCACTACTCCTTTTCATTCAAGGATTTCATAGGAGGCGAATCGGGAAACATTCACTATACAACCAGTGAAAGAGAAGGAAAACATGAAATAAAACCCTGTGCCAACCCGTCTAGCTAACGTGGTATCAGTAGTCTATATTCTCCTTATTAAGGCCCAAGCGCCCGAAAAGGGACATGAAAGAGTGACTTTCTGAAGCCTACTTCTCGGTAACCGCTAGGTTTGAAAAAAAAATATGTCTATCGTAGATTCATGAACAACATTATCAACATTTGATTTTTTCGTGCTATTAATACTTTTGTCTAAAAAAAATATTTAGCAATTTCGCAACTTTTTTCCTACTCCTTCGAAACGGCTTGGATGTTTAGAAACATTTTTACACATAAAAATTGGTGGTTAAATATTCTTCAAAGTGAACATAGCATACGTAAATCAATCAATATTTCGCAAAGAAAATAGATTTAAAGGTCAGCCGCGCACTTTCCGGGTGCTGCTGCCCGAAAATAAATGCACAGATATGCGTACTGCCGCCTAGGCGGATGCGACAGTTGCGTCTATTTAATTTCGGCCAGATGGTTCAAGGGACTATAAGCCTTAAAGAGAGACCCGAGCGAGAGAGTATTTAGCTGTTTTAATGATTGTGTAAGAAGTGAAATTAATCTTATATGTTCAGTTAGTTCTTGTGTGTCGCTATAGATGTCACGACAAAATAAAAGGAAATCAATGACAGCGTGACGGTTGATAAATAAAATAATTTTTATTTATAGGTTTTTCAATAGAGATAGAATACAGAACAAAAAGCTTATTCGTAGAAGGCTGCATAATTTAGTTTCCTTTACCTTTTTCTGTAAATCTCGCTTTGGCCCTTTCGAAGAAAATAATTCCTGGATTTTAAAAGTCGAACGTATTCGGGGATTTACCGACTAAACGACAAAAGCTTTTAAGTCTTTTGTTTTGGGGATTTCACGAACGCTTCTATCGAAAATTATATAACGTGAGTTTTTGGCAGGATTTTTCAGTGGCTGTCCTAGTTATTCACAAATTGATTCCTAGTCTGTATTTTGATGATAAGTCTCTAAATAACTGAAAAATATGTATAATCATTGGAACCGGCACTATCTCTGTAAAATGGTGCTGGGAATTTTACTGTTGTAGTTACGTCTACTAAAATAACATTCTCAGCACCATTGACTCCCTCAGCGAAGCTTGCCGAGAAAGCCGACATTTACTGCCAAAAACTGGAAACTATGAGAATTCATGCATCCATATTCCAATGTCTTCTTTATCAAAAACTTAATACTTTCTAAACTTATCACTGGTTAAAGGCAAAATGCACATATTTCTAAGTCGTGGAGGTTAGAGAGACAATCGCTCATTCAGCGGTATGTTCCCCTAACCTAACCTAACCCAACCCCAACAAAAACGCTAGACAGATTCTATTTTACGTTCTTATTCAGTACGTACAATTTATTATTGAAGTTTATAATAACATACACACATGCAATTAGCCATTTTTATGTTCCCACTGCTGGGACTCAGGACTCTAATCCACCACGCGGGCCCAGTGCGGGTTTGTGGATGTCACATGTACTCGAATTTTTTGGTTCTAGGACATACTGGTTTCCGCACGATGTTTTCCTTCACTGTTTAGTGTGTGATCCCAAATGTAATATACATCGTTGACCTAAAAAGTTTTGTAAATTAAAGGGTAAGTTTATTTTACTACAATAATTACGGATTTGTTAAATTAATAAGGTGAAAGTTATGGTTAATCTTAAATTCAATTTACGATTCACCTAAACATAAATCTTTTAGATGAATATAAATAAATAACAAAAATATTATGACACATGGGACTTAACACTTTCATAATTATAATTACACGCGACACGGCTGCTTTTACTTACTCTAATTTAAATACCTACTTAAGTAACAAAAGCAATGCGTCCAAATTTATTCCAATAATCTCCTATTAACAGCTTCAATAACCCATTAGTCAATGGTTAACAATTAGTTTCAACATAACCTACGATAATATCTTAGAACCCTCCCACACCGCACCCAAAATATGTCCCAACCTTTATCTAAATCATGGAATTAAATTATCTGTGGTACCTTAAGACTCTATGGTCTAAAACAAGGGGGCACCCTACTGGGTGCACCTCTAATTGGTCCGGCCTGGGACATTTAAGTCTCAGCGGGTATTCGGTCGTACGTGTCACCTTTCACTTTGTTTGCGATTAATATGCGACCAAAACACCAAAAGTATTCGTATAGTTTATTGGTGTTGTGTCTACAGTCTTGGGTAGCGTGTGGTCTGTATAAAGTCACTGAAGTACTTCTTTAGTTGTGGGCGTTTAAAAGATGGTTTTGGATTTGTTTCGAGGAGATGTCTTTAGGAAACGTTTGTCAACATATGATCCGTTTTCTTACCAGTAACACAACAGTGTTGGAAGTAATCTATGTTAAAGTTTTGCTCAGAAACTGTTTTAATTTTTAAAAAATACTCGAGTAATAAATATTTGTAAACCTTCTAGTCTCTTACTCCTTTGACTACCTAGAATACAAAGGGCAATTGAAGGATACTTACGGGTGTGATTATAGTCAGTAAAAGTCTGACGCGCCCTCCAGCTCCACTTGCACATTTAACAAAACTGGTGACCTAGCTGTATCTAACACTCTAAGGTTCAGTTGAAAACCAATGTCAGGTAACTGATACGTAGTTGTCTGGCATTATGCTGAACTGGACCTCTTTGGTGCAGTCATTATTGTTGTTGTTTTTATTTAAAAAAAAATATGTTTAATTAATTTTTTTTTGTTCATTATGTGCCAAATTAATAATTTTTTCTTTCTCCCCTAGAGCGCGGCCTAGAGCGCGGGAAGCCATTTGTCCCTACTTCAAAAACAAAAACTACATCGTCTACTTACCTACATACATATATTTTATCACGCCTGTATCGAAATAATCAAATTAACATCAGTAAATTAAATCCCAACAATATCATGTCAAAGCAACTGTCGGCCTAGCGTCGTTTTAATCCAAATCCTCTTAAAGGTTAGAACCAGTTTAATGGAACGTACCTCTTATAAAGTGTAACGAAACATTTCATTTTAATGCGATTATCACGCGGCAACTTATTTTTACGCAGCGGTAATTAAAATAGGTATTTATTATTCGAGATATGTCAATCATAGGGATTTTATTTCTTGAAGAGGCCACTAAGGCCTCGACTTAGTTGTAGGACAGTTTTCAATCTAATAAACTTATTTAGAGAGAGGTGTAACTGTTTGTTTATTAAAAGTAGGTTATAGTACTTTTACGACATTTTTGTTACCTATAAAACTTTGTATACTGTCACTACCAAGTACCAATATATTTTTTATGGGAAATTATAAAATGACTCCGCCCGTTCTGGGAGTAGAGAAAGGAGATATGAGGCTTCTCCTTCAGTTACCGTTTACGAGGGCAATGTTTTTTTTTTAATAATTTTATACTCGCGTTTGACCACTATCTCACCTGATGGTAAGCGATGATGTGGTTGACAGTGAAGCACGCTTGCCTAGAAGTAACTAATTCAATTTGACTTAAATACCTCTAGGTTGTGTGGTCAACCGTGGAACATGTTTGCCTGGAAGTAATTTACTCTTGATAGCTCTTTCAAACCATTCGGCAACCTACCACTACCTATTATTGCCATGATGTCTTAAAATCATCATAATTCCAGTGTAAGAGAGATAATAATAATCGTTGCGCGGATGGATCAAGGGCCTGATACAGAAGGCAGTACTCCTCGATACGGCTCGTGTTGTGAGGTGGCTCCTGTCTCTGGAGCCCTAACCACCAGAAGCTTAGACCCTGCTCCCGACACCGGCGGTCAACTATTTTTTTATATTTTTAATGATTTTTTTTAATATTTAAAAATGTAAATGATATGGAAAAAATACAAATAAAAGAAAATAATAATAATATTCCACAACTATCACACAACGCCGTCTAGTCCCAAGCTAAGCAGAGCTTGTGTTATGGGTACTAGACAACTGATAAACATACTTATATATGTCTAAATAGGTACATACATAATATATATAAATTACACCCAGAAACAGAACAAATGATTATGCTCATCACACAAACATTTGTCCTGGGTGGGAATCGAACCTACGACCTCAGGCATAGCAGTCAGGGTCACTAACCACTAGACCAACAGGCCTGTCCAGATGCACTGATATCAGTGTTATCATGTTACATCTTCATTTTTATCCCAAAAAAAATGCATGTTTTCTGTGAAATAGACTACAGCAGCCAAACCGTAGAGATGAGTTAGTTTAGTTGATTAAAATAACGGCTACTTTGTTCTTATGGTCGTAGGTACAACCGCTGACTTCGACGACCAGTATTGATCAAACCAGTTCCTGCCGTCCGGTAACTGTCTGGACCAAGCCCAAGTCGTCGACGGCGCGCACTGTTCCCGCGCGCCTCAAGGAGCTATCAGCAGCAGCAGGAGCCCAGCCGGGTCGAAGCCTACTGGGGCCAGGGTTATCCGAAAGGGTGCTCGAGCCCCGGTATGAAGGCTTGAAGGAACGGGATGGGTTTTTTAGTCAGTAAGATTTTGACACTATCTCCCGCTCCGCCCAAGAGCGGGGGTTGTCATAGGATGATTTTTCCCATCGGAAAAAAAACCAGTTCCTATTTTTTTTTACTTTTCTCCACCAAAGATGTGTGAGATGCGAGGTAAGAACAAACACCGATGGCATCACTATATCCTCTTAGCTAAGCTCAGCGTAATTCTAGCTTAAAAGAGCGAGAGATTTGCACGAGGGAGGAACCTATAAATTATAATGCCCGCGTTCAGCTAAACAGAGTACGCACAGGGTCCTGCCCCCCTAGCCAAGTTACAACCGTTTCGCTAGCGTTGAACTTTTTTTGCTCTGACCAAGTGACTGAGCGTTGAGATGACGTCATTCCCGTACATTTGAAGCTTTCTACTAGCGTTAACTATTGCAGATTAGCAACTTGGCTAGGGGTACTGAAACCATTAAGCTACTATGTTTCAGAGTTGCCCGCGTTGCCCGCTACGCTTCCTCACAACTTTCTCTCAAAAGCTTTAGAGGAAAGCGTTACACATTTTAACAGCTCCTCTCCGCATGGTCGTTCTGTCTAGCTACATGATAGTGGGTACATTTGTACAACTGGCTACCCAAGTAAACATACATTTTTAATTTGAATATTGCAACGGTTGGCAATTTGCTGTCGAATCGATAAGTTTCCATTAGATTTTTGTTACATTTTTAATTGAAATTGTTAAGTATCGGTGCTGTTGTGTAATTTTCATTTGGGTAAGTGAATCTGTATTATAGCTACTACCAGCGGCTTTGCTCACTTAATAGTGAAAATTAACACGAGTCATTATACAGAGTATCATTATATGCTGTCTCAGGACCTAGTCTGCCCTTGTGCCAAGTTTCATCGAAATTCGTTCAACCGTTCGAGCGTGAAGAATAACAAACTTTCGCCTTTGTAATAATTACCGTGAAGTGTTATAATTAAATATTTTATAAAATGTGCCATGGTAGTTACAAAACCAATTTTCTCACTATACCCACAATATTTCAACAAAATATATCGCGGGAAACATAGTGCATCGCGCAATGCGACGGTTGACTTGATGACGCATAAATCGAGACACATCGCTGCACCGGCTCGGCGACTAGCCGCTATCTTGGTCTAAGACAAATATATACAAATATTCTCTTTCTATTCTTTATATTTATAAGTAACTAGCTTTTGCCTGCGGCTTCGCCCGCGTAAATAAAATATAGCCTATATCACTCAGGAAAAAAGCAGCTTTCTATCTGTGAAAACAATTTAGCAATCGGATCCTATAAACAAAAATAAACTTTACCTTCTTATTGTATTAGTCTAGATTTAAAGTTTATTGAATTAAGGCTCTTTTACTTTATGCTTATAAACACTTTATAACAAGAATATCCGGGGTATGTAGTAGCCGAAAGTGAACTTTAAAAAAGACGTCCTTAAGACATTCATATTTTTGTACAAGTCCTAACTGAGCTTTTGTATGCAAATTCAGATCAATCTATCTCACTAAATCGCATCTTTTATAACTCAATCAGTAGAGCACTAAGCGTTTTTGCATCTACAATAAACAGATCAACGTCACTCGGTACAAATTCGTATAAATTGGATAATGGTCGGGACGGGTCGGATCGGGCCGGACGCCTCCAATCTGTCCATTGCCGCAAGTGCGGATAAGTGGCGTGTAATGTATCGTTTTAATGCGTTAATGTACGACATCCGATACGAGAATGTTTTCCCACAATGTTGTTTTGGAGACAATGCTTGTATAGTAAGAGTGAGATTAAGGTTTTCCGTTTGTTGAGTTTTGTTGCTAACTGGCTAACGAATAAAATATGTCAGACGGTAGACGGCTTAATGAGGCTGATGAGATGAATGATGTTGAGATTAAAGAGGAGATATTGATACTAAATATAGAAAACTATGATGTTTCCTTTTCTGTAACTGCTGTGAGTCTCTAGAACTCTCTCCCAAGTTTCCTTCGCGACAGCCCTTGTTTGGATGTCTTAAAAAGGGCACTTTTTTCTCAATCGACATAAGATTAGTATGCATTACATTATGTATATAAGTCGTGTATATGTAGGTTTATATTGTATACTGGACCCTATCCTCAAATGTGATCTCTCTCAGTCACTCAAAGCTTTACTGGCAGAAAATTCATTGTTGAGTTAAGCTCGCCTTTGTGCATAAATTTTTAAATCATTGTGTTTTGATATTAAGTTTTCTGTAGGACTACATTATAGAATGAAAGAATGAAAGAAAATCTGTCGCTATACCGATCAAGTCTGTAAGTGGACCTATCAATAGACCTGGGGCCTTGGGACGAGACCAGGGGTTCTGGGATGAAGGCATTAAAGAAGGAACAGGAGTGGGTTTTTAGTCAGTAAATGTCTGACACGACTAGAAGGCTATCGTCGTAACGCATGTTACAGTAGAGAGAGGTAGACAATAGAGTTATGAGTATACATGTGAATGGAAGAAGCTGAAGGCTAAAGAAAAAATAGGGATGGATTTTACGAAGAGTAACGTGTAATGAAAGAAAAGGGAGTTAGTGATAGCATGATGGTTGACAGGGCAGATTGAAATAAAAAACATATTTCACTCCAAATGGCACGAGACAATGGCACGAAGATAAGAAAGTTATCGTAGGCAAGCAAGCTCAGTGTCCACTAGTATTTGATTGAAACCTACAGTCTGCATAATATATTAGATTTATTAAGAGTCAATTCAACAATCATGTCAAACAAATCAATATCCATATTTATTAAGAAACACTTATACTGCGTCAAGACTTAAAATAAATAATACACCATCTAATGACATTTACTACACGGCTTCTTCAAATAGACACAGCTTTAGCCATCTCTTAAATACAGTAGCACTTGTGCGCGTGATCATAAGACATATACAACGCAAGCTTAAGTGCATACAATGCTCAAACACACTCAATTACAAACAGAAACATGAGTGTATCGGTTCCTCGTGAACCACGCGCTTTGAAAGAGTCAATTGAGTGAATGGGTCATCGACTTGTGGGCTGATCTGTCTACAAAGGGGATATGTGAGCTTGACTGTGCACCTGATTGATTGAACTGAAGTGATGTTTTGCATTTGAGTGCCAGCTGCGAGCTTTATATGGACGAATAAGAAACAATGTGGCAAAATACATTTTTTTTTAATACACCATTTAGCTTGATAAATTATAAAACTGATTTTTTTTTTCCTAAATGTATCGAGTGTAGTGCTTATGTATGTGTGTGTAGTGTGTATTTCTAGGCGTAGTTAATTAGTTAAAAGAAATTAGTGATAGCATGACGAGTGATAGGGTAGAATGAAAGAAAAAAACGTATTGCGCCGACTCCAAATAAGATGGGACAAGGGCAGGAAGAAGAAGAAGAAAAAGAAGTTTTTACAGTCCTTTCTAAGATTTTCTGGTAGATATTGCTGTCAGATAAGACAATAACGATAAGACCGTTATTGTAACCATAGATTTAAGTTAGTGTAAAAATATTGTTACTACATATTTTGGTGTACAATAAAGTTTATTCTATTCTATTCTAAAGTTGAAGCCGGCCCCGAACATTCATGTTCCCAGGTTTTTGTTTTAAATATTTTATGAGTTTAAATGACTTTCTTTCAATCAGGTTTGTCTAAATTCCGTTTAAGACAGTTGACTTAAAAAAAAAGTTAAGGGCCAAGCGCCCTAAAAGTGCCATAAAACAGTGATTTTCTGAGGCCTACTCCTCCGTAACGGCTAGGTCGATTGGTTTGAAAAAAATATATGTTTATTATAGATTCATGAAAAATAATATCAACATTTGATTTTTTTGTGCAATTAATATTTTTGTCAAAAAAAAAATTTAGTAATTTCGCAACTTGTCCCTACTCCTTCAAAACGGCTTGGACCTTTAGAAACATTGTTACACATAAAAATTGGTTGTTAAATATACTTCAAAGTGAACATTGTATATGTAAATCAATCAATATCTCGCAGAGAAAATGAATTTAAAGCGCTTTCCGGGCGCTGCTGACCGCAAATAAATGCACAGATTTGCGAACTGCCGCCTAGGCGAGTGCGAGAGTTGCGTTCACATAATTTACATGTACATGAGTACAACGCGACTTGATACTTGTTGATAGAAAGAGACCCGATGGTATGACATAGGTGTGTAAGCGTCTGGTATGGAACGCAATTTGTGTCGACACCCCTGCACCATCTTATGTAATGTACGGTGCCCTGAGACCCTCAAAAAGTGCAAATACCTCATTAAAAATTAGTCGAAGACTCGTCATCTTTTCAAAGATATTTCTCGCCGACTGATCAACACTGAAACATCATATTTCGTACTTTTTTTAAACGTTAAACATTGCTATTCAAAGTATCAATCTTGCCAGTCTTCTAGGCATGTTTTGGCATGCCCAGATGATAGCGATGTAGAGAAGTTAGTACTTTACCTACTGGCAAAAGTTACCGTGGTCCTGGAAAATGAAAAAAAAAAACTGAATAATATTGTTGTTGTGTCAATAAAAGTCTGTTACGCCTTACGAAAGTTTTTTGATGATTTTCCAACCCTAAAAAAATCCTAACACAAAGGCAGCTGTGTGTTTCTTGAAAAAGAAAGGATCATTACTTCAATGCCAAATGTTACTCTACTCGTAATTTCTTGAAAAACAAAACACTGCCGCTATCACCAATCTCTCTTTTAATAGCGGCTATTCGACTGATATAACGAATAACAGTTTTCAAGACGATCCGAAGAAAAAAATAATAGTTTAAAAAAACTAATAATGAACGAAAAATATTAATGTCATTGTGAAAAAAGCGTGGGGCGCTTTGTGCCATATTTTTCGTAAATCGCTTTTTTCACAATGATATTAATATTTTTCGTTCATTATTATTATTTTCTACCTATATTGAAAATTATTTTATTGTCATCAGTCTTTGATGGGTGTGCAAAGTTTGAAGAAAATCTGATCGCCCAAAGTTGGTCAAAATCGAGCTCAAAGGCGTGGTTACAAACATACAGGTGAAGCTAATATAAGCGTGTCAAAAACCTTGGTGAACCTTGATGTATGTATGATTTATTTATATCTTTTCTTTGCATTCGCTTTTTCTTTCCCTTTTATGCGGCTTTTACCAATAAACCGATATATACCGTTTTCGGTATTTTTTTAAATTTCTCTTTACTTATACCCACATTGTGTGTGACTTAAACACTATATTCCAACGTTATAAAAGTCTGGTCCTTGAAGTAGGTTTTTGACATGAAAAAAAGCTGTGGTACAGGATACTAGTCCTGCTAAAAAAAAAAACAGTTATTGGCCTAAGTTTATTACACTTACCACAATTACTTCTGCATCACCCAAAGATTGACTGGGAGAAAATGCCTAAGGCAATAAGTTCGCCTCTGTTCTTTTGTGAACATAAAATATATAATACTTAAATAAATAAAGGTTTATATAAATGTTCAAACGTAGGTAAGTCATATGTTAATGTTTTAAACTTTGTACAGGTACAGCATGGTCGTCACGCGATCAAAGTTTCGTCCAGTCATGTTAAGACATTACAGCAATTTGGCTTTATTAGGTTTTGTACGAGCAATTTAAAGCTAGATAATACATTAATGGTCAGCTTTTACGGTGAAATTGATCCATCAATATGGAATTGTACTTTTAAAACTTAGTAAGTGGGTGTATCTCTACAAATGAACCCATTTTTTCTAACAATAAAAGCGTACAAAGAGAAAGAATTAGAACTATTAAATGATTTTGATTACTTTATGACACGATATCCAAAACACGGCATTTTCACTCGACGGCGCGCCGCGCGCCTCAAGGAGTTGTCAGCAACAGCAGGGAGCCGGGTCGAAGCCTACTGGAGCCAGAGTTATCCGAAAGGGGGCTCGAGCCCCGGTATGAAGGCTAGAAGGAACGGGGTGGGTCTTTTAGTCAGTAAGAGTCTAACACTTTCTCCCGCTCCGCCCAAGGGCGGGGGATGTCATTGGATGATTTTTTCCCACCATAAAAAAAGGGGAACAGTGTAATAGTATCTATTAATGACCAGTTACAGTTGTATGTTTATCAGTAACTAGCTTTTGAACGCGGTTTCGCCCGCGTAGATAAAATAGCTTAAGGCGTATAGTCCCTTAAACCATCTGGCCGAAATTATGTGAACGCAACTCTCGCACTCGCCTAGGCGGCAGTACGCAAATCTGTGCATTTATTTGCGGCCAGCAGCGCCCGGAAAGCGCTTTAAAACCATTTTCTGTGCGAAATATTGATTGATTTACATATGCAATGTTCACTTTGAAGAATATTTAACCACCAATTTTTATGTGTAAAAATGTTTCTAAAGGTCCAAGCCGTTTCGAAGGAGTAGGGAAAAGTTGCGAAATTGCTAAATATTTTTTTTGGACAAAAGTATTAATTGCACGAAAAAATCAAATGTTGATATTATTGTTCATGAAACTATTATAAACATATTATTTACATTTTTTCAAACCAATTGACTTAGCCGTTACGGAGGAGTAGGGCTCAGAAAATCATTGTTTTATGGCACTTTTTGGGCGCTTGGCCCTTAAGTCACTCAAGAAAAAAGCAGCTTTCTATCGGTAAAAAATTTTTAGTAATCGGACCAATACTTTCAGACATTAGAGTGGATTGTAAAAAAAACTCCATAATCACACTAATATTATAAAGGCAAAATTGTGTGTTTGCGTGTAGTTACTCCTACAATGCTTTAACGGTTGAACGAATTTTCTCGAATAGAACATAGGATACTATTTTCCGCCATCATGCAGACGAAGCCGCTTTCCTGAAACTAATTATAGAATAAAGAAGGATTTAACGTGAAAAGAAGAGAGATATATATATTTTTTATCTCTCTCATACAATGAAAAGTGGCCAAATGTGTAGAGTATTTATGATCTTCGGGTGCTTCCGCACTTTCAATTCTTGTCCAATTCGAAAACCGAACCGCCGTCAAAAAAGTTCTTTGACGTAAAAGAGTAGGATAAACACTATTATATAAACTTGAATGAATTACTCTAAATCTTCATTTTATTCTGCGTCTTCAGGGAAGGAGTTTCCACAATATCACCGATGTCACGTACAACGAGACCCTCAAACCTCGTCAAAAGATGCTTGTTACAAATAGCTCAATTTATCTGTGACACTTTTTACGTCAACGTCAAACGTCCGAAAGCTCCACAAATTGCTTTGTCTCGAACGAAAAGTAATCGTCTAAATGATGACTAGAAAAAATATGATTAAAGTATTCCCTGAAGGAATTAGTAGATAGAGTAACCTAATAAAAGTCTGCCGCTGTGATACGTAGTACCTAACAGTTGATGTGTACACATATGTCTAAGAATACTGTCAAGGCTACCTGGTTAGGGTCAGTTCTATCTGCAGATTGTTCTAGACATGAACCTGACCTGAATCTTTAAAAGCCTGTGTGCATGCAGAAAATTACATTTTGATACTTTTCTTGTTTTTTCATATACTTGCATATTCTTTTTTTATAGACCAATAGGTTGCGATCTATTGTAAATAGACATAGTCATAGTAATTTATTAGTAAGGGGTCCTTACAAGTCATATACCGAATTTTCAAATTATATCATTTTAACAAATGATTACATTAAAATGTCAAACAAATAAAAGTAAATATAAGAAAATAAAATACAAGAATACATACAAGAAATAGAAGTCTAGTCACAAATTAAAATTAAATCATAATAACAGTCACTCCTTTTTAGGGTTCCGTAGCCAAATGGTAAAAAACGGAACCCTTATAGATTCGTCATGTCTGTCTGTCTGTCTGTCTGTCTGTCTGTCTGTCTGTCTGTCTGTCCGTCCGTATGTCACAGTCACTTTTTTCCGAAACTATAAGAGCTATACTATTGAAACTTTGTAAGTAGATGTATTCTGTGAACCGTATTAACATTTTCACACAAAAATAGAAAAAAAGCAATAAATTTTGGGGGTCCCCATACATAGAACAGAAACTCAAAAAATTTTTTTTCATCGAACTCATGCGTGTGGGGTATCTATAGATAGGTCTTCAAAAAATATACTGAGGTTTCTAATATAATTTTTTTCTAAACTGAATAGTTTGCGCGAGAGACGCTTCCAAAGTGGTAAAATGTGTGTCCCCCCCCCTCTAACTTCTAAAATAAGGGAATGATAAAACTAAAAAAAATATATGATGTACATTACTATAAAAAGTACCAACGAAAATTAGTTTGAACGAAATCTAGTAAGTAGTTTTTTTTTAATGTGTCATAAATCGAAAAAAATACACTATTATTAAAACATCAATTAAAGTTACAACACATTACAAGTACTTTTATATTATGTTACTTGCTGCTACGGAACCCTTCATGGGCGAGTCCGACTCGCACTTGGCCGGTTTTTATATTTATTTCGATAATGTAAAAATCGAAAAAAAAAAAAAAAAATTAAAAATATATTTTTATTTAAATTATTTTTACAATGTAATTAATTGCTCACAGCAGTTTAACTTTCATCATACGATAAACGAAAAAGTATTTAAGAAAACAACCTTCACAGTAATTGTTTCTTTGACCCAAAACGTAACCTTAATATGTTTTTAATCTGAACATAAACGGCGATTATCAAAATAATCGCTTTCAAAGAAACTGAATAATGTAATCATTTCAATAACAAACTTCAATGCATCTGAACTTCTTGGATTTATTGCTTCAAATTGTAATTAGGTTTTCTTTATTTACTTACGATATTTTATTACGGTTTTCACTTTCATAAAAATTTATTTAACGATCAGCAAAGACAAACCAAAGTCTAATACTAATTTTTGAAATTCACATCATGAGAACTTCAATTATTTTGTTGTGAATCAACACAAGTTGCAACTCATAAAATAGGAACCAGTATACAATTTATCAAATAAAATAAATATACATATATTTTGATGATATTTTATTTTTGTGGTTTTTAATTTACTGTTTTTTGATTTAATTTAAGTTTTTAATACTTGTTTGTTCATTCTGTGCCAAAGAAACATGATTTTTTTCCTTCTTTCTTTCTATAGGCAGTCTTTAAGTCGACCCCAAAATAGTTGGGTTACAACAGAGAGCTTAGGGAATAAACAAAGCTTCCATGAAGATATTTATCTTTACATTATTACTTTTGAATCAACAGCTAATTTGGCTGATGCAAAGACAAACCAAAGTCTAATACTAATTTTTGATATTATGTTTTTTTTTTCGTTGTTTTTTTAAGAAATATTTAAAAATTTATCAAATAAGTTAAAATGATAAATAAAGACAATATTCTAAAGAGAAAAGATTTGTATTTTTGTAAGTTTATGTTTTTATTTGTAATGAATAAACAAAAAAGTACTGGACCGATTTTCAAAATTCTTTCACCAGTAGAATGCTACTTTATCACTGAGTGACATAGTTTATATATTTACTTTCACGCAGGCGAAGCCACTGGCAGAAGCTAGTATTTAATAAAACATTAACATAATTACAAAGTATTATAACCTACATCTACTGAACTAATCCCATTGTTAAACTTCCATCAAATAATTCAATTAATTGAAATTAATTCAAGCATAAAAATAATAAAGTCTTACAAGATCAGATATGAACGCCCCACTGAACTTCATAGCTCGATTCAATACTAAATAATAGTTAAGTTTTGACATAAAGCTAGGTTAAACAAGCGGAATTGATGTGCTGATAGCATCTGTGTGTACAAGACTTTCAAAATTTATTTGCTGCTGATAAAATCAGTGTTGCTTGTTGCTTTATTTTGAAATTGATAGACTCTTTGAAAGTAGTTGTTTGACATGTATTCGTTGATTTTAAATAATGTTTCCGTTCCAATTGTTGCAATATGTATTTTTGGGAATATTTTGAAATTCACGTCATGAGAACTTCATTTATTTGCAGTAAATCAACACAAGTTGCAACCCATAAAATAGAAACCAATGTACAATTTTAAAATGACATATATAACACAAATTAAATAAATATACGTATATTTTGATGATAATTTGTTTTTGTGGTTTTTAATTTACTGTTTTTTGATTTAATTTAAGTTTTTAATACTTGTTTGTTCATTCTGTGCCAAAGAAACATGATTTTTTTCCTTCTTTCTTTCTATAGGCAGTCTTTAAGTCGACCCCAAAATAGTTGGGTTACAACAGAGAGCTTAGGGAACAAACAAAGCTTTCATGAAGATATTTATCTTTACATTATTAATTTTGAATCAACAGCTAATTTGGCTGACGTCCAAAGCTATTTTAGAAAAACAATTGGATCCATGAGTGCCTACTACTTATAATAAAAACAAAAGAAAATCTCACTACTTGAAGATGTGTGTCACAAGCCAAACAGTGCATCACAGTCTAGAGGCGTAATTGCAGAAATTTCAAATAACGGCACATAATATCCATTAGCAATTACAGAATTAGTGATGGACACCGTTCGGCAACGGGCACAAGTAGCTTTTGACCAAAATACTTTCACAATTGAGGGCTATCGATAAAATAGTCGGCTTATTATTGTTCCCACGCTGCGTCGGCTTGGCGTGTGCGATGCTCATTACAACATGCTTCCGCAATTAGTGATGGGCTCTGGGCTTTCTCACTGCTCAATGCTCGATTATTTGTGCCGATATATGCGTGTTCTAGAAAATTATTGTCGTCTTTCGGATAACTGTTTGATTGTTGATTTTCGTTCGTTTGTAAGTTCAAACGTCAAGTTAGAATGTTTGATTATTTTTGCTGGAATAAATATTTTAGACATATACGTATAAAATTTATATAACTATAATTAAAGGGTCTTATACTAAACAACGACATTACATCATTATTCTCTGAAAGCAGTAAACTCGGTAACTCAATATATTTCTATACGTATTTATTTCATCACTATGTAGGACAAACTTTGCGACTGTTTGGTGTAGATTTCAACGTTAAAAGCTAATGGAAAATTGCATTGAATGTATTACAGACTAACTCACTTTTTAAGTCAAGAGTGAAGAAGTAGTTTCTAGGTAACGCTGCTTTATCTTTGACCACATCATCGCTTACCATCACATCACACATGAGATAGTAGTCAAACGCGAGCCTATCAATAATAAAAAATTATCGCTACTAACTAAATCAATAACTCTGAAAGAAGCATAATTGAAGCCTGCATTCTACAGGAAAGCAATAAAAATAAATGCAACCCTAATAATTAATACCACTTTATCAAAATTAAAAAGAATGAGAGTTGGAATAGCTGATCTCTGACAGTACGAATAATGAAATATGTATGTAGAATACATTTTAACCCACAAACACAGAAGCCTCCCAGAATATAACAAGTAAATAGAAAGGCTTTTTATAAGTTTTATTTTTGAACAGACCAATATTTACCATTACTAATAGGATTGATTTCTTTGCAACAAACAAAAGTTACCAAAAAGAAATAATATCAGTTTATTAGTAGTACTTCAATTTATTTTTATAGTCGAAAAAGTCCTGTTTGAACTTTTAGGTAATACAAATATTCTGAACACATACTACAAGTAGTAGTTTTTCTAGCAAGTCTAGAAACTGCGTGTGTCAAAACAGATGTATGGGAACGTTCAAAATTACATTTTATGGTAATGGTACGAGCTTAGCACATGTCTGGAATAATGTGTAAAAACCAGGCGTTAACGTGTGTATGTCCTAGAATAACCTCGAAATGATGGTCGATTCTATTGTGAATATGCCTTCACTTTTTCAATCATTATATAAAAATAATATTTTTCTTTCTCCGTCTGCTAATATCATATACGTTTGTAATGTGATCACTATATCCTAATAGTAATAACTATAGTCCTATAGTAGTAATAAGGAACATAATTGTTTAACTTTCTTGATCTTTGTTTCTTGCAACAATGATGAATTCTTGAGGGCAATGAACAGTAGCATTTACTTACTATAACTTTGCAATACCACCATCGTGCTACTTATATCTTTCATTGGCAATCGCTGCGGTCTGATAGCTTTTACTTTACTGAAAACCACAAAGCCACATTATAGACGAAGGTACTGACCGTAGAATTTATCATGAAGAAGCTCTCATCATAAAAAATATAGTCTAAAATGTTATCTTACTGAATCAAGTGAAACTAGACTTGGCGTTCCACAAGGCACGGTTGTAGGACCTGCAATAATTATCTAAAAAAAAAAAAATTGGATATGATATGACTTTAATTCGTTAAACCCCAAGCGAACGCCGGCGTTCGCGCGTCTATTGTCTTACTATTTTGTCTCAAATTAAAGGTATCTGAAAGGTAATGAATTCTGTTAAAACAGTTTTAACTTTTAACTTTACAGAGACATTATTTAGTCTGAATGATATGTATTTTAATTTTTTAATTGCTACAATCGTGTGCTATAAAATTATAATTCTAATCAGTCTTAATTAATGCCTTTACCAAGAAAACCGAATGACCCTAAAACTTCTCAGTGACATTGCAACACAAAACAGGCCCGCCCACATCGCGACCTTTTTACATTTCATGGCTTTATTCTAAAGTAAATTGGTCATAACTAATTAACGAGATACCAGAACTATCGGCTTAGTCGGACCCATTGGTCGAGCTACTTTTAATTGGGATTCCTTCTATAAGCCGATCGGGAAACGGTCATTATACGGAATCGTGTTTTTTTTTTCGAAGATGTCAATGCCTGATTTATAAGACCCTGTTTGGATTATTAAGCCCATTTTTCATGATTTGGTATATTATTGTGTGCTTATACTAAAAAGCTACTGGGTTTGGTTTTCGTAGACTAGATTTTTTGTTTACATACTTTTTTGTATATTCACATGAATGACGTTTTTAGGGTTCCGTAGCCAAATGGCAAAAAACGGAACCCTTATAGATTCGTCATGTCTGTCTGTCTGTCTGTCTGTCTGTCTGTCTGTCTGTCTGTCTGTCTGTCTGTCTGTCTGTCCGTCCGTCCGTATGTCACAGCCACTTTTTTCCGAAACTATAAGAGCTATACTGTTGAAACTTTGTAAATAGATGTATTCTGTGAACCGCATTAAGATTATCACATAAAAATAGAAAAAAAAGCAATTAATTTTGGGGGTCCCCATACTTAAAACTGAAACTCAAAAAATTTTTTTTCATCAAACCCATACGTGTAGGGTATCTATGGATAGGTCTTTAAAAATGATACGGAGGTTTCTAATATCATTTTTTTCTAAACTGAATAGTTTGCGCGAGAGACACTTCCAAAGTGGTAAAATGTGTGTCCCCCCCCCTCTAACTTCTAAAATAAGAGAATGATAAAACTAAAAAAAATATATGATGTACATTACTATAAAAACTACCAACGAAAATTGGTTTGAACGAAATCTAGTAAGTAGTTTTTTTTTAATGCGTCATAAATCGAAAAAAATACACTTTTATTAAAACATCGATCAAAGTTACAATACATTACAAGAACTTTAATATTATGTTACTTGCTGGTACGGAACCCTTCATGGGCGAGTCCGACTCGCACTTGGCCAGTTTTTTCATTCAGAACTCTGGTCCATTGTCAAACTTTGACATTGACTTTTTATGAAATTTATTTAAAGGATTAAATGAATGTTATAAATATTTTCACTAAAAAAGAAACGAAATAGGTTAGGTTTCATAAAATTAAGGGTTAGAAAATTGTAACGAATAAGTTTAGAATATTTTATTAACATTTGCAAAAACCTAAATTCGCTACGAAAATATTTTGTTGAAAATTGTAAGAATTCAGAAATAAGTTAAATTTTATCAGAAATATCTTCGTAATTACCTAGGTAAGTACTTTTTAGCAATAAACCATAAAAGCTTTTAACCAATATTTATACTGTTAGAGAAAACCTTCGTAACTTACTACAATTAATTTGAAAGTGTGAGAAATCTATAATCTAAGAAACGTTATTTCATTGTTGTTTTATCATTTGACCTCAATAAAATGAATGGCAGTGGGAACGTTTTGTTGGAACAATAGAAAACAATTAATATTACTGGCTTAGCCGTTTACAATTTATGTTAGAATTAATTGCTACAACATTTTGTACAAACTTAACGACTACTTAATCCTAAACAGTTTAATGCAGATAAACCTATTTATTTACAACATTTGATGGTAGTAATATTGGCAAACATATAATAATATATAATATGAAACTTGTATATTAACAACTTTCAGCACATGTAATCCAGCGTATTGGAAAAGCATGAAAATAAAATTCTATTTTGCAAGTATAGTCTGTGGTAAGTATCTAACTTTATATTTTCTGATATAAGTGTGATGTGTATTTAAAACTTGATTTGAAACTGATTTATAATATCGTCTTCTTCTCTTGTACTATGCGTCTACTCGACATTATGAAAAAAACCGGCCAAGTGCGAGTCGGACTCGCCCATGAAGGGTTCCGTAGCAGCAAGTAACAAAATATAAAAGTTCTTGTAATGTGTAGTAACTTTGATCGATGTTTTAATAATAGTGTATTTTTTTCGGTTTATGACGCATTAAAAAAAAACTACTTACTGCATTTCGTTCAAACCAATTTTCGTTGGTAGTTTTTATAGTAATGTACATCATATATTTTTTTTAGTTTTATCATTCTCTTATCTTAGAAGTTAGAGGGGGGGGACACACATTTTACAACTTTGGAAGTGTCTCTCACGCAAACTATTCAGTTTAGAAAGAAATGATATTAGAAACCTCAGTATCATTTTTGAAGACCTATCCATAGATACCCCACACGCATGGGTTTGATGAAAAAAAAATTTTTGAGTTTCAGTTCTATGTATGGGGACCCCCAAAATTTATTGCTTTTTTTCTATTTTTGTGTGAAAATCTTAATGCGGTTCACAGAATACATCTACTTACAAAGTTTCAACAATATAGCTCTTATAGTTTCGGAAAAAAGTGGCTGTGACATACGGACGGACAGACAGACAGACAGACAGACAGACAGACAGACAGACAGACAGACATGACGAATCTATAAGGGTTCCGTTTTTTGCCTTTTGGCTACGGAACCCTAAAAATCATTGTCTAATTAAAACACAATGATAAATTTAATTAACTCCAATTCTCTGTGTCTAGCCGACTAAGGAATCACGCTATTAATCTCAGTTGGTTACCAATTTCTTCTTTCATTATCTAATTTGAGTGGAATTTAATGCAACAATGACTGGCTCTTAATTTCATTACCACCCACGGGCTCAGGAGTGGCAGCGACCAGTGAACGGACATCTGCCCAACAATGGAGTATTGTCCACCGACGAAACAAATTAGGACGATGACGTAGTGAAATTTTGCTGAACGTGAAGGTTCTGATGCTTCGGCTAATTAGGATTAATTACCTTGAACGGAAAAACTGTTAAAATCACCTGATTTTGTTAAATCAGTAATAATTTTTAGATAAAAAAAAAATGATTTCTCTATTCATCCTGCTGCTGAAATAAGTTTGCACCATGGTCAAGTCTGGCTGCCACGACTTTTTGATGACTTTTCTGGCAAATGTCATCATATTTTCACGCTTATCGTGCGCTACGTTAAAAAAACCAGCTACCTGTCTTCCGATATCCTTATGCGGTGACCTCTTCTGACCCATCCACCTGATAGAAGGTATTCTACCTTTTCTGGTATGACTGAAAAAAAAATTATTAATAGTAAGCTAACATTCATCATACATAATTATAATTTTATAAAACCAAACGCGAACCACATTACCGTGAAAAGCTTCAAATTCATTGTACAAGAGAAGAGAAATTTGAAAATGATTGGGCATAAAATTGGTCGTCTCGGGCCGATTTCTCGATGTTGTAGATAACTATTATGTGAACACTTGACAGGGTGTCGCCGCCGCGGGCATGACGAAGGAGCAGGCGCACGCGCAGGTAGACCCTTCGGAGAGAAGAGGACGGGTGTATCGCTTCTTTCGCTCACACCACGTGGTGGGGGCGGCCGGGCGCGGGCGTAAGCTTGCCGCCTGTGCTACATTTTATTTAGTTTATAACCGTTCTTTGGCGCCGAAGCACCGTCGCCTCGAGTGTTGCGTCTGACCACTGTTTGTCAATAGTGTTTCGATAAGAAAAACAACAGATGAGTGAAAAGGTGTTCAGGATTTTTCAAGCTTATCGGTGCGTTGGCGCCAGCCGCCTTTGGCATGGCTCCGCGCAAGATGCTTAAGGCTGCGGCTTTACTGATAACTCTGGGATACTGCAGCTTATTAGTATACCAAGGTGGCGTGCCTTTCAACTTCCAAGAAACCCGAGCGGGAACTGTGCAAGTGTCTGACTTATCCGTTGAAGCCGTGAGGACCACCATAGATGACAGTGCAGTTAAAAACATAACTTTAGATGACATTTTTATAAGTGTGAAAACATCAAAACATTACCAGGATACCCGGTTGCCAATCATTCTGAAGACATGGTTCCAATTGGCAAAAGATCAGGTAAGAAAATAAAATACATATTGATAGTTTTAAAAATTAATGAAAAGATTCCATTTAATAAATAAAATTATATTGATGGTTATAATAATGAAGTCAAAAATATTTTTGTTAATAAAAATGTAACAGTAGCAAATGGTAATGAATGTGTCATTGAAACCAAAACAACAATACGACCTCGATGTTTGGACGTTAATGATGTTTGAATAGAAAGGATAATAATGTTACTAACCAGCACGTTCATTGTAAACAAGTAGTTAATGATTATACAAAAATACATTCCTGATTAGTAATTATTGATCTAGAAGCTGAGGGCACCATTAAACTTTTGTCCGCAGTATTGAATATATAAACGATATAAATTATCGTTGTGGAGCCGAAAAAAATATATGTGCTTCTATGTCAACTAGAAAATTACTTACTTATACGAATGGTAAATTTTATTCGAATCTAATCGGCCATTAGGGTGTTATAAGATTACGGAGAACTAGATAGGGTAACTTTTGTATTTAAAATTATTATAATATTATTATTACCTTCTGGCAGTGGTTACGTTCGCGTGAAAATGGAAAATGAACTCAAAAACACACCCGGAATAAAAAAAGTATTGAGTCGTAATCAAGGTTAAAAAACTTGAAATTCGGGAAAACCAGTACCATGTTTGGTCTAAATCCATTCAGCTGTTAAAAGCCATATAACAGATAGACAGACCGGATTACTTTTGCATATACTTTAATTAAAAGTATAAGTATGGTTTGGTACCAGTGCAGAAATATGGACTCAAATAGGATTTAGCTATAATTAGTGGAGATAAATATGCACTGAATGAAAATCACGCCCAGCTACTTTAATATGTATTGACAGTAATATTTTGATAACAATTAATATGTTTTGAAAACCAAGAATAAACAAAAACGGCTCGCACAGACGAGGATGATAGAAATGTTCACATAATATATTCTACAAATTTAGAAAAATGCATTTCAATTCTAATTAAATATCCACAGCATGAGATATGTGCCCATCAAAATCTCTTTGTTTTTATGAGTGGGTTTAAATCTCATAGCTCATGCCAGCTTTTAAAAACCAATAGATTACTAACAACCTCAACAATTTGATTGATAATTTGGGTGACATTATTTCTTAAAAATACATAAATTCAACTTTGTGTCACAATTTTTCACTAAACTCTAATAATAATAAAACACAAGGCTATAAAGGGGCTACCCGCAGAGTGAAGTTTCAATACGGCGGTGATAAATCTTTTATAAATGCACCAGAAATGTTCCCAGCGGGACTCGCTTGTTCGTAAACTCAATATTACCATCTAGTTTCGGAATTAGAAAAGAATGTCTTAATTCCATTTCTTGCTCAACCTTCATTTATCCAAATTGCGGTGGAATAGAATGAAGAAAACCCATTCGTTGCCGTTTATTTCAAATTGCTATCGTATTATTCCGACTGCTTCCATGTGGTGATTAGATGCCAAAACAACGCTATTATGCAAATATTTCTGTGATGCTATCAATCTTTTTATTCAAGTCACAGAACATGTTTTTAAGCTATTGAATAGTATGTAAAAATATTCTAATCTAATGACATTGGTTTCAAAAGTTTTAACACCATTTTTGTAGACACAATTGATGCTTGTTTCTGTCAGATAGAATCTTGAGTCTCGTAGAATAGTATTCTTGATTTTATCGTCGTTGCTTTTTATGAGTTTAGTTCAACCATTTGTAACTTTAGAAACTAGCTTCATTATATTTGTACGACTTACTCACCAAAGCAACTCTTCAATGCTCCTAACAATTCTAATAATTCCTAACAAAACTACTTTCTCAGTTCAAAATCGAATTCATATATTCCAAACCAATATATCCTAGCACAAACAATAGACAGTATTCGTGCAGCGGCCATTTAGCCAGCATTTCCTGAATCTGGAGCGTGCATAATCAACCGTTAATCCGGCGCAGCGCGGGCGCAGGACCGGCGGCGCCATTGTGGACCCGCGGCCCGCGCGTGGCTCGTGGCCCGGCGCGCGCGCAACACGTGACGTGATTGTGTACTTGATTTTGCCCTTTTGTGGCAACTCTTGGACGTACGTTCCTGATTTATAAACGGAACGGTTGCCGTTTTATGAGTTGTTGTTGCAAACTGGTTTTGTGAGTTTTCTTTTGTTAATTTGTGGGGCTTTGGAATGCCTGTTTTGTATTCTCTTAATGAGCCCTGACCCTGATAGGTTGGATGAGGGAAGTAGCATAGGGGTCAAGGGAAGTATCATGTAGACCGTGCCAGAATTATGTTAGTTTTGAATCAGTATCAAAGCGGCAAGGTTTTTTCACTACCAAATTAATTACTCTAATTTCATTACAACAAATTTAATTAGTAAGTACAGCAAATTATACATGGTATTACAATAAACTACGATTACTTTATCGACATGTAGTTACCGCTGTAACCAATTAACGTCAGATTCAGTCCCAATTCGCAACGATTCGATGCGGAATATACCAATTTATGAGAAATAAACTAGAAATTACATTTCCTAGATTGTCAAAATGTTAAATTTTAGCTTAAAGACAGAAATTGAACTGACTAAATAACAATGGAGACCGAAACGGCGCATATTGAATGAAATGCACTCATAAGTATCAGAAAATGTTAAAAAGAAATGAAGAGGCAGAACCTTTGAACTTCCCATCTGAGCTTAAGGAACTAACAGGAGTCAACTAGAAGAAATTAAAACTAATTAGACGAAGCGAGAAGTGAGCAAATTACCACCACTTGTGGACCATAGTAAAACTTCACGTTACTTAATTGTTTAATGCACGGTGGCTTTATCTTGAAGAATCTAGTACCTTTGCCCAGGTTTCAGTGTAGCGTAGCATCCGCTACGAGCAAAGTTGCATTTGAAAAGTGCGTTTACTACATGGTATTTTTTTAGAACTTATCAAATTATTAGAGTATTAGTTTTTTACTGACTCAAATCCTCCTGTGTACCCTTAGTAAACCGTAGAGTTTGGAATGCAAAGGGTCCAGCAGAGCCGAAGCCTACTGGGGCCATGGGTTTGCTTCTGAAAGGAAAACCTGAGGTACTGGAACGCAAGGCAAAGAAAGAACTTAGGAATGGGCTTTATTTAGTAAAAAAACACGCCCTAGCGCTTTTCACCCTAGAGCATTAGAAGTGATTCAATCGGGTCTCTACTGGTGGTTACTCATCTACTGAGATGGATAGATGTGTGTCGTGAATGTCTGAGATTTTGTGAGAGGTTGGATGAAAAATAAGTAAACGTTGTCTTATTTGTTTTTGTGGTATATTTTATTTTATATTAGTAGTTATGTTTTTTTTTACTTCTTATATTTCTTGTTTCTGTACAACGCATTAGTTTAGACTATTTATGTTATATAAGTAAATTGTAAATAAATAATAAATAAATAAAAATTGCTCAAAAGGTTTTGGAGTAGTGACCGCGCACCGGAAAACGTAGCTTTGGTAGGCCTCCTACAAAGTGGACCGTTGACCTGGTGTGAGTGGTAGGAATCCTGGAATCTGATAGATGCGAGACGCATAGAACCGTTCGTTGTGGTGATACTTCAGAGAGGCCTACGTTCAACGTCTTTCGACTGAAATGAAATTGGTGACGATGAATAAAATGCTCTATATTCTGAGTTGCAACACATCGTATTGCCACAAAATCTGTCATAATAACTTAAATCCAGAGTTTCCGAGTATTACCAGCACAAGACCATTCGTATGTCGGAGCGGATGTTCAAAATTATAATATTATTCTATTGCAATGCAACAGTACAATGCTGTATTGTTTGGTGGCCGTAGTACCTACTTGTTGAGTGTGTGCATTGACAAGGTGCTTATGAATATTCATGAAGGTAATGATTGATAAAAATCACGATTTCGCCTAAAAATTTTTGAGAAAGACTTCTCAGAGGACTGCTTTGTACGGCGTTATTAATTCATCATCTATGCTTTATTACATATTATGATAATCATGTATCAGAAAATAATTTGATTATAGCTACAAACTAGGTTATGCTTACTTAAAAAAGCGTGCTCCGTCATCATCGGTTCCCATCAGGTGAGATATTGGCCAAAATCGAGACTATGCAAAAACAAACAAATTGAAAGACCATTCTGACTCTTGATTTCTATTACGAATAGAAGTTTACCTAGATGATGTCGTTGCCATGTCAACCAGATTTTCTACAACAATCATTGCCTCCATTAGCATATCTAGCCAAGATACACGTTTCACTATACTGTAGAACAACGAAGACAATGCTAATAGGTTTAGTCATATTCTTTGAAACAATACACCACACGCATTGTTACAAGTCGTATCGACTTGTAATTCTTATTCATAGTTTAGTTTCTGTTTACTCTTTAAGGCTCAACTGTTATCATGTGACGCGAGGTATGTTTATACTCTAACGTTTACTTTAACAGTTTATCCGGATATCTCATTTCTTCACCTGAGCTTATCAGCGTTTTTTTAATATTTTCTGGGAAGTCAACGGATGTATTGTGTGCAGTCTTGGTTTTGTTTTGACTCTTAAATGATAAGACTGTGGTCTTTGGCGTTTGGTTTAGTTGTATTAAAGATGATCTGTTAAAAACGAAGATAATAGTCATCGGAGTGATTAAGGCATATTGGATTATATTTCAAAAATTATTTCAGCTTGTGTACTTTGTGAATAAACGTTAGACCAAACTTCATCATCACCATCTATTTACCGTTGCGCCATGTAACTAATGGGTTGGAGACAGACGATATTTTCTTCCATTCTGTCCTGAAGCTTATTAAACTATCACTCCTTTTCGTTGGCCTCATTCTTTCTCTATTTACATTTTTATTGGGTAGTGGGAATGTTCAAAGAGTTTAAAGAGCAACTGAAGAAAAACAATATGGTTTTAGTAAAAGTCTGGCATGTCCTCCGCTTCACCCAATGCTGGACATTGTATTAATACTCTTTTAATAACAGACTCCTTTCTACTCTTGATATGATCGTACCGAGTCTTTCATCGTAGGTATTTTAATTACTAGCGTTACTTTCAAATTTCATATACTCATTTCTCACTTTATCCATTCTCGCCATTCTACACACCATCTCAACATTCTTATTATCACCAAACCTCTGTTTAAAAAATAAACACTGTAAATTAAAAAAAAATGCAATGTATACCAAACACACCGCAGCTTATCAGCCCTCGATTTCCAATTCGATGTTTTGATAATATATTTATTTTTGTATAAAAACTTCGACAGGTTTAGACTTGCGTAGCAAATTCCTAAATTGGAACATTAGAATGCTGTACGAATGAATGATACATACGTTCTATACAAAACCGAGAACAAATTACATTTAATCAAGCATTTCCGCAGTTATAATCGCCAATGGTCAGCTAAGGCAATTGATGGAAAACAGGTTCTTTAGGGCCTTAGATTGCAAGACCACCCGGCCTTGCAATCTCACAAATTATTCCATACGGGTAGTAATTACTGTTACTACTGGAAGATACGAGATAAGAAAAGAAATTATAAGAGAAAGCCTGAATGAGTCACAGGTGACAGAAGAGTTGAGTTAAAAGAGAGAGTTGTGATATGAACAATTGTGTGCGAAACATGAAAAAAAAGATACAAAATTGATGGAAGAAGTGCGGGCTCATGAAAGATGAAAGGAGTGGAAGGAGGCGTTTACTTAACCTTTTGAATATCTTATGTTACACAGTTCGACATAAGCAATTGTCTTTCTATTGTGTCTCTAATTACGGCATTCAAAGAGTTAAGAGCAGAATAGAATTAGTTACCAAAAGAAAGAGATACAAAGAAAATATAAAGAAATGAATTAACAAATACAGAAAAAGAAAACGAAACTATAAATATTTTTGCCATACAGCGTGGCAAAGCCGCCAGTCTTTTGTGTACATTACCAACCGACAGCGATGTGGTTGTGTTTTTTGATGCCATATTTTAGTTAGTTTCAATTAGCGTAGGGTTTTTTATTCACTGTAATTATAGTTACAATATAGTTATAAGTGTTTGTAAATAAATAAGTCTTCTTTTTCCTAATAATAATTAAAAAAACATATAAAGACACGCGGTGTTACCATGACGTTCAGAGAGATAGCATTAGACAACCTGTATAACTCTGTCTCTTACCCACACTAAAACCAGACTAAAACAATCCTACTTTAAACGTCAATCGAGGTCTAGGTCTTGATTGTAAATTGCAAGACCTTTATAATAGTTGCGTTCCGAAAATTTATTAGAAGATAATGTTTAACAAAATTTGGAAAGCTGTAACCCAAAAGTTATACAAGCAATTTTAGTCCTTTGATCCTAAACCGTACCTGAAGGAAATACTTGCCGAAACCTCAAGTAACATAAACAAAAAGCGGTGTATAAATGCGGAGTGATGTAGCGAAGTTATATGAGGCGTCTCAGCACCTTAGTCAAACACGTCGCGAACAAACCTCGCTCTGTCTAATGCTATTTACTGAACTGGATACAGATATCGAACGATGGAAGGTGCAGTAGAAAAATTTTGGTAAATGGTATAAAAGATGATGTGACTTTTAACATAGCGGTTAATAAAAATTGTGTATTAAATTAAATATATTAATAGGGAAGGGGTTGGCGGTGACTAAAGATTAAGGTATGCGTCTAGTTTTGCTCATATCACAACATATGTGTATATCACACTAAAATTATAAAGGCAACAGTTTGTGAGTGTGTGTGTACTTCTTCATGCCCGATTGGCTGAACAGGTTTCGATAAAATTTAGTACTCAGGTAGACCAAGATATACACATCCCATAATATAGAGATGACTTGGAATAATGTTCTCCTTTGACGCGTACGAAATCGCTTGCAGAAGCTAGTATAAAATAATTAATAGATAAATCTCTTCATGAATTCATCGAGCAAGTCAAAGATATTAATTTTATTAACCATTTGCATTGAGAAACAAGCATTATATTATCATGCTTCTATTGCAATCAAACCAGCTCAAAATGCATTCTTAATTTAAAAGGAGAACGTGAAGACGCAGTTTCAAGTCGTAGTAAACCGACACCAGCCGATTATGTTCGAACACAGCCCGAAGTTCCTTATTTATTTCTTGGTTCTCTGTTCAAAATGCATGTAGGCAGAGATGAATCGTACCTCGTCGCCTACGTGCTTACGTGGACAATATTAACCCATTGGCCTTACTTGACTCCTATAACATGCGCGCCATGACAAATGGCCATTATTAACGCATTTTGTTTTTTATTCAAACATTCATTCATAACTCAGCCAGTTATGTGAATAGAAATATGTAACAGGTTGTGTAAAGTTGGTTTTCAATGGGAATATTATAAGCAATAAAAAATTGTGTCCATCATGTTTTTCTATCTTGTTTTTCTTTATTTGGGAATAATCTTGCTGTTATAGCCGTTTTCTGGTTATAAATTAGCCATCCAATTTACAAATAATTATTAGGATATTTCAATAAATAAATTTTACTCAAACTATAGTCTCTATTTCACTATTTTAATCTTATACCATCGTCACATTATACTGGCAGCATTTGCATGTAATGTAACGTTACAAAGGCGAACATTATTAAATCAATGAGTGAAGGAAATCGAGCGTAATCAATGTATAATCATACAGTTTGTAACTACAACTTATTATATGCGTACGCTATATTTAGCAGATTTTTAAATAATCGGATTGATTGACTCAATTTACATTTTTTTTTATTCGTAAAAATAACTTTATCCAAAATCGCAAATAGAAAGTTTTTTTCAACGCCGTTCAATATTAACCAATTCAGAAACCTTTAAAATCTGGTAAAAAGGGAAACTGAAATAATGAATAAGGATGCAATAATATCTACTAAATTGATGTCACTGTTGTTAGGTCACGTATATACTTCCAAAATAACTAGCGATATGTTCCCACCATGCCCACAGTTTTCCTGATAATGTAAATACCATTTGAAATGATGATTTCTTGCTGCTTAATTTAATAACCAATTGGGTGCTGTTTTAGAAAAAAGATTAATTTTTTAGTGGTATTTGGTATAAAATATTGTATAAAAATAATAAACTACAGATAATATCCAGTTTGTGCCACCAATATCTTTTATTGACAATCTTTTTTAAGGTTAATTAACAAGTCGAATATTTCCACAAAATATTTAATTTTAATAAGGTTTCGTTTAATATACAGCAAAATTTAATAAACAAGCAGATGCTTGTCAGTCAAGGCAGTTTTGTACTGTAATGCTCAAAATTGATTCTGAAATGTTACATTACAGACGAATGCTCCCGGTGAATGAGTACCTTTATAGGACCGTCATTTATTAAAATTAATTATTAAAAGATTGAGTTTAATTTGGATTGAGATTAAAGATACAGCACTTCCATGTACATTTTCTGATTCTTTGTTGAAGGTATTTACAGAACAAGATATTGCTTGTTGGGTGTGTTTTGTCAACAGGCAACGCGATTGCGGCTTTCTGCCGTAAATAGTAACTAGTGCTAGTGTCTTCATTGATTTAAAGCTACTTACTTTAAATATCATGATCAAGTCATGAAGGGAGTAGTATGATCATGATTTAAGACGGCAATAAGGCTAACTCTATACTTACCTGTAGCTGGTACAAAAGCTATCGTCCCATAGCAAGTTGTAATTGGTATACGAGTATGCCACTGTGTTTGCAAGTTACTGACATGTAATTAAATGGTACAAATTATTCAAGTAGCTTGCATGCCAGTGCAAGGTAACAAGTTTTATTTGCACTTTACATTTGTGCCAGTTACATGTTGTGTTATTATTTATTTGTTCAGTTGTTGCTCTTGTTGTGTTTAAATGTAACAGCACCCTTAAAATAAATTCATAATTCTACTTCTCCTTAATAATAACTTCCATTTGAGAACTTTAGAACCATGCAGAAATTTAGTTAATTTACCTTCTTTAATATGAACGAATTCAAGTAGTGTTACAAGGGCTTCTTGAGCTATTCCATGTAGATCTTATTGAATATGGAAAATTGTCCATTTGTCATCTAGATGGTGATAAGTTTTAAGTCCATTATGTAGTATTACGATAGACAATGTACGTTTTATGTACCTACTACAGTCTTGGTTTGTCCAACTGCTGGAAGTTAGCTTCAGTCTAGTAACTAGTTGGCATCTGCTTTAACTTTGAGGAGACTGCCGCGTAATTTTCATTTTTATTTTACCAAGATTTCGTTTAAACATTCACTTCTTCTGCTCATCCTTGATTATGCTGATACCAGTTATCATGTTTCCAGTCTAAAACTCCATAAACTTAAGCAGCATTTTTTTGTGTAAGGTTTTATTTGGTTTACTAATAAAAAAAATTACCATGTTTCTGAATTCCATGTTTGAGTTCCACATAATGATATCACATTCTTTCCTTTTTATACTCTACTACTAGATTATACTACTCTTTTCTACTTACATCCTTCTTTACCTCAAGAAATATTTTTAGTCTGCTAGTCGCCAACACGTAATTTCTTAAGTTATCAAATAACTTATGGCTTTTAATATGCCATTGTATTCCAAAACTGTATTTGATAAATCTTTTATTCTCCATTGCTCTTCTATAATTTGCATTGCTTGCTTCAACGAAATCACGTTATACAATAAAGTAAATAATAAATACAGTCTATACACAGCGTTAACCACATACTGCTACAACAAAATACCACCCTATTACCAGCCTTTGCTAAGCAAGGCCTTTATTGAAGTTATCAGTACAACGACTGAGCATTGTATGACAGCTAAATATAGCCCGGGTTGCGAGCGCCAGTGTGTGGCAAACGACGAATCATTTTCATTGTGATTCATTTTATATGGCTTTGGAAATCTAGGGACATCTCGTTGTGATTGACAAGTTGACCTTTGTGTCAAGGCAGTATATTTGATTATGACTTTAATGAACTTTTACTGTATTTTTTGAGGAGGGAATCGTTAAACCGTTTCTCCTAATTTGGATGGAGCGAGAAGGCGAGCCAGACTTTTACTAACTACAACTCACCTGTATTCTTTCAGTCACAAAACCCTTTTAAAAATTTGTGTAACTAGTTAAAAATTTGGGAAATGGGGAGTCCTAATATCTCTATCGTACACTTAAATATAGGCTTAATGTTCTTTTTACAATGCCAATTGATTACTGGCTCAATTTTGTCCGACCAATATCCAAATATCGGACAGTTCTATTATACCTATAGCATAGTTAGGTTTATAAATATGTCCACTGCTTGGAGTCAGGCCCTGTCTCTAGGAGAGGGAATGGTTGGTAGTCCATTACGCAGGCCCAGGACCTAGACCATGACGTTTAAAGTAAGATTATTTTATTGTTATTTCAGTGTGGGTAAGAGATGGCGCTAGACAACCTGTATCGCTCTGTCTCTTACCCACATTGAAATAAGAATGAAACAATCTTACTTTGAACGTCGTGATAACCCTGCAGTACGTGTTGGAGGACGTCACACCTTCGAATTTCAGGTTCTTTCTTTTTCGCTTTCTTCGTAATGTTTTTTCGTTTACCGTTTTGAGCGCAATGGTGATGAAATCGCTCAACTCTAGAGCAGTAGTCATTGGATGATTATCCACCTTTAAAAAAAACTGTCATCATTATCAAAACTATAAACTATATTTCAAGCAGTGATAGGCAAAAAGTATTTAGATTAATAATTACAAATTACAGTTACATTGTAATTAGTAATTGAAATACTTTGTAACAGATTACTTAAGTAACTAATTGCAATGAGTACATACTGTAATTAAATACAAAGTAATTGAATTGCAAGTTAATCTAATTACATTATAATAGATTACATAAGTAATCTGATAAAATGTAATTACACATTTATATAGGTATAGGGACACCTCTTACAAAAATTAATATTTAATACAGTTTTGACGAATATGAAAATAAAACATAATTTACAGATGATTAAATTTTTCATTATAAATTTTTCATGTATAATGAAAAATTTAATCATCTGTCAATCATTGTTTAGTTTTAAATCTTTCTTTGCTATAATTTTCACCATTGGCTGATAAAAAAAAAAAATAGTTTTCTGATTTATAATTTAAATTAACCTTTAATATGACTCTTTTTTCAAACATTTCGTCCGAAAAATGGTGCGGCGGGTGGCTAGGAGCGGCGACGCACGAGCACAATGCATAGAACCCCCCGCTCCCCCGCACATTATACAGGTCGCGCGGTAAATCAAGATCGCTCGGTAAAAGTAGTGGGGGCAATCGGCGCATGTGTACAATTGCGCACAGAAGTTCTTAGTATGTTAGGATTTTATTTTTAATTTCGTATGTTTGAACCTTAGTAACATAACTTATAATAACACTAGTTTTTGATTGTAATTTATCTTGTAAGTAGGTAAATTCAAAAAAATATTTTTTTTTTAAATAAAACATAAAATTTAAAAAAAATAATTTCATAAAATTTCTTTCTTTAACGTAATAATTCACGCCGTAAACCATTTTTCTGGCTAGCCGTTTTAAAACTTTATTTTGGGATTAAATATAATGACCACCATAAAACGCTTTGGTACCCTTAGTTCTTTTGTCAAAAATATATTACTTGACACCAAAAAAATGAAATCCTAAAGTTACAATAGTATTTTAGTTACGACTGTACTTTAAATTGTATTCGAACACCAAATGTAGTAAATGATAACCAAATCTTAGCGAGCAAATTAATGCGCTCTTTTTAGCCCCGTAGAGCAAGATGATACTTTGTCTAATCAACAATCTATCTTAGTGGAATTTTAGGGCACCCCGGGTCGGATAGATTTAGGTTAGAAGAACGGGGTCTGTGTTCGCTCGCTTCGCTCGCTCACTACGACCCCGCCACCTTCTTCGAGGTTATTTTTTTTTAAACCACCCAGAAGTAGGAGCCCCGCTACGCGGGGCTCCGTCGAGCTGCTGCTTGGCAGGTAGTTAACCTAACCTCAAAATTTTAACTACTGATATCTCCGTAACCATGGGGTTCTGCCGATGCTTTATTTGGATTCATTTTGCTTAAATAGGATAGCGAGATGTTAAAACTGGTTATAATTTTACATTAAAATGTAGGTTTAATTTTGGTGATCATTTACTATTTTTGTCTTTTATATGTTACTTTATCTGGTGGTAAGTTAAACATAAGCCTTATTAACCATTTTTTTTTACGACTACGTATTACTATTACGATAACACAAGCTGTACGCAACAGTACCCAAGTACAACAGTATCCAATGAGAGGCGAGAACGCAACGCGGGAATTGAAGAACGACTCTATTTACCAATGACGTGTCGCCGACGGCGCATACCCGCCCGTACGTCGCCAAATAGACCGTAGAATTGAATACTGCGCATGCCCCTTCCACTTTTGCCGAGCGATCTTGATTCATCGCGCGACCTGTACTTACTACTTCCCGATGACTTCGTACGGGCCTGTGTACGTATCGCAACTGTGCGATTTAAGCATACGACATTTCATATTCAAAGCAATTATAATTATAATATATTTAAATACTATGTAATTAGGTTACACTGTAATCAAATTATTTCGTAATTAAATATATTGTAATTAATTTCATAGCACATCCAAAGTAATCTAATTACAATGTAATTGAATAATATGTAATTAAATTTCATTTTAATCAAATTATTATGTAATTCAATTATTAATTAGATTACATAAGTAACTAGTTACGCCCATCACTGATTTCAAGTTATATACAATCAAATGCTTCTCTTAGAACGAACCATCAGCCATCAAATTATAATGACAGCTGGATATTCATAAAGGTTTTATTTAACCATTTTAAACGCTTACTGTTCAAATGATTGATTTAATATTTGATCATTGCCACTGGCAACATGATGATCATTTAAAAATCATGATTATGAATATTTAAATGACGTTTAACTGAGCTGACTGTACAAAAATATCTGCGTTTATGGGGCACTCGTTGTGTATATGTAGGTAAGTATTTTTGAATTGATTGAAAACGCCGGGGGCAATAAAATGAAATAGGTAGTCAGTACATTTTCGTAACTGTTTGCTCATTAATAAGTAATAATACATTTTGATAAAACGCTTATTGAAATAGAATTTTCAAGAACGTATTTCGAATAATGAAATCTTAAGTGCTTCTGCTTTATTTTTCTGATGCAATCAATATGAAATCAACTGGAAGTTTTGTTTAAGCAAGTACATCGAATTTAAATAACTGGGTTGGATGCCTCATAAATTATTTATCGTATGTTTATTTCATTTGAATCCAAACCAATATTATAAAAGAAGTTTAATTGTCCCGTTTCACGAAGACTCGTTGAACGTTGTTGTTTATTTACGTAAATGGTATATTTGCTGCTATGCCTATGACACCGAGAGTTTAGAGATTATACACTGAAAAAATCTACAGGTTATTCTACACGCTCCTCAGTGCCAAAGCGTGTAGTCTTCTTCTCTGTCTGTATCACTCTTGACCGAGTGGTCGTGGTCATCACTTCAGGTGTTAATGGCAAGCTTCACAACACGCCGTCACTTCTCTCTGATGGCCACCTTCTTCGTGCATTCGTGTAGCGTGTAGTACGCACGCATTAATTATGCGTACAGCTAAGGAATGGATTTTTCTGCCAAATTCTGTGTTTTCTGATAGCTATAACCCAGGGGACTTAAGTCAAGAGTGAATAGGTAGCTTCTAGGCTCCATCGTCGCCCACATCATTGCTTGATAGTCATCATCAGGTGAGATAGTGATCAATCGCGAGCCTAGCCATACCAAAAAAAAAAAAACAAAAATGAGTAACAACCTTACATACATACAAACTTTTGCCTTTAAAATATTATATTTAATTTTATTAAAATAATATTTAATAGCTTTATCTAAACAGACAAGTAACATTTAGTGTTCTAAATTCTAAAATTCAAACAGAGATTCGCAGAACACCATATCTTTGGTTCCTAAACAAACTTTGAATGTTGACTCTTGAATTTCAATTCGATGTTGACTCAACAGATGCATGGTTCCGTAGGGATTAGTATTTATTTAGGTGTTAAGAAAATATGCGACATTCATATTCTGATATGGTACGGCTATAAAAACAGTCTAATGTATTTTATTGGCGTCCCTTTTTATTGCTTGAGATTTTTCGATTTAAAGCTTCTGTGGTTTTTTGACAAAGTATTTTTATTTATTTAAACTTTATGCATAGTAGTACCGCTACAGTGCATAAAGTTTATATAAATAAAAAAAAATCATAGGTGGACTTTTAATATGATGAGGCTTTCTATAATAGTCGACTTTTGGGTTAAAAACATAAATCTATGTTATGGTAGATGTCTAACAATAAATAAATAATAAATAAAATTTAGAATTACAGTAGGTAAGTGTGTATCATTAAAATTAGGTAAGTAAACTAAAACTTTTACTAAACTAAATAAAATAAATTATAAGTAGGTACTTATAATTTATTTTATTTAGTTTAAAAAAAACTTACAATAGAAAATATTATATGCAGTAGAAGGCCAATTACAAGTTTCCACATTTATAAATAAAATTTTCAAAACTAATAAAACATAATAAGTATATGCACACTATAATAAAAAAAAATAATGAATACATGATAAATTTTAGACTCTATTAAGAGAACTGAAATATATAATAATTGTGACAAAAATTAAACTAATTCAAACTACAAAGTTTTAAAAGACTTTATGCAGTAGCTCAGATTTTTATGCTTAAAATTTACTCTTATACCTATTTTTTGTTCAAATAGTGTGGTTTCAATATTTCCTATCGTAACTACATTCGTCATCTAAATTTCACGTTTTTCTGCAGTTTAAACTGTCAATATTAACTTTAGTTAGAAACATTCGTTCTTAAATAAATATTTATGATCAATAACTAAAGCAATCCCTCTTTTGTTTCAGACATGGTTTTTCACAGACACAGATAACCCACTACATCAGCGCCAAACAAGTAAGTCAAAACTTTTTCAAACTTCAATAACATTTTTACCACAAATTTTACCAAACATTTCCACATTAAACCACAGCAATTACGACCTTACTCCGTTGTAATAAGAGCCCTTGTTTACAGACGGGCACATGGTAAACACGAACTGTTCGGACTCGCATCAGCGTAAACATCTATGCTGTAAAACGTCGGTGGAATACGACCATTTCCTCGACAGTGGTAAAAAGTGAGTATAAATTTTTCAGAGTTTACTTAAGTTAGTAGTATTTTGACTCTTATTTTGTAGGTCACAAGAGCTAATCTAAAGATGGCAAATAGAGATAAAAATTTCAAGTGTTATTTGTAATTTTATTTATTATATTTTCACTCTTATTGTTTGGAGGATAAGAGCTATTTTCTGTGAAGGAATTGGCGATAGATTTATTTATCGTAAATGTGTTCGAAAGTTTAACAAGATAAGCGTGTTTGTCCGATAGTTGGAGGAGATTGTTTTCTTAGTGGACGCAAATCTTTAATTCCGGAGCAAGTAATATTCTTTTATGACTACGCAAGCTTACACGGTCATCATTTGAATGGTAGTTCCCCTACTTCTATTCACAATAGATAAGACTATTATTATCCCTCCAAGATCCGATAAATTTTATCAATATTTTTATAAATCATACTTCGTCGTCTCGAACTTTTAACCACCTCAGGCGTAATAAAATATTTTGCTGAAAGATATATTTTTTTTACACAATAACAACTTAAAAAAATGGATGACTAAATATGTTGCTTAGCGCAAACTTTGAGTATGATTGGACTGTTTTGGATGACCTTTTTTTAAATTATTATTTTAGTAAAAGTCTCTAGAAGGTACTGAAAACTGTAAATAAAAAAATATATTTATTACGTTCAAAAGTACCTAGCTTTTTATTGTAATAAAGAAAATCTTAGCTTTTGATAGAACGACATCTGTCGGGTAATAGAATAATAACAATAACATATAATACTTATTTATTGGCCCAAATACGGTTCACAAAAAGTTAAACCTATATTTCAGTAGCCAAAAACTTCTTTCATCTATGATACAGTTTTGTGAGGATTATGTAACAAATAGACAATTAAATTTGCTAAATCTATCAATAGCAAAATTAAATAGTCAAACAAAATTGATAAAAACATACCTACAATTAAAATTAATTTATTGACCAACAAAACACAAGTAATCAAATAGCATCAATCAATGAATTACAGAATTAAGAAGACATATTATATTTAAATTAGAAAGACTAAATTTAAAAACAAAATGTAATGAAAAAAAAATCAAAATAAAAGCCCAATCATTCAAATTTGAAGGTAGATTGCTCAGCAATTCATTAAAATCACAGTTAGCCGCCAACTATAAATCACTGCTAACTTGACAAGACTATGCGCATGCTAATGATCATTAATTCAAATAAAAGAACCAATGCCTAAGTACTTAAAAATCTTCGAGGCTATCCAAGATTCAAAAATTCCAAGAAGTTATCCAAGTAATAGGTGTTTATCATGCATATAATTATGGTGTGCCATAGCATTACTCAGTCCATCACAACGACACATCGCATCAGAGCAATTAAAACGCAATCAAAATAACGTTTGTTACTCAAATCAGACGAGTGATGGATGTGGATTAATCAGAGCTGTAATTATAAATTTAGATTCTAAGCTACAATTATCTAAAGGTACTTTACATACATACGTGATGTCACGCACTGTTTATTCTGAAAATTAGGTAGAAGTGAGATGAGAATTTCGTTACATATTACTCTTGTTTCAACAAGTTAATATTCATAATCATACGTGAGTCTTGAAATTAATGTTTTGGAGGTTGGTTGGACTAAGAGGGAGATAATATCGTTATAAAGAGGATACTGTTGACATGTGTAGTAATAGGGAAGTAAGAAAGATGACAATAGACAAAAAAAAATAGACAATAGCAGTAAAACAACAAAAAGGTTATGTTTTAGTTTAATGCATTATAAATAATCTTATAAATAAAGATGAACGAAATCAACATACATATTCAGAGACCAGAGATATTATTCAAAGAGTTTTTAGACTACTGATAATAAAAATAATGACAGAAAACAAATTAAAAAAGAAACTAACAAATACTATTAAGCTTCTTCTTCTTCTTCAATAATACCTAATATTTTGACTTATTGCAAACAATCATAATGGTTAGTTAAAAGCTTGCAATCGTACATGTAAATTAGATGCAGAAAATAGCATTGAACCCAGTGAAGAGCGGAAACCGTAATTCAAGAGGTCAAAGGGGCTTGCAGTCTGAATGCGATGCCGGACGATTCAACATATTGAAGGATCTTATTGGAAAACGCAACGCATTGAGGACTGGACTCAAAGACCAAATTGTGAATTTATTTAGGACACATTATGAATGTTTGGTCAGACATTATGAAAATTAATATAAAATTAAATGCGGTATAATCAGGATTATTTAGTACAATTATAAAAAAACTTGTTTAATACATTCAATTCTTTGGCAGCACTTAAACCAATCGAACAACGGAAGTTTTTCTCACTAATAATAAAGTAAACAGAAAAACAAAAAACAATTAAGTTGACAAACATAAAACACAGCGGCATTCTAGACTCCTTCAATATTTTTCTAATAAAACGGGCGTAGTTCAAAGTTTTTGTAAACCGCATAGTTAATCAGAACCCGCAGTGAGTCAGTTTTTGTTTTCACTAAAAACAAAACGCTCTTAACTTCTGTTTTTAGAAGCACCGCTTTCTGTTCAAATATTGAACACAAACTTCATCACGACGACTCTAATGATCGTATTATGTTTGGCGAAAAACTTTCCGTTTTTACATTCGAAATTACTTTTCTAATATTCTAGTTTATTTCCAAAGAGGGAATCTAGAATGAAAATATACTCGCTCGCGACATTTCATAACGTCCGACTGCACTGCTAAAGAACATTTTTAGGAAGAACATGAAGCAATTTTGAAAGCAGATTAAAATTCCTCCTGTTTGTGCCGTCTCTGAAATAGGAAATGTATTTTTTTTCTCCAGTCCATATCAGAGGTTAAAAACACTTGTAATAAAAAGGAATCGTACGAACGCAGTTGAGATTTTTTCAAATATATTTGTCCATTTGAACGAAGAGTGTTTCACTAAGCCAGAGCATGTCGAAGGCTTTTTTAATCAGTAGACAACAGCGTCACCAACGAAGCTCAACGCTCAAACACAAACAACAAACGTTAATGGTTTTTCAAGAGCAAGTCCAATATTATTTTGGGCTCACAATAATTTTCACGCGTTTACTCAGAACCGACTAATGTTTTTGTTGAAACTTCTTGTTTTATTCCCACAGTTGTATTTTGAAGTGCAACCCCAAACGCATTAGTATCACATTTCGATACATTGGGCATCATCACCGTTGTATTTCTTGCGCCACCTCCACACATTTGTCTAAACGGGTGAGCATTTCCAAGAATTAGGTACATAAGAGGCCTATTTTAGTCATCATTAACGATACAATGAACCTCATTCTTTGGCATTGCTAGCTACCGTGTAGTTACGGGAAATGTATCTTCACTTCGTTAGTGGTAGTTGGCACTTCAATAATGACGCAGCCTCTAAACATGGCAGTGCAGTCGTAATTTATCAGTCAATCAACTTCGGTTTTCACATTACAATGCTGAACGCACTCAGTATGTGTTTATTCATTTATATTGAGATGTGAATTACAGTTACTTGTTCTATCTCACCAAAGTAAATTCGTCCTAGACTTGTATGTAGATTCTTGTTCACTGCTCGGCAATGTATCAAACCGCTTTCGTGAAAATAATAGTGAGTTGATTATCTATACCTACTGATAATAGTTTGCTGCAATTATTGTTACTATTTATTCCCAATTTGGAGGCATAATATTCAAATTGTTTGAATAGTGAATACCCACAATAAATTCCCCAAAGGCTATACAAATATAGAGAGTAATTGAACGTTTCCGGTCGAAATAAACATTTAATGGATATAATCGATTCAGAATGAAGCTATTAATTATACGCCAACGAACAATCTTCTTGGCACGGATTGTTATTGTCTATTCACAGTCTATTGTACCAAAGCTTTTGTAACGTGTCGCTCAAGTCTCGTTACTTGCGCCCATTAATTTCCTTTGCCTACGCATCAATTTGTCCATAAAACTGAGTCTGAACCTTTCGTTATAAACGTCCGATGCGGTGATCTTTTGTAGGCAGTTCTTCCGGAACAAATGAAATGGGCTGAATGCGGAGCCTGTAGCAGTCACAAGGTCAAAGGGATCGTTTCATTTTGTGTTGAGGAGGATACTATGACACGTAGTAGATTTGTTGTAATTGCGAGAGCGTTTCCTGGAGTATATTTTATTTACTATGAGTAAGCGATTTTTAAGCTTCTCAATGATGTGAATAATACATTTTGTCATTGCGACCGAGACGGAATTCGCCTGAGCCCCAGGCAAGGGCGTTATGGAGCCGAGTGCTGCAGTGATAAATTTTTACGTGTACCAAATGACATTTTTCAATACACTTACGACGAAATAAATAAACGGAGGGAGCTGCTTAGCGATCGGCCTAATGCGATACATGTAATAAATTGTGGCATGGATGAGCTGACGTACTTTGCCGCACTAGTGCGAAAACAGTAAATTGCGTGCCTAAAATTTGTAGAGAGCGGGTTAGGTGTATTGAAAATATGATGGATATTTTTATATTTATTTATTTATTAAAAGTTCATGCAACACACCACCTTTGTACTTTACTAAGGCAGACTTATTTTTACCATGCATCATACCATTTATTTTTAAGAAATTGCTAAACAAAAGCACAGACTTAGTTTTCATATAGACCAAATATTCCTTTAAGCAGGGTAAATATATCTATTGGGACTCTCACATTAAGGTTACTTACATCCTATCTTGGGACTTACACGTTTTTACTTCAAAAACAGGAACGTGATACTAAAACATCAAAATATACGAGCGGTTAGGAATCGAACATCTCTTTTATTGGTCCCAGGTGAACTGTAATAGGATTATCGTACGTTAGCGGTGTAAGCTTCACTGGATACGTCAAACGGTGGATTGTTGCGTACGAAATTGGTAATCACGAAGGGACCTTTTGTCGATTGCGCAAACGGAATTGGTTATGATAGACTGTTCTCTGTTACTATTACCGAAATAAGGATTATCTTTGTCTCTATTTCTTTCGGCTCTTAAGCCGTTTTTGTCATTACTAACCTTAATACTATTACTTATGTGATATGTTACAGTCATATTGGTTTTGTTTTCCATTTTCTTTCATTGTGTATTAATTTTTTTTTTGTGTATATGCTCGCGTAGCACTATCTCACCTGATGGTAAGCAATAATGTGCCGACAATGGATCATGCTTGTCTATAAGTAATCTATTCACTCTTGACTTAGAGATCCTTCCCTTCCTGCACCTATCAGGAAACACCTCCGGCAGAAAATTCAGTGGAATTCTCTGCCAGAGTCGGTTCTAAGGAGTGCCTTAGCTATACGCACAATTAATGTATTCTAAAACGCTTTGAACGTATGGGTGGAATGTCCACCATGTACTGATGGCACAAAGTTGTACGTCTATTGGTCCGATGATAGACCGGACTTAGCGGAATTAATTTCCGCAATCCCAATGCACACTTCCGAAATTTATACAATAGAAAACCGACAGGCTTACAACTCGACGTCGATGCTCAAGACTTTAGAGTTTTTACTCATTTTACGTGGCCTTGCTTAGGAATATAGATACTCACAAAAGTTATAGCATGTGAAGAACGTTTTTCTAGTTGTTGCATACATTATCTCCTTCTAACGCGAAATTCTCATTTATGTCTCACTTGTCTAATTTTTTGCCTTGCTTAGGAGTTTAGATACCAAAGTTACAGCCTCTGAAAAACGTTAAATTTCTAGTTGTTGCATACATTATCTTCTTCTAAAGCAAAATTTTCATCTATATCTCGCTTGTCTAATTTTTTGTTAGCAAGTCCTATCCAACAACCGGTCGGATGTTAATCTCCCAGGTATTTATTGCTTTCTTACGAATGTTATTTCCATCTTAGAGTCAGTTTTTATTGACGTCTTTGTTATTGATGAAATGTTTGAGCTACACCTGATTTGAAGCTCGATGTTTGAATGAATAATGAATTGGCCTACGCAGTAATGTAAAAAATAAGAATCTGAAACATAAAATTACGAAAATCCTGGGTACTTACTTTTGTTTTTTTTATTATTATTGATAGGCTCGCGTTTGACCACCATCTCACCTGATGGTAAGCGATAATGTGGTCGATGATGGAGTACGCTTGACTAGAAGTAACCTTATTTATTTCGCCTGAAACCAAATCATGTTCTAGCCGGCAAACCACAGACCCAGCAGGTCCGATACCTGCGAAGACCATGGGAAAGTATGAAACGGATACTCGTAGTTTTAGACTGCAAAAGGCAACTGAAGGAACATATGTGTAGTTTTAGTCAGTATAAGTACACCATGCCCCTTTGCTCCACGGCTCCACCCTAGACAGGGATAAGTCATTAAATGATATCTCACCATCCACCTGATACTTTATAACTTCTAAAAACACTTTTATTATTCTCATAATTAGCTACCACAAATTCCTAATGTTCACCTTCCAGTATATTCCATTTATACATATAATTAATATATCTAATACCACAATATAAATCCGTTTCTATTTTATTTACATTCCATATACCTACCAGTAATTATGGGCGGATATGGAAATAATATAGCAATGAGTAATTCGTTCGGCTTTGCTCGCTTAATAACATACTTAAGCTTAGGTCTGCAGATAATAAATAGTCTCGATCTGCAATTAAACAGCTGTCTTGCAAGAAATACGCGTCGACCGATCCAATTTCGCAAATGCAAACACGATATGCAAGTAACCTGATCCAGATTATAAGTTTGCGAGTGGTGGCCATTTGTCGTACGCCATATTGCAATATGTGGTCATGGATTGCGTACACGCAGCTCCTGTTATTTGCCGCCGAGCGTAATGTCAGTAAATTACACTGCAACGCTAATTATTGGCACCCGAAGCGAAATTCTTGTTCGTACGACTTTATAAACATTCTGTACTCGCAATTAGTTCCTTCAGTAGTCCTGAATGCAGCTGGTTAATTCGAGTTTTCATGTAGATACCCGTTCGACGATCGCTTAAATTGTCGGTTACTTTTATGGCGTTAATAATGGAACCAATTTTTTCGTTCAGCGTCGTCTTTTTTGAAACTCTTGTAATGATCGTTCGTTTTTATAATCTTCTCTGAACTGACGGTATTCAATGTGTCATTGTAATAAAGTACTTAATTTGTATGTTAACAGAGTTCTTTTTTGTTTAAAACAGGTGGTTCTGCCATTTCGACGATGACAACTATGTGAATGTGCCCCGCTTGGTCACCATTCTGCAGAAGTACAACCATCAGCAGGACTGGTACCTGGGTCGGCCATCAGTCAACAAACCATTGAAAATATTCGTCAAACCTTCTGTAAAAGTAAGACATAAATGATATAATAATAATAATTTTTATTTCAGACAACAATCTCAATAAAACAATACAGTCCACTTACCCGCACTGGCGTGGTGAATTACAGCTTATTCCCTCTCCTAAAAGGAGGCCTGAATCCCAACAGTGCAAACATTATAAGGCCGACTATGCTATGCTAAAACAATACAGGTTATTAACAATTTTAGCCTATAAACTACTAGCTTTTGCCCGCGGCTTTACCCGCGTGGCATTAGGTACTTAAGGAATCGGGATAAAAGGTAGCCTATGTTCTTTTCCATGTCAAAGGCTATATGCATGCCAAATTTCATCCAAATCCGTTCGGCCGTTTTTGCGTGATTAAGGAACAAACATCCAAACATCCACACTTTCACATTTATAATATTAGTTAGGATATTAGTAATGTTGATGTAATAAGATACCTCACTATGAGGCTCTTATCATATCTTTCAGCAATCATTTTAAGATAGCAGTTGTTACTGCCACGCAATCTGACGAGAAGAGACTCTCTTTTTGCGTATGACAACTGTAAAGCTGTCCACTTTGACTTGAGCAAACTTCAAAGCACTCCAATAACATGACAGCCGCATCAGCGCCCTTTTTTTAGCTGGGACAATCATCCAATGACATTCTCCGCTCTTGGGCGGAGCGAGAGATAGTGTCAGACTTATAAAACCCACACAGGTTCCTTCGTAGTCTTTCGTACCGGGAACGGAATATGACGGCTTTGAACGGAATTGATTTAGTAAGTTTGTTATAGAAGTTTAATTTGTTTCAGCCGGCGAAAATGAGAACATCATTCTCATTTTGGTTCGCCACGGGTGGTGCCGGATTTTGCATAAGCAGAAGTTTGGCTTTCAAAATGTTACCTGTTGCAAGGTGAGTGCTACAAATTTTGTAATTAAAACGTTATGATGCAATTATAATATAATAATAGTATTCCACAACTATCACACAACGCCGTCTAGTCTCAAGCTAAGCAGAGCTTGTGTTATGAGTACTAGACAACTGATAAATATACTTACATATTTCTTAATACATACATATTATAGATAAATTACGCCCAGACACAGAACAAATGATCGTGCTCATCGCACAAACATTTGCCCTGGGTGGGAATCGAACCCACGACCTCCGGCATAGCAGTCAGGGCCACTAACCACTAGACCAACAGGCCAGTCAACTTACTATAATTACGTCATTGAATGAATGAAAGCATTCCCATCAGATCAAATAAAATTTTATTCAAGCCAAATGGCTGATTTCGATTTAAGTTTAAAGCTTATGGTAGAAAGATTTAATTTTCTACTTATATCTTTTTTCCTTTTTTTATCTGAAAAATACTAGTGCTTGACTGCGATCCCACTTAATGGTAAGCAGTGATGCAATCGTTGATGGTAAGGCGTACTAGTTTATTAAAAACCTATTAATATTACTGAGATATCAAATCAACTATCGACTTGCCTATTGGCTTAGTGCATAGTGACCCTGACTGCTATGCCATAGACCATTGGTTCGATTCTCACCAAAGTCTAATGTTTGTATGATGACCAACATCATTTGTTCTGTGTCTGAGTGTGTAATTTATTTATAATACGTATGTATTTGGTACAATATACACCACTAATTTTTAATTAGTACAAATACTTAAAGACCTTATTAGAAAAGCCCTTGTTATTATTTAAGTAAAGTCTCAATAAATAATATTCATAAACAGAAAAGTTATTAGCGTTTGTGTTTATCCCAAAATGTCTCTCAATTTATGGAAATATTATGCAGGCTATTGATTATGAATGAATAAATGACGATTAAAATGGAAAAACACTGCCCGCAGTATTTTCTACTAGCAATTGTTATGTATGATTGAATCTATGATGAATTTACCGTTTCGTGGTCAATTTAAGGATTTCCGTGTTTTCTACTTTTGAATACAAAAATATGATCAGTAACGGGTACAGATACAGCCAATTTTTTTTGTGTACTAAATGAAAAGTAGGGGTTTATAAGTATGTTTATCAGTTGTCTAGTACTCATAGCACAAGCTCTGTTTAGTTTGTGACTTGATGGCGATGAGAGATATTGTATATATATTTATATATATGTACATGAAAAATACGACTCTTAAAATTAGTATAATTTTCTTTATCAGACGTAATTTAACATTTTTCTTTGTTGCAGTGGGGGCAGATTCATAAGTGTCTGTGAAGGCATACGGTTACCAGATGACGTCACCATGGGGTTTATTATAGGTGAGAATTTTTTCGTTTTTTATTATGTGATGTCTAGGCAAACTTGCTCCATCGTAGACCACATCATTGCTTACCATCAGATGAGATGGTGGTTAAACGCGAGTCTATCAATATAAAAAAAAAAAATGTTTATTTCATGGCTAGATCATAGAAATTGATCATTTGGCCAACGAAAACTGGCCAGATAGTTTAAACGTCAACATTTAATGAATGTCAATCCCCGTTTGGTCATTTACTGATGTAGGATTTCTATAATGAAACGTATAGAGAAAGTCGAGGCAAACGAGGATTGTCACATCATCAAAGCATCAAGCCCAAGTGGTCGACGGCGCGCGCTGTTCCCGCGCGCCTCAAGGAGTTGTCAGCAACAGCAGGGGCCCAGCCAGGTCGAAGCCTACTGGGGCCAGGGTTATCCGAAAGGGCGCTCGAGCCCCGGTATGAAGGCTTGAAGGAACGGGATGGGTTTTTTAGTCAGTAAGAGTCTGACGTCTGACACTATCTCCCGCTCCGCCCAAGAGCGGGGGTTGTCATAAGATGTATTCAAATTTTAATAATAATAATAATATCAAAATTTAATGTTTAAAATTATCTGGCTATCATGATGTGAAATTTCTATGATCTGCTGGGTTACCATGACATTCAAAGTAAGATTGTTTTATTCTTATTCCAGTGTGGGTAAGAGACAGAGCTATACAAGTTCTCTAGCGCCATCTCTTACCCACACTGGAATAAGAATTTGACAATCCTTTCAATCGTGGAAATTGCAGACACAATAGAAAGACAATAGGTGCGCGAACACCGACTTTCGCTTGGGGTTTAATGAATTAAGTGATATAAACTAGTGCTTGACTGTGATCCGACCTGATGGTAAGCAGTGATGCAATCCCTGATGGTAAGGCGCACTAGTTTATTAAGAGCCTATTCACTCTAAGCCTTGAATCTTACTTTAAACGTCATGGTAACCCCCCTAGCCACAACATTTACATTCCGTGATAATATTGTATTGAATGTTAAGAAAAACCTCTCTTTATTCGTTCGCAGAGCACGTGATAAAGAATAACTTAACTCTAGTACCAGAGTTCCATTCCCATCTGGAGCAAATGAAGCTGCTGCCTTTAGAAACTTTTCGAGATCAAATCTCCTTCAGCTATTCGGGACCTAAGGAGAATGTAAATGTCATCAATGTACCAGGTTTTGATACGAGATATGATCCTACTCGGTAAGTCTTCTCGCTTCTTTTTCATTACAATTTTACTATGACCCCTTAAAATAAAATGATACCTCCAACGCATGAAGTCGTAGCATATTAAAATTTAAGAGTAAAGTTGTATTGAAAAATTTTGATTATAAAAAAAAAAATGTTATTCTTTCTCATTACATCTAGCGTTTGGTACTTCAAAATACCTAACGTTCTCAAACTGATTACTCAAATGCAAATACATCGATTAAAAAGATTTTAACTAATTACTTACATAATTAACAATTACAAAAACATTTCTCCTAAATACACTTTTGTCGATTAATTCATTAAACCCCAAGCGAACGCCGGCGTTCGCGCACCTATTGTCTTTCAATTGTGTCTGTCATTATCACGATTGACAGGTTAATATTTTTGATCGTCTACCTACTTCTACATACACTTATTTGCAAGTCACAATATTATCGCTTTTTTTATGTCATTTACGTACATATTTATTTCTGTCCAAGAATTTGTTGTTGCAAACCCAATTTCTAATTCATTACTATCACCATCATTTTCATCTCAACCAAAAGACCTCACCCATGTGTTGCCACAGTTACCGGTTCCGTACGTTTCGTATCAGACCCAATCGGAGTTCTAAATTTAAAGCTAAAAAGATACGTTTGCTGATAACAGTTTCTTTGTTGCAGATTCCTGTCGCTGCATTGTTTCCTGTTTCCACACTTTAAGTTCTGCCCAAGATAGCATCAACATCTTTTAAATCGGAAGTTAGATCTTAAACCTGTTTAGAAAACACAGAATTTACGAGCACAAATTCATTTAATCTTCCATAGAACACAAAAGTGCAATAAGAAATTTAATATTGATATTGAAAAAATTTACAGATTTATAAAAGAGAATATTTTTTTAAGATTTTTATGACAGTTAGTTTAGGTTGTGATATTAGTTTTACAAAGAAGGAAGAGATAGCGCATATAAAGAATTGTAATCTGTAAAAATTGTCGATAGTGTAAATGTGTTTAACAAAATGTATATTAATTGTGTATACAAGTTATAATGTCTATAAGAAATCTGTGATATTAGAATATTTTCGTGTGTAGCTATATAATATAAATGTTATATTTAAAGGTTTCTACAGTCAAGTGTTATGATATTATTTTTAAATCAAATTGTTTATAAAATAAACAATTTTAAATATTTACTTACGTCTTTCTTTTATCGTTGGAACAAAAACCCAAAAAAAAATGGCACCCAAATCCAAACTAGCAGGTAAATGTGTAGCTGAAAAGGGCATAGTAAAACTCTTCTATGTCACGTTTATATTTCTGAGGCACTAAATTCACGTCTGTCATAGTAACCAAACAAATGTTCTTTCTTATGCACTAGAGTTTTAAGACAGCTGCACAAACAAAGTTGAGTAATAATTTCTACCGACGTCTGGCTCACGTTCCGAGTTTTCTTCATAATAAGTGGTCCTCTTGAAATACTTTGCATCTTTGGATTTAATTTGTGAGAGATCGTTTTATTTGGATTAGGTAGTTTAAAGAAATCAGAAAATGAGAATTTCTATAAGCTCTTCAGGAATTTCTTACCTATTAGGATTTAATAATATTATTGAAAAAAAGGAAGTAATCTAATTATGCCAAAAATTATAACACTATTACCCCCACGTGACCTCAGATTAAACTCCCACGGATATATTAACCTTTCAATTGTGATAATGACAGACACAATTGAAAGACAATAGGTGCGCGAACGCCGGCGTTCGCTTGGGGTTTAATGAATTAAATCCAGACACAACATATATTCTACTTGCCGATTATTTAACATGAATAAGTTTAACATATTTAAGTTTTGCATATTTATCTAATCTAATATCAGATCAGATCAGATAAATATGCAAACGTAAAAATCTTATCTGATATTATCTTATTGATGATTTAATATTATTAAAAACCTGTCGAAATATCTACATTGCTAATAATTTACAGATCGCCTATCTCAAAGGCTACTAAATTACGTAGAATATTTTTTTTTTTTCAATATTTCACAACTATCACACAGCGCCGTCTAGTCCCAAGCTAAGCAGAGGTTGTGTTATGGGTACCTACTAGACAACTGATACTATAACATACTTGTATATTTCTAAATACATACTTATTATAGATAAATTACACCCAGACACAGAACAAATGATCGTGCTCATCACACAAACATTTGTCCTGGGTGGGAAACGAACCCACGACCTCCGGCATAGCAGTCAGGGTCACTAACCACTAGACCAACAGGCCTGTCAATTTTGATAGTCTCATGTTTGAAGCATGCTGCCTAGAAGCAACAACCATACAGCCCCTAGAATTAATGGGTTAGGCGGGCTGTTGACTAAATTACAACAGCCTATAAAATTGTGAATGCTAACACCGATGCGTCCGACTTGCACGCAGGGTTGAGTGAATTAGAACAGTACTTTTAATTTTCCTTCTGATGGGATTGAGGCCTCCCCTCTAGGAGACGGAATCAAAATCAAAAAATCAAAGCATTTATTTCGAATAGACCATTTACAGGCACTTTTGAATAGTCAAATGTCGGTCAGTCCAAGAAAAGTGAAGCGTCCATAATCCAACCACGCGGGCCGAGTGCAAGTTTCTGGATGTCTTCGAATTTTTGATTCTAGGACATGCTGGTTTTCTCTCTATCTGACTACCACTGCTTTCAATTTTTTGTTCCGAATAATTAAAATCGTTCTAGACAGCAAATCATTTCATGTCTCATTTTATCGTGCTGTACCTAGCTCAATCCACCTCCTCTATACCGCATAATTATGCTCACAATGCTCAACGTGCAGATGCACGTGGAGACCAACCCTGGATTGGATTGGCTTGCTGATGAACGGAAAACGATATTGTTAGAAAGTGTGTGGTTCTATGAGAAGACAGAATGAGAGAATTAACGTATTTCAGTGCAAATGGCTATTTTTCTGAACTAAATAAATAAATCCTATACAACATAATTTTTAGTATATGCTAAGCTTGAACATAGTTTGTTCAGAAGCAGAATCTATTTTTATACCAACTTTTTCTACCATGTTATATTTTTCCCAAAAATATTTAAAAAAAAGGTTATAAGCTGGACACCACCAACACTAAATACAGCACAAGTTACGGTGAGTCATAGCGGGCATTCGGTGCCAGCGCACAGCTAGGTGCGGGAGCTAAACAACCCCTCAGTCACCCGGATGGTTCGGTGACCATGTATTTGTGCATTCAACCAGGTAATATAACAATCTTATAATTTGTGATTTTTCGTTATATAATTATGAAATTTTGTATATAGATTCTTTATATAATAAAAATACTAGAATGTTTCGGGTTTAGCATATACTATTATTAATGTTGTATACTTACTCTTGACTTGAACAATAAGCAGAATCGTCTCCTGTTACGTCATATACGACTCGGTGACGTCAGAGAATCGTCTGCTAACCTTAGTCTTTAATTGAGTTTCGTATTAAAGCCAGATGAAATCGTATTTGTATTCATTAGTGTAGGTGTCGCGAATCTGCGTCGATGTGCGCATCTCCTTACATGGCAACCGCGACACCGCATTCATGGAATGTAGGGTGATTGGCCCCTTAGTTCGATGCGGTCTGCCGTGGTGATATACATACATACAGGATTTATGCAAGACCATTGGATTACGACATAATGTTTTAAAATTAGTTAAAGAAGCGCATTAAGTAGAACACTTTTAAACCTATCCAAAGCAACTAATATTGATGATATTTAAAATTGTAGATTTTTATAAATTCGATGACATTAGCTTGAATGTCAAAGATTTAAAATAAATAGCTTTATTTTTTTAAAATAAATTCCATTCCTGAGTTTGTTTCTGTTTCTTCTCAGGGTAGTCAGCTAGGAAACACCGGCCTCATCTAGTATAAACTGATTGAAAACAAAATTGACGTGTAAAAGTGTATTTTTTAAACCTATTTGCAAAATAAATACCATTTATCATTTAATCACTATGAAATCCAAAAATATTTTAGTTAAAAGTCTGTTACTTACAGATATTTTTATATTATAATAGGTACCTACTGTTTACGCGCGTAATATTTCACTGTAAAAGAGTTTTTTTACCAAATAATTTATGAACAGGTAAATAACATGACAAACTAATAATTTTTAATTTCATCTGATTCCTAACAACATCTGGCCATCAGATGGACATATGAATGGATCATAAAATACCCACAATTTAGCTGAATAGCCGTATAGTAACTTGTAACACCTTTAAACATCACTAAACTAGTTTTATCGGTACGACACCTCAATAGTCATTAAATGTGAAACGTATCAAGTAACAAAATTGATGGCCTTGAATCCTACAAGCATTTTATATCGAGTGTAAAGTAGAAATTATAGATTCTCAATGCAACTGTTTTTCTTCTTTATTAAATAATTCCTCCCGTTCTGGGGACAGTGTGAAAAGTTCCGAAGAATTTCTTAGAAAAGGGAAGATCCTCCGGCCAGACGTAGGTATTTTGTCTGATCCGGGCACCTACCCGATAATTGATTTTAGGCTGTAATAGCACAGAAAACTCTAATATCATAATGCAGGATTTTGAATTTTAGTTCCTATGACTCTTTAGATATCGCTAAAGATTGAGAGGGAGTATCAGAACGTTACAGAATTACACCCACTTGTGTTTCTTCCATTGCCAGTCCGCGGTCCAGGACCATGATAATTCTTTCGAACAATTCTGCAGCCCATTTATGCAAGTCTAGGATAATGTTTTCCGATAATAATTTTCGCAAAACTAATACGACAAATAATTGTCAAGCGCTTGTTAGATGCTGCGATTAATTTTTTTCATAAAAATCGCATCACTTGTCTTGCATTTCATTTGTAATGCAACGTAACTTTTTTGTAATGAATAGGCTACTATTAGTAGTTATATGAATGGTCATAGTTGCTTAACAATCTTCATTGTGATATGTACGTGAATGTAAAGTTCCAATGGCCCATTCCTGGTCTTCTTCACCAGTTCCACTATATCAAATGCAACTTTTTGACTATAAATGTATGAGTTTTCGATGAAAATACCAAAATGGTTGCCTTTAATAGTTAAGGAGTCCCCTCTATTCCTCATGGATTCCATCATCAGAACAAAATTTTATTTTAATAATAGGACCAATAACTCTCTCTTAAGAGAAAAAAAATTGCGAATCTCAAGTTAGCGATTTTTAAATAAAATTAAAAATTTCCACCAATAGAAAGCTGTTTCATTCCTCAGTGACATAGGCTATATATCAGTGACATAGGTTATATTTTATGTAAGTGGGCGAAGCTGCGGGCAAAAGCTAGTAATTGATAATTTGAGAGACATCTCGTTTCTGTCAAAGCTGGTATTTTTTAAGCATTCACTTTTACAATTATTTTCGTGAGAACATCTTCCGGTTAACCTTTCTACAAAACCATTTCCTTGGAAACAGTTTGAATGATTAATTAAATTGATTGACATGCTCCATTCGTTCCGCTATGGAGGGTCTCGACAGTTCCCTTTCGGTAGCACCTGGTCTTAAATTCTTCTTTCCGATCGATTATTATACTGCAAAGTCACTTCACGTAATTGGGTTCCTAATTTGTTCTGCCGCAACAATCGGTGCCCTGACTCGATTCGGAATTTAAACCGATTATTATTAACTCTTTATTCGGATGTTCTTTCTTCTCAATCATTTTAAATCTCTCCTTGAAATTTTATATTACCGAAGATGAATGATGTTATCAATGAAAAGGCCCTTGTTTTGTATGCACATGTTTTTAGGGTACCACACCTAAATCGAAAACGGAACCCTTTATAGGATCATTTTGTGGTCTATCTGTCCGTCTGTTTAGGCACTTATTCTCAGGAACGCATGAAGGTATAAAACTGAAATTAATATCAAATACATTGTCTCATGTCTGCTACCCCAAGCAGTAGTGAAAAAATTAAACTTCTAAGTCAACGTAATCTAAAGATTATGGCCGTTTACGCTCTCTGTAGCCACATATTTTGACACTTTCTAGGAACCTATTGAGTACTTCCCGTTGACTTAGTATTTTGAAATTTGCAAGGTCTCATGGCACAAATATAGGAAAAAGCTAGAAAACTCTTGTCAAGTCACAAAAATAACATATTTTTTTTTGGAATTTGGAAAAATCTTCGACACTCGATTCGAAAATTGAACTAATAACTTAAGTAAGTAGGTAAAGAACCCTCGGTGTGCGTGTCCAACCAGCACTTGGCCAGTTTTTTTTTGTATCAGCACAAATAAATATTTATACTTAGCATTAAATGGGTCGAAGATTTTTACGAGCAATGAAAAGAAATGTCATCTTTTTCTCTAATACGCTAGCACTTAACGCTGAGGCCTCTAAATTCTCTAAACCTCTTCCGTATCTTCTAAAAACTTTCCAATGTACTCGAACTACTTGAAACGGATCGATTAACCGAACTCGTTCAGAAATTAATGGTTTCGAATAAACATAATTAAGCTCTCAAAGAAGCCGATTGTCTAAAGGACCATTAGTTTGTAAATGACACTCAATTAAAGATGGGATCCATTTGTTTCGATTGATTTGGGCTTGTTGTCTTCGATTTTATCTTAGGTCATCCCAGTCGAGTCTGACTCAGTTTTCCTGTGAGTACCTACTAGCTGAGTAATTAAATCATTTACATGTAATTGATCTCTCCTCTATTTAGACAGTATCTACTTTAATCTTGATCTTATGTTGCTAGGGTTGTCTACCAATGTCTTTCGTTATTGTGAGATATAAGAACTTTGACAAATATACTTTTTAATTCATCACCAGCCACCAAAAGTCCATTTACACAATACTGATAACAGAATTCATGTAAGTAGGTGAAATTATCATCATCATAATTTTGGCCGAAAAACATTCCCTGTTGGATATAAGCCCAAGTGTCACCATAATTACCGGTCTTGCATCTATCCGAGCCCCGTAACCCTCACCAGGTCATCGGTCCATCTTGTGGGAGGCTTTCGAACTCTGCATCTTCCAGTGCGTGGTTGCCGCTTCATAACTTTTCATCCCCATCGACCATCTGATCTGCGAGCAAAATTATGCTAAGTTTTATTACAAACTATGAAATTATATACCTACTCATTACGACTTTAATTTATCAAGTCACATATTTCAGCGAAGCTCATACTATCAAATTGACTTCAATTAACCAATTGAATTCAATTAACACAAAAGTAAAAATAACTACTACCTTTCATTAGTAATGTTATAACCACTGATTCCTTTTACATCAGAATGTATCGATACAATAAACGGAGTCCTCAAATAAACCGTATATGGGCATCCGCAGCAGTCTACACTGAAGTTAATAACAGTTTTACGAAATGGAATTATCTCGACCGGTCTTGTGTCAATTAGGTCCGCCCTCAGTTAGCCAGGGGCTACTAACATTACGTTATACAAGTAGAGATGGGCCGACTAGTCGCCGAATAGTCGGTCGACCCAAATGGTCGACTAGTCGGCTATTCAGATCCAAAGCCAGGAGATAATTAAGTTATCTCCTGTTTTCTTCAAGTTCATAAATAAATCAGTCTTACAAGAGCAGTGGTAGGTACTTTCAAACTATAAATTACTATACCAAGGAAACCTAAGTCTATATTTTTTTTTCTTTAAACATTGAGGATTCAGCTCAATTATTTTTATTTTTAATACTGCTTAATGACCCATTAGCAGGAAAAGCCAAAAATCTGGCTACATTTAAATGTAACAACTAGTTGGCCATTTTAAGGCCAACTAGTCGCTCAAGTTCTTAATCGGCCCATCTCTAATCAAGACAAGATATGCAGCCGTTTTGTTAGAAAACGAACGATTTGCACCTGCTGCACGACCCGGGACTTAATGAGAAATCGTTATTGTTGGACTTGTTCTAGTTAAAGAGATTGTCTTATGAGATTAATTAAACAATATTTATGAAGAAGCGAAGAATAATAAGTTAGTACAATTAATCAAAAAACCCTAACACGTGTTTTTTTTTTAATTGACTTCCAAAAAAGGAGAAGGTTCTCAATTCGTCTGAATGTTTATTTTTTTGTACTTTGTTTAGTGAAATCTTCACCACTTGTGTTGAGGATTCTTTTCTACGTTTCAAGAGTTTGTTAACCAGATAGTCATATTTAAATTGAAGATCTGATGAAGATACCCGAAAACAAACCATAAAATCCATCAATCTTTATATATAAAAATGAATCCCTATTTCCCTTGGTCACGCCATCACGCATGAACGGCTGGACCGATTTCACTTAAGGTTCCTATAGAAAAAAAATGAAAATTTGGGTAGTGTAGGGTGAAGTAGGAAAGAGCGGGAGCGAAGCCGAGGGCAAAAGCTAGTACAAGATAAATCATCTAGGATAGCTGCAATCACATGCCATTCAGAATTCGGATTTGCAATGCTTTTCCTAGCCACCATAGCTAGGCGCGATCTTGTGGATGACGAGCAATGGGTAGCTCCCTGTTCGGTCATCTGGTAATTATCGAGCCAAAGTTCACGGCGCTTAGTGCACGTTCACCTTTCACGTCGGTCAAACACTACACCAACCGTGCCATTAAATTGACGATTGTCACTTAATTGCAACCGCTGTTGAATAAAGAAGTTACTATGAAAATATCATATAATTTGCTGTTGATTTTTATCAAACAGGTTTCTGATTATTATAATTAATAAGATGATAAAAAACTGGTTTTAAATGTTCTAGTACGACAACATAGAATCTAGAATGTCGACATGGGAAGTTTTGGCGAGATGACCTGTGTTGGAGATAAAACCTTCTTGCAAGCTTCCTAAATTATATGAAAAAATATGACACTTCTATTTGTCACTTGTCTTCACTTGTTTTTTGTAAAATATATTGTTCACACCGAAAATTATTAAAAAACTAATTTGCATTGAGCATCCAGTCATTGATTTTCATCAGAAAACCCATAATTCTCGCACATGGTCCATAACGAGCCGGATGAAATATAATTAAGAAGATCAGCGATTATTTTCAAGAAAAAGAATAGAGACTGACTTCCACGCTGAATGGAGGTTCATGAGTTCACTGCTGGAGAACTGGATTGATTTCAAGCAAGTTAGTTAGTGGTGTACAGTTATAATTACGCTAATATCGTCACCCAACACTCAGGTAGTATATATAAGTAGTCATACTAAGGTCAGTACTATTTTATTAAATTACCAATTATATTGTGTTTGAGTAAAATCATTAGGTACTTTGTTGCATTGTGATTAGTATTTTATTCAACAGCAATGTTAAGTTTAAACTCATACTTTTAACAGTATAGTTAGCTATTTTGCTACATTATTAAACTTACATTATATTAAGCTGTAACTAATTACATAACTACTTAACAGTGGTATTAATTTTTAACAAGTATCTTGACATAATAAAAATATTTGAGTGTTAGATATTAGTACAAGTCATTGTTATAAATTATAGTTAGCAGTCAGAAAGGGCATAGACTACAGCTAGGCGTATAATTATTGAAATTATATTGTTGTTTTTAATTTTTATATTCCTGTATCAATGCCAGGTTGACAACACTCGTCTCCCAGAATGTCTGAGGAAAAGGATTTAATTAAGAAGCGAGGCAGCTTCAAAGGTCGCTTGACTAGTTTCCTCAATTTTCTGGACTCATTCAAGGACAAGGAGCTATCTAGCTGTGATGTGTCCGAGTTGCAGTTGCGCATGGGCAAGATAGAGGCGTTGTATGAGCAGTATGATGAGGTACAGTTACGTCTAGAATGCATTGTTGACGACATCAGCTTACAATATTCTCAGCGTTCCGAGTTTGAGTCTATTTATTATAAAACCTTATCTAGAGCCCAGAATATTCTGACTGACTACAATAAAGATAATAAATCGATGGAAAGTTGTAAAAGTACTCGTGTTAGCATAAAGCAGCCGGTTAAATTGCCAACGATTCAGTTACCAAAGTTTAGCGGATTATATTGTAATTGGCTTGAATTCCGCGACACCTTTACTAGCCTAATTCATTGTAATGATGACATAGACGCAATCAATAAGTTTCACTACTTGCGAGCATCACTTGAGGGAACAGCTGCTATAGTTATCAAATCCATTGAGTTTTCTTCAAGTAATTACTCTGTGGCATGGTCATTGTTATGTGATCGGTTTGACAACAAAAGATTACTGGTTCAGAATCATATAAGTTCATTATTTACTATTGAATCAATTACAAAAGAATCTTCTGTTGCCATTAAGAATTTGATCGATCAGTTAAATAAAGACTTGCGAGCTTTAGAGTCATTAGGGGAGCCTGTGAAACACTGGGATACACTTTTAATCTACATTGTCACACGAAAACTTGATCAAAAAACCTATCGTGAGTGGGAGGAGTGCAAAGGTAGGATAGACAAGGATGGCTTAATCACGTTTAACGCATTTATGCAATTCTTACGCAATCGAGCCGACCTCATCGAGACCCTGGAACTCCCCCGCAATCATTATTCGCAATCACCAGGTAAATCAGGTCCTAAGATCAAGTCAATGGTAGCACAATCTCCTATCAATTCTAGCACTGACTCAGCTTCTAAACCTTGTCCTAAATGTAATAACAACGATCACACATTAAATAATTGTCCACAGTTTCTCGCATTGAGTAACGATGACCGTCTCAAATCATTACCTAGTTATAAGGTATGTTTTAACTGTTTTCGTTCCGGACACTATGCTAACAAATGTAAAAAACCAGGCTGCAAACTATGCAAACGTAGGCACAACACATTAGTTCACGTACATTCTAATGGCACTGTATCGAATACACCTAGTGGTAATTCGATGAATAACTTGTCTGCTACGACTGAAACGAATAACGTAGCTTTATCCGCAAACATTGCATCTCCGTGTGGTCATACGCAACGAGATGTGTTGTTATCAACCGCTTTGATCAAATTAAGAGACCACAATGGGTGTGTGCATCTCGCTCGCGCGGTGCTCGATAGTGGTAGCACGTCTTCACTCATAACAGATAGGTTGTGCAATAAACTTAACTTAAAAACTAGCCAGGTAGATAGATCAATCCTTGGAATCAATAACGTCACTTCGCACGTAGGTAAAATATGTCGGGTTAAGGGTACGCCATTAGATGATAGCTTTGTATTCGAACTAAATTGTTTTGTTCTTCCGTTCATTACGAGTAGTGTTCCGTGTCGTCAGATAAATATTTCTGATTTCGACTTACCCTCGAATATTACTTTAGCTGATCCTACTTTTTATAACCCTGCCGATGTTGATATTTTAATCGGCGCTGATCTTTTTTGGGATTTGTTAGGATCTCAAAGACTAAAGTTAGGTACCGGGAAACCAATATTATGTGAAACCCGTCTAGGATGGATAGTTTCCGGTCCAATTACTCAGAATACTATCTCACTGCTGACGAATGACGTAAAGTGCAATATGTCTAAAATGGTTGCCGACAGCGATGGTGACTGGGAAAACCTCAAGTCAGAATTGACAAAGTTTTGGCAATTAGAGGAGGTGAATGCGAAGTCTTCCAATTCTTATATGCCTGAAGAGAAATTGTGTGAAGACAATTTCGTTACAAATACGACACGATTGTCTGATGGTCGTTTTTGTGTTCGCATCCCCCTTAAGAAAGATCCTTCAATTTTAGGAAATTCTTTTAATAAAGCCACACATTGTTTACATTCTTTAGAGCGTAAATTAAAGGTTAAGACGAACTTTAGTAGAATGTATCATGACTTTTTGTCAGAATACGAGTTACTTGGTCATATGACAAAAATTAATAAACCTAATTTATGTTTGGGTTATTTTATTCCACATATGGGAGTTTTACGCGAGTCGAGTACCACGACCAAACTTCGTGTTGTTTTCAACGCTAGTGCTTCTACTTCGACGGGAGTGTCCTCTAATGACCTACAGATGGTTGGGCCAACCGTACAGGACGGTCTATTGTCTATACTTCTTCGCTTTAGAGTCCACAAGTATGTTTTATCTGCGGATGTGGAGAAGATGTATAGACAAATAGTCGTCCACCCGTCGGACAGATATTTACAACAGATTGTTTGGCGTGATAATGTTAGTGATCCTATTAATGTTTATCAATTAAACACCGTCACGTACGGTACGGCCAGTGCGCCATTCCTTGCGACACGATGCCTTAAACAAGTAGGACTCGACTGTAGGAACCCTAAGATATCGGAAATCATCCAACATGACTTCTATGTCGACGACTTGCTGACCGGAGGGGATGACTTAGATGAAGTAAAGTTCATTCGCACTGAAGTCACCAAAGCGCTTGCGTCGGCATGTATGCCATTGAGAAAGTGGAAGTCAAATGATTCTCAATTATTGTCGAATGCTGTCCCTGCGTCATACGATTTGAACATTGGACAAAATGAGCCAGAAAAGTTGCTTGGTCTCTGTTGGCATATCGGCACTGATGAGATAGGGTTTCCTATAGGTCTGACTAAATCTTCGACTAGGTACACAAAGCGTGACTTGTTATCCGTTATTGCGCGAATCTTTGATCCCTTAGGTCTGTTAGGTCCTATTGTTATTACTATGAAGATCTTGCTACAGAAAATGTGGTTAGATAAATTATCATGGGATCAACCATTACCTAATGAGATTTGTAAACAATGGGAGATTATTATTAAATCTTTACCTCTTTTAAATCATGTTCGCATTCCGCGACTTGTAGTCTGCAATTCATTTACGGAGTTAGAACTCCATATTTTCACAGACGCGTCTGAGTCCGCGTACGGTGCTTGCGTCTACATTCGCAGTGTTAATGCTAAGGGTGAGTACATGGCTCGCTTGTTAATGGCAAAGAGTCGAGTTGCTCCCATCAAGCCTACGACAATTCCGCGACTGGAGTTATGTGGTGCGGTAGTCGGTTCTCGTCTTCACGAGAAGGTGATGAGCTCACTTCGAGTGAAGATCAGTCGGGTTTATTGTTGGACTGATTCAACCATTGTCTTGGGATGGTTACAGATGATGCCTACCAGACTTCAGCCCTTTGTGCGCAACCGCGTTGCTGAGGTTTTGGATAAGTCGGGTAACTGTACTTGGAGGCACGTCCCAACAGATCAAAATCCAGCAGACCTAATATCTCGTGGCATGGATATTAGTGATCTGCAGGAGTCAGATCTGTGGTGGAAAGGACCAGATTTTTTAAAACTAGATTCGTCTGAATGGCCTTCTCAAATTACGAGCCCAGGACTACAATCGTTACCGGAGACTCGACCTAAAATCATATTACATGTTGTAAACGATTCGAAACCTGAAGTTTTAATTGATTTTAGGCGTTATTCCAATTACACACGGCTCGTACGATCTGTTGCCTACGTATTACGATTTATTAAGTCATGTAGAAAGCATTACCCTAAAACCAAATACTTGTCACATGATGAGGTACAAGATGCACTAACTCTTGTCATTATTAAGAGTCAGATTCAGTCATTTTCTGAATACCAATTATTTTTGAACAAAAAGAGTTTACCTAAAAAGAGCGCCCTTCTAAAGTTTAATGTTTATTTAGACGATAATAATGTAATGCGAGTAGGAGGACGTCTCGATAACTCTAATTTTGCTTATAGTAAGAAACACCCTATTTTATTACAGTCCACTCATGATTTCACTAAACTATTATTTAATTTTGAGCATAAAAGGCTGATGCATGCTGGCCCACAATTATTATTAGCTTCCATTAGGGAAACTTATTGGCCAATAGGAGGTCGCAAGTTGGCGAAAGCCTGTTATCATAAGTGTGTTTTGTGTCACCGTATGAAGGGTAAGGTTGTAGCTCCCTTAATGGGTAACTTACCACGAGAACGCCTTCGTCCAGGTTATCCCTTTGAAAGCACAGGCGTTGATTACGCTGGCCCTATTATGTGTGCTAGTCGCCAGGGCCGTGGATGTAGGTTAGTAAAGGTGTATGTCGCTATTTTTATTTGTTTCACAACCAAGGCCATTCATTTGGAGCTCGTTGGTGATTTAACTAGCAATAGTTATTTACTGGCTTTGTATCGGTTTATTTCTCGGAGAGGTAAACCTGCTGATATTTTTTCCGATAACGGTACCTCATTTGTCGGTGCATACAACGACCTTTCCAAATTTTTAAAATTAAATAGTTTGTCCTTGGGTGAAAGTGCAGCAAACGACGGAATAAGGTTCCATTTTATTCCCGCCTACACCCCACATTTCGGTGGACTCTGGGAGGCGGGTGTCAAGTCAGCAAAGTATCACCTTCAGAGAGTGTTGGGAAATTGTAACTTGACTTTTGAGGAGCTGTACACCACACTAACCAAGATTGAAGCCATCTTGAACTCTCGTCCATTGACGCCGTTGTCTTCAGATCCTGCAGATTATACTCCGCTCACGCCAGGACATTTTCTTGTGGGACGGCCACTTACTTCTTTGCCGCAACCTGATTACCAGGATAGCTCTGCCAATTATCTGTCTCGTTACCAGAGGATCGAGCAGCTTCGCCAGCATTTCTGGAGCAGATGGAGCAAGGAGTATGTTGCAGAATTGCAACAACGCTCCAAATGGCGTTCCTGCAAGGATGGCTTGATGCTGAACTCCTTGGTGGTGATCAAGGAAGACGATCTTCCTCCGTTGAAGTGGAGACTTGGACGGATCGTGGCTGTTCATCCAGGAACGGATGGTATCGCCCGTGTAGCTGACATTCGGACGTCTACTGGAGTCGTTCGACGGGCATTCAACCGAATCTGCCCTTTGCCTGTGTCTTCAGAATCTGGTTGAAACCATTGGTTTCAACGCCCGGGGAAATGTTGGAGATAAAACCTTCTTGCAAGCTTCCTAAATTATATGAAAAAATATGACACTTCTATTTGTCACTTGTCTTCACTTGTTTTTTGTAAAATATATTGTTCACACCGAAAATTATTAAAAACTAATTTGCATTGAGCATCCAGTCATTGATTTTCATCAGAATACCCATAATTCTCGCACAACCTGGACGCCTACCATAATGAAAAAAAAAAAAAATAGGTTAAATAATAAAAATTACTTAAAACAAATTTTAGATGGAATTTGTTTAAAGTAATTTTTATTTAGTTTTTTTATTTGTAGGAGGAGGTAATCTCTGAAAGTACTGGTCCGATTGTGATAACTTTTTTACCGGTGGAAAACTCCTTTATTCTTATGTGAGAGGCTATATTTTATGTATGCGGGCGAAGCTGCGGGTAAAAGCTAGTATTAAACAAAACGGCCATTCCTTTATAAACAAAGTCCCTTGCGTTACCAAACACGATCTACTTTGGTATTGTATTGTACACACAATACAATCCAATTAATTGCTTACGCAATCGACCAAATAGTTTGATTTACAACGCTGATTAAGTTCGCTCCAGTCAGCCTGTCATTTGTCGCTGGCGATGTGTCAGCAATCAAGAGGAGACAGAGACATTTTCTCATGAAACAAGTGAAGATCAGAAAATCAATTTATACAAAATAAATAAAAAATCATGGCTATAATGTGTTGCTAAGCGCTAAACTCCAGAATGAATTAATAAAAAACAGTATGGGTTTCTTTTGGTCTTTAAAGCTGCGTACAGACATCGCGAGGCGTGCGCTGCGGACGAAGCACAACCAATGCTTCGCAAGCATATGCCTCGCCACAAACATGAAGACAAACAAATTAAGCATTTGCTTCGGATGCCATGGATCAACCCGAGTAAATGTTGGTACATATATTGTTTTTAACACGCACACTTCAAGCAGAGGCATCGCTATGTGCCGTTCGCACCGCACGCCTCGCGATATCTGTACGTGGCTTTACGAACAGCCAGCAATGGGTAGCACGTAGGGTTGCCAAATGATAAAATCAAAAGTCTCGACAGAAGGCTTTATTCCTATTGAAAAATCCTGAAATTTCATGAGATTAGCAAAATCCAGCCGCAATCCCGAGCGGAGTCCAAACATCCTGAAATCTCAGGACAAATCCAGAGATATACGCTGGTAGTATGGCACCCATCGCTCGTATGGTATGTCTCTTACACCGGCTGAGGTGTGAGGAGAATATCTCCTCTCCTTCCTCACGTTTTCTGCCACCCACAAACGACCTCGCACTACATCACAGAAGGAGGTGACTGCCTCCCATTCTTTGTGCAGATGAGTCCTGGAATGGTGACTGCGTACCATTAAGAAAGGCTAGCGTGGGTGGCACACCCCTAGCCAGATGAACCGATACAACTCTACAATACTGCTATGGCTGCAAGTATAAGCTGGTACACAACAATACGGCGCTATTACGACAGTTTCTTATAAACACAAAAAATAAAAATAAATATTCATATAATATAATATAATATAATATAATATAATATAATATAATATAATATAATATAATATAATATATAATTTATACATATATATTATTTTATTAATATTCCAGCTAGATTATAGCAATTAAAAAAAATGACGACACAGATTTAGTGCAGTGTTTTACAAGCATTTTTATTGATAAAGGATATGAACGTAATTTATTAAAACTGTTCTTTGAATGCATCGTTTTTATTGCAAATACTATGAATAATGTTTCCACCGAACTGTAAATACACGTGGATTAATTAAGGAATATCCGTAACAAACTTTTAATTTATCCGTTTATAAATTGATTCCAATTTGAACGTGAGTATCTGTGTAATTCTCTTAATAATCTCTTGCTTTTATTTTTATTCAATGACGTAACTTCAATTCTTATTCCTGCCCTTATCCCATATTACTTGGGAGGAATACTTTATTCTTCCGTTCTGTCCTGTCACCCGTCACACTATCACTAACTCCCTTTTCTTTCACATCACTCCTCACACAATCCGTCCATCTTTTCTTTGACCTTCCTTTCCTTCTCCATCCATCTACGTGTATACTTAGGACTTATTTAGTGACCTGCGTTTCATGCCTCCTCTTTTCATGACCATAACAAGAAAAATGATTGCCTTTTAACTTTTCTATCACTGGCGCCACTTAAGGCTTATAGTTTTTTGAACTATCTGGCCAAAATTATGTGGACGCACCTCTCGCACCCGCCTAGGCAGTAGTTCGCAAATCTGTGCACTTATTTGCGGCCAACAGCGCCCGGAAAGCGCGCAGTTGACCTTTAAATCCATTTTCTTTGCGAAATATTGATTGATTTACATATGCAATGTTCACTTTGAAGAATATTAAACAACCAATTTTTATATGTAAAAATGTTTCTAAAGATTCAAGCCATTTCGAAGGAGTAGGGAAAAGTTGCGAAATTGCTAAATGTTTTTTTTACAGCACGAAAAAATCAAATGTTGATAATGTTGTTCATGAATCTATAATAAACATATTTTTTTTTCAAACCTATTAATCTGGCCGTTACCGAGGAGTTGGGCCTTAATGACGAAACGAAAGTTAAATTGTTTTAATTAATTTTTGTTTTAGATAATAATTCCTTTAAGCCATGTCTTTGTATGAAGTGGTCTCTTTTAATTCAGATGTAACAAGATGTAACATTGCATCACATCCTAATGTTTTTGCAGTATTTGGCAGCAAATGTATCGAGTCAGCCTTCTCGACGTGCTTCGCTGATGTAGTCAATATTTAGTCTTACTATAATAAAATACTCAGCTCCATTTTATCAAGATCGCACCTGTTTTAATGATTCTACCAACATATTGGCATGTTGTGTAGATACTTGCACGAAGAATCGCCAAACAATGCAATGACAATAGACAGGGCACATTGCTCGCAGAACAGTTGGCCGTTGGGGCTGAAAGGTGTGTGGCGAACGTGTACCGGAAGACCTCCTACAAGGATGACCTGGTGAAGGTTGATGCGGGTAGCGCAGGATTGTTAATTGTGGCGACACTTGGTGGAAGCCTATGTCCAACAGTGGATTTCTATCGGCTGAAATAATGATGATGATGCTTACTTACTTGACATACAAAACTACACCGACTTCACATCACTATAGATGTCCACTAGGAGTCTATTTGTGAATATTTGAAATGATCACCGAACTAGTGGTCAAGCGCGAACCTATATATACGATAAAAAAAAAACATCATTCGAAAAAATCATGCCAAAAACTCTGTAATGAAAGTCGACCAGCAGAATTGCAGACTAATTTAGGTTTACAGTATTGAGATGTCCCTTGATGACACTTTTGGGACATGTCGTCATGGCCATCATAACCATTCGTCAGAGAGTACCGTATTAATTTAATTTATTCATTTGACAGAAAACTAAACAACCGGTGCTTTGCGTTTAGGGTCTGAGTCTTTTTTTAGTTGGGAAATCATCCTATGACATCTCCCTTGGGCGGGACTTTGTCAGACTTTTACTGACTAAAACCCACATCTAGTTCCTTCGTTGTCTTTCATTCCAGGGCCGGGTTTTCCTTCCAGAAGCGAACCCATGGCCCCAGTAGGCTTTGACCCTGCAGGGCCCCTATGGTCGGCTGACATCTCCTTGAGGCGTGCGTGGAACACTACGCATCGTCGTGGGTCTGGACTTGCTCCTTTTAGTAGAAAGTAGCAGTAACTATTTTTTTCTTTTAGTAGAAATAAGATTAAAACGCTTATCTTTTTGCCATTTAAATATTTATCGCTAAATATATATAATGTTTCATGGTGTAACTGGGCCTAACATTAAATGACAGCAAATTCTAATTTCAAATCGAATTCAAGTAGGTATCACGACTACCGCAGCAGGTCGTTCGGCAATCTCCGCGGTAGTTCGGGTGTGTTCGGTCACGATTACTGCACCCTTGGGCGTGCTCACGCCCACATTGTCCAGTAAAGTGAAAGGATACAAAATGATCGCTGATAAATCTAATTTGATATTATACTGAGTCATTTATGAGACGGTTTAAGTTGTTATTTATTATGTGGTATCCGGGTTTCGATTGATCAAACGAATGATCTCTAAAGCTATTGTGAAAACCTTTAATATCTAGTTAGTTTTATAGTTATTAAAAACTAGCTTTTTCCCGTGGTTTCAGCCTCGTACAGAAAATATAGCCTATGTCACTCAAAAATAAATCAGCTATCTATCGGTAAAAAAAAATTAGCAATCAGATTAGTACCTGCTTTCAGAGATTACCTCCTACAAACCAATTAGTAGTGTAGGTATTATTCTTAGGTTACAGAAGAGATCGTAGCTAAGATAATAACAACCGCACATATTGATCTCCAAGGCTAAGCAACACTTGCCAAGGTCAATCCGTGGATGGGTGACCATTTTTACCCACTGATATTCCTCCAAGCCTCAGACGGCACGTTACATTGTTGGTCTCGGCTTTTATTTGCAGATTTTTTACAGTCATTACGGATAGTCACAAGCCAGGAAATCTGCCACCAGTCAAGAGGTATTGTCTACCCCAGTTAGTGGGTTTTGGAGATCAGATAGGCAGTCACTCTATGTTAATTACTAAGAAAGTTTGAAATAGGTTATGCTGGCATATTTATGATATCGGGAGCAGGATCCAAGCTACCAGTGGTAAGGGCTCCAGAGAAAAGAACCTCCTCATAATGCGAGCCGCCTTCGACCCTTCGTACCAGGCTCCTGATCCAACCCGCACCACGATAACTTCGACTGGTGGTTATATTATTATTTTGGTGTACCGATCTGTGCCTCGGGTCGCTCCTCCAAGGGGATGGTAAGGTAGACCAGGACGTAACACATCGGATCAACGCAGGATGGATTAAATGGCGAAAGGTAACGGGAACAACTTGTGACCCGAGAACCAAGTTGAAAGATAAAATTTACAAGTCCGTGATGGCCTGTCATGAATACTGTATAGATCAGAATGTTGGGCTGAAAAAAAAACATATGAAAAAAGATTGCATGTAGCGGAGATGAAAATGTTAAAATGGATGTGTGATATGACGAGAATGAATAAAGTGAAAAATGAGTACACAGTTACGTGAAGTTTGACAGTGGCGCCAGTGACTGAAAAGTTGAAAGGAAATCGTTTGTCTTGGTATGCTCATGTAAAGAAAACGGTTGAAACGCATGTTGGTAAAAGAGTTATAGTTTACATGTTGATGGTTGGAGAGGGAGAGTGAGGCCAAAGGAAAGATGGATAGATTGTGTGAGAAGTGATATGAAAGAAAAAGGATTTAGTGATAGCCTGACGAGTGACAGAACGGAATGGAAGAAAAAAACGTATTGCGCTGATCCCAAATAAAACGGGACAAGGGCAGGAAGATGATAATGGTGTACAATTAAGTTTCTTCTGTTCTAACTCTGATATCACGATCTATGATACGTCGGTTTGTACGTAGACCTATTAATAGTTGTGACCACATCACTCTCCTCTGAGACCTGAGGTCAGCCATCATTATTCAGTACATTCAAATCTATGACGTGATCTAGAAACAGACATTCAGCCTAACTAACATCGCTATATTCTGTCGAAAGCATTGAGTAACGAAACGAGACAGTAAATATCTATATGCATAGATAACTATATCTAGGTTTACCTGACCTGGACTGAACTCAGTATTTACCTACTTACTAACTTACTCGGTATACAACATGCACCTGGGTTATTCTAAATTTACAAGCACTGAAAAGCGACTGCGTCCCTAAAGGAGAACAACGTTGGTATCTAAACACTAGATTCTGCAAGTGGCTTTGTCCACATGAAAATATATGTCTATGATGTGTCTATGTGTCTTAGTAATACTACTGGAGGAAAATTTTTAAAAACTATCCAGAAGTAAACACGAGGGTCGTGTATCCATAATAAAAAAAAAAATACTTAATAAACTCTTAGTTTATTCATGACGAATTTTTTTAACCATTTATGTAAACTAATATTTAAATAGTGACTAATTTCGAAATACTTAAAACTCAAATAAATATTTTTTAGTCTAAAAACTAAATAGACATTTTAACGTAGTTTAATAAAAATATTTATATTCTATTTTCAACGACTACTTAAGAAAACTACTGTTTAATAAACTAGCCCTAATTATATTATATGAAACAATTTAATTAGCTCGTAATTTACATCACAACTGGTTGATCAAAATAAAAGATGTAACGTACTCGTATTATGCATTAAATACTTAATTTTCATAAAAAAGAAAAAAATATTCTTGTTGTGATTGTTACAGGCCCATCGGAAAGTAGAATGGCCCACCAACACTTACTAAATACTGACCTATCTTTATCTTGAGTTGGCGTGCATAATTGTGGTCACTAAGTACCTAGACTAAGTGTTTTCGCGTGCTCCTAGTGCGTGACATACCTTTATAAGTCTTTACCGAAAAGGTCAACTTTCCTTTGTCATTTATACTTGGAATGTGCGATGCATGTTCGGGGGTATATAGAAGTATACAGGCGTGGTGCCCTGGTACCTAAACTACTATGCAGCGTCTTAAATGATTATAATATGACATTCTACAAGGAATCTTGGAATCTTTTTTGACTGGCCTGTTGGTCTAATGGTTAGTGGCCCTGACTGCTATACCGCAGGTCGTGGGTTTGATTTATTTATTTATTTATTTATTTAACACTTTATGCACATGGGTACAGAGGCGGACTTAATGCCTTAGGCATTCTCTTCCAGTCAACCTTTGGGTGATGCGGAGAAAAAGTAGTGGTAGGTGCAATAAAAGATTGATGATTGATTCCCACGCAGGACAAATGTTTATGTGATGAGCATGATCATTTGTTCTGTGTCTGGGTGTAATTTATCTATAATATGTATGTATTTAGAAATATGTAAGTATGTTTATCAGTTGTCTAGTACCCATAACGCAAGCCCTACTTAGCTTGGGACTAGACGGCGCTGTATGATAGTTGTGGAATATTATTATATTATTATTCCCATTTATTCATAAACTGTCATATAAGTTATATTTTTAAATATTTCACTATAAAAAAAAGCATTTAAAAATATAAATATATAGTGTCCCACCGGTATCGGGAACAGGGTCCAAGCTACCGGCGGTCAGGGCTCCAAAGAAAGGAACCTCCTTACAATTCGAGCCGTGTCCAGAAGTACCGCTCTCTGAATCAAGCCCTTGATCCAGTCGCTTAACGAGAGCCTCCTAAGGTGTTGGTCGAGGCTCTTGGCTATTAAGCCATTGGCTGACACAACTATCGGTACAATGATTGCTGAGTCCACTTCCCACATGTCGACAACCTCGCGAGCCAAGGCAATATACTTAATTTGTTTATCTTTCTCGGCTTTCACGAGGTTCTCGTCATGCGGAACGAATATGTCAACAATCATTGCACGCCTCTCGCTTCGGTCCACCACCACTATATCACGCTTATTGGCTACAATAGTCCTGTCAGCGATGATGGACCGATCTCAGTATAACGTGATATCGCCATTATCGAGAACTGGGTCGGGCACATACCTTTAGTATGGCACCTCCGATTCAAGAGAGTATTTCAGAGCAAGTTTCTGATCTATAATCCTGGCTACAAGGTTGTGTCTATGCAAGTATTCCCCGTTAGTTAGATGAGAACAACCTGAGATAATGTGGTGGTGTCTGCTGGTGTTTGTCACCCGGTCGGTGAAATGCCCGACGGATGTCAATAGTACCGTCCTTCACCATTTATTATTATTATTATACAAATAATATTACACTCAAATAAAAAAATGTTCAACTAAAAAAAAACAAATACAAATACAAATTACTACTTATAGCAGCTGTATTTGCTTTAAAGAACCGACTCAGATACTTCTAAGTCGGTTTTTTAAACTTTATTATAGGTTTCGTAGGAACTCTAACATCGTACTTACTCCAAATAGGATGAAAGCGTGACTACACAAATGAGGTGTAAATCAACCTTCGTGTGTAAGTCCTATATTTTCACAGCACCTGCCCGCTGCAGCAATGGTAAATTATCGTTTTGCTTGTTTAGATCGCATCGTGACCAGAATGCAGTCAATTGCCGTCCACTGCGCCGAACGGTTAAGTATTTGTGCTTTTAATGGCATGCTATGAGCATAGAAATTGTGACTGTCATTGGGTAAAATGGCACAAATGCACAGTATAGGCAAATGTAAGTAATGAAATGGGATTCGATTTTTGCTACTTGGAGTTGCGTCTCGTTTATACGTCTTTAAAGTTACCGTCTCCTGACAAAAACTGCGAACACACAAACAAAAAAAAATACAAAAGTTGTCTATCGTTGATGGCGTGCGATTCATTCATTTTATCTCTATTAGTACGAAAACTACAAAATTAATAATTGTTTAAATATCTCGTAGTATTTTTCCCACAACCGTCGTATCTCTAGAGACAGGATTGCGAGATTCGAAAGAGCCACAGCGACCTTGGCACACAAAGAGTAACTAAAGGAACTCGGGTGGATTCCCATTTGAAAATTTCTTAATCTTCCCAAACCTCAAAAAACAACGAAAAAGAAGCTCATCATTATCATCTCGATACAAGCAAACGCCTAAAATAATCCATTCGAACTTGTGTCTACCAAAATAGTCTCCAATTACGTATGGGGACACGTAATAGCAACCGAAGGGGACACTTAAATGTCCATGTCAGGCGAACATTTCTTGTATCGTTAGTATGCAGGCTCCGTAAGGTGGGCCCATACTGCACAATAAGATTGGACAAAGACTTACGACTTATACAAAATATACATTTAATTTTAAACGACAGGACTTGCTGACCTTTTGGTTAAATTAAGGCGCGTTTGTTTAGGTATTTGGGTGCATAACATAGCTTTTATGTGAGGTTTGGTTTGTTTAGATATTAAAACACTAAAGTAAAAGAATCTCATTAACATCGTCATAATTTGAGCCGAAAGATGTCCACTGTTGGACATAAGTCTCTCCAAAGTGTAGCCACATTAAAATCCCTAGTTACAACTAACTAAAATATGGCGTCGAAAATCTTTTTTGCATCGATTTCGACAGATAATGTATCCAAATGATTGGCAGCATTGCTACGATATTTGGCAATATTTAAGTAGTGTTATAGTTAGGCAAATATTTTTATTATGAATTTTAAATGGTTAATAATGGTTACAGAATTAGACAGCAATTCCAGGTTTAAGTCGGGAAAAACATCACCTTGTGGATTTAATTTAAAAAAAAAACATCCGAATTGCGAACTTTCTTCTTTTTTTTTAAACTCGGGTTAAAATCTTTTGTGTTTTCTAAAAGGTTGTGCTTAATGTTTGCAGTTCCTACATAGTTGCCCTATTTACCTGCGATAAACCAACCACATCAAACGGATATTTATCCCTTAGAAAGCATTATTTATTTATCCTTATGGCCGTTGCTACCATTTAGTACCATAAAACAGTGACTTTCTGAACCCTACTCCTTGGTATTGGCCGGGTTAGAAGTTTTGAAAAAAAAAAATTACATTTATTATAGATTCATATACAACATTATGATTTTATCGTATGATTAATACTTCTGCTAAAAAAAAAATACAGCTGTCCTAAGCAACTGATAAACACACATATATTTTTCTAAATAAATACATATTATAGATAAATTACACCCAGAGACAGAACAAATGATCATGCTCAACACACAAACATTTGTCCAGGGTGGGCATCCAACCCACGACCTCCGGCATAGCAGTGAGGGTCACTAACAACTAGACCATCAGGCCAGTCAAATCTATGTCGTCTATCCATCTCCTTCGTAATCTACTGCAACCCCGTCTCTTTTTTGAATAACAGAAACAATTGAATTGTTGAATTCAATATTCACAATAAAAATAAACCAAAACCCGGAAAATGCCAACATTGCACGTAAACAGACATGAACATTGACCCAACGTTCAACTGGAACCAATAATTCTCTTGCAAGTGAACTAGAATTTCCGCAATAGGTGCGGACCAAATGCCAGCTGTCTCATAACCTATACGATATAGTTTAAGCTAACCTTTATAACCTAGAGTGAACTTAGCTGACCTAGTCGCCTAGTGTTCACCAGATTATCATGAATTGGACTGTGGTAGAAGTAGTATAGAGTTGCTTCCAAAAGTGGATTGTTCCGATACGACACAATTATTGTACACGAAGATTTGCCAAGCTTATTTATTTATTTATGTATACAAAAAGAAACCATATAATAAAAAACACACAATTGGCGGCCTTATCGCACTTGAATGGAGGTTAATCGGAAGTGGGCAGGACACATTGCTCGCAGAACAGACGGATACCGAAAGGTTCTGGTGGTGCTGTCCACCTACCTAAAGACGTAGCGTTAGAAGTCCTCCCGCAAGGTTGACCTGGTGGCGATCGCGGGAATGCGATGGACGCTCAGAACCGATCGTCGTGGCGACAATTGGGGAAGGCCTATATCCAACAATGAACTGCGCTTATTGTATTCGTCTAGTTGTGATTTAACTGGTTTTTTTTTAGGTGGAATATCATCCAATGTCTTCTCTCTCTCTAGGGTGGAATGCGAGTGGATATCAGGCTTTTACTGACTAAAACCCACTCCTACGTTTCTTCTGTACTTTGCGTTCCGGGATCTCGGGTTTCCCTTTCTAAAGTGAACCCATGGCCCCAACAGGCTTTGACCCTGCTGGGCCCTGCTGATATCTTTTTGAGGGGCATGGAACACTACGCGACGTCGACGACTCTGACTCGGTCCGGTCGGTTACCGGACGGCCGTAAAACAAGCTACCCATTGCTCACCGTCTGCAAGCCCACGCCTACGGTGAAGCTGGTTCTGTGTGGGAATATAATATCTATATATATAAAAGAAAGTCGTGTTAGTTACACTATTTATAACTCTAGAACGACTGAACCGATTTGGTTGAAAATTGGTAGGGAGGTAGTTAAGAACCAAGAGAAGGACATAGGATTTACCGATTTTTATCCCGTTCCCGTCGTTCCCGTGGGACGTGACATAAAACGTGGTATAACAAAACGCAACTTAGAGTAGGGTAGAGTAGGGTAATAGAGTAGGGTAGGGTAGAGTAGGGTAGGGTAGAGTAGGGTAGGGTAGAGTAGGGTAGGGTAGGGTAGAGTAGGGTATGGTAGAGTAGGGTTGGGTAGAGTAGGGTAGAGTAGGGTAGAGTAGGGTAGAGTAGGTAGAGTTGACAGCTTAGATAAAAGGTAACTATTAGGCGGTACGAAGTTTGCCGGGTCAGCTAGTTATTAATAAACACGCGTTTTCTCGCTAACTTAAACCAAACTTAAGATACGTTTACTGAACTTAAAGCCAAAGCAAAGTCGCAAACGTAAGTGAAATCAGCTCCAAACTAGGCGTGGCTGATACAAACTAGTCGCTGCACTTGTTACATTAAAATGTGATGTGAAAGGGTGATCGCAAACTAGTTCTAGTAATAATTTAAAGTAGACTAATTAATCGAGAATTGTATAACAAGTTTGTTACTTTAATATCACTTTCACGTGCTTTGATTTAATTATCCCTACGTAAGTTAATGTATAAGTTTAAAAGTGCCAAATACGCCTTGAGCAAGAGGAGTAATTAATGTTCGTGCCTTCTTAGACAAAATTTGAACTGCAATGGCAGTATTGGTGTTTTTAAACACATGTATAATTTGATACTTTAAACTAAAGTTTTTTTTACATTTTAATTATGGAAGTGTTCCGGGTCTGGGGGTGTCTTGTGAATGTTATAGGATTTTTTTTTTACTACAGTGCCACTTTTTTTAATGAATCACATTTAAAAAAAGTGTCTGAAACCTTTTCTGTTTTTCGGAATTCCGATCCCAATTACCGGTCACCGCAGGCGCGGGCTTGCGAACGGCGAGCAATAAATAGCTCGCCGTCCGACTGTCTGGTAACCGTTCGGACCGAGCCCAAGACGTCGACAGTGCATATTGATCCACGCGTGCCTCAATGAGTTGTCTGTAAACCGTAGTGGCCCAGCAGGGTTTCGACCTGGCCTACTAGGATCTGTTTCTGAAAAGAAGATTCGGCCCCGGTACGAAAGGCAGCGAAGAAACAGGACTAAGTTTGTAGTCAGTAAAATTCTGACCATATCTCTCGCTTCAACCGAGGCCGCGGAGATGTCATTGGTTGATTTTCCCACCTAAAAAAAATGGCGTTTATTTTAATACCTACCCTACATACCTACATCACCATTCAGTTTTTAAAATAAACCAGCTATATTATTATAGTATTTATATATATAGTATTTATAGCCTTGAGCAGAAATGGATCGCCATCATCACTACAGAACCCTCAATTTTCCCTTTAAAGCTACACAGACTTTTTATCCCCAACCACATCTTTATACTTCGAAAGAAAACCACTAATGGGCGATGCGGTTGCAATAGCTTCCAGTTCGAAGGGAATTCTTATGTTCTCAAGACTTCCCATTGATTTTAATACTGACTACGTGGTTTGTAGCGAACTCTCATATAATTGCACCATTGTGGGATGCTTCTATTTTTTAACTTTCATTGTTCATCATTGAATGTTTCAAGCCATGTTGAAAACCAGTGTCAGGCACTCGTTGTCTGGCATATGGCTGATGGTGAGGTACACTATTTGATTTTTCTTGTTTATTCATACCCAACTAGTGTTTGTGTGCTTTATGTTGTGCCAAAAAAGCATTTGCTTTCTTTTTCTCTTTCTTTTTTTCTTCTTTTCAGTCATTATCTTCGGCAACAAGTTCTTCTACCATTCCGTCTTGATCAAAATAAACACTCTTATTTTTACATTAATTAAATCAAATTAGGCTCTATCCGTAGGTACCCATTTTTGTGTAGTGAAAAGTAAAAAAAAATAAACCCCGAAATTGTCCCTGAATTGGTAAATTCATAATTAAATCAATCATTCATAACAATTGCTACAAGAAAATACTACAAGCAGTGTTTTTATTTTTGTCGCTAACTATTCATTTATAAATAAAAAGCCTGTACAATACTTCCATAAATTGAGTGACATTTTGGGATATTAACAAACACTCATAACTTCGCTGTTTATGAATATTATTAATTGAGACTTCACTTAAATAATAAAAAGTCCTTTTCTAATACACTCTTTAAGTATTTGTACTAATTAAAAAATTGTCGTGTATAAAGTTTTAAAACAAAAGAAAAGCATTTTCCAAAAAAGTATCATTACATTAATGTCTATTGTTTGTAACCAAAAACCAGCCGAACATATCTATAATGTCATTGTATTCTGTTTGTGAGTCGGCCAAGAGGCAGCAGTTATCTGTCGTATGCAAAGCGTTTGAATACATTGCTTTCAACGAATACCCGATCTGGGTAAATCGGACCTCACACGAAGTTCTATAGACCCGGAATCTTCTGTAAATGACCATACACTTGCTAATTTAGGCTGGGGTTAAGGCAAATATAATCAAGTATTGTAATATGTGTACCCGCAAAGTGTTGGCACTGCTGGATGGATATTTTGTCCCTTAAGATACTATCTTCATTAGATAACAAGGTATTTGAGACTATTTGCTTTATGCGCATTACACTGTACAAAGGTGGACTTAATGCCATAAGCCGGTTGACCTTAGGGTAGTGCAGAAACATATCACGCACACTGACTATTAAGATGATTTGAGGAAAAAGTATTTTTTTTTTTGGAGGCCATTTTTGTTGTATTTACCTAAATAAGACTAACACCATTATACCATGACTGTATTGATGACATACTACTGTATTTTATTTTAGATATGTAAACACTTGTTTATCTAAACAAAATACAGTGTCAAAAAACCCGACCGTAAAAAAGACAAAAAGTTCAATACAAATAATTTTAAACCGTCTGATGGTAGAATTAATTTCAGTTTTAGTTCGTAATTTATATTTGACACCATCACCAAAATCATCATTATTTAACGGCCATTTTTTTTTTTATTTCCTTAATTTTATTGAGTATTTTTTTGAAATTGTCTCTTCAAAACCTTTTTTAATAGGTACCCCTTTTATTTTGATTAATGTACCCAATGTCGCTCTCTCAACTAAGACGTATCGACCTTTCAAGCTAAAATGCAATAGGCCAATATAGGTTCTAAGTCGTGCCAAAGAATATACGTACACTAAAAAAAAAACCCTTCTTCTAACGCAGTCGGACACTAAAACACAATGTGTTCAAGAACACATATGAGGCCGTATTATGACTTGTTAAAATATCAAGCATGCGAGCGTGCAAGAGGTATGGTGCTACTTTACAGCCCTTTATCAGTTCAGTTTAGGACGTAAAATGGATCGCATTAAGAGCTCGTAGTGCCCCTCTGTAACTCAAAAGATTTCTATTTTACCTATGCCATGAGTTAGTCTCTCTCAAACTCCCAACTTACACAATATAAAATTGTAAACCGTAATAATTTGTGACCAAATCAATAAATCATTTATACTTACATTAAATATTTATGTAAATTAATTAAGTATGACCATCGCTCTCACTTTGTCTTGTCTAATTTTTTTAATAGAAAACCAATAAATTAATGTAGGTAATAGTAACGATAGATCAATGAATACCATGCTGAGAAGTTGTAAGATAACGAATGATCACAGTCTTGTATTCTTACCGACTATCGTTAAGATCATTAAACGGTTAAGGGCGAATCGTTACAAATGAGAAATGACGTACACTATCGAACATACAAATTAATGACTTACACTATTGAACATACAAATTAATGTTCCGTTCAGTGTCGACAAGAATTTACTTGGATGATTTAGTTGAAGTATAAATCATTTTTATTAGATGTGTATTTTTTGTTTTTTTGTCAATAAGAAAAGTTAATTTTAAGTTAATGTTAATTTTTGTTGGCAAAACATTCGTATTACAAACAATTTATGTTAATGGAATAGCTAGCAGCTTTGTTAAACTACAGTTAGTAAATCCATCATCGCTTGAAACTTTTGCAGCATCTAAAGCCGAGTTATGGCTAATTAGATACCTACTTATTTATCCAAAACTTGGCTACCGGACCTACTTACCTTAAAGCCCTTTTTTTAAAAGCTCATCAAATGATTCCTCCTGCTGTGTGGAGTGATAAAGCAATCAAGCAAAGCATATATTTCCAATATATTTACTATTCACATGCTCTTGCATATTGTCAAGAAATAATTCAATAATTCAGAAAAAAAATGCTAATTTCACATTTCAAAGCATAGATCTCATGGAGAAGAACATAGCACATTAAAAATACTCGTATCTTCAAGTGTCAGACTTTAACTGAGTAAAACTCAACTGTGTTCCTTCAGTTTTCCTTTGCGGTCTAGGGTTAGTTTAGGTTAGCTCTTTCCAACAATCCTACAGGCTGGGGTTGTAGCTAACTAGTAAGTAGATAATAAATGCCATTTTTTCCAGTACAATTACAGCAGCCGCACTGCATTATCTACCTACCAAAGTAAGTAGGTGTCTTTTAGTGATAAGCGTAGGCCGATATTAACCGACCATATTTTAACATCTTTCAACATTCGAAACAAAAGAACATAAAGTTAACCATCTTTTACAGAATTAATGTCTCCACTAAATATATTTTCTACAAGGGCCATTATAATAGTGACGGTTAGGGTTGCCAGGTCCTAAAACTGAAAAACCGGACAGACTATTCTAGTTAGTCGGACATTTGGTCAGAAGATTTTTTTTTCGGTGGTTAAATCATTTAATGACATCCCCCATTCTTGGGCGGAGCGGTAGATAGTGTCAGACTTTTAGTGACTAAAAACCCACTCCTGTTCCTTCGTTCCCTTTCGTGCCGGAGCTGAGCTATCGAAACTGACCCTGGCCCCAGTAGGCTTCGACCCAGCTGGGCCTCTGCTGCTGCTGACAACTCCTTTAGGCACGCGGGAGCAATGCGCGCCGTCGACGACTTGGGCTCTATCCGGACAGTTACCGGACGGTTGGATAGCGAGCTACCCATTGGTCGCCGTGCGCAATCCCGCGCCTACGGATTTGGACAGAGTATGACATTTTTCTAAGTCTAACATGACTTTTTCTAACATGACTTTTATGACATTTTTCTAAGTCTAACATGACAATAAAATTCACAAAATCTTTTTAGATTCTACTGAAAAACAGTAAAATTAAGTGATATAATTGCTACTCGTAGATTAATCGCATGTCCGCTCTGCTTGTGCTAGCGATACATGATAAAGCAAATCTCAAATGAAAATTCCAAACAAAATGGTCAAATTTAAAAAGCCTAATAAAAGCCAAAAAGGGTCAAATTTGGCCGGACACGCAACTAAAAAGCCTGACCATGTCCATTTTTGTCCGGAAGCCTGGTCACACTAGCTACGGTGACTAGACGCCCAACTTTTTGTATCTAGTTACTAATTTATGTCTAATTACGTTACCATGTAAACTATAAATTATTACAACATAATGAGAGTGAAATTGTAATAAACATCGCTTTACTTTTTAAAGGTGCTTCGTTTGTTTAATGGACCATTAGGGTCTCTTTCACACAGTCTGATTTGACCTCTGTTTTACATTAATTTTCATTAATAAAGCTGCTTAACCAGTTGTGTCGTATGTGTTTAAATATGCATGATCAAAAAAAAATCTGCTGTTGCTTATTTATTCCTACTATTGCCGCTGAACTTTAAATACAAATAAATAAATATAAATTTATACCTATTGTTATAGACGTCATTTTCAAGTTTAGTTCTCAATTCATGGTCATCTGCATTCTATTTGCAATAAACACAGTCATGTAAATGGACTGACACACCATCGTACATAAAAAAATATTGTTGTGTTTGATGAAAGACACTTCCGCCTGACCACCGTACTAAGTTCATTTTTGCTTGCATTCAAAACAAAACCTTTAAAGAGTTTGGTTTGGCGCTGCACCGCAGGATTCAAGCGAATTTGTTTTTAAGTGCTCAGGCAGAAATGACCGCGATGTTACATAATTTATATCTCACCAAAAATTTGAAATTATAAACCTAAGTTCTATTACTTCTATTTCATTATCATCATCAGTACAAATTGAATGAAGTCCACTGCTAAACAATTATCTAGCAGACTTCCGTCTCCCTCACCAGTTCATCGCTTAAACTTGGTTGTTTTTCAGTAGAAATCAAATCTTAATCACAGCATCTAACACACTCGCCCTACTTGGGCTGAGCACCAACATCTCCTCGTAGGAGCTATCGAAGGCAAAGACCTCTCTTGCCGGACCTTGGAACAAGCCATGATCTGGAGCGAGGAGGAATGGCAGGCAATCACCTCCTTTTATGAAGCAGTAACACTAGCAAAGGAGGCGGCCGCACACGCACACGCACACGTGAGACTCATTGGATATCAGAAATCAGAAACTTTATTTCAAATAAGTATACCAATAACAGGCACTTTTGAATTCTCAAAATGTCGGTCGGTCAAAAAAAGTGACGGTAAGTTGCACCAAAGCGTGGATCTATAAGGTGAAGAACGTGCAAGAAACTCTATGGACAACCGATGGCACCCGTTCACGAGCATGACGCGTGCATCCACCCCCACTCAGCTCAACCATTTTGAAGGGAACCCAATGACCCAATATTACGTCCCAGCATCAGCAAGACATTTGAGTGAACATGACAAACTCTCAATTGCTTGCTCGTAATGTTAAACAAATATTAACCTAATAAAAATGCTCCATAGTATATGAACAAAACTTGAAAAAAAAAGTGCCTCTACATTATACAATGCTATTGTTTCCAAATACAAAAAAAAAAAACATCTACCACACTCGATATTATTACTAAGTATCATCACATATAACAAGATCCAGTACCTATCTGTAAACGCAACTCAGCACAAATTATTCGTGCAAGCGCATTGAAAATTGCTTAACGTTAACCCTTTAATGAAAAGCTGTGGTCAACCAGACCGCGTCGGGTGTAATTACATGTTTTAAATGAAGGTACACATTACAGTGTGCAGCGTTGCAGATAATATGGGACCATATTATTGTCGTCGAGTAAAAATGTGGTTTTATTGAAATCTGTGGGGCAGGAGAATATTATGGCTGAGTAGGTCACACTAAAGTTATAAAGGTGAAAGTTTTTAAATGTAAATGTTTGGAGGTAAGCGGAAAAGAGTGTAAAATCCCGCAAACTTCCGTTGAAATGAGTGGATCTTCCGACCAGACGGAAGTTATGTCTGGTGGGCCCCATAGATGATTTCGGGCCGTTTTTAACCGACTTCGAAAAGGAGGAGATTCTATGTTCGCTTCTATCTCGGTCAATTGGGAACCAATTTTGAAAATTTATTTTTGATTGAAAGGTTATCCTTCCAAGTTGGTTCCATTGAAATATTGTTATGATCTGATCATGAACTTCGAAGATATGGAACAGAACTCCTCATAGGATCACAGCAAAACTGTCGTAACAAGTAAAATTGCTTTGTTTATACGTGTAGTCGATGACTGGCTGTAGGAAAGGGGGGTATCGGACTGATCCGATGATGAAGCCAGAAGGTAAATTAATGTAATCTAACCGTGTTTGGGATTGTTAGAATCGTTATGAGATGTTCTCTGGCTGTAAGGTAATCAAGTTTGGCTGAGAGGTACTTTTTAGTGGTGGTACTATAACTAAAAAGTGTAAAATTAAAAATCTTTTTACAAAAAAAATACAACCGGCTTCAATGTTAAAAAAGCACTGAAAAGTACAAAATAACTAACTTCGGAAGTCTTTCGAAGGCCTATGTCCAACAGTGGCCGTCTTTCAGCTGAAATGATGATGATGATGAAACCAGTGCGCCTCACCATCAGAAATTGCACCACTGCTTACCATCGGGTAGGATCGCAAGCACTGGTTTATACCAAATAAAAAACAAAACAGGTTTCATGATTTTTAAAAATCACACTGAATCATCCTGTATTTTTTAGAAAGCCATTCCGTTCTAAACACCCAAACGCTTTACGCAACCGTCTCTATGAATGACGATCATAATTTTGCAAATCACTGCGTTGATTAAATTTGAATTGAAACAAAAGATTACGTACATTGATAGCACCATTGTGCAGTGTTACCGCCTTTGTCTTGCCGACAATGTGGACCGATCATAATGAGAATGGTAATAAATGCTTTTATATAAGACTTTAGGCCTTACAATGACGTGTTAAAATGTCAGTGCGAGCGAGAGAGAGGAAGGAACCAATACAACATTATTTTTAGTCCAAGCAAAATTAAGATATCCGCAGGAGAACCAAGGTTGCCGACATAGCACGAAGAATCGCACAAACTTAAGTGGCACATTGCTCGCAGAACATATGGCCGTTGAGGCTGAAAGATTCTGGAATGGCGACCGCGTACCGGAAGACGCAGCGCTGAAAGGCTTCCTACAAGATGGACCGATGACCCGGTGAAGGTTGCGGGAATCCGATGGATGTGGGACGCGCAGGACCGTTCATTGTGCCGACACTTGGGGGAGGCCTATGTCCTACAGTGGACGTCTATCGGCTGATATGATGATGATGATGTGAAACATGAATAACATAGTTGGTTGAGAATCAGTAACTGAATAGATTCCAATCACTTTTACACCATGTTTTATTTTTCCCAAACATATTTAAAAAAGTGAAGAGTTGGACACCACCGAAACTAAGTACAACACAGGTCACGGCAGGTCATAGCAGGCATAAAGAACCAGCAAACAGCTGAGTGCAAGTGCAAAACAACCCCTCAGTCGCCTGGATGGCCCGGTGACTATGTATTTTGCTGACATAAGAAACTTATAACTTTGTGATATTTTTTTATAGACAAGTGTCTCAGCTTTCGTATATCCTAAAAATAAGGTTGTATAGCTCCGTCTCTTTAACAATTCAGTATAGGTGATGATAAAAAGATAATGATGAGCTGTTTTTCTTTGTTTGAGGTATGGGAAAACTGGGAAATTCTCAAATGGGAACGCTCGCGAGACAGTGTCAGACTTTTACTGACTAAAACTCACCGGTATTCTTCACTTAGTGTTGAATATACTTTTGTCTCCTCGATTGTACACCATTCCTCTCGATTTACTAGCCGACTAGGTACTTAAATACTCGATGTGAATCGGAGGCTCAACCGAATAGCTATCTACTATTATCTAGCCACTACAAATCATTGCGAAATACCTAAAAACTAGAATTTCTAATAGAAACTCATTTTCAAATACGCAGCCGGCACTAAATTATGTGCTGAACCAAGTGACCATGAACGTGGAACCATGTATGAGTTCCGCCAGTGACCAACACCACCTAACCATGTTACCATCAAATCCACGGAAAAGTTAAATAGAACATGTTAGTACGCTATACATTGCTGCATCAACCAAGCGGGGCTGAAAGGTTTGGCTATGATAACCAGCAATAGAAAATGTCCTAGTTGATTTGCACGACGACTGAATGTATTTTGGTACTGCTAACATTAATTGAAAACAAAGAGTGTTCTCCCACGCCATGCAAGTGTGACCATCGCCTTATGCGATCTAAAATGAATTATTAATATTGAATAATAACTAGTTAGACTTAAATGTTATTGAAGTAATTAACAAGTAAAAAGAAATGTGCTTTTCTAGGCATGAAGAGGTAGATATGTATACTGTTTCATTGGGTGCGTTTATGTGAGTGTCGAAATGTGTGTTTTTTGCCATACCAACCGGAGTCCCTTTTTTCTCATTAACCTACAAGTTTGATTTTTTACAGCTTCAATAGTCCGCAGACCTGACTATATGGTTTTAATTTGAACTCGATACTTCTACGCGTTCCTGAGATAAATAGTCTTGACAGACAGACATACAGACAGACAGACGGACGGACAACAAAGTGATCCTATAAGTGTTCCTTTTTTTTTTTACTTCTGAGGTTTTTTTTCCTTCAGAACCTTAGAGTTATGACATAAAATCCCTTAATGGAAATAAATGAACCACTTTAAAATATAATTTTGGTCTGTCTTTTTCATTTTTTACTTTTCTGACTGTAATAATATATATTTATATATACATTACTGATACAAAATTATATATATATACGTCACGCCTCTAACCTATGATACTTATTAGACTATATTTAGTGGCAATTTAAATGTCACCAACACGTTATGGGCCGTAAAGGTAATTGTTTATTAACTTCAACGGTACATGATGTTAATTTAACGAACCAACATTAAACTAGGTTTATGCGGCAATAAAGACCATTATTGATATAGGTTATGCTGATATTGCTACCTATAAAGGTGAAGTTGGTTTTAAATGAAAAAAAAACTTGGCAAGTACGAGTCGAACGTCCGCACTAAGGGTTCCATATAAACTTACCTATGTAATAGTTCAATTCCCGAATGGAGTCTCGAAGATTTTTCCGAATCGCAAAAAAGTTTTTTTTTTCTTTTTTTTTTTTTCAAAACTGTTTTCAGATTTATTCCTATACCTGTGTTATAAGACCTTGCTTTGTGCCAAATTTCAGGATTCTGGGTCAACGAGAAGTATGCTATGAATTTTTATTTCCTCGAGAGTGTCGAAGTATTCATTTCTTGCGACATAAACGGCCTAACTTTGGTTTTCGTTAACTTGAAGCTGTGAAAAAAAATAAACTTAATGTTTCTTGTTTTCATAATTTCAAGGGACAGCTGACCTTAGTGTATCGTTATAAGGTACGTATTGGGTTTCCGAGATAAAGAGTCCTATAAGAGTTCCGTTTGTCCCTATTATGGCACCGAACTCTAAAAATAACGAAACTTTAGAAATATATATATACTCGTATACAAACTGGTCCCAATGCAACACAATTTAAATATTTACCCATATTTAGAAAACGCGTCAATCTTTACCGTCTAGCTTATTTTAAATACCTACAGATTTGTGAATTCTAAATTCAAATCCTGCAAAACAAAATTGAATTAAGAACCTGCTGATCAGTGTTTAAAACACATAAGTAGCTCATTTTTAGGGTTCCGTAGCCAAAAGGCAAAAAACGGAACCCTTATAGATTCGTCATGTCTGTCTGTCTGTCTGTCTGTCTGTCCGTCCGTATGTCACAGCCACTTTTTTTCCGAAACTATAAGAGCTATACTGTTGAAGCTGAGTAAGTAGATGTATTCTGTGAACCGCATTAAGATTTTTCCACAAAAATAGATAAAAAGCAATAAATTTTGTGGGTTCCCCCATACTTAGAACTGAAACTCAAATTTTTTTTTTCGTTAACCCATTCGTGTGGGGTATCTATGGATAGGTCTTCAAAAATGATATTGAGGTTTCTAATATATTTTTTTCTAAATTCAATAGTTTACGCGAGAGACACTTCCAAAAAGTGGTAAAATGTGTGTCTCCCCCCCTGTAACTTCTAAAATAAGAAAATGATAAAACTAAAAAAAATATATGATGTACATTACCATACAAACTACCAACGAAAATTGCTTTGAACGAGATCTAGTAAGTAGTTTTTTTTTAATACATCGATTAAAGTTGCAACAAACTACAAGAACTTTTATGTTATGTTACTTGCTGCTACGGAACCCTCCATGAGCGAGTACGACTCGCAGTTGGCCGGTTTTTTTTATAATATAGTGACAGAACTCATAGTATGAGTGTAGAACACACGCGAATTGATTTAAAATTAGTTTTAAAGGGACCTGCACAGGTATACCTGTCAGGTGAGCTTGTAGGAAAACCTGCACAGGTGTACAACATATATGCTCCAGTTTTCCTGTACAGGTAAACCTATCAGGTATACCCTAGCGGCTTGCGTGTATGGCGAGCATATGTACCTTATTTGTCACTTATTTTTAACTAAACTATTTCTGTTCGTCTGAAACTGAAACTATGAAATTTCTTAAATATCTTAAACGCCTCTGAAAAAATTAATATTGATTTTCAATTTCCATGACATACGATACGACTAAATAAGAAAATCTCGTAAGTAAAACCGACAAAATTACCGCCATAATTTAACAATATGTAGAATTGTAGATAAATATCATCATCATCATCATCACCAGCCTTTTAATGTTCCCACTGTTGGGACTCAGGTCTCCTCTCTAGGAGAGGGAATGGGCCGTAATGCACCACGCGGGCCCAGTGCGTGTTGGTGAATGTCACATGTCTTCGAATTTTTGGTTCTAGGACATGCCGGTTTCCTCACGATGTTTTCCTTCACCGTTTTTAGAGCAGTGGAGATAAATAGAAATTTTCTTAATTATCTTACACGCCTCTGAAAAAATATCAATATTAATTTTCATATTCCATGAAATACGATACAACTAAATAAGGAGATCTTCTACATAAAACCGACAAAATTACCGCCATCATTTAACAATAAGAAACCATCAGGAACCTGATACTGTCGTGTAGTGATATTGCCTAACGTCCCTATTCAGTCATTCGTGCTCATTCGTGAACAATCAAAAAAGCAAATAAAAAACCTAATGAATAGATTCGACGTTCATCGCTGCTTTGAAGCGTCGCTTGAGGCCATAAACATTCTATTGAAATACAGTCCAAACGACAATGTGTATAATTTCGCTGTTTATGTGAAAATTATTCGACGATTTCCACTGTACTTATTGAAGTTTCCGTGACCAAATGTTCGATTGAATGTGTGTTATTTAGGACTAAGTTATTGAGGAATACCTACCTTATTTAAAATTAAAATACAATCCACCGTATTTTTGTTTTGATATCAAATGGGAACCTTTTGGGAAAGTCACAATTTGATACCAATTTCGAATGTGTGACATTCACTAACCCGCACTGGGCCCGCGTGGTGGATTACGGCCCATTCCCTCTCCTAGAGAGGAGGCCTAAGTCCCAGCAGTGGGAACATTAAAAAAAGCTGATGATGAGACGACGTACAACTTTTTAGGGTTCAGTATCCAAAGGGTAAATAAAAACAATACCCTATTACTAAGGGTGAGTTGCACCATTTAATTATAACGATAACCAAACCATGACCAACCGTGAAGCGGCCGCCTATTGGTTAATTCGACGATTTGACAACTGTTAACGGCTTTGTTATCGTTATAGTTAAATGGTGCAACTCACCCTAAGACTCCAATGTCCATCTGTCTGTTAGCCAGTATCTCAGGAACTGTGATAGCTAAACAGTTGAAGTTTCACAGATGATGTTTTTGTGTTGCCACTATTTTATATTAAAAAAATATATATGTTAAAAGGAGCTCCCATACAGTAAACGTGATTTTTTTTGCGCGTTTTTTGCTCGTTATTAAAAACGGCAACAGGTAATAACGATAACAGGTAAATTGTACGAAACCCTTCATGCGCGAATCCGATTCACACTTAGCCAGTTTTTAAATTGGATTAAGAGCAATCAAGTTTTTCGGTAGAAAACTTAAAAAGTGGATTTAAACCCAAGTTTCACGTTTAATAAATCATGGGAGTAGTTACCGAACAGATGTTCGCCCATCATATTCGCTACATATCGAATTTGAAACACTTTTAAATCAATAACGCAAATTGTGCGCGAGACTGGTTTTTGTTCGGACTGTGGCCGGAAAAAGGCGATGCCTTGTGAATCGTCCAATATCAGTCAGCAATTCCAATTTAGGGCATTCCATCGTATCTCCGTTATGAGGAAGTTATTGAAACATCCAGGTGAGATCTGTTGATTATGAAGCTTGCATTCTGTTGTGGTGTGAGCAGAATTGTAAGTGGAACGTGCTACGGCGGAGTAAAAGCAGTATCTGATTGCTAGATTGTTCCGTTAGTTTATTTACCACGGATTCATTAACTACGACTAGACGGTGTTATTTGAGTTTTTGATCTTTTCGTTCATTTTACTCCCGATACAGAAAAAAATAATTAAGTACGAGTCAGTCTCGCGCACCCTAGGGTTCCGTATAAATTTATTTAATCATAAATAGCTTATATTGAATCGAGACTAGAAGAATTTTCAAAAAAAATTTTTTTTTTCTACGTTACAGACTTAGTAGTAGTTTACAGACTTCTTCCTATACTGGTGTTATGAAACTCTACATCATTCTTTTCCGGATTCTAGTTCAACGACAAGTACCTACTCTATAAGTTTTGATTTACCAGCTAGTGTCAAAATATGCGCATAAATGGACCATAAATTAAGACCTTATCTTTAGATTGTGTTAACTTTAGAAGTTTTATTTTTCTACTGCTGCTACTTCAGCAGACTTTAGTATTTCATTTTAACTTTAGCTTTATAAGATAAAATTTAATAATCAACGCGATCCTATAAAGGTTCCGTTTTTGCCGACTTAAGGCGTATAATCCCTTGAACTATCTGACCGAAATTATGTGAACGCAACTCTCGCACTCGCCTAGATAGCAGTACGCAAATCTGTGCATTTATTTGCGGCCAGCAGCGCCCAGAAAGCGCTTTAAATCCATTTTCTCTGCGAGATATTGATTGATTTACATATGCAATGTTCACTTTGAAGAATATTTAACCACCAATTTTTATGTGTAAAAATGTTTCTAAAGGTCCAAGCCGTTTCGAAGAAGTAGGGAAAAGTTGCGAAATTGCTAATTTTTTTTATTTTTTTTTTTGACAAAAGTATTAATTGCACGAAAAAATCAAAATTGTTGATATTATTGTTCATGAATCTATAATAAACATATATTTCTTTCAAACCAATTGACCTAGCCGTTACGGAGGAGTAGGCCTCAGAAAATCACTGTTTTACGCCCTAAACATAACAATGTCGGGAGTAGTAGGCAACACTTTTGTCGTATACGTCAACTGTCTGTCCTTCCACGTCCATTTCACATTTTGCGACAGTCGCACTTTTTTAACGGATCCATAATTCAATCAACTGTGTGCGTTCGAAACGATACCGCGATTTCAATTCTCGATATCATTGATCAAACTTCAAAGTGAGTTAACCGTTTATAGGCCAACACACACACGCATACCACGAAGTGTTATGGAAACTACAACGTGAATTGATTTTACATTTTTATTTATTACTAGCTGACCCAGCAAACTTCGTACTGCCTGATAGTCCTTTTAGCTAAGTTCTGAAAGGATAACGCCATCTACAGGCATTACCAGAATCAGCATAATTAATTTCAAAATGACATTTTAATTAGAGATGGCGTTGGATTAGAATTATTTTATTCATTAATTTTTCCATATTTTCTCACCGTTTCTACCTTCCCTAGACTTCCACGAATATTTCTCTAGGCTCAGTCATTCTCGAGTTTTAGCGAGACTAACAGAATTGCTATTCATTTTTATTTATATAGATGGCTAGGCTCGTTTTTGACCACTATCTCACCTGATGGTAGCGACAATGTGGCCAACAATGGAGCACGCTTGCCTAGAAGTGACCTATTCACTCTTGACTTAAAGACCCCTAGGTTGCAGCTATCTGGCACGGAATTCGCACAATGAATGTACCTAAAGAGATGTCAGCAAATAGACGGGGTCTAGAAGGGCCAATGCCTACGGCTATTGGGATGTTAGAAAAAGTTATCGTAGCTTTGGAATGCAAACAGCAGCTGAAGGAATACAGGTGGAGTTTAATCTGACACTTGACTCTCCCACTCTAGCCAATCCAACCACTCAACTCCAACCACTTACTCGAAAACTCGTTCTTATTCCTACCACTTTTACGCAAACAATTTACTGTTTTTCGCAGTAGCGAGGAAAAGAGATCAAGCTCGTCCCCGCTACAAAATCGTATCTACTTGTATAATTACACCGGCACGGATCTTGAGCGCTGGCTTCAAGTTGCGCAGAAGTCAAATATTCGGTCTCTTTAGTGGTGCGAAGTGAGACGCGGGGGCTTGGAGTGTCAGTGATTGGCTCGCCTCGCCATCGCGTCATAGACGTCTGCGCTTACTGCATGTATCTAACAACGACGACGATTGGCTTGCCAATGTATGGAATGCGCAAAACAATCCCCACTCTGACGCCGAGCGCTCAAGATCCGTACCGGTAATTGTGATGGCGTGACCACCAAGAGCCGCGCGTTAACCCGCGTTTATTTATATCTTCGTAAGTGTATTGAAAAACGTCGTTTGATACACGTGCAAATTTGTCACTGCAGCACTCGGCTCCATAACACCTCGCCTACGGCTCATGCGAATTCCACCTCAGTCAAAATGATAAACTTTCTCTACTTATATCAAAATGTGCTATGATAACTTACTATCACTAAACGGAAACCTCTGTGTTTTCCAGTCTGACACATGCTTCATCGCCTTCCAGAAAACAGTTCATTCCGGTTCAATGCTCTGTGGTAATTGCGATAATTACTGTTAGTCTCAATCAATGAGTGCTTTTCTTTCAATGCTGGCAACCAGTGGCGTAACTATACCATCAGAGGCCCGTGGCAAAGTGATTTGATGGGGCCCCAGGAAAATCGTCAACTTTGTTATTTTTTTAAATTATTATTATAAGTAATATCCGTTAGCTTAAATATTAGTTAAACTATTTATACTAAAACCTGACTATGAACATAAATTTAAATAATACAAAAAGACAAAGTACACTCAGGCGTCAAAATACTCCTCCACATTGCTGCCATCCAAAAATCTGCCCACAAGATTGGCAGCATTGCCACGTTGAATGGCAATGAATTCTTTGGGCGAAGAACGAGCCAGCCTTCTGTAATTTAATTTGGAAAAATCAGTGATATACAGACATAAAATATTTTTTATTATTAATAAATCAATAAAGTTCTTTAATGTATGCGGACTTTTATTTGAAGGTGGGCTTTCCAGTGGCGCAATATAATAAAAAAATCTTATAAATACGTTTAATTAATTTTATTAATTTGTCTATTTACTTCTAAGCTCAAGGCCTCTTAGATTTTGGGCCTCACTAGGCTAGGTGCCCAGCCTTGTCATCTTATAATTACGCCACTGCTGGCAACCCATGAGAAACTGTCTGTTCACACTATAGCGCTAGGAGTATTCTTTTGTACTAATGTAATCATGACAATAATACTTGCGAGTTGTTACGTTCCTCAAGTAATCTGTTGTGTTTTCTCTTTATTTTTCAAACAAGAAGTCTGTTTCTCCATTATGTATATATGTACCTATACTTACATCAAAATTAAACTTATTTTCCACCGTACACTATCAATAAGGTTCAGTTGAAAACAAGCATCAAGAACTGCCACGTTATCATCTGGCATTTTTCTGCACTGGACTTATTTGGCACAGACGCGAGACACACAATGTAATTTTTTATTTTTTTAATCTCATGTGTTGTTTCTGCATTGTGTTTCAAATATATATTATTCTCTCTTTTCCTTTTTTCTTTTTTAAATTCACCGTTTCACAGGTAGGTAGTGTTCTCCATTACTTCAAACACAGATATCGCTCAATTTATCAGTGTAGCTATAGGTATCTGAGTGCAATCTCGCAGGAACACATAAGTTAAACGGCGCACGCAGCTGCGCGCGAGTCGGCCGTCGGCGGCGCGCGCGTCTCTCCAGACAGCTTAGGCGGGATGCATACTTGCATTATTACATTAAGAACTTTCTTAAAGTTATTGTAGTGTAGTTATATTTCCTTTTTTAGGTGGAAAAATCATCCAATGTCATCCTCTTGTGCATTGCGAGAGGGCTTTCAGACTTTTACTGACTAAAATTCCACTACTCTTCCTTCTTTGCCTTCGTCTAGGGCCCCGGGATTCACTTTTACACTAGCCCTGAGGTGCAGTTATGTATACAGTAGTATTGTACTTACTCTCAAATCTATTTAGCACCGAATGCAAATGTATTTTTCTATTGTTGTGTGAGCAATAAAGAATAAGAAATAATAAATAACTAAATCTAAATCAGCAAAATGCTTCAGCCACACTTCTGCGAAAGTTGTTTTTAATTTTATTCATTACAAACAAAAAAAACAAATCTTTTCTATTTGTGATATTCGACTTTAGTAAAAAAGAAAAAAGAATTGGAAGTTTTTAAAACACTCCAAAGTGTCGGAATCGCACAAAAATATAAAAAAAGACGTGTGGCACTCGGGGACTGCCGCGGTAAAGCTATTGCATAGCATTTTTATCAACTTATGCAATTATAATTATTTATTTATTTTGTTTATGCAGTATTTTTTTTCCTTTGTTTTTTATTCTTTGATATTAATTGAAGTTACACTTTCACACATTGAATTTAGTTTTGATTGATTGTTCACTCATTTGTTTTCTTATCGGTCACCACGCTCAAAAAACAAATGAGTGGAGGGTGTTAGGTTATTTTCGTTACGGAATTTCTGGATTCGGTCTCCACGCTCAAGGCCCGCGATAGAAGCTATGCAATAGCTTAAAAAAATTTGTAAAAATTTATGGCCAATACTGATTTTACTGACACAATGAAGAAAAAAAAATTATCGTTCGAGAGAAGGTTGGGCGAGCCGAAATTGCACAAACGAGCGTTACAGGCGTGACGGCTCTCATTCAAAATCTTCAAAAATAATAAACAAAATCTCACAGAAAAAAAACTGTAACGCAATACAGACTAGCAAATGTTGAAGTTTAAAGAAAAGACACCACATAATCTTCCTAACCCTTACGAAATCACAACACATATTTCCTCATCTCCAATAAAAATTTGAAAGGTCTCCAAGCACGTTTGGCCCATTGTTGACTATAAATGCTTGATTGAGCATGCAAGACTCACAGATGTGGTTCCGAGGCACGTGACGTGGTCTCCGAATAATCTGAATACAGTGAATATACAAGTAGAAGGTACCATTGTTTGTTCTGTAGGCAGTCGTTTAATTTGATGTGGTTTGAACGCTTTGTAAACCAACATGGTAGGCAAATAAAGAACTTACTCATGTTTGACAACAGTTTAGACGGACAAATATATTCGTCAAATACTCGTATATATTCATTTCGGTTTTGGTAGCTTTTTCATCATGTTTAAAATCTTTGGGTACGGAAAGTCTTATAAAACTATTTTTGCAATAAGAAAGCTTGTAAAATTAACCATTTCTGTTCACAGTATCCTTAAACTTTAAGCGATGTTATTCTCCCGTTCTATTTCAATATGTACGGTGTTTTTTTTCGTATCTGTCAAAATTATATATTCTCGAAAGAACGTTTTGATTGATATACTTACTCTTTATTATGTACTTTACAGGATTTTGTAAATCCTGGATTGCTTATGAATACAAATGTCAAAATTTCGCCTATACTCACCACACAAACAGTGCAAGTCTTAAGAGATATCACATTAATCTGACTGGCGTCTGTGCAACGCATTGTAAAGTTGTTTATTTTATATTTATCAATGCTCTTTATAATTTATACTGCAGACCCTTGTTAATCCTGGATTACTTACTAGTATAACTGTCAAAAACTCCCTTATACTTACTACATATACAGTGCAAGTCCTAAGAGATATCACATATACTTGACTGGCGCCTGTCTTGAGACGGACTTTTCGACTGAAAATTATTACGCTCTTTATATGGAATGCAGTCCTTTGCAAATCCTGGATTACTATATACGAGTATAATTGTCAAAAAATCACCTGTACTCACCTCACAAACAACGCAAGTCCTAAGAGATATCACACTGATCTGACTGGCATCTGTGCAACGCCTTCTAAAGACGTTTATTTAACATACCAGTGAACCTTATGTATTCTTAAAAGAACTTTTCGACAGATTTGTGCTCTGTATATGTACTGCAGTCTTTTGCAAATTCTGGATTACTTATGACTAAAATTGTCGAAACTTGGCCTATCCTCGCCACACATACAGTGCAAGTCCTAAGAGATATCAAATTGATCTGACTTGCATCTGTGCAACGCCTTCTAAAGATGTTTATTTTATTTATAACAGTGTAACTCACATATTCTCGAAAGAACATTTTGACTAATTAGTGCTCTTTATATGGACTGCAGTATTTCGCAAATTCTGGATTACTTATAAATACAATGTCAAAACTTCGCCTATATTCACTACACATACAGTGCAAGTCCTAAGAGATATCAAATTGATCTGACTTGCATCTGTGCAACGCCTTCTAAAGATGTTTATTTTATTTATAACAGTGTAACTCACATATTCTCGAAAGAACATTTTGACTAATTAGTGCTCTTTATATGTACTGCAGTCTTTTGCAAATTCTGGATTACTTATAAATACAATGTCAAAACTTCGCCTATATTCACTACACATACAGTGCAAGTCCTAAGAGATATCAAATTGATCTGACTGGCGTCTGTGCAACGCCTCCTAAAGTTGTTTATTTTATATATCAGTGTAGCTCGCAAATTCTCGAAAGACCGTTTTGACTAATTAGTGCTCTTTATATGGACTGCAGTATTTTACAAAATCTGGATTACTTATGAATACAAATGTCAAAACTTCGCCTATATTCACTACACATACAGTGCAAGTCTTAAGAGATATTACATTGATCTGACTGGCATCTGTACAACGCCTTCTAAAGTTGTTTGTTTTATTTAAAACAATGTAGCTCACATATTCTCGTAAGAACATTTTGACTAATTAGTGCTCTTTATATGGACTGCAGTATTTTGCAAATTCTGGATTATTTATGAGTAAAATGGTCAAAACTTTGCCTATACTCGCCACACGTACAGTGCAAGTCCTAAGAGATATCACATTGATCTGACTGGCGTCTGTGCAACGCCTTCTAAAGTTGTTTATTTTATACACCAGTGTGCCGGGCGTGTCCGTTCACGATAGCCTCGAGGCTGCCCGTAGCCGCTACTTACGACCGCCAGTAATTTTGCATCCGACGTGGCCAAGACTTAGATAAAGTGATATACATAGCTAGCTAGCTCTTTTAGATTATACACCTGTGCAATTTTAAAGAGGACAGGCTCAATTTAGTTGTGGTACCGGTGTGCATTCGTTTTGCTGGGTGTGTTTATGCTGATGATAGGGATGAACGCTTACGTTTCCTGAGAGAAACTTTTTTTTTTATTATAGGCTCGCGTTTGACCGCTACCTATATCAAGACTTATTAAACCTCTTGAGTTTTTAGGTATTCCTGCTTATTTGCTTTGTGTTTCTATTCTTCTTCAAAGATCATATTTGAACTAATCGCGAGTGATCACTGATTACAGTTTTTCTGTTTATCATTACTCTGAACTTTGATATAATATCTATTTTACCTATATTATATCTCTATTATATATTATATCTATTTTTAGACATATCATAAACAGGCAGGTGTGTCATAAATTATTGCAATGCTTGAAAAAGGCTGCTAAGTCAACAATAAGCACTGAAATAATATAACGTCATCATCGGCCACTTAGTTTGCAATAAACGTTTTGACTTTGACTTTCTATATTTTTTTGATATTCCTATACAAGGTAGAATTTTGAGATGGGGCAGTTATAGCAGAGTACCATAACCGTTATAGTTACAGGAAACCATCCATAACTGGTATTCTGAACTGCAGTAACCGATTTTAGAAAAAATATAGTCTGTTAAAAAATACTAAAATACCAAAAAAAAACACCATCCCACTTATTTTATGAGTACTAGAAATGACAGAAATCGCCTGCTCTTGTTGCCTTTCTCGAATATACACCCTGTTTAATGTTACCGTGAAGCTGATAACGGTCTAACTATATTTATTTCCTTGCAACGGTTAACCTGATTTCACAACAAATGACAACCTCACTGGCATTAAGGCAAGTGCATACACTTGTAGACACTCTTATAGCTTAATCAGACTTGTTGTAATGTACACAGGGCTTTAGTGCTAGTATTTTTACGCAACCATATCAACGCTTGTGGTTACCGTGATTCAATGAACCATAAGAAGCCGCGATATAATGAATAGTGCACTAATCAGATATGGCGTATTAAGAAATATGCGATGGAAATATTTCTTGGTCTAACTGGAGTATCGATGACATAGCAGCCAGGCACTGTCTAATTTCATTGGTGGTAAATAATGATGGCTACTATGTAGGCACAGGATTGTACTCCTGCTTACTGTCTTGATTTGAAGAACTTGGTGTATTTGCTTTTGTATATACTTATACTTAAGTAGTTAAGTTTTAGATACTTGTAGTTAGTTAATATTTAGTCAAAGCTAGAGTGACTAGGCCCATAATAAACTAGTGCGCCTCACCATCAAAGATTGAATCACTACTTACCATCAGATGGGATCGCAGTCAGGCACTAGTAAAAATAATTAGATTTACTTAACATCCTAGCACAAAAACCCTCGATTTTTTGAATAAAGCAGTAACTCTACTTTGTTTATATAGTTAAAGGTACAATGGAGTTGATATATCCTTGTGGGTAAAAACCCTAAAATAAAAAATTAAGATTAAAAAAAAACTCTTCCTCTAAAACCTGTAGAAATTTTGTCTTTAAATTAAAATTTGACACGATCTTAATTCAAAATAATCAATTCGAAATCCCGCCGTAAATCATTCCAGGAGATGAGCAGTAATTTATGCCTGTCCAATAACACAATACTAAATATTAACAAAAATAATATTTGTCTTACACAAAAGTCCATAATTCAGTCCAAATTGAATCGAATATTTAATTCAATGATGATCGGTTGTGGACCAAGACGTATGTTTTAAAAGCATACGTATCTCACAATGATAGTAAATTAATTACTGCCTCTCAAAAGAACAAGTTTATCTGACTAATTCTAAGATATAAATAAACTTTTGAATATCAAAGAAATAAAAACGTCTGTTAAGAGTTATAATTAAATTAATTAAGAGACGTTGTAATACTGGTCTTGAATTATCTTTATTTCTCAATTTGCATGGAATACGTGTTTTTTGAAATAAATAATTGTTGTTGTGTCAGTCTTAGATAGCCTCCAGTATTTCATAGGTGAAGTATTGAGTAAGTTTGTGGAGGATTTTTATTTTTTTAATTTTTACTGGCTTTTGCCCGCAGCTTCGCCCACGTATATAAATAGCCTATATGTATAGGCTATGTGTATTTAGCCTATGTCACTCAGGAATAAAGCAGTTTTCTAATCGGTAAAAAGATTTTAGCAATCGGACCTTGTACTTTCAAAGATTACCTCCTACGAACAAAAAAAAACAAACTTTACCTCTTCATACGAGTATATTATAAGTATAAATAGTGTAGATAAACTAGTCCATAACTGCAATCCCGCCTAATGGTAAGTAGTGATGCAATCGTTGATGGTGAAGCGCACTAGTTTATTAACGCGAACTAGTTTATTAAGTAGTCTGTTTTTGCTCTGATTTCATATTTATTTGTGCCCTGAGGCAACTATTATTTTATTTCATCGAACTATATTGATTGTATAATTTGACTGGTTTAACTCTTCGAATGTCGTAACAATCTACGGATACAGGTATATCATTAACCATATATCTACAAAAAAACAAAAAACATAATAAAAATACAGTAACCTTCATTTTAGACCAGTCACATCCATAATGATTTTTTTTAAAGTTGTAAATTATCTAATAACTCCTTCCGCTCTAGGTGGAGCGATAGGGGGTCAGTCTTTTACTGACTAAAGCCCCCCGTGCTCTTTCAGTTGCCATTTATGTTTCAGGATCTCGGAAACTCTTTCAAAATCTCAACTTTATCAGGTTCCTTTTTGAACTTCTGGAAATCCACAAATATAAAAGAGAACAATATGAAAAAAAACTTTTATTAAAATAAATTGACTCTAATATTCAAATATTTTGTTATCTATATTGTGTACAATAAAGAATTAAAGACTATCGGGGTAACCATGACGTTCAAAGTAAGATTGTTTTAATCTTGTTTCAGTGTGGGTAAGAGAAGGCGCTAGACAACCAAACGGGTGTGTCTACGAGATTACGTCGCGGAAATATTAAAAAATTACAAAAAATAATAAAGCTTGTTTTATTAAAATTTAAAAACAAAAATCTTTAATAGTTTATTAAAATAAAACCCTTGTTAAGGCTGCGAAATCAACATCGGGTGGAGTTCACACCGAATAATCAGTGACTACTCTGAAAGTAACTGCCGATACTGTAAATATAATTTTAAACCAATAAAACAGCAGACAAAGATTACTTGCAAAGGAAAATCGGGACAGTAAAAGCTGCGAGGCAGATTTAATAACAGCGCAGCGCCATCGCGCCAGTGCGGTGTCCCAACGTTCCTAATCTCATTACAACTTGCACAAATGCTGGCGCTTAGTACTCACCTACTCGACTACTCGACTAGCCTGCGAGAGGCAGACACATTTCATAGAGAAAATATAAAGCGCTTCATAAAGTGAGATTGTGATAGGCAATAAAATTAAAGCTGGCAGTACTTTATTGTGAAAGGATGTGTTAGCTTTTTTATTAGTAGGAACATTGGTTTGCTTGATAAAGCAAAGAGTTGTTACCTTTTTTAACCGACTATAATAAAAAGAGGGAGAGTTTTTTAATGACGTGTATACGTCTTTAAAATTGCTTCCATATGGAGGCAAATAAAAAAAGAATGATAGCAAAATCGAACGATAAAGTTTGGTGTCCAGCTTCATATCCAAAACTCAATAACACCACTGGATAGCTAAAGAATCAAAAACCTAACGTTAAAATATTTTTGGATCCAATCCATAAATATTTACATTTACATCGTTTACATTTCGGGGAGTGTGCACTGGAATTGCACAATCTAATTCCGCCAAGTCGCCAGACGTACAGCGTTGCGCCACCGGTACATGGTAGACATCCCACCCATACGCACAAAGCGTTTTGGGAATACATTCATTGTGCGTACAGCCAAGGAGTGGAATTCCCTGCCGGAATCTGTGTTTCCTGATAGCTACAACTTAGGAGTCTTTAATTCGAGAGTAAATAGGTTTCTTCTAGGCAAGCGTGCTTCATCGTCGACCACATCATCGCGTGAGATGGTGGTCAAACGCAAGCCTATTATTAATAAAAAAAAAAAACAATTCTTACTAAGTCCTCTAAGCCATGTCTTCGTTAACTAATAATTAGTTAATTTGTTTGCCATTACAATATGGACATCCATATAATAATGTGCACATGCACATTCTAATGTTTTTTGCAGTATTTGGCAGCTCATGTATCAAGTCAACCTTCTCAACAATCTTCACTGAAGTAGTCAACACTGCAATAAAATTCTCAGAGCATCTCCATTTTACCGAGATCACACCTGTTTCAATGATTTCACATGTTTCCTAGTTAGATTAATTTTACATCACAATAACCGCTAGGAATCAATTTGCGACTAATAGAGCCACTAGAAAAAATCCCGCCAAAAACTAAAGAGAGAGGTTATTTGAAAATAATAATAATATTCCACAACTATCACACAACACACACATTTGATGATTACATAGATTAAAAAAAGTCAATTCTTTTTTTAATCTACTAATATTAACTTAAATTCCTGGCCAACAGTCAGCCGCCGAATTACTAAACTTAACTCGTAAGCAATGAATGCATTTATTATTATTTTTCTTACCAAAATAACGAAAGGATACTTTAATCTTCTGGTCTGATTTCCAATAGATTTATGATCAGTCAAATGCACAGTACACGCCAATTAATATTGATATCAAAACATCAAAGCCGGTAACAGTTAACGTCTGCGATGATCGATGCGATGCCGGCGCAATATAACATAACCGAATTAAAGCTTAATGCTCAATTTATTCGATATAAAACTGCGAGAGTATCTCGGTTCTAGATATCGATAAAAAAGTTCCACATAAATATTCGTGTTCCAACGAAACTTTTGCAGCGATATTGTCTGGTTTTCAAAAAAGGAATACGCGCAATGGATGCAGTATATATTCAAAATTTTGATTGGATTTCGTAGTAGATGCTCGGGTTCCGGGAGTCATTTCGAATTTTTAATAAATCGATCGATTTGTGTGGGTGGTTGCGATATCGGTTCAATAGGAGCGTCCTATCTAATCAATTAATGGGGTAAGATTGATGACTACACGCTAACAATGAGGTGACTAGTTTTTTTTTCCGACTTTCGTCTATTAAGCGGAGATAAAAAAGTTTTTATTCGGACGAAGTTTTTATCTGAATTTAGATAGTTTTTTCTGTGGCGAGAGTTGAAAGCTCAAAATGTAATTGATGACCTAATGAAATGAATTAAACAATAGAGCTTAAAATATCTCTCTCTGCTATACATATAAAGCTTAATTTTAATTTTCCAACAAAGGACCGTCTCAGCATATTGTGAAATATTCACAATAAAAGCAGGAATAAAACGGGCAGAACATTTGCAACCGTCAGCTCGAGTGACTGTTATTAGATGAAGAAATGGCACTGACAAAGAAAAGTGAATTTCAGAGCACCTATGAACATAGACATAATAAAGAGAGACACCTTACTGAAGTCAAACACGTACTAAGGTCGACAACAATTTTCGCATACTGAGCATTGTTGGAAATTGAAAGGCTTACCGCGTCATATGAATACAACAAACAGACAAATAATAATGCACCTTGTGCCGAAGAGATAGGATTATATTTTGTATAATCGCAGCAATTTGAGCGAAGAACGCGACACGCAGGAAGAATCTTAATAATGTATAGCGCAGAATATGTTCAAATGCGTTTGTCCCATCTTAACACTACGAGCGCTGCGGGGACTGTTTTGCGAGATACGTATTTTATGTTGTGCATTATTAAAACGTAGTCAAATATTTAAACAATTATTTTTAATGATTCGACATTCTTCCTAATTGCATTTGTTACGTAGGTGGACTTACAACCAATCAGGGTGACGTAACTGTTAATAAAATTTGATTGAGCCACTAAGTACAACTTACAGAACATAATCTAGCTAATTAATGCTTATCGAACACTCCCATAAAATCAAATGGTCGTAATGGACATCTATCATTAAATTCCATTAGATAAATAACCAGTAAACCCGTCATTTCTCCATCTTAACATACAATAAGACATTCCACTTTATCATATCAGGTTGTCATCCGGAATCTCGACGAACATTGATAGTTTGAGAGCACAAAGGTCTGGAACGATTTCAAATTGACTCGATTTTATAATATTGCAGCAGAGCGCAACAACGCGCTTCTTTTGAGAACAAAAGAGAAAAGAAGCCGCATTTTTACTTCACTAAAGTATTTCTAAATACATATACCATTCCTGTTACTACTATTATTAATAATAAAAACGTTTGTCGTCAGGTTGAAGACGATTTGGCACAAAAACTTTTAGAGTATTTTTTTAAGGAAACTTTATTTCCGAGATTATGAAGTAGGTACACAGTTTATGAATGCTAATAGAACAGGGCCCACCAGGACTGATGCCTGCCAGTGTTACGGGATTGTTCAAAAGAATCATCGCGGCCCTGGGACGCAATGAAGACGCTACTGAAGAAACACTAATGAGTTTTATTCAGTAAAAGGCTGAAAATGTAGAGCAAGAGGCTCCACTCTGAGTAAGAAAAATTACATATGATAATATCACAACCAAAAAAGTCGCTATGATCTTTTTATTAATTAAACCTCAAGCCCGTATCTATTGTCTTGCTATTGTGTCTCAAATTGACGGTATCTGAAAGGTAGGAAGACAGAAAAGGATAGTTAGCTACTTTGTATGAATCACCACTCGCATCATTTTATAGCAATTATAATATAGCAGAACTTAAACTATTTTATAAATAAGCTGCTGCCAAAACTAGAAAACAATTATGTCAAACATCAGAACTAAATTACTTCCAAAGAGGTACACTACCGCTTCTACGACAAGAATTAATCCCGATGTAATTTGCAGTTGCAGGGTTGAGTGTCAAGACTTAATCCAAGCCTGGCTTGTCTGTCTGCCTTTATTGGTCGGCGTAAGCGCAGCATTTTAATTTTACTACTCTATGTGGTGCCATTAAATAAAATGAAGCTAGACGGATTGCTTTATGAACGGAACGCGTCTCCCCGTGATTATATTAATGGTATTCACATATTGTCTGTGTTTACAATGCGTTAAAATATTACTGTTTTTGTGTGGAATGTTAATTTTTGTGATGGAGTTTGGTTGGGATGAGGTTTTGCTGTTAACTTTATATTGTTTTGGTTTATTTTGTTTAGGTATTTGTTTCTACTGTTCGAAAACTATGTAGGTATAACTTAAAAGTTACACCATTTTTTTTTTGTGTCTGCATCAAAAAGTGACCGTTATCCGATAGTAACTTTGTTTTCACCATGAATGTTGCCGTCGTTATTAAAAAGGGCGCAACTAACATTTTTTTTCGAAATTGAATGAAATAGAAATTCAGAATGTAACCACATTTAAAAAAAATCCCATACATTTGAAGTTTTCAACTAACCTTAACGATTGTAAATTATAGTATCAACTTGACTAAGCTCTGTGGTCGCAAAACCTGCTCTAATAAATATAATAACGTCCTCAGTCCTCAGCCGCATAATGTTACTCATTCCAGATAATACATTATAAGACCACCGGTATAAGCCGATCAAGCATTAAAGAAATTTAATCGCCGTTAAAGGCTTGGCTTGCACACGCATCGCCATTTTATGCTGGTATTATTTCATGGTGTCTGCCTTGCTGACACTTTATATCTATAGAACTTGGGACTTATGATAGAAGAATTAATTGCCTGAGGACTTTGCTGGTCACGGTAGATTGAGTCTGGGTTTAAAACATACCTATTGTGCTTTTTTTTTATTGCAGGTCTTTTTTTTCGTTTTAAATTGACTCAAGCTTATGTTTTAAGCCTATTAAGGTTTTAAGGTCGTCCGTCTCTCCTGTCGCACCATGCGCGTACTTTCATACGGTCGATCTATGAGAAACATATTAAATCGGAGATTAGTCTTACTTCGTAACTATTTTTATATTTGTTTCTTAGTTGTTTGTGTCTACAATCATTGTCACACATCTGATTGAAGAACAGATGATCCACTGGGGTGTACGGGAAGGTGAAGTGGGGGTACAGCGCACCTTATAACTTTATAAGGTGCTCTGAAGACCGCTCTGAGAGGAGAGAAAGAGAGCCAGACTTTTACTGACTAAGATCCACCCGTATTTTTTTAGTTGCTCTTTGCTTTTTGCTCTCGTAACTCTTTCAGATCATTAAGAGAGAGAGAGAAAGAGATGTCAATTTTTTACTGACTGAAGTCCGTAAAAGTTGTGTAAATGAATAGGCTCTTAATAAACTAGTGCGCTTCGCCATCTGCATCACTGCTTACCATCAGTTGGGACCAATCAAGCACTGGTTTATAGCATTACAAAAAAAGTTGACATTGTATCTTTCTCCACCCAGAGCGGAAGAACTTAACGACTTCCCAATCTCAGAAAAAGGCCTATAACTGTATCATTAGCATAGGTAATAGATTCATTATGGGTCTGCCATCAATGGCATCAATAGGTCCCGACTTCTTGCGGATCTTATCAGTATTAGGTGCATCATACAACATTGATGAATTTATAAATCCGTCTTGAAACAACTCTAATGGTGCTTTCGCCATTAGCCGCACACCACACAATAGAGAAAGGTCTAGAAGTGCTATTCAAAACATGTCAGGCGGGAGAAAATTCCGACATTTCATCAAACGCAGAAACAACAGGAACAGTTAGAGAAATTGTCAACTATCTATACAAAGTCATTATTCAGGACAGATAGGTATGTCCCGACGAACTTTGACCGCCTAACAATAAATGTATATCTTTTGATATTGTCAAGCAATTGCGATGAAACCAAGCTTAATTAATATATTACATCAAGTTACCCACAAAAACTTCTACAGATTTATTATGTGTATTTGTAAATAAAGAATTTACCTAGCGTTAACAAAAATCCGAATATGTATCCCTTTTGCTTCTAAGCATTCGATGTTATCATACTCTAACCAATAGAGACCCACTTCTAAAGCATAGACTTTACAAAACTATACTTCCCGCGACTTTAACCTTGCCGTCGGTCACCTCTTGTAGGTGACCCACGCTTCACCTTCCCGTACACCCCAGTTAATCATCCGTTCTTCAATCAGAGGTGTGACAATGATTATGGGCACGAATAACTAATAGATCTCATAGATCGTATGAAAGTGCGCGCATGGTGCTACAGAACAGACGGAAGACCTTTTTGTTTGCTGGTTCGGCGATAGACCAGGAATGCAACTATCGTATATTGGTAGCTCCCATGTTTTGAGAAGACAGCAACAAATTCTGGATAACTAAGTCACTCGTAGGCGGCCTCTCTTAAAGTAGACTTACTTTATACTCTTTCAGTTGTATAATGACTACAGCCTTACCCCACCCGGTATCGGCAATTACGTCTATTGCTCGGAACGCTTGGGTTAATCTATCGCCGTGCGCGAGATTGTGTCCCGTAAGACTGCGATCAAACGGTTACCGTGCACTTTGATGGCTAATAAAATGAAATTAACTTTGGGTACATTGGATCTTGGTTCAAGCTTGTGTTCTTGCTTTCACATTTGAGAATGGGGAGTCTGTGACTACTGAGCGCGTTGTTTTTTTCTCTAGTCTACTTTTATCATCATCATTTCTACCGAAAGACATCCACCGCTGGATGCTACATCCATTAACCTTGTAGGACCTTCATCGTTTAGTCTTCCGGTACGCGATCGCCACTCCTACTGGTTCTTTCGGCCCCAAAGGCCATCTGTTCTGCGCTCAATGTGCCCTGCTCATTGTCCATTACTCGTCTGCTTTGCCTCTGATTTATTCATCAACTTAGTCTTGTCCCAACTGTAGAATCTTACTTTCTAAACCAGACGCAGCTAGATAATAAGATTTTCCATAAAACTTCTGCCTGATCTCCACAACCCAGTTCTGGTGTGATGTCCTTTTTTTTGGGTAGGAGATCATCAACTAACTTCTCTTGCTCAAGAGAGGGAGCATCAGACTCCTACTGACTAAGACACCTGTGTCCTTCAATTTCTTTTGAAACCATGGTATCGGTTTTGAAAATTCCTGTGGCCCTAGCGTGGGCCTACTTCTTGCCTTATCAATCTGCCCCCCTAGCTAATTTACAACCGTTTCGTTTCGATTCTCTTTCGTCGATCACCTCGAGTCGGTCACGCCTCCGATTCCTTTGTTCTGAACACGTTACTGAGCTTTGAGATGACATCAGAACAAAGAAATCGGAGACGTGGCCGATTCGAGACAATCGACGAAAGAAAATCGAAACGAAACGGTCGTAACTTAGCTAGGCCTGCAGGTGTAAAGTTTACTTTGACTAACTAATTAACGTTCAAAGTTATTATTAAACCATACTTTATTTTTTGACATGCTCCAATAACTTTAGTTAAAAGTTATGAGACTAACGATATTGGTCGTAAATAATAGTGGCTACAAATCATATTAATTTACTGTAACTAATAACTGTTATTCATTGCACCTTAACCGTCCCACATAACATTACAAGCTAGTTTGTGATCAATAAAATAATAATATAAGACCAGAAAAGAAGATTGTACTTATAAAGTTAATTTCCGCAGTGGCTAACTGAAAGTGCGCTATAAAATAAAAGTCAGGAGTGAATGCACGATGCAAATAGTAAGCTTATTTATCGTTGGCGTTATATTTTTCAATATTAGCCGCTGCCAGCAACTTTGTTTGCGTGATAGTATATTTTTTTCGGTGGGTTAATCATCCAATAACATCCCCCGCTCTTGGGCGGAGCGGGAGATAGTGTCAGACTCTTACTGACTAAAAAACCCACCCAGTTCCTTCGCTGCCTTTCATACTGGGGTCGAGCCTCCCTTTCGGAACTTGACCCTTGGCCTTAGTAGGCTTCGACCCTGCTAGACCACTACGGTTGTTGACAACTCCGCTCCGCGCGCTGGAACAGTGCGTGCCGTCGACGACTTGGGCTCGGTCCGGACGATTACCGGCCGGTCGGACAGCAAGCCCGCGCCTACGGTGGCCGGAAATCGGGATCGGAATCCCGGCGGCAGCTGGGGATGGTCGCCGTTGCCCGAATTGCGACCGGCCTTCTCTTTTGCTAGCATAAGTTGAAAATGATAAGTATAAGTAGTACCTAAGCCTGAATTAATTACTTAGTAGTCATCACTGAACTACAAATGTATTACAAGTACAAGTACAAGTGTTCGCAGTTGTCATAATATTGACTAAGTAACTCTCTGTGATTAGTGCGGGCTTCCTTCTAATTATGTCAATGTTTACACTTACGTGATTAAACATTATACGCGATGTAATGAGTTCATTAAGGCTAGTATGATAGTGCTTAGACTTTAATACTGGCATGTTTTTTTAGGTGAGAAAATCATCTAATGACATCCCCCGCTCTTGGGCAGAGCGGGAGTAGTGTCAGACTTTTAATGACTAAAAACCCACTCTTGTTCCTTCTTTGCCATTGTTCCAGGGCCCCGGGGATCTTCCTAGCCACAGTAGACTTCGACTTTCCTTGGCAACTCGCAGCTACAGCTTCGCGCCGTCAACGTTTTGGGCTCGGTCCGGGCGGTTACGGGACGGTCAGACGGCGAACTATCCATTGCTCGCCGTCATTCTGTTATGTTTTTAGTAGATGGATAGACGACCTGGTAAGGGTCGAGGGAATGTGATGGATGCGAGATAGATACGACCGGTCATTTTGGCGTCAGTAGGGGAAGTGTTTGAAATGACGATTTGTTTGGGTTGCGGGTTATTTTGTTGATTTTCTGCAGTAGGTGTTCTACAAAAACAACAGTCAACTACCACTTCAATCAGACTTCATCTTGGAGACTTTTCTTTTAGGTGTGATATAATCAAATATCTTCACCCGTTCTGTGTAAAGCGAGGAGGGTCAGACTTTTATTTACTGACTGAAATCCCACTGCGCAAAAGTCATTATTTAAGGGGGATTTATCATAGAACTCCATCCGCTTTAAGGAGCGAGAGGAAGTGTCACTATTTTGGCAAGAACTAAACTGTTTTGACTCTAGTTAACTCACCCGAGCAGTGCCATAAAACAGTAATTTTCTGAAGCCTAGTCCTCGGTAACGACTAGATTTGAAAAAAAAGCATGTTTAATATAAACTCATTTAGAATATTATCGTGATTTTTTTGTAAAACTTATAAAAAAAAAAATAATTTATAAAAAAAAAATACGAAAATAATTAAGTATTATAACCGACATATTATTAATACCACCTTAAAAGTACCTAACGCAGTAGGTACTAACTAATTCCATTAAAATACATTCCAAGAAATTATTGATGTGGAGATCGCGGTGTGGTGTGTGGTCAAATTTCGTACACCTTAAATTATGTTTTTAAAATCATGTAAGCAGTTTCATAACCGTAATTTAAAAATATGGCAGTCATAAAAGTAATTATGGAACCGACTGCCGATCAAAAAGAGACACAAATGTTTTTTCAACAGCGTAATACGAACTTGTTATAGCCATGACATAAAACAAAATTATATTTATAATCGATGGTAGAACCATTAATTATAACAATAAAAGTTTTATTATGAATCTTAAATATTTAATTACGGAACCCTCTGTTTTTTCGCTTCTATTTTTAGACAGATGAGTGCTTTATTTTACTTTCAGTAGTAAAGAAACTCCACTGCGCGGACGTGTGCTGCGTATGCCGATTTGGGCGCGTCAGTCTCCATACATTTTATATGGCAACTAGACTTGTAAAGCTACATTAGATCTACGCCAAGCGACGTTGTCTTACATACAAATTAGGCGTGATCCACGTGTGTATGGGTTTAATACAAGGTGTAAGGGACAGCCCTCCACAAACTTTAAGGGCTTGATCAGTAGACGATACTGAACAACATTCTACAAAAAAAAATTCCCTCTTCATACAAACTGTTCAATCAAGTTTATAATTTTGTATGGTGAGGCGGATTTTTCTTTCATTTCCTAAAAATTTTTTTCGTTGAATGTTGTTCAGTATCGTCTACTGAGCAAACCCTTAAAGTTTGTGGAGGGCTGTCCTTTACACTTTGTATATCTAGCTATATATAGGGTGACTGGTAATTAGTGTACGATACTTAAACACGTGATTGTGCTCATGATAACCAACAACTTTTACTATGGGAACAAACCTGAAATCGCGAAAAAAAATCAGCTGTTCAATACACTTATGTTTGCCTAAATGTACTGAACAGCTGATATTTATTTCGCGATTTCGGCTTTGCTCCCATAATAAAAATTGTTTTTATCATAAGCACAATCACGTGTTATATGTGTATATAAAATAATAGTTCTAGCTTTAAAGAATTTAAGCTAACCTATTCTAATCACTATCAACACAAAATTGTTTACTTCCATTCAGTATCATCATCACCATTACAGCTTAAAGAAGTGCAGTACTGGACATGGGCGTCTCGCATCCATCGGTTTTCTCGCGATCCTCACCAAGTCATCGGTACTCTTGGGATAAACTTCTGTTACCTACTTTTAAGTTTGCGTCTTTAACGCGTAAATAAACTGTTTTTCTTTTTTTCTTTCTTTCCAACACAAAATCTTCAGTAAGCGGTCGTTATTCCAGAACTTTTCATCTCCATGGGTCATCCTGTTCTGAGAGCTATGTGTCCTGCTTACTACTACTTAACCATTTCTTTAATCTATGTCAGTATCCTTGGTTCTTCTACATATATCCTATGCTACTGCTAACTTGATAAACGACCACCAAAAACCAGCCTCTCAGCCACTTTATAAATTATACGCCGACAGCAAACTGATATTCCAAATCCTAAATCAATTTCAACAGAATTCGGTAATATGTCACCGTAGGAAGGGGTGTAAGTCAAAATTGGCAATTTATCCGAACCAACGGCGAATGTTCCTCGTCCGAACTAGATAATGTCCGCTCTAGCCGAAATAACTCCCATAAATTGAGTTTACCAACTATCGTCCCTTGTCCGTTAGTACCGTACTTTTTGTGTTTTATTATAGTCAAGTTCTGGAGGACTGTGTTCAGAAGTTTTTTATTGGCTGTTCTTGTGATGGATCAGATTAGGTGAGTACCTAGTTATATGTTTTTGTTGCTAGCAAACTTGCAACTAGTGATAATATTAAGATTCATTAGAATAATTTATTTAAAAATCTTCGCTTTATAATTTTGATAAGTCTTGACTTTTGAAGAGTGCTCGGGAATTGCATGACCTTCACCTTTCTACCATCGGACAACCCGACGTACGGCGAGTATCCACCCGTACATTGTTAACACTTTTACGGTCCAGACTAAGCCTTTCGTCTCGTCGTTTATACCACTTACATCAAAGGACTGGAACAATTTGCCTGCTGCGGTCTTCTTCCCATTCGTTTATAATGTATTTATGTGTGTTTCAAGGCTAAGAGTAGGGTTATGTCCCAGCAATAGGAATAGCAAAGGCTGATAAGAGAGTTCATCCATCTTTTTTGGTTTTAAAGTTCTGATATCTACAAATGCTATGCTTAGGATTATGAGCCTGATGAAACAGGAATCCAGGACCAATTACATTACCATTTCTGTACCTTGTGTCTTCATTACCTGTTCTTGTGACGGATCAAAGATGGGTCACTTGTGTTCTAATTACGAGTATAATTAGTAGCATATGGATTCATTAAATGTTTTATCCGTTCTCACAAAGAGGAGAGTTGAGCTTGAGTACAGCAATGTAAATAAATAGTAAAGGCTGTTATTGAGTTTATTTTACAATCTTGATACTAAAAATAACTCTTAAAGGCATTTCAGATAAATATTGATCGAGTTTATGCTGAGATGATACGCAGATATAAATTGTTGGAGATTTTTTTTTTATGTGGAAAATCATCTAATGAAATATCTAGAGTGGGAGTGTCAGACTTTTACTGACTAAAACACACCTGTGTCCTTAAGTCCGGTGTTCTTGGACTACCGTTAACTGCAAGCCTGCAGGGGATTGCCTTGCGACCGATATATACTGGTGCGTCTCCTGTGGCGGTGGCTGGGGCGTGAGGGTGTCCGTTCCCTCAGGGTTACGGCCCTCTCTTTCGTTAGCGTTTCTGTTTCGAGACACAGCGGTGCTCTACCCAAGAGGGGCACACTTCCACCGTATACGCCAAAAAACGTGGATAGTGGTACAGAAAAATAGAGGCCTGTTATGTAGCCAGCCGTGGAAAAAGACGGGCTGTAAATAATGATGAAGAATTATATTGACTGACCTGTTGGTTGGAAAAATCATCCAATGACAACCCCTGCTCTTGGACGGAGCGGGAGATAGTGTCAGACTCTTACTGACTAAAAGCCCACCCCGTGCCTTCTTTACCTTTGTACGGGGGTTTGAGCTATCTTTCGAATTAACCCTGGCCCCAGTAGGTTTCGACCCTGCTGGGCCCCTGCTGTTGCTGACAGCTCCTTGAGGCGCGCGGGAACAGTGCGCGCCGTCGACGACTTGGGCTCGGTACGGACAGTTACCGGACGGTTGGACAGAGAGCTACCCGTTGCTCGCCGTCCTCAAACCCGCGCCTACGGTGGCCGGAAATCGGGATCGGAATCCCGGCGGCGGCTGCGGGGCTGTGAGGGCCGCCGTTGCCTGATGCGGTCGGTCTCCTCCTTCGCTAGCATTACTGCTTCGCAGAAGTTGGCGACCGCGTGCCACTCCTCCTCGCTCCGGACCAAGGCCTGTACTAAGGCCCAGCGCGAGTTATCGCCGCCGGTTGGTCTAGTGGTTGGTGGCCACAAACCACTAACCACTAGACGGTCGTGGGTTCGATTCACAACCAAGACAAATGTTTGTGTGATGAGCACGGTCATTTACTATATGCCTGTAATTTATCTTTAATGTCTATGTATTTAGAAATATTTCAGTATATTTCTCAGTTGTCTAACACTCATAGCACAACGGCGTGGTACGAAAAATGTGAAATATTATTATTAAATTTAGTTAATAATAGCCGAAATGACTACCATAAATTGAGTTGATCAACTATCGTCCCCTCTCTATTAGTACGAGTAGTGAGTACGGTGCTTTTGTGTTTTATTATATTAAGGTTCTGAAGGACTGTGTTGAGGACTTTTCTTTTAGCTGTTTTTCTCTTATGGATCAAATTAACTAAGTTCTTGTTACAAGTAAAATTAGTGACAATAGGATTAATTACATATTTTATTTGTGACACAAAGGGGAAGCTTGAGCCTCAGTAATGGGAAAATTACCCATTAGCTGAATATGCGTAGACGGAAAGAAAATGAAGGTCGAAGAAAAGGTGATTAGATTGGGTGAGAAATCACAATATCAGTTGCGGTTGATAGTACGAAATGTAAAACGGATGGCGCTGTCTCCCAATAAAAATGTGAATTGATAAAACCCGGCCGCAAAAATAAAACGACTAAAAAGTTGAGAAAAAAAAATCTCAACTTAGTTGTTAACATATGTTACTTGGAGCAGTCTGATGCATCATCATCATTTCAGCCGAAAAACGTTCACTGCTGGACATAAGCCTCCCCCAAGCGTCGCCACAAAAATAAACAACGAAACTATTTGACACACACACTCATAGATACACACAATGTAGGTCCAGTTCAGCAATAATGCCAGACAGCTACATGGTAGTTGCCTGACGCTGGTTTTCAACTTAACCTTATTTCGAGTGTACGGTTGAAAATTGGTTTATATTTAAGTACTCAGTTATTAGTGTTAGGTGTAGGGTAAATAATTTACATATTATATATATTTATGTGTGATAAATAATAAATAAATAGGTGCTCAGCTTACAAAATACTTATATCAAATTTTAATGAAAAACAAAATGAATAAAAAAAATAGTGATAACTCTATCTAATCGAGCACCATTCCATGCGCAAACATAAAACCGGTTAAAAACGGCGACGACCGATCCTTTGCATCTCGCATCCATCGCACACTTGCGAACCTCACCCGTATTCACGTAAAGAAAACCGTAACGATTTAGTCGTTTAGACCATTTCCGTATTCACATCCATCAATCGAGTTTGAACGACACCGATTTTAAAGGCGTTTGAAATTCGTCGATATAAAAAAAAATCTGTATTACTTTATCCTGGTAGAATACTTATTAATGTAACTGGAAATAAGTCGATAGATCGTGAATACCGCTCTTGGATAGGACTTCGATCGAACGAATAGAAAATTTCGACGATATTTGGCTTGTTTGATTTTACGTGAATCAGGCGTCGGTCCGCTAACTGCTTATGGCCTTCCAGTCTTATGCAGTTAGCGGAATTTATTTTAGTTCCATCATAGATTTGACGCGGAGGATATCTTGGACTATAGACTAACGCACAATATTAAAAGTCTAACAGATTAAATATTCCCGGACGTGAAAGTGCTGTGGTGAATAAGCATGTACAGTTAATTAATTATATATTTAAACATGAGAAACAATTTATCATCGTTTTCTATAGTCGTGTGAATATCCGGTAACGAGATACATCGTTAAATAACGTACAAGTTAATTATTTATTATATTCCTTATTTTACACCACATAAACAAAAAATACAGGACAAATATTAATAAAAATAAGTGTACAATCTGTGGTTTTATCCCATTTCTTACAAACAACCTTAAGTTATTTTTTATAACTATCTTTCAACTATCGAAAGTTGCAAATATAATGAATGGCTTTGAATTTCGCTTAACATGGCGCTGATGGTATTATTTTGAACCGAGACAAGGTAAGAAAAGTAGGCTTTTCTCGATCGTTAGATACTAGACTGACAAAGAAATCAGCCTTTCACTTGCCTTTTTTGATCAAGCAATAAAAAACCACAGGTTTGAAGATAGGATCTCAAAATAAACCCAACAGGAATGAATTTATAACTTATTCAGTTGAGTACTTAATTGATATGAAATATTAAAGAGCTAATTCCCAATGGACCCCGGTGTTGATCCGTAGTCAAGTCGTAATCTTATATAAAATTATTTTCAGTATGTATACTCGAAAAAAGGGAGGCCTAAGAAAAGATGGATGGATTGTGTGAGAAGTGATATGAAAGAAAAGGGAGTTAGTGATAGCGTGACGAGTGACAGGACAAAATGGAAGAAAAAAACGTGGTGCGCCGACCCCAAATAAAATGGGACAAGAGCAGGAAGAAGAAGAAGAAGATGTATACTCGAAACTGAAAATAGTTTGTTCAGAATCAGTAACTGAATCGATTTTTTCCATAAGTATTTCAAGTTGGACACCACCACAAAACACAGGTCACAGCAGGTCATAGTGGGCATTAGGAGCTAGTGCGCATCTGGGTCCAGGTGCAAAACTACCCTTCAGTCGCCCGGTTGGCCCGGTGACCATGTATTTGTGCGGACGACCAGGTAACATAACAAGCTTATAACTTTGTGATTTTTCATGATACAGTTATAAAATTTTGTACATAGTTTCTTTACATAAAAGTACTAGACACGTGTTTCGGTTTTCACTTTTTTTTTTTTAATTGGTATAAACTAGTGCTTCACTGCGATTCCACCTGAACAAACTAAAAATAATGTTGTATATACTTCTGCAATACCAGATATCGGAGAGATTCCTTTATTTCCATGATGAGGTGGTAAATTGGAGATCAGTGCGATATCTGAAGTTAACAAGACAACCGATAACAAGGCTGCGTATCTTATCGTCCAACAATTTCTTTTATTTTTCTCCATAGCGTATTGTTTTGTAATCTTCAATTGATCCATTGTCTTTGTTATTGAATTGAACTCCTCCAAAATGGCTTGACCGATTTTTATGTTTTTTTTTTTTTTATATAGGTCTGAGAATAAGTCATAGGCTATTTTTACCCTCTCATCCTTTAGATCTCAACAACCCCAAGCGAACGCCGGCGTTCGCGCACCTATTGTATTTCAATTGTGTCTGCAATAATCACAATTGAAAGGTTAAATATTGGTAACGTTGGGCTAAATGATCGTCGAACCTGTTAAGTCTTTACATTTTCTTTCATTTCTTTAAAGAAAGTGACATCAATCATGAGTAGTCTACGTAGTCATAGGAACCGATCATAATTATTATAAAAAGGAAAAAGGGAGGCTGTTTAATCCGAATTTTATTCATTTTAATTTTGACAGGCAACAAATTTCGCACATGTTCTCCCCTCTCCATATGCTCGTGCTCACACTCAGTAGTACTCAGTACTTTTTCTATTTAGATTATTTCATAATTAACCACAGTACACCGAATGAGAGTTAACAATAATCAACTTTTTGCAAATCGTTCCCCAAGTCTTAAAATAAGCAAATCAAAGACCCTTAACCCTTAGATAGTTACGTAATGCTTAAACGAACCCTTACAGCTAAAAGGTGCCGAGTAAAAGGTTTAAAGAAAATTCAGCCGCTTTGCTTATCAGGGTCGATTACATAACTTTCCTTTGACGTTTAGGTATTACCTAAAGGAGGTCCTGGTAAACAAACTGTCAGCCCCTCGAAACTCACACCGAACCTCCATCACGAAGATATTTGGAGCTCAAATTAAAGTAGGTCGGATCTCATTAAGCCGTTTTGAGGACAACGATTAAGCGTAGCTGTGGGAAATCACTAACATAAATACTGTTTAACGCCTGGACCCGCGCCTTTGAGAATGGTTGGCTCGATACTTTGTTACATATTGAAGGAAAATTTATTGTTAAGACCTAAACAAGGATTGGAAGGGTTAGGGATTAAATCGAATGCGAGTAGGACTATGGTCCAATTTGGTATTGGTACGATCGGAGAAAGTTTCGAGGTTATTTCTGAGTTTACTGGGCTGAACAATAAATTCTAAAATGGCGTTTGAATTAGTTTAGACTATTAAGTTCAATTTAGTTTGATTAACTCTTATGTTTTTCATCGCTCACTCAAATATAAATGTAACAATTAAAGATCAGCAATCAGCATTACAGATTTTTTTGCATTGATGAGACGTGACGGCGGATTGACGCGAGGTTTTTATTTTATTCCGAATATTAGACAAGTAATAGGTAAGGTTCCTTGGCTTGCCCCCCCCCCCCCTATAAGGGCATCTGGTACATCGCTGACTTTTATTGTTTTGTCTAGAGCCTTTTAAGTGCTCACTGCATTTGAATTGTCTTATAGTATATTCATTGCGATCAAAACTGTACTTATTAACATTAAATGTACGTTTGTTTGTCATGATTTCACGCCTTAACTAATCGACCGTTCGTTATGAAATTTTGCACACACTTTGCCGAGGTATAGTTTTCTATACCTAGACAAAGTGTGCACATAGGGTACTTTTGTTTTGGAAAATTATTACATTAATATGAGCGAAGTCGTGGACAAAATTCGCGAGATTCACACCCACATTTATAATACCTTCTAACGTCTGCTCATAAATTATATTCCTTAGGTTTACTTTCTTATGGATTGAAAAATATCCTATGTTCTATTCCAGGACATGGTCTATGTACTCAGTCATTTAAGAATGAAGGAGTAACAAATATACACACATACAAATACGCCTTTGCAATATTAGTGTGATTATACATCACACTAATTGAAGAACTATTGGATCACTATTATATTCTATATATTCTCTATATATTCTATATATATTCTATATTTATTCTCTATTTATTCTCGTTGACAAGATTGTTTTCCAAACACCTAACCAGATCGCGGAGAATCTCATTTGCGACTTATAAGAAAGTGACGTAATTTACCAACTCCATCTGTGGGTTTTTAACAGTATTAAGACTGCCCAACGCGCGATCGGTATACATCTTTGGCCAATAGATGTCACTAAACAAAAACTAAAAAGTTCGGTTAAACACTAATATTATCCTATCCTGTTACCGTTTAAAAAATTGTAATCATTTGCACAGCACGTTTAAATGTAATAGACAGATAAACACACAGATACGTAAATGAGTACAGTAATTTGACCGTATTTGGCACATCGCTGGCTAGCTAACTAGTCATTTAAATATTTCCTAAAGGCTTAGATAATTGCAGACTTAGTTACATACATGGCTTTTAAAACTGCTTTTTGCACAAATTGATACCTGATAAGGTGGTACTCCGGATTGATGAATTGATGATGACAGTTTGACTTTGATGAATCTTGTTATCCAAGTAGGTAAGCCTGGGCCAGAGGATAAACATTGCCATATATCGTGGCAACGTTACCAGTTTTTTGGGCACATTACCAGGCGACAGTGATATGGAGGAGTTAATCGACAATATTTTAGAATTTTTGTTTTCAGCTAGTTTATAGTATCTTTTAAACACTCCCGCCAACACTTCCCAATCCAGAAATCGACCCAGGAACAGTTCTATCTCACGCTTAGCAGTCACACTTAGTGACCGCTTGGCCATTGCGGCAATAATAAGCATAATTTTCCTTATAATGTACCCACTACTGAGACTCAGGCCTCCTCTCTAGGAGAAAGAATAGGCTATCATCCACCAAGCGAGCCCAGTGCGGTTTGATGGATGTCACATGTCTTATTATTATTATAGTTCCAAGATATTTCGGTTTTGCCACTATATTTTACTTCACTGTTTTGGGAGCCATTTATTTTGAAGTACCGACCACGTACCGAAAAACGCAAACGCATCTGGTAAAGGTCGCGGGAATCCGATGGATACGAGACGCACAGGACCGGTCGTTGCGGCGCGGCGACACTTGGGGGAAGCCTATGTCGAGCAGTGGACGTCTTTCGGCAGAAATGATGTTGTTTTTTTTTTGTGTTTTTACTTTACTGTACATACTTATTCAGGGTGACGTTTAATTCACTAGCGATGTTTCAAGAGGCTGAAACTATCCGACGAATATGTTTATTTGTTATATTTTTCACTGCAAAGGTTGAACAAAATAAACACACTCTTGACTTGTTATCCTTGCTGTCGCCATGAAGAAGTTTATTATCTTATCAACACCAGACTTTACTGTTCTCTTGTCTAACCATACCGCTAATAGCCAACTTCCGAAACGTTATATATGTGTAAAGGGTTTATACACATCGGAGGGGTACCAGGAGTGAATGCGCCCGCATACATCATCTGTGGGAACACGCTACACGTGTTCAGATCATCGTGTCCCTCGTGTGAACAACGCAGACAGTAATGCAGGTCATTGTTTAGATGCGGGGGTAAAGAACTCCTCTTATTGCTTGCATCCTGGTACTTTTGGTCGGATTAGGAGATGTGAAGGAATAGGGAGCTGTCCTGTCTTTTATAGTGCCCCGGTATCGGAAATAGTTTGTATAGGGTGTAATTTTTCTATTATATGTATGTATTTACTAATTATAAATATATTGTAAAACATTATTATTATTAACATTATTAATTATTATATATAGGTACGTTTGTATAGTAATCATTTTGGAAATTAATTTTATATACTAGGTCATTTATTATTATGCCATAAATACAAATTAATTTAAACTGAACGATCATAGCCAATTACACTTTTGAATCACTCGAAAATACATGAAAGTAAAACAACAAACGACCTAAAAAATATAGAGCATATTGGAGATTTTTTTTTAAGAGTATATCTATCTAATTAAAAGGACCCGTTTGGTACATCCATCTTACAATATTTCATATATTCTGATATGAAAACATTACAAAATCAGATGAATCAAAAGTATGTTATTATTAAATATTATTATTATACATATACAAGTTATAGATAGAAGATTTTGTAAATCAATTTAAAAGTCCCGGGACACGAGACAGCCTACAATCAAAGTCCCGGTAATTCCCGGGACTTTGAGACTTAAGATTTATTTTTTGTTATTTATTTCTTTCTCTTATTAATTCAGTTATTTTTTGGTGAAATATATTAAAAAATTACTTCATTTTTGTAAAATCATCATTTATGAAACAAAAAATTAAATCTCTTAATACCGACTAATAATGACTTTACTATTATCTAGTAATTCTATTATCTAATCATTAACAATTTCGACAATTTTGTCTCGTCTGGAGTCTCGACACAAAAGTCCCGGGACTTGAGACAGTTAAAATTACGAAAATTCCCGGGATTTCGAGATTCCAGACGTTCCGGGACCCAAACCCTAATCAGGTTAAACTCATACCTATTCTAATTTGCTTAAACTATAATATTAGGCCAAGTCCACCGCGTTTGTTTGTCAGTATGAATACCATAAATTTAAAAACTATGTACGGACTATAAAACAAATTTTCATGCAGTTTTCACCAATGGTCAGGGTGATTCATGAGGAAGGTTTAGATGATGCATAAGTATATTAGAGAAAAGTTGAAAATTTCAATAAAGCATGACATGTCGCCAGTTATAACTGAAACAGTTCTCAGGGGAATATCGCATAGAAAACGGCTGGTCATTGCAAAATCAATTTACCATTAAATTCTGAAAGACACCGACATGATGCACTTATAGTTGCATTTTATAGTGGCATTATTTTAACATATAACTAATCTTCAGCAGTAAAACTGATTGTTCGTCGAAATATCGTTAGCTCTGCAAGGCTATCATTGGCCTAAACGAGTTTCGTTTAATCTCTCTGCAATTCCTAGCAAGTGCGGATCCACTGTTGTGGGCACTATGGGCATACCCACAAGCCTAGTGGGCTTGTGACGTCACACTTTCATAGCCATGCTGATGATGCTACTTTTGGATCATACCAGAGAACGGATTTAAAAGGTAATAACTAATTATAATACTTTTAACCAGTAATTTAATTTTATATAAATTGATATAGCTCGTTATAGTATTTGCGGCTGATATTCTCAGAATATATAACGCTTTTAAAAACTTAAATCAACTTAGAATAGGCTAAAATGTTGTTAATTAAGCTCGAATACACTTCCCCTAAAAAACATTATTAAATTACTGGTTAAAAGTGTACAACCTGTTATACCCCTTACATGGAATGACCCTTTTGTAATTCGTAAGTCTATTAATTAACTAGTGTTCGCCATCCGATAGATGCAAGACGCATTGGACCGTTCATTATGGTGACACTTAGGGAAGGCCTATATCCAACAGCAAATGTCTTTTTGCTGAAATGATGATGATGATTATGATCGCCCCACGGCTTTACCCACGTGGAGAGAGGCCAACGAGATTTTCTACTATGTACTTATACTTACACTGTACAAAATACTGGTCAGAGCGTCATACATTTTGTAAACATCACTTTTGTAGAAATACACCACCATCATCGTCATCTATTCTTTCTGTGTATGTCCCGTTTTGACGGTGCAACACATCTGTAGGAATACAGTATATTGATCATAATACAAGTAAGTTCATTGATCGATTCGCACTTAACTGATATTGGGTGGCTCTCAGCTGTGACCACAGCCCTTTTAGAGGGTTCTGGATCCGCCCTTAATTCCTAAAGGCATTAAATAGGATTAAAGTTGCAAGTACCTGATCTGTTAAACCTTGTCTGCCTTACGATGTACTTGTTCTGCGAAAACAAATCTGTTTATAGGAGCTGCTAGCTACTGGCCGCGTCAATTTAGAACTTCTCACTTTTAATTGAAAGCCTGGGTGCATCTACATAGGGTGACAGGTAATTAGTGACCGATACTTATAGACGTTATTGTACTCGTGATTACAAAACAACTTCTACAAAGAAATTTTTTTTTTTTACTCTTTAGTTTTATCACAATAACAAAACAGCTGGTCGCAATTTCGCACGCGTGCGCCTGCAACCTCTCAGCAGCTAGGTAAAAAAAATCATGTTGTTATTGGTACCTACCAGAATAATCATACACAATATATTATTTCAAAATAAAAAGATACAGTAATTGCAGAAGCTACTGATATTCGTTCCCAAACTCAGATATCGCTTGTATTTTGGACAAGCAGGTATATAGGATGACTGGTAATTAGTGACAGATAATTATATATGTGACTAGCGACCCGCCCCGGCTTCGCACGGGTATAAAATATATAGCCTATGTGATTAAAATCGATTCAGTAGTTTTGATTTATTCATTACTGCCCGTGGCCCGCACGCGTTAAATTTGGAGTAAAACAATCCCCCTTTCCCTATACCATGAAGAGGCACGCTCCCGATATTTTTAAATCTGTAATATCTTCGAAAATATTTACTTAAATCATACGGTGTAAAGGGCCATATAGATCTATATTAAATGAACAATGTATTCAAGGTATTTAATTGGTTAAGGATTAATGCTGTATTGGTTAAAATCGCTTCGAAAATTAGCCATTATTTGTCGTAAAAAGTAAATGACAAAAAAAAGTTATTGTGGGTTATCCATAAGAGATAGACATATACCATCACGGACTTTTCTGTAGACCTTTTCAATGTGTACAATACTTAGTACATTATTTTGATAAAACTCGTAGGGTTCAGCCTGCGTTTGCAATGTAAGCGGAAAAAATGTAATTATTTACGACATCACATTAGAAACCTCAAAAATAACAGTACTTCTCCACTATTTAATGGATGTTATTATACATATAAACCTCCCTCTTGAATCACTCTATCTATTAAAAAAAACCGCATCAAAATCCGTTGCGTAGTTTCAAAGATTTAAGCGTACAAAGGGACATAGGGACAGAGAAAGCGACTTTGTTTTATACTATGTAGTGATTGTACTCATGATTACAAACAACTTTTACAAAGATTTTTTTTTTACTTTTTAATTTTACCACAATAACAAAACAGCTGTTCGAAATTTCGCGCGCGTGCGCCTGCAACCACTCAGCTGTTAGCCGCGTAACACTGTTGTCTCATAAACCTTACCTACAATAGTGATAGTGCACCCGTGCAAACCTACATGTTCCGGGTAAATAATATAAGTTAAACGATGAGTTTAAAAAAAAGTTTCTTTGGGAAAGTTGTCTGTGATCATGAGTACAATCACGTGTTTAATTATCGGTCACTAATTACCAATCACCATATATATCTGCTTGTCCAAAATACAAGTGATATCTGAGTTTGGCAACGAATATCAGCAGCTTCTGCAATTACTGTATCTTTTTATTTTATGAAATAATATATTTTGTATGATTATTCTGGTAGGTACTAATAACAACATGATTTTTTTTACCTGCATATAAACAAAAATGTCTGTTTGTTTGTAAATTGTATTATTTGTATTATATAATAAATAAATATCAAACAGCATTTTTTGCTTACATGTATTTGAAAGTATGTATATTCAATACCTACGAGTTCTAAATGGCAATTCCGTCTGTTTTCCTGTTCAAGGTAATAAATTATACTGGTGTATAAGAACACACACACCAACATACAAAATGCCCATAAAATATTTTTACTATTATGTAAATGAAAATAGAAAATTGTCCATAGGGAACATACTGGCGAAATTAAAAGTACAGAAGTAACAAATACGAGTATACAACAAACACATTCGCAAACTTACGCCTTTGTAATATTGATTATTTTCGTTTTATACCCCCACACGGTTCCCAAGTTGTTGACGGCGCGTGAATTACGCGCACACCAAAAAGAGTTCAGCAAAACCGTAGTAGCCCAGCAGAGCCGATGCCTACCAGACTAAGGCCATGGAATGACTTCTGAAAGGTAGCCCGTGCTCCTAGAAAGCAAGGGCATAGAAGGACTATGGCTAGGGTTGCCACCTTTTTTTGTTGGAATTAAAGTACATTGGTTATAATAGATAAGAAAAAAAGTACGTAGTATAAAAATAAAGAATAATTTATTTTTCCTTATTGAATGGAATGGAATGTTTAATAAACAATTTTATCGCTTATTGCAGTTTATATCACATCAGTATCTCTACAAAACAATTGTACAGCATTTTTACATTCAAAGTATAATTAAATCAAAGTAGATAAATATTTATTTTTTATCAAGCTCAGAGATAAGAGAAGAAATCAAATCATGCGAAATAAAGTATTTTCAAGTACTTTATTGTTGTAATAAAGTATAGAGTACAATTACCTGAAATAAAGTACAATACTTTATTATAAAGTACGGGGGGCAACCCTAACTATGGCTGAAGTTTTAGTCACTAAAAGCCTTCTACTCCGCCCAAGGGAAAAAGTCATTAGATGATTTTCCATCTTAAAAAAAAGTTTATTGTGATAATAATTATTATCAACTGTGTCTTCGTTACAGTTTTATTCATCTCAATAACAACATAATTTACCAACAACAACAATATTTCCTAGCTAAGTCATACAAAAATATCATTATGATATTCTATACCAAAATATTTGTAGTAGAACAGGCTAGACCTAGCACTTACCAAGGCACGTGTACTTCCCTGTACCGAAGCGCAAAGTCGTTACGATAAATAGCGCCTGATAAATGTGCTACACCGAACCGCAACGCAGAAATAAAGTTGCTAAATGATGTCGAAACCTTGCATATCTAAATCTTTTTATCGAGAACTGTGATCTTAATTGTTTTTAAGACTTCTTTTCGTGGTAAGATGCCAAAAAAGTTGTTAGCAAACTTGTAAGCTTCTGTGGGTGTTGGTCGTTTTTTGGATTGGAAATTAGGGATGCTACTGAAGTGGTTGTATCAGAACCGAATTCGGGAGCGGAGTTTGGGTTGTCAGAATCGGAACTGGAATCGGAGGAGGTCACAGCTGACAGTCACCCAATAATCTGAAGAAATATGAACTAACGGGAGATAGTGTCAGACTCTTACTGACTAAAAAACCCATCACGTTCCTTCAAGCCTTCATACCGGGGCTCGAGCGGCCTTTCGGATAACCCTGGCCCCAGTAGACTTCGACCCGGCTGGGCCCTTGCTGTTGCTGACAACTCCTTGAGAACTCCATCGACGACTTGGGCTTGGTCCGGACAGATACCGGATGGCCAGACAGCGAGCTACCCATTGCTCACTATCCGCAAGCCCGCGCCTACGGTGGCTGGAAATCGGGATCGGAATCCCGGCGGCGGCGAGAGCGCCGTTGCCTGATGCGGTCGGCCTCCTCCTTAGCGAGCATTACAGCTTCGCAGAAGTGGGCGACCGCCTGCCACTCCTCCTCGCTCCGGACCATGGCCTCAACCAAGGCCCGGCGCGAGAGGTCTCTGCCGCCGATAACTCTCACGAGGGCACGGCGAAACTTGTATTATGATCAATATAGTGTATTCCTACAGACGTGTTGCACCTATCTCAAATAAAACGGAACATGGAAAGGAAGGTTATGATGGTGTATTCCTACAAAGGCGATGTTTACAAAACGTATGACGTCCAGTACAGTATTTTGTACAGTGTAACTATAGGTACACAGTACAAAATCTCGTTGGCCTCTCTCCACGTGGACTCAGCCGTGGAGCGAACATCACCATTATCATCATTTCAGCAGAAAGACATTCACTGTTGGACATAGGCCTCGCCACAACGACCAGTCCTGTGCGTCACGCATCCATCGGATTCACGCGACCTGGATCAGGTCATCAATCCACCTAGTCTTGCAGTACGTGGCGCCAGCCCAGAACCTTTTGTCCCCATTGACCATTTGTTCTGCATGCAATGTGCCCTGCCCATTGCCACTTAAGTTTGGCGATTCTTCGAGCGGAGTTACAAGCGTCAAATCAAACACTACAAAAATTCGGATAAGCATAAATGAAGCACAAACTCATAACTAGCCAAGTACGAAACAAAACAACAAGGGAGTAGCCGCAGTATATATATATATATATATATATATATATATATATATATATTTATGGTGGGGAAAATCATCCAATGACAACCTCTGCTCTTGGGCGGAGCGGGAGATAGTGTCAGACTCTTACTGACTAAAAACACACCCCGTTCCTTCTAGCCTAGCCGCTGTGTATAACGACCTCCGATATAACTTGGAAATAAAATTTTCAGAAATCGGAATCGAAGGTGCAAAACCAATTGGAAGTTCGGACCCTTAGAAGCCTTGTTTTCACATAATCAATGTTAAGATTCATTCGCACTGGCCCTGCGTGGTGGATTACGGCCCTATCGCTCTCCTAGTGAGGACGCCTGAGTCCCCAGCAGTGGGGACATTAAAAGGCTGATTTTGCTATGATATGCAGATTTGTTAACCTTCATCAGCAATTACTTCTGAAACTTTTTTTAGACCTATTAATAAACCTTTAATTTTTCAGCATTTTTTGCTTAGAGATAAGAACTAGATCAAAGAAATAACTAATCTCAAAACCTGACATGTCTAAATATTGTAATCGTTTGCCCAAAATCTTAATTACTCTGCGGCACCATTTAGTCAGGTGAATGGATGTGGTGTAACAGACTGAGATAAATTCTAGTGATTACAGCCTTTTTGGAAAGTTTCCAAGTAAAATAAATTTACCTCGTTAACGTTATTCTTATTTTTATGTCCGTAAATGTGAGTTAGAATGTGAATATCGCAATAAGTAGTAAGATTTGATTATTCTTTTTGAATAATCTGTTGTGTTTAACCAGCTAAAGCTGCAGTCGCCTTCGTACTCCCTATCCACTCTTCTAAAATACACATATTTTTATAATTAACTAGCTTTTGCCCCCGCTTTCTCTTTCTCTCTGTGTATATAAAATATACTCGGTCACTCAAGAATAAAGCAGCTTTCTATCGATGAAAAAAATTTCGCAATCGGACCAGTACTTTCAGAGATTACCTCCTACAAACAAAAAAAAAAATATCATTATAAAGTGTAGATTAATATTTATGATGTCATTCACTTTTTATTTTACTCTCGGTAGGACTTGATAACTCAGAAATTCCTAGAAAATATTTATGACATAATCAAGCTCTACTTAATATTGCGTAACTACCTGCTAAAGCTGCGGTACGTCTGAGAGAGTAATCATGGCTTACATAACTTCCCACCTCAGCAAAAAATACTACGTAATTACGTGCAAACTACGTAAACAATCGTAAAGCATCATTCATCCCTTACAATTGCTTATATAGTAAAGTTTAGGGTGTACTATTTTTACACACGGAAAAGAAGTCTTCAGAAAACTTCCAAAAAAACCATTAACAATTAGACCAAAAGACCAGAAACTACAGAAACATTCCAATAAAAAATCAATACCTCTGTCTCATCTAGGCTCCACAATTCCACATGCACGACAAAACCGGCCCATTACGCGGGTATAGCGTGACGACCACGACGTTTCTGGGTTTGACTCGTAGCCGCACCGATCAGCCGATTAGCCCAGCCCACCGGTTGTTATAGACATGAATACTGGAACTACTACTTTGTTTGCGGATTGAAGATATGCCACTGATACTTTATGGTTTGCAGATAATGTTGGCATGGAAGCACTGGTGCTATCAGTGTTTTATTGTATGGCTTGGCTAAGTGGTGTTAAATCGAGAGACCTTCCTAAGAAACTGATACTAAGTTATAGTTTACGAAATTGGGGGCCTTACTAATACAATCTGCTCTCAAAACGGTGAAGGAAAACATTGCGAGGAAATCGGCATGTCTTAGAACCAAAAATTCGAAGACATGTGACATCATGTACCATAATATTATACCCTTGTGTGACAAATAAATATGCCTTTTCCCTAAAGAAGAAGCCTGAACTTTAGCAATGGGTACATTACTAGGCCGATTATGCTTTATGCTTATGTTAAGAATATTATGGAAGTGAACGATAACTTGGTAGCTGAATAGGCAAAAAATGTACCATTGATAAGTAACATATAAAAAGCTACGTTGAAGCACGAGTCAAAAGCATCATACAGTGCAGTGTCGATACAGATGTCAATCAGTCCCATCCCTTTACTGCCTTCAACAAGTTCACGGAGCAAATAAAAAGAAGCGATTGTATACAAATTATTCAGCTTCCAAAGGGTAGTAAAACATTTAACAAACGATGCACACATTAATAACTCGTTTGAGTTTCCTTAATGCTTCCTGGAGCTTGATAAAAACATTACGACTGACGGGATGGAGTAATGCACAATTGCACAAACAAACGAAAGCGGAACGCAGATGGCGCTCGAAACGATCACGAGCATTTTAATTTCGTTCCGCTCCTACAAGCACGTAGGGACATGTAACTGGCTCCGTTTTACATACTCTCTTTTATTTATGTGTCAGTTTTGTCGTTTGCGCGACGTACTGGTTTTATTACACTTTAAATTCTGATCTGGGAATCAATTTTACTGCTGGGTTTCGTAATTTTGTTTTGGGATTGCGACACATATGGGGATTGTGGAAGTACATAACTTTATATGGTACTAATTGCTTATAGACGTATAAGCATAACCATTGCATAATCAGCATTATAATGTTTCCACTGCTGGGATTTAGGCCACCTGTCTAGAAGAGGGAATCAGCGGTAATCCACCACACGGGCCCAGTGCAAGTTGGTAGATGTAACATGTCTGGAATTTTTTGGTTCTAGGACATGCCTGTTTAGTCACAATGTTTTCCTTCTCCGTTTAGAGAGCAATGGTGATGAAATAAATAACACAAAGTAATGTGCCTGGCCGAGTTTGAATTCGCGACCTACAACTCGTAAATCAGGATGGTTACCATTGGGCCTTTAGAACTTATTTTACATGTTATTTTTTCAGTGTTTTACACTAAGTAACTTTGGAGACAAACTACGAGTCCAAAATATCTGGCCATTGGGATTACTCGATCTACCACGCATTCATATTTTCGAAACACCTTACGTAAACCGTAACCTATATTAGCAAATTTTATTATTGTACGCCCACATTATTATCTTTGTCATATATGTGACGAGAATATACTGCAAAACGGTGAATCTACTGTTTTATGTGATTTGTCAAGCGCGAATCAATCAACAAAAAAAAATTATATTTTGTGATTTATGTTTTTTTTTTTGTATTTTAATATAAAATCTCTCTGCACGTGTTGGTTTTGACTGTTAGTGCAGATAGTAACTGTTGTCATCATCATCATTATTTCAGCCAAAATACGTCCATCGTTGGACATAAGCCTCCCCCAAGTGTCGCCATAATGGCCGGTCCTGTGCGTCTCGCATCCATCGAATTCCCACGACCCGTACCAGGTCATCGATCCACCTTATGCGAACGCTGTTATAAAATAAATAAATAAAAAGATTAAACTCCATTTTAGCAACCTTACAAGAACATACAACTTAATCTACTTTAGACTGATAGGTATTGATTAATGAATATGTTACTTGTTAACTTTGCTTGGACATTTGGACAGCAACAAAAAAATATATGCTTCAGTTCAAATTGGCTTTAAGACAATTAATCTTAGGCTGACTCATTCGCGAATAAGATAAGCCAGACGACAGATACTAACAAAACGATATAGTAACGAGACCTTAGCCTTGAAATTTTTTTTAAACATGCAGGCACTGCTGTTACTAGGGAAACCCGTGGTCCTGGAACGCAAAAAGCAAAGAAGGAACAAAGGTGTGGTTTTAGCCACCAAAAGTCACCCAATGAATTAGAGAATTCATCTCGATGATTTCCCAAAGAAAAACTACATACTGTGATGATATGCTATATACATACTACATACTATATACTCATTACACAAGCTCTGCTTAGCTTGAAACTAGATGGCGGTGTGTGATAGTTGTGGAATATTATTATTATTATATTTATGTCTAACACAAACAAATATGAAAAATTTGTAATTGGTTTAAAAACCTGTAAGGAATGAAGCGATACGTGGTGATAAAAGTTGTATACATGAATGTGGATAGAAATAACGATGAAAGGATTATGTGAATATAATAAGGTTATGATAATATAATATGGAGATGATAGTAGATAGAGATGAATGGACATGTTGCACGTTGCACTGACCCCAAATAAATTAGGCCAGGAGTGCACCTCAAAGAGATGTCAGCAAAACTGTTGAGGCTCGGTAGAACTAATAATATAATATAATATTCCACAAATATCACACAACGCCGTCTAGTCCCAAGCTAACCTGAGCTTGTGTTATAGGTACTAGACAACAGATAAACGTACTTATATATTTCTAAATACTTACATATTATAGATAAATTACACCCAGACACAGAACAAATGGTCATGCTCATTACATAAATATTTGTGCTGGGCGGGAATCGAACCCACAACCTGCGGCATAGCAGTCAGGGTCTCTAACCACTAGACTAACGTGCCAGTGATAGTCCAATGCCTGCTAGGGCTGTGGGAATGTTCAAAAAAGTCACCGTTACCCTTCAAAGCAAAGGGCAGCTGAAGGAACATAGTTGGCATGATATCTAAGCTACATTACACACAAAACTAACATACATAAATTATACTTCAAAATTGACTCACATTTTTTACGTCACACACAACCTCAGAATCAGTAGGATCATCATCATCATTTCAGCGGAAATACGTCCACTGTTGGACATAGGCCTCCCCCAAGCGTCGCCACAGCGAACGTTCCTGTGCGTCTTGCATCCATCGGTTTCACGGTACGCGGTCGCCACTCCAAAACCTTTCGGCTCCAACGGCCATCTGTTCTGCGTGCAATGTGCCCTGCCCATTGCCACTTAAGTTTGGCAATTCTTCGTGCTATGTTGGCAACTGTAGTTCTCCTGCGTATATTTTCATTTTTGATTCGATCACGCAAGGAAACCCCGAGCATAGCCCTATTTTTGCCAAAGAAAAAAGAAAAATATCTGTTTTTTATATTTCTATGGGGCTTGCACTAGCAGTGGCACTAGTTGGTTGGGTTTTAATTTTGCATATTTTTTTAGAGAGAAAGTCTATAGTACATATTCACTCGGAATTAATTTGCGAGTAGAAGTTCAGCCACTGAAATGTACACAAAAAAAAATGCAATAGCTCGACAAAATTCTATATTAAACTTTGTAGTCAGTAATAACGTCCTCTGAAACGTATCCGTGTTTAATTTGACCATGATATTGAATTCAGAAATATTAACGCGCAATAAATGTAAGTAGTTACTAAAAAAATATTACGCACTTTACCCAACATGTTGTCAATAGCAATAAAGTACAATTGATAAGTTACACAAGGTCGTGTAACCTGTTCAATTAAATAAGACAGTAGTACATTTAAAACAAGAGTGATAAGAACAACACAGAATATTTGAGATATTTACGACGTATAGAACTGCTTTTCTTTAATAAAGGGAAATATATTGGTGACAAAAGTAATTTTTTAAACACTATACCATACAGTTTCCTATGCATAATATGTTACTAGTATGAAGATATTTATCCTCCTCACGCTGCGCTCGTAACAACTCGCTAGCACTGTCTCATGAATGTGCTTGCTTGGTACTGAGGTTTATTCTGTTTTAAAAAATATCACCATATCTCCCTTTACTATACATGCTCCTTACTTTATCCTAAAAATTGTCTAAGTCCATAACATGATGTAGCATCTATGCCATATACAAAGTAAATACTTGGTGTCACACAAATCCGCGATTTGAACATATACAAAAGCCCAAAAAACAATTGTCGGACAATATCCCAGAACATATACAGCACCTATGCGCCTATGCGGTTGGTGGATTTTCTCTTTTCAAAGCAGATTGCTGGACTGGATGCTGCATACCGGTAGTCGTGTCAAACTACTTCATCGTGACATCATCACCGTCACCACCACTTCTTCAAGCTCTCGAATACGGAGTCATACAGCCAGCCGGTATCCACGGTTCTAACCGGTTTAGAACTACCAGTTTGCAACGAACGCGCGAATGTGGTTACATGAGACATGTTCCTGGATCTCGGTCTAACCCTTTTGGAGATTACTAAAGAACAGAAAGAACGACAAACAAATCAAAAAAATTAAAACTTGCATTTTTTATCACAGGTATCAAAAACACATTCGTTATTTTGATATTACAAACAGATGTATAGACGTGTGACATTCACGTAACATTTCACCTGGCAATGTACGCGTACCGCACTGTGCAAGGCAGGGCAGATACCACGCCCAAAGGAACACCTTTAAGTACAGTCAAACGATAAAATGGAAATGATTTCCATAAATATGCACTTGTTCCTTTAAAAGGAAGCTAAAACTACTCATTGCCATACAACACATTAATCTCACGAAATACGAATCTGTAATAGAATTGAGCTTTAACAAATGAATTTTCTGAACTGGTTTCGATCTGCTCGTGAAGGTATTAGTAATTTGCACACCCATAAAGGCACTTGAGATAGTGGACGTTTACGTGAAAGTAATAAATTAATTATTTCTCTCTTGATTTTCTCAAATCAGAAACGGATGTTTGATTCTAATTGAATTTTAGCATAATTCTGCCCTTTTAACTGTCACCAACCCTATTTTTTTTAAATGGGAATGGTCCAATGACTCCTGCCACCTAATGCTAATTTTAAATACTGATTAGTGGATTCTAAATTCAAATTCTAAAATTCAATTCTAAAAATTTTGAAAAAAGAACGTGCTAACCAGCTAATGGGAAAAAAAACATGATTTCTTTTAATATTAATCAGGCTCTATCTAATGGTGCAAGCACAATGTACAGGCTCATGGAGATTTGAATAGAATTTTGTCTATGCAACATATATAACCGTGCAGGCCAATGTCAGAGTATAATCTACATAAGTCTGTATAATGTGGATGCACGTAGCATATAATATCGATGGCCTGAAGTGTTTGTTCGGAGCTCTAGCGGTGCAAAAACAAATCACAAACAAAATTCGCCTCTAAAACTTCTGCACTCACCTGTACCAGAATTCACGCAACGCCCGTGTACTTTACAAACATCAGCAAAGTACGAAGGTTCGTTGTCCGATACAAGCTCACCCGGCTTGTTTGCGTTCTCTTATCAGTTAGCACAGATCGACGGGGACGCGGAAACTCTTGCTATGTTATCGACATGACAGAATTGCAACTTGGAATATTGATTGTACTTGGTTTGTCCAACTTGTAAGCTGGAAAGTTATGGCTGTGACTGTACTAGTTTAGTGTGAATGGAGTTCGATTGTTTTTTAGGATTCCGAACCCAAAAGGCTTAAACTCTGGATTAAAATTGTCACAGATCAAGGAAATCTGTTGCCGGTACAACAACAACAGAAAATGTTAAAAATCGAGCATTGTATGGAGACGTCCGTACAATGCTTAATAATGTAATACAGAACCCTTTGTGTGCAAATTCGACTTGCGCTTGGCCAGTTTTTTGACAGTTTTTGGGAACGTTTGAAGGTACTGTTAAAAAGGCTATGACAAAGCTAACAGAATTGGTCACGCCACAATTACTCTATGAAGCGTGGCTGGAAAGACCTCATGGCGTCCTCACTTTCCGCATGACGCAGGTTCTCACCGGACATGGTAAGTTCGGGAGGTACCTGCACCAGATTCGTGCGGAGGTGACGCCCGGGTATCGCCACTGTGTTGACCGCCCGGAGGGCACGGTGGAGCAAACGGTAGTGGTATGCCCAGCTTAGGCAGAGCATCGCCGTGTCCTTGTGATCGATCGGCGGCGGCGATCTCTCGCGCCGGGCCTTGGGACAGGCCAAGGTCGGGAGCGAGGAGGAGTGGCAGGCGGTCACCTCCTTCTGCGAAGCAGTAATGCTAGCAAAGGAGGAGGCCGACCTCATCAGGCAACGATGCTCATGCCGCAGCCGCAGCTCAGATCCCGATCCCGATTTCCGGCCACCGTAGACGCGGACTAGCGGACTGCGAAGTTAATGGGTAGCTCGCACATCTCCCGCTCCACCCAAGGGCGGGGGATGTCATCTGGATGATTATTACCCACCGAAAAAAAAAAGGCTAACAGAATGCTTTCAGTGTGATGTGTGTGTAGGCAAGCCTACTCCATCATAGAGTACTTATAAATTCTCTTTATAGTGTACCTCGAAGTAAAAGCTCCTTTTTTCGAGATCGGCAAACACCAATGTGTTCCAAGGCAACGGTAAGTCTTTCGAACAATCACACACAACATTTTATTGTTGATTCGGATCGAGAATTACTAATTAATTACCTTCTGAATTTTTTTGCAGATTTAAAACTGTATCTTGAACGAGTATTTACGGGAATCCAGTTACATCATCTATCCAAACTGACTTAAAACATTAAAATCTTTATCCTATCAAATTCAAATATTATTCTACAACTCTTAAAAATTATATTTGCATCACTTCTTACCATCAGGTGGGATCGCAGTCAAGCACTAGTTTATATCAAATAAAAAAAACGGCCAGCAAGCCAACAAGGAACGTTTCATCACAGTATAACAAATACGGTAGCTTAGTTTTGGTGAGAGATGAATGGTCAATTACAAAAACACATAAATTTTCATTAAACAACTAGCAGACAGAACATTAGGTTTAACAGCCGCTTTATCAGCGTAATCCTATATGTAGCAATTATTGTCTCATCCTAAATATTCAAAATGCACTAAGTATAATTTATTGGGTCATAATAATAGTTCCCATAAATTGCTCTAATTTTATTTTTTTGCCAACCGTCCCAATTGCTACCAGATGTTGTAACTTGTCGCCAACAACCAAATGGGTCAAGTACGAAAAATCCTAAATATAAAACATTATGACATCAAACATAATGTTTACTTATGACACGATTCAGGTCTCGACAACCGTTATTTTTGATAAACACCTATCAAACATGATATCGTAACATACAAGTTTTTCGCCCACACACGTATGGTCAGACGGTCAAGTGTTAAATTATACTAAATACCCAGAAAACGACCGTTTCTAAGGGTCTGTCCACACTTGACGAACATTCGTGCGTTTGCTATAATTTTTAAAAGAATTATGATTTTCATAACATTTGTCATTTTTAAGGTTCCGTACGTAAAGTTAAAAACGGAACCCTTTTAGGATATTCACTTTGTTGTGAGAGGTCTCCTCCGCCGATTGCCCCCACGAGGGCACGGCGATGCTCCGCCCAAGCAGGGCACACCTCGACTGTGTGCTCCACCGTGTCCTCCGGGTGTTCGCACAGGCGACACCCGGGCGTCACTTCCGCATGAATCGAGTGCAGCAAACTCCCGAACGAACCATGTCCGGTGAGTACCTGCGTCATGCGGAAGGTAAGGACACCGTGAGGTCTTTCCAGCCACGCCTCAAAGAGAGGACTTACCGCCGTGTCAAAGAGGGGACTTACCGCCATGTCAAAGAGGGGACTTACCGCCATGGCACTAGGTCCACCTTACGGAAGGCCTTTCAATTCCAACCTTCCGTCCCCACCGACCATTTATTCTGCGAGCAATTTCTAATGCATATCTAAGCTCTATCTAGCCAAGCAGAGCTTGTGTTATGGGTACTTGACAACTGATAAACTTATTTATATACATACATATTATAAATAAATTACACCCAGACACAGAACAAATGATTATGCTCATCACACAAACATTTGTCCTGGGTGGGAATCGAACCCACGACCTCCAGCATAAAAGTCATGGTCACTAACCGCTAGACCAACCAGCCGGTCAGTCAAATTTGGCGATTATTCTTTGCTATGTCAGTAGGCTTGGTTCTCCTGCGTATATCTTCATTTCACATTTGTGTGTTTTTTTATTAGATTAGGTAGCTTCGAATTAGATAATGTTGTTTTTCATTAGCTTTTGGTTAAAAACGTCCCCCATTCTTTCCAAAATATATTTTCTTTCGCCATCACCACCTTGAACTAACCTTCGAAACGTATTTACAAATAAAAAAATATACCGGTATAATCTGTTGACATTTTATTTTTCACAAGAAAATTCATCCATCCTTTCCTAGAAAAGCTGCCGTATGAGCCATTTAATAATAAGGAGTCTTATATGAAAGCGCCTTAAACGATCCGAACCAATCCATAGAGACGTCGCAACTACGCCATTATAAACATATTTATAGTTCATAAATTAGTATTAAATTTCTGGATTATGACTCGATGATATTTGATATCATACATTTGCATTTTAATAGCCCCAATATAGCACTAATATAGGAGTAACACCTATTTAATGGGCCGCTTATTCACAGGATTAAAGTAAAAAGTATAGAGGAGACGAAAGGCATGAAGCTAATGTAATAAACTGTATGATCTATGGGTATTATACTTGGGCTGCGGGATTGTTTGGAAGAGTTGCCGTGACCCTGGATCATAAAGGGCAATTGAAAAACACAGGTGAGTTTTAGTCATTAAAAATCTGACACGCCCTCTCGCTCCACTTAGAGTGAAAATTAATTGATAATTTCCCATCTAAAAAAAAACTTGGCAAATGCGAGTCGGACTACAAACTTAATCGCAAAAAAAGTTTTTGTGACGTAATTTCAACTCGATACCTTCACGCGTTTCCGAAATAAAAGGTCTTGACAGATTGACAACGATGTGATCCTTTAAGGGTTCCGTTTTTTTCATTTGAGTTACGGGACCCTAAAAATGGGTACTATAACTTTATTCTATTAAAGCGTGAACATTTTGTTGGAAAATTGGGTCGCTTGGATCTGGACCGCGGTCCCAAATACTACCTATAAAAATTATATTTTTTTCTTGTGTGTTAAGACCACAAAGAAAAAGGCATTAAAATACAGTAGTCAAAAAAACTGTACTTCTTTTATTTTGGTACCAAAATACTACTCAAAAAAAGTTATAATGTCGAAGTTGGGACCGCGGTCCCGTCCAAAGAGCCTCACAACCCAATGACCGCCATTTATATTCCAATATCCTGTCTCAAATCTATTTACTCAATATTTTGTAAATTAAGTGAATATTGAGCTAATGGTCTCGTAAAATCGGATTCCCATTTGAAGTGATTCGCTCTTGAGGAGCCGAGTGCGAACAAATCTTTGGAGAGTCATTTCGCGTGAACATGCGGAATACAAATCAGGACTTCAGGAGGTTTGAACGTGGCCGTAAATACGTCTGAAATATGACTTATCTGATATTTATTTTAGAGTGGAAAAATATCTTTAAGAGGCTCCTTTTCTAGTCGTCTATCGTCAACGTCGAGCACGGTTTAAAAGCTTGTTACTTCATCTAACGTAATACAATGCGATGTTTGATGAAGAGGGAACGCGAAAAAAGAGAGATAACGCCTTAAAACTCTGTTAGCATTCGGTAATTCCGTGTTACGTGTTTTTTTTTAAACCCCTAAAAGTTTTGAAAAAAAAATCGTCTTTTAGTATCTTGATATAATTGGCAAGGCTTCTATTGTTATAATTTTTTGACTTTTTAAATTTTAGAGTAAAGTATGAAGTGTCAAAATTCATGCAAAATAGCACATTTTCAGAGGTCTTTACTGAATTAGTTTTACACAATTTTATAAATTGATTTCAATAGAAGCCTAGATAATATCCACAAGATACTGTGTTTCCAAAATATCTGATAAAAAATTTTAATAACGTCAAAATCGCGTAAAAGCGGTTGTATGAAAAACAGTGTAAAATGTCGAATAGCATACCCTTAAGATACCTCGTTAAAAGTTGTATTAAACGGAAGCATTCACATAATGATGCTTGAATCAGAATACAGCTGTCATCTTCACAACTCACTCAAACTCCCCGTCGTCATTGATAACAAGCATACAAATCTTAAATTACAATTTGATCATTTCATCGTTCGAAATGAGGCCGACAAATGGTGCATCTAATCTAAATATTATACAAAATCTCATTAAAAACGGTAAAAAAAAAACCAATGACATGAAATGCTTTGTGAAGCTAGAATTTTCACTCGAGTTGGTATCGAGATAGAATTACCGATTTCATCGTCATCAATCAATTCTGGCGGGTAGGCGCTGACGCGACAATTTGTTAGCTCTCCTGCCTATTCTGTCTATTGCTGACGGTTAATGACTTGAAAACTCGTCATTTATTTAAACATACACCAAATTCCGTGTTTGGAACGATTAAATGGCTTTCATGTTCGAGTATGTTGCTATTACGAGTTCTGCTCTAACAAAACAACTAACTACCAAAACGTTTGTAATATTTTTGGTCTTTATCAAGACACTTTTCATATGTTTCTCGATTTTAATGCCTTAAAAATGTCAGTCTAAATTGAGTTCAGATTTTTTTGTTGTGATCTGTTTTTTAGAACAGACTTTATTTTAGCCTCATTACGTAGCAAAACTAATTATGCTGTGAACTAGGACATAGCAATGTATATATTAAAGAGAAAAAAAATGTGTTTGTAGTTTTGTCTCCTCGTTATTTAACACCGACTTCGGAAATTTAAGTTATTTTGCTCTTTGTAGGTTTTTTGTCTGATTTTTTTTTTTGTTTCGGGAATATACTTTTTCAAATATTCAAAATTGATCCACAATTGACCGAGAAATCGGTAAACATTCTTAAAAAAAATGCCCTTATAACCTTCTCCTTTTTGAAGTCGGTTGAAAAGCGTTACTATTGGAACCCTATCTTGCCAGGTACGTAAGATTGTTTGAAAGAGTTGCCGCAGCTCTAAAATACAAGAAAGAGTAGCTCAGCCCCGCTATGAAGGCACTAAATAACTGGGTGGGTTTTTAGTCAGTAAGAGTCTGACACTATCTCCCGCTCCGCCCAAGAGCGGGTTGTCATTAGATGATTTTCCCACCATAAAAAAAGGAATACAGGTGGATTTTAGTCAGTAACCGTCTGACACTGTCTCTTGGTCCACCCAGAGTGGGTGGACTTCTTTGATGATTTCCCACCAAAAAAAAGCAGTATCATCTCATTTCGTAACTATACAAATTGAACCGTCACTTTAGTCCGATTACGTTACGCCATGTCCTATTTTATACGTCTTAACTAATCAAGCGTATCCAATTCAGCCCATCAGCTCAATTGATCTTAATACGGATTGCTCATGGCCGAAATACGCCGCGAATTTTTTTTTTTTTAATTACACCTAGGGTTGGTTCTTAACCCTAAAAAGCGGATTGGCCAGCCAGGACTGCCTGGGTTTTGGGTTAAAAGGCCGCGAACCTTGTTAACTCTTTGAATGTCGTAATTAGAGACACAATAGAAAGACAATTACCTTATGTCGGATTGTGTAACTTAAGACATTTGAAAGGATAAAGTAGTAAGGATTTTGTGCCTTACATTTAAAGTGATAAAATATTAAGAAGGTGTATCTAAAGGATTTTTATCCTATAAAACTAATAGGCGAAAGTATATGTCTAAGTCTGTATATTGTTTGTTACTCCTTAACACTTAAATGTCTGAACGGATTTTGGATAAAACTTGGCACATGGGAAGGTATACCTACCATGTCTTGGCATAGCATTACTACCTATCATGAGAGTAATTTAAAAATAAAAATTAACACCTTACTAGGAATTATTCCTGTATTGTAGGTGCGTTTACAAACATGTAAACTCACACACACAAGACACTCAGACCTGGAACACCTATCTGTAGGCCATACAAATATTTGTTCCGTGCGGGAATCGAACTCGCGACACGCTACACAGCAGTCAATCGCTCAACCACTGCGCCAACCCTGCCATCAGGATATATCTTTTGGACATATATCTACTTTCACTCGGGTAAAGCCGCAAGTTTCATCTAAGAGTTATGAAATAGTAGCAAAAGTTATCTATTTATCTAACGGAATAGGTATCTAGTAACACCTTGCAAAAAATGGACAGGGGATCATCTAATTCTGTACCTCAGAGGTAAACAATAGTAACTCCACTTTTTTGAAAATATGTTTTTTTGCTCTGTTAAAATCGTAAGAACCAGTTCTACGTAATGGTAGTGGGGATCAAGTCCTACAACATCTAGGAAGAGAAATATCCAATCGTTTAAGACAAAAACATATCGAGTATGGGACTTATGATGATAAAATTGTTTACTCGTCAGCTTTACGCGCACTTATTGTTGTTCTAAACTTTATTGTAATTATGTGTAATACATAATAATACATTTGAGTGTGTTTCAATATCTTTAAAGTAACTTTGTCAAAAATACATTTAATGATAAATCGTCCAGCGTCCTACTAGCAGGACTTTCAGTCCTTCCGGTAGGACGCACTTTTTTTAATGAATATTACGTGAACGGTCCAGCTGGCAGGATTTGTAAAAAAACAAGTAGATAGTCAGTCTCTTTCTGATTGTAGGAGTGTTTGTTTCATTGTTCTAGCATTAGTGTGAGCGAAATGGCTACGATATTTAGACGTGGAGATAGCGTGAGTTCGCTAGCATCGCACTACGATGCGCCGGGAACAAATAACGCCTGGAGTCGTCAACAATTTGTTGATGAATTTGCAACATCTTAATGTTATGGCCGACATTTTATTACCAAAACCGTTTTGTACACCACAAAAAACAACAGAAAGCCAGCTGATATATATAGAAAGAAACACAATAACTTTTTCCCGCGTCCACGTAGACGAAACCGCGGTAAAGTATTGAATGGTATATTACTATATAAAATAAAAAATGAATTCTACAATCGTAATTACAACATTGAGCACCTACCAAAAGTATATATAAACATATCAATATATTATAAAAATAAATATATGTTACCTACCTTACCTTACTGTTATTTATAAACACAACAACATAACTTTTCGTTTATTTCAAATAAATAAATAATTAAAAGTGAGTAGTTCAAAATGTTTGTTTCCCCTGATTTAGTGATTCGTCTGAGTCGTCCTGCCAGCAGTCGGCGTACTGCCAGAAGGACGTGCGTCAAATTTCATACAAATTAAAGTCCTGCTAGTAGGACTTTAAAAGTCCTTCCAGAAGAGCTTCTAGAAGGACATTTTTTTGGACGATTTATCATTAAAGTTTCTATCCGCGCGTTTTTGCCTCTCCTGTAAAATTTACTTTTGGGGACTTACTGTTGTTTACCTCTGAGGTACAGAATTTAGCCAGAAAGCCTGACTATGTCCAGGCCTGTCAACACTGGCAGCCCTAATTACACTCATCAGAAACCGGGTGCTGAGGCCGTTGTACTTATTAATCGGGTTTGTCATCGAACGACGAGCGGTATGCATTTTTAATATACGAAATATCGCAATTACTATGGTTGTTGAGCCGACCACCGGCGAGGTAATTGTGTACTCTGCCCACGGACCTGCCTTCAGGTCAGCTCGTCCGATTTTGGGCAGACAGTGACGTTTTTACATCACTTTGTTGTATTTCCAGTGATGACTTCAAAGAATAAACTGGTTATGAAGCTGACTTGGGTCTTCAAAGCAGATTGTAATATATATATTTTTAACTTTTGTGGGAAATCATCTAATGACTTCTCCCGTTCTAGAGCGGAGCGAGAGGGCGTATCAAACTTTTACTGAATAAAACCCACTTCTGTTTCTTCTTTGCCTAGCGTTCTAGAAACTCGGTTTTCCCTTCACGGCCCCAGATATTTTTAAACTTGGAATATCATCAAGTTACTTGTTTCGCTTTGACTGGAGATAGACGAAATGTCAGACTTTTACTTACTGACACCCACAGTATTTCTTCAGTTACCCTTTGTCTCACAAACTCTTCACAGTAGCTTTTTCGTAGAATCCGCAGCCCTGGCAGATATCGGTCCTAAATGGTCTCTTCAATCTTGCTGATATTTCTTGGAAGCGCGTGAAACACAACACACTACCAACTCGGGCTTGATTCTTACTGGACAGCGAGCCACCCATTGCTGACCGTCATCAAGCCTGCGATTCCCGACGCCCGGAGCATCTCCGGCGAAAAGCAAAATCTGATTAGAAATCTACTAAGTGCTCAAAATTAGAACTGAATTAATCTTTACACTTACTATTATGTTCTAGACGTTTTTATATTATGTAGATCAAAATACTGCAGCAATATTATTGAACTAGTAAAAACCAGTTCGTAAAATCATAGCAACTCATTCTGACAAAATTTAAAGACAAAGTCGTAAAATCATAACAACTCATTCTGACAAAATTTAAAGACAAAGTCGTAGAATCATAACAACTCATACTGACAAAGGAAGAAAACTTACTCATTTGCTCATCCTTAAAAGGATGGACATGATTGAGCTACTTTTTAGGGTTCCGTAGCCAAATGGCAAAAAACGGAACCCTTATAGATTCGTCATGTCTGTCTGTCTGTCTGTCTGTCTGTCTGTCTGTCTGTCTGTCTGTCTGTCTGTCCGTCCGTCCGTATGTCACAGCCACTTTTTTCCGAAACTATAAGAGCTATACTGTTGAAACTTTGTAAGTAGATGTATTCTGTGAACCGCATTAAGATTTTCACACAAAAATAGAAAAAAAGCAATTAATTTTGGGGGTCCCCATACATAGAACTGAAACTCAAAAATTTTTTTTTCATCAAACCCATGCGTGTGGGGTATCTATGGATAGGTCTTCAAAAATGATACTGAGGTTTCTAATATCATTTTTTTCTAAACTGAATAGTTTGCGCGAGAGACACTTCCAAAGTGGTAAAATGTGTGTCCCCCCCCCCTCTAACTTCCAAGATAAGAGAATGATAAAACTAAAAAAAATATATGATGTACATTACTATAAAAACTACCAACGAAAATTGGTTTGAACGAAATCCAGTAAGTAGTTTTTTTTTAATGCGTCATAAACCGAAAAAAATACACTATTATTAAAACATCGATCAAAGTTACAACACATTACAAGAACTTTTATATTATGTTACTAGCTGCTACGGAACCCTTCATGGGCGAGTCCGACTCGCACTTGGCCGGTTTTTTATACGATTTAAAGGCATCTCGACAACGTACTAATACAATAATCACATTCCTCAGACATTATACCATCCCGCAATGACATCAGGGAGTTGATTCATTAATTAATAAAAACCTTGGATAATGCGTAGACACTATCCACACATGGTTTTTTGGGTTCTGTGGCCATGGGATAAAAACGGTACCCTATTACAGTTGCCATCACGGATCTTGAGCGCTCAGCGTCAGAATGGGGATCGCTTTACGCATTCCATACATTGGCAAGACAATCGTCTTCTTTATTAGATACATGCAGCAACGCAGGGAACGAATTAGGAGTGACGTCTATGACGCGATGGCGCGGCGAACCAATCACTGACACTCCCCGCCCCCACGTCACACTTCGCACTACTGAAGAGACCGAATATTTGACTTCTGCGCAACCCCTCAAGATCCGTGATGGCAACTGTACTAAGACTCCACTGTCCGTCTGTCTGTCACCAGGCTGTATCGTGATAGCTAGACATTTGAAATTTTCACTGATGATGTATTTGTTGCCGCTATAACGAGAAATACTAAAAACAGAAAAAAAAATGCCGTGTTTTGCTTCGGACGGTACGTAACCCGACGAACGGCGAGTATCCATACTTACATCGTTGATACCTCTACGGTTCGGACTAAGCGTTTCGCCTTGTCGTTTATACTGCGTAAATCGAGAGACTGGAACAATTTGTCTACTGCTTCTCCACGTCTGATTATAATTTAGGTGTATTCAAGGCTAGAGTGATTAGGTTCGCCGATTGTACATACGTCTGTACAACTTGAATGATCTTGAAAAAAACTTAATTTTTATTTTGTACCGTTTGTACGAAATTTATTTGGCCAAAAATTTTGGTTTCTAGATTTTTGTTTTTCCTAGAATTAATTTTTTGGTGATTTACGTAAATACGTCAATTTTCCAGATCATTAACCCCTTGGCGCTCGAGGGTAAACTAGTCCGCCTCGCGATCAACGATTTCATCACTGCTTACCATCAGGTGGGATCGCAGTCAAGCACTAGTTTATATCAATTAAAAAAAAAACCTTTTGTGAGCGAGTCCGAATCGCATTTATCCGGTTTTTATAACTAAGAATTACACTCGGCAAATACAATCAGACGGAGTCATTCAATCAGCCTTAAAGGAAACTCAGAATCTATGAAAGAAGGAGCAATATATTCTCATTAGTGTCAAAATACCGACCACTTTTTACTCGCCTTATCAAAATCGCCAACGATTAACCTAATTAAGGCATTCTTCTGAACGCAGCCATAGATTCCGATACCTACTCAAACATTTTTGAGATATTTCAACTCCCCGTCCTGGATAAGACTGTGAATGGAATTTTAATTAAAGATACATTCAAATCAAGGTACATTATTTAGTTTATAAAAAGGAACAATGCATTTTATTGTTTTTTTTAGGTGGGAAATCATTATAAAGTTTTACACATTTACTGACTAAAATCCACTGCTGTTCCTTCTTTGACTTCGTTCCAGGGCCCCGGTAACCTTTACCCAGCTGGGCCCTTATAATTTTGCTTACCACTACGCGCCGTCGAAGACTTAGCTCCCTAGTAGTCATGAGTAGAGCTACACAAATACTAACAAATGCTTGCACTGACTGGACAGGTCTACTCAAATCAGTGTAACTCTTTCTTCAAAAAACCCTCTTAATGAAACAAAAACTCTTATCTGCATGGTTCTCATATGATCAGACCATTACATGTATACTGTATGGACTTTAAAAGAGACGTTGACTCCTGTGTTTATATCAGTGTTTCTTCTCAGATTCTCAGGGTAGACAGCAAGAAAATACCGGCCTCCTATTTTAAATTGAAATAAAATAGGCTTTTTGGTGGCTATGGAATCCTCCTATAAGCCTGGGTACACAATGACGGGACCACAATACTCATAATTAAGACCAACGTTTACTATGGGACCGAGCTTGAAGTATAATATAAAACTGGGCAAGTGCGAGACGGACTCGCGCACTAATGGTTTAATTTTCAATTGGAAACGAAAAAAATACCGAAAGTTTGTGTATCTGTATGTCTGTTACTTCTTCACGCTCATACTAACGGCTGAACGAATTTCCATGAAGCTTAGTGCACGGATAGACCATATCGGTGTACTAAGTTTACGTATACATAGGACATTTTTCTCATATTATCTTGAGATAATTTAAGCTATAAACTAAGACACAAATGTATGCGATATTTTTTTTTTATATAAATTCTAGAATAAAAGCAGTTCAAATCGAGAGGTGCCATGATGGTCGTTGGTACCATGAGAATATCAATAAGAACAATTAAGAGAATGTATGGAACAGTAATAAACAAGAAGATACTTCGCCTAAACAACGGATACAATTTACGAAATCCCGTCTTCTTGGATAAAAGTAATCACACTAATATTATAAAGGCGAATATTTGTATTTATGTGTGATTTTTGTGTGGATATTTGTTAGTTACTCTTTCACGCTAAGATATCAGAATGGATTTGGATCATACGCGTAGATCCATTTCCTAAAATAAGGTATTTTTTTTTTTGGCCCTAAGAATTTCCTATTTTCAGACGAGCAAATTTAAAAGCAGAAGCTAGTCTAAAATAACACTTACAAAATGAAGTTTTCTTAGAAAATAACTACTTTAATAAGTTAGAGAAAATGTATTCCATCTAGTTTATTTATTTATGTCCCTAGGTACATACAAGCACTTAAAAATTAAAAAAAAAATAGCAATGCAGATAAAAGAGGACAAAGGTACTGCTTATTTTAAATGAAATTTCTTCCAGCAGACCTGTGACAGGAGAGTTGGATAAGAGATGTAGACACAGTGTATACAAATAAATTAGAAAGATATTGCAAGTATATATAAATCATAACTTTACGAGATAGTAGAGAGGTAGTGTTCTTTAACTAGCTTTTCAAAAACAGATATATATTTTTAGCGTCACGGATCTTAGCTGGAAGTGAGTTCCACAGTCGTACCGCATGAAAAGAGAAGGAGTTGGAGTAGAAATGGATATTATGGGATAGGAAATTAAGATGGAAGATCTCATAATCAAGTCAGAGAATTTATGAATACCTACTCAACATACCTAAGCGCTAGACTAGTTTAATATGATAGCTAGCAAACTATCTTCATCTGAGTTACATCTGAAAAAAAAATACAACTACATAAACAATTAAAATAATGCATACATTGAAAGACACATCTTGCAACAGCTACAATTTTATCTAAGCCTACCTACTCTACTTTTAAACTCGTCCTAATAAATCTTCTTGCAACGCTACACAATTCCAATGAACCATTTCAAATTATGTCAGCGAATCTAAATTCGGATCTTCACTAGTCTACCTTGCGATATAAGGTATAATGAGATCAAGACTGGTTGAGTAGCGTATACAAATAAACCTGTGGTACCGGTTACAAACAGCGAACCAGATACATTATCTATCTGAGTAATGGTTAGTGATGGCAAAAAGAAAATCGATATTGGCATAGACATCGTGCGGGTAGACACTAGGCACTGAATAGGTAAACTGCAGTAACCTAACTGTACCAACTAAGTATTGATTTTGTGCGACCTTGCTCCAGTTAGGCCGTAATTGTTAAGTTATTCGATTAAACGGTTAAAAGTTCACGTTAGAGTGAGCTTGGATATTTCATAGGATTAGCTGGAGAACATTCTGAGAACATTTTTTACTTCTAGGCGTGCTCCATTGTCGACCACATTGTCGCTTACCATCAGGTGCGATGGTGATCAAACGCGAGCTTACCAATAATAATTTAAAAAAAAACATTCCTGCAGCCCTAGAAGGATTTGCTTCTTTATCACCGGTCTTCCCCCAAGAAGGCCCTATTGGCAAAATCGACAACCCGGTATAGACTGTCTTGGTGCAGAATGGTGAGGAGACTCGACCCTCGACTCGGGAGCAGGGACGATCAATAATGACGGATCTATGTATCTGTTCCAGCACTGTATAAGTACAAAACCAAAAAAAAAAACAAATCAACAACAAATCTGAGATTGATAAATCTTGTAAAACATGATAATACTCGTACATAATACTATTTTCAACAGGTTTATAGCTAACTAGCTTTTGCCTGCAGCTTCGCCAGCGTACATAAAATATAGCTTATTTCACTTAGGAATAAAGCTTTCAATAGGTGAAAAAATTTTCGCAATCAGACCAAGAAATGCAGAGATCCTAGACCCTAGACAAACAAAAAAAAAAAACTTTACCTCTTTTTATCATTAGTGTAGATTTAAAGATAATATCAAATATTTTGTAGCGCTTCCAAATCGATTCGAAGAAAAAATAGAGCAAAACTGATTTCACGAGGAAAAATAAGAAGCAGTACGACTGCCTATTTATAGATTCATAGAAGGATCCAGTATAATGACTTTTTTTTGACAGCCTCCTTTTTGGATACAATGAAAAAAAATTGTTTGTTAGCAGTATTTCTGAAACCCGACAGATCCAATTGTATTTGGTTACCAAGAACTTTTCGCGACAATGACTATTTCAAAAATGTACTGAATTATTTGAAGGCTACCTTTTTAATATTCCTATATTGAAGTAAGGAAATGATACCTTATAATTTATTTAGTAAAGTACGGCAATAATAAAACGTCTTTGTTTAAATAATATTTAGGTTGTTTGAAGATATTACAGTATATTCAAATATAATAGAAGCAAATTACTATATTTACTTTCCGCTTTTCTTTTTTTTAACTTTTAATGCCTAAAGGAAATCATCTAATGACGTCTACGCTCTAGGGCGGAGCTAGAGGGTGTGTCAGACTTTTACCGACTACAACCCACTCCTATATGTCCCCGGACACGGGCCACAAAAAAAACCGCCACGAAAAACACCGCTACAAAAAAAAAGTAGAAGCGGTTACATAAAAGCTGAAGTGCGCGACAGCTTGTGGCTTGTTGTGTGTGTGGACAAAGAACGAATTAATGCGCGAATGGCATGGCATTTTGGCCGCAACAAAAAAAAAGCTAGAAGCTGCTTCAAGCTTTTTTTTTGTCGCGGCACTGCCACACACGACTCAAAAAAAAGGACACCTCAAAAAGAAGCTTGAAGCGGCTTTTTTATAGCCCGTGTGCGGGGACACCATGTGCCTTCTTTGCCTTCGTTCCATGACCTCTGGGTTCTCTTTCGCATAACCCACGACCCTGCTGGGCTCCTGCGGTTTTGCTGACATCTCCTTGAGACGTGCGTGGTACTTTACGTGCCGTCAACGATTCGGGCTTCGTTCGGACGTTTGCCGGACTGCTGGACGCCGAGCTACCCATTGCTCGTTGTCCGCAAGCCGACGCCTACGGTAAACCTAAATTACCTTGTAAAACTTAAATGCCTTATGGTCTTATCTATTGAGAAAGTTGCTGATATCCTATAAGTAAAACCTTTGTAAGTCTTTTTGTTGTCAAAATCAAAAGCATTTATTTTAAAGAGACCATTTCCAGGCACTTTTTTATCAGAATCAGAATTTTATTTGTAGAACATAGGTGTTTACTTAAAGTTCTTACATTAAGGGCCAAGCGCCCGAAAAGTGCCATAAAACAGTGATTTTCTGAGGCCTACTCCTCCGTAACGGCTAGGTCAATTGGTTTGAAAAAAATATATGTTTATTATAAATTCATAAACAATAATATCAACATTTGATTTTTTCGTGCAATTAATACTTTTATCAAAAAAAAATATTTAGCAATTTCGCAACTTTTCGCAACTTTTCCCTACTCCTTCGAAACGGCTTGGACCTTTAGAAACATTTTTACACATAAAAATTGGTGGTTAAATATTCTTTAAAGTGAACATTGCATATGTAAATCAATCAATATATCGCAGAGAAAATGGATTTAAAGCGCTTTCCGGGCGCTGCTGGCCGCAAATAAATGCACAGATTTGCGTACTGCCGCCTAGGCGAGTGCGAGAGTTGCGTTCACATAATTTCGGTCAGATGGTTCAAGGGACTATACACCTTAATTAAATGGGCTCAATGTTTTGTCGTGATGGCGTACAAATGTTGAGATCATAAAATCGTTAAAAACTAAATAAAAATAAACTAACACAAATAAAAAAACAACTTTAAAATAGTCAAATGTCGGTCAGTACAAAAAAAGTGAAGCTAAATTGCATGGGTTTTCATTTTAATAGAATAGATGTATTCAAACTAGCTTGGATTTGAATATATCTCGCCTTATACACAGTACAGTCAATCACGCCCTGTCGCCTCTAACAGGGGCCCATTCTGATGCAAAGCATGATATAACCGTCTTCAGGAAAAATAACTTCACCGTTAAACCTGTTTGCAAGTTTGAGATTTTTACATTCTGGAGCAACACAAAGATATCGCCAAAACTCCAAAATATATACATATCGACGGTTTAGAGTGAAAACCTCGGGTATGCCATTTTAGGTAAATTTATTTTAATATTGTATAGAAACCACTTAAGATACTGAGAAGGGTTTATTTAACATAATTATTAGGTACATAATCTTATAGAGAACTTTTCGACCGCGCTCGATCACAGACACAGATTATAGAGCATACAGATAATTAAAGCTACCAACCACGTTCGGATACTCGTAATGAATTCGGAAACATCCCCTTTTCAATCAAGCTGTATAGTCCCTCAAGTAGCGAGGCGTGGCCCTTACACGCTCACTGCGTCGTGGACCTTGATTGCCATCTACCGAGCTTCGCGAGCCTTCGGAGTTGAAACCTGTTGATGATTCTGGTGCTAGATTTGACGATGGTGTTGAGAACTCTTCAATTGTAAAACCAGTTGACTCATTACAGGGAGGTTGAGGATGTAGTAATGGAGGTGCAGTCGAATCTGTCATTGCAGTCACCTCCTGCCTATGTACAGTATTCGAAGACATCCCAGTAAAAGGCCTGATATATACCCTATTTCTTCTGTACAATTTATCTGCCACTTTAACTATATAAGATCTCTGACTTATGGCTTTAGTGATCTTACCATATGCCCATCTATTATTTATCTCAGGCTGAAGCTGGACCATCACCTTCTGACCAACATATAGTGGTGGTTTTTCACTAGCACCTCTATCAAAACGCTCCTTTACATTCTCCTTCCTTTCTTTGATTTTTTTTGAAACATTAGGAATGATGGCCGGTTTGAGATGATTCAATAGGCAAGGTAATCCAGTCCTAGTACGCCTAGAGTACAATTTCTGGACAGGACTTGTATCATCCATCTGAATTGGAATATTTCGTTGATGAAGTAAACAAAACCATAGGTCCTGTTTAGTTTCTATACTCTGTATTACCAATTTCTTAGCTATTTTTACAGCTGCCTCAGCTTTTCCATTTGAAGCTGGATGATGAGGAGATGATGTGACATGTTCAAAGTTCCAGTTATCTGAAAATGACCTGAAATGCTCATTTACAAAATTAGTTGCATTGTCAGTACAGACTCTCTGAGGTATTCCATGTCTAGCAAAATTCTTCTTACAAATTAGGATTAGCTCACTTGCTGTAAGGGTCGAGATGCGATCCAGTTCAAAAAAATCAGAGTAATGGTCCACAGTCACAAGAAACTTTAAATCTCTCACTGAGAATACATCCATTGAGATATACTGAAAAGGGTATTTAGGAACTTCATGACTGACGAGTGGCAAACTTTGTTGTGATGGAGCATGTACTGCACAAAAAAAACACTTTTTTAAATAATTTTTAAGATCCCTAGACATACCAGGCCAAAACATATTTTCTCTAGCCAGTCTTAAAGTGCTACCAAAACCGTTATGACTCACATGTACTTTTTGTAGCATTTCATCTCTTAAACTTTCCGGTATCAGCACCTGATTATTCCTGCATATTAATCCTTCTGTTGTGGACAATAAATGTCTGAATTTGTGATATATTCTAAGATCTTGAGGCAAGTCTAATATGTACCTTGGAAATCCATTTATGATAAACATAATTAATTTTTGTAAGTTTGTGTCTTCATTTGTGGCTTTTTTTATTCTCTCAATAAGTTTATCTGATATTTTTAAATACCTCACTGCAGATATTTTGCTTATAAGCTTGTAAACTTTTTTTTCTGATAATTGGCTTTCCAAATCATAACTTTCTGCACTTTCAGTAACAGGAGCTCTTGATAAAGTGTCTGCCACATGGTTATTTTTACCCTGTATGAACTCAAGCTGAACATTATATTTTTGAAGTGTCAACAACATCATTTGCAATCTTTTAGGTGCCTCTATAAGTGGTTTATTAACAATGTTGATAAGTGGTCTGTGATCAGTTCTGATAATAGTCTTGCTACTGCCTGCAATGTACTGATTAAATCTTTTACATGCAAATACAACGGCAAGCATTTCTTTTTCAATCTGAGCATATTTCTTTTCTGTTGCAGACAAACATTTTGATGCAAAACTAATAATATTATTGTCCTGATAGAGAGCAGCTCCAAGACCCAATTCACTTGCATCACATTCTATAACTACCTCTTTGTTGACATCAAAATATTTCAGTGTTGGTAGACAGCTTATAACATTTTTTAATTGCTGAAATTCTTCCTCAACCTTCTTAGTCCAGATAAATTCTACATCTTTTCTTGTTAGCAGTCTAAGATTAGCTGCCTTAACACTAAGATTGTCAATAAATTTGCTCAGATAGCCAATCATTCCCAAAAATCTAAGCACTTCTTTGCCACAAGTTGGAGTAGGCATGTTTTTTATAGCTTCGACTTTGGATTGATCTACTTTTAAACCTTCATTGGTTAGGATATGACCATAAAATTTTGCAGAAGTTTGTAGCAGATTTACTTTATCTTTATTTAACTTACAATTGACTTCACGGAGTCTTAGGAGAAGTTTCTCGAATTTTTTGTTATGATCTAAAACGGCTTCTTCAATTGTATCTCCAACTCCATAAATCAAAATGTCATCAGCTATAACTTCTATACCGTTCAAATCCTTAATGAGACCGGTGAGTCTTTGTTGAAAAATTTCTGGAGAAGAACTCAGCCCGAACGGGAGACGCAGCCATCTGTAACGACCAAAAGGTGTCCAAAATGTAGTAAGTTTACTACTTTTCTCAGAAAGTCGACATTGCCAGAATCCTTTCTTTGCATCCACAGTACTAAATACTTTGGCTTTACTTAGCTCTGGTAACATTTCATCTAATGTTGTAAACTGAAAATTTGGTCTTTTAAGAGCTTTGTTCAAGGGAATGGGATCTAAACATATTCTAAATTTATGATCACGGCTGACTATTAAAATATTATTTACCCAATCTGTGTGCTGTGTCTCTTTTGTAACAATTTGATGCTGTTCTAAAGTGTCCAGTTCCTTGCGCAGCTTCTCTCTTAGACATACTGGAATTCGACGTGCCGGCTGGATACGTGCTGGAACTGTCTCATCTATTTCTAAATTAACCTCTCCTGGCAAGCTTCCATATCCCTCAAACACGTCACTGTACTTCTGCATGATATTTAATGTCTCTGTACGGTCAAGCTGGTTTGAAACAGTGACTTTTCCACAGTATTTAATAAAACCCAATGATACACATGCTTTTTCTGATAAGAGTGGTTCATGATCTATGTCCACAATATGGAATATTATTTTAAACACTTTGCCTGAACTAGTTTTCGTTCTGCATTTGAAAAGAGCAGTCCCCAAATTTGGTATAACAGTTCCATTGAAACATTTCAACTTCTGATATGTCGGGGTCAATAAGCTGAAGCCATCCTTACCCGTGATCTTTTTATAGCAATTGGCTCCCATGACACATACCTGTGCCCCTGTGTCCAGTGTGCAGTATAGCTTACTCCAATGAAGTGAATGAACGCCATCTGTTTTGAAGAACAGGGGTGCTTCTTTATGGCCACATGAGTTAGTGCGAATTTCTGATATCATGATGTCACTATCCGAGTCATTTTCCAAATCAACTGTTTTAACTGACTTCTCTTTCTTTTTACACACTTTTTTAAGATGATTTCTTCCACCACATTCCTCACATCTCTTCCCCCAAGCTGGACAGAGCTTTTTGTTAAATATGTGCATCTGCGCACAAAACTTGCATAATTTCTTGACAGACTCCTTTGTATTTTTAATAGTTATCTTGTTGACCACCTCCTCTTCTTTTTGCACACTTGAAACATGCATTGATGCTCTTTTAGCTGATCTGCATAAATTTATGGCTGAATCCAAGGTCAAACTTTCTTGACGAAGAAGTTCTTTCATAACATTTTTTTCTTTAATGCCAACTACCACCCTGTCTCGTAATAACTCGTCACAAAGGGATTCTGGATAATTACATGGCTTGATTAATTTTCGCAGGTTTAAAAGGTACTCATCGAAAGACTCATCAAGTAACTGAATCCTTATGTTGAAAATATATCTCGAGTAAATAACATTAGTTTTCTTGATTATTTCCGATTCCATTTTTTTAAATATATTACTCACATCTTTCTTATCGCTATCCGATAAGTTAAAGTTCAAGTATTTCAGCATTGCGGCGTTGCCGATTGCGTTAAGAAGAATCCCGGCCTTAATTTCTTCCTTGTCAGAAGCCCACTTGTTCATACCTGTAGCGAGGCAGTAATTTTCCCAGCTCGTACGGAAACACTGCAAGTTTTCGAAGGGATCTCCAGACTCCACTTGCAGGGGTTGAGGCCACGGGACGCTGACACTGCTTCTAAGTTCGGATGACCCATTCGACGGCATGACGGCGTGTTGAAGTTGTTGCTGCATTAAGCCCATTTGTTTTTGCATCGCATCTAAGAGGAGAGCTTGCTGCTCGAAGAGCTTCTTAAATGACTCTTCTGCCATCTTCTGACACCATGTATAGAAACCACTTAAGATACTGAGAAGGGTTTATTTAACATAATTATTAGGTACATAATCTTATAGAGAACTTTTCGACCGCGCTCGATCACAGACACAGATTATAGAGCATACAGATAATTAAAGCTACCAACCACGTTCGGATACTCGTAATGAATTCGGAAACAAATATATTTCTGGAAAGAAAAACTCGTAACGCACAATCTTGTAGCACGCAAAATTTTTATACGATACTCGTTTAATTTGGGTGTTATATAACCTCGCGAGGACGCGTCGAAACTTGTCGAAAATTTTGAAAAACAAGAGAGATGAAATGAATCAATATCTTTAAAATTCCAATGACAAACCCCGCTCTTGGGCGGAGCGGGAGGTAGTGTCAAACTCTTACTGACTAAAAACCCATCCCGTTCCTTCTAGCCTTCATACCGGGGCTCGACCTCCCTTTTGGATAACCCTGGCCCCAGTAGGCTTCGACCCAGCTGGGTCCTTGCTGTTGCTGACAACTCCTTGAGGCGCGCGGGAACAGTGCGCGCCGGCGATTACTTGGGCTTGGTACGGATAGTTACCGGACGACCGGACAGCGAGCTACCCATTACTCACTGTCCGCAAGCCCGCGCCTACGGTGGCCGGAAATCGGGATCAGAATCCCGGCGGCGGCGGCGAGGACGCCGTTGCCTGATGCGTTCGGCCTCCTCCTTTGCGAGCATTACTGCTTCGCAGAAGTCGGCGACCGCCTGCCAACGAGTATGTGCATTAATATAATAAAGAGGTAAAGTTTGTTTTTTTGTTTGAGACCACCTCTTACAACCTCCTAGGTTGTAATGTTGGGGTTCCTAAGAGGTGGTCTCAATGAAACAACCACATGCTTGTAGTACTATTTAATGAGTGCAATTAATGTTACATGAATATGTGGCTTATGAGGTATAGTGCTAATTCAGCATATTACGTATAAAGGAGTGTGCATACTTAATAATATAAGAGAGCATACATATTATTACACTTCAAGGTAATATTCAGATATTACCTCCTACAAACAAAAAAAAAGTACTGGTCCGATTGTTAAAATTTTTTCACCGACAGAAAGCTGCTTTATTCCTGAGTAACATAGGCTATATTTTATGAACGCGGGCGAAGCCGCTGGCAAAAGCTAGTAACTTTTATACCTTAATCACTATTCAATAAATCAGGAAACGCTAATACGGGAAGTGTCACGCTTGTTTTTCGTGACAGAAATCGCACGACTGCAGACAATTACTTACAATCGTGACGATTGAGCCTACGAATGCCAATAAACTAAGTACTTAGTATTTTATAATAAAACCATCTCATATATTATCCATTCATATCTGCAAGCGGGTTTTTCGTCAAAGGGTAAGCAGAATTTTAAGTAATATCAGTGGTGAAGGTGACATGTTATTAGAATTTATAACGTGCCTCGAATATTTATATATTGAAGGCTGAGTTTGCATAAGAAACCAATAGTCTACCCAGATATATAATACTATATTATTATGCGTAATCATAATGTAAGGTACACATTAAATGCCGCTACCGTACGGGTTTCCCATCAATTAACTCTACAATCTTAATGTAACAGTCAAGCATTTTTAGGGTTCCTTATTATTATTATTATTATTTAGAAGATAAGGGGCTATGCATCACCCATAGTGTGGGGGATGTAGCCACTGCGACCTAAAAGATCTATTGTGACTCGGAACCTTGTTAGAGTAACTCTTTTAGCCCGGAGGCTTCCAAGAAATTTAGAATACTCCTAGCTTTTAGAGTTTTAATCTCCTCCGGGCGTATAGTGTGTCGGCCCAGATGGACACTGCGTTTGTGGATAAGGGGCCCGCATTCACATAAAAGGTGCATAGGCGTCTCCCTCTCCTGATTTTTTTTAGGATTAGGGTTCCTTACCCAAAGGGTAAAAACGGCACCCAATTACTAAGACTTCGCTGCCTATCAGTCCGTCTGTCCGTCTGTCTGTCACCAGGCTGTATCTCAAGAACCGCGATAGCTAGACAGTTGTTTTTTTTTTATAAATTATGTATTTCTGTTGACACTATAACAACAAATACTAAAAACCAAATAAAATAAATATTTATGGGGTACACCCATACAATAAACGCGATTTTTTTGCCGAAACCCTTCATGCGCGAGTCCAACTCGCACTTGGCCAGTTTTTATAACGGCCAGCCCAATATAGCAATAATGACATCACAAATAATTGACTAACCTACTCCAATAAATGAGTCAGATTGGACCTTCAAAGATTAAAAGCAATTAAAGATATCTCTAAGCATAAGTGCTGAACATATGGATGTAAAAGCACATAAAAGCAAAATTGTAGCTATCTCAAAACAGTATGAAGGAACTTATTATAGATACGAGAAACATCTGGGCTGGGACTCAATGAAGACGTCAAGCGCAGCGAACTTCCCACGATCATTGAATACGTCTTTCCGAAGCCCTTTTAGCTTCAATTTAGTAGATAAGTAAATAGCGTAGTTATTTGTGAAACTGGGTTAATAGTTGAACGACATTAAAGTCACGACATTGATGTAATTGCTGTTTGCTACCTAACACAAATTGTTGGTTCTGACCATGATATTGTTTCTGTAACTTTGGAATGTAAGGCATAGTTCAGATCAAACGTATTGTCTGCCGGTGACCGCAAGCCGGCGATACGCAGTTAATCGCTTTTCCATATAATTATGTATATATATTAAGGCTTATAGTCCCTTGAAAATCTAGCCGGAATTAAATGGACACAACACCCGCCTAGTACAAGTCTCTCCGCCTAGTCAATCTGTGCATTTAATTCCAGCCAGCTACGCCCGGCTAGTCCCGCTAACCTTTAAATCTATTTCCTTTGCGAAATGTTGTTAGATTTACATTATGCTATGTTCACTTTGAAGAATGTTTACCACCAATTTTTAAGTGTAAAAATGTTTCTAAAGATCCAAGCCGTTTCAAAGGAGTAGGGAAAAGTTGCAAAATTGCTGAATGTTTTTTTTTTAGACAAAAGTATTAATCGCACGAAGAAATTAATAGTTGAAAATGTTATGCATTAATCTATAATAAACATATTTTTTTCAGACCTATTAACCGGGCCGTTGCCGAAGAGTAGGCTTCAGAAAGTCACTTTTTTATGGCACTGCTCGAGCACTTGGGCCTTAACTTTTTGTTCAAACCGAACCGACTATACGTTGTTATATTACTAATCAAATTTAATTATTAATAATCGACCACCGACTCTCGGTGGTCGATTATTATACTACGCATAGCAAACCTACTCTTTTGTTCACACAGGTAACGCATCCTACGCTATAGCGTACTGTCGGCTTGGTGAGAACACATAGATACTGCAGACTGAGTCCACGTTCACACTGGAGCTGACAGTGAGCAGCTTACAGTCGGCGGCGGACGATACGTTTGGTCTGATCGATGCCTAAGGTTTGATTAGATTTGGACGGTAATATTCCTTTGTTTGAAATGTGTACGAATTCTTGTTAGAATAGAGATATGGTAGATTTATTTTTATAGGGTTACTAAAGATTTGTCAACAACAAGTAATAACGAGGGGATCCTGTGTAAACAAGATACATAAGTTTCACAGATCTAATGAGGTAGTCAATAAATGAAAAAGTACTTTCCAAATTTAAAACCACGTTATTAACATCATCATCATCATCATCATCTCAGCCGATAGACGTCCACTGTTGGACATAGGCCTCCCCCAAACAACTTAATATTAAATAATAAATTAAACATTTAATTAAAATATAATTCAACCACTTCATTTTTATAATTGTTTCATTAAAAAAAAATCCTTTGGGTATATGTATACTTCACATACTCGTAACACAAAAAAGTTGAGACATATTTCAATAGTAAAACTCAATAATAAAAATCGAGATCAATAAAAAAACAAAATTAAAGTCTCAAAAGTCAAAAATGCAATAATGTAAATCAATTGCGCAGCAAGAGCAAAACATGTGTCATAAAATTCTTAAAATAGAAATTTATACAAACAGATTCTCTGAGCCAAGCTGAATCCTACCAAAAGCTAAAAGATAACTAAAATCTGATGACATCAACCGAACATCTGCCCAGAATGCTTTGTTGATACCCCTTTATACCACCAAGGACAAAATAACGTACACAAAAGCACACGTGGGTCTTTGTTTGTTTATACTAAGCTCAACATTGCATTGAAGACCACGCCCGTACACACCCCAACGCCTTATCTTTCGGTTCACCACGACCAGTTAAACGAACACCTAATCTTTAGTATTTCTCATTACAGACTGACCTATTGAAAGGTCATCGGAGGGCAATTTAGAATGGACGAATTGAATTTAGTTGACACGCTAATGCCATGGTATCCGAAACAGATCTGACTTTGTACTGAACTGGACTATTATTGAGACAGTTGACGTGCCTGCGATTCGTGTTATTATATAGGTAAGTGTCAGTCATGATATATTTTGACTGCACCAACATCCTTTCTAATTCCATGTTATCTGGCGTTCGTTGATCGACATTAATGAATAGTTTTTTTGTTATTTTTTTTTTTTTGTCGACGATTATGAATGTTATTAAGATCCGAATTGGCACGTCATTTGTTATGAATCTTTGTCATATCACAATACACAATGTGAATTATAGTAGTCTACTTTTTATTTTTGCTTCACCTTTAGTCTTTAAGGATAGATTGTAATCAATTACTAATTTGTTTGTTACGGTTTACGGTTAAACGGTTTATCAATTGCATGTCGCCGAACGCATCAGGCAACGGCGTTATCGCCGCCGCCGCCGCCGCCACCGGGATACTGATCCCGATTTCCGGCCACCGTAGGCGCGGGTTTTCGGACAGTGAGCAATGGGTAGCTCGCCTTCCGGCCGTCCGGTAACTTTCTGGACCAAGCCCAAGTCGTCGACGGCGTGCACTGTTCCCGCGCGCCTCAAGGAGTTGTTAGCAACAACAGGGGCCCAGCCGGGTCGAAGCCTACTGGGGCCAGGGTTATCCGACAGGTCGCTCGAGCCCCGGTATGAAGGCTTGAAGGAACGGTATGGGTTTTTTTAGTCAGTAAGAGTCTGACATTATCTCCCGCTCCGCCCAAGAGCGGGGGTTGTCATTGGATGATTTTTCCCATCGGAAAAAAAAGTGCATGTCGCCAGATTCAAGTAAGCATGTGTTTAATTTTTATTTTATGCATTTTATTGAATGCATATGTATCACATTTAAATGTTTTGTAGTATTTAAACTTCTCGTTAAGCATCACTGAGGTAGTTAATACTAAAATAACATTTTTCAGCTCCATTTTGTCTAAAATTACGCTTGTTTATTTATCCAATTAATATTTTTTTATTTGTACACCCAAAAAGCATAGAGGTGGACTTAATGCCTTAACCAATTTTACAAATCGATCTACCTGATTCTACTTATTGTCTGGTTGTGTGGATACTTGATATAGAGAAGTATACGAATCTTACATCACAATGTCCAATACAAATCAATTTGCGAATATTTAAAAAGCCGCTGAACTTCACTCAAACTAGTCTCCTCCAAAACTCAACCACTACAGAGTGTGAGTCTTATAGGAGTCTTATAAGTATATGATAGTATGTATAGTAATGGAAACCAATATAAATTGTCGCCACACATGTCATTTGAATTGAGAATAGAAGTCAATACTTTTGTATAGACTTTCTTTTCTCAGAGTCTTTCTACGAATACCTTGTGTGAAGCCATTACTATAATTTCCTCGTATTTTACGGGTCACCAAGCTTCACCCACTCGGTTAGCGGTTTCTTCACAATAGTTTGTAGAACAATGTTGGTCTTGTTGTTGAATACAACAACACATGGAACAATGATGGGACGAAGACAGCTGTGGGCAATGTTTACGGAGTTTCTGTGACAAATCGTTGGAACGAAGGTGGTTCCTGCCATTGTTTATCGTTGCTACCGTGAACTCAGGATTACTCGACCCCGTAGTATGATATGCTGCGGGTTCCCACGCTACATCACATGGAAATGTGAACAGTGGCGGATTAAACCAACGCGGGGCCTGTAGCAAATTCGACCAAGGGGCCCCTGTGTAGAACTATTTAGTCCTATTATTCTCACTAACCCAGCGGATTTCAAGATTGGATAAGACACATGGAGATTACGGTAATGAGGGTGATAATATTCAATAAAATTATCTGACTAGATTTTTTCTGGGGGTTCCTCCCACGCTGCATCACATGCATGTGAGAGCAGTGGTGGATTAAGCCAACGCGGGGCCTGTAGCAAATTCGACCAAGGGGCCCCTGTGTAGACCTCTTTAGTCCTATTATTCTTACTCTTACTCTCAATAACCCAATGGATTTCATGATTGGGCGATACATGGAGATTACGGTAATGATGATGATTATTTATTTGATCATATTCAATAAAATAATCAGTATTCGGATTTCAATGTATATGCTTGGACTAGATTTTTTATTTTCGTTCAAGTGCTGTGTATCCCCGAACACACGGAACCCCCGTATGCGCGGAGCCTATAGCATTTGCTGCTCTTGCTACATGGCTAGTCCGCTACTGAGTGTGAGCATATTGTCCATTCAGCTGAATCTTTTGTTTTGGTCGCCAACGTGATCTATTTTGTTTCAACACGGTCTAGTTCAGGTGGCAGTTATTATCTGTTTTGTGAACTGAGAATTAGATAGATGAAAACGTTCAATGATTCGTCTCACGAAATGTATCTACACCATTTTATGCTAATATTATAAAGAGGTAAAGTTAGTTTTTTTTTTCGTATTAAGTAATCTATGACAGTACTGGTCTCATAGTGAAAATTGTTGCACCGATAGAAAGCTGCTTTATTCTTGAGTGACATCGGCTAAATATAGCCATAGGCGAAACCGCGGGCAAAAGCTAGTACAAGATGAAATTTCACCTTGTCTTTTTTACTGGTGGGAAATCATCAAATAAATTCTCTGGCTCTGGGTGGAGTAAGAGGGAGTGGTAGACTTTTACTGACTAAAACTCGCTTGTGTTCCTTTAGTTGTCCTTTGTATACTTGAGGCGTGGTGTAACTCTTTCAAACAATCCGGTAGTCCGAATTCTCCGATAGTCTGTTTAGTGTACTATATTAAGAAGTTTACTGCTTTCAATTTCAATACAATACCAGTGCAATTTAGCTTCACTTTTTTTGACCGGCTGACATTTCAACAATTTAAAAGTGTTTGTGGTCTATTTGAAATAAAGTTTCTGATTTCTGATTTTAAAAACCATGTTGTACTACATCGGAATTGGTTCAAAAATCTTCGCCAAAGACATGAAACAAAAAATTCTCAGCAGGATATATAGGAATTCCAGAAACAATGAGTTTCTGCCATTTCAACGATAATTTAGTAATGAAGGACAAATTTATTTACTGGCCAACATTTCACCAATTTAAAAGTGCCTGTGATCTATTTGAAGTAATGTTTCTGATTTCTATTTATAAACACCATTTTGTATTACATCGGGCTTGGTTCAAAAATCTTCGCCAAAGACACGTAACAAAAAATTCTCAGCAGGATATATCGGATTTCCAGAAACAATGAGTTTCTGAAGGTTTCTGCCCTTTCAACGATAATTTAGTAATGAGGGACAAAACGAGCGTTTACAGTCATTTTATTCTCGACACGTCAACACTTTCATACAAAAAGGTACAAGGGGATAAGCAGAATCTCCTAAGTAGAGCGACAAATTTAGCCTTTTCATTGTGTCATTATATTTAAATGCAGCGGGGTGCCGCCACATTTTACCAAAAAATAAAATCACCTGTCCTACCCGGCATCAAGGGAAAATACTCCACAGTATCAAATAGTTAGAGGGCACTTTTGCGTGGCGAGGCCAAAATACCATTTTAAGTTCCGCTTAAATAGAGAGATAATTTGGAGGCGAATGTTGTGACATAAATTTAGATCGTGGCAGTATGAAGATAAAGAGTATAATGGCGTGCGAGACCGTTTTGCTGGACAAAAGAGTAAGTAGTTGGATTAGGGCAAGGGGAAACACCGTGTCAGCTCCGTTTTGTTTGTATTGTCCTCGTGTGTTACTTTGTGAGGAGCTGAAATCCGGAGGCCAGTCCACCACGTTAGGTTCGTGCACTATTTTATTGTTGGAAAACATTGATGATATATCAATGTTGGATAAGGATTGAATTCAATCTATAAGACTGTTGTGATGTTATGAAGTTTGCATTGAGGGTTAGAGATCAAGGAAATTCCATCTGTTTTATGTCTTTATAAATACTTTAAAGCAAAGTTTAAAATTGACTCACATTAAATTGTATTATGTCGTAACCACATTAAAAAAATATTACATAAAAACAACCAGGAAAAACTTTAATTTGTCGACGAAGTAATGAAGTCAATTAACATAGATAATATGTATGTAGATTTTATATATATATGTCGTGGCCAGATCTCAGAAATCGTTCACTTCATGATATGGTCAAATAAAACTGGCCAGATCGTTTAAACGTTAACATTTGATGATATGTCAATGCTCGTTTGGCCATATCATTGATGTAGGATTTCTATGACAATAAAAGGTCTAAAGAAAGTAGATCAAACGAGGATTGACATATCTTCAAACTTTACGTTTAAAACGATCTGCGACGGTTTTTTTTCGATCTGGACGTGCGAGTTGTTTTTACGTTAACGTGATCGAAACGTTTGTCGCGTTAGGCTCTCTGATTGGTTAAGAACTTGGAGCGGGCCAATCGGAGCGCCGAACGTCACAAACGTGTCGATTGCGCTAACGTAAAATAACCTCACACTAGGCACTCTGGCCACTTTTACTTGGCCGTATCATGAAGTGATGCATACGTCGTGGCCAGATCTGCGAAATTGGTCAATTTCGCAGATCTGGCCACGACGTATGCATAGTTTGTTATCTATGTAAATTGACTTCATTACTTCGTCGACAAATTAAAGCTTTTCCTGGTTGTTTTTAGGGTTCCGTTCCACAAATGGGAAAAAACGGAACCCTGATAGGATCACTTTGTTGTCCGTCTGTCTATCTGAAAACTCAGGTCTGCGGTTTCTTGAAGCTGTATAAAAATCAAACTTCTGAGTTAACGAAAAAAAAATTCGGCCATATGTCGCAAAAAACGTACCTAAATTTCAACACTCTCAAGGGAATTATAATTCATAGGAAACTTCCCGTTGACCTAGAATCCTAGAATTTATCATGAAGCTAGGTCTCACAATACAAATATAGGGAAAAATCTGAAAACTGTTCTATAGTTACGTCACAAAAAAAATGCGATTCGGAAAACCTTCGTAATTCAATTCAGGAATTGAACTGGTTTATAGGTAAGTTTGTACAGAACTCTCATTGCGCGACCCCGATTTTCTTTTGCTTGGTTTTTTATTTACAAATACAGCTCCAGTTTTGCGACTATAAATATACCTACGAAAAAAAAAACTCGGTGTGGTCGCGGGACATTTACCAATCAGCCATGGTAATTACGACCGGTCACGTTTTCAATAAAAACTGTCATTATGATGGCAAATTAAATTATGTGGCCATTCACACATTCAAAATAAAATAAAAAGTCCAAATTATTTACTGGAATAGGTACTATTTCAACTTTATTATTGGCATGTCACTAATTTAAAACCGTTTATTTAAGATCAGTTAATTTAAAAATTCATTAAAGTTGAAAAAGCGTTTAATTATATATCTTAAATGTGGGTTTTAAAGACTAAAAATATTTATCTGATTTATGTTAACAATAAGGAAACGATACTTTTGCTAATTTGACGCATGTCGGACCCTCGTAGCAAACTTTTCTAAAAGTCGCTACAAATACCCAGTAAGTAGTAGTAGTAGTTTAGTAGTAGCAGTTGTATTGTCGTAGTAGTAGTGTAGCATACTACATACCTACCAAATATCTCAACTTTTTTTATCTCAAAAACATGACTTAGGCAAACGCGGCCTTAATCATATTTATATAATGTATTCTTCATATAAGCAACCTACATAACCTGAAAGGCCAACATATATTGTTAGTTATTATTGATAAAAGTTATTATACATGCAAGCTACCGAGATGCTCCTTATGGTGGTTAATCGCTCGGTCGTGGCCTGCAATATAATTAATTAAACTAGTGTGTAAGTTGCTTGTAAGTAGAAAAACGCCCCTGGTGGGACAGCCTACCATATATTTTGGCCTTTTGACGATTTTCTTACATAAAAGGTAACTTAGTCTAATGTATGGAGTCTACATTGGAGTAAGTTATATTTTAGGTCAGGATTTTCAGTTTACTGATATAACTAGCGCCATCTGTGTCGCCACATAGGAACTAAAGTTAAAAAATCAGCTATCAGACCGTTACCCGGACCAGACACAAGACCCGGCATCAGAGGATAATTTTTGACGTCTGACGTCCCACGTACCTGGGACTTTACACCCAGTTACGCATACCTTTAAACTTAAAATAAATCCTACCTAAAAACGTCACCCAAGTTTGCTAGCAGTTAGTAAGTAAGTATTTAAATGAAATGAAATAAACAGCTAGACATAACCGTCTAGCTTCCAACAGATCTGCGATAGAGCACAAGGTGTACTTAAACCCGACTGGCGCAAACGGGTTACCATATCAAGTGCCTACTGGTCGCGTAGACTACTACTTGCTCCTATTTTATGCCAACTTAGTACTACATTGTGTTTATTTAATACGCAGAGCTCGATGCCATCGCCACACCCAGTTTCGTGATTCTTGAAAGTCTGAGATCTAGATTCAAGTACGCAGAATGCAAAACGTTTAAAGATTCGTTTTCGAAAGTTTTCTCTTAAGTTTATCAGTTCAGTTTTGCATTTACTAGCTAAAGGCCATTAGGTGTATGCTATATTCAAATGATTACGTTTTCATTGCGAGCTTATTTGGCGCAGTAGATGAGCGATTTACTGCTGCGCTGCGGGTAGTGGGTTCATACATACAGTTGTTCCGAATCTTGGTGTCTTGTGCACGTAAATTTTCGTGTTCGTGTTTATGAACGCACGATACAGGAGTAAATTCTAATGAAGAGGCAAGGTTTAGGGAAGGAAGTCTCAATACCTCGAATCGTCATTGCGACTTTAAGACCTCTTATGTGTAAAATTCAACATTATGAGAAAATCTATAAAAACCGTCTTCTGAGCTACAACAAATAATATAGCTATTATTAGTCGAAATTAAAAGTATTATGATAGTAAAAAAAAAAACTATACCTAAAAGTAGTTTAAATGTAAAAGGAGTATTTTATTACGAAACACATTGTTCATTTTAAAACTGGTAAACAATTAATGACGATTAAATCGTCGTATACACATGAGAGTTTTTGCATTCTATAGAGGTTCAAAATGTTAAAAAGGATGGCGTTAGAAAGTTATTTTATATATTTAATTATTATAAATAACTTATTTTATATTTTTTCGTTTGAAGTATCTTTTATATGTATGTTTATTGTGCAAACTTACCACTACAGTGACGTCTTTTTTGACCCAAAGGTTGACCGGATAGAGAATGTCTTGTTCTATTAAGTCCGCCTATGTACCACTACTGTACATAAAGTTTAAATAAATAATAAATACATTTTGCCAAAAGTAACTAAGAGGTCTTAAAGTCGCAACGACGAAATATACTCTATATCTTTGCTAAAGCGCACTACTAAAGACTCAATAATTCAAATTAACATCTGTAATTCAGAAATTCCTCTGATAAAACGAAAAAGCAACCACTAATTTTCCGTAGACTAAATGACTCAGTAACGTGTAGAAGCGCTTCAGACTACCTTTTATATTAATGGCAGTTCCTCAAACGCCTTCAAGAAGATCGCTAATTACGGTGCATTCGTGATCGAAAGCCATTTCTAACGCAAAAACTTAATTCCCCAGTTAATGACAGTTAATTACACACGCGTCGAACTATTGGACGTCAGCCGTGAGACGCCGCGGTTTTTCCCTTTGATTGCGTTTTCTTAAGACTGCTGGCACTGTTACATTTAATTGTCACCGCAACGTTTGAGATTACTGATTGCACATTGCTGATTTGAAAGCTGCTTGATTGATGATAATGATGATTGGTGTGTTTCCAGCCTTGTAAGCTCAAATTCATACATATTTATGTCTAAGCTGTGTCAGCTTTAATTGCTATAATTTTGAATGTAATATAGCGTTGAAAAGAGGAAAAACCCCTAAAATACACTCGAATAACAGTATCACAAAACCGATTCGCTCATACTATTAGGGCTGATAACGAAAACAAGTTATAAAAACCAGCCAAGTACGAGTCAGACTCGCCCATGAAAGGTTCCGTAGCAGCAAGTAACATAATATAAAAGTTCTTGTACCTAGTTCGTTGTAACTTTGATTGATGTTTTAATAATAGTATTTTTTTTAAGATCTATGACGTTATCAAAAATAAACTACTTACTAGATCTCGTTCAAACTATTTTTCGTTGGCGGTTTGCATGGTCATATATATTTTTTAGTCTTATCATTCTCTTATTTTAGAAGTTACAGGGGGGGGGGGGGGACATTTTACAACTTTGGAAGTGTCTCTCGCGCAAACTGTTCAGTTTAGATAAAAACGATATTAGAAACCTCAAAATCATTTTGAAGACCTATCCACACGAATGGGTTTGATGAAAAAAAAAATTGAGTTTCAGTTCTATGTATGGAGGACCCCCAAAAAGTTATTGTTTTTTTTTTCTCAATATTTGTGTGAAAATCTTAATGCCGTTTATAGAATACATCTACTCACTACGTTTCATCAGTACCTATAGCTTTTCTAGTTTTGGAAAAAGTGGCTGTGATATACGGACGGACAGACAGACATGACAAATCTATAAGGGTTCCGTTTTTTGCCATTTGGCTACGGAACCCTAAAAAGCTTTGTCAATAATTTCATAGAATCTATTCTAATTTAGCGTAGATAAATCTATAGTAAATTCTTACTGACAATCCTAAGAACCATTACAAACAGTAGAAGTCCCCAAGATGAATTTTAAGAGATACTTAAAACACTCTGTAACTTGTTTTGCGAAAGCAATTCAGATGAAACAATCACATCTCAAATGCCAATGCGAAAACAAAAACCCCCAAATATTAATTACGACATTTTGAAACAACACATATCGACCTCGTCCAGTCCGAGTGACTTATCATAACAATCAATTTGATTTCTTAAACCTGTCCATTTGTTTAATGGCTCGGCTATAGACAGTGCACCGGCTAAATGTTATCAGCCATTGTCAATCTCCTTGCGTGTTTCTAAAGTAGCCGTCCATGTCCGTACTTGGTTATAATATGTTCCATTTAAGCACGGAATTTGGACAGAGATGTTGCGATAACAAACTTGACTAATGCAGTACGTTTTGATGTGGCATTACAGTATTATTTATACGCCTTTTAAATTGTTTTTATTTAGCGCACGCTATATCTGGGATCTTGATAGAATATGCCATGTTAATGGAGACATTATAAGTTAGTTTATGGAACTTTAAGACATAAGATTTATGAATAAAACGAAGAAAACTTTTCGAGATATCAAAACTTTCAAAGTAACTAATCACGAACGTTTTATTACAGTTGCTTTTGAACATCAGTTGGCTGGCGACTTATTAAGAAAAATATGGGACCGAAGAACTTAAACTTTGATAAAAAAAAATTTTTGAGAGTAAACTCTACATTTTTAAATAAATGTAGAGTGTGTGTGTGTGTGTGAGTGTGTGTTTTCTACTGCTGGAAGCGACAGTATGTAGCCTGACAAAAATAGAGCTGAAACAGCCAGCAGAAGAAACCATAAATGATCTAGCAAAACAAATTAGCTGAGACTGTTAAAGAAATCGATAAGTGTGTTAGTGAAAGAATTTTTAAATTCTAAGTATAATTGCCTAAAACTCGTAAAAACAAAACATAGTGTTAGCAAAAAAGGTACACATGAAATCAACATTCATCAACACTACCAGAAAAAACTGTTTTAAAAACAAAATCAGTTGCTTGATTGAAAAACTTGAGATAAGGATTTCGAAGACTTACTTGAACATCTAAACAAAATGTTAGTTTTAAGAACCATTAATAGTAAAGTATAAAGAAATCGTAAAGTAAACCATAATGTGTTAGCAAAAAAAGTACACACAAAATCAACATTCATCATCGACACTACCAGACACAAACAAAATCAGTTGCATGATTGAGCAACTTTAGATAAGGATTTAAAAAACTTACTTGAACTTCTAAACAAAATGTTAGTTAAAGGAACAATCAAAAACTAAGTAGAAAGAACTAGTAAAGAAAACCATAAGGTGTTAGCAAAAAAGTACGCACAAAATCAACAGTCATCATCGACACTACCAAACACAAACAAAATCAGTTGCATGATTGAGCAACTTCAGATAAGGATTTAGAAGACTTACTTGAACTTCTAAACAAAATTTTAGTAAAAAGAACCATTAAAATCTAAGTAGAAAGAACTAGTAAAGAAAACCATAAGGTGTTATCAAAAAAGTACACCCAAAATCAACATTCATCATCGACACTACCAGACACAAACAAAATCAGTTGCATGATTGAGCAACTAAAGATAAGGGCTAAGAAAACAGCCGTAAGGGTGGCCTTAGTTAGATGTTATTGACTCGAGCACCGACCAATGAGCCGCTCGGTAGACGACAGGTGCGCATACGCACAGAAGTGAAGCAACGAGAAAAAAAGTTAAGCGGAACGTTTATAAATAGCGCCAACGATGCATGTTACCCTTTGAAGAGCCTGTTTGCAAGACAAAAAATGTTTTATAATTAACATCACCCGAGATGGTTTTAATAAAAGGAATAATTATATCAATGACTCGTTTGTTTGGTAGGTATGTATTGGATCGTGTTTTGTTTATACTTGTGTTGTGGCTGTTATAATTATTAATAGGTATTAAAGAAGCTAAGCATTTATTAAAAAACTCTGAAGGCTAGCCCTAGAACTAAATGAAATATATATAGCAGAGTTTCTGAAATGGGGGTATTAATCGAATAGAAATGTAGCAAATTAAGTGCATGCGCAGTGTGATGGTGTGCTTCGAAAGATACTCGGTGAATACTAGACACTAGCGATGAATATTTTATATCTACTATCTTTTTTATTAGGGTTCCGTAGTCAACTAGGAACCCTTATAGTTTCGCCATGTCTGTCTGTCCGTCTGTCTGTCTGTCTGTCCGTCCTCGCTTAATCCCTGTGACCGTTAGCACTAGAAAGCTGAAATTTGGTACCAATTTGTATATCAATCACGCCGACAAAGTGGTAAAATAAAAATTGGAAAAAAATGTTTTATTAGGGTAGCCCCCCTATATGTAAAGTGGGAAGTGTTTTTTTTTTTAATTTCAACCCTAACGTGTGATATATCGTTGGATAGGTATTTAAAAATGAATAGGGGTTTACTAAAATCATTTTTTGATAATGTCAATAATTTCGGAAATAATCGCTCCAAAAGTAAAAAACAATGCGTCCCCCCCCCTCTAACTTTTGAACCATAAGTTTAGAAAATATGAAAAAAATCTGAAAAGTAGAACTTTATAAGGACTTTCTAGGAAAATTATTTTGAACTTGATGGAAAGAACAGTTTTTGTACAAAAAGACAAAAAGGTTCTAAAAAATAATTTCTGGACTAAGTTTGTTGTATAGTCGTATAGGCAAGCATTTTTTTAAACTCATAAGTGGGTACACTTATTGTGACGAATGGAAAACTACGGAACCTTACACTGAGCGTGGCCCGACACGCTCTTGGCCGGTTTTTTCTATACAATAAATGACCTGACCATATAGATAACTTTCAAACTACTATCATACTAAAATTATAAAAATTAATGTTTGTAAGTAAGTACCTATGTATGTTTATTGCTCTTTCATGCTGAGAAGGCGGAACAGATCCTGATACCGATTCTAAGTTGTCCTGGAATAATAGATAGCGATTTAATTTGTCCTGGAATAGCAAATGGCGATTTTTATCTATTTGCTATTCCAGGACATTGTATTTTATTTAAGCTTTTATTCCAGAAGTATATTTGCCTTGGGATAATTTTCTATATTTAGGTACGATTACGAAGCCGCTGACAAAAGCTAGTTACCAAATAAGTAATACAGAACCCAGGGAATGAATATTTATTTAAAATACAATATTTATTTTATAAATTTTGAAGATTCAGACCACAAAAATAACTCTTGTCCCTAACTGCGGGATTGTTCAAAAGAGTTACCACGGCCCTGGAAGGCAAAGGGCAACTGAAGGAAAACAAGTGTGTTTTAGTCAGTAAAAGTCTGTGCCTCTTTAAGGTAGTCTGGTAAATATCGCTGTCAACGATAAGACCGCCATTGTACCCCTTTATGTTGATGTCATCTTACAATAAAGTTAAAATATTCTATTCTATTCTCTTGTTCCAGCCAGAGTGGGAGGATACAATTAAGAAATTTCTACACAAAAAAATAAATAAAACAAAGAACCACACAACGTGTATTTCAAACACACAGCAAGCAAAGATTCTGTCCTCTTTACATAAAAAGAAGTCAATGAATAAATAACTCTTACCCCTCTTTATTTAGTTATGTTAATTGTTTTATCAGAAGCGGCATCGTCAAAGCATTGTAAGTAGTATCTTCATTCTGAATCAGTTGCCAGCCGAAATCTTCATTCACCAATTCTTTTTGCTTTAGTGGTGTTTACATAATGTATAATTTTAAATGCATGGGACCAAAAAATTCTTAAATCGGAGCACTGTCTGCATCTTTAAAATTGATAAGAGCAGCTTCGGACTGCAAAATATTATGTCTGACTTTTTCTTCATACTAATATTATAGACGCGAAAGTTGGTATTTGTATATATGTGTGTGTATTTCCATGGTGTATTTCATATGTGTGTATGTACTACTATCGGACAACCCGACGTACGGCGAATATTCACCCTTACGTTGTTGAAACCTCTACGGTCCGGACTAAGCGTTTCGCCTCGTCGTTTTACACCGCGTACGTCGAAGGACTGGAACAATTTGCCTGCTGCGGTCTTCCCGTCCGATTATAATTTGGGTGTCTTCAAGGCTAGGGTGAATAGGCTCTTAGTAAACTAGTGCGCCACACCATCAAAGATTGCATCACTACTTACCATCAGGTGGGATCGCAGTCAAGCACTAGTTTATCTCAAAAAAAAAAAAATGTTTGGTACCTTCACGTTTAAACTGATAAACGAATTAGGACGAAATTTGGCATACGGATAGACTATGTCCAGAATTAAGTAGGACATAAAATAGGACTTTTGTATCCCAAAAGTATATTCACTTGCTAGAATTTTCTAAAGACACGCAGATGAAGCCGTTGAAAGAAGCTTGTTTGCCATAATTCTACAATATATTATCAATATTCTCCCATCCTTTATTCTAGTTTATTAGGGTTGGGCATATAGTCTTATCCTTCCATATCACTTATTTATCTGTTGACATTATCTTAATGACTTCTTCCTTTCAACCCACTCTACATATTTTTTCATATTTAAATTTTATTCATCCATTGTTAATTACAATCATCTTTTTATTAATCCTTCTTCTAGAGAAGAGGCCTGAGTCCCAACAGCAGAAACATTATAAGGCCGACTATGCTATGCTTCATATTAATTGGGTCGTATTTTGGCAAATACGAGTATAAACATTGTAATCAAAACTATAAAATCAATTATAACACTTTGGCCCACCATATCTCCATTAAAAAAACATAGTCTTTCGATAAGATAGACAAAGGGCGATTCGCATCAGTGGCAATACAAGAAAATCCTGTTATGAGCAGGTGCTCAGTGTTTATGATCGTCATATTTTGTAACTGGATGTCTGCATGCGATAAGAGCTGTGGGTTTAAAAAGAAAGGTTCAAGGTTTTCTATATCAAGGTCAAGACTGTATCATATATTAAAAGTATGTTAATATCCCATAAAAGTGATATATTAAGTTTGAAGACATTCTTAAGAAAGTAACTCAGTAGCAGTTGATACCAAAAACAAATTATTTGGTTCACCGGCATTGTAAAGTAAAAGAGGTCACTATCAGCTGAATCTCAAACTTGTCCACCGTTCATAAACTAGCTACTGGTCGTAAAAAACATGAAACATGAATTACAAGAAGCATTCCTTGGCCAGTTGCCGACGTCCACCACTTCACGACGACTGTCATCCGACGATAAAATCTGATTGAAGAAATTGTTGGCATTGGAATTGACCAGCACGTCCAGAAGCCTTTCCGAAGCTATTTGATTAGTAATCAATGCAGCAATAAAATCAATCTTTTCCTATAACTTTTTAGAATATTCTCCAACACCAAAATAAACCGCATATTTCAGGAGATCGTAAAAATAACGCGGCATGGCGTGCCGTGGTTTATGGGAAACAGTTTAATCCAGAATGCACATAAAATTAAATCAAGTTTTCCAAGTAGGAGGTACAAAGCTCAAAAGTCGTAAATCATCGGGTGAAATCGTTATTGTTTATAAACAAGATTCGCGGTATCGAGACATTCAATCACTGAGATGTCAGTACCATTCCTGCATTCGTATCGATGCCGTTGTTGTAATCTTTAATCGATATATCATTCGTGAGCTGGTTCCTCTGCAGTTGATATTGTTTTCTAATAGGGCCTATTGTCTTCTCACGTTTGGCATACGTAACCAATCCTCATTGTGTCTGCCTTATTGTTTTCTTGTGTGAGTCTGCTATAAAAAATTGTGAGTTAGTTTTTGTTTGACACTCCGCAAAAGTATAGGTGTTATTGGCATTCGAATGGTACCATTTTTTTTACTGAACCGTTTTCAATGATGTCACCGTTTTGATTCTGATTCACACTACCGTGTCACCTAGCAACCTACCACATATGTCATCGGTGCGAAGTCGATGCTGATTAAAAACGCTAAATGATACCACGAATATAGGAACACCAATGATAATAATTCACTGAACGGCCGACACAGCTCGTCCTTTTACCGACCCAACTTCCCAGTTTTAATTTAAACTTTTAATGATAAATTATAACTATAATCAGCAAGCTCGAAGGCTTCCCATATAAAGTGCAGTTTTAAATAATGTTTGCATCCTACCAATTTCCTGTGACTCAGCCGATAAGCCAGGGTCCACCTCTTTATTATTTTATAGTCCATAAATATCTTGCAAATTGCTTTCTTAATTAGAAGCAGGAACCGGTTCGGGAGTCCGTTTAATTTTTCTTTTAACGTTGGTACCTACTTAAGGAATTTTAACAGGCATCGTTATTCAAAAGGATTTGCATTATCGCTGACTTTAAAATCGGCGTTTTCAAGTTTTGGAATCCATCTGGTGCTTAGTAGTGTAGGTAGTTTTATTTTCGCAGTGCTTTTTTTTTAATTATTATAAGAAGTATTGTACTAATTAGGCTATATCTTATTGATACGGAATAGATATTCAATTATTATTTTTTGCAATATTAATTTTTTCAAGGTGGACCGATGACCTGGTCAGGGTCGCGGGAATTCGATGGATGCGTGATGCACAGGACCGGTCGTTGTGGCGACGATTGGGGGACGCCTATGTCCAACAGTGGACGTCTTTCGGCTGATATGAGGATGATGATGATGAATTTTTTTCAAAATAGGATGGTGAGGGTGATAGCTGTCAGATTCATACCATCCTTTTCTCTCATCTTAAAGTTGTTTTTTACTCAGTAAGAGTCTGACACTATCTCCCGCTCCGCCTAAGAGCGGGGGTTGTCATAGGATGATATTTCTCATTCGAAAAAAAAAGTTGCATACTTTCGTCCTACTGTCATTCTACTAGTACATATTAAAAAAGACCTTGAAAGCTAAATCTACAAATTACATTACGACAAAACAAGCATTTAATTTGAGCGACTGTATTCCATGAACAACTAAAACTCGGCGAAAAGACCAAATCCACTTTTTACGTAGGTTTTGACGACTTAATAGTTCCATACATTCCCGTCAACCTCTACTTTCACCTTCCTAAAGCCGCCCACGATACAATAAAATTCACACAAAATATCAACAAGTGGGCGTTAATAACATTAATCTAAGGCAAGTTGCAGTAAAAATTCCCGTTGTATTTGTTTATTACGATCTGATAGAGTGAACGGTAGCTGTGGGAATAGGCCTTAGTACTCGAGTTTACGGCTGATCTATCAACTGATAGGTCCAACTCACTATAGTGAGGGAACACTCAATTTTAACGTGTATTAATTAAGAAGAGTCTGTGAGGTAATCTGAGTAACTATAAATTTATTTTATTTTTAATTTTAATAGTAAAAATGTTGACGTTTAGTGAATCTATATGCAAAATAAGTTCTATAACGCGATGTGGTTAGCTTATTAAAAAAAAACAAGAAACAATCACACTACATACCTATTCACACTAATTGAATATGTGGTGTGTATGTATGTTTGTCAATTTTTCACGCTCGATCGGCTGAACAGATTTAATTGAAATTTGACACACAGGTAAACCATGTCTTGGGATAGTACATACCCATATTTATGTCCAGGCAATCACTTTCCATTCCAGTTTACCTGGCAGAGATCGCAGAATGCGATAAGGTCGCCAGTTGTATTAAGTTAAAGGCTCAAATTGTTATATTTGTTATAATGGTGTACAATAAAATATATAAATAAATAGGATAATTTTTATCCCAGGACTGTGTTCCGGTAGGATAATTTTCTACTATCACGCGGACGAAGCCGCGGTGAGCTGCTAGTAATAAAATAAAAACTCTTTTAACTTTCACCTGAGAAAGAAGTGCACTTTTACACCTCTTACTATTACTTGCATAATGTAATAAAGGGTTTTTTACTTAACTAAAGACCAAAGAACCTTATATTAACGCTCATAAAGTCTACAGCTACAAAATTAGCTGAAAACTTCTAATTAAGAACTTTGTTCCATTCAAAATGAGTTTAATAACTCAACTTTGTGAAAATAAACGCCTTCCTGGTACTAATTGCTTTTAAACAAAGGCCTGCCTTGTAATCAAAAAGAGTAATATTACAAATAAGGTGAAAATTCAAGAAAAAGTCGTTACAAAGAAAAATGTTCGAAGATAAAAGATAAGGGGGAGGTATCAAAGTAACGAGGTCTGCGTACTTTATTTAATTTGAAAATTTTAAGCCAAAGAATATTATGTTTCTTACAAGATTCCAATCTAGATTTTTTTTTTTCAGAAAGTAGCTATTACATCTTAAACTGTCCCGAAATGTTGCTCTCTGAAAAAAAGGATTATTAGAAACACAATCAATTTTGGTCTTGTATTGAATATGACATCAATTAATATTATTGGAGTTTACTATTTAAAACTTCATTCATTGTTTTTTTCATTTTTGTTATCATTCGGTTGAAATTAGGCCGACAGACGGTATCTATTTGTTAGAGATAGGCTTCTTCCAGAAAGAAAGAAAGAAAACTATTTTATTTGGCATACACACTCGTAGATACACACAATGTAGTAAGAACATGTAGACACTAATAAATCATTATAATTGTAAAAAAAAACCGGCCAAGTGCGAGTCGGACTCGCCCATGAAGGGTTCCGTAGCAGCAAGTAACATAATATAAAAGTTCTTGTAATGTGTTGTAATTTTGATCGATGTTTTAATAACAGTGTATTTTTTTCGGTTTATGGCGTATTAAAAAAAAACTACTTACTGGATTTCGTTCAAACCAATTTTCGTTGGTAGTTTTTATAGTAATGTACATCATATATTTTTTTTAGTTTTATCATTCTCTTATCTCAGAAGTTAGAGGGGGGGGACACACATTTTACCACTTTGGAAGTGTCTCTCGCGCAAACTATTCAGTTTAGAAAAAAATGATAGTAGAAACCTCAGTATCATTTTTGAAGACCTATCCATAGATACCCCACACGCATGGGTTTGATGAAAAAAAAAAATTTGAGTTTCAGTTCTATGTATGGGGACCCCCAAAATTTATTGCTTTTTTTCTATTTTTGTGTAAAAATCTTAATCCGGTTCACAGAATACATCTACTTACAAAGTTTCAATTGTATAGCTCTTATAGTTTCGGAAAAAAGTGGCTGTGACATACGGACGGACGGACAGACAGACAGACAGACAGACAGACAGACAGACAGACAGACATGACGAATCTATAAGGGTTCCGTTTTTTGCCATTTGGCTACGGAACCCTAAAAAGACAACTAGCAATGTGTGTCTCAGGGCGGCGCCAAATAGGTCCAGTTCAGCAGTTCTCCAAGTGCCGTCATAATCTGTCTGGCATCCATCAGATTCCTGCAACCCTCACTAGGTCATAGGCCGCCACTCTAGAACCTTCCGCTCTTAATGGACCATCTGTTCTGCAAACTATGTGCGATTCTTCGATGTCCTTAACCTTGACTCTCCAGCGGATATCTTCATTTTTGAGTTAATCACGCAAGGAAACGAGCATAGCCCGCTGTAGTGCTTATTGGGTGACTTTAAGCCTTCTGATGAGGCCTACTGTGAGCGACTACGTTTTCAGAGCGTTATGTCATTACTAGCAACACGCACTGGTCATAGACTTTCGCCTTGAGACACCCTGTGGTGTGTCCGACGAGAAAATACCGCGCTTTATGTAGTTTTTTATTAAAATTTAGTTATTTTAATAAAACTTCCGTGCAAAAGTCTTCTTTTAATAAAATCCTTAAATAATTGCTATTTTTTTATGATAAATAATTTGGTAATTTATTTCATGTTATTTAGCGTCTTTAATATCACCTGCATCTTAAACCTGAGAAATGGCCCCGTCAGGTCCTATACGCACGTTCGGAATTATTTCCTGTCTTACCGTTTTAATTCCATGGACAATTTATTATGAGAAGCGTCCACTTCAATATCCATTCGGGACGGTTCACCTTTTTATCGTTGCATCGCTTTTTGCCGAGCATCGCCGGACCTACCGACAATACATGGCGCGTGACAGCCCGCGGGTGCGCTTTGCGCCTATCTCATCTCAACTACTACAAAAAGAAATACTAAGAAAACCAAAAAAGAACTCTACTTAACCATCTTAAAGTTGGTTTTACTCTGACTGACGCTGAAGAAACTATAAACGTTAAAACGTAAAACCTTTCCGGATTACAAACACAAATTGAACCTTATCTCGTTAGGTTTAGACGGCATTTCAGATGATGGGTCGTTTAAAGGATTTGTTGTCGTGTGACGAAATGATCGGGCGCTTGGCTGTAATAAAACGACACAATGGAACGGTCAATGTGTCTCGTGCCACTATTTCTGTACGAGTCAAAGTCAGGCATTTTTTGTAGGTGTGTCGGGGTATTTTTTGAGTTGGTCGAAATCACGCAGCGGCGTGATTCACAATGCAGCGGAATGAGCGCCCAGTGGACGTTTTATAATTCAGTATGATGTCAGTACACTGACCCGTATTCTGTACTGAACAGGAGTTCCATATTCACAGTTTTCTCTTAAGGCGTATAGTCCCTTGAACCATCTGACCAAAATTATGTGAACGCAACTCTCGCACTCGCCTAGGTGGCAGTACGCATTTATTTGCGGCCAGCAGCGCCCGGAAAGCGCTTTAAATCCATTTTCTCTGCGAGATATTAATTGATTTACATATACAATGTTCACTTTGAAAATATTTAATCACCAATTTTTATGTGCAAAAATGTTTCTAAAGGTCCAAGCCGTTTCGAAGAAGTAAGGAAAAGTTACGATTTTGCTTTTTTTTTTTGACAAAATTATTAATTGCACGAAAAAACCAAATGTTGATATTATTGTTCATGAATCTATAATAAACATATATTTTTTTCAAACTAATTGACCAAGCCGTTATGGAGGAGTAGACCTCAGAAAATCACTGTTATATGGCACTTTTCGGGCGCTTGGCCCTTAATATTTCGTTCGTCTCATCGGTCGGAACTCGTTTATGTGATGGCTGCTGCCAGGCTTCGTTATTTACGACTCAATGTAAATACTAGACTAATAGTCAGTTACGGCAAACTGCAGAAACATTTTTAATTGCCTACTTTCATTTCTTTTTGTAAACTTTATGAAATTTATAAGACCGGAGCTACTTAACTTAGCAAAGTAACTTTGTTGTCTAATTAAAGAATGTCCGTTTCACTAAAAAATATTTTCTCAAAAAATTTCCTCATCACATAAATTAACTCTGTTCCTATACCTCATCTTGAAAATTTAATATAAGGCAACAGCGCGATATAGCGACGAGTTTCATTATTAACGATTTAATTAAAATTCTGGTATATTGGTAGGTATTACACAGTTACGAATATCTACATTATAAGCAGTGGTTTCACTAAATGAGACTGGTACTAAGGAAACAGAGAGGTTTACAATATTAATAAATAGGTATATGTATTTAACTCAAGATTTTGCTATAACAGTCTAGGATGCCTCCTAGAATGTCCCTGTCGTCATGAAAAAGGTATCTAATTTCTTTGTGAAAATAGATAAACTCAAGCGTAATAATATCGACTAGATCAGTCCCACGTCGGTATGCAGACGACAAGCAATGGGTAGTTCGCCGTCCGGCTGTCTGATAAGGATCTAGCCCACCTGTTCTACGTGTGCTTATAGAGATGGTTGCAAAACCGCAAGAGCTGTAGGGCCGATGCTTGCCAGGGCCACGGCAATTTTGAGTTAAGAATTCTGTAAAGGATTCCGTGGGCCTGGAATGCAAAGGGCAACTGAAGGACACAGGTGGGTTTTAGCTAGTAAACGTCTGACACACCCTCACGCTCCACCTTATAGCGGGAAAACACATTGGATGATTTCTTCAAAAGAAAACTGTCCCAAGGCTGAGCACAGGCCTCCTTTCTTCTTTTGTCTAAATCTTGGCCATTTTTACCAATTCGTAAGGAAAAATTCTAAGTTGACCTGCCATTTCCATTTATCTAACCATAAAGAAAAGGTCTCGTAATAATTGGAGCATCACCAAAGGAAAACCAAACAACGATTAAAAGCATATTTTTAATCCTTATCCCCACGCAAAACTTTTCTCAGTGCTCAGAAAACTTAATTCAATTGTGAATGTTTACCATAATATCTTGAACTTTCGTCCAAGTTCCGTGTCTCCAGTGAATTGTAGACGAAGGTTTATTTTATAAGGATTTCTCATGGCTGTGGTGGAGTTGCTGGACAGTAGAAACGTTGCAGGGACAGTTTCTCTCCCAATCGAGATGGAATTTGCATTTTGCGTGCTGAAGTCGCCGCGGGCCGGCTGATTTAAATAGAGCGCTGATAGTGTGTGGTGTAATTGTGGAGATTATAGAGGTTTCTTTTATATGGAAGACCATTGGTTTTTGTTTTTACACTTGCATTGTATAATTTACATCGTTGTCATATTTTTAAACTCTAACCAGGTCGGCTCAAATAAGCACCAAAAACAAAAGCAAACTATTGGCATGATTTACTTTTTTTTCGCCAGAAATGAAACCTAGATTATATTTTAGAGTACAATACGAGGAATTGGTAGCAAAAGTAACCAGGGGCCGAAATCTGCTATTTTTATAAATTCGTCATTCCAACACGATCCCATTGTCATTTTGCTAAAAGTTACTAATCTGCTTATTCATAATGATCGATCATTGATCGGTGATGATCTCGTAATAGTGTTGTGGTAAAATAACAATATCGAGCTTATTAAAAGCAATGACTGCACAATGACGTTCAATAATGGCAGGTCACTGTTCAAAGGAACTGTTCAAATTTTTGCAGATTACCGCATACGTAAGATATTCATTTGTAAATATGTACGAAATTACCATTCTATACCACTTCTTTCAATGGAGTGTCAGTGGAAGATCATTGGAAAGTCATAATGACGATATTAGTAGATTACCAAACTAACTCAAAATCAACAATTATGAAATCAATGATAGACTATTTTGACACTATTGTAGTAGCAGCCTTGGGGCCCTGGTCTCTAAACTGTAACCGAACGAAGATTACTCCACAAGGAAAATCGCCTGACAAAAATATACTAGCAATTTATATTTTGATCAGGCGATTTTCCTTGTATTATTATGAAATGGAAATGTAAGTAACATTTTAAGGTTTCTATTGATAAAATAGATTAAATTGCTTATTATTGTTGTTTTTTCACACTCGCAGTTTTTCAAAAAAGTGATAAACGAATCGAAAAGATACGCATCAGTGCTACAGTAGTAATTAACACTATTTAATGCGTACCTACCATAAACTCCGAAACCAAAATTATATGTAACGATGGGAAACTTAAAATATCAGACATAGAATATGTTTCTGTAAGAAAAATGACACTTGATAAAAAAAAACTAGTAGCAATCTACTAAATAGTCTGTAACTTCGTTTTGTTATGGTTGATGGACTTAATTCTTTTTACTATTGATTTCTCACACGAGAAAGATTAAGATGTGGCAATATAGTCACTTTTGGCAATGTATGGCAAAAGTTTTGTTCACCAGTTTAAAGTACCTTTCAATCGTGGAAATTACAGACGAAATTGAAAGACAATAGGTGCGCGAACGCCGGCGTTCGCTTGGGGTATTTATGACTGTGGCAATTATGAGGCGGTTTATCATATACACGAACAACAAACATAATTATGTGCACAGCACTGACAAAAAGTCATAGAACAAAAGTTGTTGTTTATGATTTTAGTAAGTCCTGCAAGGTTGTTAATGTTTTACCAATAACCCAGTATAAGCAAAATACGGTTCAGCTCTTATAACTTGGACCGTTTATCAGCATGTAACAGCTGCTCAACCCACCACTATCGAGTCATGGAACACCTTTCTAATGCTAATAGAAATTCTCGGACGCCGGCAGACAATGTGCCTAGATTCATATAGTCAAGTTATACTCGTACTAGTTAGCACTAACTTCCAACAGAGCACTAACTATGTAGTAGGAATTTCCATACTTTTGTCTGAGGAAAGTTAATTGGATAGGTGCTTAGGTGTTATTGAATTTCATACGATTTTGTTACATTAAAGTATGATCAAATCCAGTAGTTGAGAGTATTTCCTTTGGACGAACGCAAATCTGCAATCTTTGGCCAATTTTTTATTAACCAATTTTTTTTCTTATACATTAATTTTTTTCAGATTTTTTTATCTTTTTTTCTTTTGATTTTTTGACAATCAAATTTTCCCAATACTGGTAGACTACAATTTTTTATATATATCAAGCTAGTGCTTATGCCCGCGGTTTCACCCGCGTACTTACATAAATGTTAGCAGTCGAACCAGCACTTTCAGAGATTACCTCGCACAAACAAAAAACATAAAAACAAACTTTGTATAATAATAATCTAGTGTAGATTTCATACAATTTTTTAATCAGTTTTGTATATGAGATATGTAGTTAAAAATGTAAAACGTATGTATACGGATAAACAAATTCTATAAAGATATGAACACGCAGTTCATAAACAGTTCGCCTTGTTAGGCGAACTGTTTTGCTATTGCAATGTTAGCAAAACGAGCTATTTCCCGCTCCGCCCAAGAGCGGGGAATGTCATTGGATGATTTTTTCCCACCATAAAAAAAAAAATGTCCGAATAAAACCAGAACTGCGAAAAGCGCGAAAGACTGACTACGCGTAGAGTAGACTAGCTGTTTGCTGATATCGAGTTACTTGCTGACAATATTCCATGTACAAGTCACAAGACAATACAGCAGAAGCGTCATCCTCTCAACAAACAACTCATCAAAATTCACGTCGAATCTTCAAACGCATAAAATTACATGGACCGTCCTCAATTCCCAAATATAGTTAGTTTCACGTACAATGCAATCCCTGCTCTGAATCCAGTGCAAATAAATCAACACGGTATGAGCGTAGACGAAAATTCGTTCACACATTCGTCATACCGATTTATGACTGAGAAATGTTTGGAGACGTAAATCACAGGAAAGTATGAAGTGCACTAAATAGGAACAGTATGAGATGCCGAGTACCTATATTTGTTACTAGCTGTGCCCGCGACTTGTTCGCGTGGACTACAGGATTTTGAATTTATTTTTTCTAAAATAAAAGTAGCTTATGTTACTCCCAATTACATCAGCTACCTGCCAAAGAAAGTCCCGTTAAAATCGGTCCAGCCATTTCAGAGATTAGCCCGGACAAACAGACCGACAGACAGACAAAAATTGTAAAAAAAAATATTCTGGTGGTTGTATACTCATTTCTACCATCGGACAAGCCGACGCACGGCGAGTATCAACCATTACGTTGTTGAAACATCTACGTTCCAGACTAAGCGTTTCACCTCGTCATTTATACCGCGTACTTCGAAGGATTGGAACAGTATGCCTGCTGCGGTCTTTCCGTCTGATTATAATTTGGGTGTCTTCAAGGCTAGAGTGAATAGGCTCTTAATAAACTAGTGCGCCTCACCATCAACGATTGCATCACTGCTTACCATCAGGTGGGATCGCAGTCAAGTACTGTTTATAACAGATTACAAAAAATTGTACCTACCGTATATATTTTATATTCATAAGCATATAGTAAAAAGCAGTTATTTCAATATTACAAACAGACACTCTAATTTTATATAAATTTATAGATGCATAGAATAAGAAAAATAAAAAATATTTGATTAGGTGATCTCTAGATACACACAAATACAAAAAAGTGCAATTCGAACTCACACGCGGAGCGTTCCGTTCTACAACATTATAATCAAGCAAAAAATAACGCCCGCGCGCGTGTTCTTCTGTGAAAAAGTAAGTTCAAAATTAAAGGGAACCCTCTTTAATTTTCGCCAGTAAAACTACTATATATGTAGGTATAGCTGCACGGTGCATGTTTGCTGTATGGACTTTAATATATAATAACGTTTATTAAGGCCAAATATAAAACATACAACAATACATTTTGAATACAATAACATCACACGAAACCCAATCAAATAAATTAAAAATAATAAAACACAGTCAACAAATTACAATCAAATTAAATAAATCAATGTCCATATATTCAAATCAATTAATTAAAAGTCATGAATTGTAAATGAAATAAAAGAGAATTTGACCTCAGAGTTTGTTTCGGTAATTCTTCTCAGGATAATCAGCTAGGCAACACCGGCCTCATTTCATTTAAATTGATGAAAAAATTTACGTGCGTTTTTTAAATTAGTTTATAAAATAAATATTATTTACTTAGCTCAGTGTTTTACTTAGTTCAAACGGCACTCAATTAACTAACTTATCATTCTATTAATCATAAAAGAGCTTGATACACTCAAAATCTTATGAAACAAGATCTAAACAATACCTCATATAAATTACAAGACTGCATTGCGTCAGAACAAATTTGGTTGAACATACTCAAGACTAGTAGCAATAAGTTTTGGACCCTCTTCCATTGTGTGAAGATAGTGGCCACCGCAAGTATACAGTGGTTGGAACACCTTGGCGCAGGATCCTCACGTAGCTGACGAGCAACGAATTCGGAATACGAAATCACACTTGGCAGTGTAACCAGAGATAATGACTGGCTGTAGAGAAAAGATGCTCACAAATTCATAGCTACGAAGTAAGTAGATGATAGATATGCATGGACATAATTCAGTTGAAATTATGTGTATATGGTAACAGGAAAAAGATCAAAATAATGATAAATATTAGTGAAGCAGAGTTCCAAGAGTCCAGTGGTTATCAAACTTAAGCCTTCTAAATGTATTTATAATTTACGCAATTAAGTCAAATTAAGCTTCGAACCGGATTAAATAATTAAATAAAAAGGCCTGCTGTCATATAATGACTGTGTAGCGCCATCTATGTCATCACATAGGAACTGACTGACCTGTTGGTCTAGTGGTTAGTAACCCTGACTGCTATGCCGGAGATCGTGGGTTCGATTCCCACCCAGGACAAATGTTTGTGTGATGAGCATAATCATTTGTTCTGTGTCTGGGTGTAATTTATCTATAATATGTATGTATTTAAAAATATATAAGTATGTTTATCAGTTGTCTAGTACTCATAACACAAGCTCTGATTAGCTTGGGACTAGGCGGCGGTGTGTGATAGTTGTGGATTAATATATATTATATTAACTAATCTACTAAATCCTACATCGTGCAATTAGAGTTCTCACGTGATTTCAACGTATACAACAACACAAAATCTTTTATTTATTTATAAGAACTTCATGAAACACAAATGTACAAAGGGGGACTTAATGCCTTAGGCATTCTCTACCAGTCAACCAAAGGTGGTGAAGAGAAAACATGACAGGTGCATAAAAAAAGAGAGAAAAAAAAGGATTATTAAGAAGAATAAGGGTAAAAATGCATATATATATATGAATAAAATAGACAGTTCCGTATGGTGTCCGGACGTAAAGAATAACACCATTCCATTTCTTCCCGTGGGTGTCGTAAGAGGCGACTAAGGGACATTTTGAGACCGTGCGTACGTTGAGCACCTGAGGTCACCGCGTGGTGGCGAGTAAACCACCAACAATAGCGTTCCCAAGGAGGGTTGGTGTCAGGCAGGCGGCCGACTATAAAACAGTTGCCAAATCTTTTTGTAACATGTTTGTTAATAATAGAATGCGCGATAGGATTAGGGCGTACCCCACAGGCGACGCGCAGGGGCAGCACCCGGCTCCTGTGGGAAATGGACCAGGGTTGTTGCACCATCCCGGGCGGGTGCAACGTAAGAAGCAAGCTCGGGAAATGAGATTGAGGTATGCAAGTTGGAATGTAGGGACTATGACTGGAAGGGCCAGAGAGTTAGCGGATGTATTGAAAAGAAGACGGATAAATGTAGCATGCTTGCAGGAGACTAAATGGAGAGGAACAAAAGCGAGAGAAATTGGTGAGGGATACAAGTTCTACTATTGTGGAAGTGATGGAAAAAGAAATGGTGTTGGAATAGTGTTAGACAATAGATTGAAAGAATGCGTGATGGAAGTACAAAGGATCAGTGATAGATTTATAGTTGTGAAAGTTATGTTAGAGAATGTGATGTTGAATGTAGTTAGTGTGTATGCACCACAAGTAGGATGTGATGAAACAGTGAAAGAGAAGTTTTGGGAGGATTTTGATAGAGCTTTAATGAACATCCCTGTTCATGAAGAATTGATAGTTGGAGGTGATTTTAATGGACATGTGGGAAGAATGAAAGGTGTTTATGAAAGAGTGCATGGGGGATGGGGTTTCGGTAGTCTGAACAGTGAAGGAGAGACGCTGCTGCAATCCGCTACTGCATTTGACCTGGCAGTAGCCAATACGTGGTTCCAGAAAAGAGACGAACACATAATCACGTATAAAAGTGGTAGTCATAAGACCCAAATCGACTACTTTCTAGTACGGCGCAACAACTTAAAGCATGTCAAAGACTGCAAAATACTGCCAGGAGAAGACCTAGTCTCACAACACAGACTCCTAATTATGACATCAGTAGTCAAAATACTGTCTAACAAACACAAAGAGCGTCCTCCCCCTAAAATAAAATGGCATATGTTAGAAAGGAATGATTGTGCGAATAAGTTCAGGGAACGGGTGGTGGACAGAATGATAGAGATGGGAGATATGAATGATCGAAGTATAAATGAAAGTTGGAATGAGATAGCTGGGTGTATCAGGCATGCAGCGAAAGATATTTTGGGAGAGACGAAAGGAAAGGGCATAATAGATAGGGATACATGGTGGTGGTCGACAGAAGTTCAGAATGTATTGAAAGAAAAGAAGAGAAAATTCAAGGAGTGGCAGCGTGTAGAGCCAGGAAACGCTAGTTTAAAAGCTGAAAAAAAGAGTGAGTATGACATATTAAAGAAGAAAGCGAAGAAAGCCATGGCCATAGCGAAATCAAAAGCCCAGGACAAATTATATGACACACTGGACAGTCCTGCAGGCCAAAAACAACTATACCGGCTTACTAGAATAAGAGAGAGAAAGACGAGAGAAGTTTGCCAGGTAAGATGTATAAGAGATGAAACTGGAATGGTTATTTTGGATGATGAGGAAATCAAAAAGAGATGGAAAGACTATTTTGAAAGATTGATGAATGAGGAAAATAATTGGAGTAGTGTGTTAGAGAATAAACCAGTGAATGTGGGTTTAGTGAGAATGGTTAGTATGGATGAAGTTAGGATAGCAGTAAATGGAATGAAGAATGGTAAAGCCATTGGTCCAGATGGAATACCAGTTGAAGTGTGGAAGTTATTGCGAGTGGATGGATGGACGTGGTTAGCTTTATTCTTCAATAAGTTGTTGCAGGAAGAAGCTATACCTGATGAGTGGTGCAGCAGTTCTTTGGTGCCCATTTTTAAGAACAAAGGTGATGTGCTTGAGTGCAACAATTATAGAGGAATAAAGCTAATGTCACATACTATGAAAGCCTGGGAGAAAGTTATTGAAAGGCGACTGAGAGAAGAGAGTGAAATTTCACAGAACCAATTCGGTTTTATGCCTGGTCGGGGTACAACGGATGCCATTTTTGCTATACGCCAACTGTGCGAGAAATACAGAGGTGCGCATAAAAACTTGCACATGGTATTCATTGACCTCGAAAAGGCATATGACCGGGTACCTCGTGAGGTTCTGTGGTGGGCCCTTAAGGAGAAAGGTGTGCCTGGGAAGTATGTGCAGTTGATCCGAGCGATGTACAGCCGATGCAGTACCCAAGTCCGGTCTTCAGTGGGCACTACTGGAAGCTTCAATGTGGCTGTCGGCTTACACCAAGGGTCGGCCCTCAGCCCTTACCTCTTCCTAATGATAATGGACGCTTTGACGTCGGACATTCAGGAAGAGGCTCCCTGGTGTATGTTGTTTGCCGATGACATTGTGCTGGTAGCCGAGAGTGGCCTAGAGGTCCAGAACAGATTGGAGGTGTGGTGGCACAGATTGGAGAGTGTTGGCCTGAAATTGAGTAGAACCAAAACGGAGTACTTGTTCTGCGATTTCGGCGGTCTCTCCAATCCTGTGCCCTTAGCTCTCGCCGGAACGCCCATACCGATCTGTTCCGACTTTCGGTACCTCGGGTCGCTCGTCCAAGGGGATGGTGAGGTAGACCGGGACGTAACACATCGGATCAACGCAGGATGGATGAAATGGCGACAGGTCACGGGAACAACTTGTGACCCACGGATGCCCCTCAAGTTGAAGGGTAAAATCTACAAGTCCGTGATAAGGCCTGTCATACTGTATGGATCAGAATGTTGGGTTGTGAAAAAGACGGATGAAAAAAGATTGCATGTAGCGGAGATGAGAATGTTAAGATGGATGTGTGGTGTGACGAGAATGGATAAAGTGAGAAATGAGTACATTAGAGGAAGTTTGAAAGTGGCGCCAGTGACTGAAAGGTTGAAAGGAAATCGTTTGTCTTGGTATGGTCATGTAAAGAGGAGAGATGAAAAGCATGTAGCTAAAAGAGTTATGAATTTACATGTGGATGGATGGAGAGGTAGAGGGAGACCAAAGAAAAGATGGATGGATTGTGTGAGAAGTGATATGAAAGAAAAGGGAGTTAGTGATAGCGTGACGAGTGACAGGACAAAATGGAAGAAACAAACGTGTTGCGCCGACCCCAAATAAAATGGGACAAGGGCAGGAAGAAGAAGAAGATATGAATAAAATAGACATACATACATATTTAATATTATATATGCCTACACATATGCGAGTATTTATATAAAGTAAGAGGGGGTTTTTGAAACGACTCCACTAATTGTTCTGAAAGTAATGCCGCAACTTTCATTTAAATGCATACTGACTGGTGGCCGTCCTGATGTCGAGAGGAAGCGCATTCCACAGAAGTATGGACTGTACATGAAAGGAAGAATGAACAAAATCAGAAGTATGAGAAGGGCAGAGCAGTAGGAGATTCAGATTCATTAGGAGAAATCATCGCTATTTTATTTTATTTTATTATTTTTGGAAACCTTACAGCTAAGATACAGAGAGTTGAAAAATATTGAAAGAAGGTCAATTAAAAGTTTTCACAGATAATATTAGAGCAGAACAAGAGACAGTAGACAGATAAAAAGAAAAAAGTAAAGACGCTCGGAGCAAGTACATAATTACTTATAGTAAGGAAAATTATACTATCAGGAGTATTAGGCTATTACCCAGATCAGACAAAACATCTGTCTGGTAGGAGAATTCTCTCTTTACAGCATAGGTGTGTGGGACTTTACACCCTTTTCCACATACCTCTAAAACAGTGTTCAATCTAGTAGGTTAGCAGCTCAATAAAAATCCATTAAATATATTTTTACAATTTATTACTTACAAAAATTCCACGTGCTTATTGTAAATGCTAAGTATACAAATTATAGTTTAATTTCAGATCCATTTTCTCGCTAATATAGTCAGTAAGTCAGACGAAACAGTCATAAAATCTTATAAGACAACATAAGTAGGTTCAGTTGCAACCCCACAGACATTGTCCCTGGCTGAAATGTACATGTATCCTCCGATACCCCACTGAGGGCCCCAGGAGTTCTTCAGGATCCAGAAGGTGTCACCATCTCGCTCGCCGTACCCAACTAAGCTCACCTCGTGATCCAGATGGAGCTCATTGCTGGAATAATAAGTTAAAAATTATTATAAATTGGTTTCCAAAATCAAGTTAATACTTAATGAGGGAACATACTTCTAACATATTTTTCGACACACTTGCTCAGAAAGTGACTATAATTGCATTACACTTAGGTATATAATGTAGCTTGTAACCAAACTGTGACTTTTTCATTACCATTATGCACAAGTGTGATAATGTAGTGATAACCTTTTTTGTTTCTCAAATCAAACGTTGAATTCGAAAAAAAAAATACATTATGTATTGCGTTCAATAGTACAAATTAGTGTCTTGCTGGCTTATTTTATGCTAATTTGTGTTTACTATTTTAACTTTTATCTATTTAATAAATAAAACCCTTCATAAAATAAAAATATTTTTGGTGTTTATAAACATTTGCAACCACATTCTTATTTTTATTCAAACTGCCTAGCTAGAGTAGCTAGTCTATGGCCGCCATTTTGGATGCGCGCGCATAAGAATAAAGAACAATTCTTTGCCGCTATACTACAAAAAAAAACAGTTTTGCTGATTAAGCAATAATTAATTAATTTGTAAAAATTTTCTTCTCAAGTGTATCGAAAAACGTCGTACGATACACGTGAATATTGGCGATTACCGTCCTCGGCTCTCTTAAGATCCTCGCCTTCGGCTAAACAAATACTTACATTGAAATACGCCAGACTGTGAGCAAGACTTACCATTTAGGATCATAGAAGATGCCAGATGAGTACTTTAAGAACTCCCGGCTTGCGTGAACGGAGACGGATAGGGGACCATGGTTGACCAGTGCGACCTATAAAATAAATATTTATTTAATACAAAATAACCTGACTGCCTAAGATACAGAAATAATTCTATTATGGTGAGTCCAGATCCGGCAAATGCAATGCTCGTGAGCCGCTCGCGAGCCACTTGCGAACGGCGTGCGTGCATTTCGCGCACGGCTCGTTCTTACGAAGCCCCTGCGCCCGCGCCGCGCGCTTCCTACGAACACGATGCAAGCGTTCGCAAGTGACGTGATATGATGATGGTGATGATTCGCCAGATCTGGACGCATCATCATCATCATCATATCAGCCGATAGACGTCCACTGTTGGACATAGGCCTCCCCCAAGTATCTCCATAATGAGCAAGCCTGCACGTCCCGCATCCATCGGATTCCTGCAACCTTCACCGGGTTATCGATCCACCTTGTAGGAGGCCTTCCAACTCTGCGTCTTCCGGTACAAGGTTGTCCAGAACCTTTCGGCCCCAACGGCCAAATCGTCGTGATCTGGTCCGGTACGAGAAAGCCTTTGATTCGATCGAGACCTGAGCTGTGCTGCAATCTCTCCAACGGTGCCAGATTGACTATCGGTACATCGAGGTGCCGAAGTGTTTGTACGAAAACGCCACCATGTCAGTCCGATCTGGACGCGCCGTTACACAAATATAGTAAATTGATCTACCTTTAATGCTCCAATGCTAAGTGGCGTCACATCGGTGTACCCGCGGATTTTGTAAGTCGTCGACATATTTTTAATGTGACATTCACCATCCTGTAAAAAGATTAAATACTTGTTAAGTTTTTGATTCATCTTCTACATTAATATAATAAAGAGGTAAAGTTTGTTTTTATGTTTATTTTTTTTGTTTGTAGGAGGTAATCTCTAAAAGTACCGGTCCGTTTGATAAAAAAATTTCACAGAAAGCTGCTTTATTCTTGCGTGATTATAGGCTATGTTTTATGTACGCGTCCGAAGCCGCTGACAAAAGCTAGTTTCATAATAATTATCGTATTTTAGAGCCTCAATACAAAATCATAAGTTCCTATAGTTCGGATAATACCTTGTTGTTGTATGGACCATATTCGGCAACAGTCGGTATGCCATACTCCATCATCCACTCATAGGCTGCATTGTCAGTACCGCCTTCACAGCCTCCGGCGCCGAACCTGTAAATTATGAGCTTTTTTTAAAGTTACTTTTGTTGTTACAGTTCATAGCTGGAGCAAAATAAATCGGACATTCATAATTTTGGTAAAACAAATACAGACATAAAACAAAAAATTGTTTAAGTGGTGGTTAAACTAGGAGCAGGAGCAGTGATGGCCGAGTGGTAACGGCCCCAACTTATGAGTGTAGGTCGCGAGTTCAAACCCAGCCAGGTGCATTCTTCTTCTTCTTCTTCCTGCCCTTATCCCATATTACTTGGGGTCGGCGCAACACGTTTTTTTCTTCCATTCTGTCCCGTCACCCGTCAAACTATCACTAACTCCCTTTTTTTCATATCAATTCTTTTTTTTCTAGCTCACTTCTCACACAATCCATCCATCTTTTTTTCGGCCTCTCCCTCTCCATCCTTCCACATGTATACTCAGAACTCTTTAAGTAATATGCGCTTCATCCCTCCTCTTCACATGACCATACCAAGACAACCGATTACCTTTCAACAGTCACTGGCGCCACTTTCAAACTTCCTCTAATATACTCATTTCTCACTTTATCCATTCTTGTCACACCACACATCCATCACAACATTCTCATCTCCGCATTACTTTGTGTAATTTGTTTAATCACTGCTCTCAAAACGGTGAAGGAAAACATCGTGAGGAAAATGGAGCTAATTTTACCCGACTCCATCTTTTCGGGGTGTGACCGTGCTGATAACCATCATTTCATCTACACTCAATTTCGGCTCATACATCGAGGCAAAGGCTCAACTGGCTGCCAAAAAATTGGGGATTTTAGCAAAGGTGAGACGGTACTTCACACCGGAACAGCTGCTCAATCTTTATCAAGTTCGATCGTGTATGGAGTACTGTTCTCATCTTTGGGATGGATCTGCCAAGTACCAGCTTGATACGCTGGAGTCAATTGAGTGGCGAGCCAAGAGAATCATCGGCAATGATGCACTTGTAGAGTCGAAGCTCCAAAGCCTTGAGCATCACCGCCGAGTTGCTAGTCTGTCGGTTTTCTATCGATTACATTTCGGGGAGTGTGCACTGGAATTGCACAATCTAATTCCGCCAAGTCCGTTCCATCATCGGACCACACGAAGTACGGCGTTGCGCCACCGGTACATGGTGGACATCCCACCCATACGAACAAAGCGTTTTGGGAACACCTTTATTGTCCGTGCAGCCAAGGAGTGGAATTCCCTGCCGGAGTCTGTGTTTCCTGATAACTACAATTTAGAGGTCTTTAAGTCAAGACTGAATAGGTTACTTCTAAGCAAGCATGCTCCATCGTCGACCACATCATCGCTTACCATCAGGTGATATGGTGGTAAAACGCGAGCCTATTAACAATAAAAAAAGGAAACCGGCATGTCCTAGAACCAAACCATTCGAAGACATGTGACATCCATCAATCCGCACTGGGCCCGCGTGCTGGATTACGGTCCATTCCCTTTCCTATAGAGGAGGCCTGATTCCCAACAGTGGGAACTTTATATGGCCGACTATGCTATGCTATGCTAAACTACAGAGCTCCGTTACGTACGCCCAAGCGCAGTCCAGAATGGCTTGGTTACTCAAAGCCAACACCTTGCCACCGTTGGTCCTTGCAAGCGCTCCTTCCACTGCGACAGTAGTTCCAAAGGTCCAGCAAGAACCGCAATCTTCTTGATCTGTAAAATGACGAAACATTTATACACTCCGTTAATCAAAATGTTCAAATAGGTAATTTTACTATCAGCCTCCAGAAAGAAGAATGAAAGAAAATGTTTATTTACGTCAAACGCGTATACCTTAAAATAAAATAAATAACAATATCGACTAAAGTAGCACGTAAATAAAATATGCGTATGCAATTTGCACATATTTAGAGCATATTAATCGCGCGGAAAAAAAAATAATTTATATAATCAAGTGCTTGACTGCGATCCCACTTGATGGTACACAGTGATACAATCTCTGATGGTGAGGCGCACTAGTTACCAAACTTACTTTTAACGTTCGAAACAAGACCCAAAAGCCTCAAGTCATACTCTGAAGGTACATCGTCTGAGATAGCTTCTAGTTTTTTGTCATCATATGGAAAAGGAATATTTCCAACTTTTCCTTCGGGGCGCCTCCTCAGACCCTTGTATTTCTCCATTTCTTCGTCAGTTTTATCAGCGAATTTGTTTATAACGAGTTTGTAACCCTTGTTTTGACGGTTGGTCTGGATGACTTCCCTGAAGAAATATCCAAATTATAATAATCATTTATTGAGGAAAATTATAATGTTTATAATGAATTTAAGGACTATATTACTAACATCATGAGTTCTATGACTTTTAAAAATGTATCATATTTCAGTTTATCAGATTTTCATGCAAAAATAAAAATGTTTAAATTGAACGTACTAAATATTACGAAGTCTATGTGAAACCAGCGATAATACAATAGCGGAGGGGAGCAGACATCGGGTGGAGGGGGTCTTAATGCACTTGCATCGCGTCATACAGACGTAGGTAGGTATAGCTAACTACAGAGTTGAATTGTATTAGACAGAACAATGAAATCAGGCAGATTGGTTTTTGGTAAATGGTATCTATGTTTTCTAAAAAGTCAGAGAAAAAAAGTGGTTGTTTATATTGTTAGTATACAGTCCTGCAAGTGTTTTACAAACTGTATAATTATTACCTCATACTCCTTTGGAAGAGACTTTTTCTCATTGCACGCTCGTTGTCATCAGAGTACTTCCTGTTATGGGTCTTTATGAATCTGAAAGTAATAACACCAGTTTATACTGACATCTTTTATCGTGATGTGCCCTTATTATTTAAGCTTCATTTCTCATGTATGAATAAGTGGGTAGTGGGATATGACTTTTTTGAATTTAAGATGATATTTATTACTGACATTGGTGAACAAAAAGGATCGAAAGAAATCTTAGATAAATCTAAAAATTTAATCCGAACGACCTTGTTACGTCTTCTAGTTGTAAATGATGATGAATTGTTTCATTTAAATTGCTTTAGTTGTCATAAAACAATTTTTTTTTATTATTATTAAAATGTGTCATCTTCCGTTGTTTCATCAAAAACCTATTTTTTTGAAAAACCTGCGACATATACACACTCAAACCACAGATATAATAGGGTTACTGATAATTAGTGACCGATAATTATACACGCGATTTTACTCGTGATTACAGACAACTTTCCCAAAAAAACTTTTTTGCGCTCATTTTATAACTTATATTATTTAACTGGAACATGTAGGTACCTATGTACACTGATTATGTACAACGATGGGTTAACAAACGGGGCGGGTGCACTATCTTTATTGTAAGTAAGGTACATGAGACAACGGCGTTATGCGGCTAACAAATGAGAGGTCGCAAGCAAGCGCGCGCGAATTTGCGCGAACAACTGTTTTATTGTTATGATAAAACTAATGAGTATAAATAAATGTTTCTTTGGGAAAGTTGTTTGTAATCACGAGTACAATCATGTGTATAAGTATCGATCACTAATTACCAGTCACCCTATATAAAACAGCCCTTCTAGCCAAGTTACAAACGTTTCTCTTGCGCCGAATGCCTCGAGTTGGCCACTCTCACAGTTCTTTTGTTCTGACTACGTGACTGAGCGTTGAAATGACGTCATTCCCGTATATTTGAAGTTTTCTACTAGCGCTAACGATTGCAGATGGCTAGGGGTACTGACCAGTTTTAGTAGGCCATATCATCCACACTCAAATCCAGAAATATATAAAACAGTACTCAAATTGAATGATCTACCGAGACTTTGCAGACAGACCCGTCAAGACTGCGAAGCATCGCTTATTTATTTGATTTGAGACTAAGTTTATTTTTCGCCTCGCTCTAAGAGACCATCTCCACGAGCGAGAAAATCGCGGTGATATTATCTTCGACCCATGTACTTCTATATTATACACTCTTAGAATTTGTCTCCACACAGTGATATTATCGCGGCGATGCGACGAGTGACTGAGTGCAAGTGAAACGTCGTCGTATCGCGTTGCGTCTGTTGCTACTGGCAGCGGGACCATTGCCTGCATTGCCTGTCTCCCAAGTAACATATTCCGTCACGAGTCGTCGTGGACACGCGGCAATTCCGTTACGAGTCGCGATGATAAGTCGGCGGAACTACCCGACGAGAATAAATACGGAATCGTGGCGAGTCTCTCGTTCGTGAAGATGGTCCCTAAGCAGTGAATTCAACATGCAACTTTTTAGAGGACTCATTTTAAGCTGTTTATAAACAAAATACATACGAATTGAAAACTTGTTCGACATGTTCATCGTTGTCAGCATCAACGAACAACAAACGTGTGGTCACACCTTCGCTGTCCATTGTGTGAGTTTTTGTGGCTTCTTCAGCACAACCAACTGTAAAGAAATCAGTCTTTATTATAATGTTCTTTATATACAAATCGCTCATTAGGAGCAACAGTGATATAACTGCAGTGTTAGTTCAATGCAGTTTGGGCACGCCACAATTATGGCGGTAAGATCCCTCTTTGAGACGTGGCTGCAAAGACCTCACGGCGTCCTCACCTTCCACATCACGCAAGTTCTCATCGGACGCTGGGGCCAGGGTCTAGTTCCGAAAGGGAGACTCGGCCCCGGTATGAATGACAACAAAGGAACGGGGTGGGTTTTTTAGTCAGTAAGAGTCTGACACTATCTCGCGCTCCGCCCAAAGGCGGAATATGTCATTTGGATGATATTTACAAATAAAATAAAAATATTTCAGTTAGAATTGAACTATGTTATTGTATACGTCGCTCCAAATGAACTATGTATATAATAAAGAAAAGTTATATTTGAATACTTACAATCTTCAACATCGAAGACACCTTTGAGAGGGAAAGATTTTTCGTAATTGTAGAAATCCCAAATTTCGTGCTTAACCTTTGATCCCAACCAAGAGTTGAACTCCAATACTTCGTATCTGAAATTAGTTTATAATTACTTAATATACCTATTTATTTCTAAACTATTTATATGTACATAAACTATGTATATAATACATAATTAAAAAGTACACTCTGGCGTCAATGTACTCCTCCATATCTCTGACATTCGGAAATGTGCCCAGAAGACTAGCAGCATCTACATAAAATTAAAATAATAGTAAAACCGAATTTTTTAAATGTCTGGTAGTGGTGTACTTTATGCGACCTATCCAAATATCCTTTCTTTGGTATTATAATAATAATAATAATAATCGTATAGTCAGGAGGTTCCTTTCTCTGGAGCCCTGACCGCCGGTAGCTTGGACCCTATTCCCGATACCGGTGGGACACTATTTTTATATTTTTAAATATTTTTTTTTTTTAATATATTTTTTAAGGAATATTTAAAAATGTAATAAATATGTTAAAATGGATAATAAAGGAAATAATAATAATAAAATATCTTGACTTAGCACGCGAGGTTGTCGACATGTGGAATGTAGACTCGGCTGTCATTGTGCCGATTGTTGTGACCGCTAATGGCCTTATAGCCAAAAGCTTCGACGACCATCTGTCGAAGCTATCGTTGCACGGGTGGATCAAGGGCCTGATACAGAAGGCAGTACTCCTCGATACGGCTCGCATTGTGAGGAGGTTCCTGTCTCTGCAGCCCTAACAACCGGTAGCTTGGACCCTGCTCCCGACACCGGTGGATAACTATATTTTTATATTTTAAATGTTTTTTTTTTCTTTTGTATAATTTCGTTAAAAAATATTTAAAAATGTAATTTTATATGTTAAAAAATTGAATAAAGTGAATAATAATAATATTTTTATTTCAGACTTAAAAATCCATAAAGTGTTAGTAACATAAAAAAATAAAATCTTATTGCCTAGTGTTAGTAAAAATTAATCTTTGCTTAAACTTATAAATTACAACAAGACAACACAATTTTGTCTTTGATAAGAGAGTATGAATTATCGATAGATTTATCGATAATTTAACCAAAAAAATATATATAGCCTGAAAAAGTTTGCTTTTGTATCCAGGAGAATGGTTGATCAATATTTTAAAATATTCAGTTTAATTTTTTTTTATAAAAAGATTGAAATATGTTAATTTTTGTAGGTATAATATTTATCAGTTTTTTTGATATTATATTCAAATTACAAAATAGTAGAAAAGGTTTAAAAGTCAACTCTGTTACATTTTCTTTCATGTTTATAAGAATTTGGTCTCACTAAACTCCAAATGTACTCCCAAATAATATTTTCGTTGTATTGGCTCTGATAACAGTTTTCGAAGTCCATGATGTCTAGATGAAAACGTTCTCCTTTTTCTTTTAAATACGCCTTCATGTTGTTTTTAAAGGTATTTAAATGACCATGTAGCATATGCCTTAAAGACATTCTGCAGCCCATAGTTTTAAAATCTTCTATCATGTTTTCAAATAGCTCTCGGTAATAATCTGTGAGAGTACAAATTCTTCGTCTTCAATATTTTTATTTGAACTCTAAGATAAGCTTGAATGAGACAATTTTGTAGGAGGTTCAGGTGCTGGAAGTTGTGGGTTATGAGAGATTGGAGCCGAAGACTAAGCAAAATCAGGATATTCAATGGGTTTTGCATTTTTCAGCAGGATTAACTACGCAAAAATAACAGTCACCGACGTGGTCTTTTGGCTATCGCCAAATTCTTGGTACTGCGAATTTCATACTCCGTTTTTCATCTCGATACCAACCTAAATTAAATAGAGATAACAATAAAAAATTGTTTATATTAAAGAAATGTTTTTTTTTACTAAACATTTCTGAAAAATAAATGTTTACTAAAAAAAAACATTTCTTGCCTTCTAAACATCATTTGCAATTACTGCAAGCAACATGTGGAGCCTACGGTATATCTAAATTACGAACAGGGCATTTAAAATAAGCTTCGTAGGCTTCACATTGTTTTCACACGTATTTAAATAAAATTTTATCTCTCTTACTTTAACCACTTATATAACTCAATGCATCAGCTTCATATTATCACTTTCTAGATGTCATTTTTACATCTTTGAGTCTTCTAAAAAACAGTTAATTCTTGTTTACCACTTAGTAACACCAGTTGATGCTGAGGGACAGTTACGCCATGTTAAATTTTTCGCGGTATTTCTAAAAACGTCATAATGGCTATTGAATTCTTTTTTTTCAATATACTAACTCAAGAAAAAATATTTATTGTCATAATCACCACAAAAGCAAACTTTTTAAGGAATATTGGTGTTTTTTCTTTATAATAGAGCATAGTGAATAGAAAAATCACAAAATAAACTTTAGGACAAAGAAATTTTTTTTTTCTGTAGAGTTGTGTCGGAGAGGTGAAGCTCTCAGTCATGGTTTTTTTTTGGTTGAATTATAATTCGTCTAGTTTTTGAGCTCACAAATGCTTGCACTGACTGACAGATCCACTAAAATATGCGTGATTTTTGTCTCAAAAGACAATCTGAGACACTATTCTGCATTTTCCTCATAATTATGATGCATGTTTACTGGATTTACTTTAATTCCGGACGAATGGAATAAAATAAGACGTGTTTGTCTGACGTTCTGTGAGAGACAGTATACAAGGGTGTCCACTGTTCCATGTTAACGTGTATTACTGTATTTGATCTTAAATTATTAATTTAAAATTATGTGTTATTGAAATAATCCTATTATAATAATCAAATTAATTATTTTCTAAAATTCCATACAACTGTCAACATTATGTATAATTGTTTATTTTTTCTTTTTAAGTTTTTTACAATTCTATGTTAATTAATATAAGTGGGCATGTACCGTTTTATTTAACTATAAATAAAATAAATAAATTCCCCCAAGCGAACGCCGACGTTCGCTCTGTCATTGTCTTCTATTGTGTATGTGTCTCTAATTACGATATTGGAAAGTTTAAATTAATAATAATAATAATATTTGCGCGTTCGTCTAATCAAATATCAATCGAATATAAAACGTATTTTGACTATTATCTTACCTGACGGGAACCCAGTTGCGGCCTTTTTTGTCATAATATGCCCAAATTGTGTTTTTTGTATCAACATTCTCGTCCTTGAAGTCGTTTATGAACTTGGTACATTCTTGGTCGTTCATCGATTCATCAACTGTGCAATGGAAAAATATACGTAATAAAATATACAAATACCACTAGAAAACTCGTATTTTACAGTGACACCAGCGTCCTCAGATAAAATCATAATATCTAAAGTACACAACAACCTATCACACAACGCCGTCTAGTCCCAAGCTTAGCAGAGCTTGTGTTGTGAGTACTAGTTTCTAAATACATAGGTACATATATTATCCTAACTAATACTGTAAATGTAAAAGTGTGGATGTTTGGATGTTTGCTACTTAATCACGCAAAAACGGCTGAAGGGATTTGGATGAAATTTGGCATGCATATAGCCTTTGACATGGAAAAGAAGATAGGCTACTTTTTATCTAGAAAAACATCTTATTACTACGGGAAAACACGTTTAGAGTGCGATAACCGAAGTACACGCGGTAGAAGTCGCGGGCGGACAGCTAGTTATAGATAAATTACGCCTAGTCACAGAACAAATGTTCATGCTCATCGCACAAACATTTGCCCTGCATGAATCGAACCCACGACCTCCGGCATAGCAGTCAGGGCCACTTACCACTAGACCATCAAGCCAGTCGTAATATTAAGTTAATTACGTAGATTATAATAGCCACAAATCTACAATATCCCCTATATTAATAACTTATAGTCTGTCTAAAAAGTCAACCGAATTTTGTATATATCATATAAAAAAATACCAATATTCGATACTTTTTATAAGGTTCTTCTGTTAGTAAACAATGATCAATATCTCTTAATCAACCTTGATTATCGAACCAGTATAGACTACATCAGATTTCTTTTTCGTAATAATTAGCCCAAGTCTTTTGACTTTTTAGACAGACTGTAGATGCCATTCTTGGGAATTGGCAAAAAGTGGCTCAAGCCGGGAACAATAAAAAGAATGATGAGAGACCTTTGCCCAGCTGTGGGACTGTATAAGCTTGATAAAATAATAACAATAATCCTCTATATAACAAAGTGTCATATGCCAGCGACTTCGTTCGCGAAATAGTTTTCTTAAAAACTTTAAAATGATTTATTATTTAGCTACAACTTCAGGGTATTTAAGTCAAGAGTGAATAGGTTACTCCTAGGCAAACGTGCTCCATCGTCGACCACATCGTCGCTTAGGTACCACACGTGACCTGACAGGTAAACTATTTTTTTTTTTAATTATTTGTGTTTCTATTTGGGCAGAATTTTTTCTTTCTTTTTTCTTACCATCAGGTGAGATGGTGGTCAAACTACTATTATAATATAAAATAATTACAGACATTAATCTTAAGTAGGTAATTAAATTATTTTTAAAGAAAATAGAAATTTTTAAGAAGATTCTAGAGTTTTTCCTAGATTAGTTTTTACTAAACCAAACCACCAAAGCTCTCAAAACGGTGATAGAAAACATGATGAAGAAACTGGCATGTCTTAGAACCAAAAATTCGAAGACATGTGACATCCACCAACCCGCACTGGGCTCGCGTGGTGGCGGCTAATTACCACGCCTAGAGAGGAAGCTTGAGTCCCAGCAGTGGAAACATTATAAGGTTGATTATGCTATGCTTACTATGGATAAAAAAAACTGGGCAAGTGCGAGCTCCGACTCTAGCAGAGCAAGATGATGATAATGACTATTATCATTAAGTGTTTTTTTTTTAATGTTTTGATTCTTAGTGTGGGCACACGGGCCACAAAAAAGCCACCACAAAAAAAGCTAGAAGCTGCCACAAAATAAAACTAGAAGCGGTCACAAAAAAAAAGCTGAAGTGCGCGACAGCTTGTGGCCGGAGAAGCTAGAAGGGGCTTCTAGCTTTTTTTTGTAGAGGCACCGCCGCACACGGGCCATAAAAAAGGCCGCCACAAAAAGAAGCTAGAAGCGGATTTTTTTGTGGCCCGTGTACGAGGACACTTACGTTCTGCCTCATAGTCAAAAGCGTCAGGCAAAATGGATTCAGGTTTGATGGGGCGATACCATTTGCCTTCAAGGTTTTCACACACTGTTTCTACATCTTGCTCTAGTGTCGCTTCAGGATGAATCTGTTAAAGAAAATTAATGGGTTTAAACAATGAATAGTTTAGATCAATAATATTTTGTTCAATATGTTTATTGAAATCGTACGATACGTGTAAGTAATTAACGATTACCGTTCTCGGCTCTCTTAAGACCCTCGTGGCACCGCCACGGCTCGGGTCTAAATACCGCCTCTACGGTAATCATTAACATTACACACTTATATCATAATGTACTATATCGTACTAGTTAGAAATAAATACGGTATACCAACCTCATACTTAACGCCAAAAGGGAAATTCTTGTCTTTAGCAATCTGTATAGACTTCACATAACCTTTGTTGTAATCTACTCGAGATTTTGTAGGGGTTGTCCTGAAAATAAGAACAATGTCAAATAGGAATAGTATATTGTAGCTAATGGCCTGTCCTAACTTCGACCAGGTGAAAACAATAAACAGTATACACACCCAGTAGCATAACTAGTTAACCTATGACCCTGGGGCAAAAATATCTGGGGCCCCTTTTTATCCAAGGAAATCTTCAAATAACTTCTCCTGCTCTAGATGGAGTGGACGAGTCCCCTCTTGGAGGCGTGGCTGGAAAGATCTCATGGCGTCCTTACCTTCCGTATGACGCAGGTCCTCACAGGACATGGCACATTCGGGAGGTTACTGCACCGGATTCGTGCGGAAGTGACGCCCGGGTGTCGCCACTGTGCGGAATGCCCGGAGGACACAGTGGAGCACACCGTCGAGGTGGCGATCGGCGGCGGAGACCTCTCGCGCCGGGCTCTGATTCAGGCTATGGTCCGGAGCGAGGAGGAGTGGCAGGCGGTCGCCGACTTCTACGAAGCAGTAATGCTCGCAAAGGAGGAGGCCGACCGCGTACCAGGCAACGACGCTCTCGCCGCCGCCGCCGGTATTCCGATCCCGATTTCCGGCCACCGTAAGCCCGGGCTTGCGGACAGTAAGCAATGGGTAGCTCGCTGTCCGACCGTCCGGTAACTGTCCGGACCGCGCCCAAGTCGTCGACGGCGCGCACTGTTCCCGCGCGCCTCAAAGAGTTGTCAGCAACAACAGGGGCCAAGCCGGGTCGAAGCCTACTGGGGCCAGGGTTATCCAAAAGGGAGCTCGAGCCCCGGTATGAAGGCTAGAAGGAACGGGGTGGGTTTTTAGTCAGTAAGAGTCTGACACTATATCCCGCTTCGCCCAAGAGCGGGGGTTGTCATTGGATGGTTTCACCACAATAAAAAAAAGGTGGAGTGGAAGGAAGTCATAGTTTTACTGACTAAAACCAGTTGCCATGATTAAAGTAGTGAGTGTTGCAATCTATCTCTCCACTTAGATTTCGGGAGAATTTTTCGCTAATTCAATTAGGGTTTAAAATTTTAGGGGCCCTACCAATCTTGTCGGAAAATCGAATTCATGATTCAATCAGTCGAATCGGTCTAGATGGATAAATGGATCGGTAAATTCTATCGATAAAAAGAGCGTCCATGGAGTTTCTTGCACATTCTTCTCCATAGAGATCTACGATTTGGAATGTGCAATAAGCATCATATTTCCGATTGACTTCCTGACTTTTCGAAAGTAGTAAACGGTTTATTTGAAATAAAATATTTTTAATCCTTGAATCTTGAGGCCCCAGTCCTCTGCCCTGCCCAGCCCTTCGGTAGCTACGCGCTGTATACACTCTTTCTTCGTTTATCGTTCATTCTATTACTGAAAACTGTATCAAAATCCGTAGTTTGGTTTAGAAGGAATTTCCCAAAACACAGAAATGCAGTTTATTTTTTATACTATTTAAATATACGCGGATTTACGAATAAGTAGACAAGTGTTAAAAAATGCGTTTTGCAACATAACTTATATTACATTTTCACATCAGCTTATAAAATATGATAGGTAAAGTCACACGATTTATAACTTGCCTGATTTCTATCTTGCCTTGAGTGTAATGAAAAACTTTGCCTATTTGAATCAAGAAGAAGAAATTTTACTGAGGTTTTACTGAAAAAATAAAAACTGGATACACTCACCAGATGGTGTATTCTTCGATGACATTGTCAGTGAGCGACATTCTTTTCGCTTCTATCTTAAATTTATTCGACCATGACAGGTTCTTAGTCTTTGTCAAATTTTTGACCTCTCCTTTTCCTGCGCCTTTATCTTGGGCTTTAGCTTTTTTCACTAAAAATATCAAAATACCAAAATTAACTTCAAGAAATTTAACATCTTTTTGTAAATTGGAAATCATTAAATAACTTCTCGAGTAGTACATGCTATAATCTCTATAGTCGAACAGCTTAGTCCAATTCAACAACATGATAATGAGAGCAAACCAATGTTTCAAATACCTATATATGGTTTAACAAGTTGACAGCGGCGCACATTTTTGTATTATTTCCATTCCTGCAGTACGGAGTATTTAAGATCTCGTTTTAAAGCTTTAAGGCAGTAAGGGGCTTATTTCCGTAACATTATAAAAATGAAGTCAAAGTGACCCAATATTAAAGTAGATATACCGCCATTAAAGTTAAGGCCTCCGCACGGCAGAGAAGACTATGTGTTCTTTAGCCGCCCTTTAAGGAAGACATATACAAGGCGTATTAGACCTCCTGAACGTGTTAATAAGATTTTTTACGAAAATATATTCCCATTTCAAATGCACAAAATCAAAGATGAATAAACAAAAGATAAAACTTTGTTTTATGAAAAACAAAAATAACTTACGACTTAACCCCTGTGTCACCACCACCAGCGCGAGAAGTAACCAGATATATTTAGCCATCTTGAAGCCCAGAACCAGAGATCCCAGAGCCCCATATATGCCAAATGCAACAAAATATATAATGCTCCGGTTTTTTATAGATTTTGATTATACTAATTAATTTAACTTATTAACGATTTATTTAGTAATGAGTTTGATTACAGTCATTTGATTAAATTAAATACAGGCTTTTTTCGTAACTTCATGAATTTGCAAAAATAAACTACATAGAAGTAGACAAGGTGGACCGATGTCCTGGTGAAGGTTGCGGGAAACCGATGGATGCGAGACGCGCAGGAACGTTCGTTGTGGCAACACTTGGGGAAGGCCTATGTCCAACAGTTGACGTATATCGGCATGATGATGTTGATGATAAAGTAGACATGTGAAACATGGGTCCCACTGAACTATTTCTTGTGGCCCGAATCAATTTTGAAAACAGCCAGACAATATGGCCCATGTGTTAAAAACCGTTTATAATCAATATTGATAAATAACTTTTGCCCGCAGCTTCGCCCGCAAACATAAAATATAGCCTAATCACTCAGGAATAAAGCAAAAAATGTAGTAATTGGACCAGTATGTACTTTCAAAGATTACCTCCTACAAACAAACAAAAAGCAAGCTTTTTCTCTTTACAATATTAGTAAGTTAGCTAACTTACTTATGTTATGTCCCACTGCTGAACGAAGGCGTCCCTCTTCCTTTTCCGCCTGTCCTTTATAATATTACTGCAGATAAATGAGGGTCACTAGCAGATCGAAGTGACTGAAGCTCAGTGTCAGACCCATTAAAGAGCATCAAACCCAAGATACATTTCTATACAAACCCTCTTAAATCATTATGACGTTATAACACATCTTTCTCTAGATGTTTTGGAAACACAGATATCTCTGGTAAATATTGTCTAGAACCATTAAAATCAAAACATAAATTTGTGAAAAACTAATCCAGTTAAGATCAGAAAATCTTTTTTCGAAAAGCAACGAAGGAACAGGAGTAGGTTTTTTGTCAGTATAAGTCTGACACACCCTCCCGCTCCGCCTCCTCCGACTGGGAGATGACATTGTAGGATTTTCTCACCGAAAAAAAAACATTAATAAGTCTAATACATAAATATATCACTTGTTTGTCGAACATTCTGTAATATACACCGCTAAATTTTGATCGTTTTAATCCCGTGGAGGGTCGATCCGGCTGAGCGAGTCCAATGACCTCTAGGTAATTTGTACGCAACGCCTACTACTACAACTACTACCTACAGGTCATCAATTTAGCGGCGTTTTCTTAAAGAAATTAATTTCGTACATGCGTAAATTAATACGAGTTTTGAAAAAAAGGTACTTTATTTTTTTTATTTTATCTTTACAAATCGATAGTGTTTCATGTATCCTGTTTCCTGATCGACCCTCCACGGGATTAAAACGATCAAAATTTAAGGGTGTATTTATATAACATTCAGTGGGTATAGTGAGTTGGTAACAAGCAGAATTTTAGAGTTAAAAGGCTGATTTAATCGTGTAACCTTCCATTAACACGATGTCAAATCAATGTCACCATCGATACAAATATTCCATACCTAAAAAAATAATGAGCCAGATAAAGCTTATTTTAGTAAATGGAAATTAGAGTTATCGAGTTCATTATAGTCTCATTAAACTAAGTTTCTTATCACCCAAATATTAGATAACGAACTAAAAAACCACACCAGATTTATAAAATTGCATAACCAATGTAGTTATATTGACTATTACTTGATTATAGCATTACCTAACCTTTTTACTTTGCTAGGGAACAGGAATTCTTCAGCTTTCCAAATGAAAAAAAAAAACTCATGAGTTGTCAAATATAGTCTTCTTTTGAATAATGTTCCACAACGCCAGCTAGTCCCAAGCTAAAAAGAGCTTGTGTTATGGGTACTAGACAACTGATAGACATACTTATATACTTCTAAACACATACAAACATAGATAAATTACACCCAGACACAGAACAAATGACCATGCTCATCACACAAACATTTGTCCTGGGTGGGAATCGAACCCACGACCTCCGGCATAGCAGTCACGGTCACTAATCACCACACCAACACGCCAGTCACTAATTATCAAATAACTTCTCTCATTTTAGTTGAGCGAGAGTCGATGGCGGCGACCTCTCGCGTCCGGCCCTGGTTCAGACAGTTGGAAGGGGATATCCTCACGCTTCAGCCATCGCAGCAGAAGACGCGTCGGGAGTTGAAGGGCAGTTCCCGGTCACCTTAGGCACGGGCTTATGCCTATCTAAACTTAGGCTATCCGACCTCTCATCATCATCATTTCAGCCGAAAGAAGTCCACTGTTGGACATAGGCCTCCCACAAGCGTCACCAATACGACCGATCCTGTGCGTCTCCACCGCATTCCCGCGACTCTCACCAGGTCGTCGGTCCACTTTGTGGGAGGCCTTTCAACTCTGCGTTTTCCGATGCGCGGGCGGCACTCTAAAACCTTTTGGCTCCATCGATCATCCTTTCTGCAAGCAACGTACCGTGTCCACTACCACTTTAGTTAAGTTTTAAAGTCTAGTATAATTAGATAAATTAAGTCTAAGATTTACAATTTCATTGTTTTAATATTCGTAATTTCTTAAGATCATATTACGATATTGGTTCGCTGAAATAAAACCGTGAATAAAATCGTGACAAAGATGATCAGAACTGCGATGAAAGAAGCGGCCCAATTAGTGACGAGACGGGATTGTCCGGATGAAAATAGAATAGAGAATTGATCCAATCCAATAATAATTTCATACAATTTTAGTTTGGAAAAGTACGACACGTCATAAGAATTGCAAAGTGCTCATTAATATAGAACAGTTTTGATTTGACATAAAAAGGAAAGGATTTTTTTTTATTACTTTATATAATCAATGCAATCTAAATATGACGTCATAAAACTCCTCCGCATCGCTGTCGACTGGAAGTGTGCCAAAAAGCTGGCGGCATTGCCACGTTGTATGGCAATGCTTATTCTCTGACCGAGGTAGAAGCCAACCCTTGGGTCACGCGAAGCGTCAATTAAGCGTTTCGCCAATTCTTTAAAAAGCATATGAGCACTCGGACCCCACGACCCGAGAGTTTCAACCCCAAACGGCTCAAAAATATAACTGCCGACGAGGCTGTTATATTTCCGCCTCTTGAGGTTCTCTGCAGCCGTCGCGGTGAGGAGCTAGGAAGATGAGATGGCGCAACAGTATCGACACAGGTAGCGTCCCACACTAAAGGCCTACCCATCTTCCAAGGAAATAAAGACATATCGTCTGGTCTCTTACCATCGTCGCGTGCCAGGCTATGAGGTTCCAAAACAGCCGGAACGCCGACCGTGACAAGGGCTCGTCGGATGATGTCGTTAATGTTCGCGTGCCGCGCTATGCGTCCCGCACTTCGACTGCATGACAGGCCGTGGTGACCGAGGCTGTTGACAACTTCGCCACAGTGGCAGCGATGAGGAGAACAACAAGGAGCACCTAGACGTAGGGCAACAGCTAAGCGGAAAGCAGTATCGTCGAACAAGGTGCCAATATGACGTCATATTTAGCTAGGCATTCAGTGTATATATTATTTTTAACTATTTAAGTTATTGTTTAATTTGTTTATTATTTCCTAGCAATTAATTTTAATAAATTTCTGGCATCAATGCAATAAAATAGTGTTCTTATAAATATTTTATCCATCAGCTTTGTTGTCTCTCCGTCACCCTTGGTTGACTGGATGAGAATGCCTCACACATTAAGCCCCTTTTAAACCCTTGTAAAGTAAAAAAATATAATCTAAAAAAGAAACGTTTCTCCTTAAGGGGCTCCTATTAGACGATGACTTTTTGAAAGCCTATTTTCAACCTGTATAAAGTACCTTAAAAGTGCGTCACGAAATTCTGAAAAAAAAATATAATGCAATTCTTTGATTCTTGGAATACAACTTTGTGCATATAATTTTTTCGTTTGTTGTTTTACGTTTGTAAAATAAATTATTAAAAAAAAATGTCTACTTGCGATTACTGTTTGTGCATAAACATTTTTACCTAAGCGCAGGTGCATAAAAAAAACTACTACATACTAACTACACACACACTACAACATACATACATCATAATTATATGATTAACAACATGAAATTTATACCTGTCGATAGAGAATATAATGATTGTAAATATTGTGCAAATACTTTGTATAGTAACAGTACATTTTTTCGATATTTTTTTAAATCATGCCCTAAAAATGTCAGATAACCGGTCGTATAGGCCTAGGATGGGTGGACGTCCGTCAGTTTTCTCGCCATAAAGCTCCCATATTTACGTAGATTAATCGGTCAAGGTTAATAATATAGGGAAAAAGGGGTAAAAAAAATCAAGGCCATTGATAGTTGTGGAATATTATATTATTATTATATTGCTAATAGGAGCCCCTTAATAGTCCGAACGCTATAGTATCTAGTAATAATCTGGGTCATTATACCTATGACAACCTACATATTGCTTGCGATTTAGAGTCCGTGTGTGAGTCACAAACGTTGATATGCCTGCCAAATAGTAACTTAATCGGTTTACTAGATTTGTATCAAATTGGCTTTGACGGACAGACCGACAATCCTATTAACATTTCTATTTTTAATTCGGACGTATGAAACTTTATTTATATGCAATTTTTCTTTGCTTTAGTAATGTTGCTAGTTCATTATTGAACATAAGATATCTCATAGAAATAGAAAAAGATATATAAATGTTCATTTTGGCTCTTTCTTTTGGTTATTAAAACCTGAAGTTCCTTGATATAAATTAGGAAACAATTTCTTCGTTACTTGTCTCAATGATTCACATAGTTACCTAGGACACTTCCCTAAGGAACGCCAAATTATCTGGCAAAAATTTAATCTAAATTCGACAGCAAAAGTAGTGTCATTTAATTGGTTATTTCTAAATCCATTGCTTTGAATTATTTCTGATATAAATACAACAAAGTGTTTTACTATGACTCCGAATAGCTTGCATTTCTAAGTAGTATATTGTGTTCTACGTAATCAAATGCTTTATTCATATAAAAAATGCCATGCCATGAGGTCTGAATCTGAGAGGAATCTGCAACCATGGTATGGTTGCAGATTCCTTTCATAGTCGATTAAACCGGAACACGATTGGCTGTAGTAATGGAGAAAAGATGCTTGGCAATTAGATAAAAAGAAGAAAGATTCGAATATTTATAATAGAAAAAAAATCATGTCTGTGTTTTAGTTTAGCTAGCACAAATACTAACTAGAAATATATCAAAATATTGTCATCAGAGAGTATATTTATTTTATATTATTATTATTTGTCACAGTAAAGTTAGATTTCAAGTACCTATATCCTATATTGTGTAGGAAATTTGTTTGTGCTAAAAAAAACGAGAATACATATAATCAATCTTTCAATTTATTGCTTACTAACTAAATAAAAATTCCACGTGCTTATTTATATGAAATGATAAACAAAATAATTAAATTACAGTTTCAACTCGGAGCCATTTTCTTGCCAATATCGTCTAGTTTGTTAGTTCAGTCAATGTAACCGAAGGAGTCCTCACACCTTAAAAGACAACATAAGTTGGTTCGGTTGCAACCCCACAGACATTGTCCCTGGATGATATGTACATGTATCCTCCAATGCCCCACTGAGGACCCCAAGAGTTCTTCAGGATCCAGAAGGTGTCACCATCACGCTCGCCGTACCCAACCAAGCTCACTTCGTGATTCAGTCGGGTTTGATCACTGAAAGAGTAAATAAAAAGTTAACTCTCATCAATTTGATGCATGTGTACATAACAGTCATTTACAGTATTTGTTTCCTGAAGGTAAGGGAAAAAAAAGGTAAAACTGGTTCCCAAACTAGGCAAAGATTGAACCATTGTATTTCAGGAGTCTGTCCTCAGACTGATAACACTTTGTTAATTAAAATTCCAAATCATGTTATGCTTAAGTAACCAGAGATATAAAAAAATATCTGATTAAAATCTCTGAGAGTCTTGCAATGCTTACCATTCAGTATCATAGAAGATTCCAGATGAGTACTTAGAGAAAGCCTTGGTGACATGGACGGACACGGACAAGGGACCATGGTTGATCAGTGCTACCTACGGAGAGAGAGAAAATTGACAATTAATTTAGGTCAACCTATATTATGTAATCTACAAATACTAATAAATTATTATAAGTTTTCTTAGATGAAGCTTACCTTCAAACCTCCAATGCTCAGTGGTGTAACATCGGTGTATCCACGAATCGGGTAAATCTTCGTCATGTTTAAGATGTTACAATCGCCATCCTATAAAAAGACGGTATTTTATTTTCGATTAACAAAATATGGAAATAAAATCATTAGTATATTGACACTGAACGTAGAATTTATAATACAGTCTTGTCCGTTTTTTGCCATCTCATAAAAATATACCTTGTTTTTGTATGGACCATATTCTGCTTCAGTCGGTAAACCATACTCCATCATCCACTCATAGGCTGCATTGTCAGTACCGCCATCACAGCCTCCGGCTCCGAATCTGTAAATTATGAGCATTTTTTAAAGTTGCTATAAAAAGAGCTGGAGCAAAAAAAAATAGAACATTCAATAATTTAGTATGAGACATGGTTGGTTTCAATTTAAGAGCCGCAATACGTACGCCCAAGCACAATCCACAAGGGCTTGGTTGCTCAGAGCCAGCAGTTTGCCTCCGTTGACCCTCGCAAGTGCTCCTTCTACTGCGGCAGTCGTCCCAAAGGTCCAACATGAACCACACTCTTCTTGATCTGTAAGGGGGCAAAATATTTATAATACAGAAACATATAAAATGTCCGACAAATTCTGTTACAAGTCTCCTCTTCTTCTCCCAATGTATTTGCAATTAGCACAGCACCTCTTGTAAATAATTTAATTTAATTACGTTAACTGGAGGTTTATAAAAAAACTTACTTTTAACGTTTGAAACAACACCCAAAAGCCTCAAGTCATACTCTGTCGGTACATCGTTTGAGAGTTCTTGCAGTTTTTCTTCATCGTAAGGGAAGGGGATATTTCCAACTTTTCCTTCAGGGCGTCTCATCAAACCCATGTACCTTTTCATTTCTTCGGGAGTCTTGTCAGCGAATTGATTGATAGCGAGTTTATATCCTTTATTCTGACGGTTGGTTCGAATGACTTCCCTAAAATTTATCAGTAATTTAAAAATCACTTAATGACTTACAGAATGATAATATGTATTTATAAGTTTATAGACAACTTTTATCGAGCATACAATCTTATTATTTTAAATTACCTCATACTCTCCTTGAAGAGACTCCTTCTCATAGCATGCTCCTGAGCATCAGCATACTTCTTGTTATGGGTATTTTTGAATCTGTAAACAATAAATTCATGTCATGCTATTTTCTTATTTATTTATTTATTCACAAAATCCACAGCTCTTTTACAAAAATTTGACTTAAAGATAAACTAATATTACTGCCAATTAAGGATTTACAATTTACTATCTAAACATTTATGCCTCAGAAACAAACAGAACAAAACGCTAGTACCATTCAAGCCTAGTAGTGGTGTGCTTATGTCGCGCTTACATCGATCTCAACCGCCGATGTACTGATGTTCCGAGTACTTTTGATTTTGTGTGTGTTTTCTTAGTTTATTTAAGGTATTACTGATAGAAGAACATTGTAAGAAAATTTGGGCAATATGTACCTATCATTTTGAGATAGCCAACCTGCATACAGCAAGCGTTTTGATTAAGCTCGCGCCATCAAAGTATTACAATTGCCCTGCTGCACAGTAACAAGCTAGTATTTATGTAGTTTGTATTATATAGTATACCATCAAGTAACCGTTAATCAGTTACCAATAAATACTCTAAGTAATTGATATATCAATTACTAGCTTTTGCTCACGGCTTTGCCCACTTGCATAAATTACTCCGCTTACACTATTTCCACTGATCCGGAGTGGAGATTTTGAGCACTGTGATTGGCCAATTGACGGTCTACTTCTCTGCACTCCGCTCAGCTGCGCGTCCTTAGAACGCACCCTTAGTTTGTTACGCCCCAAAAGTACTTTATTTATTTTTTTCATCATCATCATCATCCTTTAAATGCCTTTGCCTTTTTAATGTTCCCACTGCTGGGACTCAGGCCTCCTCACTAGGAGAGGGAATGGGCCGTAATCCACCACGCGGGCCCCGTATAGTTTTTAGGGTTCCGTAGTCAACTAGTAACCCTTATAGTTGCGCCATGTCTGTCTGTCTGTCTGTTTGTCCGTCTGTCTGTCTGTCCTCGCTTAATCTCTGTGATCGTTAGCACTAGAAAGCTGAAATTTGGTACCAATATGTAAAAGTGGTAAAATAAAAATTAGAAAAAAAAAAATATTAGGTTAGCCCCCCTATATGTAAAGTGGGAAGTGAGTTTTTTTTTAAATTTCAACCCTAACGTGTGATACATTGTTGGATAGGTATTTAAAAATGAATAGGAGTTTACCGAAATCATTTTTTGAAAATGTCAATAATTTCGGAAATAATCGCTCCAAAATTAAAAACAATGTGTGCCCTCTAACTTATGAACCATAAGTTTAGAAAATATGAAAAAAATCTGAAAAGTAGAAATTTATAAGGACTTTCTAGGAAAATTATTTTGAACTTGATGGAAAGAACAGTTTTTGTACAAAAAAGACAAAAGGGTTCTACAAAATAATTTCTGGACTGTTTGTAGTATAATCGTATATGCAAGCATTTTTTTAAACTCATAAGTGGGTACACTTATTGTGACGGACGGGAAACTACGGAACCCTACACTGAGCGTGGCCCGACACGCTTTTGGCCGGTTTTTTTTTGGTGGATGTCACATATATATATATATATATATATATATATATATATATATATATATATATATATATATATATATATATATATATATATATATATATATATATATATTATTCTTTATTAATTGTAATGGGGTTTTATCACTTAGTGACAATTTTACTCCAAAAAAGTACTGACAGCAAACATACAAACATTAAAAAAAAATCAACACTTACGTATTAAAAACATGATCGACATGTTTATCATTGTCAGCATCCATGAACAACAAATGCTTGGTTACACCTTCACTGTCCATTGTGTGCTTTACAGCTTCTTCTTCAGTACAACCATCTGTAAAGATAAAAATAAAACAAATAATGATTTATATACTCTGACAAAGAAACATTAGTATAGATCCTTAAACGTAATGTTATCAAAATGAGTAGACAAACGCTGTATTTGTTGAATATGTACTTACAATCGTCTAGATTGAAGACAGTACGGAAAGAGAAGTCTTTTTCATAATCGAAAAAGTCCCAAATTTCGTGCTTATTCTTCGAACCCAACCAAGTGTTGAACTCCAAAACTTCATATCTGTAATAAGTTTTTAATTATTATTATTTTTTTACAGTCTAGTATAACAATATATATAATTATATACTTAAGAAACTTAAATACCAACAAATTATTCATGCTACACTTCACTACACACAATATACAAGGTGTAAGGGACAGCCCTTCGAAAACTTTAAGGGCTTGCGCAGTAGACGAAACTGAACCACCATCCACAATTTTTTTTCAGAAAACGAAAAAAAAAATCGATCTCACTATACAAATTGTCCAATCAAGTTTATCATTATGTATGGTGAGGCTGATTTTCTTTTTTCGTTTCCTGAAAAAAAATCTTCTGGAAGTTTGTTCAGTTTCGTCTACTGAGCAAGCCCTTAAAGTTTGCGGAGGGCTGTCCCTTACACCATGTATATAATAGAGGTAACTCCTAACTAAAATATGGCGTCATAAAACTCCTTTGCATCGCTGTCGACAGGTAGTGTGCCCAAAAGGCTGGCGACATTGCCACGTTGTAAGGCTATAAAGAATACTTAATCTCTGACCGAGATAAAAGCCAGCCCTTGGGTCAAGCATAATTATTATTAATCAAATACCGTAATGTGCGTCACTGAGGGAGACAACTGAAAACCTGAGCAGGATGCCCAGCAAATGCTGAGGTGGCTCTATGTTCTCTCATGTTGAATGAATCAACATGAGAGAAGACTATTTTAAATTATAGTAATATAACACGTATTCCACAACTATCCCACAACGCTGTCTAGTCCCAAGCTAAGAAAAGCTTGTGCTATGAGTACTAGACAACTGATAAACATACTTATATATTTCTTTATAAATACATCATCATCATCATTTCAGCCGACAGACGTCCACTGCTGGACATAGGCCTCCCCCAAGCGTCGCCACAACGAACGATCATGTGCGTCCCGCATCCATCGGATTCCCGCTACCTTCACCAGGTCGTCAGTCCACCTTGTAGGAGGCCTTCCAACGCTGCGTTTTCCACCGCGTTTACCGGAATAAAAACATATTACAGATAAATTACACCCAGACACATCTGTCCTGGATGGGATCCACAGACCACTAAACCAACAGGCCAGTCAAAGTGTTTGTTTCGATCAACAGTGGAAACCTTTTCGGGAACAAAAATGTAATTTTAAACATCACTTTTTCATGGTCATGTGAAAAGGAGGGATGAAATGCATGTTGCTAAAAAGTTACGAGTTTACATGTGGATGGATGGAGGGGAAGAGGGAGGCCAAAAAAAAGATGGATGGATTGTGTGAGAAGCGATATGAAAGAAAAGGGATTTAGTGATAGCGTGACGAGTGACAGGACAGAATGGAAGAAAAAAACGTGTTGCGCCGACCCCAAATAAAACGGGACTAGGGCAGAAAGATGATGATGATCACTTTTTCATGGCGTAGGGACTAGAAATGGTCTTAACAAATAGGGGCAATTTGTATTGTGATAGGTCCTTACCTGACGGGAACCCAGGCGCGGGCCTTTTTATCGTAATATGCCCAAATAGTTTGTTCACTCTCGACACCATCCTCGTCGCCGTCGTAAACGAACTTTGTACAATCTTTGTCGTTCATATTTTCTTCAACTGAGTAACGGAAAGATATTATTGAAGTATCTACAGAACAATTACTTTGCTTTTATAGAGTTTAGTATTTAAAGATAAAGCTAGAAAACTCAGATTTAAAAGCGCTACCAACTGAAACGACAACTGGTGGCCCCAACAACCATAATACAGATACTTTTTAGCTCTGGTAAACAAATGTGAAAAGAAAATTAAAATATATTTATCAACAACGAACTTTTAAAGTTTCAAAGCTGCTATTATGATAAAGATGTCTTAACGTCAAAGGGCATGACGCCCGCAAGGCCGCCATAGAAAACTGTGTCTTGGCGAGAGTAACAGATATAGTTGTCTTTGTTTAAAATTGTTATATACACCGTTAAATTTTAATCGTTTTAATCCCGTGGAGGGTTGATCCGGTACATGAAACACTATCGATTTGTAAAAATAAAATTAAAAAATAAAGTACCTTTATTTTAAAACTCGTATTAATTTACGCATGTACTAAATTAATTTATTTAAGAAAACTTTCAGCTGAGCGAGTTCAATGACCTGTAGTTAATAGTCGGCGTTGCGTACAAACTATCTACAGGTCATTGAACTCGCTCAGCTGACGTTTTCTTGAAGAAGTTTTTTGTTTTTAATTTTCATGCGTAAATTTTTTAATTTTATTTTTACAAATCGACAATGTTTCATGTACCGGATCGACTCTCCACGGGATTAAAACGATTAAAATTTAGCGGTGTATATCTCATTTGCTTTTCTACCAATTTTGAAATTGATTTCACTAATAAGTATTCTATTTTTGTGTAAGCTGGTCAGATTTTTTTTTCATGCATTTTTTTCATCCCTATATTACAAAGTTGCCCTATTTACTCACTTTCAGCCTCAAAGCCATCGACATCAGGTAAAATAGTTTCAGGTGTCAGTCTTTCCCATCTGGTGCCCTCCATGTTATTACACACTGTTTCTACTTCTTGTTCATATGAAGCTTCAGGGTGGATCTGTTTTAAAAAATGATTTTAGTTAATAACAACTTGTATAGGTTTGTGATTATAATTAGTGGTAAAACGTGAAATACCGACCTCAAACTTTACACCATAGGGGTAATCCTTGCCTTTAGTAGACACAAAAGACTTAACCTGCCCATCGTTGTAATCTATTCTCGATTGTTTGGAGTTTTTCCTAAAAAATAAGACAAATTATTTATCACACTAATATCTATTATAAAGTGTGTATATGTCATGGCCAGATCTTAGAATTAATCACTTTATGATATGGCCAACTAAAAATGGCCAGATCTTATAAAAGTTACCATTTGATGATATTAATTACAAAGCGTTTTGGAAGTACATTCATTATGCGTACAGCTAAGGAATGGAGTTTCCTGCCGGTGTCTGTGTTTCCTGATAGCTATAACCTAGGGGTCTTTAAGTCAAGAGTGAATAGATTTTTTCTAGGCAAGCGTGCTCCATCGTCGGCCACATCATCGCTTACCATCAGGTGAGATTGTGGTCAAACGCGAGCCTATCCATTATAAAAAAAAAGATATATCAATCCTCGTTTGGCCATATCATTGATGTAGGATATCAATGATATTAATAAAAGGTCTGAATAAAGTAGGCTAAACAAAGAATGAAATATCATCAAAATTTAACGTTTAAAACGATCTGGCCAGTTCTACTTGACCATATCATGAAGTAATTAATTTCTAAATTCTGGCCACGGCATATATGCGGTTTGAAGGATTTACAATCATAATAATTATAAATCTTTCATACTCAAACAGCTGGACGGATTTTGGACAAAGGCACAAGGGTAGACGATTATCCTAGAATGGGATACTTTACATGGGATACTTTTTATTCCAGGAGTATGTTCCCCGGGAATGTAGCCGCTGGCAAAATTTGGTGTGATAGAGGGTAATATAATACTCGTATAATTTATTTAGCAAATTATTGACAAGTGAAATAACAAAGGACTGGAACAATTTGCTTGCCTGTCTTCCCTTCCGATTATAAATTGGGTGACTACAAGGCTAGATTCAATAGGCCCTTAATAAAATTGTGCGCCTCACCAACAACGATTGCATCATTGCTTACCATCAGATGCGATCGCAGTCAAGCACTAGTTTATATCACACTAGCTTTTGCCCGCGGCTTCGTCTGCATTCATAAATAGCCTATGTCATTCAGGGATAAAGCAGCTTTCCCTTAGTTAAAAAAAATTAGCAATCGAACCAGAACTTTCAGATATTAACTCTTATAAACAAAAAACAAACTTTTCCTCTTTATTTTATTAGTGAAAATAAAAAATAATATAGATAGATGTATTTTTTATTGTACACCAAAAATATAACAACAGAAAAAAATGGGCAAGTGCGAGTTGGACTCGTGCACTGAGGGTTCCGTGCAAACTACAATTCCCGAATGGAATCTCGAAGATTTTTTCCGAATAGCATTTTTTTTGTGACGTAGATATAGATATAATTGTGTTATAAGACCTTGTTTTGTGCCAAATTTTAGGATTCTGGGTCAACGGGAAGTACCCTACGAATTTCGACCTTTGAGAGTATCAAAATAAACGTTTCGTTAACTTACAAGTTTGATTCTGTCACAGCTTGAAGGGAGCGCAGACCTGAGTATATGATTTTAATTTCAATTCGATACCTCTACGTATTCTCGAGATAAAGGGTCTTGTCAGACAGACAGACAGACAAACAGACAGACGGACGGACAACAAAGTGATTCTATAAGGGTTCCGTTTTTTCCTTTTGAGGTAAGGAACCCTAAATAATAAATAGAATAATAAAGGTCATCAGGATCCTGAGATAAATAAATACATAAAAATAATACTAATGATATTATTTATTTTATTTATTTATTTCACAATTTATGTACACACAAAAATAACAGAAACAGACACTTAATACATAAGAGACAACACACACTTTCAAAAATTTTACGGAGATCTTTACGCGTAACAAAAGAATATATTAAAAATCATGCATAGACTCACCAGATGGAATAGTCTTCAATGACATTGTCAGTTAACGACATTCTCTTCGCCTTCAATGCGTATTGGGTCGGCCATTTTAAGGGTTTGTTTGAGCCTCCCAAATCGGCCTTACCTTTACCATCAACTTTTTTCTTGATTGATTTAGCCTTTTTTACTGTAAATTATGAAAATTTAAAACTTATTTTATCAGTGATAGACTAATGTATGATACAACCGCCTTCGTGATATACTATATGTATCTCTCGAAGGCTGTTGGTATGGGATGTGTGTAAGGATATAAAGCAGTAAAATTACCAAGGTAGAATATGATAAAAAAACGATACTTTACAGTAACTTTCTGTAAATTAAGGTAAAATACGTTAAAATCGTAATAATATGTTCTACAAACATAAATAAGCGAATGAATGAGCATATTTATATGTATCTTACTCTTTTACTACGTAATTATACCATATCATCGATTAAACGTATGTATGTTATGTGCAAATGACAGTAAAACTTAAATTTTTGAAAAATTACATGTATTTTGTATAATCAATTCTCACAATCAGAAATGTGAATAAAAAAAAATTAAAGCCACCGAATAAATTTGATTTTACAACTCTACGCGCACAGGGTTTAAAATAAATTAAAATTTTGAACGTTATGCCAATTGCCGATTGTTAGTTTGCGCAATTTTACCGTAATTTATATAAATGACTGTAAAATATCCGTATTTTACCAACGTTTTCTGTAAAATTACTTAATTTTGCAACCATCGGTGTATATTGTTGTTCATATTTACGTGCACATTGTTTCTGTATGGGTATAAATAGGTTACACCTATTTTTTATGACATCGTGCACTCCGAATTGAAGATAAGCTAACATAAGATACAAGACCAACCAGTGTTCATGATATAGAACAACAATATATTTGGTTCTACAATTGTCTGTAGACGCAGAGTGAAACAACGAAAAACCAAATCATCTAGCCACAGCTTTTCACTTTTTTTAATCGCCACGGGTAAACGAGAATTTAAATGACGATACATTGGTAAAAATTTAGATGCATAAAAATACAACAATCAGAGGCATAAATACATATGTTTGAAGGAATTTGAACTTACACAAGTTTAATTTTTACCCAAGTGGGGTTGAGTTTTTATTTCTTTGTCTGTTTTTAACCGACTTCCAAAAAAAGGATGAGGTTCTCAATTCGGTTGTATTTTTTTTTATGTTTGATACCTCAGAACTCCATCGTTTATGGATCGATTTGCAAATTTGTTTTTTTTTCCCTTACAGATTGGTCCCATCTTTTTCAAAATCCAGTTCTCATGATGGGATCCATGAGGAATCGAGGGAATTCCTCAAATATTATAGGCAACCACATAGTTATTTTGCTATTTTCATCGAGGACTTAAGCACATAGTCAGTCAAAAAGTGACATTTAATGAAGTAAAACTGGTGAAGAAAACCAGAAAAGGCCAACGGAGCTTCATACTCAAACAGATATCACAATGAACATAGTTAAGCGACTATGACAATACAAATAAATGAATAGTAGTAGTGAAGACGGTTAATTTTTTTTCTTTTTTTTTGTAAAAAGTTTTTTATTTATTGTCTGTATAAAGTAATCAATCTGAGTTTAAATAGGCAATGTTAAATAAACAAACAAAATTAATATTACCAATATATATTTATAGATAAATCTTCAACTTACCATTTAACCCCTGTGTGGCTACCACCAACACGAGAAGTAACCAAACAAACTTCGCCATGGTGAAGTCCAGAACCTCGTAAAACCCCACACACTATGCAACAATTATATAGTGCTGGGGCCTTTTATTAATACAGATTGTGCTAATTAGCGTCATTAGCAGTTCAGTTGATAATGAAAATAATTAATAGTGTGGATTTGATTAAATTCAATAGTGGTGAGTTTCGTGACTTTGTTCAGGTACACATATCTATAGAATTTGCAAAAAAAAATCTTATTGAACTACTCTCACGTGTGGGTAGTATTTCAAATAGTATTATAGAATTTGTAAAAATAAATATTTTAGAAATATTTTCACGTGTGGGTAGTATTTGGTCTAATTCCGGTTAATAATAATAATTTAATTCAGAACAACCATGATATAAAACGGTTAGCAAAGCTTAAAGCTAATGTTAGTACCATATGGACTTGCGTAATCATCATCATCATCTCAGCCGATAGACGTCCACTGTTGGACATAGGCCTCCCCCAAGCGTCGCCAAAATGCACGATCCTGTGCATCCCGCGTACTTTGGATTCTCGCAACCTTCACCAGGTCATCGGACCACCTTGTAGGAGGCCTTCCAACGCTGCGTTTTCCGGTGTGCGGTCGCCACTCCAGAACTTTTCGGCCCCGACGGCCATCTGTTCCACGAGCAATGTCCCCTACTCATTGCCATACTTAAGTTTGGCGATTCTTCGTGCCTCTCCTGCGGATATCTTCATTTCTGTCTCGATCACGCAAGGAAACTCCGAGCATAGCCTTTTCCATCGCTCTCTGAGTGACTTTAAGCCTTCTGACGAGGCCCATTGTGAGCGACCAGGTTTCGGATCCATATGTCATCACTGGCAACACGCACTGGTCATAGACTTTCGTCTTGAGACACTGTGGTATGTTGTATGAGAAAATACAGCGTAGCTTCCCAAACGCTGTCCAGCCGAGTCGGATTCGACGGTCGACCTCCTTGTCGAAATTAGATCTACCCAACTGGACTGTCTGCCCGAGGTAGACATAATCGTCCACAACTTCGAGTATAGAGTCTCCGCTCTTGATAGAAGTGGTCGTGGTAGTGAGCCTGTCTGCCTAGCGTTTGTGGACTATGAGAAAGCCTTTGATTCAGTCGAGACTTACTGCAGTCTCTCCAATGGTGCCAGATTGACTATCGGTCGCTGATCATCGAGGTGCTGAAGTGTTTGTACGAAAACGCCACCATGTCAGTCCGACTCCAGGACCTGACTTTGAAACCTAGTCTCCTGCAGCGAGGTGTGAGGCTAGTAGACGTCATTTCTCCGAAACTGTTCAAGGCAGCAATGGAGGATGTCTTCAAGGTTCTGGACTGGAGTGGACTAGGCATTAACGATAATGGCGAGTACATTACTCACCTTCGATTTGGCCGACGACATACTAGTCATGGCTGACACTACGGAAGAGTTCAGTACAATGCTCAATGACCTCAATAGAACTTCAGAAAGAGAGGGTCTTAAAATGAACATGGACAAAACTAAAGTCATGATAAACAACCATGTAGCAGCCACTTCTGTCAAGATCTGACTTGCGTAAATCCCTTTACAAAGCCAGCAAAAAAAAAATATACTTCAGAAAAAAAAGATATTTTTATTTCATACACACATATATGTTAATTATGTCTTATTTAATATTTTTTTGGATGTAAATCTGGCAATAAACAATTACCCAATTATTTGTTTTGAATGTTCATATATGTATTTATGAACATTCAAAACAATATAATATCCACAGACAATCGTTTCTATGTATTTAAAATGACAAATTATAAACATGCCTACGGAAATAATAATGAATTTAATCAATTTATTTTCGTATAATGATCTAATTAGACTACTTTTTATATTTTGTTTTTAATTACACTATTAGCAAAAGTTGATATGTGTTTTAATTTTTAATTACACTATACATACATATAAACCTTAACAAAAAACACGTTATTGGTTATATTATGAGTGATTTACAAAATCAGAATACAAGAACAATAATGTTATAAATATAGGAAAGATTTGTAGTTTTATTTAAAGTAGTAATAAAGAAGCTTTCCATTGGTGAAATAATTGTAGCAATCAAACCAATACTTCCAGAGATATTCATTAAACCCCAAGCGAACGCCGGCGTTCGCGCACCCACTGTCTTTCTATTTTGTCTGTAATTTCCACGATTGAAAGGTTAAGTACCTCTTACAAACAAAAAAACTTCATTATAATATTAGTGTAGAAGAATAAACTCAAAAAATATTATACCAGACCTTTTTTAAAAAATCTTTAATCGATAGAATGCTACTTTATAACTGAGTAACATAAAGAAGCGGATGAAACCGCAGACTGAAGCTAGTATGTTTATACCTATACATGAAGCAGTATGGGACTTTTCCTCCTTGTATTGTTATTAGGATGTATCAATACTTTGTTTCCATTGATTTTAAACAGTTTGTATGTACTTTCTTGCACGTTCTTCTCCGTAAAGATCTGCGCTTTTATGTGATTAGGATCATTTTTAGGGTTCCGTAGCCAAATGGCAAAAAACGGAACCCTTATAGATTCGTCATGTCTGTCTGTCTGTCTGTCCGTCCGTATGTCACAGTCACTTTTTTCCGAAACTATAAGAGCTATACTGTTGAAACTTTGTAAGTAGATGTATTCTGTGAACCGCATTAAGATTTTTATGCAAAAATAGAAAAAAAGCAATAAATTTTGGGGGTCCCCATACATAGAACTGAAACTCAAAACATTTTTTTTCATCAAACCCATACGTGTGGGGTATCTATGGATAGGTCTTCAAAAATGATACTGAGGTTTCTAGTATCATTTTTTTCTAAACTGAATAGTTTGAGCGAGAGACAATTCCAAAGTGTTAAAATGTGTGTCCCCCCCCTCTAACTTCTAAAATAAGAGAATGATAAAACTAAAAAAAATATATGATATACATTACTATAAAAACTACCAACGAAAATTGGTTTGAACGAAATCTAGTAAGTAGTTTTTTTTTAATGCGTCATAAATCGAAAAAAAAACACTATTATTAAAACATCGATCAAAGCTACAACACATCACAAGGACTTATATATTATGTTACTCGCTGCTACGGAACCCTTCATGGGCCAGTCCGACTCGCACTTGGCCGGTTTTTCTTTCTAACCGACTCCTTGATTGTGTTGCCTGTAAAAAAATTATTTAATTCAAATGAATGCTTTAAGTTTTTTAATTTATCCAAAAGTCCATGTGCATGTGATTGTGTTAGTATTTTAGCAGATAACACTTCACTACTTTTGACATTTTTTACCTTTTTTTTTAACATCGACTCAGCATTCACCGAGTTGAAGTTCGCTGCGGACAACTTACAATTATGTTACGGTTACACGTTACACACATAGTATGTGTGCAGTATGTATTACTTATATAGATGAGCAGTAACATATTGCTAATAAATCAGATTTGAATTGATTTTCATATCTCATTACCCCTCATTGCAGCTAAAATGTCTTCAGCCACCTCTGATCAGTCTCATGAGTCTGCGTGGTTAACAGTGAGTTAAATCTATCTTCCGTACGTTATCCCACATTGAAAGTCAATCAAAAAAAACAAAATCATTTATTTCAAATAGACCATTTGCAAGCACTTTTGAATAGTCAAATGTCGATCAGTGCAAGAAAAGTGAAGCTAAATTGCAATTCATCTGGAACCCTAGTTCTTAGTATATTTCGATCCCTCATTTCTGACTCCCAGATCGTTTCTGATCAATTACACTCCGAGCCACAAAAACGTACACATTACAAAATTTCGTCATTCGCGTTTTTTGTCAGAATATTGTCGCTCATCCCGTAACCCACTCACGAATCACGTCATATTGTTTTCTCACGATGAGCCGGGGTTCTAGTTCTTCTAGTTACCATGTTGGTACAACTGGTCCAATTATTTGTACGTGAGTAACGGGCTGACGAGCCTTTTGGCGCGAAGGAGAATGCTGTTGGAATCTGGATAGAGTACAGTGTACCTGTAAGATACCAAGAAAGTTTGAATGAGGTGATGAGTGGATTTTGAGATATTTTTTTTTTATATTTCTCTTTTTATTTTTGGTAGCTTTCAACTAAAACTGAACAGAGAGCCAGCTCTGAGATAGGTATACCTTTACCTACAAAATGACATAATATCCCTGAAGAATAAATACTTATACTATTACTTACACATTGCTTTGAAATTTGTAAATAAAAGATAAGAAATTATACATCTACCCTATATATTATATATGTTAGTTTATGTGATAGTTATGGTATTAACCACAAACAAATATGCGATTGTAGCAGTACCGGAAGTTTTGCTACAATTTATTGATCAGTTCCATGGATTGATAACTTTTTCCTTTTTTAGAAGCGGGCTAAAACTTACCTCGGTCATATATACCAATCTAATAAATAAATTATAAAGGAAGTTGGGCACCAATAGTTTCACTTTTTGACGCGTATGGCTATTAGAGTTAATGTATAATTCATAATATTATTTTTAATGATATCTTACATAAATTCATTGAAAACATTTGTGGGGTTTCTATTTTCATTTTAATTAGTATCTAATTCAACAAATACGTCATTTGTTGCATAGTAGTGAAGCGACACTATTTTCAATTGTAGTCGATCGATTAACCGTTAACATAAATCGTGGAACAACAAAATAATCTACAATCGCAATTAAAAAGTATTGAGAGTTGTCATTATCTTTATTCTTCAATTATGTTACTATTTCTTGCGTTAAAAAGCAATTTCTAGGCAAAAATAAAACAATTAAGATATAATCTATAATCATGACTCCGCGTCCGTAATCTATTGTTTGGTCACAACACTTTTCGATAAAATGTCTCAAACAAAATGGTATTTTTTGTTTACCTTGTTAACTAACGTGCCGGTTAAGCCGAGAATAATGTTTTTAGCTTTTTTCTGCTAACAAATATAAATTCGTGTCGAGTTGAGTTTTAGGATTCTTCCAAATCTATCTCCTACATCGAGCAATTCGACTCTTTTTGTGCGTGTGCTGCGAAGTGTATTGTTAAAACATTTTTTTACGTTCACGGTGATTTGTTCTAGGCGTAAAACATGTCGCGCTGTGTGAACTGTTCTCTTTTATTAGCACACCCGCTCCCTAGATGCCAAATCAGAGAAGCAACGGATTCCTTGGTAACATAACCTAACGTACATAACCTCAACAGGCACACAAGTTATTTTTTTTTCAAAAGCCCTACAATATTTAAGTTTGAATTTAACCTTGTTTTAAAGTATGACGCTAACCCTTTTTTGTGTCTAATTTTCACTACTATACTGAGTCAAAAATTGCGCAACCAAGTGCCATAGTAAGTTGCTCATTCTCCTTTAATTCAAATAATTTAATGCAAAAAAGAAGTAATAAAAGTGGTTTAAAGACTTTACATAGCCAACTTATAATTATTATAATTGTATTTATTTTGCTAACATGCAATAGTTGGAAAACTTAGCTAATGCAAGAATTAAATTTATTTACTTTTAAACGTATGTAAAGTAATCTAAGCGAACATAGCTCAGCTTTTGATCCGCAACCAGCTCGCCTTTTCAATTTGAACTTTTGACAAGCGGATTAATCGATAAACTGTCCGAAGAAAGACAACTTGTGATATGAAAAGTGGTTCTAATGGAACCTTATTGCTCCCTTATCTGATCTGAATGACCGAGGCAGTACTATTCACATAGAAAGTAGGAGCAGCAACATTTTAACAGTTAATATGGTACTTTCACCGGTGATAGCGGTCAGTTGAGTTCGCACTTTGCAGTCTATACGTAAGTCATTACACTAGAGTGCGAAAACAGGCTTTTCCTCGCGCACTGAGAAATCAGGTGAATGCAGAAATTGTACGGCGATTTTCTCATGTATCTTTGGAATTTCTGAATATTTTTTAGCTAAATATACCTACTAAATGGTTTTGTTGTTGTTTTAACATTGATTTTATGTAATTTTACCAAGCTGTATCTATTTAACTAGTAATATGTGTAAACGCAATGGATCGTACATTCACTAATAGATAGTAGGCATGTGTAACTCTTTACTGAACCGACTCACTGTTTCGAAACATTTTAGTGTTCCGAAAGACTGGAACATCACTAACCGCTTGCTCGCCCCCGCCCCCCAGCCGATTGCGTCACCTATGCCCGCCACTTGAGACGTTTTTTATGGCCTCCCGCCGCGCGGGTTCGAATTTCAAATAAACAATCCATTGAGTGTCAAGATGTTATTGTAACTCGTAAGTGTTATGTTTTTTGTGATTAGTATGAATGGGGCGTCCTATTTAAGAGTTTTGTTTATGTTTCGTCGACTACGGAGTCGAAATATGATACTGTAAACACAGAGATAAGCGCTTTTTAAGCATGACTTGTTTTAAAAAAATCATATCTCGAAAACTAAAGCGATGACATAGTGTTTTTTTGTTTTAATTACGATATTTAGGGTATATAGATTAAGAAAAAAAATAATACCATACACCCGTCCATACAAAATAATTTATTTTAAGCCCTTTTAATTTGCATAAACATCTGGCGGCGCGCGCCGTAAAACCGTTAAATTTTGCGTGTTGATTTACCGTTATAATTCACATTTAGGCCTAGAATAAAAGTAATACAATAATGTAGGTAGTCTAATATCCTTATTAAATAAACAATAGTCATAGTAATAGCGTTTACCATTGCTGATGAATAAGACAATTAGTGACAACAGAAAATTCAAATTTTTCGCCAAACCGTACCGCCAAGTTTCGGGTTATGACGAGTAAATTTCGTGTTTCATGCTAAAAACTTTATATCTACGTATTAGTTGTTAACTTACCTTGAAAATAAAACAAACACCAAGCAAATCGAGCCACTAAAACTATTTAAACACTTTTGTTTACACAAGCGTAACACGACACTGACAATTACGCAACATTTATTTTTTTTTCCAACTTCAACTTTTTTTTTTAATTTTTTTTGATGGTTTGGATACACGGTCTGTTTAGTTTTAGGTTGAAAAGGTTATGGGGAAGCGAAATAAATTTATACAAATAGACCATAGACAGACAAAGACGAGAAAACTTCAAAAACTTAAACGACTGAGGTGCGCGGCTGCCTCGATTGCCCGTGTACCCCTCAGCGGCACACGGGCAGTCGAGGCTTCAAGGTCATGTCATCATGAGTGTTTACAGTATCATATTTCGACTCCGTAGTCGACGAAACATAAACAAAACTCTTAAATAGGACGCCCCATTCATACTAATCACAAAAAACATAACACTTACGAGTTACAATAACATCTTGACACTCAATGGATTGTTTATTTGAAATTCGAACCCGCGCGGCGGGAGGCCATAAAAAACGTCTCAAGTGGCGGGCATAGGTGACGCAATCGGCTGGGGGGCGGGGGCGAGCAAGCGGTTAGTGATGTTCCAGTCTTTCGGAACACTAAAATGTTTCGAAACAGTGAGTCGGTTCAGTAAAGAGTTACACATGCCTACTATCTATTAGTGAATGTACGATCCATTGCGTTTACACATATTACTAGTTAAATAGATACAGCTTGGTAAAATTACATAAAATCAATGTTAAAACAACAACAAAACCATTTAGTAGGTATATTTAGCTAAAAAATATTCAGAAATTCCAAAGATACATGAGAAAATCGCCGTACAATTTCTGCATTCACCTGATTTCTCAGTGCGCGAGGAAAAGCCTGTTTTCGCACTCTAGTGTAATGACTTACGTATAGACTGCAAAGTGCGAACTCAACTGACCGCTATCACCGGTGAAAGTACCATATTAACTGTTAAAATGTTGCTGCTCCTACTTTCTATGTGAATAGTACTGCCTCGGTCATTCAGATCAGATAAGGGAGCAATAAGGTTCCATTAGAACCACTTTTCATATCACAAGTTGTCTTTCTTCGGACAGTTTATCGATTAATCCGCTTGTCAAAAGTTCAAATTGAAAAGGCGAGCTGGTTGCGGATCAAAAGCTGAGCTATGTTCGCTTAGATTACTTTACATACGTTTAAAAGTAAATAAATTTAATTCTTGCATTAGCTAAGTTTTCCAACTATTGCATGTTAGCAAAATAAATACAATTATAATAATTATAAGTTGGCTATGTAAAGTCTTTAAACCACTTTTATTACTTCTTTTTTGCATTAAATTATTTGAATTAAAGGAGAATGAGCAACTTACTATGGCACTTGGTTGCGCAATTTTTGACTCAGTATAGTAGTGAAAATTAGACACAAAAAAGGGTTAGCGTCATACTTTAAAACAAGGTTAAATTCAAACTTAAATATTGTAGGGCTTTTGAAAAAAAAATAACTTGTGTGCCTGTTGAGGTTATGTACGTTAGGTTATGTTACCAAGGAATCCGTTGCTTCTCTGATTTGGCATCTAGGGAGCGGGTGTGCTAATAAAAGAGAACAGTTCACACAGCGCGACATGTTTTACGCCTAGAACAAATCACCGTGAACGTAAAAAAATGTTTTAACAATACACTTCGCAGCACACGCACAAAAAGAGTCGAATTGCTCGATGTAGGAGATAGATTTGGAAGAATCCTAAAACTCAACTCGACACGAATTTATATTTGTTAGCAGAAAAAAGCTAAAAACATTATTCTCGGCTTAACCGGCACGTTAGTTAACAAGGTAAACAAAAAATACCATTTTGTTTGAGACATTTTATCGAAAAGTGTTGTGACCAAACAATAGATTACGGACGCGGAGTCATGATTATAGATTATATCTTAATTGTTTTATTTTTGCCTAGAAATTGCTTTTTAACGCAAGAAATAGTAACATAATTGAAGAATAAAGATAATGACAACTCTCAATACTTTTTAATTGCGATTGTAGATTATTTTGTTGTTCCACGATTTATGTTAACGGTTAATCGATCGACTACAATTGAAAATAGTGTCGCTTCACTACTATGCAACAAATGACGTATTTGTTGAATTAGATACTAATTAAAATGAAAATAGAAACCCCACAAATGTTTTCAATGAATTTATGTAAGATATCATTAAAAATAATATTATGAATTATACATTAACTCTAATAGCCATACGCGTCAAAAAGTGAAACTATTGGTGCCCAACTTCCTTTATAATTTATTTATTAGATTGGTATATATGACCGAGGTAAGTTTTAGCCCGCTTCTAAAAAAGGAAAAAGTTATCAATCCATGGAACTGATCAATAAATTGTAGCAAAACTTCCGGTACTGCTACAATCGCATATTTGTTTGTGGTTAATACCATAACTATCACATAAACTAACATATATAATATATAGGGTAGATGTATAATTTCTTATCTTTTATTTACAAATTTCAAAGCAATGTGTAAGTAATAGTATAAGTATTTATTCTTCAGGGATATTATGTCATTTTGTAGGTAAAGGTATACCTATCTCAGAGCTGGCTCTCTGTTCAGTTTTAGTTGAAAGCTACCAAAAATAAAAAGAGAAATATAAAAAAAAAATATCTCAAAATCCACTCATCACCTCATTCAAACTTTCTTGGTATCTTACAGGTACACTGTACTCTATCCAGATTCCAACAGCATTCTCCTTCGCGCCAAAAGGCTCGTCAGCCCGTTACTCACGTACAAATAATTGGACCAGTTGTACCAACATGGTAACTAGAAGAACTAGAACCCCGGCTCATCGTGAGAAAACAATATGACGTGATTCGTGAGTGGGTTACGGGATGAGCGACAATATTCTGACAAAAAACGCGAATGACGAAATTTTGTAATGTGTACGTTTTTGTGGCTCGGAGTGTAATTGATCAGAAACGATCTGGGAGTCAGAAATGAGGGATCGAAATATACTAAGAACTAGGGTTCCAGATGAATTGCAATTTAGCTTCACTTTTCTTGCACTGATCGACATTTGACTATTCAAAAGTGCTTGCAAATGGTCTATTTGAAATAAATGATTTTGTTTTTTTTGATTGACTTTCAATGTGGGATAACGTACGGAAGATAGATTTAACTCACTGTTAACCACGCAGACTCATGAGACTGATCAGAGGTGGCTGAAGACATTTTAGCTGCAATGAGGGGTAATGAGATATGAAAATCAATTCAAATCTGATTTATTAGCAATATGTTACTGCTCATCTATATAAGTAATACATACTGCACACATACTATGTGTGTAACGTGTAACCGTAACATAATTGTAAGTTGTCCGCAGCGAACTTCAACTCGGTGAATGCTGAGTCGATGTTAAAAAAAAAGGTAAAAAATGTCAAAAGTAGTGAAGTGTTATCTGCTAAAATACTAACACAATCACATGCACATGGACTTTTGGATAAATTAAAAAACTTAAAGCATTCATTTGAATTAAATAATTTTTTTACAGGCAACACAATCAAGGAGTCGGTTAGAAAGAAAAACCGGCCAAGTGCGAGTCGGACTGGCCCATGAAGGGTTCCGTAGCAGCGAGTAACATAATATATAAGTCCTTGTGATGTGTTGTAGCTTTGATCGATGTTTTAATAATAGTGTTTTTTTTTCGATTTATGACGCATTAAAAAAAAACTACTTACTAGATTTCGTTCAAACCAATTTTCGTTGGTAGTTTTTATAGTAATGTATATCATATATTTTTTTTAGTTTTATCATTCTCTTATTTTAGAAGTTAGAGGGGGGGGACACACATTTTAACACTTTGGAATTGTCTCTCGCTCAAACTATTCAGTTTAGAAAAAAATGATACTAGAAACCTCAGTATCATTTTTGAAGACCTATCCATAGATACCCCACACGTATGGGTTTGATGAAAAAAAATGTTTTGAGTTTCAGTTCTATGTATGGGGACCCCCAAAATTTATTGCTTTTTTTCTATTTTTGCATAAAAATCTTAATGCGGTTCACAGAATACATCTACTTACAAAGTTTCAACAGTATAGCTCTTATAGTTTCGGAAAAAAGTGACTGTGACATACGGACGGACAGACAGACAGACAGACATGACGAATCTATAAGGGTTCCGTTTTTTGCCATTTGGCTACGGAACCCTAAAAATGATCCTAATCACATAAAAGCGCAGATCTTTACGGAGAAGAACGTGCAAGAAAGTACATACAAACTGTTTAAAATCAATGGAAACAAAGTATTGATACATCCTAATAACAATACAAGGAGGAAAAGTCCCATACTGCTTCATGTATAGGTATAAACATACTAGCTTCAGTCTGCGGTTTCATCCGCTTCTTTATGTTACTCAGTTATAAAGTAGCATTCTATCGATTAAAGATTTTTTAAAAAAGGTCTGGTATAATATTTTTTGAGTTTATTCTTCTACACTAATATTATAATGAAGTTTTTTTGTTTGTAAGAGGTACTTAACCTTTCAATCGTGGAAATTACAGACAAAATAGAAAGACAGTGGGTGCGCGAACGCCGGCGTTCGCTTGGGGTTTAATGAATATCTCTGGAAGTATTGGTTTGATTGCTACAATTATTTCACCAATGGAAAGCTTCTTTATTACTACTTTAAATAAAACTACAAATCTTTCCTATATTTATAACATTATTGTTCTTGTATTCTGATTTTGTAAATCACTCATAATATAACCAATAACGTGTTTTTTGTTAAGGTTTATATGTATGTATAGTGTAATTAAAAATTAAAACACATATCAACTTTTGCTAATAGTGTAATTAAAAACAAAATATAAAAAGTAGTCTAATTAGATCATTATACGAAAATAAATTGATTAAATTAAAATTGATTCAGCAGTTAATCCGTGAAAGCGTAACAGACAGACAGAATTATCTACTTTCACATTTATAACAGCCATATTACAATGATGTTTCATCATAATCAGTTCAGCCGTTTGAGAGTGAACGAGTAACAAACAACACACACATCTTTTTCGGTTTATCTACTCATAATTGGTAAACCGAAGAGTTAAATTATTCTTGCTCTAATCGAGGTTTATGGTCAAAGAAAAGATGGATGAATTGTGTGAGGAGTGATATGTAAGAAAAGGGAGTTAGTGATAGTGTGACGGGTGATAAGACAGAATGGAAGAAAAAAACGTATTGCGTCAACCCCAAGTAATATGGGATAAGGGCAGGAAGAAGAAGATTTACTAGAGAGGAGGCCAGAGGTCATGTCAACACTATATGTGACCAGCAGTGTTTTTAAAATTCAAATTAAAACGTAAATATTGCCAACGTAATTAACAAACTGAACTGAAAACATTTTTAAATTATTCTTAAATCAAAATTAAATTGAATAAAACTTATAGTGTGACGCAAGTTAACATTAAATCTTGTGAGTCGATGTTTAAAGTAGTGATAGATTACAGTCCCACCTGATTGTAAAGAGTGATGCAATCATTGATGGTGAAGTGCACTAGTTGCACTATTTGAAGACATCTAAATTATAATCGAACAGGAAGATCATAGCAGGCAAATGTTCAAGACCTTCGAGGTACGCGGTTTATAAACGATTAGAAGGCTATTATTCTTTTTTTTATGATGAAATGATATAAACCAATGCTTGACTGCGATCCCACCTGATAGTAAGCAGTGATGCAATCGTTAATGGTGAGGCGCACTAGTTTATTAAGAGCTTATTCACTCTAGCCTTGAAGACACCTAAAGTATTCTAACCATGACTTTCTTCATCTATAAGAATACATCACTTTTTAATTAAATTATTTGTCGAACAAACTGTGCTGACCCCTGCGGTTTCACCCGCGTCTTTGGTTACTACCTCGTTTCCAGAAGTCGTAACGTGATTTTATATAGTCCATACTATTCTCCATGAATCTAGTTATGCTATACGTACAGAAAGATTTTTCAATCCAACTAGCAGTTCCAAGAATTAGCGCGTCTTCTTCTTCTTCTTCCTGCCCTTATCCCATATTACTTGGGGTTGACGCAATACGTTTTTTTCTTCCATTCTGTCTTATCACCCGTCACACTATCACTAACTCCCTTTTCTTACATATCACTCCTCACACAATTCATCCATCTTTTCTTTGACCATAAACCTCGATTAGAGCAAGAATAATTTAACTCTTCGGTTTACCAATTATGAGTAGATAAACCGAAAAAGATGTGTGTGTTGTTTGTTACTCGTTCACTCTCAAACGGCTGAACTGATTATGATGAAACATCATTGTAATATGGCTGTTATAAATGTGAAAGTAGATAATTCTGTCTGTCTGTTACGCTTTCACGGATTAACTGCTGAATCAATTTTAATAAAATTTTTACTGAGTAAGCTTGAACTCGAGGAAACGACATAGGCTGCTTATTTTCTGGCTTCGGCTTCGACTTTGTGTCCGTAATATCCAACATTCACGCTTGCCTAAAGATAGTAGGCTATAATTTATGATGGAGGATGCACTTATTCCACGCGGTCAAAGTAGCTGATGGAGGCTAGTAAGCTAAATATATATACTCCTAGTATAGTATGTAGTATGTACCGTATATATATATTCATATGCATGTAGTAAAAAGCAGTTTTTACAATATTACAAACAGACACTCCAATTTTATTTATATGTATGTGTATAGATGTATAGATTCGAGAAAAACATATTAACTATATTTAAAAGTAAAACGGTTTTGCGTTTAATATTTAGTTTTATTTGACCAATTTATTGTCCTTATTTACCTTTCAGTGGTATCTATTTTGTTTATATTGGTATTTGGTTTATATTGATATTTTGTTGATTTATTTTCACGTTTCAGTTTGGTTTATGCAGTGGGTATGACTTTATTCAAACATAAATATTTATACAAATATTTACGCTTTGTTAGTAGGTACTGATTTCAATTCCGCTGATAAATGATCGAAATTAAAAACAGATATATTTTTAAATTAATGCATACTTTCCCAAAATCTAGTTTTAAGGTGGAAAATAATCCTATGACTTCTGTCGCTCTAGGTTGGAGTAGGAAGTTTGTCTTTCAGAAGTCAACCTATAGCCTCAGTAGGCTTCAGCTGTGCTGGGCCCCTACAATTTTACTGGGATTTCTTTGAGGCTCGCGTGGAGCAATACGCGCCGTCGACGACTCAAGATCGGTTCGGACAGTTACCGGCGAACAATCCATTGCTCGTCGTCCGTAAGTCCACGCCAATGATAGCTAGAAAAGGTATCTCGGCTGCTGAGGCACGGTACCTAATAATATCATTATTACCTGAGGCTGTGGCATGAGAACGTCCGTTCCCTCACGCGTGTGACAGACTCCTTGGCATGACTGCTTCGCACCCAACGCCAGGAAAAGACCTCCTCAAATCCTTCCAAGAATGCTTTTCCGCGCCATCTTATAGCATACCTCCATTTTAAACTTACCGCAAAATTTGAAAAAGAAAAATTAACAAACGCAAGCCTATCAAATAATAGTTAGTACTTATTACTTACTAGTAGTTAAAATAATATTCTTTATTGGAAGTAGGTATTTAAGCTGTAGACAAACAAAACCAAGCACAATGTTGCAAGCTCAAATAAACATCTAACTTTTAAAATACCGAGTAAAGTAGGGTAACTCTGACCTAACTTTGAGTATAACTTGGCAAAACCTTATAAACCAATAGGATCAAGAAAAACTGTGTTAACTGTGTATCTATTAGTTAATCAGTTCGGATCAAAGTTATACCTCAGGGCAAAAGTTTCCCGCTTTACAGCACAGTTTATTCATGTAAAATAAGAAATCATAACTAAATATCTTATAATAAGGCGTCAGATTTCATTGCACCACTGTCGACTGGAAGTAGACCCAAGAGACTAACGGCATTGCCACGTTGCAAGGCACCATGCTTATCTTCTGTCTCAAGTGAAAGATGAATAATAAAAGTTTACCTCATTCACTATTCAAACAGCATAGCATAATCAACATTTTCAATGTTCCCACCACGCCGGCCCAGTATTGGTGAATGTCACATATCTGCGAATTTTTTGTTCTAGGACATGCCGGTTTTCTTACATGGTTTTCCTTCACCGTTTTGAGAGCAGTGATGATGAAATAAATTATACAAAGTAATGCTTCTAGCTGGGTTTGATCTCGCGGCCTAGAACTCGGTAAGTCGGGGCCATTACCACTCGACCTCCACTTCCATGTAGAACAAGAAATTATAAATATATATATCTTCAAATAAGGCGTCAGAAAATTTCATCGCATCGCTGTCAACTGAAGTGTGCTTAAGAGACTGGCAGCATTGCCACGTTGTATGGCACCAAAGCTTAGTTCTATCTCAAATAAAAGATGAATAATAACTATTTACCTCATTCAATGTTCAAACAGCAGCTCCATTTAAGTAACTTGATTATTATACATAAATATATAACATAATAAAATATGACCATTTCAATACAACTCCAATCAAATTTCACGCTCACCGCATCCGGTACATTAATAACACAAAAATTAATGAACTTGTCAAAACTAAATTGATATTAAAAGCCTCGAGTAACTCGACCAGTTCACGATAAACTTTCTTAGATTTTTATCTAGAACATTCATGTTGCATGTGCATGGTCAAAATTAAAAAGGGTATTGTTACGTTTTGCCCGCGGACAAAGTTGCCTCTATATATTTTCGTGTGGTCGAGCTTTTGACTTTAATTGCTCCCCAAGGCTTAAGTTCTAAAGTTCTATGACATTCGGTATGTCTGCTGATGAATTGAACGATTATAATAATTACGGGGGCAGTGTCTATAATTTAATCTCTTTACTTATTAAATGCTTTGTGAGCATTTATGTGCGTTTCATTGTAAGTGATAGACAGGAGTGGCTGGAGAAGATTTCGTCATGTTTTTCATAATGATAGTAGGCGTATGTTGGCAACGGGTGTTCTAAACGCTAGATGTATAATAATATTTCGCAACTGTCACACAACGCCGTCTAGCCCCAGCTAAGCAGAGCTCACACACACACACACTATGCTCATTACACAAACATTTGACCTGGGTGAGAATCGAACACCACGACCTCCAGCATAGCACTCAGGGTCACTAACCACTAGATCAACAGGTCATCAAACATTAATTATCTCTCACCGTCCAGTAGTCCGGCGACCGAGCGAATCTGGGCCAGAGCCCGAGTCGTTGACAGCACGCAGTCTTCCACTCGCGCCTCAAAGAGATGTCAGCAAACAGTAGGGGGCCTAGCAGGGCCAAAGCTTAGTGGGCTGGGGACATGGGTTGACTCCCCAAAGGGTAACCCAGGGTCCTGTAACAAGAGGCAAAGAAGGAACCTAGGTGTGTTTTCAGTCAGTAAAAGTCTAACACGTCCTCTCACTCACCTCTTCCCACCTTAAAAAAAAAAAAACATTTATTCCTCCATTTTAATTTTCATACATAAATAACCCAAAAACCTTTCTTATTGGAGCTTTGTTTACATACAGTGCTGATCAATACAACAAGCTATAAACACATCACATTAAAATTCACCTGCTATCATTTCATTACTTTTTTAATAAATAGAAATGTAGCAAGAGCATTTTTGACATGCGACAAGGTTCCGTATAAAAAAAAAAAACATACTAAAGTAAATTTCATCCAAAAAACGTCCACTCTTGAACGTAGGCCTCCCCCAAGGCCTACCACAATGACTGGTCCTATGAGTTTAGCATCCCAACCCTCACCAGGTCATTGCACCCTGTGGGAGGCTTTCTGGCGCAGCGTCTTCTGGTACGCGGTCGCCACTCCAAAACCTTTCGGACCCATCGACCATCGTTCGTTGTGTGATAGTTGTGGAATATTATTTTACATCTGTTCTACGAGCAATGTGCCCTGCCCTTTATCATAATATAATAGCTTGGCGATGTGGCTATGACGTTACCGTCCCACCGTTACCGTCATAGCCACATCGGCAAGATTAAGTGGTATTCGGTTCTTCTGCGGATGTCAGCATTAGTAAATATTCTAAATATTTACAGGGATAACTTGAAAGTATGGGTTGTTAGTTGCATGTTTTATGTATTTTTGTTTGAATATTAAATCAGTCAGATTAAAAAAATGGCGACTACCAGAAAGCACGGAGATGACGAACTGAGGCCCTTACATGAGCTCTTAACACTATCTATTTGATGACCTAAACTGAACTGTTAAAGGGCGAGTGCTATATAGTGTGTGTATGTGTAGCTCCATCCTTCTTTCTCGCTCGCACATCTGATGTTTTAAAATGTCATGGTAAAGCCCCAAATCTAACCATTTTGGATCCTGTAATAAATCAATCAGAGAACAAAACCAGAGTAGTAAAAAAAAAAACATAATATAATTTACGCTTACAAATGCACGGGATACATACGTTTTAAATTCATTTCACATTTTGATGCGGGACCCTAAAAATGAAAGTAATAAAACCTAACACCTTAACTTCGGTTACCCCGCTGTGTTAATTTTCATACATATTTTATTTTCTATGGAACCGGTATTTTACCGGTACGTACGTCTACTATGTCCCCACATACGTACCTCCGCTAATATAGGATATTAATTAGGTATCACATTCCATAAGAGCATTTTAAATGGCTACGTAATTGTGGTGTTGATTAAAGGTAACATTAAAACAGGTAGGCTATGAATAAATTTATGTTTCTTAAGCTCTGGTAAATATTTACAATTCTTATTTGCTCTAAGAAACAAAAATTAGAATACCAAAGCAGTATTTTTTCTTTTTTACACCATTAGTTGGTAGTTTATTTTAATTTAATTTAAAAAAGTCTCTTAATTTTGTATATTTGATTGTTGCTATTTATTACCTACTCTTTCTTATTTACATCTTGAAAATAAAGCTCAATTGAAACTTTTGCAAACATCACTACCATTCTCCTTGAATGTTATTAACCTTTTGAATGTCTTATGTTACACAGTTCGACATAAGCAATTGTCTTTCTATTGTGTCTCTAATTACGGCATTCAAAGAGTTAAATATAATAATATGTTTAGTTTTTAATAAGCATACATAGTAATATACAGGGTGTTAGGGACATCCCTCCACAAATTTTAAGAGCTTGCTCAGTAGACAAAACTAAACAACCTTCCACAAGACTTTTCTGGAAACGAAAAAAAAAATCAGCTCCTGAGCGAGCCCTTAATTCATTAAACCCCAAGCGAATGGCCGGCGTTCGCGCACCTATTGTCTTTCTATTGTGTCTGTAATTTCCACGATTGAACGGTTAAAGTTTGTGGAAGGCCGCCTCCTACACCCTGTATATAGCTATGTATAAATAATAAATCACGGACAACTTCCTTCCTCGAGATTTCCGAGAAAAAATGTCCGAGATCTCTCGAGATTCGAGATTGCATTCCCTACCTAGAACGCAAAGGACAACTGAAATAATACAGATTGGTTTTACTCATTTAAAGGCAGTCATTTGTTCATATCCAACTTTAAATTGTGATCTGTGGTAACGGACCCGACTTATGAGCGTACGGCGTGGGTTTAGCCAGGCGCCTTTCGTTATATAATTTATTTCATCACCACTGAACTCAAAACGGTGAAGGAAGTCATCGTCAGGAAATCGGCACATCCGAAAACTATCAAACTAACCAAAAACATTGTGACATCCTTCCCGCACTGGGCCCGAATGCTGGCTTATGCCCCCCTCGTCATGAAGAGGCTAGAATTCCAGAAGTGGGAACGTTATAATATGCTGTTATGCCATTATGTTGATAGCCTGTCGGTTTTTTACCGGTTGCAATTCGGGGAGGTGTGCGTAGGAATTGCATGGTTTAATTCCGCCAAGCCCATTTCGTCATCGGTCCACCAGAAGTACGGTAACACCGATACATAGTGGACATCCCACCTGTACGCACAAAATGTTTTGCGTACAGGTGGGATGGATTGGTGGATGGATTTGAACAGCTAAGGAGAATTCATTGTGCGTACTACATCTAAGAAGTAGAATTCCCTGCCGAAGAATGTGTTTGCTGGTAGTTACAACTTCCCCTAAGTTTCTTGAAGTCAAGAGTAAATAGTTTATTTTCAAGCACGTGTGCTCCGTCATCACCGTCGCTTTCCATCAAGTGAGATGGTGGTCAAAAGCGAGCTAATTAATATAATAAAAAAATCATCCTTTCAAAGAAAAACAAAAGGAACTCTCTTCTTTCTTTCTTTTCTGTTCTTTTTTTTTCAAGTAATATAATAAAAAATCATCCTTTTGATAATAAAACCTTCTTCAAAACAATGTTAGCCCAATTATATATATATCTACTAGCTGTGCCCACGACTTCGTTCGCATGGACTACAGGATTAAATTTATTATTTCTAAAATAAAATTAAGCCTAAGTTACTCCTTATTACACCAGCTACCTGCCAAAAAAAGTCCCTTCAAAATCGGTCCAGCCATTTCAGAGATTAGCCCGGACAAACAGACAGACAGACAAAAATTGTAAAAAATGTTATTTTGGTGTATGTACTGATATTCATGTAGTAAAAAGTGGTTATTTTAATTGAGGTGGGAACTTCAAATAACTTCTCCCGCTCTAGATGGAGCTTGATGGAGTATCAATCTTTCACTAACTTAAATCCACCTCTGTTCCTTTAGTTACCTTTAACGTTCCAGGGTCACGGTAACTCCTTCGAACAATGCCGCAGCCCAGCTTTAATACATTGCACATCAGTTTAAATACAATTAGTAAGGTACAAATATATTACCGTTTTATTGATGTTCGAAGTCACGGCAATAAAATGAAGGCGTGCATAACTGCATAAACATGGGAGTACATAAACAATGCTTCGTATTAACTCTCCGTACGAACTAAACGGTTCCGAACAATTGAACACAGAACGCGGTTAGGATGAGACCACAGAGCGCGCGGTAGCAACCGTCACTTAATGCAGTCTGTTGGACCTAGACCTCACCAAAGAGTTACCAAACGAAACAATCCCGCTTCGAATGGCGCGGGTTCGCTTCTGAAAGAAAAACCCAGGGTCCTGGAACGCAAAGCAAAGAAGGAACCTAGCAGTGAGTTTTTTGGGTTTTAGTCAGTAAAAGTCTGACTCGCACTCCGACGGCGCCATAAAGTGGGAGTTATTGTATAATTTCCCACCTAAAAAAAACACGAACCAAACTAATTTTGGTTCGTGTTTCGCGCTGATTCACTGATACAAGGATAATCTTCCCGACCGAATTTCGAATACGTTAGCCAATCTAAGCAGAGATTAACTAAGTACGCAGAAGACTAAAACGGTGCACAAATTCGGGGGCAAATTCAGGTGCACTCTCAGGTCTTTTATTCTGTGTGTTACGCTGTGCCCGCGACTTCGTTCGTGTGGACTACAGGATTTTGAATTTATTTTTTCTTAAATAAAAGTATTACTCCTTATTACATCAGCTACCTGCCAAAAAAAGGCCCGTCAAAATCGGTCCAGCCATTTCAGAGATTAGCCCTGACAAACAGACAGACAAACAAAAATTGTAAAAAAAGTTGTAAATTTTTTACAATTTTGTACTTGTACTTACGTATTATGAATATATGTAATATATTCATATGCATGTAGTAAAAAGCAGTTATTTCAATATTACGAACAGATACTCCAATTTTATTTATATGTATAGAATAGATGTATAAATGGGATGGCAATTCCATCTAATTTACAGCTTTGCAGCTTTGCCCCAGCCACAGCATATCTGCACTACTAAGGACCTCGGCTTGAACATCACTGGGGGAAGAGCAGCAAAGGATCCCTCATCTAGGCTATCCTGATCGGCAGGCAAGAACTCGTCGTCTTCAAAATTTAACAGTGAGCTCCTTATTATTCCCAAGTTAAGTTACACGAATACCAACAAATGTTTGCACAGACTGGGCAGGTCCACTCAAATCATTATGGTTTTATTCTCAAAAGACCACCCTAGACACTAATCTGCATGGTTCTCATATGATTTTTCATTAAATGTTCAATGTATGAACTTTGAAGGAAACTTTAATCTCTGAGTTTGTTTCGGTGTTTCTTCTCAGGAAGCACCGGTCTCATTTAGTTTAAATTAACAAAAAACGTGTAAAATTGTTATTTATAACCTATTTGGAAAAATAAACATTATTTATTATTATCTCTATTTAGAAAAAAATGGCCTTCTCACTACTTGTCTACTTTTAACATTGTTATTGGAATAATTGTTCGTCCATGGAGACAACAATCCCAACTAATATTATAAATGTGAAAGTGTGGATGTTTGGATGTTCTTTACTTGATGCATGAATATAGCCTTTGACATGGAAAAGAACATAGAACCTTTTATCCCGATTCCTTAAGTACATAATGCCACGCGGGCGAAGCCGTGGGCAAAAGCTAGTATTCTATAAAAAAACTTCTGAAACAAAAAATGGACTAAAGTAATTCACCCGCTTCCGCTCATGGCACTATACTCGCAACCCATACGTCCACTTGTTAGCCGAAATGCTTGTACCCGGCTATAAAACAAGAAATGTGGTCGCCGCGCAGTCAGCGGTCACTGCAACGGCCGTAACATTATAATGATTGCGACCATTTATTTTACAACTATCTTTCAATGACCAATTTACGAGCCAGATTATGGGAAAAGAAAAAATACAGAAAACGTAAAAAAAATACTAAAAAATAAACGCACACGTAATCAAATTAACATAATAATGAACATAGTGGACAAATATGCATTTAGATAAACTGTAAACATATTTTTTATGTATCGTAAATATTTACATCTGGCGACGGTTACGTCACTTTAATTAGTTAATAATGGATATCCGATAGACATTCCAATATCCGTATTAATTAGGCTTGGCCGTTCGTGTGCGGAGAGAAAGTGTTGGACGGATATTAAATGTCATGACCAATATGCGCCCAATTGTGACAGTCGTGTTTCCGATAAGATAAATAGAATATAGAGGAAGTACAACAAAAAGTAAGTAGGTACAAAAATAATTCGGAGATGGAAGGGGTTAGCTCATTAAAATTGCTTTAAATGTTAGGCAAATTAATAAACTTTAATAATAATGGAAATTAAAATCTTAACAATTTCATAAATCGAAAAAAGTCCGAAGTCCTGTTCGGAATTAGAGAGTAGGTTATAAATATGGAATATTGTAAAGTCGGACTAATTTGGTTTTCACACATGAAGTATAACTTTGGGCAACGGTGGGGGAAACCAATTGAAACACACTAAACACAGCAGTCCGAGTACTCAAGGGCTAATGTAACACGAATGTAGGTACTGAAACTTTATTGTACACTGAAATGGCGGTCTTATCGCTAACAGCGATATGTACAAGACCACCTTAGGATGTAACGTAGTATGTTATAACAGTTTAAAAAAAAAACGCTCCGAAATGTAGTAACAAATAATCTTTAACCATTAACCATGGTTAAAGATTATTTGTTACTACATTTCTGAGCGTTTTTTTTTTTAAACGTGTACGTGTATTTTTTTTTATTGATATAAACTAGTGCTTGACTGCGACTTTCCAAAATCTAGGTAATCCTCTGATATTAATCGAAACAACAGAATTTGAACTCAACCCCAGCAACCATTATTGTTAATTAAATCCAATCAACCATACTCCTTTAACGATTAATGACTGGTCTTCATGATATACGACACTAATGTGACATGAGCCTTAGGGTGGCTTTATACAAGGGATGTGATATGCAAAGACAAAACTTTAAAGGGTATTTTCTCGATATTTTAATATTTTTTGCAGCATTTGACTATATCAATTTTTTAATGAATTGTATTCTAAAAAATCGAAGCTTTGTTAGAGGCCGATATTATAGTATCAAAGTGAAAAACTAAACCAAAGTTTTGTCTCTTTTCACCCCTATGTCTCTATTTACCCCGTTTTACGTCCCGTTGTACGTCTACGAGTATATCAACCTATAGTATCAACCATGTTCATAATAGCTTAGTACCGTTTTTTTTTTGTGGTATAAAATCATCTAATGTTTTCTCCCGCCTTGGGGCGAAGCGGGAGGACGTGTCAGACTTTTACTGACTAAAACCACACCTATTTTCCTTCAGATGCCCTTTGCATTCCAGTACCACGGGTTTCCCTTTTAGAAGTCAACCTATGCCCCCAATTGGGGTTGGCCCTACTGGCCCCTAAGGTTTTGTTGACATCTCTTTGTGGCGCGCGTAGAATACTACCGTCGACGACTCGGGATCGGTCTGGATAGTTACGGGACGGCCGGACGGTAAGCTACCCATGCCTCGTCGTCCGCAAACCCACACCTACGGTAGAGCTTGGCACTGGTGGAATCGGATTGAATTAAGCCATGTTTTTATGTGGACGGATGCGTCATTAAAAGCACAGCTACCTCACAGCGGTAGATCTTCATAGCACATCCTCACCCTGCTTCATAGCTTAGAATCTGTGCAAACGGTCACGTACAGTACAATTCACGAATGATGGCGGCCGTGAAGTTAGCCTTTGCGAACGTTCGCGCATACTACACTCTTCTCGCACACGCACGTCGCCATTTGATTCCTAAAACACGTTACTGCGCAGCCTTCTGCGCATCATTCGTGAATTGTACTGTAGTTTCATAGCTTAGCTTTAACATCCTCGCAGCATATTTTGACTGGCCTGTTGGTCTTTTGGTTAGTGGCCCTGACTGCTATGCCGTAGGTCGTGAGTTCAATTCCCATCCAGGACAAATGTTTGTGTGATGAGCACGATCATTTGTTCTGTGTCTGGGTGTAATTTATCTATAATAAGTATGTATTTAGCAATATATATATGTATGTTTATCAGTTGTCTAGTACTCATAACACACGCTTTGCTTAGCTTGCGTCGTGTGATAGTTATGGAATATTATAAAATATAAAAATATCTTTACAGCACTTCTTTTTTGAAATACCACCCTTAGCCGTAATATAGTCAGTCCCTTAACAAATGGCCCTCATCTTTCACCAGCATCATTAGTTAAACACATCCAGTTTGTCTAGGCCTCTTCAACTACACAATATTGATAATAAAAGACTAAAAAGTTTAAAGTTGAGAAATCTTAGAAAACTGGCGAAGAATATAAAATGTCCAGTCTACTGTTTGTGGTCTTCACGTTGCAAACTAATGAGGAAGAGGGGGGGGGGGGAGTTGTATCCGCAGTTTATATTCATAGGATTTTCTTACAATAGGTATATCTTTCTTTTTCTAAGAATAAACATTTACACCTTTTTAAAGTGGAAGTCTTCAAGTGTCTTCTTCGGTTCTGTGTGGGGCGAGAAGGAGTGTCAGACTTTTACCACTAAAACCCACCATGTTCCTTCAGTTTATTTATTTATTTATTTAAAGCTTTATGCACAAAAACTGTACAAAGGCGGACTTAATGCCTTAGGCATTATCTACCAGTCGACCTTAGGGTGGTTCAGTTGTTTTTTGCTTTCATTGTTCTCTCTCATACCACCAAGTAATGTTCCAATTCCAAACAAGGGGATGCAACTCGACATACATTTTCACTGTTTTTTCATACAACCGCTCTTACGCGATTATGACGTTATTACACATTTTTAATTAAATATTTTGGAAACACAGTATCTTGAAGATATTATCTAGGTTTCTATTGAAATCAATTTATAAATTTGTGTAAAACTAATCCAGTAAAGACATCGGAAAATCTACTATTCTGCATGAACTTGGACACTTCATAATTTGCTCCAAAATTAAAAAAGTATAACAACAGAAGTCTTGCAAATTTTATCAAGATTTCAAACGATTTTTTCAAGTATTTTTAAGGGTTAAAAAAAAACTAATTAAGTACCTGAAACAAGTTTTGTAAATATTTCGAGCAAATCATGGGATTGCCGAATGCTAACAGACCTTTCAGCCGTTATATCCCTTTTTTCGCGTTGCCTTTCGTCAAACTCTCGTTGGATCGCGATAGATGAAGTAACAAGCTTTTAATTCATTAAACCCTAAGCACAAAATAGATAGGTACAGAAGTCAATATACATACAAAGCGCGCTCGAGCAACGCACACATAGACACCGCTCACAGACACGATGTCTCGGTCGCGTCTCGGATCACTCGTCGAACAGTTCCGGCTCAAACGCTCATTAGTGTGCGTCGACCAAGCGTAGGTATAAAAAGTGAAGTAGGTACATACATGAGATTGTCTTCTGTACCTATCTATTTATTGCCCCAAGCGAACACCGACGTCCGCTCTCTCATTGTCTTTCTATTGAGTCTCTAATTTCAGTACTCTAAAGGTTAAATCGAAAGGTTCTGGAGTGGCGACCACGTACCGGAAGACGCAACGTTGGAAGGCCTCCTACAAGGTGGACCGATGACCTGGTGAAGGTAGCGGGAAACCGATGGATGCGAGACGCACAGGAACGTTCGATGTGGCGACGCTTGGGGGAGGCCTATGTCCAACAGTGGACGTGTATCGGCTGGAATGATGAAAGGTTAAATCATGCTCGATGTTGACGATAGGTGATTGGAAAAAGCAGCCTCATAAGTCGATATTCCGCATAAAGCTTTGTTCCAATAACGGGTATAATCTCAATACTAGGAATGCATTAGACAATGCAGCAGAAATAAGCAAGTCCGAAGTGCGACGTGCTCGGGCTACCAACACAACAAATAATAGTTTATTCATGAAATTAGAGATGTTACCGCAGTCATTTTGTGAAGATGTGTGTATAGTTTCACCTCCGCTGGTGTGGCTGTCAACGGAGGCAGAGGTAAGTCTTCTCTTCCTGCCCTTATCTCATATTAGGTACTTGGGGTCGACGCAACTCGTTTTTTTTCTTCCATTCTGTCCTGTCATCCGTCACATTGTCGCTAATTCCCTTTTCTTTCATATCACTCCTCACACAATCCATCCATCTTACCCTCTTCCTCTTCTTTCTTTCTTTTGTTTCTTTTTAAAGGTAAATAAAAAGGAAAAAAAATATAAACATCGCAGTTAAGCACAAGTTTACATTATTAAAAAAAAAAATGTTTTATAGTTTTTATCCAAGAAAAAAGTCAACCTCATGGTAACTAATTGGCAAGATTAGCTTTTTGCTAAATCAAATTACAATTTCCTAAAATTTTATAAAAATTATTATAGCAAAAACGAAAATATCAATCTATAACTTTAATTAGAAAAAACCGATTTTAATCATCATATTATCAACTGCTATACTGCGTATGCGCCTTCTTTCGTTTCTGCCGTGCGCCCCTCATTTAATTGTTTTTCACGACTTAAATGATATCTTTGACCCAACTCGCTTTCGAACATTGACTACCATGACCACTGTTGTACAAATAATAAGCAAAAAAAAAATACTACTTAGTAAACAACTTACATCCGCTCAAAACTCCGCAAGTTTTGAGCGGATGTAGCGAAGCTCCATCTCAGCCCTTCATGAAATGCTTCAGTGGGGCCTGTAATACGCATTGTGTATTTCTTTGCGCAACCGCTTGCTTTCGATATCATGTACTGATTTCCTAACCAGTCAAATACTTAGAGAAGCGGTGGAAAATATATTGACTATGGGTTGAGTTCTATATAAATTGTGTTTTTTTGCCTCTTCCTCGGACCACTTGGTTTTCTCCAATGCTCGAATGTGAAAATAATTATAAATAAATTACCTGTATTTATAAACAAAGACAAAGCAACTAGGGGTGGGTTGAATGTCTTTTTAGTTAGCTAGCTTGTATCTACTATACGTGTCTCTATAAACGAGCAATGGAATGAAATATTCTCGGAGACAAAATCACGGACCGATTAATGAACTTAACACTAGATACGACTACTTAGCGCTAAACTAAAACGAAACGTCCCTAGCTACAACCGTTTCTCTTGCGTCAAACGCCTCGAGTTGGCTACGCCCCCAGTTCTTATGTTCTGACCACTGACTGAGCGTTGAGATGACGTCATTCCCGTACATTTGTAGTTTTCTACTAGCGTTAACGATTGCAGAATATCAACTTGGCTGGGGGTACTGGGCATATCTGCTGCATGTCGTAACAAAATTGGGCATTGGGCAATGCAGTAAGCCCAGAAGATAGCGTGACTAGTTAAGCACACTTGAACTCGCGTTGATAAGAATTAAAAAAAGTTTTTGTATGCAATCAAGATATAAGGTTTTTTTGTAATAATTTACATCCGTGCAAGCCAGCTACGGGACATTAGTAATAACACAAAAATACTAGCTTCTGCCAGCGGCTTCGTTTGCGTGATAGTGGGTTTTTCCATACGCACTTTAGAGCCCTGTTTGGGGATGAATTTTGAACAATCCCTTCTTAAGGCGTATAGTTCCTAAACCATCTGGCCGAAATTATGTGAACGCAACTCTCGCACTCGCCTAGGCGGCAGTACGCAAATCTGTGCATTTATTTGCGGCCAGCAGCGCCCGGAAAGCGCTTTAAACCCATTTTCTCTGCGAGATATTGATTGATTTACATATGCAATGTTCACTTTGAAGAATATTTAACCACCAATTTTTAGGTGTAAAAATGTTTCTAAAGGTCCAAGCCGTTTCGAAGGAGTAGGGAAAAGTTGCGAAATTGCTAAATATTTTTTTTTGACAAAAGTATTAATTGCACGAAAAAATCAAATGTTTTTTTGATTATTGTTCATGAATCTATAATAAACATATATTTTTTTCAAACCAATTGACCAAGCCGTTACGGAGGAGTAGGCCTCAGAAAATCACTGTTTTATGGCACTTGTCGGGCGCTTGGCCCTTAATGCTCGCCTTAATAAAGCCTTGTCCAAAATTTCACGCCTCTAATCCCAGTAGTTTTTGCTACGCGTTATTATGTCCTACAGTCAGTTAGTTACTCCTCTTTTATATACATCATATACATATGTATATAGACGAGTATAATAGAAAAAAAGATTTCTGAAACTGCGTTAATATTCCAGTAAGCTAATACCACACCTAACTTGCACTTTCCGAATTTCCATCTGAACAAAGTGAAACAGCTACAAAATACAAATTTGCGGTTAACGCTCCGTTGAGTCAATACAAAAGTAACAAAGTTAGTCGAAGCTTTTAACGTGAAGTGGAACGCAACGCATCAAGAATTGAAGATACGTCGGCAAAGTCGGCCATTACCGCTAAGCTATACAAAATTATTTTTAGTATATAAAAAACCCGAAACATGTATCTATTTTTATATAAAGAATCTATAAACAAGATTTTAATGAAAATATTTTTATCATAGCAAGCTTTTATTGCCCTGTATACCTATATAATTAATGCTCGTCAAGACGAATCATACGAGCCCAAACTCGATGGGGTTGTATCGTTTAACTACGAAGTTCCTATAGCCACTATTAACCACCCTCCGGTTCCATCATCAGATCAGCTCCATCCATGTCATTATGATTTTGCATTGTCATCTGATTTACACATGCATGCAAAACAGCTCAATCGGCAACCGGTAAGTGGGTCAATTTTAATTTGCAAGATTTGATTACAGACAAATATCGGGACAGGTAAAACTAAATATAGTGTGTCTAAAAAGTCAACCGACTTGGGAATTTGCATAATATTTAATTATATAATAATATAAAATACTTATATTCGATACTTTTTTTATGGTTCTTTTATAAGTAAACAATGATCAGTATCTCTTAATCAACCTAGGTTATTGAACCAGCGTTGACTACATCAGATTTCATTTTACCTTATTAATTACCCAAGTCGGTTGACTTATTAGACAGACTATAAAAGCTTGTAAAAACCACAAAGTTATAAGCTTCTACATATAGTTAGACCCTTGTGATGACGAATATAAATCACTTTTAAGTAAAAAAAAAACAGAAAATTAAATTTTCAAGATATGTTCAGTGTGTGACCATCGCATACCGACAGATCACATACATGCCCTTGAAAAGCCCGTCTATTCTTTCTGTGGATACGCCACTTTAGTATTTCATTTTCGTATCATGAGATTGCAGGCGCCCAGTCCGCAGATGCTCTAATTCTAGTGACGTCATTCAAGCTTCGCGAATAATGGCCGCCTACAGGGACGATTGTTATGCGCCGTCAGAGAAATTGGATAAATTGCGGCTTTACTGCTATGTTAGTTGCTATCTTGAGACGCTGCCGCCGAGGGACAGTACGTTAAAATAACCTTCGCGGATCTATGCTAAATATGAATTTTTTGGGGTACAAAATAATCAAATTACTTCTCTCGCGAGTTGTGATGTGATGTGATTTTTACTTAGGGTTTTTTGTAAGATGGAAAATCATTTAATGATTTGTCGTGCTCGAGGGTGGAAGAGAGCGTGTCTGACTTTTACTGACTAAAACCACACCTATGTTTCTTCAATTGCCCTTTGCGTCCCAGAACTACGGGTAACCCTTCTAAATGTCGACCTTATTAGGCTTCGGGCCTGCTGAGGTTTTGCTGACGCGTCGTCGACTACTTGGGTTCGTTCCTGGCAGTTACCGGATGGCCGGAAAGCGAGCTACTCCTTACTCGTCGTCCACAAGCCCACGCCTATGGTGTCTGGTAGTCGAGGTCGGGGTCTCGGCGACTGGGGCGAGAGAATATCCATATAAACCCATCCCTCACGCGTGCGGCCGTCACGTCCACTAGTATTAATGCTTCGCAGAAAGAGGTGTCCACCGCCTGTTCCCCCTTGCTCCGAACCATGGCTTGTACCAGGACCCGAACTCCCGAAGTGAATACCCGCCACTAGCTTATAACTAGGCCAAGGTGTAATATAGGTTTCATTTTGTACTGTAGACATAGTTAAGAAATGGTTTTCATTACCGAAGAACAAAAACAGACAACGTAGGTAAACTTTTTATACTCCATCTCTATAAGTAGTTAACTAAACGGAAACAATCATAATAAGTCTACACAAATCTTAATATGTTAACAATTTGATAGTAAACTATATAATTTTATTTATATTTAATTCAAAAAATGATTATCTACAAAAATATCTTCCCTAGTTACAAAGTGTCAGATTTAAAAGAGTGTCCATGGTTTAAAAGAGTGTCCATGGAGTTTCTTGCACGTTCTTCTCCCTAAAGGTCTACGCTTTGGAACGTGCAATTTAGCTTCACTTGTTTGACTGACCGACATTTTGACAATTCAAAAGTGCCTGTAATTGGTCTACTTGAAATAAACGTTTCTGATTTATAATTTCACATATTTCTAATGTAGTGCAAATTTTGAACTCGCAAAAGTTTGTTCCATTTTGCAGCAAAATTAGGAGCATAAACTAATAAACTCGTTGGATTTAAAAAAACACATCGTTACATGCCGTTCATGCTGATTTAATTAATAATTTTCGCCTTACGCCTCGTTAATTACTATGCCGCGTTGAAATATCAGCGCAAAATGAAATTCCATTTGATAACACCACGCAAATAACATATAACTATGTAAAAATACTGGTGAGGTAAGCACTTACTTGATGAAACTTGGGCCCAGGAATACATATTTGATTTTATTAAAATATTCCTGTATGAAACGACCGCATATAATCCTATTTCATCCCGCAAAGATGTTTATTGGTGAACGGTTTGGGATTGGGTCCAATTTATTTGATGTCAAACCTTTTAACGGATGCATTAGTAAAGTTACATAATGTATGTCTTATTGTAAAGCAAGGTAAGTGATGTACCAACCTATAAAGAACTTTGTTACTTTGTTATTCAAGTAAAAATATAATAAGCCTTACAATATTCCCACTATTTTGAATGGAATGAGTCGTAAGCTAACACGTGGGCCCAATGCGGGTTGGTGGATGTCGCATGTCTTCGGATTTTTTGGTTCTAGAATTATACCGCATTCTCCACAATGTTTTTCGAGAGCGGTGGTGCCGTAATAAATTACACAAAGTAAAGCGCCTGCCTGGATTTGAACTCTCGATCTTAGAACTCGTAAATCGGGGCCGTTGGCCACTGGGCCATGACTACTCCTTCCGTTATGACATTAAGATTTTGAGAAAAAGTAAGATTCTATCAATGTTAACGATTTAAGTGTCCATATTCTTGCACGCTCTCCTCCGTAGAGATCAAAGCTTTCGAATGTGCCATTAGCATCTTTTTTCCTGACTGACTTTTTGACTATTCAAAAGTCCCTGTAAATGGTTTATTTGAAATAAATGCTTTGATTGCTAAAATATAATTTTGTCTCAAGTTCTAGACCCCCAAGCATATGCTCCTTTCAACCTATATCTTATTATTTAGCCGATATTGTCTCACTGATGGATAGGCTTTCAGCTACTCCTTGCCGAGTGCTAAGGAAGACTTCGTAGTCGTCCCTCCATGTCTTTCGAGAACTGCCGCGATCCCATCTCGCAATCTCAAGCCATAAATTAGGTATCATCACCACTTGATGCGAGCTTGCGGACAGCGAGCAATGGGTAGCTCGCTGTCCGGCCGTCCGGTAACTGTCCGGACCGAGCCCAAAATCGTCGACGACGCGCACTCTTCCCGCGTGCCTCAAGGAGCTGTCAGCAACAGCAGGGGTCCAGCTGGGTCAAAGCCTACTGGGGCCAGGGTTAATTAGAAAGATAGCTCAAGCCCCGGTACGAAGGCAACGAAGGAACAGGAGTGGGTTTTTAGTCAGTAAGAGTCTGACACTATCTCCCGCTCCGCCCAAGAGCGGGAGATGTCATTAGATAATTTTCCCACCGCGAAAAAAAAATGCCCTCCACTTGATCAGCTAGCGGCAGACGTATCCAGCCAGTCGGTCTTCTTGACGTCAACGATCTGTGTTTTGAAGCACAGTATAATAATTCAAATGCGATCTCTTAGTAATAATTGACTCAATCCATTCAAATGTATAAAAAAAATCGTCCAAAATATCCACATGCCACTAAAAATCAAAACAATGAACCATTATAGCCTATTAAAATGTAATTATTGTAAATGATTTTTTTTTTATCTGTTATAAACTAGTACTTGACTGCGATCCCGCCTGATGGTAAGCAGTGATGCAATCGTTGATGGTGAGGCGCACTAGTTTATTAAGAGCCTATTCACTCTAGCCTTGAAGACACCCAAATTATAATCAAACGGGAAGACCGCAGCAGGCAAACTGTTCCAGTCCTTTGATGTACGCGGTATAAATGACGAGGCGAAACGCTTAGTCCGGACTGTAGGTGTTTCAACAACGTAAGGGTGGATACTTGCCGTGCGTCGGCTTGTCCGATGGTAGAATTGAGATGGCGGAATCAAGTCATGCAATTCCTGCGCACACTCTCCAAAATGCAATCTGTAAAACACCGAAAGGCTGGCTACCCTACGCCTATGCTCAAGGCTTTGAAGATTGGACTTGACTAAATCATCGATCGAGCATTATTTGTGCATTAGGTAAATAAAATAATGTTAATTAAATTTAATTAAGGTCCTGGAGTCCTGGTGTTCTGAAATAGAGGCCACAAACCTAGTTTATGCACCCAGGCTCCCATAATTTGCTTAGTGTGTCTACTTGTAACCTAGAAACCTTGTAATTAATGTGATTGTGACTAGAAAACAAACACCGGAAAAAAAGGTGAATAATAAAATTATTCACCTTTTTTTCCGGTGGGAAAATCATCTAATGATATCCCCCGCTCTTGGGCGGAGCGGATTATTTACCTTACTAACATTTATAAATATTTCTTTAAAAACACACAAATATAATACAATTACAATATCTTATATATAAAATTCTCGTGTCACAGTTTTCGTTGCCATACTCCTCCGAAACGGCTTGACCGATTCTCATGAAATTTTGTTGAGTAGGTCTGAGAATCGGCCAATATCTATATTTCATAATAAAAAATAAAAAAATTAGGCGGTACGAAGTTCGCGGGCACAGCTAGTTATATATATAAAAAATTGTAGCCCACTGGCATATGGTACAAGCTACCGTTATTCAGTTATTATTTATATCACATAATATACCTTCTGAGCTAATATTTCTCCAACTGAATGCCAGCAGCAAATCGAATCAAGTGCCGCTCAGCACCGGGCACTCCGTCGAAATGGACAAAGCGGGTAATCCATTGTTGAGAGCCGGGCCTGTCAATTCTCTTATTGACTTCAAAAAGGCCTGTTCAGTAGTGTCAGCGGATAGTGGACATCCACTCTAGTGTTCGCAAAACTGGCTTTCGTTATGGTTCTTGTGCGAAGTGCACACAAATTGATGGGAAATTAGGTTAGGTTAGTATGATAGTATCTATATATGAAACAGTTTAAGGGCGGGTTTCTAAATGGAGTATGGGTTAAAAACGTCTCATATCCTACTTGAAAGCCTTTTGACAGGTTTTCAGGCTAAAATAGAATTTAAGAAAAAATCAATCAATTAATCAAAATTATTTAATTCTTAAAATTGCATTAGAGTCGCTCCAACATACCCAAAAGGTGTACAATACTGTGTTAATTTATAATTTGAAGTCGATTATTATCATTAATTATTTAAAAAAAAAACAACTTCATAAATCGGAAATCAGAGGTAAGTGAGCAAAGGCTCTAAAAGTGTAACTTTGGCTATTTTTTTGGTTTTATCGACACATACGGTATTAGTAAAAACAGCCGTCACTTTCATCAATCTCACTCACTTACAACCACGGATATCTATGCTTACAACATACCATTAACGCAGAAACTAGAAGAAATCATGTGGAAAAACTATTATTTCGTGAGTAAAAACTTTTTCATAATTTTATAGTTTTGAACGTCACCATTTTTCTATCTTTTGTTGCATAGCATAGCATTTAACCATAGTATTAGGCACTATAAATTCTTCTGTACTTGCTAAAGGATTGATAGGAGAAAATAGAAGACAAAATAAGCTGAAAAAAACATAGAAGTCTTTTACGAAGCAGTGGTCCCCAACATAGGTCCAAGGAAGAGTAAAAAAGAGTGCTTGTATAAAGACTTCACCATTATACCACACTAATATTACAAAGCCGAAAGTTTGTGTGTATGTGTGTATATTTGTTATTCCTTCGCACTCAAACAGCTGAACGGATTTTGATTAAACTTTGCTGTATTATTTTACCTTCCACATCAGAATAACATAAAGGCATTTATAATGTGCGAACTACTAACTTCACACGGACAAAGTCACTGGCAGAAGCTAGTAAAAGATAATTTACTAAACGGTCAACGAGATTTGAAACCAGACTCTTCAAAATAGCTCATCAATTCACAACGCAATAGCGAGTAATTTGTAAGGGTGACAATATTCCGTGGGAATTGTTACCCTCCCATTTGTATAGTATACCCCTTCGTAAAATGGCACGTGTCACTTTTACACAATAACACGTTTATTATTATATTTTGTACTTTTATTTGTGTTGTTTGTTTTTTTTTTTTAATTTTCAGGGATTGTGTTACCAAAAGGCCAAAAATATTTATCATCGCTTACCATCAGAAAAAAAAAGAAAGAAAGAAAAGAAAGAAAAAGAGTTTATTCGCGTCAAACATGACGCATACCATAACAAAATAAATAAATAACAATATCAACTAAAAGTAGCACGTAAGATATGCGTCACATCCGCGCAAAACGGCCAGCGCTCAGCAAAATGCTGAGGCTCATGAAAAACAGAGCCACAGCGCTGATTTTCAGCACCAGCCGTCGTCGACGATGAGACGCCGATCGGTCAGCAAGGATTTAAACTACTTGCAATCAATTCAAAAAAAAAAAATAAACAAATTAAAACATAAAATAACAATAAATCGAACAATAACCTTAATTATACATTAAACATAAACATAAACAACAACCTTAATTATACATTAAAAGATAAAGAAAAACACAAATTGACTAACAAACAAGAACTAGTCGATTATTTTGATCGATCAATGACCGATCGTGACATTTTGAGTCTGTGGGTGGTAACAAAAAAAAAAAGATGGCTGATCGGTGGATAACTACGGAAAGTTATGTAATTATTACGCAAAAAATAAGATTCCTGACCTGCGCAACTTACGCAATCGATTTGTTTGCCTATATGTGTTAATGGGTGAATTAAGTTGTTGAAATGTTGAGTTATAGTGAGTTGTAAAGGTGATGATGGTGGTCAAACGCAAGCCTTTATAAAAAAAAAAACCGGCCAAGTGCGAGTCGGACTCGCCCATGGAGGGTTCTGTAGTAGCAAGTAACATAATATAAAAATTCTTGTAGTTCGTTGTAACTTTGATCGATGTTTTAATAATAGTGTATTTTTTTAGATTTAAGACGTATAAAAAAAAAAAAACTAGTTACTAGATCTCGTTCAAACCAATTTTCGTTGGTAGTTTACATGGTAATGTACATCATATATTTTTTTTAGATTTATCATTCTCTTATTTTAAAAGTTACAGGGGGACATTTCACCACTTTGGAAGTGTCTCTCGCGTAAACTATTAAATGTAGAAAAAAAAAAAATTAGAAACCTCAATATCATTTTTGAAGACCTATCCAAAGATATCCCACACGAATGGGTGTGATGAAAAATGAATTTTTGAGTTTCAGTTCTTATAATTAAACTACAACTATAATTATTTCAAAAATATAAATACTATATTTTATTTTATATTATCATCAGAGGTCGGAGGTCGGTCGGGGTCTTAGTATGGGATCCCCCAAAATTTATTGTTTTTTTTCCTATTTTTGTGTAAAAATCTTAAATTGGTTCACAGAATACATCTACTTACTAAGTTTCTACAGTATAGCTCTTATAGTTTCGGAAAAAGTGGCTGTGACATACGGACGGACAGACAGACAGACATGACGAATCTATAAGGGTTCCGTTTTTGCCATTTGGCTACGGAATCCTAAAAAAAACACTATTATGTTGCTTAGGAATCTGTTTATTAGAATTTTTCAATCATAAACAAACCTCACAGTAATGTTTATCTATACGCAAACTAATACTAAAGTTTTTGACCCATTTATACTAAAAAAAATAATAAAAAAAAATTGATTTTTGTAATTCAACTACATAATTAAGTTATTTAGGGTGCAGTGATGGGAAACAATCAATCAAACCATCAATAGGGTGCAGTAATCTGGAAAGACAACATTGATCAGAATTAAATCTCAGGTGTCTATCGATTCTTCTTCTCGCTGAACGTCTATTTTTTTTTAACTCAATAATTTTCATTTCAACATCTAACGAAGAAAATACATAACCTATAAAAAATAACAGATGTGTTTATTTATTTATTGGCACACCAACAGCATTACATATAGGATTTTGTAAAAATAATATTAAAAACAAGGCACAGGTATGCATGCCTATTACAGGTATGCACAGCTTACACCATGTTAGGTATAACATTAGTTATTAAAAATTACCACAAAAAATAATACATGTTTAGGACAAAACGCAACAGTTTCATTATCAGGCTATAAATCCTAAAACAATGTTAATAATTGCACTAATGAGTCCATTTAAAATATTCTGTAGCCGATATCTGCGATAACACAAATCGACGAAATTGGCTTAAATCGTTAATTTAATTTGGCATACGCGTTGCCTCCATTTCATCCATAGAACACGGAACTCTACGTCGCCGTGTCGTACTTCTTTAATATTCTAGGTAACTCTAACTCTCTATTTATTTATTACATCTTAACATCTTTCTACATTTGGATGAAAGTTGAAGCAGGCCATGTCACAGTACAAAGGATTTTCTTTAATGTCGGGAATATATTTCTTTGGGATAATTTTCGGATTTCAAGCGAGCAAAGCCGCAGGCAAAAGCTAGTTGGCCACGCATTGCGTTGAAGTCAAGCATCAAAATTGTCTCGAACCATCAGTTTCTATTTTTCTATGAATAAAAGATGACACTCTCTTTTTTTGTGGAAAGTTATGAACAACTTCTCTCTCTGGGTGGAGCGTTCTAGTGTCAGACTTTTATTGAATAAAACACAGAATTCAAGGCCACGGCGTTTGATCATCATCTCAAGATGGTAAGCGATGCTGTGGCCACCGATGGAGGCTTTGCCAGAAGTAACCTACTCACTCTTGACCTAAAGACTCCTAATACCTAATCGGATCCGAATGAACTAATCCCTCAGACTGACGCTCAGACAAGCTTGATTTGTAAGGAATGTTTTGAGAATGATATCTCCAGCAGTGTCATGGTTCCGTACTCTATGATTACAGCGCTCACATGATGTAATCAGATTCCGGTTTCATTAAAACAGTTGAATTCATTCGCCGTAGTTTGCCACCAACGGATATGAAAACTCCTTTGCAAATATCATTTTCAGCCTCATTTTTGAGCTCCATGTTTTTAATATTATCTTTTCCTTATTTTGTTCCCACTGGGCTATGTCCTATTTTGTTGACCTACTAGCTTGATATTTTTTTCCAATTACTGTACTGTTTGTTTGTGGGATATTCTGGATTATAGGCACTACCTATAACTTTATTTATTTATTTATGTACACACAAAAATAACATAGGAAACATTAGTACAAAGGTACTGCTTATTTCCAAAGAAGAAGAAGATATCATTCATTCGTAACGTTTCGATAAACCAAATTCAAAATAAAACCATTTTTCAATAATTAAACTGTACTTCAGTCATAAAAAACCACAAGAATTGAATAAACAAAATAATCTTAAATGTGATTTGCAGTTGATAGATTTAGTAAACTATTTCTGGTTGAAAACAGACCATAGATTTTTTTTCTTTGTACCGTTACCGACCTTCCCTTTCGAATAACCCTGGCCCCAGTAGGCTATAAGAATGCCTTACGCTGACAACTTATTCATAAGACTAGCATAACAATATCATACTGTCGACCCTGTAATAGACTCATTTAAGAACCGCATGCATTTTAGGGTCTGAGATAGTATTTTGAGGAAAGAACACGAGTGGACCTGACCAGTCAGTGCTAGCTCAACTCAGGACAAAATGATAAACAAATTATTAACAGAATTATTTTTATTATTTTACCTTAAAAAGTACTTGTCATAGCTAAATGGACTTCTGGATTAAATTATTTACGCAAAAAAATAATGGCGAGCACAAACAGTCAGCTACCTAATTAAGATAAAGGTTGTTAAAATAGCTTATTAAAAATTGATTCGTTGTGGACGCACAAGTGACGCATTTATATCATTAGTCCACTAATTCCTAGCCACTGTAATTGGTAATGATTTTGACAATAGTAACGAATATTAAATTATAAATTCGAAAGTACGTTGGTTTATTCATTGCCTGCACACACTTGAACTACTGAGCATCGTACAAAGCATAATAATATATGTATGTAGGCGACAATGATACAGCGATACAGCCGTCATCGGTAATGTTTTCTAATAGAGTAGATTTAAAATAACAGTTCACTTTACAATCACTTTTATTTCTCAGTAATATAATTAGGCGATTACAGACTTAGGTTTATCGGAATCTGAGTGAGCCGGTGACCTCGTTAGGAGTGCCTAAACTAATCGACGCCGGATCGCCCAAAACTGCTTAAACGACTCCGTAAACGACTCTCCTCCAAGAGATTCTGTTCGCGTTACGTCTGTAACGTTGCATTGTTTCACCCCATTATAGTAGTAAAGAATCAATCGAGTGTCTTATAATTTCGCTAAATTGTCATAATCGCCGATTCGTTCGGTCAGAACAAAAAAATCGGAGGCGTTACCGACTGTAGAAAGAGATTCGAAACGAAACGGTCGTAGCTTGGCTAGACCTGGTATTCAGAAATTTGAACATAAGTAAAGAAGTAACAACTATACACATACATACAGACCTTCGTCTTTATAATATTAGTAAGATACTGTAGGCACACACCACCATTATATATTGGAATACAGTAAATATAATGGTGGTGTGTGCCTAACACCACCATTATATTTACTGTATTCCTACAACAGTTGTTTTTGGTCACACCTAAACCAGGATTCCCTTCACCTATCTAACAGAACACAAAGTTCGCCTCGAACTCCAACTACCACAACTGCATTTACTAACATCATAAAATAAGTTGTTCGTAGAAACATGTTGGCTAGTTTATAACAAAATCTACTCCACCGGGCAGTCGAAGTTATCATACACTACAGTTACAAAGATTTGTTGTGCTTCCTAGCGAATTTATAATAATATTATAAAGCTGAAGAGTTTGTTTGTTGTTTTGAACGCGAAAATCTCAGGGAGCTCTTTAGTTTTAGATAGCCCATTAATCGAAAAAGGCTATAATTATGCACACGCAGGACCATAAGGGCTATATTTCACCTTGACACCACGGTGGCGCGACCAATTGCACCACAATCGTGTCCCAATGAAATACATACCTAAGCTACCCAACTGGACACCATACAGACTCCAGAGTCGCCACATATCCGAGCTGGCCGCGCCACCAAATTGGTTGCGAAACCAAACGTACACCAGTACCCATTGCCAAGTTGCTAATCTGCAACAGTTAACGCTTGTAGAAAGCTTCAAATGTACGGGAATGACGTCGTCTTAACGCTCAGTCACGTGGTCAGAAAAAAAGAACTGGCGGCAAGGTCAACTCGAAGCATTCGGCGCAAGCGAAACGGTTGTAACTTGGCTAGGGGGGCAGGTGAATATTTCTCTATAGAGCTGTATGCATTTTGTTGGTAGCGGAAACGGTGGGGAACAGCTAGGACATATACATGTATATTTGTTGGGTATTCTAAAGCTACCGGCAGCGGCTTTACCTGCATAAAATTTGAAAATTAATCCAACGGCATCATCTTTAACGACGTAAAGAGTTATCAGAGGAACAGACAGAGTGACTTTGCCCAAATTATCCGCGAGGAACGTACCAACTAAAAAAATGCTATTTCTTATCTTACTGTTGGAATTGCATTTACGTATTTCAAAATATTATGTCTAATTAATTTTATTTATAATTTTTGTACAATCCCAGCCCCAAATCTGTCTCCTTTCGTTCAGCCTTTCCAAAGGTCTTCGTTAAGAGATTCCCCTGTACGATGAGACCGCCCATTGTACACTTGTTTTTGTAAATTTTTATACTGTTCATCTATAATAGTTTAGTCTGTTCAGGCGCCTTCGGCCACTCGGTAATCTTCGGCTGCCGTCGTGAGACTTCGGAAAGCAGTGAGCGGTGGCAAGAGGTGCGGTGAGCGGAACTTCAACTTCGCTACTGATCTCCTGCGCTAACACGCGCTCTCCAAACGCTTACCAAGTTCAATTAAGTTTTATTGTACTCATTCTGGATTATATTCATTTCAATTACAGTCCATTTACTCTTTTTAGTCCCTGGATAGGTTCCTAACAGCCTTTCAGGTTTGTTTTTTTATCCGGAACTCGCTCTATGCAATGCCTGTTAGAGCACCTCCTTAGGGAGACTGTAAAGGCGTCTCCTCTAAGCCTCGCTGTGCAACGCAGCTCATGGTGGTGGTGCCACGACCACTTTTCCTGGGATCACTAAGATAGAATAAAACCTACAGCTTCCAGAACAAAATAGAATAGAAAACCCAGTTCAAGTGAAATATTGCTAACTATTTGAAATTCGGCTGGTACAGTGGGTGTGTTTGACGAGTCGTACGAAAAAATAGAGCAGAACGACTCGTTCTTTGAAAGGACGGTTGGCACAATACCTGGTTAGTCTACGCCTCAGCTTAGCACGCGCGATGACACCATATTCAGGACACGAACACCTCACTTGATTTCCGAATGATTGCGGACGCGACACGAACAGGGGGGTCACCATGACGTTCAAAGTAAGATTGTTTTAATCTTGTTTCAGTGTGGGTAAGAGATGGCGCTAGACAAACTGTAAAGCTATGTCCCTTACGCACACTGAAACAAGATTAAAACAATCTTACTTTAAACGCCATGGTCTAGGTCCAGGATTAGTCACACGACACCATTCAAAAAAATGCGTATGTCATTGAAATATCATTCCACAGACGAATTCGTGGCTACCTCAATCCTTTTCACATTATAGGTATGTATAGAAGAGGATATAGGAATGGCAACATACAGTAAAAGAAAAAACTATCGTTACCGTACCCCCGCTCTTGGGCGGAGCGAGAGATAGTTTCAGACTATTACTGACTAAAATACCCACCCCGTTCCTTCTAGCCTTCATACCGGGGCTCGAGGTAACCAGTACCCCTAGCCAAGTTACTAATCTGCAATAGTTAACGCTAGTAGAAAGCTTCAAATGTACGGGAATGACGTTGCACGTCGTCTCAACGCCAAGTCACGTGGTCAGAACAAAAGATTCGGCGATGCGGCCAACTCGAAGCGTTCGACGCAAGCGAAACGTTTGTAACTTGGCTAGAGGGGCTGGTAGTGATATACATACCAAAACAGCAAACAGTATGACATTATATCATTCACCCCGTGATAAAAACCCACATGATTTGTCTTACTTACAACATCATAAAAGAGAACTTTTCACTAATCTGTTGTACGATTTTTGCAGATAGCTAAACTGAATCCGTTATCCTCATAGCTCATATTAATTTTATCCATAATAATTTCAATTAACTGTACAGTAATGGAATACTGTCAAATGTTATGTTTATATAATCAGTAATTACTTTCAAATTAGCTTCAGATGGAAATTGCAATAATACAAATTTGTATTGTAATAACGCGATAAATGAGACTTGGAAAATGAACATTAGACCACGTAAGTAAAAATAAATAAAATATTCAAGTCGTATAAAAACTATTTGGATCTTTATTTGAAGCAAAAAAGATTATATTCTTATAAATTTTAGTTTCCTATGCTATAATTGGAGATATAAAGGCACTTATAGTTTTTATGCAAACAAATTACGGTAATGTAGCGATCCTAAGTACCTCTCGCGATTTTTAGACTGAAACTTTAATTTTGTATTTTTTAAAGAAATAGTATCGACTAGTTTTGTTTGAAGTACCTCGAAGACAATGTTTTAAAATCGCAAGATCTACGCTAAGGTCTGAATCAAATTGATATTAAATTTGTGTATTTTAAAAGTGAACTGAATGGCTTTTTCCGAAAGTTGAACCGTTTAGAAGTCATAAGCCAGAACAGAAAATTTATCAAAAATTTGGGCGTTTCGCGAACACTACCCAGTTAGCTTAAGTCTTGCGATAATGCATACTTGATTTAGTATTTACCCTGACCAAACCTAACAACTATTTATAAGCCGACCATATAAATATTGTTTCCATGCGAAAATCAAATCAGTGACACGCTGTTATATCGCAATATTTGGAACGGTGACCGTAGGCAGATTAAACTAGTTAGGACACGTTAGTTCACCTTTGATGATTTACATGAGAATGTACTGGAAGTCCACCGCCTGTCCAGTCCAGGAGGTACTTAATTATTAAGTATTACTTGTTCTAATTCGCCACTGCAGAGAATTTCTCGATTGTATGTATAAAAATCTTTTTTTTTGTTTCTTATTCATAAAATTAAGTATGAGCTGTTTTCTTAAAGGTTACATATTAAGATTGTCATGTCTTTTATTTGCAGTGCAAACCGCAGCCGGTTTGTTGGTAATATTACTATGTGGTTACCATGTTGAATCTTCATCAGTAAAATATTATCCTGGAAGACATCCTCCACAGAATAAAGCCGAACGTTTCGCATTACTCAGACAAAGTTTATTAAAAAAACTACCCTGGAACTCGAAATTGGTTGCTGGGGGACGTTCGTCACGCTATAATCCACAACATTTTAGTAACTATAAAGTTAAAAAATCTAGCTCCAATAGCAATGATAACCTAACTGATATCGATGACAGGTTTTTCGGTTTGCAGTGGCCAGGAAAAGCTTACGGCTATGTTAAAGAAAAAATGTCTCCAGTCTCAAACCTGTTATCAAAAGGCAAGAATTTTTTGACCTCAATCACATCTACCAATAACAAAAATGAACCAAATAACGCCAATCTTCCAAACGAACCACCAACATTAAATGGCGCGCTATTGGATGATATATTTGGACCAACCCAAGAAACAGTGGATATTACTTTAGACCAGACAGGCGAGAAAGACAGCCAAAAAGCTATTAGTTTTGAAACTCAAATAACAATGAACAAGCAGAACAATATATCAATGCCAGAGAATGCGTCGACTATGTCAACTCCTATGGAGATCGATATATCAAGTCAAGAGGAAATCCCAGAAGAATTGTGCAAAGAATTACATGGGACGACATTAGAGTCAATCTTTTGTCCAACACTTGAAACTACTCATTTGCTAACGCATAACGAAATGCAAGAAATTATGTGCATGGAAATGCGTGGGACGATATACGCATTGATTTTTTGCCCAGGGGATGGAGAAGTTCATAAACTGACACCTGAGGAGATATACATACCGACGTCTGAGGAGAATCACTCTCCTATATATGAAAAAATACTGACAATTTTATGCGACAATCTGAGAGGGACAACATACGGAAATTTTTATTGCCCACAGAACGAAGAAATCCTTAATCCAACAGAGGAGGAAATGCAAACAAAGATCTGCAACAAAATGAACGAAACAATATACGAAATCATCTATTGCCCATCGCACATTCAGCCAACCACTGAAGAGGACACTCTATCGCAAGAGAAAACTCAAAAAGAGCTGTGTAAAGAAGTACATGGGACGATACTTGAATCAATCATGTGCCCAACAATTGAAAATATTCATATGCCAACGCATGCGGAAATCCTGGAAATCATGTGTGAGGAAATGCACAGCACGATATACGAGGCGATTTACTGTCCAATAGATGAGAAAGCTGAAAAACCAACACCTGAGGAGATCCAAATAGCAATGCATAATATTCAGTTTCCTTTATACATAAAGATACTGGAAACTTTGTGCGATGAAATGAGTGGAACAATATTTGGGGTCACTTTTTGCCCACAGAATGAGAAGAAAAATATTTTAGAAATTGAAGGGAGCCAAAATCCAATACCAAAAGATCTCGTTAGCCCATTGCCAGAAGATATGCAAGCAAGAATCTGCGAGAAAATGCAAGGCACCATATACAAAATTATTTATTGTTTGACTTATGAAGATAAACTCAATACAACGTCTGAGGAAACCTATACCTCGGAATCAAAGGAAGCTCAAGAGACCCCTTCAGAGAATACCGAAGCCATCTTACCTGACTCCTCAGTGGCAGAAAAAACGGAAGAGGAAATTAAACAAGAGCTGTGCAAAGAAATACACGGTACGATACTTGAACCAATCATGTGCCCAACACTTGAAAATAACCACAAGCCAACGCATGCGGAAATCTTGGAAATCATGTGTGAGGAAATGCATAGCACGATATACGAGGCGATTTACTGTCCAATAGATGAGAAAGCTGAAAAACCAACACCTGAGGAGATCCAAATAGCAATGCATAGTATTCACTTGCCTATATACATAAAAATACTGGAAACTTTGTGCATTGAAATGAGTGGAACAATATTCGAAGTCATTTTTTGTTCACAGAATGAGACGAAAAATATTTCAGAAATTGAAGGGAGTCAAAACCCAATACCAAAAGATGTCATTAGTCCATCACCAGAGGATATACAAGTAAAACTTTGCAATAAAATGCATGGCACGATTTACGAAATCTTTTATTGCTTGACATATGAAGATAAACTCAATACCACAGCTGAGGAAACCTATGACTCGGAATCAGAGGAAACCCAAGAGACCCCTTCAGAGAATACCGGGGTCATCTTACCTGACTCCTCAGTGACAGAAAAAATGCAAGAGGAAATTAAACAAGAGCTGTGCAAAGAAATACACGGTACGATTCTTGAACCAATCATGTGCCCAACACTTGAAAATAACCACAAGCCAACGCATGCGGAAATCCTGGATATAATGTGTGAGGAAATGCATAACACGATATACGAGGCGATTTACTGCCCAATAGATGAGAAAGCTGAAAAACCAACACCTGAAGAAATCCAAATAGCAATGCATAGTATTCACTTGCCTATATACATAGAGATACTGGAAACTTTGTGCATTGAAATGAGTGGAACAATATTCGAAGTCATTTTTTGTTCACAGAATGAGACGAAAAATATTTCAGAAATTGAAGGGAGTCAAAATCCAATACCAAAAGATGTCATTAGTCCATCACCAGAGGATATACAAGTAAAACTTTGTAATAAAATGCATGGCACGATTTACGAAATCTTTTATTGCTTGACGTATGAAGATAAACTCAATACCACAGCTGAGGAAACCCATAACTCGAAATCAGAGGAAACCCAAGAGACCCCTTCAGAGAATACTGGGGTCATCTTACCTGACTCCTCAGTGACAGAAAAAATGCAAGAGGAAATTAAACAAGAGCTGTGCAAAGAAATACACGGTACGATTCTTGAACCAATCATGTGCCCAACACTTGAAAATAACCACATGCCAACGCATGCGGAAATCCTGGACATAATGTGTGAGGCATTGCATAACACGATATACGAGGCGATTTACTGCCCAATAGATGAGAAAGCTGAAAAACCAACACCTGAAGAAATCCAAATAGCAATGCATAGTATTCACTTGCCTATATACATAGAGATACTGGAAACTTTGTGCATTGAAATGAGTGGAACAATATTCGAAGTCATTTTTTGTTCACAGAATGAGACGAAAAATATTTCAGAAATTGAAGGGAGTCAAAACCCAATACCAAAAGATGTCATTAGTCCATCACCAGAGGATATACAAGTAAAACTTTGCAATAAAATGCATGGCACGATATACGAAATCTTTTTTTGCTTGACGTATGAAGATAAACTCAATACCACAGCTGAGGAAACCTATGACTCGGAATCGGAGGAAACCCAAGAGTCCATTTCAGAGGAATCCCAAGAATCCGTTTCAGAGGAAACCGAGGACATCTTACCTGACTCCTCTATAACAGAAAAAATGCAAGAGGAATCTCAAAAAGAGCTGTGTAAAGAATTACATGGGACGATACTCGAATCAATCATGTGCCCAACAATTGAAAATATCCACAAGCCAACGCATGCGGAAATCCTGGAAATCATGTGTAAGGAAATGCACAACACAATATACGAGGCGATTTATTGCCCAAGAGATGTGAAAGCTGAAAAACCAACACTTGAGGAGATCCAAATAGCAATAAATGGTATTCACTTGGATATATACATAAAGATACTAGAAACTCTGTGCGATGAAGTAAGTGGTACAATATTTGAGGTCAGTTTTTGCCCAAGAAATGAAAAAACAAATACTTCAGAAATTGAAGGGAGTCAAAACTCAATACAAAAATATGTCATTAGTTCTTCATTAGAGGATATACAAGCAAAGCTTTGCAATAAAATGCATGACACGATATACGAAATCTTTTATTGCTTGACGTATGAAGATAAACTCAATACCACAGCTGAGGAAATTTATAACTCGAAATCAGAGGAAAGCAATGAAACCCCTTCACAGAATACCGAAGTCATCTTATCTGATCCCTCAGTGACAGAAAAAACGCAAGAGGAAATTAAACAAGAGCTGTGCAAAGAAATACACGGTACGATACTTGAATCAATCATGTGCCCAATACTTGAAAATAACTACATGCCAACGCATGCGGAAATCCTGGAAATCATGTGTGAGGAAATGCATTGCACGATATATGAGGCGATTTACTGCCCAATAGATGAGGAAACTGAAAAACCAACGCCTGAAGAGATCCAAATAGCTATGCATAGTATTCACTTGCCTATATACATAAAAATACTGGAAACTTTGTGCAATGAAGTGAGTGGAACAATATTTGAAGTCATTTTTTGTTCACAGAATGAGACGAAAAATATTTCAGAAATTGAAGGGAGTCAAAACCCAATACCAAAAGATGTCATTAGTCCATCACTAGAGGATTTACAAGCAAAACTTTGCAATAAAATGCATGGCACGATATACGAAATCTTTTATTGCTTGACGTATGAAGATAAACTCAATATAACGTCTGAGGAAACCTATAGCTCGGAATCGGAGGAAACCCAAGAGTCCATTTCAGAAGAAACCCACGAATCCGTTTCAGAGGAAACTGAGGACATCCTACCCGACTCCTCAATAACAGAAAAAATGCAAGAGGAAATTCAACAAGAGCTGTGCAAAGAAATACACGCTACGGTACTTGAATCAATCATGTGCCCGACTGTCGAAAATAATTACATGCCAACGCATGAGGAAATCCTGGAAATCATGTGTGAGGAAATGCATAGCACGATATACGAGGCGATTTACTGCCCAATAGATGAAGAAGCTGAAAAACCAACGCCTGAGGAGATCCAAATAGCGATGCATAGTATTCACTTGCCTTTATACATAAAGATATTGGAAACTTTGTGCAATGAAGTGAGTGGAACAATGTTTGCAGTCATTTTTTGTTCACAGAATGAGACGAAAAATATTTCAGAAATTGAAGGGAGTCAAAACCCAATACCAAAAGATATCATTAGTCCATCACTAGAGGATTTACAAGCAAAACTTTGCAATAAAATGCATGGCACGATTTACGAAATCTTTTATTGCTTGACGTATGAAGATAAACTCAATATAACGTCTGAGGAAACCTATAGCTCGGAATCGGAGGAAACCCAAGAGTCCATTTCAGAAGAAACCCAAGAATCTGTTTCAGAGGAAACCCAAGAATCTGTTTCAGAGGAAACCGAGGACGTCTTACCTGACTCCTCTATAACAGAAAAAATGCAAGAGGAATCTCAAAAAGAGCTGTGTAAAGAATTACATGGGACGATACTCGAATCAATCATGTGTCCAACAATTGAAAATATCCACAAGCCAACGCATGCGGAAATCCTGGAAATCATGTGTAAGGAAATGCACAACACAATATACGAGGCGATTTATTGCCCAAGAGATGTGAAAGCTGAAAAACCAACATCTGAGGAGATCCAAATAGCAATAAATGGTATTCACGTGGATTTATACATAAAGATACTAGAAACTCTGTGCGATGAAGTAAATGGAACAATATTTGAGGTCAATTTTTGCCCAAGGAGTGAGAAAACAAATACTTCAGAAATTGAAGGGAGCCAAAACTCAATACAAAAAGATATCATTAGTTCGTCATTAGAGTATATACAAGCAAAACTTTGCAATAAAATGCATGGCACGATATACGAAATCTTTTATTGCTTATCGTATGAAAATAAACTTAATACCACAGCTGAGGAAACCTATAGCTCGGAATCAGAAGAAACCCAAGAAACCCCTTCAGAGAATACCAAGGTCATCTTTCCTGATTCCTCAGTGACAGAAAAAATGCAAGAGGAAATTAAACAAGAGCTGTGCAAAGAAATACACGGTACGGTACTTGAATCAATCATGTGCCCAATACTTGAAAATAACTACATGCCAACGCATGCGGAAATCCTGGAAATCATGTGTGAGGAAATGCATTGCACGATATATGAGGCGATTTACTGCCCAATAGATGAGGAAGCTGAAAAACCAACGCCTGAAGAGATCCAAATAGCGATGCATAGTATTCACTTGCCTTTATACATAAAGATATTGGAAACTTTGTGCAATGAAGTGAGTGGAACAATGTTTGCAGTCATTTTTTGTTCACAGAATGAGACGAAAAATGTTTCAGAAATTGAAGGGAGTCAAAACCCAATACCAAAAGATGTCATTAGTCCATCACTAGAGGATTTACAAGCAAAACTTTGCAATAAAATGCATGGCACGATATACGAAATCTTTTATTGCTTGACGTATGAAGATAAACTCAATATAACGTCTGAGGAAACCTATAGCTCGGAATCGGAGGAAACCCAAGAGTCCATTTCAGAAGAAACCCAAGAATCCGTTTCAGAGGAAACTGAGGACATCCTACCCGACTCCTCAATAACAGAAAAAATGCAAGAGGAAATTCAACAAGAGCTGTGCAAAGAAATACACGCTACGGTACTTGAATCAATCATGTGCCCGACTGTCGAAAATAATTACATGCCAACGCATGAGGAAATCCTGGAAATCATGTGTGAGGAAATGCATAGCACGATATACGAGGCGATTTACTGCCCAATAGATGAAGAAGCTGAAAAACCAACGCCTGAGGAGATCCAAATAGCGATGCATAGTATTCACTTGCCTTTATACATAAAGATACTGGAAACTTTGTGCAATGAAGTGAGTGGAACAATGTTTGAAGTCATTTTTTGTTCACAGAATGAGACGAAAAATATTTCAGAAATTGAAGGGAGTCAAAACCCAATACCAAAAGATATCATTAGTCCATCACTAGAGGATTTACAAGCAAAACTTTGCAATAAAATGCATGGCACGATATACGAAATCTTTTATTGCTTGACGTATGAAGATAAACTCAATATAACGTCTGAGGAAACCTATAGCTCGGAATCGGAGGAAACCCAAGAGTCCATTTCAGAAGAAACCCAAGAATCCGTTTCAGAGGAAACCGAGGACATCTTACCCGACTCCTCAATAACAGAAATGCAAGAGGAAATACAACAAGAGCTGTGCAAAGAAATACATGCTACGGTACTTGAATCAATCATGTGCCCGACTGTCGAAAATAATTACATGCCAACGCATGCAGAAATCCTGGAAATCATGTGTGAGGAAATGCATAGCACGATATACGAGGCGATTTATTGCCCAATAGATGAGAAAGCTGAAAAACCAACGCCTGAGGAGATCCAAATAGCAATGTTTAGTATTCACTTGCCTATATACATAAAGATACTGGAAACTTTGTGCAATGAAGTGAGTGGAACAATGTTTGAAGTCATTTTTTGTTCACAGAATGAGACGAAAAGTATTTCAGAAATTGAAGGGAGTCAAAACCCAATACCAAAAGATGTCACTAGTCCATCACTAGAGGATTTACAAGCAAAACTTTGCAATAAAATGCACGGCACGATATACGAAATCTTTTATTGCTTGACGTATGAAGATAAACTCAATACAACGTCTGAGGAAACCTACAGCTCGGAATCGGAGGAAACCCAAGAGTCCATTTCAGAAGAAAGCCAAGAATCCGTTTCAGAAGAAACCGAGGACATCTTACCTGACTCCTCAGTGACAGTGAAAATGCAAGAGGAATCTCAAAAAGAGCTGTGTGAAGAAATACATGATACGATTCTTGAATCAATCATGTGCCCAACACTTGAAAATAACCACATGCCAACGCATGCGGAAATACTAGAAATCATGTGTAAGGAAATGCATAGCACGATATACGAGGCGATTTATTGCCCAATAGATGAGAAAGCTGAAAAACCAACGCCTGAGGAGATCCAAATAGCAATAAATGGTATTCACTTGCCTATATACATAAAGATACTGGAAACTATGTGCAATGAAATGAGTGGAACAATATTTGAGGTCATTTTTTGTTCTCAGAATGAGACGAAAAATATTTCAGAAATTGAAGGGAGTCAAAACCCAATACCAAAAGATGTCATTAGTCCATCACCAGAGGATATGCAAGCAAAACTTTGCAATAAAATGGATGGCACGATATACGAAATCTTTTATTGCTTGACGTATGAAGATGAATACAATACAACGTCTGAGAAAACCTATAGCTCGGAATCCAAGGAAACCCAAGAGACCCTTTCAGAGAATACCGAGGTCATTTTATCTGACTCAGAAATAGAAGAAATATTATGCCAGAAAATGCGAGGGACCAAATTTGAGACATTCTATTGTCAAACGCTTAATAATGATACAAATATTCCAGTGCCTGAAGAGTTCTATGTCCCGACGCATGAGGAACTGTGCCAACAAATACAAGGTACAATATTAGACGACATCTATTGCCCTACGACTATGCAGAACAATTCAGCTGCAACTGAAGTTATACACTTCCCAATATCCGAAGAAAATATCAGTTTAGCGTCTTCAGGGACATCGTATGAGGCCACTTATAAATCATCGCCGGAAGAGAATAAGCAAATGCCACTAACTCAAGTACCTGACGGTATAGAAAAAACAACATCCGAGGTAATTCCCGAACTTAAATCTCAAGAAACAATTTCTGAAGAGATTCAACATCCAACATCTTTGGAACTAGAAACACAAAAACTGCCAGCAGAAATCAATGAACTTCCAGCTGACCAAAGCTCTACGTCTCCTGTGGAAGTAGAAGTAAAGGAGCCACTGCCAGAAGAAAGTAATAGCCCATCACATAACAATACCCAAAATAAACCTCCCAAATATACCCATAAACCACGACATAAACACAAGCATAAACATCCACATAAACATCACCATACACATAAGCCACGTCATAAAAATACCCAAGAGCCACCTCACAAAGACACTTTTCCACCAAAATCTAAGGAAATACCAGAAATTATATTTGAAGATATTCAAAATCAAGAGCAGGAAAACCAAAAATCACCAGAAATAGAAATTCGGGATTTACCGCCCGAGGAAATTGATAGCCCCTCACACGATAATAGTGAAGAGGTACCTCACGAGCATGTTACCCATAAACCACGACATAAACATACCCATAAACCACGACATAAAAAATCCCATAAGCCACGTCATAAACATGTCCATAAGAAACCACATGAAAATACCCAAAAGCCTCCTCATGAAGATACTTTTCAACTAACATCTGAGGAACTTACGGAAATGATATTTGAAGACATTAAAATGCGCCTATCTGAAGAACAGGAAATTAAAAAATCACCAGAAGTAGAAATTCAAGAGTCACTACCAGAGGAAATTCATAACCCTCCACACAAAAACAGCCAAGAAGTACCTCACGAGCATACCCATAAACCACGACACAAACATACTCGTAAACCACGGCACAAACATACTCGTAAACCACGACACAAACATACCCACAAACCACGACACAAACATACTCATAAGCCACCACAAGAAGATACCCAAAGGCTTCCTCATAAAGATACTTTTCAACCAACATCTAAGGAACTACCTGAAATGATATTTGAAGACATTCAAAGTCCCCCATCTGAAGAGCAGGAAATTCAAAAACCACCAGAAGTAGAAATTCAAGAGTCACCACCAGAGGAAACTCATAACCCTCCACACAAAAATAGCCAAGAAGTACCTCACGAGCATACCCATAAACCACGACACAAACATACTCGTAAACCACGACACAAACATACCCACAAACCACGACACAAACATACTCATAAGCCACCACAAGAAGATACCCAAAGGCTTCCTCATAAAGATACTTTTCAACCAACATCTAAGGAACTACCTGAAATGATATTTGAAGACATTCAAAGTCCCCCATCTGAAGAGCAGGAAATTCAAAAATCACCAGAAGTAGAAATTCAAGAGTCACCACCAGAGGAAACTCATAACCCTCCACACAAAAATAGCCAAGAAGTACCTCACGAGCATACCCATAAACCACGACACAAACATACTCGTAAACCACGACACAAACATACTCGTAAACCACGACACAAACATACCCATAAACCACGACACAAACATACCCATAAGCCACCACAAGAAGATACATATGAACAAATAACTGAAAAAAATTACGGTTTTGTATCTGAAGGGATTCAAAATCACACGTCTGAAGAGCAGAAAATCCAAATAACACCGGAAGAAGAAATTCAGAAATCACCGCTTGACGAAATGAATAGCCCCGAAGTATTGTCAGAAGAAATTCAAGGTCCCTCGCCTGAGGAACCGGAGATTCAACCTTTATCTGAGGAGATTACCAAAATAATGTCTGAAGAAACTGAAAGACCCAAGTCAGAGGAACAAGATATACAGACTTCACTGGAAGACGAAACACAGAAGCCACTCAACGAAGATATTTATGAACCAACATCTGCCGAAATACTAGGAATTACGAGTATACCTAATGAGGTTCAAAGTCCCTTGTTTAAAGAACAGGAAATACAAATATCACCAGAAGAATATAGACCACCACAAAAACCTACCCACAGGCCACGACACAAAAAGACTCATAGGCCACGACACAAAAAAACCCATAAGCCACGACATAAACATACCACAAAGCTACCTTACATAAATACACCCTCCAAAGCATTCACATTTACCACAAGACCAATCTCATATACCACTAGAACACCATACGATTACCCTCGCTACCCTTGGGAAATGGAGAGTAATAAACCGAACGAAGAGAGTCATGGCCATCCTTGTGAGCACTATTTTAAGCTGTGGATGGAGAAGCTCAACTTATTAGAGGCCACTTCAGAGAATCCGATCACGATAGCCCGCAACCAAGAATCTACAACCAATTTGTTTGCAAACTTAGCTGCATTGCAGAACTCCCTTATCAAAAGTATAATTAAAGGTTACAGAAAAGGCATGTTCTCATAGGACGGAGTAATAAAGGTATTATAGGAAAATGAATATAAAGAGTATGAACTATTACAATAGGGGTTTTCAATAGTGACGCTCAAGCCCGTAGTGGCTATCTTGGTAAAGCGATAGCTCTCAAATTTTGAATGAATACATATTTAGCCGTGAATTTTCTCAATGGAAAGCTACACGCTTCAACAACGCGAATAAATTATTGTTAAAATTTATTATCAAAATCAGTGCACTATTCACCTAACGTCGAATTTGCGTGGCAGTGACATCAACTCTGACTTAACACTACCCGATTACTTTCTGTGGGGCTACGTGAAATCCCTAGTCTATGAAGACAAACCACAGTCAATAGCTGCTTTAACGGCCAACATAACTCGCGTTCTTTGTGAAATTGAGTCCCATTGATATCAAGAAACCCCCAGAATATAACATCTACAGCGGAGTCATTTGGCTAAAATTATTTTCCGTACATAATGTCATCGAATATCTTTTAAAATATTATTATAAAAATTGTGGCAATATCTCTGTGACAGGTTGTTTTATTTCATTTCAAAGTTTGAGCCTTCTTAATGAAAAACCCTATACAAGGCAACCCATTAGTAGTTGTTTGTATGTTGCTAAAACCCCTAATGGTAAGTCTAAGGTATGTATTCCGAATAAACAGTGGGGTTACTATAATGTTTCGTTTTACTTTTCCCATACTAAAAATTATATGTTTACCAAATAGGTAATCGTACCGAAGGATAACAGGTACAAGTTGCAATCTTATGTTATACAAGCTGATCCAGCGAACTGCCAGGTAAACGTGGAATAAAGGTCATTGACCCTCTTACATAAAACTGTCTTGAATCGACATGTATCGTGATCCTTTACATGATCTAGTAATGAAAAGCAAATCATTCTTTGTTTTTCGGGTACCAACGCAGAGATATTAGGAATGGTTAATGTACTTTATTCCACGGTTATCTGGTGCCTTCTATAACATTCAATGAAGGTAGATACTAAAATTCTTAAATCTTTTGAAATAGTCAACCGATTGCGATGAAACAGATCCGAAGTAATACATCAAGATACACTCAATTTCAACGCACAAGAGCCCCCCGCACATCATGGCCACCAGTCGCTGATACTAAACGCGACCACCAGTGGTTTAGTCAGACCACTACACACCGCCACCAGTAGCAGCCACTGGTGGCTGGATGCGGCTTTCAGTGGTTGCAACTTGAGGCAGTTGTTCAAGTGGTATTCGACAGAGGCGGACTTGTATTTGTCAAAATTGGACACATTCTTGATTTCGTTATTGTTGCTTATTATACTAAAAAGTAGAAACCATCGGCGTTGTTTATTGAACGACAAAACATGGCCACTAGTAGCGAGCGCGGTCGACTCCAGCAGCTTGTGGCTCGGCTCGGCCACTCAAATGCTCGGTGTGCGCTGATGCTATACAAAATGTATGGAGAAACGTGTCCGCAACTTGTGGTGGCCACTAGTCGTTCGAATGTGACGCGACTAGTGGCTCAATGTGCGGGGGCTCTGAAAGTTAGAGTCTGTCTAATAAGTTAAACGACTTGGGTAATTATTAGGATTTAATTAAATCTGATGTAGTCAACACGGGTTCAATAATCAAGGTTGATTAAGAGATAGAGATCATTGTTTACTAACAGAAGAAGCTTATGAAAAGTATCGAATATAAGTATTTTTTAAATGATTAAATAATATACAAAATTCCCAAGTCGGTTGACTTATTAGACAGACTATATCTACATCGATTTCATACATTTTACGTGTTGCGCCCACAACTTTTACAGATTTAATAAATGTATAAATCGGTCCTGTGCGTCGGGAGGCCTATGCCCAACAGTAGACGTCTTTCGGCTGATATGATGATGATAGAAGAATATAGATGAGAGTTTATATGAAAATTCACCTCACAAGATGAAAATGTAAACATGACGTTGAAGTTACTAATATTTTTTATATTGATACATCCAGCAGTCTTGCCGCCACACAACCTACCAATAAATTTTAATTAACGTCAAAATAGTGCGCCATTTTCTTTTTTGGGTCATCTGAAACTCGATAATCCAATTAATTTGGCAAGAATACCTTCTGATTCGTTGGGAGATGGTATGCGAACCTAAAACTTGGGAACGCCCTGTCAAAATAGTTAGGAATTTGAACTTAGTTTCATGTGGTTTTTTTTTATACCTTACGAGCTTTTGGCCGCGCGGCTTTGCTCCCGCTCTTTCCTACTCCACCCTACTATACCCTACCTTACTCTACCCTACTTCATTTGTTACAAAAAATGTGATAAATGAAGAACCGCTCGACCGATTTTGTGCAAACTGCACATAAACCATCTAATAAATAATGCGACAAAGCCTAAACATTTGGTTTGGATAGGTGAGCCCGTTCTTGAGTTATAAAATTACAACGAAAAGTGGCATTGATTTTTATATATAAAAGGTGTAAGGGACAGCCCTCCACAAACTTTAAGGGCTTGCTCAGTAGACGAAACTGAACATCCTTCTACAATTTTTTTTTATTCAGAAAACGAAAATAAAAATCAGCCTCACCATACAAAATTATAAACTTGATTGGACAGTTTGCATGAAGGCCGTTTTTTTTTCGTAAAAATATCTTGGGAAAGGTTATTCAGTTTCGTCGACTGAGTTTGCGGAGGGCTGTCCCTTACATCCTGTTTATAAGATATAATAATAGTATGAAAACAAATGCAATATATGTATATGCTGCCAGCAAATGCTGAGGTGGTCACCCTTTCGGTGCGGGCACACTCGGCGTACTTTGTACTTTTATTAATCTTTCAATCGTGGAATTTACAGACACAATAGAAAGACAATATAACCGCTGTGCTGTGTCTGTACCGAATAAAAGTATTTCTATTCTATTCTATTCTATATATATATATTGTCTACTTTTCAATTGCATAGAAATGACAAGTGGAAGAGCGGAGTCATCTAATACAAGCATTTCCTTGATTTAAAGGTGATCTCCAATAATATGTATCAAAATGACTATTGTAATTGAAATAAACGTTTTTATTTTTATTATTTTTTATATAAATCCAAGTTGTGCATTGCATCTAAGCAAAATACACATAGATGAGCCTATGACTCATTTCACGTTTCAATTCCCTCAAGGTGTGAATGGGCATTATGCTGCTGCGCAGAGCACACGCTTCGCTGCATATTGAATGAGCAGAATCTCTACTATTATCCAGTGCTGAACAAACTTGCATTTCAACACCGAGTGCTTTTAGTTTTAATCTTGGTTGAAACGGAAGCAAATAGAATAATGGAGATGGATTTTTTTTCGTTGAACGTTTCTAAATGCTCGGCCACACTGGCAGCGCAATGAGGAGAGCGGTGCGGGTGAGAGAACGCGCACGTGTTGCTTGACCAGACTGGCAGCGCGGTATGGGAAGCGGCGCGGTTGCAGAGAGCCACTGGTATTTAACCTTTATAACCCAGTATCTAAGTATCAAAATACGATAAGGCTAGACTGGTGATGGCAGAAGAACTAGAAGCGGCTTTTTCTTGTGGCCCGTTTTCGCGGGCATACTTAGCGCTGCATGTTTTAATAGTTCTGTTAGACGACATAATGCCAATGTAGCGCTGCAACAAACTTCTGTTAATTTTTAAGTATTTTGACAAATAGTTTCCATGAACGGAACGTGCTGATTTCATCGTTTCCGACTACCGCTTTAAGCATTTAAACCATGTTTAGAATTCTAATGAATCATAATCAGTTTTTCTAACAAAATGTTTTTTTTTTAATTGATATAAACTAGTGCTTGACTGCGATCCCACCTGATGGTAAGTAGCGATGCAATCTTTGACGGTGAGGCGCACTAGAAATAATTTAAATTTACCATATAATTTTTAAACAAAATAATCATTATGATTTTAAACAAAGGTTTACTGGTAGAGTATGCCTTGTTGCATTAAATCCTCTTATGTCCTACTACTGTAGGTACATTAAGTTAAACAAATAAATATATTATATGCATTTTTGCAATCTCCTATCGTGATAGTTAATAAAATATTTAAAAGCAGTTCAATCTACAAGTTCGTAGCAATGTAAGGCTATTGTATTGATTTAAACGTTGAATAAAAGAACCTAGATAAGCATAGTCATTCTTAAGCAGATTAAGGGATCTGCGTAGTCAATGAACACTAGCGCGAACGGATCCGCTAAGAAATGTCAGTGATTTCCTTATTGCCAATTGGATTTATTGTGCTTTCACTGAGCAAATCGAACGGCATTTATCGATGCCTAACTATAAATGCTCTATCTCTGAATATTAAGGACAATCTGTTCAGCTAAGATTTGGAGTGTAAAATAGATAGGTAGAGTCTGTCTAGAAAGTCATACGACTTATTAAGGTAAAATGAAATCTGATGTAGTCAACTCTGGTTCAATAATTAAGGTTGATTAAGAGATCTTGATTATTGTTTACTAATAGAAGAACCCCATTAAAAATCGAATATAATTATCTTTTAAATGATTAAATGTTATACAAAATTCCCAAGTCGGTTGACTTTTTAGACAAACTGTAAATAGATAGACACATTTATTAAACAAACGCTACAGAGTATTTATTTAATTACTAGCTGTGCCCGCGATAAATATTGTCTATAACCGAATGTCATCATAATATGTTGGAAAAAAGCTCCAACTGCAAATGAGCGTGGTATTACGTTTGTTTTGTTTTAATGTCACATTTTTTAAGATTGTACAGAATGATCTCTGGAAGTGTCTGATTAACAAACGCGTCGCAAATAGCAATCATATTATTATACACATTTCCAGGTCAGAGCAGCTTGACTTGGACCGGGGCTTGCCCGTGACGTGATAAAATGTCAGGCGAGCGAGCAAGAAAGCGAAATGTAGCTGTACACACTATATAGCTATGTAGCTACATCTCTTTTACTGTTCATTTTAAATCGTAAAATTGATCGCCTTAGAATCTCTAGATGAGGAAAGCAAGACCGAAGCGAAGCGAGATTACTGTACTTCTTTTATAATTGTCCAGAATGATTTCTGAACGTCTAAAATATTTGTGCCTAATAATATTACGCGTAATTTATCATTATTCTACATTTTGTTGCTAATTAGACAAGTACAGTACCTAAGTAGGTGCTTCGTAAATCTAAAATCAGTGTGTATTTAGTATTTCCCGTTGCTATTCCCAAGTCCCTATCAAAATGCGCAGAGCAAAGCTAATGAAGTTGCGTTGTTGCTGACCGTATTGTAATAGAGTTGGCGCTTGACCGAGCGTACCCAGAACATTTATCAATAAGAAGAACAGGGGTCTAAGTCTGCTTTTTTTATAAATTCGTCATTCCAACACGATCCCATTGTCAATTTGCTAAAAGTTTGTAATCTGCTAATTCATAATGATCGATCATTTATCGGTCAATGGTCTTGTAATAGAATTGTTGTAGAATGACAATATCGAGCTTATTAAAAGGACTAATTGCGCAATGACGTCGTAATAGTAATAGTAGGTCACTGATCAAAGGAACAGTCTTTTTAAAGAATTTTTGCAGATTACCGCATACGTCAGATATTCATTTGTCAATAAGTACGAGATTATGAGTACCATTCTATGCCATTTCTTTCAATGGAGTGTCAGTGGTCAACCCATCGGAAAGTCATAATTACCAAAAATTGGCAAAATCAAAAATTATGAAATCAATGATAGACCATTCTGACACTATTATAATAGCAGACTTAAGGCCCAGATAGTGATGAAACTTGGCACACGATAGACCAGTTAACACAAGTTAGATACTTTTATCGTAGGCAAAATCTCGAAGTTCACGGCGCGCCTTTTTTTATACTAGTAATATAATAGTAATATTGACCACTTTTAGAATATTTTAAGAAGATGATGTGATTGCATCAGTGGCGTAGCTACTAAGGGGCTAGGCGAGGCCCAAAAGCTTGGGGAGGGGGCAAAACCTGATTAATACACCGCTTATTTAATGAACGAAAAATTTTACGAAAAATATTTATAGTGATAGTGAATCCGAAAATGTGACCACTGCAGTATTGGTTGAAAAGCCTTCTCATTTTCCAGATTCGGTAATTAAGATGTAAAAGAAATCGTTGCCGATCATATTTACGACGGCCATGTCTCCATCTTTGTGTTCATGATAAATCGTATAACCTCTGATTTATATAAAAGATAAAGTAGCGTTGCATTTTTAAAATATGTATATAAATATTTTTTTAATATGATAAAGCCTAAACAATTTAGGGACCCCCTAGTTTGTTTTTGCCCCAGGGCCCTTGATCACCTAGCTACGCCACTGGATTACATCACAGCTTACCATCAGTTGGGATTGCAGTCAAGCACTAGTTTAAATATCAATAAAACAACCTGATTATTTTTACACTTTTTTTAGGTAAATACAATCAGCGAAAATTACGTAAAATAATACTTAAAAAGAAAGTAAAGACTACGTGCAACGTTTATTAAACATAAAACTTTTAATATAAACCGTAATAATTGATCTTGAATGCAACAGCACCTCCGACCACCGCTGCTAGGCCAGCAAATGACAAAGTTCTCTTCAATATCTGCAATGGAAAGAAAAAAAACGTGAATATCAGTAAACTTACTACGAAATGGGTTTCCAACTGTATGTACCATCCTCCCGTAGGACACGGTGGAGCACATTGTACAGGTGCGCCCACCGGACACCCAGATTGGGCAGAGCACCGATATGTCCTCATGGAGCTGATGGCAGCAACGATCTCTCACGCCAGGCTTTGGTCATGGTCCGAAGCGAGGACGAGTGGCAGGCGGTCGCCTCCTTCTCCGAAGCAGTAATGCTAACCAAGGAGGAGGCGGAACGCGTGAGGCAACGGCCATCACGCCCCAGCTGCCGTCGAGATTCCGATCCCGATATCCGGCCACCGTAAGCACGGGCTTGAGGACAGCGAGCAATGGGTAGCTTGTCATCTGGCCGTCCGGACCAAGGAAACGAAGGAACAGGAGTAAGTTTTTAGTCAGTAAAAGTCTGACACAATTTTCCGGCACGGAGATATCATTGGAACTTGTCAACTACTACAAGCCTACAACTATTTATAACGTATTGTTTGAACACTGCATTTGGATGCAGGTATTTTTTTCACCTTATCCTGCCATTCACGGTTCTTGATGCATTGACTGTAGGGCATAGTGGAGAACGTAACAGAGTTATACAGAGGCACCCAGAAGTTGGGCAGCAGCCAGAATATGAAGTCATCCATTGCCTTCCGAAAACGGTACGACGAACGAGTCACTAGATCCCGCATCTAAAAAAGATAGAAAAAGAGTATTATAGATATTATTATGACGCACACCACAATATTACAATATTTAAAAAAAACAGCAACAAATTATACCAAATGATAAATCTTTAAAACTAACTTTGAATAACTAAACGACTTAGGTATCCATAAAGTATATTACAATTGTAAGGAAATAAGGTTTCGGTCTAGGGAAACTGAAACCCTATTTTCCCATTCGTATGAAAGAAAGCGTAACGAAAGTGCGTTGATCCAAAGATAATCCTACATAAAATATAATCCTAATGCATTGCTACAGTTTAATTTAATTCCGCCAAGTCCGTTTCATCATCGGAGCACAAAAAGTACGGCGTAGCACCACCGGGCATGGTGGTGCTACGCCGCACTGTTCCCGCGCGCCTCAAAGAGTTGTCAGCAACAGCAGGGACCCAGCCGGATCGAAGCCTACTGGGGCCAGGGTTATCCGAAAGGAAATTCGAGCCCCGGTATGAAGGCTTGAAGGAACGGGATGGGTTTTTTAGTCAATAAGAGTCTGACACTATCTCCCGCTCCACCCAAGAGCGGGGGTTGTTAATGGATGACTTTTCACATCGAAAAAAAAAAATAATGTACAATATGTGGAATCAATGAAACAGGCGAGATTTCAGCAAAATGGAGCCGAGAATATTATTGTAGTATCAACTACCTCAGCGAAGCTTGCCACGAACACATATCACCAAACACTACAAAAACATTAGAATGTGGTACACCCACATTCTAATCGAATATATAAACCATCTTTAAAGTAACTGAAATCTTAATACTTCTTTAACTTGCCACTGGCTAAATACACAAGAAGACCGAAGCTAAAACAAAAAAAATACTAAACGTGTACGCAAAATTTCAGCGCAATCAATAGAGAATAGAACATATAAGATACTAGCTTTTGCCCACAGTTTCATTTGCGTACATAAAATATAACCTACGTCACTTAGGAATAATGTAGCTTACTATCGCTGAAAAAATAGCAATCGGACCAGAACTTCCTCCTACAAACAAAAAAACATAAAAACAAAAAAAAAAACTTTACTTCTTTAGATACTACAATAGAAGACTACGAGAGAACGGTTTTTAATTTCAGTTGTAAGATTTGACCCATTATTACTACATACCGTACGAACTATAAGATTTTAAGTTACCTTTATTTCTTACCTCAATATAATTATACATGGCCAAATCGCTGACTGCGAAGGTATCCTTCCACCTTGTCTCAGAGAACTCATTGAGGATCTCGGCAAGGTTATCGTTGTGGTTTTGGAAGAGCTCATCCAGTAACGTGCAGTCTTCAAAGCCTGCGTTCATGCCTTGGCCGTAGAATGGCACGACGGCATGTGCTGCATCACCAATCAAAAGGGCTTTATCTTCCACGTGGTATGGACGACACTGAGGAAAGAAGTTCATAAGGTCTTAAAAATACTAGAACAATGATCGCACTTCCAATATACAACTTCAAAAGATCATATACATTGACAATGATGCACTTGTAGAGTCGAAACTCCAAAGCTTTGAGCATCGCCGCCGAGTTGCTAGTCTGTCGGTTTTCTATCGTTTACGTTTCGGGGAGTGTGCACTGGAATTGCACAATCTAATTCCGCCTAGTCCGTTCCATCATCGGACCACACGACGTACAGTGTAGCGCCACCGGTACATAGATAGACATCCCACCCATACGCACAAAGCGTTTTAGGAACACATTTATTATGCGTACAGCTAAGGAGTGGAATTCCCTGCCGGAGTCTGTGTTTCCTGATAGCTACAACTTAGGCGTCTTTAAGTCAAGAGTGAATATGTTACTTCTAGGCAAGCGTGCTCCATCGTCGACCACGTCATCGCTTACCATCAAGTGAGATGATGTTCAAACGCAAGCCTATCAATAATAAAAGAAAAACTTAAAAAAAGCACTCCTTAAATTTCTAATACAAAAAGCATACTATATTACTGAATGTCTAGAAGATAAGTGACAAACTATTCCTACTCCATATTCTTGTACGAGTATATGATATGTCTCATCTTATTTCAGTTACAAAAAAATTTTTTTTAAGTTTTGTATTTTTGTTTTATTGTGGTGCGTTATATTTTATAATTAAAGATTTAATTGTAATTAATCATAGAATATACAACATAAGAATGTATCTAATGTTGTATGTATGTACCATGTTAAATAATATTTGTATGCCCAGTAAGGCAGCACATAGTGAAACGATATTTTTTAACCAACACCATGTATTATAGCATTTAAACCTATGTGTAATAAATAAATATATTTGACTTTGAAATATTATCTCTTTAAAATAAAAGTAAATTGCAGTCTTTACTGATTACTACACTCAGATCACTCAAATGTGGCTCAAGCCTTTAACGAAAACTTTAAAGAAAACTAAAGCTTACTTCTCTGTCAAAAAACGAATATGACAAAAAAAAACTCTACGGGCAATTAAAGTTAATAAGTTATTAATGTTCTCGAAAATATTTTGAATCATTTATTTTTCGCGAGTTAAAGATCACAGTATAAGTCGGAGGCCGTATCAAATACTACTTTAATAACGAATTTTGTCAGATTTTCAGGATTACGTAGCGTTTGAGAAATATTTAACAGCAAAAAATGCAGTTTTGGGAATCTGAAGTAGTTTGACATATATAAAATTAAATTGTTACCTTAATAGCAACCAAAGGCGATGGTGACTCAGCAAAGAAGTCTTCAATTAGCTTCTTTCGGCCAATCAAAGGAATGGAATCCGGGAAGTACTTCTCAAAGAAAGCCAACAATTTTTGTTCTGTGTCTAAATTTTTAAATTGGGTAAATGGCATGAATAATGTCACTGTCCATGAACAATCCTGATTCGGCAGCGCGATCATCATAAACTCGCCCCTAGGCCATATGTGAAGGAAGTTGGGTGGCATCTGAAACTGAAAAAGAAATTCCTTGTAATCTATTAAATAACAAAAAACTATGATGTTGAAAAATATTCTGTCGTTTTTCTTTTTTAACATACTATCATTTAAAGAACATTAAAAAGTCACAACCATCAATTTCATGAAACATATAAATGGGGCATTATGAATTTAATACAGGGATAATATCTATTTAATTATATTCTGGCACTTAAACAAAGATAGATCACTGTAAATACGCCATTAGGATGTCATTTATCATTAAAGCTTCAACAAATTTAATTTCCAACTTTCAGTTCAAACAAAAACACTTGCAGTACGTTGTGTTTGACGTGAACAACATGATAATTCGAGCTATTGTCTTATTTTATTTAACATTCAATATTAGCGCAGTTAAATTGGCTTACTGCGATGAAAATATTCCGGATTTACATAACTTTTACCATAATCAAAACTATAGCACAGTAGCGTGCATAAATAACATTTTAACAAAATATTTCCCATGTGGCACCCTCACGACTTTTGTAAATACCAATGCTAATATTGATGAGTTAGTAAAGAGTACGAACGAGAGAGAAATTTGTCACAAAATCATCGTAAGGACATTCAAAGACCGCAACTGGTTCATCTGGACCAACGTTTACGTGATCACAGTAGAAGACATATTCACGCTCTGGTCTGGCTTGTTGGACTTATCAAGAGACGTATTCTGGAATCCCAGAGCAAAATTTATTGTCCAGGTGCACAATCAAGTAGGTGGCTATGAAGGAATTCACTTGTTGTTTAAGACTTTGTTGAAACACAGAATGTTCAATGTAATCGTTTTGCAAATTGTAAAAGATGATGCAGTGATTTATACATACCATCCGTTTTTGAACCATGGTTGTGGTAAACATTTTGACAAAGTCATCACTCTCGGTACTTGTGAGAGTGCGGAGAAAATCACTGACTATTTCCCAAACGTAATCCCCGATGTATTAAAAAACTGCACTTTCAAAGTAGTAGCAAGTGATGATGTACCAAACTTCATTTCTAAAGAGAGCAACTACACAGTGTACGGCAAGTTTGTGTCCGGATTAGAACAATACGTTCTGGATACTATAGCGGAGCGAGAAGGATTTTCCTTAAATTACGAGACTTTAGGAAATGACGAAACGTACGGGGTCGTTCTGCCGAATCGCACAGCTACTGGACTTCTTAATTTCATTAGTAGAGATAAAGCAGACATAGCCGCTGGTGGATACATACTAATGCAAAATAGAGTTGAATTATTTGACTACCTGTGGGGTTTTAACTACGCTGCTTACTATCTATACGCACCAGCCCTAAAAAACTATATATGGCAAAGAGTATACAGGGAGTTTGGAAAAAATACTTGGTGGTTAATAGCTGCAGCCACATTTTTAGTAATACTAGTTGGCATGATATTGAAGAAACTTATTCAAGATGAAACTTTTTCCATTCTTAATTTATGGGGATACTTTTTTGGAAACGCGGGAAGAGGGATGTCAAAACATGAAAAATTCAGACATATAATATTATGGTGGGCTTTCTTTACATTTTGTATCAGCAGCTTTTACAATACGGCTTTATTCAGTTTAATAACTATACATGTGCACGAGAAACCGCATTCAATAAACGTGGGAAGCTTGAAAACTTTGCCATATGCACCGTGTATTAGTGATAATTCAAGAATGTTTTTTCAATATGCTTACGATCAGTATTTACCAGAAGGGGAAGACATTCACAACTGTACCTCTACAGATAGCTCTTTACGATACGTTGCAGACACACAAAAGTACTATGCAATTGAGATGGAATACAGCTACAAACTCAAAGAGTATCAATATATTAACAGTTTTGGTAAACCTGAATTGAATTCCTATATATTTTCGAGCACTAATGTGATCGTCATGTATCTTGTTCGTGGTTTCCCATTTATCGACAAGTTTCAGGATTACGCTCATCGTATGTATGAAGCTGGTCTTATACAGAATCATTTACAAACAATCAACCTGAGGAGTTATAGTGTCCTTCAGAGACATCCAAAGCCCTTCACGGAAACTAAACTACTGGATCTGGGATTACACTTCGGTATCCTATTTGTAGGTTACATCGTGTCGTTCTTATGCTTTTTAGTGGAAATATGGTACCCTTATATAAAGGAAGAGAGGAAGTTTAAAAGAATGGTGACAGTTAATAGATTCAAGGGGCGACCTGATGGCGAGATGTGGATGCACAAAAAGAAGTTATCTGCTTAGTCAGTACTTACTCCGCCATTCTCATCTGCCGGTATGCACAGTTCCAAATAGCCGTGTTCGATGTATATCTGACTGAAGTCGAAGAAAGGCCGCTTCATCATCGCCTTGCGGACTGCTGAGAAGGCGCCATCAGCTCCGATGATCAAGTCAGCAGTGACGTGAACATTTTCATTTGTATCTGTCCTATTGATAAAGAAGGTTTAATTGTATTTGTGCGACTTTCTACTTTGGGCTTACTGTTGTGTTTTGTGTGATTATCTTTATAATTACTGAACTGCGACTACTATTCATAATGCTTATTAAACAATTTATTAAATTGACGTTTGTCTGATTATGTATTCCTTCAATTCAGTTTAGTAGTGTTAAAAGTTCACCTCTCTTCAACGGCGTTTGTCAAATTTTTATCAAAGTTGCAATTGATACTGATATTAGCCTAAATTACTTACGGTGTAGTATTAGGTCTATTGCATCACTTACTTCATAAACATTAAGGATCCCTTCTTCAAGTTGGCTTCAATCAATTTGTGGTTAAAATATCTCTCGACATTATCATATTTCTCCGATTCTGAAATATTACATAAATAGATAATTATGCTCAAATTGTTTGTTTAAATGCTCAGTTTCTTTTACGTTCACGCAATCGACACGTTGATGATGTTTAGCGCTTGGATTGGCTTGCTTCAAGCTCTTTATCAATCACAAAGCCAAACGCGGTAAATGTTTAAATCGTGTTAAAGTAAAAACACACAAAAAGAGATAGAGAAAGAGGATGGGACGACATACCACATTTACAACCTAATCCTGCCTGACGAGCTAGGAGAAAAATGCTGATTTTTTGACTCGATTATCTATCTCTAAATTATTAAATTCTAATGGGAAGATGATAAAGTTCTCATTTCCATAAATTGACTAAAAATATAAAAGTTCCTTGTTGATCAACATTGAGAATAATAACAATTTAATGTCAACAGTCAATCGTCATTTACAATACAAAATATGTTATTGACGTACTCGTTTATTTACATACAAACCAGAACTCTAATATGTTTATGAGTTTGTGCTAAGTGATGCAAGCATGCAACTATCTCGATAATAATATGTTTATCAACAGTAATATACGAATAAAATAAGTTTTCAATACACTTGCTCAGAAAGTGACTCTGCACTTAGGTACATAATGGCCCTTGTTACCAAACTGTGACATTTTGAATACCATTACGCACTAGTGCTATAATGTAGTGAAAAACCTTAATTTCCAACCTCTCCCCTGCCATAATTATATTACATGTATCGTATCAGGATGGGCGCAGGTCGTACCCACGAGTCGCCGGTCGACCTGAATGACCCGAATGGTTGTGCATATGAAAACAGATTTTACCGCCACAAAAGTTTACTAGTTTTATAGATAATTTCTTCACAAGTGTATTGAAAAACGTCGTATGATACAAGTGAGTAATTAATGGTTAACGTTCTTAGATTAGAAAAAAACGTGTTGCGCTAACCCCAAATAAAATGGGACAAGGGCAGGAAGAAGAAGAAGAAGAAGAAGTTCTCGGCTCTCTTAAGACCCTCGCCACGGCTCGGGTCTAAATACCGCCTCGTCGGTAATCACTAACATTACACACTTATATCATAATTTACTATTATATAGTTTTGCATTTTCATATCTGCGCTGATATACCTACATCATTATTTTAGTATTATGCGAAACCTGAATATAGTTTGTTCAGAATCAGTAACTGAATCGATTCCATTAATTTTTACACCATGTTATACAAGGTGTAAGGGACAGCCCTCCACAAACTTTAAGGGCTTGCTCAGTAGACGAAACTGAATAACCTTCCACAAAAAATTTTTTCAGGAAACGAAAACATAATCGACCTTGCCATACAAGTTGTCCAATCAAGTTTATCATTTTGTATGGTGAGGCTGATTTTTTTAACGTTTTCTGAAAATAAAAATTGTGGAAGGTTGTTCAGTTTCGTCTACTGAGCAAGCCCTTAAAGTTTGTGGAGGGCTGTCCCTTACACCTTGTATTTTTTTCCAAAAATATTTAAAAAAAAATCACAAGTTGGACACCACCGACACCAAGTACAATACAGGTCACGGCAGGTCATAGCGGACATTAGACACTAGCGCACAGCTGGATGCGGGAATAAAACAATCCCTCAGTCGCCCGGGTGGCCCGATGATTATGTATTCGTGCGGCCAACCAGGTAAAATAAAAAGCTTATAACTTCGTGATTTTTCATCATACAGTTATGAAATTTTGTACACAGACTCTTTAAATAAAAATACTAATACTAAAATTAATGTTGTATAGAGTTCCCTTCAATGTATGTGAGTGGGACCAAACACTGCCTAGAATGGACACATAGTACATTATAGTCATGGGCTAATACTAGTCTGTAAAACAAAACTCTTCCAAATCAATGTATTTTTTTAGTTTTTTATGATGCGGTTCATAAGGCGTTGTCATAATGCCTTATTTATGAACCGCTATTATGAACCTACAAAACATTTTACTAAAATATGACAAAATTATTTTAAACAATGACACACATTATTATTGTAATCATCTTTTTATGAAATGTGATTTTTAAAACATATGAAGAAATGATCAATCGCTGCGTATATTCAACGTAATAACTAGGCTTTTTATATAATCTGTTGTTAATATATTAATATGTTAATGTATTTACCTACCTTGTAACAGAAGCCCGTTTAAGTAATTTCTTCCCACTGAGTAAATGCACTGAAAAAAAGGAATTTAAAAAAAATTACACAAAACTTAGAAACGAAAAGGTTATCAGTAAAGATGGTAGACCATATCATCATGTTCCTAGCCTTTTTCCGAATAGCTGGAGCCGGTCTTCAGTGTAACAGGTTGCGGCTATAGTCTGTCTAAAAAGTCAAACGACTTGGATATTTTTTTTTTGTCGATAGGTTCGCGCTTGACCGCTATCTCACCTGATGGAAAGCGACGATGCGGTCGACGATACAACGCGCTTACCTAGAAAAAACCTATTCACTCTAGACTTAAAGATTCCCGGGTTGTAGCTATCAGGAAACACAGACTCTGGCATGGAATTTCTAATAATTATTAAGGTAAAATGAAACCTGATGTAGTGAACACTTATTCAATAATCAAGGTTGATTAAGACATCTTGATCATTGTTTACTACTCGTAATAGAAGAACCATATAAAAGGTATCAAATACTTGAAGTAGGTATTTTTTTAATGATTTCATTTTCAAACTTCCCAAGTCGTTTGTCTTTTTGGACAGACTATAAACACCCTTAATAAACATAGAGCGAATAGCAAGACGATAGTCCTTGGATAGACTGATGATCAGACTTTCTGACGTCATGCTGTCGGTAAAGATTCTCAAAGGCCTACGAATGACATCCGGGACCCACGTCTTTACGTGCTCTCCGAAGCATAGAGTGTCAATAAAGTCCTGGATAAACTTAGTGAAGTACAAATCTGCTATACATGGATTATGTCAATAATCGAGATACTAACCTGATATGGACTACAAAATGGCGCAGAAACTTATGATCCGACGGACGTCGTCATCATCACCATCATTTCAGCCGAAAGACATCCACTGCTGGACAGAGGCCTCCCCCAAGTATCGCTATAACGACCGGTCCGGTCCGGGATGCCCACGGCCCTCACCAGGGACCCAAGTCTGCTCTTTTTATAAATTCGTCATTCCAACACGATCCCATTGTCATTTTGCTAAAAGTTCCTAATCTGCTAATTCATAATGATCGATCATTGATCGGTAAATGGTCTCGTAATAAAGTTGTGGTAAAATGACAATATCGAGCTTATTAAAAGCAATGACTGCACAATGACGTTTTAATGGTAGGTCACTGATCAAAGAAACTGTCAAAATTATTGCAGATTACCGCATACTTATTTTAGCTTTAGGGCTAGCCAACGCAGCGAGCGACATCTTCGTATTTTTCAATTGGCTATATATATCCACTTTAAACATCATTTCTAATAGTCCTCTTACAAGTATGGCAAGGCTTTAAATTGAAAGGTCCAACTTGATGGATTACCCTATCGATGTCTTCTCGATAAGTTTTGCTTCATACAGACGCCGCCTGTATAAACGGTGTAAACAGTGTACGTTTCTATATTTCGGTGTGTTTTGTCTTTATAGTGTTGATCTAGGTGTACTCGACACACTTTTTGTTTTTCTGTGACTCTAATTTCTAATTTTTTTCAATGTCATGCATACCTGTTATTTGCGTGGTTACTGAAATGACATTTTTTAGATGTAAGTTTTATTTGTACTGTAAGTGATTGTGCTGTTAGTATGCTTATTACTAATAAATAAATAAATACATAAGATATTCATTTGTAAACATGTACGAGATTATCATTCTATCCCACTTCTTTCAATGGAATGTCAGTGGTTGATCATTGGATAGTCATAATGACGCCATTATATTCGTAGATTACTAAACTTACTTAAAATCAACATTTATGAAATCAATGATAGACCATTCTGTCATTGTTGTAATATTGTGACTAATAATTGTGGACTTGGGCCCTGGTCATCGGTCTATTTTGTGATGATGTGTTATGTGTGTGTGGACCGATTATAGGTTATACATACATTTAAATAATTACAGTACATTAGACATGTTAAACAATCATTATGTAATCTTTAATCAAAGTCAAAGTCAAAGTCTTGACTTTGACTTTGACTTTGAAAATACATTTAAATAATTATAGTACATTAGACATGTTAAACAATCATTATGTAATCTTTAATATGTACATTCGCTCCATTTACTAGATATATTTACTACGTATTGAGTAAAATAGAACCCTCGATAAGATAAAATAGTTTATTTAACAAACAAGCAATGGTTTATGATGAATGAAACTTGAATCTCGTTCTATGAAATATGTATCTATGATATTTTTTTTTTTTTGTTGATATAAACTAGTAGTTGGCTGCCTATTTTTGGCGTACAATAAAGAATATATCTACATATCTATCTCATGGTAAGCAGAAACGCAATCGTTGATGGTGAAGCGCTCTGGTTTATTAAGAGCCTATTCACTCTAGCCTTGAAGACGCCTAAATTATAATCGGACGGGAAGACCACTGCAGGCAAACTTTTCTAGTCCTTCCATGTACGCGGTATAAACGATGAGGCAAAACGCTTAGTCCGCACCGTAGAGGTGTCAGTCAACAAAGTAAGGGTGGACACTCGCAATACGTCGCGTTGTCCGTCTGTAGAAAAGTGATGGCGGAATGGACTCATGTAATTCCTGCACAAAGCTAAAGACGTCTACTTGGATGACGACGTTGGACATAAGCTTCCCCTAAGTGTCGCCAAAACGAACGGTCCTGTGCGCCTTGCATCCTTTGGTCCACCTTGTGGGAGGCCTTCTAACACTGCGTCTTTCGTTGTGCGGTCGTCACTCCAGGACGCCCATCAGATTGGTCGATGGAGACGCTGTTCTACGAGCAAGGACCACTGCCCATAACCAGTTAAGTTTGATGATTCTCTCTGGACCTTTGTTACTATTGCTAAATTGCAAAAGTGACAAGTTCAGTCAGTTTAGTTCTAGACTCGCGGGCCGCGAGTCGCAGATCGCGGGTTCAAACCCTGCCAGGCGCATTACTTTATGTAATTTATTTCATTACCACTGCTCTAAAAATGGTGAAGGAAAACATAGTGAGGAAACTGGCATGTCCTAGAACCAAAAAAATTCGAAGACATGTTACATTCACCAACCCGCACTGGGCCCGCGTGGTGAATTAAGACGAGAAGAGGCCTGAGTCCCAGCCGTGGGAAAATTAAAAAGGCTGATGATGATGAAGAGTTCAAGACTGATATTTTATTTGTCGTCTGTTTCTTATGTCATCCCAGCGGTTCAACAAAAAAACAAGTCTTTGATTGATATAATGTTACACAACTTGATACAGATGACGTCTTATAAAGTTGCGTAACATTTACCTTCTATTTCTTTATATGCGCAATAACACAGTGCTCTCTTCTAAATGATGCACTAAGGAGTTGATATTCTTACCGTAGTTTGTTTCCTGATAGCTACAACCAGGGGGTCTTTAAGTCAAAAGTGTAGATACTTTGACAGGCCTGTTGGTGTAGTGGTTAGTTACCCTGACTGCTATGCCGGAAGGCGTGGGTTCGATTCCCACCCAGGACAAATGTTTGTGTGATGGGCACGATCGTTTGTTCTGTGTCTGGGTGTAATTTATCTATAATATGTATGTATTTAGAAATATACCTATAAGTATGTTTATCAGTTGTCTAGTACCCATAACACAAACTCTGCTTAGCTTGGGACTAGACGGCGCTGTGAGATAATTGTGGAATATTATTATTATTATTACTTATAGGCAAGGGCAATGTTGACCACATCACAGATGAAATAGTGATGAAACGCAACCCTGTAAATTTTCTTCTACCCTATAATTATATCGTATAGTATCTATACAAAAGCGAAATTTCATTTACTGATTAACAGATATCGGAATAGGTAGGACTGTTTTATGTACTTGCCATCGGGTAAGAATAATGTGGATATTCCTCGAGTTCCGGGATTTGGTTTTAAAGTAATAAAATTATAAAAAAAAACTATCTTGCCTTCGGGACTAACGAAACATTAGCCGAGCGCTCAAGATCCGTGCCGGTATCTGTACGCGTCTCAAGAAAGTGGCAACATCGCGCGCTTTTCAAAAAGTTTTACAGCATGCTGTTTACGTAAAATTTACAACGTCACATATGGCTTATTGGCTTGTATCTTTTTTTTATACATATTGACAATAATAATAAAATTCAATTAAATCCCGTAGCATTAGCCGGAATCTCGTGGAATATCTATATATTAACATCAACGTGTGCGGTCAAGGTAGGGCTATTTAGGTTCATTGACCGATCACTACTGATTAATCACTAAATCTGAGAAACTGTAACATATACAAACTTAAAATTTAGCAGGTAAGTTACTTATAGGGAATTTCGAAATTTCACCCCTAAGGAAGTAAAACGTGGCTTAAAGTCAAGAGTGAATAGGTTACTTCTAAGCAAGCGTGCTCCATTGTCGACCACATCATCGCTTACCATCAGGTTAGATAGTGGTCAAACGCGAGTTTATCTATAATAAAAAAAAAGTTGAGTACCTAATCTACTTCCACGCACGCGAAGCCACTGGCAGAAGCTAGTAGGTAATAGGAATAAAAAAATTGTATAATTAATTTTATTTTTGACAAACCTGTTTGGTATTCGCATCGTACGGTATAACGTAGGTAGATCCATCAGTTCTGTGAATCCGTCTACCAGTCATGGGGATTCCGTGTTCCTTGACCATGTGTGTCTCCAAACCAACGTCCTTCAGGGCTCGTCTTCCGCGCACTGATAACGCCAAGTTTATCGACCTACCCCTGGCTGCAGGGGTTTTCCTAATATCTAAAACAGTAGAAAAAAATTTTTCGATGTAATTGAAATGGAATTGACAACTGAATTGAGGACGTTATAGAGCTGAGCGTATCAAACGATGTTTCTCAACAAATTAAAAAAAATATACATGAGATCTTATTAATAAGAAGAGTAAAACGAATAATGCAATAAGAACTAGTAGTAGTAGTACTAGTAGTAGTGTCTTGTTGGAAAACAATAAGGAAACTATGTCGAAACAGCATTATCACTACGAATAATAAGCGGCCAAATTATCATAAAATACATTATAATAATCGAACAAAATCTTCGACCCTATATCTGTAACTAAGGTCAGACCTTAGAAAACAGTTTGTTGTCATCATTCTGACATGAGGACACACTACACAGTGCAGAGTCCAGAGATAACCGAAATATCGACCACTTCATAGTCGGAACTGTCGTCAAAAAATGCAATTACCTACTTGTCTACACTAATATTATAAAGAGGTTTTTTTTTTATTTTTTTTTGTTTGTTGTAGATAATCTCTGAATGTACTGGTTCGATTGCTAAAATTTTTCACCGATAGGTAGCTGGTTTATTCCTGAGTGACATAGGCTATATTTTATTTATGTACTTATGCGTGCGAACCCGCGAACAAAAGCTAGTAATGAATAAAATCCCAATGGCTAATAATGCGGGCTGCGAGCGTGTTGTCGCCTCAGTTGTCGCAAGTAAGGTGGACTTTTGAGAAGAAATGAATCCGTCAATAAGGTCACCGAAACATTGTTAAGAAGATAAAGCCTGTTTTACAGCTAATTTTATTGTGACCGTCACCTATAAAATGTCACGCTGAGGATAGGTCAAAAATTGTTAGTCTTATGTAATATTGCGCAGCATGTTGATACATTTTACTGTTTGAGGTGGGAAATTATCCTATGACTTCTCCCGCTTTAGGGGGGGGGGGGGGGCGTGTCAGACTTTTACTGACTAAAACTTTCTGGGTGCGCGGGTTTCCTTTTTAAAAATTCCTTGCGGCCCTTGCGGGCACCGGCACTGCTGGACTCATAAGGTCTTGCTGACACCTATTTGAGGCGCCGTCGACGACTTGGACTCGGTTAACATGGTTCCGCCTGAATCGGGTGCAGGAACCTCCAGAAATTATCTTAAAGATCCATATTTGCAGATCAGACGAAATTCAAGTTTGAAGTATTGGCTACTTTGAAACAGACTCAAACCAAAAAATAGTAAAAAAGCTATGGTTTAGATATACCTTCTCGGAACTCATATAGGCGAACTCGGTGTCCCCTCCTTGCAAGATACAGTGCTTCTAGTGATCCCACCTGCAAATGCAAATTTAAAATAAAAGAAGGTTAGGAAAATTGTAATAAAATGAAGTAATTGGACATGTACTAATACTATTTTCCTACTAAAAATAATGTCTTTTTATAATTTCTTAGGATGTTTTATGAGATAAAATGTTTTGTTTATCAATAACACGTTATTAAATTAAAGTTAATCTGGTTATCAACAATAATATTTACGTGTATAAAGAGGTACCTAAAGTTTATTATTTTCATGTTTTTTTTTTGTTTTTAGGTGGTAATCTCTGAAAATACTAGTCTAATTGATAATGGATTTTTTTTTCTCCAATAGAAAGCTGCTTTATTCCTGCGTAACCTAGGCTACATTTTATATACGCGGGCGTTATTATTTAACGGACGTTATTATTTTAAAAAGTGAATTATTGGAAAAACCTGTAAATATCAAAAAAAAAAAAATTATAACTCAAAAATTAATCTACCTACCAATTTTGGAAATTATTTACTAGGGAATAATATTTTATCACTGAATAAATAATAATAATAAATGATAAAGGCGATATAATTTTTAGATACTTTCTCACGAGCGAAGCAGGAGCTAGTATAATAATATAAAGATTAACAGACAATTAAAATATCTAAAGACGTCAATAGATTTAATTACCTATTTATCTAATTAAGGTATTGCTAGAAAATCCATTAATTCAGTATTCCATTATTTACCCACTTTAAAAAGGCAAGTACTCAATAAAAATAGTCACGAAAATCCGTTAACAAAAACCTGATTACACTGGACTAATGATGATGACCCAGATTTCTTTGGAGATTTATCACGAAATGGATGTCGTGAAAGATGACATTAACTACAGTCAAAAAATTTAACTAAGTATGACAAACACGAACAATGCGATAGTATTGGAACAAAAGTGCATTATAATGTCAGAGGCGCTACTACGAGCTAAAAACTAGACTTGTAGAACCATGTACCTACACTAGATCCACGTCACGCAATGTCGTTCTACGTACAAACACCAAATAGATAGGTACAGAAGACAATCTCATGTACTCGTATGTACTTCACTTTTTAGGGTTCCGTAGCCAAATGGCAAAAAACGGAACCCTTATAGATTCGTCATGTCTGTCTGTCTGTCTGTCTGTCTGTCTGTCTGTCTGTCTGTCTGTCTGTCTGTCCGTCCGTCCGTATGTCACAGCCACTTTTTTCCGAAACTATAAGAGCTATACTGTTGAAACTTTGTAAGTAGATGTATTCTGTGAACCGCATTAAGATTTTCACACAAAAATAGAAAAAAAGCAATAAATTTTGGGGGTCCCCATACATAGAACTGAAACTCAAAATTTTTTTTTTCATCAAACCCATGCGTGTGTGGTATCTATGGATAGGTCTTTAAAAATGATACTGAGGTTTATAATATCATTTTTTTCTAAACTGAATAGTTTGCGCGAGAGACACTTCCAAAGTGGTAAAATGTGTGTCCCCCCCCCTCTAACTTCCAAGATAAGAGAATGATAAAACTAAAAAAAATATATGATGTACATTACTATAAAAACTACCAACGAAAATTGGTTTGAACGAAATCCAGTGAGTAGTTTTTTTTTAATGCGTCATAAACCGAAAAAAATACATTATTATTAAAACATCGATCAAAGTTACAACACATTACAAGAACTTTTATATTATGTTACTTGCTGCTACGGAACCCTTCATGGGCGAGTCCGACTCGCACTTGGCCGGTTTTTTATACCTACGCTCGGTGGGCGCACACTAATGAGCGTTTGAGCCGGAATTGTTCGATGAGTCATCCGAGACGCGACCGACACATCGTGTCTGTGAGCGGTGTCTTTGTGTGCGTTGCTCGAGCGCGCTTTGTATGTAGATTTACTTTTGTACCTCTATATTTTGTGGTACAAAATCTGACATAGTCCACGTGTGCGTCGCGTCGGTCTAATGTACATGTCTAAGCTCTCTTTCTTGCTCGCACGCCTGAGATATTAACATATAATGGCAATGTCATATGTGTGCGGCATCCAAGCGCGGATCCAGCTCTTAAAAACGATTTTGGTCACTACAACAATTTGTGGTATAAATAGTTGTGGTTGTGAGCAGGTACACGAAAATCGAAGTATGAATTGAACTCGTATATGATCGATATAGTGCGTTCCTACTACTACGTACAAAGGGAATGTTTGCAAAACATATGACGTCCTGACCAAGATATTGTAGTGTTTTTGTTTTGTTCCACGTGGAAAAAGCCGTACGCTAGAAAATTAATAAAAATATAAAATAATAGTTTGTTTGCTCACAAAAATTATAAAATTAGCATCATCGTCATGCTGATAGCGTCATACTGAGACAAAGGGTGACGTCAGAAGTCATTGAGTTACAGAGAAAATCATTGCAATTACATCCCCCGCCCTTGGGCGGAGCGGGAGATAGTGTCAGACTCTTGCTGACCAAAAAACCCACCCCGTTCCTTCTAGCCTTCATACCGGGGCCGAGCTACCTTTCGGAGCTAAACATAGCCCCAGTACGCTTCGACCCAGCTGGAGGCTTAAGGGCCTTAGGGGCGCTATGGCGAAAAATTTTCTAAGTCCCAAAAATCCGCCCCAAAGACGACCCACTGACCGGCGGCAGCTGGGGCACTGAGAGCGCCGTTGCCAGATGCGTTCGGCCTCCTCCTTTGCTAGCATTACTGCTTCGCAGAAGGAGGCGACCGCCTGCCACTCCTTCTCGCTCCAGACCATGGCCTGTACCAAGGCCCGGCGCGAGAGATCGCCGCCGCCGATCGCCCCCACGAGGGCACGGCGATGCTCAGTCCAAGCGGGGCACACCTCCACTGTGTGCTCCACCGTGTCCTCCGGGCGTTCCACACAGTGGCGTCACCCGGGCGTCACATCCGCATGAATCCGGTTCCATTGCAGAAACCTCCCGAACCTTACCATTTCCGGTCAGGACCTGCGTCAAGCGGAATGTGAGGACGCCGTGAGATCTTTCCAGCCACGCCTTAAACATGGGACTTACCAGTCATTGGGGGGTGGGCATGCCCATTGTGCCCACAGTCTCGTGAAAATCGTTACTTATGTCGTAATTATGTTAACCGAGTACACATTTAAGTAGTTTCAATTTTATGAAACTAAATTAGGTACTAGGCCTACTCAAGACAGCCTAGAGATTGGATAGCTGTGAAATAATATCATATTAAATATTATCTCCTAGAAGTTGGGGCAATCATCTGGTGAAAATCGCGGAAGTCAGCTGGATTGGAGAAAACACAGTAGGTACCGGTCCATGAGAGGACACTTGGAGAAGTCGAGCAATGATGATGATGCTACTCTTGGTTTCTGTTGTCAAGGTAAATCACTTGCCCACTTAACCAACGTGGACACTCCACGTCGATTGAGCCAGCTAATATTTTGATCACACAAAGAATTTACCATGCGCTTTTAAATCTTTGGAGGTATGCGGAACAGAGAGTTAAGTCCCGCAAACCACCGTTGAAAAGGGAGGATCCTCCGACCAGACAGGTGTTATGGTCTGGTGGGCGACTGCCCGATAGATGATTTCGGGCTGTCGTATATGTTCAAATCGCGCGGAGAACTTTGATTGCGCGATGAGGATTTCGTATTTTCTTCGTAGTTCTTATGTGGCGCCATAGATGTCGCTACAAATTTATACAACATTGGTTTTAATTTATGCGAAACCCGAAACACCTGTCTAGTATTTTTATGTAAAGACTCTTATGTACAAAATTTCATAACTGTATGATGAAAGATCACAAAGTTATGAGCTTGTTATGTCAGCAAAAATACAGAGTCGCCGGGCCATCCAGGGGACTGGAGGGTTCTCTTGCACTTGCACCCAGCAGTTTGGTAGCTCCTAATGCCCCCTATATCCTGATGTGTTCTGTGTTGTACTTCGTATCGGTGGTGTCCAACTTGTGACATTATTTAAAAAAAAATTGGGAAAAAAATTAGGTGTAAAAATTATTGGAATCCATTCAGTTGATTCTGAACCAACTATACTAAAAATAATGTTGTATGTGTATACTAGCGATCCCAACAGACGTTATCCTGTCCGAAAGCTGCCTTTTTCTCAGAATAGTACATTTTGATACAAGTGGGGAAAGTTTGTTATTTCAACCGAAGCGAAATTCACACAAATGTTTTGGAGCCGAGTGCTACAGTGACACATCTCCACGTGTATCAAACGACGTTTTTCAATACACTTACGAAGAAATACGGACTATTTCTGAAAATTACGACGCATTATTGTTCATTTTGTACTGAAGAAAATTTTCCAACAAGGCCATACATTTTAGTTTTGATTTAGATGGCAGCAAGCTATCGCGAGTATTTTTTAACTTAATCACAATACATGGCGGCGGTACCATCTAAAGAATTCTCTTCAAATCTTAAATTCAACAATTTTTTCACAAAATATACATAACACAAATAAAAAATACATATCTATTTAATAGACTTTTTTCCCGCGCTTTACCTTTGCAAGTTGAAGAAGAAGCAAAGGTATGAAACCGTATACATCCTACATAATATTAAGAATAAAAATTCAAATATTTTTGAATTTAGATTTTTAGAACACAGATAATGTTAATTTGTTGATAATAAAAAAATATTGTTGTAAATAATCTTATTTATTCATGATATTCTGTTCATAAACACAATTTAAGTTTTCATTAGATATTAAAACCTTAAAAATCCGCCTCTTTGCTTTAAAAAATAATAATAATAATCACGGTTGACCGTGACGAAATAGGAATGAAAAAGCCCTTGTTATGATAAATTAAAAAAAAAAATGGTTGCCTGTAAAGTCGGTTTTACGGGCGAAGATTTTACGTGACAACGTCTCTAGTGCTGCGCGCGCGGCAGACCGATCATAGTTGAGTGGGAGAGAGACGCAAGGCATTCGGCGGGCCTCTCTCTCGTTCGGTGACTCATCGTAACGTTACCGAGCGTTACACTTTTTCATAAGTGACTCCCAGCCGCAACCTAATTTAAGACGTTGTCACGTCAAAACACGAGGGTGATAAACATGGCATTTCGAACTTATTCGTAGTGCGTTAAAAGCCTGTTTTCGAGTAAGTGTATTGAAACAAAAATTGTAAAAATGATTACAGCGCCACCTGCCGGGTTCAATTGTATTTTCACACAATCCTAAGATATACCGACATGAGTTGGTAAATGTAAGTATTTAATATAATGGGACGATTTTTTCGGGCTTTTACCATCCCAATTCAGTACTGGGCACGCCACAATCATGGCGATAAGTCCCCTCTTTGAGGCGTGGCTGGAAAGACCTCACGGCGTCCTAGCTTCCGCATGACGCAGGTCCTCACCGGACATGATTCGTTCGGGAGTTTCCTGCACCGGATTCGTGCGGAAGTGATGCCCGGGTGTCGCCACTGTGCGGGATCCCCGGAGGACACGGTGGAGCACACAGTCGAGGTGTGCCCTGCTTGGACGGGGCATCGCCGTGCCCTCGTGGGGGCGATTGGCGGCGGAGACCTCTCGCGCCGGGCCTGGGTTGAGGTCATGGTCCGGAGCGAAGAGGAGTGGCAGGCGGTCGCCGACTTCTGCGAAGCAGTAATGCTCGCAAAGGAGGAGGCCGAACGCATCAAGCAACGGCGTTATCGCCGCCGCCGCCGCCGCCGCCGCCGGGATTCTGATCCCGATTCCCGGCCACCGTAGGTGCGGGCTTGCAGACAGTCAGCAATGGGTAGCTCGCTGTCCGGCCGTCCTGTAACTGTCCGGACCAAGCCCAAGTCGCCGACGGCGCGCACTGTTCCCGCGCGCCTCAAGGAGTTGTCAGCAACAGCAGAGGCCCAGCCGGGTCGAAGCCAGTAATTTATTTCAAGTAACTATTAGTTAAAAACTTAGGTATAATCCGAACCTATTTAAATTATTTTCATTACGGAGTTGTATTAATAAAATTAGGAACAAGTATTTTTTTTTTTAATATTTGCAATACTTCCAAAGTAGTAAAAAATATTACAAGTCAAATTATCTTCTCACAAACATAACGCTTACGTTGACTAATCTTACTGAGTCTGTATTTTGCTTATTTTTTGGTATTTAACAAACAAATACAAACTTAATGCTTATATTAGCTAGTCTAATTGAATCATTATTCTTCTTATTATTTGGTTTTTAACAAACAACAGAGACATGTCTTTTTTCAACATTTACCGTGCCTTTAATGTAAATCCTAAAATTTACCTAGTGAATGGTGGTAGAAGTTCGAATCGCAAACTTTTATGGACATTTACCATTAATAATTGGTAAATCTTAGGTTTTACTGGAAGATCTTAAAATTTACCGTAGTTCGAGCTTTTACAGTAACACCCAATTGTATATTTGTATATATATTTATAAAGACAATAAATAAATATATATATTGATAAATAAATATATATATTGATAAGTTATGTCCGTAACACGTTTTCCGTAAAATATTCAGAGATAATAAGATCAAGAATAATTAAGATTATTTTTATTAGATCTTAATATCAAGTTCTCGTTTCGATAAACTTGAATGTTTAAAAAAAAACCTAATACCGTTTTGCGTAGGTAACATTACACAAAGACGTTGCGTAATGTTTCGCAAAACTCTAATAGGTATTTTTTCGGCAAAGTAAGATAATATGTACTACATACCTACTTCCTATTAGGTTTTAACCTTTCGATTGTGATAATTACAGACACAATTGAAAGACAATAGGTGCGCGAACGCCGGCGGCGTTCGCTTGGGGTTTAATGAATTAATTAACTGATTGAAAAATAATTATTTGTTTTTTTTTTTGGAACCAGGGCTTGGCTTTGTGTTTTTTTGTGCTTTTGGATGGGTTGAAAGGTTATGGTCAAAAATAAAGGTTTTTTTATTATTATAATAGTTGAAGTTTATTGAAAGAAAGAAAACTATTTTATTTGGCATACACACTCGTAGATAGTCTTGCACATTCTTCTGCTTCTCCGTAGAATTTTACGCTTTGGAATGTGCAATTAGAATCATTTTTCCGACTGACTTCTTGACTACTCAAAAGTAAATGATTTATTTGAAATAAATGATTTGAATTTTTAATGTTCTTCACAAAAAATAGATTCAGTAAATAATTATTTATTTATTTACTAATTAAATTCAAGTTAGACTAAATTTTGGCATTAGAAATAAAATAAATAGCACAAAATTGAAATTATTAAAATTAAAAAGCAATTCAGTAATAATTATGAGACAAGAGTATACAAACATCTACCCGCAAAATTCAGAAGTGTTAGTTACCTACACACACGAAACACAATTTATTGTTTGTTTTAGTATATTTAATTAGTACTCCTATGGTTTAAATATTTTTTTATTAGGTGAACCCAATTCATCTGCAACTGCTTCCCAAAAGACAAAATAATATTCTGAATATACTGCACTTCCTCTATGAAAAACTACTTATTAAGATGTGCTTTCATGCTTTTGCAGTACAAGTGTATGTCCAATTACCTACTATAAGGTTAGACGTGACACACGCCAATTATTTGCTATTTTATACCTACTTATTTGGTCAGTATTTTTTGTTTTGTTATGATTTCCTACAATATTAATTAACAGCTACTTTTAACGGACTAACTAATAATATTTTTCTACAAATATCTATTAAATTCAAATAAATTCCAGAAGTATACTTACCAAACCTGCACCAACAATAACAACATCCAACTGCTTTTTCTTAGAATATCCATTTTGTAAATTCGCCATTTGTTCATAAAACTTAAATTGAGTAAAAATATCGGTGATTTCCGTTTATTATATCACTAAACAATGATTTGCGGTAATTCTAAGTCGTCTAAAACGCGAGTGAATTCTGGCCTTCGTAAGTTTCTATAGTCTCAACACTGCGGGTGTTTGAGAGATACTGCGTTGGCGACGCGTCTCGCTCGCCTCGATACGGATTCATTTAATTGACATGTGATCTATGCGGGCAGTCAATAAGAAATTAATTTCGATTTGGGGCCATTGATGAATTAATGGTTTTATTGATAAGTAATGTTTGCGTATATTGAATGGCATGCGGTAATTTAAAGGCCGTTAACAGATCACAATGTGTAAAAAAAATATCACATCACATCGTCTGTTGCTAACTGCTTCTTCTTTTAATGCAAGACTGCTATCTAATGCAGAGTGTGAGACAGAATTCTATCGAAAGTTTTGTGGAAAGAGCAGTCTATTTTTTGTTACTAAAGAAAGGTGAAACAAATTATTGTGAGGTTCTTCATTTATGGGGGTTTTATTACTATTATATGATGAGAGGGGAGGGAGCAGTGGTGGCCGAGTGGTAACGGCCCTGATTCACGAGTTGTAGGTCGTGAGTTCGAACCCAGCCAGGCGCATTACTTTGTGTAATTTATTTCATCACCCCTGCTCTCAAAATGGTGAAGGAAAACATCGGGAAGAAACCGCCATGTTATAGAACCAAAAATTCTAAGACGTGACATTCACAACCCACACTGCCCATTCCCTCTCCTAGAGGGGAGGCCTGAGTCCCACCAGTGGGAACATTAAAAAGGCTGATGATGATAATGATATGATGAGAAAGTGCCTCACGTTTTTCCTGTTAGAGAAAGACTCAAAAGAAGTACCTACCTAGGTACCTTAACATGCAACATGGTTGGGCCATGCAGTACCACATACCAGCTCGGTTTATTTCGTTGCCTCCATGTCAATAGACACAAACCGTTTGTATGGATTAGAAATTCAAACCAAGTTATTTGATACAAAGCCGCAGTATAATGTTACAAAGGGGATCGATTGACCGTACCGAGGTTTCGGACTTTCGACATCAAATTCTTAATTTAGGAAGTATACATAGGTATAAAGTAGACCAACGCAATTAAGTAGAAAGTTATTCGTCGTGACCAGAGGTCCTACCACGAACTCTTATAGCGATCCATGTGACTACCTAAACTGAACTGTTAAAGGAGTGGAGCTATATAAAGTTACTATAGCTCCATCCCTGTTTCTCGCTCGCTCGCCTTACATTTTAACACGTCATGGTAAGGCCCATTAGGACCTACCACGAGCTCTTATCACGATCTGTAGCCTGATTCAAGTAAAATCAAACAAGCCAAATATCGTTGAAGTTTTATAGTCGTTCCATCGAAGTCCTATCCAAAAGCGGTATTCACGTGTTCCTTAATCGGGATTGGATAGAACGACAACTCAACTGGCTCGAAACTTAAACGATCTATCGACGACTTATTTCCAGTTACATTAATAAGTATTCTACCAGGATAATGTAACACAGATTTTTTTTTAAATCGAAACTTCGACCAAACGACTTTAAAATCGGTGTCATTCAAACTCGATTGACGGATGTGAATACGGAAATGGCCTAAACGACTAAATTGCTACGATATCGTTACGGTTTTGATTACATGAATTGGGCTACTGTTTTACAACCCAAACCCAAACTGAATTACTAAAGGAACGGAACTATATATATATATAGGTATGGTAGGTATACCTAGAGCACCACCCCTCTTTCCCGCTCGCTCGCCTGACATTTTGACACGTCAGTGTGACTTCAGCACCTCTACCGATGGATCTCATAACTATTTCAAGATAGTCGCATGTGAGCTGTTCATATTCATAATCGCAGTGTTCACTTATTTGACTAGCACACCAGGGAACACTATTCCTTATCACGAAATACGACCATTGCATGAAATAGTTGGAGACTTCATGAAATGTTAAGTTCTGAGAGCTGCCCCTAGCCAAGATACGACCGTTTCGTTTCGATTCCCTTGCGTCGAACACCTCGAGTAGGCCACTCCTCCGATTCCTTTGTTCTGATCTCAACGCTCAGTCACGTGGTCAGAAGAAAGGAATCGGAGGAGTAGTCTACTTGAGGCGTTTGACGCAAAAGAATCGAAACGAAACGGTCGTATCTTGGCTACAACCATTTTGCTATCTAAATCATACACACATACACATACAGATGCATGTTATTTAATCTAAATACGTGCAGCTGAGCACGCCATCATCATAACGGCAAGTCCCTTAAATTCTTTGAGGAGAGGCGGCACGGAGCATTGACCTTTTGCATGACACAGGTCTTTTCCTCACCAGTCATGCAAGTTCTGGAGGTTCCAGCACCGGATTCAGGCGGAAGAATCAAACCCTCATGGAGGCGATCGGCGACAATAGCCTTTCGCGCCCGGCCTGGGGGCGAGAGGGAAAGGGCTGCGGTCACCTCTTTCTGCGGAGCAGTAATGCTAGCGACGGTGGCGGCCCCACGATTGAGAGAACTTACAATGCGTTTCAAATGAGAATAGGATTGCCCGCCATGTTGTGACACGTGTTTAATTTATTTATGAACTGTGAACGAAAAAAGTTTAATCAGAATACAGTACTTCAATTTTACTCATCTCCAAGTTCTTCAATTTTGCCAAAATTTCTTCGATTTAACAGTACCTACGACGAAACGTCATAACATAGGAATCGGTTCTATTCTCATTTGGAACGCATAGTACATACTCACGCTCTAGCAGCCACGACAAAAGTCGCGGAACGACTACTTGCCACAGTAGGCGTGGACTTGCGAACGGCGAGCAAAGGGTTGCTCGTCGTTTGTTTGTCTGATAATACCATACGAACCGACTCGAAGTCGTCGACTGTGCGTAGTGTTCCATGCGCACCTCAAAGAGGTGTCAGCAAAACTATATGAGTCTAGCAGGGCCGATGCCCGCCGCAGCCGCGAGGTATTTCTGGAAAAGGAAACCCGCAGTCCTGCGTAAACAGCAACTAAAGGACACAGATTTGGTTTTAGGCAGTAAAGGTCTGACCCCCCCCCCCCCCCACCCCGGATTCACCCTAAAGCGGGAGACGTCATTCCCACCTCAAACATAAATAAAAAAGTATCAACATGCTGCGCAATATATAAGACTAACAATTTTTGACCTATCCCCAGCGTGACATTTTATAGGTCACGGGCACAACAAAATTAGCTGTAAAACCGGTTTTATATTCTAAACAATGTTTCGGTGACTTAATTGACGGATTCATTTCTTCTCAAAAATGCACCTTGCGAAAACAGAGGCGACCACACTCTTACAGTCCACATCTTTAGCCATATGCAACATTTTAATTAATTACTATTGAAATAATACTTAGTAGAGCAACTTTCCGAACGTGTCAAATATTGTTTTAAGAGGCCGGTGACAGATGAATTTCCATACAAACGTAATACCACGCTCATTTGCAGTTGGAGCATATTTCCAACATATTATGATGATATTCGGTTATAGACAATACTTATCTAGGTTCCTACGTCGAGAATATTAGAAATATTGTTATTTTTAATACAGAAAAAGCCAAATGGCATGTTTTGCCATTTACGCTGTAAAAAAGTACGAAATACCATTCGCTTAAATTTCTTTTTGTTTTTTTAAAAAAGAAAGACGTAAGATCCTAGATAAATGTTGTCTATAATCGAATATCATCATAATATGCTGGAAATATGCTCCAACTGCAAATGAGCGTGGTATTACGTTTGTATGGAAATTCATCTGTCGCCGGCCTCTTAAATATTACGCTAGATATGACGAATGCGGGGACAATGAGGAGCTACGGGAGGTGCGGAGACTGACCGCACGCGATTCTTACATTGGATGGCTAGACATAAATAGCACATAAGATACTTTTTATCACGAGAGTCTGTGTCCTTGAGTTAATTTTTTTCTTTCACACAGGCAAAGCCGTTGGCAGGAGCTGGTAAGAAAATAAATAATGCTCGACATCTTTATATCGGCAATATGATAAGAGTTGTAAATGACCTTTATTTTGCAAATAGGTTTTTAAAAATGTTTTTCATCATTTTCATCTTATTTAAATTGGCAAAAAAAAATTCGACAATTTAAATGAGGCCGGTGTTTCCTTGCTGACTACCCGGCCTGAAAACACCGAAACAAAAACAGACCTTATTTTTATGGACAAAAAGAGATATGTCAAGTGGATTTTCTTTTTTTTACGTGGGAAGATCATCTCAATGACATCTCCCACCCTTGGGCAACTCAGGGGAGGACTATATATTTAAAATAAAAAGAAGAGAAAAAACTGTTTTCTTCAGGTACAAATTCATATCTAAAAGGAAAATAAAAAGCTTGAAATAAATCTTATAATTTATTTACTTACTTATATCATTAAAATTATTCTTTCTTTGCTTAATATAAATATTTTATTTCAAATATTTTGTCACAAAGTTCACTTTACAGAATCAACCTTCAAGACTTCAATCTCTCGCTTAAAACTAAACGCACTTACATCCAAAGGTAATTTTTACAATAATAGATAATATATTGACAAAAAGACATCACATTTCCTTTCGAAGAAAAACAAGATCAGTTTGATTTCGACACCGTAATAAAATCTTTCGCGGTAAATGCACCAATTTGTTCATAACATTCGCAAATACATAATTATCTATTTCTATCCAACGTGTACTATGTAGGTAAGTACTTAGGCTTATTTAATACAATTAAATTATTTGACACTAATATTTGTCTGTGAAAGAGTAATACATATTAGCTTAGGCCATGGTTCCTCAACACAGTTTTCGAACTCAACTGAAGACAATCGTCGTCGATTGAGGAACCATATTTGGTACAAAATTATGATTATGTTATAGAGTAAAATATCAGAGTTCTAGAGATGACATCAACATCATTAATTTTGTGATCAACCAAATGTGGGATTGAGTAGGGTTTCAAACTTTTTTCCTAAATATCCCCTCGCCGCTATGATGTCCCGGTGAAATATAGCCCTGAGCTACCATACAGACACCAGAGTCGCCACATGTGCGAGCTGGTCGCGCAACCAACAAACAGACACCAGGTAAGCAACTCTCTACAGAGCTGTATATATTTTGTTGGTAGCGGCGCCGCCATGGTCTCGGCGAAATATAGGGGGTGAATTTTGGTAAATCCTTTCTTAGCGCGCCTACGTCACAATAACTATCTGTTTGCAAAATTTCAGCACAATCTATTCAGATGTTTTGAATCTATTCCTCTTCTAACTATTGCAATGGCTGACAGATTTCAATTAAAGAAACCGAAATAAAGATAGTAATAGGAAGTAGGATAAGAAACATACAGTCAGATTGTCGTAGAACTCGTTTATGATAAAAAAAGAAACAAAACGTCATCTAAGACATTTTTGACGTATTTAAATAAATTATTAAAACAAAAACGTTCTCATTAGCAACTTTGGCCTTGATATCTTGTTTCAATTAACATAGAGGATAGAATGAATGGAGTGGGAAAGTAAAAACGTGTCTTGTACACGAACATACATACACAATCCCACACATTTTCCCTTGGGGACTAAGTAGAAACTACGCACGTTTAATACAAATTTTTTATTCCTATAAAAATTTGGGTATGAGCGCGGAGCAAGGAATCGTCATCATTGGTCAATATCATAGTGTCTAAAAACTTAGTTCTTAGTGTTCAGCCAGACTGCAAATGCGGGTGCGGGGCAGGCGCAGCGTGGAAAACTCAAATATAATAACTCCTTTGGAGTGTCCATAATGCACACGTGAGCGCGGGCTGATCGACGCGGGACGCGCGCGGGCAACTCACGCCACAGCTCGTTCACACAAGTGGCCGCAGTGAGGGCACGGAAGCGAGCATGTCAAACTAGTTCGAGCTAACGGCGTGCGTAATGATGGTTCGACTGCGGACAGGTACAACTCGTCCCCGCACCCGCACCGCTCCCCGCACCGCGTTGCCAGTCTAGCTGAGCACTTAAAGGTGACAATCCAATACCTATCCATCGTTGACGCATCAGTTTATTTACAGTACAGAAATATTTAAAAACTCATATTACTAGGCATTGAGGAGATATCCTCTGAAGGACTTTGACTCGAACTAAACGAGCTGAGAGTTTCCCGCGTCTCCTCTTTGATCTTCAAATGTTCCGTGCTCGAGGGAGGTCGGGGAGGTAGGGACCGGTCCTTGTCTTTGTGCTCCTTTGACTTCTCTTTGCTGCTGTGTTTGTGCTTGTGCTTATGTTTGTGCTTCTTCTTGTCTTTCTTCTTTTTCTTTGGCTGTAAGTTGTGTTAAATTTTATTAGCTGCAGTTTGCCAACTATGGTTAATCCCAAATTACCGTATTAAGTTTCATGAAACAAGATGTATTTGTATTTAAAAATGCCAGGAATGACAATATATAAAAATATGGTTATCAAATCTTTGGACGGCAATGTTGGCACAGTTGTTGAGCGATTGACTGTTGCACTGCGCATCGCGGGTTCGATTTTACACGGAACAAATATTTGTATGGCCTACAGATACATGTTCCGGGTCTAGACGTCTAGTGCAGTTATGTGAATTTACATGTTTACAGTAAAAAAAAAACAAGACATTTTTCTTGCGTATTTGTTTAGGTTTACAAATACGTGACGACGAGTTACCGAAAACAGGCAATACGGTTCTACACTTGCTTACCTTAGGAGCCCCCATGTCATCTTTGTCATGTCGGAACATGCCCGGTTCGAAGCCGACCGGGCCTGAAGTACCGGGTATGCCAGGTAGTGCGACTGCATTGTCAGTCATAAACTCGCGTTTGTTGTCATCCTGTATACAAACAAACACATGCTTTTGAATTAGGAAAATCACCCGAAATAAAGGTGCTCTCAAAAACAAGTTCTTATTATGGATGGCTTTGCAGTACGAGTACCTATGCTCAACCGATTTTAACTTCTATTCCGTAAGCATAAAGGCCAATTTAGATGGTGCGAGATTCTCGCACGTTTTGGTTCGAGAAAGTTCCAATACTGTCGCTGTTTCTTGTCCAAGCAATTACTGTCCATTCCAGGTTGCCTGGAAGAGGTGGAGATTGCGATATGGCCGCCCATTGTATGTATGTGTTTAGTTACCTTTTTGTATGTATAATGGTGTACAAGAAAGGATATATATGTAAGCTTTATAATTACTGTATGTTGTGTACGTAGCCCTATATACGAGTATGGGTCAACTCACACCGAAAGAGCGGCGAAGGGGCAGCGAAGCGGAGCGCAGTTTCAGTTTCATATGAATTTTAACTTTATTTTCATTTGTATAATACTTATTATCGCATGATAAACACGAACGAGAGAATTCCCCGGAATTCCTGCGGCGCCGCGGGCATCCGCGCGACTCGTGTTCATATGACACTGAAACTGCGCTGCCCTTCGCCGCTCTTTCGGTGTGAGTTGACCCTATGTGTACGCCGCCTAACAAAACGACAATGACAGCTGATGACAGCACACCCGAGACAGAGAATTTTGCCTGCTCGTAAAGTGATTTATTGACTGTCTAAAAGTAATAAGAAAAGGAAGTAAATTTCATAAAATTGCTAGTTTAACTAAGTAAAGTAATACATCTACTAAAATATTGGTAAAAATCCTTTAATTGTCGAGTTTTCTATTTTTAAGTTAGTAGATCATAATATTCATAATGTGTAAATATTTGATCTCAATTAATTTGAGTGTTTTAATTCTATAATAACATTAAACATTTCTATTTTTAGATAAAGCAAATTGTGCGTTATTTACTCCCGTATCATCTAACATATTACATATATAATAAAAATAACTTACACTAAATACCCTGATGGGTAGTTCGCTAGGCACGCTCGTGACGTCAATCTTGACATCTTCCTCCTTTATACTGGACAGCGGCACGGGTAACATGTCATCTAGAGGCACGTCCACCGTCCTATCCAATCCCGACACGGGCAGTCCTATGTCCATCGGTACTTCCGGTTCATACTTCACCTGTAGTATACAACATTAGTTATTCCGTCAAATAACGACAAGTTGAAAAACTTGTTTAATATACTTAAGACAAATTACTTTTATAACGCTAAGAAGAAAATGTACGACAATGGGCGAGGTTACAAGTCTGCGTTACGGTATCGCATTGACAAAATAACGTTAAATACCGTTGTGCAATGATTGCTATGATGATTTTTATCGTATATGGCGTCGCACGGCGTCATTTCAAAGTATGGATTTTGATATAAATTTGATCAAAAATTGTCTAACTTAGTCGCTCTCGACTAAGTTAAATCAATAGTATTCATACTAATAATTATAATAAATAAGAAAGTAACTCTGAACAGATTTACATGAAATCTTAACGCTAGAGTATACCACGACCTGAAATAGTACATAGAATACGTTTTATCCAGATAGTATGAGTCTCTTGGATAATTTTTTACTTTCACACGGTCGAAACCGCTGGCAAAAGTTTGTTTATAAATAAATCATAATCATCTCAATGATCACTAAGCTAGTCAAATACTCACATCTTCAATCTCCTGCTTAATCACAGGTTTAGGTTCCAACTCCTTCAACCTCTCGATTTCTCTCTCTCTGTCCTTCTCCTTTTGCCTCTCCCTCTCTCTTTCCAACCGCTCCCGTTCTTTATGGTGCATTTGTTTCATCATGGCCTGTATTTCTGGTAGTGGGACACATATGGGCCTCTTGAGGCCGTATAATGTATAGTATAGATCTACGAGATCGCAGCGAAGTCTAGCATCGTTTGATAGAAGGCAGTTTATGTAGTTCCATAATCTGTAAATAACGGATAAACAATGTTATTTGTAATACACTGGCAACCTCTCAGGACTGTTACTAAAATCATAAATATGCAATAGTAAAATATTTAAATTGACCGTTCTAAATATCACGAAATCTATGCGAAACAAGCGATAGTACAATAGCGGAGGGATGCGAGGATCGAACGGCGGGGGCGCTTGATTCGCTTGCGTCGCGTCATACAGACGTATAATATAAGTCGTCGTAGGTATAGAAAAATACAGAGTTGAAATGATATTAGATAGAACAACGACATCTTGAAGATTGGTTCATACGCCTTAAATACTTTTAAAAGTCACATCCATCGTCATCATCACGTGTTTGATATGCCTTTACAAAGCGGTTTTCTTTTTCTATACCCATTATTACCCATTCCAATATGAACCACATTTACCTATGCACCACAGCCTCAGTATCAAGACGATGCCTCTGGGCTCGCTCAAACGGAGGCATGTTGATGAGCAGGCGAGCTAAGCCGTGTCTCACACAAGGGTCGGGGTCACTTTCTACTGCGGTCAATAAGGAAGACAGGTCTTCGGGTTTGCCGTCTACTCGGACGAAGTCTACTAGACACTCGAAGGCGGCTAGTCTTACGTCTGAAAAGAAATTGATGTTAGTATTTATTGTTCGCGTATTGTGTTTATAGCTAAGGAGTAGAATTCACTGCCGGAGTCTGTATGTCCTAGTAACTACAATCTGGGGAGCTATAAATCAAGAGTGAATGGCTTGCTTCTAACAAGAAAAACCACGTTTATATGGCACACAATGAACAAACAAGCGCATGTGCGCTCCATCGTCGACGACATCGTCACCTTTCATCAAGTAAAATATTGGTCAAACGCAATCAACAACAACAATAAAAAAAAAACATCTTAAAAGTGTAACTGTCCCAGATTGAATTATCACGTGTGGTGGAGCACTGCCCACTCTTCACAATATCTCAAGAAAGGCACATGATATCGAATAATTGCTTTAGACGAAATTTGTAGAATTTTATTTTCTTTAATTTTCTTGATAACTAAAAATGTCATTGACTGTAAAGAGAAATAAAACATGATTTAACATTTTTTTGGATAGGAAGTTTTTTTTTAATACTTACCAATATACTGTCCATACTGCGCATAAGCTCTGAACACGGTAGGTATGCTGGGCAGATGGCCGCACTGTTGCAGCCGCCTTATGGCGCGCAAGCAACTGACAGTCACCGTGTTCTTGTAGCATGGCAACACTTTCTCCAGGTTTAAGACTCGAGTGATTTCTTCGAGCACTAGTCTTGTGTCTGCTGATAAAGAGTCCGCTGTTATAGGCGCACCCTGGTGAGACACAGGTTTTGTTAATTTGTTTTTATATTTTTTTTTAATCGAGTTGTTATCACCGTGGCGACCGTAACTAGACTAAAGTGCGCGGCGCATGCGCAATGGAGCATAAGGGGTACACTGCAAAACTCGATGTACGCGCGCCCAGCTTACTTACTCCTATACTACTGTATTATTCCTATGTTCTGTGAGAATAACCGTATCGTAGGTGCGTTTAAAAACATGTAAACACACATTCAAAAGACACCAAGACCCGGAACACATATCTACAGACAATACAAACATTTGTTCCGTGCGGGAATCGTACCACGTAGCACAACAGCCCATCGCCCAACCACTGTGTCAATCGTGCCGTCAAACGAAAATGTCCAACAGCGATAATATTTTAGAGCTCATTTATATTTTTAGAAAGATTAGCTATTTAATAGCTATTAGTTGCATGACATTATTTAAGGTATTTTTACATGATATAAACGATCAGATCGTCAGATATGTAATATTGATGATAGAGATCTATAGATAATCCTGATTACAAACTGCAAGATTACATAATTTTATTGCTGAGCGTAATAAAATTTGAAGTTACTGATTTTATTCATTATCATCAGCCTTTTTTATGTTCCCACTGCTGGGACTCAGGCCTCCTCTCTAAGAGAGGGAATAGACCGTAATCCACCATACGGGCCCAGTGTGGGTTGATGAATGTCACATGTCTTCGAATATTTGGTTCTAGGACATGTTTCCTCACGATGTTTTCCTTCACTGTTTTGAGAGCCATGGCAATGAAATAAATTACACAAAGCAATGCGCCTGGCTGGGTTTGAACCCTCGATATACAACTCGTAAGTCGGAGCCATTACCACTCGGCTACCACTGCTCTCAGCTCTCATCTCTTTGATTTTATTACTTAACAATATTAATAATTTAAAAGTGTTTCAGTGTTACTTACGGGCTGCAAAACTGATATGACCGGTGTGATGGTAGCCGCTAAAGCATCGACCAAAGACGCCTTGTAATAGTTGTCAGAGAAATGATTCTTAGAGTTGTCATTATATTTGAACAGGTCCAGTAGGAATCGCACCACTTCGGGCGGGCAGATGCCGTGAATATTCCTCAAACCTGTGGGAACAGAAGAGAATTTAGTGCCAAGGAAATATCGACTTTGTCTGGGTTGAAATAAAGTCGAAAATAAATAAACATAAGCCACTCAACAATATTTCAGTAATAACTTTTGGGTTGTTACTAAGTTCTTGGAATATTTAAGTATTGCTGGTCTTAGTGCTAATAGAATAGAAATTAAAACAGTAAGAAACACCAAATAAAAGAAAAGCATTTTAAAAAATACCGGCCAAGTGCGAGTGGGACTCGCGCATGAAGGGTTCCGTACCGGCCATAAAAATCACGTCTGTCGTATGGGAGCCCCTTTAATATTTATTTTATTTTGTATTTTAGTATTTGTGTTGTTAATAAATAAATCATCTGTGAAAATTTCAACTGTCCTACTATTACTATAGATACAGTCCGGTGACAGACGGATGGACTGATGGATGGTTTTACCCTTTGAACAGAACCCTAAAAACCCAGTCCGGGTTCGCTAAGGTGCAATAAAAAAAAATCCAAGATATTTTTTTTGTGACAATCGCAACATTGTTAAAAAATTCTCAACACTCAATATCAGTGTCAAAAAGACAGGCTTACGATTAGTACTATTTTTCGTTTTGGGATTCTTTTGGTTCGAAATGTTTTTCAGTTACCAACACCGAATAATTTTTGATCGTCATGGGCATGTGTGAAGTGGAAGAAAGTGGACACAAACAATGTTTACGTATGAGCAGAGTGTAGATGATTTCATACTGGTTCTATAAAAATCAAATATTCATCGGTAGCTTGTATCTGACATTAGACAAACGTTTGCACCCTGCCCTGCCTTGGTAATGTTTCCAAAGCACTTACCCGCCATAGCGACCGGAATAGTCTTCTGCAGGAAGTAATGCTGCAAGTTGTCGAAGTTGTTCTGCTTTATGATGTGCGGCGCCGCGAACGAGCCGAACATCTTGCGGAAGATCGTCAACATGGCCGGCGGACCCGCCCATGAACTTATCATGGCGTTCGCTACCTAAAAAATGTGTAAATTTTAAGCGAGAACTACATTAGACCGACGCACACGTGGGCAACGGCTTAGTTGTACGGAGTAGCGTCGCGTGGCGTGGGTCTAATGTAGCTCTACCAGTCTAGTTCCCATATAAAATGTATGGAGACCGACGCACCCAGATAGCATACATCGCCCAAACGAACGCAATGTAGTTGTAACTTAAAACGATCACGTATCTTGTAGAAAAACAAATCTGGGTTAGCTTTTAATTCCAAATTCTTTAGTTAAGTTCAAAAAATATTAAAGTTAAATATCCCATCAGGTATTTAATAAATGTAACTGACATAATGCCATATATGAACAGTTTTCACAGCCAGTATTCTATGATTGACTATAGGTAGGTCAAAAATATTAGGCAAAAATTATTCTATAAAGCCACCATAAATCTCAGCTTAAAATATAACTGCAAATCTACCTAATCTTACCTTAGTCAAACAATGCGCAGCTCTACACCTAATCTTATAATAGGTCTGTTCATTCTCTATGACATCAGTGAGCGCCTTCCTTGTCGCTGGTTCAGGGTAGTTGTGCAGGGCGTCTATGGCCTCACTCTGCGCGGTGACGTCACGCTCATGACGCAGCTGGTATTGCCACTGGTAGTCAGGCTGCGATATCACGGTGCTTCGCAAGAGAGACATCTCGGGGTCGAGTCGGATCCATAGGACGGGTGAGTCGCTGGAAAAAATATTGATGTTAGTTTGAAGGACGAATATGTTTCGTGTTGTTTTGCTTTAAACTGAAGTACAGACAAGTAAGTGCGGATGTGGAAGTGGGGGTGTGGATTTGATGATCTGGACAAAGAGCTTTGATAACAGACTTAAAAAATGAGGATGTTGTGGCCTTATTTGCATGGAGGAAGCTCAAATAATTTATTTGCAAATGTGGGTTGAGAATTACGAAGAGATCACTACCCGTGTATATATTTGAGCAAGCAAATTACTGGTCATAAAGATATAAAACCAACATTTTGACTGCACATTAAATCTAATAAACAATAACATATTGAATACAAAAGAGAGTATTTTCTTTTAATAACTTTGATTACTATAGAGAATATATTAATCATTATATCAAGGAGTTTGGAATAGTAAAAAAAAAAAAAGATAATTTAGATGTATATGATAATTTGGTATTTAGATTAATTCTTACACAGTTTTTTCAATAGCTAATTCGCACATAATTATTTATTATCTGAGATGTTGTTGTATACACTGCTAAATTTTGATCGTTTTAGTCCCGTTTGAGTGTTTATTTTTTAATTTTATCGTTACAAATCCCTCCACAGGATGTAAGTCCCCCCTCTTTGAGGCGTGGCTGGAAAAACCTCACGGCGTCCTTACCTTCCGCATGACAAAAGTCCTTTTTTCAATCATGTTATGTATTACAAATATCTTGGTTACATGTTTCTTATCGCTACTACGAGATATGTGATATCGAATGTGATTATGTGAGAACAATGTAAATAAAGCAAATATAAAAACTAAATACAGATATTAAAATAGCCAACGGCAGCTAAGAGATTGCTAGTCGCAAGAAGACAAAAATATTTTCTTTTTTTAAATATTCGCAATACTTACTCCATAGCAGACAGATCCATATCCACCTCTTCCCCGGTACAAAGGGGTATCTTCTTCTTCTTATTCCTTCTGCTCTTGCTGTGGCACGTAATGTCGGCTTTCACAACCGTGTTCTCTATTTGCAGCATATGTTTGAACGTGCCGTCTAACTCTTGAAGTTGGACCAGTAAAGGTCCGACGTACTTGCGAATGCCGCGCTCGTGGACGCAGTCTTGACGGATTTCTAGTTCTACTGTATTTCTGAAAGATTTTTTTGTGTTGTAGAAACTTGCAAGACTTTTGAAAATAAGTGCACTAGCTTCGTTGACGTTTTATAAGTGCCCATGTAAGCCTATGTGAAGTAAAAAACCTTTGAATTTTGAATTTTTGAAAGTTCCTAGACACATAATAGTAAGTATATGGATAGTTATTTTTTTGTGTACAACCCCACAATAAAGTTTTGAATAAAACGCGCTTTCAAAGTAGCGAGTGTAGAGTTTATTGTTGTATCAGGAACAAATGTTTTTGTATACCATACGATATTTGTATCGCATTTATCAGCTCACATCGGCCATGAGCTGCAGAGACAAAAATAAATCTTGAAAGAGTTAAACAAAAATTCTGTGTTAGAACCTTACCTTTTGCGATTGAACACGGAGGTGAGTTGAAATTTAGCATGACCACCGGTTCGTACCCACTGGTCAACAAACACCGCCATATCTTTACCAGTCACCGTGAATATAGCCTTGACAAATAGATTAGTTGACAACAACAGATGGCCCCAAAGGCCGCTGCCTATCTTAGTGTTGGCCGCATTAGTTGCTAATGACAGTTGCTTGTTGAACACTTGAAGAAGTAACTCTTGACCGATACGTTGTTCCAACATCCGGAGTACCAGATGCGACTTTTTGCGCATTATCTGAAAATTAATGTTTTAAAATTTTATTTATTAGCTTTAATACTACGATAAAGAATACTGTTTCTACAGTTGTTTTTTGTAACATTCGAAATAGGATTAATTTACATCTGACTATCAACTTTTGTGAAACTGTACATTGAACAAAACACACAAAACTGTGGAAGTAGATGAATGATAAATCTGTAGTAAAAAAAAGTACCTCAATATATCGCGGAGACATTGTATGCACATTTCGGACAGGGAAATAAAATACATCTTTGGGTTCCACGCGAGCACCACTCGCCGGTGGCTGCCATGGATCTAGAACTATGCCACCATATTGCTCCTCATATCCGACTACCTGAAATCGAAACAAAAAACTGAAATACACATTACTGATATATTTTGCCAAATTTAAATGTCATTGGCAAAATTCAATTCCTCAAAACAATTACAAAAAATATCCCTAAATGATAAATGACTTCGGGTCGTCACTTACAAACTCGTTTCTTTAAGCTACAGAGAAACAAATCATTAAACAACACAAAAGAGTGAATTATAATAAAATAACGTATTTGGTATTAAATATCTTACCTCCTGCAATTCCTGATGTATAATATACCTGTACTCATTATTCCCAAAGCACTTCTTAGAGTACAAGCCACACATGTAGTCAGGTATTCCTTTAGCTAGCCAAAGATCCGACCAGTTCTGCATGGTGATGAAGCAGCCAAAGAATTGTTCAGCCACTGCTTGGGCCATGGCCTTGCGACTTGCGTATGTTTGGTCTATGATTGCTATGGAATGAAGGAGGTGCGTACTCATGATTGACATTGTTGTGTATGCTGTAGCATCGTCTTCAGTCTGTGAAAAGAGGTTTTTATTATTTAAAATTAAATTTATCCAAAATATATAAAAATAAAGAAAATTTGGATTAATCAACCAGGTTTAAAGTGTAAAGGCAAGCACTCCATTTACTAATAACTCTGTGGTTTCAAAATAAATTGAATTATGATTCAAACACAGTACTCTAAACCTTAATTTATTGTTTTACCTTTTGGTAGTTTTAATGCAAAAATTTTACTAAAGAGAAATGAGTGTCTCTTCCCATTTTAATGGTAATTAATTTATTTATGGGCCTGCATAAACCCATAGCAAAATCACTTTTTCCCATAATAATTACCTACCTACCTAGGATACTTGTCACTCACCTCATCAACAAAGACTTGCTTGTAACAAGGATAAGGATATCTAGTAGAAAGTGTTTCCTCATAAAACTCGAACGCCTCATGTAAATATCGCACTGTATTCTTCAAAATTTGCAATAGATTGGGCAGGCAATAGTGTGTTACTTCATTCATGAACGGATCTACATAAGTCTCGAAAGGTCTGGAAGGTAAATAAGATTTAAAAAAAAGGTTTTAAAACACAGACCATAGATAGAGACATTCATATGATTCCTTTCAAATACCGTCAATTTGAGACACAATAGATGCGCGAACGCCGGCGTTTGCTTGGGTTTTAATGAATAAAGCTAGAACTACATTAGAACGACGCACACGTGAAACACGCCTGATTTGTACGTAAAACGACGTCGCGTGGCGTCGCATAGATCTAGTATAGCTCTACAAGCAATATGAAATGTATCGTGGCAGCGCGTGGCGTGGATCTAGTGCAGCTCTACATGTCTAGTTTCCACATGAAATGTATGGAGAGCGACGCTTCCAGATCGGCGTTCGTGACTCACGTGGCCGCAGTATTAGTTCTACCTTTATAATGTAAGGGTTACATTAATTTATTCAAAAGAAGAACATACCAAAAAGTTATTTGTAAATTTTCTTGAAACTTACCCAATCGCTAAAGCAATGTTAGGAGCACACGCCGGAGTGTTGACCAAGTAATGGAAGGTCTTTCGTCTATGATCTGGTGTGTATATCACATCTACAAGCTCCCCACATGACACAGCAGTCAAACTCTCGTCAACAGTAAACTCTAGCTTCCAAGTGCAAGGCTCCGCGAAGCTGTCCACGCAAGGGAACCAGAGACGAGCCGAGTGTCCGTATGTGAACATGTGCGCTGATTTCTGAAAAAGAACCACAATAACGTTATTAAGGGAACCATGTTATTAAGCTGCCACTGTGCTTCCTTCAGTATGTTTTGCTGACTTCTGTTTGAAGTGAATGAGGAATAATACAAGGCTTTTCGTGTTCCATTATAGTAGTATAAAAATGTATACGTAATTATGTTCTTTTTTAGTCACATTCGCAAAAATGTATTTGTGATTTGCTTTCTGTAAGTAACTAGCTTCTGCCAGTGGCTTCGCCCGCGTGAAAGTAAGACTATACAAACTTTGGACCCCCGTTTCGAGTTCCGGGAAATCCACTCTGTTCTTGCCTACTTTTAAAAAGTAAATTTTGTGCAAAATTACACACACCTAGTCCCAGTTGTTTTGGCTGTGCATTAATATGTCAGACAGTCAGTTTCTTCTTTTATATATACAGATTATTTTCCAACCATTTTATTTCACTTACCTCTACCAAAGATCCCTCGCCCTCAGGGACAACAAAGTGCATGCCACCCTGAGGAGATTCAAGGGAGAACTCAATACCAATTCGTAATCCCCTTCCCTCTCCAACTAAGTGAGCTGCTTCTTCTGGAATCTGGACATGAAGCTCCCCAGAATTATGATCAGGGTCTATCTTTTGGGCGGCAGACAAATGGAACTGAGAGAAGTGTTCCAATGATCTCCTACAAAAAAAAAATAAACACTTTTGTGAAATCTATATAAAAAAATCTGTAGAAGTATTTAGTTGTACGCGCATCACGTAAAATGTATGAAATCAACATACATAGATAACTTTCATACAATAAAATTGTGTGTAACTTAATGTATTATTACTTAGGCTTTATTTCATTGCAATTAGAAGAATAGATCGAAAGATATACTACATTCATTGACAGTTACACGGCGTGAAGTTCACCGGGTCAACTAGTAAATATTTTGAATTGGGGTAAATATCTATTGCTTAATATAGAGCACACAAGTGGCTGTCATAAGTATATATGACTGGATAAACCAGAAATAAATGTTGCCCAAATGGTTTTATCACTTTCTTAATGATGGTTAGTGATTGATGAGAAGCAGTTAATTCACCGACTAGTTGTTGATATTTCCAAAAATGATAAATTCTTATCTTTAAATAGTAAAAAACAAAATCACTGTAACTCTTATTTTATTTTAGTGTTTGTTTGACAGGAATTTAATTTTAGTATAATTTTAGTGTCCAAATTCATATATCGAAATTTTAATTTTACATACATTACATACTCTTCTATATTATGTAGAAAATGTTGTTGGTTTATTGAATCATATCATAAACTAGTAAAATTGCAATCTGTGTGTTTTCCCAAATAAATAAACAAAAATAAAACTCCGGAGTTAGCAGATAAACATAACAAATACAGAAAGGAAATTTGTTTTATACCATTGCACCCGTGTGAAGCCAGGGCTGATTGCTAGTTAGATGTAGATTTAATGTAGATTAAAATTACTCTATTCTTTAGAAGACAAGTGATATAGAATGTGTGATACTAGTAGCAAACTGCATATCCTGTGATAGGGTCAGCACACACCAAGAGCAGAGCAGAGCAAAGCATTTTCTGATATTATTGAAAAAAATATCTTATGATTATTATCATACATCGCAAAATTGAATGCACGCCCAAATTTGATGCTCGACCATGCTCAAGCAAGCCGACTGCGTGTTCGAGTATGCATTATGCATTCTAATATAATCTAAAAATTTTGGTCGACCATGCACAAGTATTTTGCAGTTCGGTCTGAGCTGACCCATATACAGTAAATCATAGACTATCGTCTAGGATTTATTACCAGGTTTAAAGAGTAAATTAAGACAATACTTACGTATTAGGGTCAGCTTGACAAATATCAAGAAATGGGTCAAAATACTGGAAATTGGCTTCATACTGATCATTGAGGCAGACGCGGTAAATACGACACTGTTTCGCATTCAGCCGAATATAACGGAGATTATCTTTTAGTGGGACGATGGTCAATTCCACAAAGCCCTGAAAATAATAAACACAAAATTAAAGTGTTGTTTTTATTGCCACTATGAATATGTTAATTTTATACTTCTAAATAAGGATATTTCTTACTATAACGCTTCTTCTTTCGAAACTAATTCCAGTCAAGCTAAGAATCTGATGGGCTGTAAATAAAAACACGTAAATTAGTTAAAATAGTGACCCAAAAATAACTGAGGTATAAACAAACTAAAATTTCATGATACTTATAGTTTAAATGGACGACAATTGTCGCCCGTCCGTTCCTTCTTCATTCTTGATAATTGTATTTAGACATTTCCTTATTAAAAGGGCTCATTTAAGGAAAATTACCACCTATTTTCTATAATCACAACACTTCTAATCTAATGTAACCACAGATTTCAACACATTGAAATGAACTGTAGACAAGAAAGTTTGTTTTTTATTCTATAAGTTTTTTGATTTAAATACGTATCTTTTCAGACATTGTCTATGCAGCCTAAACCTGGGGTCACATTATTGGGACAAGTATGGAAACTTTCTGACGCAGCCAATGTGATATAGAATTGGGCTTTGAGACTTTTTCCTATCTTTTTTCTGATCCCTCCGCTTTACGACATAACATGGTTTTTTATTTGTGTAGCTTGTAATATATATATAACAGATTTTTTTTCTATGTAGTCGCTCATATTTTCATCTATCAGCTCCTCAAATAAGTCTCAACTAACATACGTCTACCGTATACATTAAGTGGCGATAACGTTTCCAAAGCTAAATCTAAATACATTACCGGCTGAACTAACTCAAAATATTAATTCAAACTTTTCTGAACTTACTTTTTAGTAAGAAAAAATAACTAAAACTTGGTCACCTCTACAAATGTCAAAATAAGAAAGAGATGAAATGATAGAAACGGAGGTCCATTGCGATATTACGATTATTACTGGATTATTGTAAAATTCGCAGCCGTTGGATACTGTGTTAAAACAATTTGTGATTTGTGTGAAAGTTGTATTATTAAATGTTTCAATAAAAGTATTTTTCATGTTTATTTTCGGTTTGAATGATCAAAATGTGGGACTCACCATACTTGACTTGTTTGGTTTTGTATATATTTTCGTTCCAAATTATTGTTACTAATTCACGCACGTCTAATGTTTGGAAATTGAACGCGGAAGAGGACCAAATTGTCGACGGTAGCACACTGTCTCAGGTCAGTCAGAATTCTAGTATGTCGCTAAACTTTTATATAATCAATGCACTACATATTCATCAAACGTATGTACCTTTCATTCAGTTATTCTAGACCTTTTATTGCCCATGTTTGCCTTGAATTAATTTTCTTTAATGTGTTGAGTATTCTTAAATGACATTTCTATCCTAAGGGTTCAGTCTGGCTATGTTTTGTGGTAATAATATAGTTTTTATGTGTGTACTACTTGTAGGATGAATCTGATAAACCAAGAATGGGTGAAGAGGACACTGTCTTCAACATAATAACATCTACAGTGTACTATGGGAACACATGGACTAAACATGGCTTTGATATGTTTTGCACAGATTGTCAAATATATGAGCAGCAGAGGTAATTTGTTTAATATTATGTTAATTTATACAGAGAGTGGTTTTTTATTATTTAATACATCTGGTCAGTAGTTCATGTCATGTATAAAAACTGGCTTGGACAATCAACATTTCCTAGGAGTCCTTGAAAAAATAACACATGTTAGGAACAAGTGTGTCTGTAAATAATCTGAGGTGTTTATCAATCATGTTCTAAACTATTTTCTATCATACCTATTCATTAGAGTTGACACCATCATTATAATGCTGTTATTTATTTATTTATTAATTGAAATACTTAGCATAGTGATTAACACAACCATTTCAATTATTCCATTGAAATCTAAATGAATGATGGCAGCATGATCACTTGCTATTAACTTTTAAAAAGCAGCATTCAAACTAAACATACTACTTTTGATGGCTTACATTTTGATACTTAAAGAATACTTCAATGCTAGACATAATGCATAAATTATGGTAAAAAGTTTTTTGTAAACAGAAATATATTTGTTATTCAATGATGACATTTCCTATATCCTTTTCAACCTCACACACATCATAATGTTTACTTTTTGGAACAGATGGTTGCATTAATTACCTATCCTTCATGCAATAAATGAAAACCTTAGAGTATATGGCAACAATTGAATATAGGCATAAAATAAATGTTTTTTTTTCTAAATTTAATAGAAAGAATATGGCAACCATTGAATACAGGCATAAGAAAACGCAACATTTTTTTTTCAAAATTTAATTTTCGAATATTTCTTGCAGAGCTGGTGTAGAGAACAGTGATGAAACTACGCCAGCTGAAATAAATGGTGATGCGGATGATGAGTACTTAGATTGTGGGAAAGCTGTCAATTTCACATACTATGACAATTTGGTTGGAGTGGCCAGACGTCATAGACACCCAAATGTACCTGAACCACAAGTAAATATTGTTTTTTTTCTTTTGTTTCTAGATATTTAGAATTTTTAGTCTGATCTTGCCAGGATTCTTTGAAAATATTTAATTTTCAAAATAAATATGCTGAAAGAATTTCGGGAAGGTCTTTGGCCAACAGTAGAATAGTAAAGACTAAATAACAAAATACACTAATTTCACGATTATAGAAGTAAAAAAAAAAATCTTCCATATCAAAACTTAATTGATTGATATTGGCATGCCTTAATTATGGCGGTAAGTCATTTGAGGAGTGGCTGAAAAGACATCACGGCGTCCTATCGCGCCCGGCACTGATACTGGAGAAGGATTGGTAAAGCAGATGTCTCCTACTCCGAAGCAGTAATGCTGATGAAGGAGGCGGCCGCACGTATGATGGAACGGACTTCCTCGCGCATCAGCCGCCGGGAGGCCGGCCCCTACCATCGCAGGCGTGGGCTTACAGACGGCGAGCATGAGTATGGGTAGCTCGCCGTCTAGTCGTCCGGTAACCGTCGACGGCGTATGTTCCACGCGTGCCTCAATGAAATATCAGTGAAACTGTAGGGGCCCAGCAAGGTCCAAGCTTACTAGGGCCATGAGTATCCTTGTGAAAGGAATACCCAGGATCCTGGTACGCAAGACAAAATAAGGAACATAGGAGTGGGTTTTAGCCAGTAAAAAGCCGACACGCCCTCTCGCTCTGCCCTAGACCGAAGGAAGTAATTGGGTGATTTACCACCGAAAAAAAAATTGATACATTAATAATAAGAATTCACACATAATCTAAAAACCACCATGTCAGTTTTATAATACAATTGTAAATTAGATTTTGATATGAAACATGATAATATATTATCTATACTTATTAAACTACATGAAATTGCCATAGAAAACTAAGTTAATGCTAACATACATGGCACAATAGATTTCCTATTTTCACACTTGTAATAGATATTACACTACATATAAATACCTATACTTGGGTTGGGGAATACCTACAAAAAAAATCCTGGATAAAAAGCCAGCAATATTTTATCACAATGTTTAAGTTACACAGTTAGATATTGTGATAAAGTCAGCTAAATTTATTCATCTAACTAATTGGTTTTGTCCCATTGCTGGCCAAAGGCAATTTGCTAGTGCAAATTAATAAAGTTATATTTGGACTAGAAGTACCTAACTAAAGCAGTATGTCAAAGTCGGAATAATATGTTTCTAGTAGGTACTTAAAAAGTAATAGCAAATATCTCTAAATAAAAATGCATGTCTAAGATTATTGCTAAACCCAAAACCCAAGAATAACTGGACCAATTTGAATGAACTTTTTAAAATTATTTATTGATGTTTAAAGAACATTCTTATGAAGAGAAATTTGAAAAAGCTCAGATTTTATTAAAAAGCATATATTTATCAATAAATACATTTACTCGAAAACTCTCTCTAACCCCTACAGCTTTTAGCCACACAATTTACTGTTTTCCGCACTAGCGTGGAAAAATGCGCGAGCTCGCACCCGCCTCAATTTATTTTATATAACGTATCACACTGAGACGACCGATCAACTTTCACTTAATTATTACTCAATAAATGTATTGAAAATCATCTTTGATACGATACGCGTGGAAATTTGTGACTGCAGCAATCGGCTCCGTAACAACCACACTCGGTTGCAATAACAAACTTCCTCCAGTTGTATCAAAATGTACTTATTTCGTAATTATAAAACTGTTCATTGCTATCAAAGTATCAATACATGTTATAATTAGCTGTTAATTACAATAGTTTTTGACAGATCGTCTGACCGGTCAGCTACAAAATAACAAGAAATGATAAAACATTTTACAATTTAGTTCTGTCTGTCAATTTACGATTTATATTAACAGACTGCTACCAACACATTTTCGTATTTTCCTCTTAAATCAAGTCACAAGGAAAAATATACAGTAACGAAACACATAAATATGTATAAACAATAGATATGTCACCATGTCCATATTATTTTCTTTCCTCATACTGTATAATTAAAAAATGTCAGGTTATTTAGAACGATTGTCTAGGTATACCATACGTATAATAGGTATATAGATATATATGACCCGTTTATAGTGGTCCAATTTTATTTTTTTTAGCTAGAGAGCATCGTAAGGAACACGGTATTTAGACTCTTCTTATTATTCATTTCGAGTAAGACACTCTGACTCCTATAACACTACGCGATGTCGAGAAGACTATCTGAATATCGAGTGATGTAATAGGCTCTTAAGGGCCAAGCGCCCGAAAAGTGCCATAAAACAGTGATTTTCTGAGGCCTACTCCTCCGTAACGGCTAGGTCAATTGGTTTGAAAAAATATATGTTTATTATAGATTCATGAACAATAATATCAACATTTTCGTGCAATTGATACTTTTGTCAAAAAAAAAAAAAAAAGCAATTTCCCTACTCCTTCGAAACAGCTTGGACCTTTAGAAACATTTTTACACATAAAAATTGGTGGTTAAATATTCTTCAAAGTGAACAGAAAGCGCTTTAAATCCATTTTCACTGCGAGATATTGATTGATTTACATATGCAATGTAAAGCGCTTTCCGGGCGCTGCTGGCCGCAAATAAATCCACAGATTTGCGTACTGCCGCCTAGGCGAGTGCGAGAGTTGCGTTCACATAATTTCGGTCAGATGGTTCAAGGGGCTATACGCCTTAAGGGGATGCAACTCGACATACATTTTCACTGTTTTTTACATAACCGCTCTTACGCGATTATGACGTATGAAGTAACATTTTTCATTAGAAAGTTATTTTGGAAACACAGTATCATGAGAATATTATCTAGGCTTCTATTAAAATCAATTTATAAATTTGTGTAAAACTAATCCAGCAAAGACCTCTGAAAATCTGCTATTTCGCATGAACTTTGACACTTCTTAATTTACTCATAAATTAAAAAGTATTACAATAGAAGCCTTGCGAATTTTATCAAGATTCTAAATGACGGCAATTTTTTTCAAAAACTTTTAAGGGTTTAAAAAAAAAACACGTAGTTTTTGGAACAAGTTTTGTAAAATATTCGAATAAATCACAGAATTACTAAATGGTAACAGAGCTTTCAGGCGTTATCTCTCTTTTTTCGCGTTGACTTTACGTCAAACATTGCATTGGATCGCTTGAGATGAAGTACCTAATAAGCTTTTAAACCATACTCGATGTTTACGAAAGGCGAGTGGAAAAGCAGCCTCATAGAGGCGCATTAACTAAAAAAAAAATTAGCTCACTATAAACAGGTCAGCCTCTGTAACATTAGGATGAGTTCAGATGTCCCGAGTCTATAAAAGCATAGGGAAAATGTGTAATTATATAATCTTATTGTTAGCACTGCAGGTAATACATCCGCGCACAAATGCGCACGCGACAAAGTTTCTTGCGCATTATCTCGCGCTAAAACAAGGTTAAATTACCATAATTACGCTACTATATTAATTGCTTAACTTGTTTACCTATGTACCTACTACAGTAAAAAAAATGGTTAATCGCCGAATTTCCACGCTATAAATAACAAAATTCGTTTATCCAACTGTTAGTTTCCACCTTAGTCAATTTTTAATTCAATAGAAATTAGATATTTTGCCCTCTTTTCGTTAGTTGGGAAATCATCCAATGTCTTCTCCCGCTCTTGGGACCAAGGACGTGTCAGACTTTTACTGACTAAAATCCAGTCCTATGTTCTTTCTTTGTCTTTTGTTCCAAGACCCAGCGAAACAAACTCAGAGGCCCAGCAACACTGACCTCTCGAGTTCGTTTCGGTGTTTCTACTCAGGGTTGTCAGCTAGAAAAAACTGGCATCTCATTTAAATTGATATGTTTTTAAAACGTATTCGCAAAATAAATATCATTTATCACAGACAAAACTAGGAATAAGTAACGGTCCCTTCACGAACTTGCCGCTGTGAGCGGAAGCTCAGCGCTTGACGGCGAGAGGTAAAAACAAAACAATGAAAATTTTTAAAGCACGTCATGAGACGCCGCTTGCCAGTGCCGCCCCGCTCGCCGCGCCACCGTCGCTAGACCAAAGACGTGCAGACCGTAAAGCAACAAAACTTGGTGCCTTTATTAATACTATGTTTCTTTATAGGTGTCCCTCATATTCCCAAAGAAGAAATCGAACGGTCTGTCGCCGTCCGAAATCAATGGGTTTGAGAAACGGCTAAAGAAAGCAAAGAGGGAGAAACCGAAGTCAGTACAACTGTACAACCAGATCGGTAACTTCTGGAGGATCAAGGGGGACACGCGACAGTCTATTGAGTGCTTCAGGCGCGCTCTCGCCGTGTCTCCTTATAATGCGGAGGTAAGTAACTTTTTTAAAGTAAACGCTTACCTTATCTGAACCGAACGCGCCGGACGAATACCATAGCATAGTCGGCTTTATAATGTTACACTGTTGAGACTCAGACCTCCCCTCTAGGAGAGGGAATGGACCTAAATCCACCACGCGGGCCCAGTGCGGGTTGGTGGACGAACGAATGGAAAGATAAGAATTTTAGAATTATTTATATGAAATTCTAAATAGTAGAGTATACATATGGATAGGTGGAGAGGGAGAGGGAAGCCAAACAAAAGATGGATGAATTGTGCGAAGAGTGTTAAAAAAGAAAAGGAAGTTAGTGTTAGTGACGAGTGACAGGGCAGAATGGAAGAAAACAACATGTTGCGACGACCCCAAATAAAATGGGACAAGGGCAGGAAGATGATGATATATGAAATCCTATGAAACCGTGACGAATCGTCCGAATCTAGGACTCCAGAATGAAGAATTCTAAAATTCTTTGCTTTCGGTTCGTTCGACTTGTTCGGCTCGGATAAGTGTGTGTTCACCTTTAACCATAGATTTATGGACTTTATTTTTTACACGCTGATTATGCGCTTTCGTCGTTTCGACTACCTTTTCTTATTTAAGTTTAGACTAGAATAGAATAAACTTTATTGTACATCAAAATAGTAACAATTTCAGACACTTAAATCTATGGGTACAACAGCGGTTTTATCGCTGACAGCGATATCTCCCAGACAACCTTGGGATGGAAAATAAGAACTTAAACTAAAAAAAACTAAGTTTTATAAAACAAAAAACGTAAACGTTACCTTTGTTTTTAATAAATCTTTAATTGATTAATACTAGTGTCAATTATAATACAATTTAATAAAACCGAGATTTATATTTAGGTACTTGTACCATTGTTCTCAAAATGGGGTTGGATATAAGTGTCAATCATCATTACTGGCCCCGTCCTGTATTACTTGGGATAGGCGCAATCCGCGCAACACATTTTTCTTCTATTCGGTCCCGTTAATCGATGCGTAAGAAGAGTACCTACCTAAGTGATAACGTTATCACTTATTCCATTTTCATTCATATTACTCCTTCACCAATTCACCAAAACAAACGACATGGTAGTCTATCCTTCCATTTCACGAAAATATATTAAACTAATAACATAAAAATCAATGTAACAAAACTGCTTCCCTAAGAGGAAGGACTCTTCAGTATTACAGTCGTACCTATCTATAAAAAAAACCCCTGGTTACCTGCGTTATCTTTTTTCGTATGCCCTGCCGATGTCCCATAGAGATCGCGCCTAAATACAATATCCGCCATGTCGGACAATGATGACCACCTATAAAGAACTACATTAGACCGACGCACACGTGTAACAGGCCTGATTTGTACTACGTACGACTAGTACGTAAAACGACGTCGCGTCGTGTGGATCAAGCTCTACAAGTCTAGTTTCCACGATGTATGGAGGCCGACGTGCCCGGGCCTTGGTTGAGGCCATGGTCCGGAGTGAGGAGGAGTGGCAGGTGGTTGCCGACTTCTGTGAAGCAGTAACGCTCGCAAAGAAGGAGGACGACCGCATCAGGCAACGGCGCTCTCGCCGCTGCCGGGATTCCGATCCCGATTTCCAGCCACCGTAAGCGCGGGCTTGCGGACAGTGAGCAATGGGTAGCTCGCTGTCCGACCGTGCGGTAACTGTCCGGACAAAGCCCAAGTCGTCGACGGCGCGCACTGTTCCCGCGCGCCTTAAGGAGTTGTCAGCAACAGCAGAGGCCCAGCCAGGTCGAAGCCTACTGGGGCCAGGGTTATCCGAAAGGGAACTCGAACCCCGGTATGAAGGCTTGAAGGAACGGGTTGGGTTTTTTAGTCTGTAAGAGTCTGACACTATCTCCCGCTCCGCCCAAGCGCGGGGGTTGTCATTGCATGATTTTACCCACCATAAAAAAAGAGACCCACGTGCCCAGATCGGCGTTTGTGGCACACGTGTGCGCTGTGTAGTTCTAGCTTAAATGTTCCACTCAAGCCACGTCAGACAATGTTGACCGACACGACATCCCTTATGACGATATACATTTGCAGCTGATTGTCTTAGGCGCATCACATGACAAAAAGGGCGTCGAAAGCACGAACGTATCCAAAAGTGTGACCCGCGTAGCACTATTGATTTTTTTTTTTGTTTATTCCACGACAGGCTCATGTATCCACCAAATAAGCAATTTTACGGACTTTCTACTTGCATATGAAGTAGAAACTCTGCATGTCTTCTTTTTTTTCTATAAAAAATAACGTTACCCTGTACAAGGAATTACTCCTGTATCGTGGGTCCGTTCACATGTAAACTCAAACCAAACTTTATCTCTTTATAATATTAGTGTAGAATTAATAAACTTCCCTTTGGGATTAACGTGCAAAATTGCCATCTCAGTTTCCCATTCCAGAAAGCCCATTTTTATTCCCACTTCTTCTCTTTTCTTGCAATTATACGACTGCCATATGGAACTCACTTTCAGCCAGATATAATATTCGTTACGCTAAAAATATATTAATTGTTTGCAAAAAGCTAATAGGTAATAATATCACACCCATCTATAATAATATAGATACATAATTATATATTTTTATAATTCACTAGCTTTTGCCCGCGGTTTCGCTCCCGCTCTTCCCTACTCCATCCTACTCTACCCTACTCCACCCTACACTACCCTACTCTAGTCTACCTTACACTACCCTAATTTTCATTTTTTTTTGCCATATTCTTATGGCAATAAAAAAATGTCCTTCTCTTCGCAACCCAGACACAACAAAAAAATAATTAGCGAAATCGGTCCAGCCCAGGTCCAGAAATAGGGATTCATTTAGTAGAGTAGTCGGCGTTACGTACAAACTGGGTACCTACAGGTCATTGAACTCGCTCAGCTGACGTTTTTTTAAATAAATTAATTTCGTACATGCGTAAAACGAGTTTTGAAAAAAAGGTGCTTTATTTTTTAAATTTATCTTTACAAATCGATAGTGTTTCCTGTACCGGATCGACCCTCCACGGGATTAAAACGACCAAAATTTAGCGGTGTATACATGTATTTTATGTATTATGTGTACAGTTATTTATTGTTATTTAATATAATATATAATTTAGTTCAGTCATTGTATGTTTAATTTAAGTTTTCCAACCTATTTATACAACCTATCTCTCACCCAACACTCCTGCCGCAGGTCTGCTGGAAGAAATTTCTTTTAAAATAAGCAGAACCTTTGTTTTCTTCTATCTATATTTTTCTTTTCGTTTATTAATATGCACACAAACAATTAATGTTTGTGTGCATATTAATAAAATAATAAACTCGTTAACATTTATGATTAATTTAAATACTGAGCAGGAAATTCTAAATTCAAATTGTTTAGAAAATTTTAATTAGCATCTGTTAATTAGTATATAAATAAATCCATCAAATGATTTGAAAGTTTTTTTATTTATAAATGGTCCCAAAGTATAGTGGTAGTAGGAATTTTTCAATACTCTTACTCGAAAACCCGCTCTTATCCCTACCGCTGCCGTGCCTAAAGCACGCAATTGATGGTTTTTCACATTAGTGCAGAAAAGTACGCGTGTTCGCCCCCGCCACAATTTTATTACATTTACATACCATGTCAGGCTGGGCGCTACGCGACACCCACGAGGCACGCGTCATCCCCCACGAGTCGCCCATCAATCCCCATTTATTTGTCTTTGTAAGTGTATTGAAAAACGTCGTTTGATATACTGCAGCCGTTGGCTCCATAACACCTAGTAAAAAAAAACTCAGACATAGTAACAGTCGAAACCAATTTATTATCCCGAAGGAGTCATACCTACTCACATTAATGTTACCATGGGGCATTATAATTTTGATAAAATACTGTTACGTACGTGGGTAATCAAATGCCGATTTACTGACGAGAGAACTTTATTCGCCACAAACAATAACAAATTAGTCCAGTCAACAATAATCCGAATCGCAATTAACACTACAGTACCGTTACACTATCGCTTTAGTCGTTGATAAAAATCACTTCGAGTACTAGGGTAGTTCGCTCTTGATCGCAGTCGAAATCACAACTGACTCGCTCCCGGCCGGGGGCCCGTATTTATATGCGGAGCCAAGAAAATTCTAGATACCGACGTCCCCGGATCTATCCAGAATTCCAGAACAATTGAATCGCTTCTCGAAGTCATAAATCATTTTTATTTCTCGTAATAATAAGAGTCACGTTCATGCGAATTTCGACTCTATTGTTAACGTCGGAGAGTACAATTTCCCTTATCACTTAGATATATGCCTACTACTGTTTGTAGGTATGTTGTGGATGTTTCGAGATTTTTCCAAGTCTGTCTAAGCACAACTACTCTAGACCTTTCGAACCGCAATGCGTTTTAATTATTACGTGCCACTCGTTATTTTCTCGGAGATATGGCGTGTTCACGTTTAGTGGCGTAACAGTGCCCCCCTCTTAGTCATGCTCGTCCCGAGCATTATTAGATCCGTGATACGGCGCCAATCTATTTATTTATTTATTTATTATAATCTTTATTGTACACCAAATAAACAAAAATACAGGACAAACATTTAAAAGAATAAGTGCACAATGGGCGGTCTTATCGCACAGGGCGATCTCTTACAGACAACCTTTGGATGGACTGAGAGAAAGGAGATAGATTAAGGGTTGTCAGTGTACAAACATCAGATATAATACTAACAAGATACATTAACACAAATACATACATACAATACAAAAAAGATATATACTAATAAATATCAAATATATAGTTGAACCAGGAGAAGAAAATAAATCAAAGAGAAAGGTAATGCTCCTTCACCATCTTTTTAAATGTTGGTAGCGTTTGAGCACGCCTTACTTCTACGGGTAACGCATTCCACAAACGTGCAGCTTGAATTGTGAAAGATTTGTCAACGAAGGTAGTGGAATGCGCGCGAATACTTAATTTTAGGTTTTCCGATGATCTCAAGGACCTACTATGTGTGTCACTAAGGAACTGAAAACGTTCTTTAAGATAAAACGGGGTACAAGGATTAAATAGCACATTATAAAGCAAAGAAAGTATATGGGCGTTCCGGCGAAGGCGAATAGGAAGCCATTTGAGCTTAGTACGAAATTCAGAAACGTGGTCATACTTGCGCAAGCCAAATATGAACCTGATACAAAGATTTTGAAGTCGCTCAAGCTTATCCAATTGGTCCTGGGTGAGATCAAGATAGCTGGCAGCAGCATAGTCCAGGATTGGAAGAAGAAGAGATTGGGCTAACGCAATTTAATTTTTTTTTTTATTTTTAATCTATCCACATGAACAACCTTGGGTTTCCCTCTCAACCCTTTCTTGATGCGGTAGGTCACGTCATTAATCCTCTTTAACACGGTGTAAGGTCCCTCCCATCGAGCTTGGAGTTTCGGCGACTTCCCTTTCCGTCGAAGCGGGTTGTGGAGCCAGACCAGTGTGCCTTCCTCAAATCCCTTGGCATTGGCATTACGGTCGTATCTAGTTTTCATTTTTACGCTGGTGTTCATGCTATTCTCACGAACTCGTTTATGCACTTCGTCCAATTGATCTTGAAGGTCACTTACGTAATCTGTAACTGGCTTAGTCTTGTCAGGTGGCACGCCAGTTATGGCATCGACCGGGAGTCTCATCTCCCTGCCGAAATTCACTCTTGCTGGGGTATGTCCCGTGCTATCATGCACTGCCGATCGGTAAGACATCAGAAATAGTGGAATATACCGGTCCCAGTCCTTCTGATGGTCATCGACAACCTTAGCCAGATGATTCTCCAGGGTTTGGTTAAATCTTTCCACCATTCCGTCCGACTGAGGATGCGCAGGTGTTGTGCGTGTCTTATAAATTCCCAGAAGAGTACACATTTCCTGGAACAGCGCAGATTCGAAGTTACGGCCTTGATCGGAATGGATTTCCAAAGGTGCGCCATACCGACATACTACTTCTTCGACCACCTTCTTCGCCACTGTCGTCGCTTCCTGATTGGGTATGGCGAAGACTTCGGGCCACTTTGTGAAATAGTCCTGGATCACCACTATGTACTTGTTTCCGTCATTTGTAACTGGAAAAGGTCCAGCGACGTCGATAGCGATGCGTTCCCATGGGGCTCCCACATTGTACAGCTGAAGCCTGCCCCTGCTCCTAGTCTGTGGTCCTTTCACAGATGCGCACGCTGTACATTTCCGACACCATTGCTCTACGTCATCTCTACAATTGAGCCAGTAATACCGCTGTCTCACTTTCAGTAGAGTTTTCTTGATGCCCAGGTGTCCTCCAGAAGCACCATCGTGTATTTCCTGTAGCAGGGGGACTACTTCACACCGTGGCACTATCACTTGTGTGGTCACCTCCTTGCCATCGTTCGATTCCCATTTCCTACAAAGCACATCATCTTCTAGGACTAAACTGTCCCATTGTGCCCAGTAGCTCTTAGTTACGGGACTGTGTGACGATACTTCACTCCACTGGGGCCTAGTTCCGCTACGCTTCCAGTTCAGTATAGGTCGAATATCGTCATCTTCTTCCTGGGACTTCTTGAAGTTGCCTTCAGCCCTAATTAAATTAACGCGTTCTCGGGCTTCATTCTGCTGGCAGTGTCTGCAGTCATCATTACATGGACGTCGCGACAGGGCGTCAGCATTGTTATGCCCCTTTCCACTACGTTCCGTCACAAAGTTAAACTCCTGCAGCTGCTCGAGCCATCTTGCAACTTGGCCCTCAGGGTTTTTAAATTGTAGAAGCCATTTCAATGCAGCGTGATCCGTCCTCAACGTAAATTGTCTTCCTATGAGGTACTTGTGGAAATGCTGCAAGGTTTTTACCACAGCCAGCAGTTCTCGTCGAGTCACGCAGTAGTTCCTTTCTGGCTTTGAAAGTGCCTTACTGAAGTAAGCGATTACGACCTGTCTGTCGCCCTGCACTTGGGACAACACTCCACCAATTCCCGTGTTGCTGGCATCGGTATCAACGACAAATCTTCCGTCTCTGCTCGGATACCCCAGTATAGGCGCTTCACATAGCCGTTGCTTTAGCTCGTCGAATGCTGACTCACAGTTCTTGTCCCAAATAAAATCTCGTTTATCCTCAGTCAGCTGATGTAAAGGTTTTGCAATGTCCGAAAAATTCTTGACAAACCGCCTGTAGTATGTGCACAACCCTAGAAATGCACGTACTTCAGTTTTGTTCTTTGGAACCGGCCACTGTTGGACTGCTTTTATCTTCTCAGGGTCGGTTCTCACCCCGTCGGCGGAAATAACATGTCCTAGGTAGCTGACCTCCTTCTTGAATAGGGCACACTTCTTTGGGCTTAGTTTTAAGTTAGCCCCTCGTATCCTGGTGAACACTTTCTCCATATTCCTCAGGTTTTCCTTAAAAGTGCGACCCATTATAATGACGTCGTCCAAATATACCAGACAGACGTCACCAAGAAGGCCCACCATGACTCTCTCCATGAGGCGTTCAAACGTCGCTGGGGCGTTGCATAACCCAAAAGGCATGACGTTAAATTGCCACAGGCCGCTGCCAATACCCGTACTGAACGCTGTCTTTTCTTTATCTTTCTCGCTGATTTCCACTTGCCAGTAGCCACTTTTCAAATCAATGGTCGAAAACCACTTCATGCCACTGAGCATATCCAGCGTATCGTCTATCCTTGGTAAGGGATAACTGTCCTTCTTCGTCACATTATTCAGCATTCTGTAGTCCACACAGAATCTGGTGCTGCCGTCCTTCTTCTTGACGAACGGAACGACTGGAGTAGACCATGGACTCGTAGAAGGCTCAATTATTCCATTATCAGCCATGTCCTTTACCATTTCTACTACCTCAGATTCCTTAGCCCAGGGTATGCGACGCGGTCTCTGTTTAATTGGTCTAGCATCACCCGTATCTATCTCATGCTTGACGAGACCTGTTCTCCCGCAGTCTTTTCCCGTTGCAAAGATATCTCGAAACCGTAGCAGAAATTCCCTGGCTTGCTGTAGTTCCGAAGTCGATAAATTGCTCTTAGAATTTTCCAGAAGTTGCTGGATGTAATCAGTTTCGACTTTGGTCGTGTCTTGCTTTGCTGGAGATTTATTGATTTGACGGAGATACTGAACTTCTTCACATCTCCCAACAACACTGTTTTTCTTCAGTTGGACCTCTTCTTTCCCAAGGTTCACAATCCTTACTTTGGATTTCCCTTTTGTCATAACTAATGTCCTCGCTGTGATGACCTCCGGGTGCCGGCCCATATCTTCAACCAAACCACATCGTGTTTGCCTGATTTTCTTAGGAAATTTTACTTCAACCAAGGTTTCTGTCCTCGGAGCTAATGTAGTGTCTTTTAAGCAATAGAGGTTACATGAGGTTATTCCTCGCAGGAAGACTTCTTGATCTGGGAATTTCAATACTCCCCTGTCGATATCTAAAATACATCGGTTATTCCGCAAGAAGTCGAGACCCAGTATGCAATCGTCGGTAATATTCGCAATTAACGCAGGATGGATATACACTTGATCACCGATTTTGATCTCAATTTCTGTATCACCGAGGACGGAGACTGGCTGGCCGGTTGCTGTCTGAAGTCAGCAGGATGGAGACTCCCTTTGCCACAAGATGGTGCGTTTCAGCAACTCAGGTCTTATAACAGTCCGTGATGCCCCCGTGTCAACGGTAAAATTGCAAGCCCGATGATTCAGTGTTCCTTCGATGATCAAACTATTTCCGTTGTGAACTTGATTGATGGTGATGGTTGGGGCCTTCAGTTGACCAGCCAGCACCCGCCCCGCGGCCCTGGCGACATTTAGTTTAACGACTCCTCGTTAACTTGAGTTCCGGAGTCCACACTCCCCCTCTTCCTCTTGGGGCAATCGGTACGAATGTGCCCTTTTTCTCCGCACCCGTAACACGTCGGGATATAGCGGGACTTTGCTGAAGAAGAAGCCACCACTTCTCGGTGACGTGGTTGCGTTGTAGGCGAGACCACCACTTCCCTAACTCTATGCGTACGTGAGTCTTGTCGTACGGCTTCTACTTCCAGAGCGTGAGCCATCGCACTCTTCAGAGTTTGGTGGTGTCCGAGTCGCACCGTAGCTCTGACTTCAGTATCCCGTAGGCCGTCGATGAATGCTTGCACCAGATTTACTTCCACCATCTCTGGTGTCATTGACATGTACGCACGCCGGACCAGCCGTTCAACCTCAACTCCCCATTGCTGGAGACTCTCGTTAGACCTCTGCGTTCTCTCGCGTAACTGCGCGCGGAAAACGTGCTCGAGGTGCTTGTCTCCATAACGAGTGTCCAGTCCCTCCATGAGACGCTCCAATGTCCTGCCGTCCGCAGGGAGGTTCTCTAGGACCAGCAGGGCGTCCCCTCGTAGAGCCAAAGTTAATGCCGCAAAAGACTGCTTATCATCCCAGCGGTTTGTTTCGACCAATGTCTCGAATTGGTACTTAACCTTTCAATTGTGATAATTGCAGACACAATTGAAAGACAATAGGTGCGCGAACGCCGGCGTTCGCTTGGGGTTTAATGAATTAAATGCCGTCCAGGAAGACGTGCCATCAAAACGCGGCACATCAAATTTTGCGGCAGATGCACAGGGGGTGTGCGATGATGAGCCGACAGCAACGGGTTCGCGTGCTTCGAGCTTGATAATTTTTTTGTTGATGTCCAGCAGGCTTGTTTCGAGGCTATCAGTTCGGGCGGAAACCTCCTTGACATCTACGGTGAGATTCTTAACCCTCTCGCCCAACGTGACGAGGCCGTGATCGATCTTATCGAGGATTAGGTTCTGCTTAGCCTCCTGTTCGCGGCGAGCAGCTTCTTGATTAGCCGCGATGAGGTCCTGGAGCTTGCGCTGGTTGGCCTCCTGATCGCGGCGAGCGGCTTCCTGTTCGCGGCGAGCGGCTTCCTGTTCGCGGCGAGCTTCTTCCTGGTTAGCCGCAATCAGGTCCTGGAGTTTACGCTGGTTAGCCTCCATACTAGCTTGCATGGCGGCCAACACCGCAGCGAGGTTTAATTCCGAGGATGGTCCTGTTGGCGCCTCAGCAGCTTCTGTTGCTACCATACCAGCCTGATCTTCCTCCTCCATACGATGACGCGCAGCATCCATCTCCATTTGCCTTCTTGTTCGTGGTCGCTGTTCGTCGTCTCTCGGTGTTAGTGGCATTTCACTTCTGACACCAGTTGTTACGTACGCGGGTAACCAAATGCCGATTTACTGACGAGAGAACTTTATTCGCCACAAACAATAACAAATTAGTCCAGTCAACAATAATCCGAATCGCAATTAACACTACAGTACCGTTACACTATCGCTTTAGTCGTTGATAAAAATCACTTCGAGTACTAGGGTAGTTCGCTCTTGATCGCAGTCGAAATCACAACTGACTCGCTCCCGGCCGGGGGCCCGTATTTATATGCGGAGCCAAGAAAATTCTAGATACCGACGTCCCCGGATCTATCCAGAATTCCAGAACAATTGAATCGCTTCTCGAAGTCATAAATCATTTTTATTTCTCGTAATAATAAGAGTCACGTTCATGCGAATTTCGACTCTATTGTTAACGTTGGAGAGTACAATTTCCCTTATCACTTAGATATATGCCTACTACTGTTTGTAGGTATGTTGTGGATGTTTCGAGATTTTTCCAAGTCTGTCTAAGCACAACTACTCTAGACCTTTCGAACAGCAATGCGTTTTAATTATTACGTGCCACTCGTTATTTTCTCGGAGATATGGCGTGTTCACGTTTAGTGGCGTAACAATACTAACAATTCTGTGGTCATTGGTCATCTAATTAATTATTTGACAAATACAAAACTAGACACTGTGGTTACGAGAGCTACATTTCAAACCAATTTATAAGGAAATGTCAATACTGTTATTGATTGAGCCACGTCATTAGTGTCGTGTATATCTAAGAGTATTTTATACACCGTTAAATTTTAATCGTTTTAATCCCGTGGAGGATCGATCCGGTACATGAAACACTCGATTTGTAAAGTAAATTTGTAGGATTCAATGACCTGTAGTTAGTAGTCGGCGTTGCATACAAACTAACTACAGGTTATTGAACTCGCTCAGCTGGCGTTTTTTAAAGATATTGATTTCGTACGTGCGTAAATTTGCGAGTTTTGAAAAAAAGGTACTTTATTTTTTGATTTTATCTTTACAAATCGATAGTGTTTCATGTACCGGATCGACTCTCCACGGGATTAAAACGATTAAAATTTAGCGGTGTATATTGATATACATAACATAGCATCATGCCTGTTCGTTCCCGTCTCGTAGGTAGATGGGCCGCCTTTCCTCTGACGCAAAGCTGGGCAGAATCGAGAGTTTACGAATACGAAAAACGAGACCATGAATAGACCCCAGCAGGCCCAAAGCCTATTGGGGCCATGGGTTGGCTTCTGGGGTTTCCCACCAGGGGTCCTGGAATGCAGGGCAAAGAAGGAACATAGGAGTGGGTGACTGACAAAAAAATCTGACACGCCCTCTCGCTCTGTCTTACAGCGGGAGAAGTCATTAGATGATTTCCATTAAAAAAATACGTATTTTAGATTTATAAAAAAAAATTGGACACGTATTTTTTAATTTTTCAATTAAATAAAAAATAAAAAAGATATACGAAAAAATGCAGCACGGCGTGACGTTACACGTAACTTTCATGGGCTATATCTTTGTCATTTTTGGTTTCATTAACAAATAAAACAATACGTGTCCCTTATTTTTGAATAATCTAAAAGACGGACTAATTACATTTTTTACGGCAACTAGCCTAATGGCTTGAAATATTCACCTCGCATCAGGACAAACAGTCTTATGTGGAGCTGAGCAAACTATCAAATAAAACATAATTATGATCACGTCCCTAAAACATATTAGCGCCGAGTCGGATAGAATTGTGGTACCGAGCGGAAGGTAGCGTAACTCCACTTCATCCCGCGTCGTTTCAATGGAAACACACCCCAATGATGGCCATTCACCGTCAGAGTGTTTAAATCCAGTAGCTTGATCTAGTCAAACTAACTTTGTAGGAAGACGTTTTAGAAGGGCATGCCACTTGACGTGCAATTTGGCAAACTGTCGCTGCTGCCAAATCAAACGGCATTATGTTGCGTGTGTAGCCACTGTAACTGCAGGCACATTATACCAGTTTTTTTAAATCTCACTTGAATGTAGTAAGATGAACTTGTTCTCTTGATTTTATTGAGAAATTAGGCTCAAATTAAGCCCGGCTAGTGGCTACTATTGAAAATTTCCTAATGGAAAATCCGAAATTACAAACCCAACCTTGGAAGTCATGTCTGGCAGCGTCGGTATTCCGATTTTTAATTAGCTAGACTAAAGTCTGACAGCAGTGGGCAATGCCCAGTGTTGCCTAGTTGTTAATGAGCAATGCCCTGCTGTCTTGAACCATTGTTATTTAATGGTGTCACTTTGGTCCATCTAATTAAAATAATGGCATAGCTAAAAAAAACTAGTAATATCTAAAATATTCTCTACATAGTTCGTCTGCCGTTTCCCACTAAACGTTTATTAACAATGTACAGAAGAAGATAGTGCTAAATATCTGATATAGGTACAACATAATAAAAAATGATAATTGCAAGATTACCGTGTTCAACATTTCAAATATGATTTACAGTGCCTACCATAGTGTTTGTAATATGTACCGGCTTCGCGTTAGATACGAACCGAATCTTTTTCCGTAGACGTCATCAAAATGGGTTTTAGACATGTCTACTACAAGAGAGAACTTGTTTATTTTCCTTCCTCATAAGTCCTACAATAGGTAATATGCATATAAATTGTAATTACCAAATCCAAATATAATTTATTGTTTTTTTTTTAATAATGTATGGGTATTATAGACATAATATCCGTGTATTTGGTATGATATTCAATAACATTTAATGAACCGAAATATAATAACGAACAATTCAATACTCATCATCATCATCATTTATTTATTTATTAAAGCTTTATGCACATAACACTGTACAAAGGCGGACTTAAATGCCTAAGACATTATCTATCAGTCGACCTTAGGGCGGTGCAGAAACATAACATGGCAGGTGCAACTTAATAAATAAACTAACAGAAGAGAGACAAATACAACTGTAAATCAAATCCAACCAATCAGTGCTGTGATGAAATCTCTCTAACCTTTACCCCAAGTCCCAACTAACTACAACAAAAGACTACACAAAAGCCCAAGTCAAATTCAGTTAATTCCTTTGCAATGTCACACCGTTTTGGGTAGTATTTAATTTAATGAATTTTAAACGAGTGACTGTAAATTAAAATTTTAAGGGACAAAAATAATTATTTTGTGTTATTATATAAGTGAGCGACTGACTGCGAGTGACGAGAAATAAAAAGAAAGAAACTGACAAACTTTAATTTGAGTTACTTAAAATAAAATAAAAAAAGAAGCTTTTTTATTGCTTTTAGTTTTAAAGCTGAATTGTGGGTAGTTGGTATAAATTTTTCGAAAGTGCCTTATTTGAATTCAATTTTATCCTGTGATACGAATAGTAAAAGGATTTCGTGTGCCATAGGCACAATTTGACACACATTTTTGGCATAATCAGTAACTTTCCACTGTTGATATTTTATTAATATCAAAATATCAAAAAGTACAAGGCACAATTCCTGGGATAAGTGGCACAATAAAACACAATTAAAATAACCATTTTGTGCCATAGTAAAATATCCGTTCCATGTCGTGGTCGGGTCAGGAATCATAACACTGTGAAAGTCATAACTCTAAAGTTATGACTTTATGAGTATACAAGTGGATGGATGGAGAGGAAGAGGCAGGCCAAAGTAACGATGAGTGGATTTTGTGAAGAGTGAAATGAAAGAAAAGGGAGTTATGTGAGAAGAAAAACGTATTGAACCGACCTCAAATAATACGGGACAAGGGCAAAAAGATAATAATGGTAACCCTTAGACCAGGGTTTTTCAACCTGTAGGTCGCGACCCCCAGGGGAGTCGCGAAGCCTCTCAAGGGGGTCGCGAAGCTTTTAAAGTGAAGTTGCTAAAGGCTGGGAAAGCTACAGCAGTAAAAAAGAAACAATATTTATAAAGATTTATTAAGAAAATTTTTTTTTTTTTTATTAATTATGTATTTATCCGAACCGTAACTGTCAAAATAAGTAAATGTTTTTGATTCAATATAAGTTACAAAAAAAAAAAACAACGAGTAGGGGCTGTCGCGATATATTTCTTCATACTAAGAGAGCCGTGGTATGAATAAGGTTGAAAAACCCTGCCTTAGACAGTTTGTGCCCAGTAGGTAGCCAAATTTATAGCGACACCAATGACGTCATTCTGAGAGCTATAACCTAGTCTTTAAGTCAGACGTGAATAGATTAGTTCCAGTTAAGCGTGTTCTATTATCTACTATTTACCAACTGGTAAAAGAGTGGTCAAACGTTACGAAAAATATATATAATTCTACTTTCTACCAGGTTCTGCTAAACCTCGCAAGGGTACTATTTACCCTGCAGTATCTTGACGACGCGATCTACCTGACGCGCCGGTCGTTAGAGGTACAGCCGCCGGACCGCAGCGCATGGCAACAGTACTTCACGCTGGGCGAGATATTCAAGGCATATGGACACTATCAGGTATGTCAAAGAGACCTTATTATGTCATCTAATATTTTGCTGATTATCTCCCGATTCATCATCATCATCAATATCAGCCGAAAGACGTCCACTGTTGGGACATAGGCCTCCCCTAAGCTTTGCCACAATGACCGGTCCAGTGCGTCATGCATCCATCGGATTCCCGCGACCCTGATCAGGTCATCGGTCCACTTTGTTAGAAGCCTTCCAACGCTGCGTTTTCCGGTACGTAGTCGCCACTCCAGAACCTTTCGTCCCCATCGACCATCTGTTCTGCGTGTAATGTGCCCTGCCCATTACCACTTAAGTTTGGCAATTCTTCGAGCTATGTCGGTAACCTTGATTCTCCTGCGGATATCTTTATTGCTGATCTCCCGATTACATTTTACTTATGAAAACTTTACGCACTAGTAAGAAACACTGTACTAAGGCGGCCTTATGCCTTAGGCATTTTCTACTAGTCGACCTTTTCGAATACTGTATTAAGAAGTTGAGTATAAGGCCCATTATTTTCATAGTATCCTTTGTTGTCCCATTTCTGACATTTTCGCCCCGAATTTCGGTTTCTGGCCGTAAACATGAACTGAGATAAATGTGCGATAGTATAGACAAGTCTTTATACTCCTAAAAGGAAGATGAGGACAGAAATCTTCCAAATTAGTTTTTTTTCTGTTTAGTGTAAAACCCCAGGTGAAAAGATCAAATTGAATATTTAAAAGATTGTTTTTCCTTGCTTAGAAATCTGAATTGTCAGACCTCACGATTTGTTCAAGTGCACATTGTTCTTATCTAAATACCTGTCTCTTTCAAAAGGCAATTTCTTTTATTTATTTTTTTTCAATATTGTTTTTTTTTTGTCTGTTATAAACTTGAGTACTAAACTGCGATCCCACCTGATGGTAAGCAGTTATGCAATCGTTGGTAGTGAGGCGCACTAGTAAAGAAAATGTGTTGAAAGTAGTTAGTAAACGAGTGTTTTGTTTGAGTTTGAACTACATAGAAACAAAATATACAATCTTTATAGTATTAACACACGCTCGAACTTGGTACGATCGGACTACGAATTTGGTTCTTTTTCGAACCAAATCAGTTCTATAGAGTAGTCAGACGACCATAATTATTATTATTTAAGTCCGTTTGTCGCTAGAAGATGGCGTCCACTGTCCAAAGCAAATGTCCGATCCGATCGTCTGTTGCAAGAACGGATTCATTTCGTCGAACCAAATTCGAGCGTGTGTAATAGTGGTAATACTGTAACTCCTAATAAGTTTGATTTTGCTTTGACCCAGCATTATAATCCCTCAGGATTAGCAAATACATACTCCATTGCTGCTTTAAAAGGTGTGTGACTATAAAACCTTGTGCAGGAAGCGGCAATGCACCTGAGACACGCTCTGGACTTGAAACCGGACTATGAACCCGCTATGGCAGCGTTGAAAGACATCGAGAATACTCCGGAAGCTTCAGTGCATGTCTATACACTCCTTATTATTGTGTGTTTGGTAAGCTTGTGTTTTTTTTTTCTTCTAATAAGTTGGCACATGTTGACACGTCCCATAGTCTGGTTAGTCTTGCTTTTTTTGTCGCACTGTGCCATCTGTGAACGCGAAAAGTCTTCGACTTTGGCGTGCCATTTGTGTTCACAAATTATACAAATACATATGACGCTACATTTGACTTTACAATCAACCACAGAATTTCATTACGTTCAAGGAGTGAATAATAAAACAAAATTCGTGGCGTGCTTCAAACATTTTCATATTTTTTATCTTACCGCTCGCCGCCCCGTGCTTAGCTCCCGCTCACAGCGGCAAGGTCGTTAACGGGCCGTTAATAAGGCTGCTCAAAGGTAGCCCGCAAAATTCGAAATTTCTTAAGTTTTTATATTTTGTCCGTAATAGTCAAGTTGTATGTTGATTAATTTTGATTCCGTGCCGTAATATAATCATTACAATCATCGATACAATCTTCTCAGTTCCTCTTACCCCAATGAATACCTATTTCACGTAAAAATTGTATTTCGCAGGTTACTCTAGAGCTTTCACCTTAACTAAGCTTGCGTCCTCATTATTTTAAAAGGTCATGCCCTTACTGTAGATTTCTTTGAACCCTAACTTCTGTTAAGCATATTATTCATTAGGAAAGATAATTAATTCAAAACGACTTTTCCCTTATTAATCATACCCTAATTTAAACACGATAAGGGTAAATAAAAAGCTATTTTTAAACTAATCACTTTGACCAAGATACCAGACAATGATACGATTGTTCGTAGGGAAATTATATGATAATAAATGATTTAATATCATTCGCTACGTGACCGCAGCGGAAACAAGGTTTACCATATCCGAAACCACAATGTAACATACAAACACGACTTGTTTACTGATATTGCGACTGAGGACAAATATGTAGGTATCCCGTGCTATGTTGATATTGCCGACGATTTTACCTAGCCGAATGCAACGTCCACGCTCACCGGACTTTAATAAACATTCTCTTTCAACACGGGTCTGTGATTCTATCGGCTATCTCTGCGTTTCCGAATGTTGTGGGATGAAATCACTAATATAATAAACTTGAATGCGCATCAAACTAACATCCATAAACATATTTAGTGTGCGGCTGTACCCAAGCCTTGTTTTGAAGTAGGTAATTGAGAAATCGTTAGTAAATTTGGAGAATCAAAAGGCCTTTCGTTACATTTTAACATTACATAAAGTATTTCGCACGACTGTTGTAAGTGTTTAAGTACTCCAACTTGCTCGCAAAAGGACCTTATGTCAATGCCAGATCTGACATTTACTTTTTGTGTAATCGATATGCAATTTCACACAAGCTTTTGTTCAGAGGGAATAAAAAAAAATGCGACGGTTGAAACTTCAACGAGTACCTGCAAAAGATAGGTATCTTTTGCCGTTCTATTTTGTTCTCATGTAATAGGGGTTGAGCCAACCGCTACTTTTTTGTACCCTCTTTTTTTAAGGGTGGGTTATCATCAACGAAACCTAACTTCAGTTGCCGTTTGTATTCCAGGGCTGCCACATTTTTTGCAGCCTTGTGTCTCGGTTTGTGCTCAGACAAGTTATCGGGCGTCTTCTGTAAGATGCATGATAGAAAAACTCAATACTTAATCTAACTGAAACATTTTTCTATAAAAAAATCGTACCTAGGTCCCTACGTTCAGATGGTGTGCTTCCAACCACCAAGCTGATGATATAATTAAATAATTAATGTCTTCATTATAACATTTTTCAGGTGATGGGAGTTTTGCTGGTCATCCTATCATCAGTGGATAGTGGCGGCGACGTAGAAGAACACAAGACTCAAAGGCATTTCAACCGAGCGATGGCAATGAGATCCCTCCGAGGCGTAGCCCTACCTGGCTCCCGCGGTCGCAAGAAAGGCGGGTCCTAAATCTACACCTCTAGCGATAACCTGAGTTTATGATCTTTGGTCGTGTTCCTAAATTGAATTGTTAACTTTTTTATGTGTAACTGCTCAGAACATGCGTTTGAAATTTGTTCTTTTTTTTTCTTTTGTGTTTTAATATGTTTTTTGATTTGAGTAACTTGGCGGGAAACGCGCGTGGAACTGACAATCATTACTGCTAATGCGAATTGTGATGATAAAATGGGGAAAGGAGTTTTCAGCAAAGTAAAAACTGAAATCCCAGTTTAATTAGTTCTTAAGTTCTTTTAACCTTATGAATAGGATCCGTTCTGGCAATATTTTTTTAAGCCATTGGATCCATTTTGTTTATTTCATGGAGATCGTAAACTCAGGATGTATGAACAACTCCCAATACAAACATTTAAGGCTTGATAAAACAAATTACGAGTGATGTTGTCGTATAGCTACAATGTTTTTATTATAAATAATCGCTATTGACCCATGGATAAAACCAATAATATTGTGGTACTGTTCTGTTAAATTAGGCTTTGCATTTTATTTTTACCGAGAATAACATTTTGTATTTCATCAAGTTAACTCCTTAGAAAAATTCTTTTAGTGATGACAAAGTGTGAAGTTAAAATTAAGTCCAAGCTATTTTACTAGTTAACTACGTCGTGTGAGAACAGAAGGCGCGACTATAAAAAAATCAAGTTTTAAGACAGCGTTACATAAATTAACCATACGAAAACAGACCCTCGATTTCTGAGTTTAATATCGTCTGATAAGCTGTCGGCATGAAATGTTGTCTCTGACACGTTCTTGACTGGAAATACTTAACTGAGAAATCGGCCCTTACAAAGTCATTTTGAACAAGTTGATGACGTTGACAAACTGTTGGCGCTATCGAGATAATTATACACCGCAATAGCCACCGCTGCCATTAATAAGCTTAACTCAGTCGAAAGTTTCGTGTGTGACACGATAATCGTCCGCTAAAGAGTGCCCTTGTGAAGATGTACAGAGGGGACGAGAAAGACTACGCGTTCAGTGCTTATTATTCTCAACACTTGCGCCCGCAATCGTGTATCTGTGCTCCTGAATATCGCGATAGAATTACTGTGTAAACGGGGCTATTGGCTCCCATCTGTAAAGTGGGTACGGTCTAAGGCCCCTCGCCCACGACGACTTTTTGTAGCGATGTTGTCGCGCGTTCCGTAAGCGCGCGACAGCATCGCTACTAACGCGCGTTAGTCGCATTTGCAAGCGCTATAGAAAAATACCAACGCGTTATAGCATCGCTACTGTATCGATGCGAACGCGCCACAGCATCGCTACAAAAAGTCGCCGTGGGCGAGGGGCCTAAACCTATTAGTGAGCACCCTAAGGTATTATCATATTGGAAATTGAACAGTATTAGCCATATAGTCAGGGAATTAAATTTTTCAGCAGGATGATATATTACGTGGCTACGTGTTATAAACGTTTCATATGACGGATAGCAAATTATAGTTGTGATTTGAATATATGGACGATTTAAATTATTTATATGGATACCTGGAAGTCTTTAAACCAAGATTGAATAAGCTACTTCTAGGCAAGCGAGCCATCAGTTGAGATAGTGGTCAAATGCGAATCTAACAATCTGTGTAGGTACATAAAAGGCAAAGTCACTGACTCATTAACGTTCAGCGCAAACCTTTGGACATATAACGCAAAAATTTTGCGCAGAGGTTCCTTTCCTGACATATAAAAAAAATACGGCTTCACGGTTGGCACATAGGTTAGGCGATTGACAACTACGCTGCGTGTCGCATGTCCAATTCCCGCACGGAACAAATATTTGTATGGCCTACAGATAGGTGTTCAGAGTTTAGGTGTCATTTATGTGTGAGTCATGTGTGTAACGCACTTAAGATTACTTAGAAGTTATTCCTAGTGTGGGGAAAGTTAAAAAAATAAGAAAGAATTTTACAAATTGACTCCCGTCTCATGGAGGTCCAAAGCTTGTATGGAGTCTATGTGGCAGAAACATAGAAAAAAAAAAGATTAACACCCGATTTGTTAAACTATCCGTTTCCTTGACCTTTCATAATCAGAAACTGTGACCAGTTAACTTGATGATAATATATTATTATACCTACCCTTATTGTGTTGTGATTATAACTAACTCGAGATGCTACGACAAAATGTTAATGGCTGGTTGTGCTAATAACTTATTAATATTATATTTATGTATTTACAGTTTAACAGAACAGTACCGTCAATCAGAGGCTAATGTACAAATATTCTTTATGTAAATGTGACCAGAACGGTCTTGCCATGTCTTATTTGATCTCTGCTTTGTAGTCTTCATCACGTCCAGTCAAGACAGTCGTGGTGTACCCTTTTAGCAGTTTGGAAATATATTAAAGAAAATGGCTTTCCAGTATATTTACCTTTTATAAAATACGATCTACAAATCCGCTCCGTTCTCGTTTAATATTTGTATATTAAGGTAAGAATATTCTTATTTTTAACAGAGATAACGCTTTTGGTAAGCAATAATAGCTATATACTATTTGTAGCTAGTTGATAATATTCGAATAATGAACAAGCTCGAATTTCAAGTTAACTGTTAAGCGTCTCGCCCACGAAGACTTTTTGTAGCGATACTGTCGCGCGTTCCGTAAGTGCGCGATAGCGTCGCTACTAACATACGCTAGTCGCATTTGCAAGCGCTATAGAAAAGATGCCAACGCGTTACAGCATCGCGACTGTATCGATGCGAACGCGCTACAGCATCGCTTCAAAAAGTCGCCGTGGGCGTAGGGCCTTAAAAAGCGGAGGTAATAATAATAATTGTCGAGTACTGCGCAATGACGTATAATACCCAAGATGAACAATAAAGCTGTTAATAAAAGGAGCGTACACGTAATCCGTCAAGTTTGAAGACACGAGCTGGTAATGGCGTGCCTGCCTTGCAACGAGCGTATCACTTTTGCAACCTAGTCATTCACTTAGACAAGTTTGGCTCGCGATTTCGGGGCCCTGTGTGTGTATTTCGTTTAGTAGTGCATGCAAATAAACTTGTTAAGTGTTCGTAGCGTCTAAGGATTTAAATCGGAGGAGCAAGTCTTAAATTCGAGATTGGTAAAAAATGTACCTGTTTTCAGTGGTTCTTTTGTTAATTTTTGACTATTTATAATACATGATTGTCCTAGCATCTATGTTTGTGTGTTTTTTTACCTCGTCTACCTTATCGCGATTGTACTAAGTTGGCTTATAGGGCGGTGACATACATAGCCCTGTATCAAGTTGCACCACAATACCGCAGTTAGACCTCCGACTGAACTGGGGCCTTACCGCGACATGTTAAAATGTCAAGCGTGCGAACGAGAAAGAGGGATGGAGCTGTACACCCTAAATAGCCCCATCCTTTTAACAGTTCGAAGTCGTCAAATGGATTGTGTTATGAGCTCGTCGTTGGGCTTCAAAACTATACTTTCAAGGTTCTTGTGGAAATATAGTCACCTAAATGCAGTCAATGAATTAAAATGACGAGCACATTCTTTAAGGTGTGAAATCATCAAATAACTTCTCACGCTCTGGGTGGGGCGAGAAGGAATGTCCAAGTTTTACTGGCTAAGAGCCACCTGCGTAGTGCGTTCTTTTAGTTGCCTTTATGTTCCAAGGCCGCGGTGACTCTTGATCAATCGCAACCCTTTACACCTCATTAATGTTCCCGCCAAGAAGGTATAACTAACATTGCAAGTGATTAACACCTTTTTTACATGATCGAGTGTGAAAATTGCTAAACAGTTTTACTCTTTGACTGTACCTGTTACGACTACTCATCGCAACTCTTTCTCTTCTACTCCGGTCAACCCAGCCGGATGTAGATTTGGTTATATTTGCTATGTTCGAGACTGAACTTGCGAGAGAGTATTTGAGTCGCTCAACGACTGCGCTTATTTTAATCACTAAACCATAATAATAAAATGCATCACTTCTATTAGAATGCACAGATACCTACCGTTCCTGATCATAAAAGTAAATATGTAAATGAATTTAGGTGTCTGCTATCTTAATTGGGATATTAAGTTCAAAGCACGTACCTACACTGCTCAAGTCACATTTTGTTGATCAGAATATAAGTACCTACCTAATATCTGGGGGCTCTGTGATCTTGCTGTGTACACGAGTCCTTATGAATTTAGATTACAGCTTCATAGCGATGAAATAGGCGTCCTCTGCGGTGTCAAGCCCACTCTGGGGACATTAATTTGATGATATACTGGAGCAGTGCGATGAACGGTAGTGGGAAAACAAACGCAAGGTTCAAGAGAATATTGTAATGTTTATTCCATCGCGCCGGGCTTTGGTACAGGCCATCAGGCCATGGTCCGGAGCGAGTGGCAGGCAGTCGCCTCGAAGGTCGAAGCCTACTGGAGCCAAGGTTATCCGAAAAGGAAGCTTGGTCCTGGTATGAAAGGCAAGAAGGAACAGGGTGGGTTTGTAGTCAGAGTCTGACATTATCTCCCGCTCCGCCCGGGGGCGAGGGATGTCATTTGGATAATTTTTACCCACCACAAAAAAAAAAAAATGTCTATTCCATACGAGAAAAGCAACCTGAAGATTCTTATCAATAAAATAAAATTATTACAATAAGAACCGTGTAGAAAAGAAGCATAATAGAGATCTTGGGATAGTGCAAGGAAAAAGATTATCAAAGAATTACGTATTTTATTAACCTTATTTAAAAGCTTGTCGGCCACTTAACGTACATAATTAAAGATACACAGCCGGCATTTTCGGAGGGAAAGTGTATAAAAACAACCATGAATAAAAAATTATAATGAATTTATTATAAAATGTATACATGTAACTGAAAAAGAGTCCGCCGCACTTCACTTTAAAAGCCATCTCAAACATCTAAGCAGAAAAATGAATGTCGAATATTCATGTTTATGATAATGTACAATTTGAATTTTTCAAAAATAGTCAATTGATCATTGCTTATACCTAGTTAACTAAACAATAGCTGTTTGAAATAGCGTGGCGACATTGTGAGAATGGTTTTTCTTGATTGGTATCTTGGTGATGCTTAGTTACTAGGCAGCTATATCGTGGATGCCCAAGCGAAATAGGTCGTGCTGTACAAAGAAGGAGTCTCCGAGTGGCTTCAGAACAAACGTTTGCATGTACGGGTGAGGGGGATCGTCGTCACACTGAAATAAACATACATTTACATATCAATAGAGGCCACCATAATGAAGACACACAGTGAATTTAAACTATATGTTAAGGTTATAAGTGTGTAGTGGGAAGTAAGTAATAAGAAGCCAATATTAGTATTTACTTTAAGTTTTAGCACAAGGGATGCATTCTGGCACTTCATTGATCTAAACTAGGTAGTTAAGACAGTTTACTGCAAATTAGGAGAACAATGGACTTGATACAAAGGTCACTGATCTGAAAAAATCATATCTGTTATAACTAATTAGCTGTTATCATAAAAAGCAGAAACAAAAGTCAACAATACAATTCATCACACCGTCAGTAAGTGCTACATTAGTCATTTAATTTGTGGTCAGTACATGCAGTGATGTAAAGGCTAACTCTCACGACATAATGTGAGGAGCTGAGCAAGTGTACGATTTCATTAACTAAATAATTGACGCGATTTATATGTTCAGTGAAATGTACACAAGATGTCGCTTACGGTTGCTGCACATCAATGGAAGGCTAGTCTTTAGTCAAATTTTATGTTTATGCATAATTAATGATCAGTCGCAAAATGAAGAATAATTATATGACAAGGTGCAAATGTTGGCTTTTTACTCCTTGTAGTGTCGCCTCACTGCCATTATATTTGGCCTTGTTTATTCATTTGTTTAAATTGAACTGTCCTGCTCTGTTGCAGGGCATAGTCAAAATAAAAGGAGAGTGGTAAAAACGGAATAGTTCTATCACAAATAATCCTATTGGCTTTGTTCTACTGACTCATTTCTACATATCTTTTCAAACTCTTCTTGGTCATATATTGTAGTATTTTGGTGAGGATGTTCCCAATTTACTATTGTGTGCTTATTCAATAAATGTATCTGTCAGTGACACTCATAATCCATTGTATGGTAGTTATATTCCATAGTTAAAAGTTCTAAATTGAGTTATAAGTTAGTATGGACAGGACAACTTATAAGAATTGAACATAAACAAAACAAGAAGGGCCTTTTTGCAGAAAGGGATCATGTGCCAAGCGGTGTAGTAGTACAGGACTAAAAGCACTAGGGTGTACTCTTACTTTGTATCTGCAGATAAAAGTAATTAGACGTTGTGAAGTGCCAGCCTGAACATGTCGTGTTCTACATAGAATGAGTTTGCTATTGGCTTCAGTACAAACGTATGAAAGTATGCATGTGGTAGGTCATCATCCGTCTGTTTCGAATGCAATAAAATTATTTATATTTTATAAACTTTACTTATACATACATTACATTACATAAATTTTACATAAAGTATAAATTTATACCTTATTACTTATAAAAACAAACAAAGCTCCAAATAAATAGAAAAACAGTTTTGAGAATATTTCTCAACCTAGGACAAGAGACAACTACATATTGCTATTAACTGACATTTCTGTATTTTAAAATCAAGAGATATGTGCAACTGCAGCATCAACATCACAAAAATTATGCAACTTATTTATGTAGCTTTAAAACTCACAAAATGGCCCAGGACGTTTAACCTTTCGTATGCCATAATTAGACACAATCAAAAAGCTATTGTGTCCCGTGTGGATCCACGTTCCGGACATACAACAGGTTAATGTTAAGTATACAGGGTGAATTTCCCAAGTTAGATAGCCAAACCCAATACTACAGTAAATAGAAAAAAAAAACTGGAGAATTTCCTTATCAGGCTTGATTGTGATGATTACTAAAATAATGTCTAGCCAAGAATCAAACTCATTAACCATCCAGTAGGTTTACTAATTAGGATAAAATTCTGGGAAAGTTTGACCTCTGGCAAATTAACCAATTTAATATAAACTTTTTTCTTACATTACCTACTATTTACCAAAAAGTGATTTACATTGTATTTGGCTTGCCTTTAATAATTTCAGTATTTAAAAATTCACCCTGTATTTCTGTCTCCCCTTTTCCCAACTATGTTAAGATTGCCTTCCAGTCTAACTAGATTCTAACTGAGCTGGTATTCAGTTAGAATCAGGATTTATTTTACTATGAACAACTGCCTTTCTAACATCCAACCTAATAACTGAGTAATATGACAGTAAGTAGGTACTTGGCAAGACTAAAGTCTGATTTTCTAAGTGCTATCTGTAACAACTGTCAGATATTTAATAACAGCTAGGACCAACAGAACAATCAGCATTCTGTGGCACAGAGGAAATTCTGAATGTCTATAATGGATGCTCATCTATCCATTGACTAACTTCAGCAAGCCTCAAAGTGGAGCTTGTCATAAACATTTAATCAGAAGCTCTTCAATCTTTTAAATCAGAGTAAAAGATTATATTAAACTAATCAAATAAGTTTAAAATCATACCTGGAGCTGTCCAAGTACATTTATTAGAACGCCACCATCAAACATCGGCTGAGAGTCAACTGCCGTTATAATCCTTCCAATTTTCTGAAATGCTAAACTCTGAAATAGAAGAATCGTAAGTTAACATACTTAATTTTGGTATTAATAGAAAATTAAGAAATTAAGATAAATGTACTGCATAAAAGTAATCTGAGTAAACTTGATATAAATTATCTTTATTCATTTAATTGATATTACAATGAACTATGTTTTTTTTTTTTCAATCTGATAAGTCATTGAACTAAGATATTGTATTTGTTATGACGAATGAACTTCAGACACATACATTTAACTTTTCCATTATTTTAACTGCACCTTGCAACTGTACTCCCTCAAAGGTCATGAACGACGTTTCCACCTGAAAAAAGAAAGATCATAAAATATAATGATAACAAAAGTCAATATCTGTGGGGCACCATCTGCCTAAGATTACAGTGACTCATATTATTTGTTTTGAGGAACACTATAAATGCAAATTTTCTGAACCTGGTTGCTTAATCACCTTCAGATGACAACACGTTCTATTGAAATTATTAGGGCATTGTGAAATCGACATGCAAAACGAGATTTTTTCGGCGGGAGCAATGGGTTAACCTAAAAGTTTAAAAACATTTCTGTCAATAAAAAAATGTTATTCTACCCAACAAGAAAGAGCATCAGAGACACCACATACTGTATCTAAGTGAAATACTCACATTGTACATATTCACTAAGTTTGGTCGCTGTGCCGGATCATCGAACAATGTGTAATATTGTTGTACAAATCCTTTTCCAATTGCATCGTATTGCGGATTGAGCGCCATTATGACGATATATATTTACCTAATTTCCACTAAAACACCCTAAAATCACTTTTAATAATAAAATGCAGGCCTTTTATGGGGCTTTTAGCATACCCTGAAGGCTTTCTATTTGTCACACAAGAAAAAATGGCAAACCGTTTTAGGTGTTGCCCTGTTACCCGAATTTAGCGAACGCCACAGATAATAATGATATAGAGGTGTATAATAATTTATTACAATCAAAATCATTTCATCAATCATTCAGAAACTGCAGTTGGTCGATCCGGTACATGAAACACTACCGATTTGTAAAGATAAAATTAAAAAATAAAGTACCTTTTTTTCAAAACTCGTATTAATTTACGCATGTACGAAATTAGAAAACATCAGCTGAGCGAGTTCAATGACCTGTAGGTAGTTTGTACGTAACGCCGACTATTAATTACAGGTCATTGAACTCGCTCAGCTGATATTTTCTTAAAAAACATCAGCTGCGTAAATTATTATGAGTTTAAAAAAAAGGTACTTTATTTTTTAATTTTATCTTTAGAAATCGATAGTGTTTCATGTACCGGATCAACCCTCCACGGGATTAAAATGATTAAAATTTAGCGGTGTCTAATTATAGGTGGAATAATTCAAACAGGCTACGATATCAATGGTACTGAGAATTTTATTGAGGTACCGTTGCCCAACATTCTACTGATTCTACAACTATATTCTATCGAAAGTGAGTGAATGCAAAGTGAATGTCTAAAAATAGAATACTTTTATTTTTATTTTTTTTATAAACATACAATAATGCACAAACTGGATTATAAAAAAAACCGGAATTGGTTATGTTATTTCTTGACATTGAGCATAGAGTTATAGAGTTATCAATTGACAACACACAATGACATTTTATTGACATTGATTGATTGGCATTTCAGAGATTGTGCACTTTATTTGTTTATTTCTCAATATTTTGCTGATATTTAATTCTAAAGTCCCTAGTGAATTAAAAAACCAACATGTCTCTAGCCGATGAGCTGCTTGCTGACTTGGAAGAAAATGACGATGGAGAACTTGAAGCTGTTATCGAAAGCAATAAGATGGACGAAGACCATGAGTTTGCTGTACCATATCCAGTCATTCCAAAAGAAGAAGACATAAAAAACGTTTCTATTAGAGAATTAGCTAAATTAAGACATTCAGATCGATTGAAGCGGGTAAGAAAAATTTTTAACTAAGCTATTGATTCAGTTTACAGATAGCAAGCTAAATTAATTTACTTCTGTGTGCTTATACCAGGTAATGACAGCAATAGAACACAATATTGGTAACAACAGACAAAAAATTGAAGTGACAGGGTTGATGGAGACAGACCCAGAGTACCAGCTTATTGTAGAAGCCAACAATATAGCTGTCGAGATTGATGGAGAAATTGGTAGGTTTCTGGATTTTTGCTTTTGATTATCTGTTCATTTTACGTATGTTATTATCTTGATTAGGGCTTTGCTGAGCTATTTTATTAATACCAAATAAATTTTAATTTTCTAGTATCTTACCTAATTTATTACAATGTATGTTATGTCCGTTTGTATAAAACTGCATACACATGTGATTTCATTATATTATGCAATTTTATTTTAGTAGCTGTTGTTTTACTATTTATTAAGTAAGGTTAGATGATAATGTAACCGCCTAAAATGTATTAGGCATACATAAACATGAGATAAAAATTATTTTTCAGCTATTATCCACAGATATGTTCGGGATAAATATCAGAAAAGATTCCCTGAGTTAGAGTCCCTGATCATATCACCTCAAGACTATATCCGGTCAGTCAGGGAGCTGGGTAATGATTTGGACCAAGCTAAGAATAATGAGACTCTTCAAAGTTTCCTCACACAGGCTACAATTATGATTGTGTCTGTTACGGCATCTACAACACAGGGGTAAGAAAATCCTGTTATGATTTGTTGTATGTGTTAGCTATACAAGGCACTAGATAAACTTAAAATAAAGTACATGACCTTTTCCTAATATCTCCAATATATTGAAGGTACCCGAAAAATCATCAATAAACTGGGTGGGTCAATGACCGTTATTTCACATATTTGGTGCCTACCTTAGCTGTCTCCTGTGGTTTCACCTGTGTTTTTAGATACTTCTCTTCTTCTACTGTAATGTTATATAGCCGGTACAAATCTGACTATCCCATACAGAAATATATATATTTTTTTAAATCTAAATATTTCTTTCAGACGCTTTTCAACAAAAAAAAAAAAAACAAAAAATATATTTTATATATTATTATTTATTATACATATACTACTGTGTGTAATACTGAAATTCAGCTATATTTGAGTACTCTAGACCAACAGGCTAGTCGTTGCATAGATTCATAAGAGAAAACACTTGAAATGTTAACCTAGCTAGGTAGTATAGCCTGATATAATAGATGTATTTTTATTAATAAAACAATTAAACCTTTGTATCATATTTTAGGAAGTTATTGACTGAAAGTGAGTTAGCCGAGATTAATGATGCATGTGACATGGCCGCTGAGCTGAACAGTTTGAGAGCCAACATTTATGAATATGTTGAGAGCAGAATGGCTTTTATTGCACCTAACATAACAGCTATTGTTGGTAAGTTAATTCTTTTTATACCTTATATATAAAATTCTCGTGTCACAATGTTCGTTCCCGTACTCCTCCGAAACGGCTTGACCGATTCTCATGAAATTTTGTGAGCATATTAAGTAGGTCTGAGAATCAGCCAACATCTATTTTTCATACCCCTAGACTAAGAAACTATTTAAAAATTATTTATATGGCAAAACAATGTTTGCCGGGTCAGCTAGTCTTTTTATATTATTCTGATCCTGTAATAATTATGATAAAGATTTGGGTTAAAAGGTTTATACCACATACATCAAAGAACTGGAACAATTTATTTGTTACGGTCTTCCCGTCAAATTATAATTTTGCTGTCCTCAACGCTAGAGTGAATACACTCTTAATAAACTATTTTGCTTCACTATCAACAATTATATCACTGCTTACGTACAGTTGGGATAGCAGTTTATATCATTTATAGAAAAGAGGTTAAGTAACATGATTCTAATAAGAACTGTATCAATAGTAATAATAAAGTAGTAAAAAAATTGGCTCATTATTATCTTTACAATTATCTAGTTTATTTATGTTTATTCTAACTTTTAGCATTAACAGTTATGGCATCAAATGTAGAAAATAATTATAATAATAATTTGTGTAATGGTGCATGGAGACTATGGAGAGATCCCTCTATTGGATATTGTATAAATAAAATAATAATAAAAATTATTTTATGTATGTTTTCTTTTTAGGTGCTTCAACAGCTGCAAAGATCCTGGGTGTGGCAGGTGGTCTATCTAAGCTAGCTAAGATGCCAGCCTGCAATATCCTACCATTGGGGCAACAGAAGAAAACCTTGTCTGGATTCTCACAGGCTACTGCCCTACCTCACACTGGTTTTATTTACTTCTCAACTATAGTTCAGGATACTCCACCAGTAAGAATTCTTCGCTATTATCATCGATATATATTACGCACTAGATTACACGTGCCGCATCAGGCAACGGCGCTCTCGCCGCCGCCGGGATTCCGATCCCGATTATCAGCCACTATCTCCCGCTCCGCCCAAGAGCGGGGGATGTCATTGGATGATTTTCCCACAAAAAAAAAGAAGATTACACGTGCCGAACACTCACTTCAATCAATCAACATAGGTGTAATGCAGTCCGTACACCTTGAACATTACACTATGTTGAACAAAACGCGTAAGTGCCACGAAATTCATGGTGCCTAAGACATTTTGGTCGCGAAAAAGTATTCTCTAATAGCTACACACAAATCGTAAACGACGTAATGCCAATGTATCGCTCGCTGCAGCGAACTCTTGTTTAAACTTTTCAGTATTTTGCCAAATTGTTTCCATGAACATGCTTGTTTATCACTAAAAGTACTTCGTGAAGATGCACTCTTTTCTTGTGTTTGCATTGCCAATGCTCTAAACAGATCTGCTTTGTAATAGAACACGTCACATTACTTCACCTTGCATTAAACCTGATAGCCAGGTAGGTATGAACCACGTGTCTCCTATTATGGGCATTACAGGTTGATTTCTGGAGATTGGTGAGACTGATTCACCTTTGAATTTTGAAAAAAGGTTTTTCTTTGATTTTGTTTGATGTATATTTGGCTGGTATCAGCAACTACGACTCAAGCGCGTGTTTTGTGCACGGGTGTTACAAGCAGAGGCGTAACGTGAACTAATTTAGACGTGGGCGAAGGGACATCAGCGAGGTCTTTTTCTTTCATAAATTCGAAAGCAAAACAGCGACTGTCGCAACCCAATGTTCGACCACATTGTCGCTTACCATTAGGTGAAATAGTCGTCACATGAAAGCTTATCCCACCTATACGTACAAAGCATTTTGGGAGTACATTCATTATGCGTACAGCTAAGGAATGGAATTCCCTGCCGGAGTCTGTGTTTCCTGATAGCTATAACCTACGGGTCTTTAAGTCAAGAGTGAATAGATTGCTTCTAGGCAAGCGTGCTCCATCGTCGGCCACATCATCGCTTACCTGATGGTGAGATTGTGGTCAAACGCGAGCCTATTCATTATAAAAAAAAAGAAGCAAAGTTGCAAGTACGCTTTTTGATCCCGCCAGCTCCTCAGTGTCGCCCTGATGTTACTGTCCTTTTCCAGGAGTGTACCTGGGTTTCCCAACTATTTTGTTCTGTCCAGCGATCACGGAGCAGCTGTGTGATCAGCTGCTGTCTGTAACTCCTAATACAGAATGGTGCTTGTTAAAAGTCACGTGGCCATGTTCTAAAATAATGTTTTCTTTTCTAGGAGTTGAGATACAAAGCAGCAAAGTTGGTTTCGACTAAAATAACCCTGGCTGCTCGCGTTGACGCCTGTCACGAGAGCACTGATGGAAGCATCGGACGGATGCTGCGGGAGTCCATTGAGAAAAAACTTGACAAAATGCAGGTATTAGGCTGATGATGTACTGAAAATAATAAACAACGCACGCAACAAATAAGAGTACATCGAGGGACTGGAACAATTTGCCTGCTGCGGTCTTCCCGTCTGATTATAATTTAGGTTTCCTTAAGGCAAGAGTGATTAGGCTCTTAATAAACTAGTGCGCCTCACCATCAACGATTGCATCACTGCTTACCATCAGGTGGGATCGCAGCCAAGCTCACAAGCCACACAACTCATTTTTTTTTTAAATTTTTATAGACTAGTTATAAAAATAAAAAAAATAAAAATGAGTTGTGTGGACGTCCTCATTGTTCTACAGGTCCCAATTGTGATTGTTCAATCTTTTAAAAATACACACTTAAATATTTTTAATATTTCTTTCCATTAGGAACCACCACCAGTCAAGTTCGTGAAACCCCTCCCGAAGCCCATAGAGCAGAGCAGAAAGAAGCGAGGTGGTAAGAGAGTGAGGAAGATGAAGGAACGCTACGCCATGACCGAGTTCAGGAAGAACGCCAACAGACTCAACTTCGCTGACGTGAGTGTAACGTTGGAGTTTTATATTACTAGCTTCTGACAGCGGCTTCGCCCGCGTGAAAGCCGGTTTCTTCATACAAACTTTGGATCCCGTTTCATCTTCTTAGGGGGTGAATTTCGGAAAATCCGTTCTTAGCGGATGTCTACACCTTATAAGGTAACCTACCTGCCAAATTTTAAGTTTGTAGGTCTTTACGTATACCACGTTCAGAGTAAAAGGATTAACGCATTTTAGTAGATATTAATGGCAATTATGCTATCGTTTCTGAGATTTCCTGGTTAATCAGTGAATGGTATTTCGCTTTTATATATATAGAAGATTCATGATATTTTTACACCTCTGACTGCTTACCCTTAAAGAATACAGGCTTGATGGTTGTGTGTTATGGTTAAATATTGGGTTGAAAAAATTGTCAACGAAGCTATAAGAGCTAAACGAAGTTATAATCATGGAAAATAGAAAAAGAAGATAAAATTACTCTTACTAAGAAATTAAATTAGTTTCGAGGCACTAAGGTATACCACCAACTTCCAACCTCTGAGATCTCTGTCCGGTCGTGACGGACTGTCATTCCAACAGACTGAAAAAAGGAAGAGCGAGAGCACTTGTGTTTTTACTCACAAACTTGTGTTGTATTGTAAATTCATTATCTGGGAGTTACACGAAACTCCACGACTAAAGTGCGTATTTTGCGTACGGGTAGGACAAATGTGTCATTCGATCCACCCCAGCTCCTCAAGGAAGGCCAGCAGCAGCGCCTTACTGACCATTTCACGGAGGGTACTTTTTTTTTTTTTGGGTGAAAAAAATCATGCATTGACATCCCCCGCTCTTGGGCGGAGCGGGAGATAGTGTCAGACTCTTACTGACTAAAAGACCCACCCCGTTCCTTCTAGCCTTCATACCGGGGCTCAAGCGCCCTTTCGGATAACCCTGGCCCCAGTAGGCTTCGACCCGGCTGGGTCCCTGCTGTTGCTGACAACTCCTTGAACAGTGCGCGCCGTCGACGACTTGGGCTTGGTCCGGACAGTGAGCTACCCATTGCTCACTGTCCGCCAGCTCGCGCCTACGGTGGCCGGAAATCGGGATCAGAATCCCGGCGGTGGCACGGAGGGTACTTGGGTTTCCAAAGTACTTATTCACAAACTTGTGCACTTGTGAGATTGACCGCCTTGCCTGGAATAGACCCCAGGTCTATTACTAATCTAATTGCAGCCCTAGATTCCTTTTCATCTATTTAAACCGTTTTAAAGGTTTAATGATCGATCGTAAAATGAAATAATAGCATCTTATTATCTAGAAGCCGTTGCTCCAACATTTAAAGATCAAACTTTCTAAGAAAAGCAATTTTCAGGAAATGGGTTACTGTGTATGCCGTGATAAACAAAATTACATAGCCATTTTAATGAAACAGGTATCATGTCGGGGAAAATTCTTCACATTTCATGATGGAGAAACCGCCATAATTAGCGGATATAGAGAGAGCAGCAGCTAATGTTATGTACAGTCGAACAAGCTAATTTGTGTACAGGGGAAAATATTTATCTTTCGATAACATTGAAAATATTGTATGCTTGTAATTTTTTTAAGCTTAAGGTAGACTTAAAGGAGTGCTGTTAAAGAATTGATTACTTAACATATACTCGACGTATGTAGTTGCAAGTTCGCGTGACAACGTTCGCGTTCAAGACAGCGTGTTCGATGGTACGTTGATCAGCGTTGAAATAATTGATAGTATCATTATCTGCGCTTGCGTTCGCGGAATCCTTGGCGTAAATGTGACGTCACGCTCGGCCGTCCGCGGCAGATGCGTTGAATTTCAAATTGTTCGGTAGATGTGTTCGCGGGCGAAGTGGCCCGTTTTTTCGCGCGGCTCAAATAGACCGGAACCCGACCTGTTGAAGCGCGCGGACGTCCGTGCCGGCCCCGTTGCGCGTGCGCTTACTGCGATTAGCTTGCATACACGGACGGGGCAAACGGCTAGCAGTAGTTTTACAAGTAGCATTCATTCATTTAGGATGATTCCGTAATGATAAAGGATAGTGCTATTGGTCTTGTACAAGTCCATCTCTCTCTTACAGTAGAACACGTCATAGTAACACCCCAGGACTTCTTTTTCATCTAGACTACTTCAATGTAAAGTTGTTAATTCTTCTTAAGGGGATGCAAGTCGACATACGTTTTTCATACAAGCGCTCTAACGCGATTATGACGTTATTATACATTTTGGAAACAAAGTATCTTCTGGATATTGTCTAGGCTTCTATAGAAATGAATTTGTAAATTTGTGTAAAACTAATCCAATGAATACCTCTGAAAATCTGCTATTTTGCATGAATTTTGACACTTCATAATAAACTTTAAAATTAAAAAAGTCAAAATGACAATGAAAATGCCTTGCATATTTTATCAAGATTCTAAATGACGACAATTTTTTTCAAAAACTTGAAACGTTTAAAAAAAGAACACGTATTTCCTGGAACGAGTTTTGTAAAATATTCGAGCACTTCACGGAATTACCGAATGCTGACAAAGTTTTCAGGCGTTATTTCTCTTTTTTCGCATGGCCTTTTCGTCAAACGTCGCATTGGATTGCGGTAAATGAAGTAACAAGCTTTTAAACCTTGCTCGATGTTGACGACAGGCAAGTGTAAAAGCAGCCTCTTAAACAAACGTAGACATAAGTCTGCTTTGCATGAAAACTAGATTTTTGTTCTAGAATGGAACAATAAAAGGCTAGTTTACTGTTGTGTTTTTGCTCAGCTCAATTGGAAATATATTTTTTTTATTATTTATTTAAACTTCATGTACAGTAGTGGTACATAGGCGGACTTAATGCAACAAGGCATTCTCTCCCAGTCAACCTTTGGGTTAACAAAGTGGTGGTTGTTTTTTTATACTTATATAAAATGTGTTTATATAACATAAAGTGGTATGGCAGGAGGTTTTCGCCCATACTAATTCATGAGACATCAGTCCACCGTGTTGTAAGCGACACAATTCTAAGATTGTCACATGACAAAGGAATCCGTAACTTCAACAAAAACTCAAAGCACTGATTTCAAACCATTTACAGACACTTTTAAAATGTTGACATTTTTCGTTCACTGAAAAGAAAGTTGAATGAATTTCACACGTTCAAAAGCGTAGGAACGTGTAAGAAACTTCACCGAAATTCTTTTAATTTAATAAATAGTTAATAATTATTAATTTAAAACAGTGTCCGTGGTAAGTTGTATTAAAGTCTGTGACTATGATTTTGTAAATGTTGAAATTCATCATCTTCCTGCCCTTGTCCCGTTTTATTTGGGGTCGGCGCAACACGTTTTTTTCTTCCATTCTGTCCTGTCACTCGTCACTGTTAACGTTGAAATTATACACATAATATTATGTGAAAACTATGTAAAAAGACGTGCACGTCACGGATGCACATGCATTTAACATGTTCATCCGGAGAAAATCATAAAAAAAAAACAATTAAAAATTACTTAATTAACTTAATCGTTCAACTTAAATGTTATGTATTACAAATAATTACTTAATTAGTTAGTGATAGAGTTCTATCACTTGTTATATTAAAAATACTAGCTTCTATCGGTTCTGCCTAGTGGTTTCGTCAACGCGAATGTTGTTTATTGCGGACGCGAAGTCGAAGACAAATAAAAAGCAGCATGTCTATCCTTGGAGTTTAAGCTTCCTTCATACCAAAATTCACGAAAATTGGTTCAGCAGTTTAACCGTGAAGGCGTAACAGACAGAGAGAGTTACTTTCGCATTTATAACATTGGTATGAATTATTTGCGGGAATCCGATGGACGCAAGACGCACAGGATCGTTCGATGTGGCGACACTTGGGGGAGGCCTATGTCCAACAGTGGACGTCTATCGGCTGAAATGATGACGATGATGATGAATTATTTTCAACATAGATGATGTTTTCATAGATACACAGACTATTGCACACCACAAGTTTTTTTTTTACAGATAACCGTAATATAAAGATGACAATAGTTATATCACTGATATAAAAATATCTAGAGCGGTAACGTAATATTTGGCGCGTGAGTTGAGATGAACAATACGTAGTTCGTTTTCATTACTAGGTGTAACCATCGGAGCAAGACTTACTTCATTAATGTAATTATTATGTGGGATATAAAGATAAACGGGTGAATGAAAATGTAGGTTTATGGGATTTCAGCTGCTATGCAATTTTTACACGCGGTAAAGCCTGGCAGTTTGGACCGGCTTCTACCAAATAAGTTACGTTTCGCTTTGTCGTTTATACTCGCGTACATCGAAGGACTGGAACAATTTGTCTGCTGCAGGCCTCCCCTCCGATTATAATGTGGGTGTTTTCAAGGCTAGAATGAATAGGCACTCAAGAAACTAGTACGCCTCACCATCAATGATTGCATCACTGCTTACTTACCATCAGATGGGATCGCTTTTGGGAATTTGAGAATAAACTCGTGCTTGAAATATGGGAATAAACTCGTGCTTGACTAGCACGAGTTTATAGAATAGAATAGAATAAACTTTATTGTACACCAAAATAGAAGAAAAAAAAAATGAGAAGGGATATAATAAACTTTAAATAAATTCAAGTGAAGTCATAGTTAAATAGATAAATTCTTTAGTGTACACAAAAAATAAAGCAGTTACATAAGAAATTTAAAATTAATAGGGTGCCACAATGGGTGGTCCTATCGCTAAAAGAAGATAGAAGAGGGTCGCGAGAATCTGACAGATGCGAAACGCACGCACGGGAGCGGCTCCCCCTAGTGTCGCCACTACGAGACCTAGTCCAATAGTGGACGTCTTTCAGCTGAAATGATAATGAATTTCGCCCAGAGGAAAGAAAATTCATTCACTGAATAAAATTGCCAGAATAAAATGACTGGTTAGTCTACCTACACGTCTGTGTGTCCCTCCTCTTCGTATAAGTGGCCGGCCGTTGTGGTGACACTTGGGACAGGCCTATGAACAATAGTGGACATCTTTCGGCTGAAATGATGATGATAATGGTGAATTTCTTCTAAAGCCAAGATGTGAAATGGCCAGAATAAAGTTACTGGTTAGTTTATACGTCCGTGTGTCTCTTCTTCCCGTATAAATGTTAGCGCACTTTGCTGGCGGCGCCCGATTTAATTGCCAGCCAATATCGATCGAAATGCCATCTATTACGATTCCATCTGTGTTAATATTATTCATACTATTTAACCATTTAGTATCAATTAAGGCGTTTTCTAAAATTGTAAGAGATTGATGGGCTATAAATAAAACATAATTTGTATGCGATAGTCTCTTATTATGTTATGAATATTCGAATATTAATTCATAAAGGTGTTATTATGTCTTCCGTTCGTACGTCGAGCCTGATGAATATCTATGACAGTTATTGCAGACTTCAAGAATCTAGGAAGTCTGCTATCTACATTCCTCAGTACCTATTCAGGTTATGGAGGTTCTATGACAGTCGTAAATTTATGTTTAATTATAAAGAGAGAGTGTGAATTCCGTGAGTTTGTTTATGAAGGATCGCTCTTTTTTATCGATATAAATTAGTGCTTGACTGCGATCCCACCTGATGATAAGCAGTGATGCAATCGTTGATGGTGAGGCGCACTAGTTTATGTAACTGACACCTAAATTATAACTGGATGGGAAGGCCGCAGTAGGCAAATTGTACCGGTCCTTCGATATAGATATCTATTTGAAAAATTATTTTACTATTTGAAACGTATTATTCAAATTCAATTTGAATTATTCCAGATGGATATATGCTATTTATTATTTACTTATCACTCCAATGAATAGTTCGCAAAAACATTTACAAAGAACGAATCTTATTAATATACATTTATTGCAGCGAATTCTTCACTTATGTGTGTACAGTACTTACAAAATTTGGTTAACATTAAAAAATAAAAAAAAATAAAAATTAATTATTTAACATTAAGTACCTAAACAAAAAATTATAAAGTGCATAAGGAAATGAATTATACAATTACATTTAGGTATGGGCAGAACCAGAAAGGGCGTCTAGAAATAAGTACCTACCAAAAACTGAACTGCATTTTTCTGATTGATAATAATCGCTCAGTTATCAATCAAAAAAAATGCGGGTAACCCTGACATGATCAAAAATAGTCTCGGTTAGTGTTTTATGTCCATCAATATGTCGCGACGTTGACGAGTTGAAAAACATTAAAACACTACTATATGTTATTTAATAAATGTCATAATATTCAACACTTCCTCATAGGCTCTAAACTTATAAGTTTCAACCAGGAAGCCATAGAATTTATGATGTTTACTGTCAATCAACTTTCTTTGTGTAGTACCACGAGTACAAGACATCAGGAAAAGTTCTAAAGGGAAGTTCATTTCCTTTATTATTCTTTAATTGCGGTGATCGATGAGTCTCTGTAATATTTAACGTTATAGGAAAATCTATTAAATATTGATATCTTAGACGTAAGTATTTATAGAAAGTCGAGAATATTAAAGTCTGTCTAAAAAGTCAAACGACTTGGGTAATTATTAGGATTTAATGAAATCTGATATAGTCAATACTGGTTCAATAATCAAGGTTGATTAAGAGATATTGATCACTGTTTACTAATAGAAGAACCTTCTAAAAAGTATCGAATATAAGTATTTTTTAAATAATTAAATATTTTACAAAATTCCCAAGTCGGTTGAATTTTTAGACAGACTATACGAGTTTGATGTAATGAGGGGATTATTTTATAACAATTGTAAAGCAAAAAACCTAGTCTTTTTTTTCTCTGTTAAGACTTGCCTAACTGCCCTTACCCCAGATTTCTGATTTAACGATTTGGAGTTCAGGATTTCTCAAACTCTACTTAAGCCTGAATACCTGTCAAAATTTGGATTTCAAGTAGAGTTTGAGACCTTTTTAACTGAAAATACTGAATTCAAAAACCCGCCCTTAGACAAGACATGAGCATCAAGTTACAGTACAGTTCCTATAGGATGGTGCAGATGTCAGCTGTTGCATTTATACAATGTAGCTAACTATCCTTTTCTGTCATTTTAAAGATGCTTGTTTTCGTCCTGCTGTTATCCTTTCCATGCTATTTAAAAAAGACCTCACATCTATCAAACTTGCTTACTTAAAACATAACATCATATTTTATAATAATAATATTCCACAACTATCACACAACCCCATCTAGCCTCAAGCTAAGCAGAGCTTGTGTTTGAGTATTACACAACTGATAAACATACTTATATATTTCTAAATATTTGTAGATAAATTACACCCAGACACAGAACAAATGATCGTGCTCATCACACAAACATTTGTCCTGGGTGGGAATCGAACCCACGACCTCCGGCATAGCAGTCAGGGCCACTAACCACTAGACCAACAGGCCAGTCATCTATACCAAAATTTCCTTCCTCAGATTGAAGACGACGCTTACCAAGAAGACCTCGGCTACTCTCGCGGCACTATCGGCAAGTCAAGCACGGGACGAGTACGTCTGCCTCAGATAGACGAGAAGACCAAAGTGCGCATCAGCAAGACCTTGCAGAAGAACTTGCAGAAGCAGCAGCAGTATGGGGGCGCTACTAGTATTAGGAGACAAGTGTCTGGAACTGCTTCGTCAGTTGCGTTTACGCCTTTGCAGGTTTGGTTTTTTAACTTTTTCTGTAGTAAAATTTAAGCTTTAGTGTAACTGCGGCGAATGGCCAATATGCCGATTGAGTCGAATTTTAATTAAATGTTGTTCATATTTGTATGGGTTCCTGAATGGTTTGAAAATACAATCAAACTCTAGACCAGATGGCGCTGCAATAGGGTTCCAATTTTTTTTCTGACGAATAGCCAGCTTTCCGATAGGAAAACGTCTGTCAGGACCGCTAATCTTCTATATATATATATATATATATATATATATATATATATAAATGAATAACTGTTCGTTAGTCTCGCTAAAACTCAAGAACGGCTGAATAGATTTGGCTAATTTTAATCTTGAAATATTAGTGGAAGTCCAGGGAAAGTTTAAACGGTGAGAAAATCTGGAAAAAAACACGAAAAAGAAAATCTAATACAACGCCATCTTTAATTAAAATGTAATTTTTAAATTAATTATGCCCCGTAGATGGCGTTATTTGACAGCTTAGCTAAAAGGACTATTATGCAGTACGAAGTTTGCCGGGTCAGCTAGTATCTTATAAATATATAACATAAGAGCAATGGTGGCCGCGACTATCGAGTTGTAGGTCGCGGGTTCGAATCTTGCCAGGCGCATTACTTTGTGTAATTTATTTCACCACTGCTCTCAAAACGGTGAAGAAAAACAGTACTAATGTTGCACCCGCGAAGCCGCTGGCACAAACAAGTTATGAATGAAGAACTATTATCCAAACGCAACCTATTAGCTAAAAACCTTGAAACCTTAAGATCAATTTTATTTATAGACTAAACGACGAGACTAACTCTACGAGATTAACACATTTAAAACAGTTGTGTAATAATGATTAATGAATGACAAATAGAATTGACTTTCTACATAATAAAAAACAAATTAAATGTCTGAACTACCATTAAAAGTTGCGGTTTAATCTATATTATGCTTAATTTGAATGTTTCGCAAATGTAAAAACAAAATGTCATATTAATATAAAGACGCAATACTGTTATGCATTTATAACATGTAAGTATTGCAAGACTTATTTATGTAATTTGAATAATGAATAGGGTAGTTTCCAGGGTCAAAATAATTACATTTTATTTAGTTCGTATTTTAGATAATAAAAAAATATTAGACAGGTATTTTTTCTTTTTTCGAATAAACAAAAAATAACAAAGATATAGCCCATTAAAGTTACGTGTGACGTCACCCCATGCGAAAAATGCAGCACGCGTGACGTTACACGTGCCTTTAATGGGCTATATCTTTGTCATTTTTGGTTTAATTTACAAATAAAAAAATACGTGTCCCTTATTTTTGAATAATCTAAAAGACAGACTAAATACATTTTTAAGGCAACCAGCCTATTGTAATAAATTTTCAATGAAAAAACTTTTCTTAACAATCTTTTATAGTGCGGTACCAATACCATTCCAAAGAGCTGACACGCGATGGGGTTATCTTGTTGCGCCCAGTGGTTCCTATGGCCTCCATCTGACTCCAACATCAAACCAGCTCCATAGTACCATTTAAATGCATTGTTGTATTGTCATCCAACTTAGAGGACAGTGGTGGCCCATTGGTAATTACCTCGACTTACAAGTGTATAGGTCGTAGTTTCAAACCCAATCAGGTACATTACTTTGTGTAATTGATTTCATCACCGCTGTTCTCAAAACGGTGAAGGAAAAAATCGTGAGGAAACCATGTCCTAGAACTAGAACTAAAAAAATGAAGATATTAGACATCCGCCAACCCGCGCCACAGTGCGTGTTGGTGGATGTCACATATCTATAAGGTAAGGTAAGACTTGCCTGACTGCTCGATCTGAGTCCCAGCACTGCAAACATTAAAAGGCTGATTATGCTATAATATGCAACCAATGTAAATAAGTATACTAAACAGCTTAATACGTTAAGGGTAACCGTTTCAAAATACATTTGTTAAATTTTTCTTAAACAAACACGCATACAAACATAGCAAGTTAAAAAAAAGCTTGTAAAAGTAGGCTTGTTCACAAGTAGGCAGGTTCATGGCCATAAGCTTAGGGTCGTCGGGTCAGTCAGATTACAATCCGGTTTTTTGTGAAGCGCTAAACCATAGATGCGCCAAAAATAGTCGTACGTACGTACACTTCATCGTTATAAGAATATTCTCCAAATTACATTTTAGGCAACTTTTAGAAGGGATAGGCTGTAATATTGAGTAGAGTCATTGGAGTGGCGTCACGGCATCTTCGCCAGGAAGAGGTCTCAGGTGGGAAATGCACAGGTGGTACCATTGTTCGGACCGTCGTGGCCCGCTTATGCTAAGCGTCACCGTACCCTCGTGGAGGCGATCGGTCAGACCATTGGTCCGTAGTTAGAGGGAATGAGAGGCAGTCGCTTTCGCTAGAAAAGGAGACTGCCGCGCGCGAGGGAACGGACTTCTTCACACCCAGCCGCCGAGATCCTCATCCCGAATACCAGCTACGGTAGGCGCGGGATTGCGAATGACGAGCAATTGGTGGGTCACCGTCCAGTAACTGTCCGGACCGAGCCCAAGTCGTTGCGTAGTGTTCCACGCGGGCCTCAAAGAAATGTCAGCAAAACCTTTGGTTAATAGCAATATTTAATCTTCGTCAATAAGTATATGAAATTAACTGTTATAAGTATAAACACAGTTACTATCTAAGTACTTTGAAAAAATAAATCGTCATGGATATATAGTCTTTTGGGGTAAACAAGAGGTACTTAATAAAGAGTTAGACCGGTAAATGTTTGATACTTGATTTATCAGCAGAAATGTGTATGTATACGGTAGTTACTGTCATAGTTTTGTCTGACATGACACTCAACAAATTATGGAGTGAAAGATGTCATTTTTTAAACCAACGGGTTTTAGGTTGAGTGCGCAAGCGCGGTTGTTAAGCATGAAGTTCTAGATTTTTATACTGGGTAACACTAACAACAACAGTATTTTCTACGATGGCCCCGGATTTTTACCAATAGGTTGTTTTTTTTTTTGGGAAATCATTAGATAACTTCTCCTAATCCCACAGTCCTGGTAGAACAATTGGTGGGTTAATGAGTTAGGTATATGAACTGAGTAATATAGTGAGTTCATATAAATACCTATTAACGATGGGTGAAGTAACTTTTCTAACGTTCCCGGATGCGCCATACACACATAATCTGAACGTTTATCGTTGCATATCTACTGCTAGTTGATAGCTTGCTATATGAAATATCTACTGTTAAAAGATTAATTTGATTGGTCGGACGCGAATATTATTAGTAATTTAATTAAAGCCCTTACGAAGATAACGCTTCGTGATTTATCATGTTCTGCCATGCGGATATGCCGTTTTATAGACGCCATATACGTTTATACCAACCTATTTGACACTGCGTTATTAACCTAAATGCCAGAGTTTATTAAATCTTGAAACTTTAAAAGTGCATTTCTTTTTTCGGAATTTATCTTGTAAACCCTTTTTCTGTATGGAACCTACAAGAACTACTGATAAATACCGAATATATAACACCAGATGCCAGACCTGAGCTTGTTGTTTTAAATTCGCCCCTAAATACATCAATGTTCGTCTGTTCCCCCCCAGCAAAGCTCTAAGTCGAGGTCCGTATCCTACAGGCTCCCTGTAGCGTGTAGTTCATTAGCTTTTAATTTAGTTTTATGTTTTTAATAAGTCATGACTGGAGTGTTAGCTTTATTAAAGTCACCACATGGCAAGTACGGATTAGTAGACGATATTCTCATAGGTTGACCTACAAGAGGACAATCATAATTAAAATTAAATAAAACTAGGTGACATAATAAATGTCGTACACGGTTCTTATAAGGTAGATATGAGAATAAAATTATACAAAATGTAATCTTGAGCATTCTTTTGTGTGAGCGTCGCTTTTTTCAACATTGTTATGTGATCGAATTTTATAACACCTCAGAACTTTTTCTCGGTTAATATTCATATATTTGTGGCGAATTCGTGTTTACCAAATCACTGTTTAAATTTTTAGTTTATTTATTGATGATAATGGAATTTACTACTCGTATCTTGAATTTTGAGTACTTTCCTTTTTAGGCTAAGTGGACTTTTAATATCGATACAGTCATATCATATCGATATTAAAGGCCAACTTCGCCCCCATATAAGCGCATTTTTATTTAATAAAAAGTGAGGAAATAAGTAATATTTAACAGTAGTAATCTCTTAAGAAATGTCACCCAGATTTTACTATAGGTGGCGTAAGTTCCAAGGAGTGCTTAGATATCTACGCTGCTAGGTAGCATTTAATTTAATGGGCACCACTTAGCAATTAGATAAAATTATCAACAACCTGACGAAATTGAAACCAACTATTGCAATTCAAGTCTTGATATGTCATAAAAAATATGATTTTCACTTCTAATTGAACTGTAGAAATAGTTCGGGTGCATTTCTACTAACTCCTTGCTGGGCAGAGAGGATGGCAGTGGTATATGAATTGGCCAATCAAAGTGTTCCAAATCTCTACTCCGAATACACTACAATATACTCCAATTCATTGAAAATATATATCTAGATGGTCTGGACATATATCAAGATCCATCAAAACAATGTATATAAAAATAAATATAACACACTTAAGCGTACACTTACTGGCCAATTAAAGCTACGCACACGTACATTACGTATAGCAATCAAACTTCTTCACCGCTGCAAGAAGCAACGGTCATGCAAGCGACGCGAACAAAAACTCCTTGCCATAAACGTTTTTAAATTACGTAACTACGCGATAACTATTGTAAAAAATGTGTGTCGTTGTACGCACTTAACAGTCGCATTGTTTCAGTGAATTGTCTCACGTATTAATTTACTTTTTAGGGTCAGCGCATACCGAGACGCGACACATTAAACTGCGCACACTTTTACAGATAGCAGATCAAAATATGAGCATTTTAGTGAAAGGATTTTGAATACATAAATACATAAGCATAATTAGCCTGTGTTAATGTTCCTCATGTGGACACAAGATTCCTCTCTGGGAGAGATTTTTGGCCGTTATTCACTACGTAATCCCAGCTTTATATTTTTGCCTCTAGGTAATGCCGATCTCCTCACGATGTTTTCGTTCAGCGTTTGGAGAGCAATGGTGATGCTACATAATCCAAATATGGCTCGATATATTTGACATTTGATTCTATTCAAATTGTATCATCCCAATCTGTACATTTTGTGTAATAAATATAAAGTTCTATAGTCTATGGCTATCTTAGAAAGTACACGGAGCGTTGCGTCTCGGTGTGAGCGGATCCTTACCATACATAATACGAATAGAGACATCTTCTCATTATACATAATCGTTTTGAGATTTTTCTGCATTCATATCTATACGTAATTGAGATATACAATAGCTGTTTTTAGGTGCGACCTAAAATGTAAACAATGGAAGTGTTTTTGGTACATGACTTGTCTGTGGCTGATGCATTTGGAAGACGGTAATATACTCTCACGGCTCGATGAGAATTGTATTAGATTCCTATTTTATTACTTTGTCTGTTAGCTATTAGGTAAAACTTCTATCTGAACACATGTTCTTTCTTCATTAAAGTTTTTGACTCAATAGTATTAGATTGGTTCGGTATGGTTGCATAAGATCATAATTTGCATTTAAAGCGCCTGTCTTGGTTAGCTGCGCAGAATTTTGATTCTACGTTTTCAGAAAATATAAGAAACAAGAAAAAACTTTGAAATTGACATTTGAATACTTTCTTAAGAAATTATATTTTTTTATCTTATTAAATATGATCCAATTAAAACTTTCTTCTTGGCAACTATAAATCTTGCATAATTTGCTTAACGAATAAATTACATATTTCTATGTATGTAAATTATACTGATCCATCAAGGTTATGTGTAGTCGAAGAGTTGGCTACATGTTAATGAGTGATGATATCTTTATGCTATCATAGTCATGTAAACTTTATTTACTAAAAAATAATACATAACACAACAACAAACATATATTTTCCTAAAGAGCACGTCTATGTAGAGTGGTTTTTAACTCAAAATCTACATAGTAATAAAGTCCTTGTTGGTCTGTCTGTTTTCTAACTCCTAAACCACGCAACGGATTTTGATGCGGTTTTCAATAAGAACAGCGAAAAACGAGAAAGGTTCATTGTAAATAAAATAAAACAGAAAACTAGTAAGGATCTTTCTTCTATAAAGATCTTAGCGGACATCCCATCCATACGCACAAAACGTTTTAGGAACACTTTCATAGTGCGTACAGCTAAGAAGCGGAATTCCCTGCCAGAGTCCTGATAGGTACAACCTAGGGGTCTTTAAGTGAAGAGTGAATAGGTTACTGTTAGGCAATTGTGCTCTACCATCAACCATATCGTCAAGTCAAGCGCGAGCCTACCAATAATAAAAAACCCACGCGAAAACACCAAAACTGCTGGTATAGGATCCAACATCCAACTCTGAAGATTTCCTTCTCGTCCTCAATACCACTAAACTGGTTTTAATAACAAACACAGTTGGAACTCATTACCGTCAACATTTTTTACATTTCTACCCATCTGTGGGGATCATTATGTCTTTATATTTTCCGCATCACCGCGTTTCCCATTATTAACGCTATTACATACATCTCAAGAGTCAGGGTTGCTAGAACAAAAAACAGAACTATTAATTCAATCCTCTATTATCTCATCTTGTTTTGAGAATTTGTCGGTATTGTTCAGTAAAAACTATTGCGTGTTTCAAAAAGTAATTAGCTTAGGTTTTATTAACAAGTTTAGTTAAGTCCGGCTTAAAAACGTTTTAAGTTGCAATAATCATCTCAGCGACAAAGAACAAAAAAAATTGCCAAATCGGTGTTTTTGATAGACAGCGATCTGACGCATACGTGAACGTTCCCTAAAAATACTAGAGCTAGCCCTATTGGTAGGTTCGTTTTAAAGTTTAACAAAAAAACAATTTGTCGCTGGATATCCAATGGCTTTTCCCGCTCTAAGGTGGAAGAGGAAAGCTCAGATTTTTACTGACTAAAACCCACCTGTGTCCTACAATTACCCTTTGCGTTTTGGGGCAACAGTCACCCTTTCATAAGTTCCCTTAATACTTATAAAAGCAAAAAAAAAAAAACAAAAGCAAAAGATTCATATCAGCCGAAAGACGTCCACTGTTGGACATAGGCCTCCCCCAAGCGTCGCCACAACGACCGGTCCTGTGCATCACGCATCCATCGGATTCCCGCGACCCTGACCAGGTCATCGGTCCACCTTGCTCGAAGAATCGCCAAACTTAAGTGGCAATGGGCAGGACACATTGCACGCAGAACGGATGGTCGATGGGGACGAAAAGCAAATAAAGCTTTTAAATGCATGTGATTAAAAAAAAACAGATTACTTCAAAAGCTGTATGGTGTCTGTGGTGCTTCTGGAAATTCTGGTAACCCTAAATACTCGTCTATACGAGAATTAAAGTAACTATCGTATCTCACGCAGATCTCCGCCCTTGAGTGGACGAAGGAAATACGAGTTCATACAACTTTACGATACCGTTTTAGACTTTGAACGTTGTCGCATCATACTGTTATTATAGAATGATGCGCTTATTGTGAGCCCCGGCCGAATATAAACTCACACGCAAATGGACTTATTACGAACCCTGTCTAACGATTAATTCACAAGAAAACAGGAAAGATGACCGGTTTTTTTTTTGGGAATTATCACATACCTAATATCTCTAACTCTAGCTGGTGCCAGAGAGTCTTAGCGTGAATGTGCAAAAGAATCACAGCGACAGACTTGGCTTAAATCGTAATTTCCTAGCCTTAACTCCATTCATACATATATTAAAAGGGGTTGTCCCAATTCATTTGGCGTCTGCGCAACAATTCTTCTTTCTTCTGTCCATCTCAATAGCCAGGTTCCTTTCTAACCGTATCACTTTTTCATTCTCACGTTACTTGATAAAATACAAGACTGTAACCTTATAGATTACTGTACGTTAAAATAATATTGGAAGGTTGTCCGAAGAGAAGGCCAGGAGACCGAAAAAGGACCTATTGAACAATTTCTCTAAAAAATATTAATATTCAAATTTTCATGGAAATCAAAAGCAGTTCCTCTAATTCATAAAACGGCTATAGCTGAAATGTGTAGGTAAACGTTTTATCAGAATCATTCTCCTTCCTTCCTTTCCGTCATTGTTCACATATGGGCTGGTTTTAATTCTGGATCTGTACAAAGCCTTCTATATCCTAATGAAATACCATCGTACAAATCTTACCCTCATCCATAAATCCATTTTGTTTTCTTTCAGTACTTGGTTTTATTTCTTCCATTATTATAATCTCCATCAGTCTTTTACACTACTTATTCTCTCTACACATCCTCATTCTTCTGCTTCACGAAGACATATGACCGTCTTGTTAGTTGAAAATATCTATAATAATATCTTTATAAATTCATGAACCTATGTCATAAATAAATACCCCCTACGTTTCTGATAACATAACTTATTGTAAACGAGGCAACAAACAATTGTAGAGAAGCGCGCCGACCATAAATACTTGCGTTGCACGTAAATCTTCAAGTTGCGATACATCGCGGCCCGCGCCCCGCGCCCTTGCTCCTAACAGTATGTGTAATAACAGTGTGCACTGCTCACAACCACAAAAAAGATAGGTACAGAAGACGATCTCATGTATGTACTTCACTTTTTATACCTACGCTCGGTGGACGCACACTAATGAGTATTTGAGCCGGAACTGTTCGACGAGCGGGCCGAGGAGCTCCGAGATATCGTGTCCGTGAGCGGTGTTTATGTGTGCGTTGCTCGAGCGCGCTTTGTATGTAGATTGACTTCTGTAACTATCTCTTTTGTGCCACAACACAGTCCATGTAACATCTTACGGTTATCTAGGAATCATCGTAGTTTCTTCACCGTCCTTTTAAGTAGGTTCAACAAGCCAATTACCGATTCGTTATTTATCTGGGACCCTTCAAACGTTATGTTCATCATGGAAGTTGTGGCATTTTGTTGATAATTAAATTTTAATGTAAGTAAATGTAAAAAAACAAATGAAGATTGATTTTCACTCTTTTTTTTTCTTCATATTATTCCTTGATTTTCAAAAAGGGTCATCATAATAGTTACGTACCCTAGCCTAGCCTACCTATCTGATGCATAATTATATTAAATTTATTCTATTGAGATTATCATTTTCTGAGATTTTTGAGTCTCTTGACGATGTTCATGATCGTGTATTATTTGAAGGATACTCCGAGTACTTGTATTTTTTCAATTAATTATGATTTTTGAGTTTTTTTATTTAATCATAGTTGACGTTGTTTTAAGTATCTTAGCATTCAATTTTAAACTCTATCTCTAGCACCACCATTAAATTCCCAACTTAAGTGATGATATTAACCAATCTATCTTGAACCACGGTACAGAGAACTCCTTTTGCAAGGTATTAATATGACTTATTTAGATTAGCAACTAGCACCACCTTTGTTAGGCTAGACACCAGTACCTACTGTTGAAACAAGAAGATTTAACTTTTTACCTCGATACATGTATCGAGATAGAATCGAATTGATCTCGCTATAGTTTCGTTACTACATTGTAATTATTGTCCGGCTAGAACCTACATAATACGGAAATATTATCATAACTTTGGTCTTCAGAATTTAAGCCTTATTGGCATACTTTAACTACATAAGCACCATTCTTATATAATAAAAAAAATCTTGTTAAAAGTTTAAAGTTGCGCGATACTTTATTAGAAAAAATGGTTGCCTGTAAAGTCGGTTTTACGGGCGAAGATTTTACGTGACAACGTCTTTTTCTCGGTAGAATATTTATTGATATGAATATAATTAAATTGCACAATAGGAACAAGGAATTGAATGAAAATAGTTGAGTGGGAGAGAGACGCAAGGCATTCGGCGGGCCTCTCTCTCGTTCGGTGACTCATCGTAACGTTACCGAGCGTTACACTTTTTCATAAGTGACTCCCAGCCGCAACCTAATTTAAGACGTTGTCACGTCAAAAATGTCTTATTAAAGTGTCGCGCTAATATAGTCTTCAAATCACCGGCGGTTGACGTTGACCAAACAAATAATTAAATTACGCAACTAGACGGCGTTATTTTAATTGAATTTTATGTAACAATGAATATTAAATAAATATGTAAAATTATAAAAATTTCAACAATAAAAAAGAGTCGGTGAAAGAATGGCTTAAATCAAAATGAATAAAAAATGCACAATAGACTTGGTCAACTGACGTTTTTTATTACATTATCTGTGGCAGTGCACCTTATGTAAAATGGCGGCACATCGTCACCAGCTGATCGGTTAATGTTGTTAATAAAGGTGAAATGGTATGGGTTTGGCACCATATTTACGATAGTAATAAATTGTAGTTTTGATGAGGTGATACTGCAGATAATTAGGTATTAAAACATTCATGTAACTGTATCATGCTCTACTTCCTCTATTCGGTACTATTCTATATTACAGTCAGTAGTAGCATAAAACTTGAAAATAATTGGGTTATAATATGAGGTTCATAAACAGCTGTGCTGGTCCACGGTCACGGGAATCCGACGGATGCGAGATGCACAAGACCAATCATTGTGGCGACACTTAGAGGAATCCTGCAGTGAACGTTTTTCAGCTAAAACGATGATGATAAAACGGTTATGCTATTCACAACAATACCTCTTAAGAAATCGCGAAATGTCTATGTAGTTCTTGTATGTACCTATTAATTTAAATTGGCCTCAGTGTGTTACCATAACGTTTAAAGCTTCGGTCTCTTGATCGGAACGCTGTCCACTGCGGTATGTGGTCCCGATACCGAAGATCTGGGATGGTTTTTAGTTCTGTCGCAAGTTGAGTCTTCAGAAGGAGGATTACGTGTCCTTCACCGCTTATGCCAATTTCCGTAAAACTTGTTTCTCAGTTGTTTTTACCAAAAAATTCTCAATAAAAAATCATTACTACGCGAGGCGGTGCTTGTGTAAGCAAACGATCTCATCTATTCTAGTATCTATATTTTAATAGTCACTAGCAGGACGAAGGCAACCATACTAAAATTGATAAGGAGCTTATGAACTGAAATACATACTCATAAGTATTGTGTTACGTAGAAAGTAGAAATCTGACATATGCTATGGTGCACCTGCGGCCGTAAAACCTTGCGTCTATTTTTAGTATGGCGCTTATTGAGGCCATAAAATGGTCAGACGTAAACTTGTGACTACTGCAAACTCAACAGCAGGTGTAGATTATTGTCAAAGTTAATTACAGATCGCAATCAAAGGCCGTATGGAGTCGCGGTAAATTCATAATGCCTGCTGAAAATGGATGTAGGTGAATGTTTTACCAGAAATAGAAATATATAACGGGTTGAATAGGTATAATTGACAGCTGTATTGCAGCTGACTGTTGAATAGTTACCTATTAGGTAAGCGCCCCATGATTTGTATCCACAGCCCCACTTCGCCCGCAGCTTTACATGAGGGGAAAGGTCCATGTTTATCTTCTTGTGCTAATCCCCACGTTCCTGTACTAATCTCATTCAGACTCAGACTCTTAATGGCAATGAATTCGTCTGCCCATCTCACAAATGGACGACTATTACTTTTCCTACTCTTTGAACCTTACTCTGTTACCTCATATGCATACAAAATACATATTTGTTATGGTTTTTGTAATAAATTGTTATCATTATTCTCGATGTTCCCCTCTTCCTCGCCCCACTAGCACATGCAAGTTAAGGATAAGTTACTAATATACCATAACCTGGTAATATTGTGCTCGTCTATTCTATGCTCTAAAGTTGCAAGTAGTAGGCGAGCCGAGAAAATTACCTATTAGTATTTCAGGCGATCGGGTTAGGACAAGACTTTCTCCGTTTACATTTCGCTGTTGGTATTTGTGCTATGGGAATGGCTACGCCCTTAGGTTAAACGATGTTGTGCCTCGTTTAGATTTAGATATACATCAAAATGGGAATAAGTATCCACTAGCTTCTAGTTTAGAGAGTAACTTTTGAGTATAACTGCTGTAGATTTTTCGATATCATGAAATCATAATGCAAAACCAGTATTTTTTATGGTATAATCGTTATCTTCTGAAAGCAGCTTTTAATCTAGGCACTAAAATTAAATCTTCCATGAGTTAATTGCAATCTTTTGCTTCGCTGAACGTTTTAAGTGTTCTCGTTATGCAGTTTGAAAAAGATGTTGCTGTGTTCATTTGGAAATGAGACTGCCATGAAAGAAAAACGATGGTTCTACAAAAAAAAAATGCTACACAGTAGTATGAAGTAGACTTTCTCAAAACATACCGCTACCTATTGAAGCAAGACCACACCCAAGCGTTTAGCGCAGATAGCTAGGCCAGTGTATATAGATGCATTTATCCGTTGCCCTCCGCCCGGCGGCTCGCTCGGCGTTAACCCGCAACATCCAGACCGTTAGCTGCCTGATAGCAATCAGCGAGATTATGCCCCCATCGCATTGCACTACTACACACAAGTGCATCGCCTACCTGATATACCGTAAACGCCCAAGATAAGTGCATCGATTGGTATTATGATCGAATCAAATTTCCAAAGCGGCCGTCGAGATTTCATGGCACGGATGGTGAATGTTTATTCATGGGGAATGATTTTCAATAACAACACACGACCCCAGTGAAAGTACTGACATCATTTAACCATTGTTTAAAGTAAATCTTTAAGTGATACTTGTTTCTAGCACACTTTCGACACAATTGAAACTAAATGAGCATTGCCATCGATTATTGAGTAGGTCAAACTCCTCAGAAACAGCGATCATAACACTTTTTTATGGTTTCCTCAAATACAGTATCCCATTAGCGAAACTAATTTGTCTGTCTGACCGCGGCGCAAATAAAATTACTGAATGGATTGTAGTTGTAAGAAATGCAATTTAGAATTTTATTGATAGCAGAGTCTGCATTTGTTTATTGGATGTGCCGTCTGCTCGCCTTGTTATGTAAAATTGGCAAAAGAACTCGTTCATCGCGTGAACGTTTGTATCAACAAATGAAGCGACACGACTGTGCGCAAAAAGCCTCTAACGTGATAAGCAAGAATTAAATGAATGGTCATTACTTGGCATTGCCTTACTTGTCTCTTTAGGTACGAAGCGGATTATTGCTGCGTTGGCATGCTATTACAACTGCGAGATAATGACAGAATAACAAATGGAATGCCGAGTAATGACACGAATAACGAACTGATTAAAGCCACGGGTCACAGTCGTCTTGTTAGTGAGGAAGATTATAGACATTTATTCCTCCTATATCAAAGAGCTCCATTACGTTTCATTAAGAGAAGAACTTACAAGGTGTTGTGTTACTTTGTAACTCAAAGAGCACTTCCATGGAAGCCGCCTCATCACTTACAACGTGCTTAATTGATAAATTACGACGATAGTTACTTACCTTGTACACCTAATGAAGTAATTTCTATTTAAAACCTGACTTGTCTTGCGATGATGCATCCTACTGTATTCAGACCAAAACAAAGCCTTGGAAATGACAAATATGTCTGTCATTGCATTCAAAAAGCTAAAACGCTTTATTTGTTACAGGGTCTTGAAATCGTGAATCCACAAGCAGCTGAAACGCGCATCAACGAAGCAAATGCCAAATACTTTTCAAACACATCGGGATTCCTATCTGTGGGGAAAAACACGACTTAGAGACAGTTTCTAACGCCTAAGTGTTATATTAGAAGTTTTGTGAATAAATTGCGATGTGTGAGAACAAAATGTTTTTCATTATAGTAAGTATCTACCTACATATAGCCAGTCTAGCGCTAAGTTGGCCAAGAAGAACGTGATCGTATCCATACGAGCGATTTCACCCAGGCTCGTGTTTCGAATTTACTTGGACGTTGCATTGTCAAATAGAAATGATCCAACGTTTAAATGGACATTTGAATACAACATTATTTTGTAAGCAGCCGCAAGTGTTTATAAATTTTAATTACAATTAACAATCCATTGCCAAGTCAATGACAGAAAGTTTGTCGCGACTGTTAAAGAAATCGTGCACCTATTGTACTTTTGGGTGTGTTGTAAGAGGTCTTGTTCAATTTTGGACGACATTTTGATAATCCATTTAAGTGCTTTTATTTTTTATTTATGCTAACCTTAATATAGTTTTTTGTATGGTTGTTGAATGGATTCCGATAGTTTTTATACCGTGTTATATTATTTTCCCAAAAATATTTAAAAAGGTCACAAGATGGACACCACCGACACTGATGTACAACACAGGCCACGGCAGGTCACAGCGGGTATTAGGTACCAGCAAACAGGTGGATGCAAGTGCAAAATAACCCCTCAGTCCCTGGATGGCCCGGCTCGGTGACTATGTATTTTTGTGGACATAACAAGCTTATAACTTTGTGATTTTTCATGATACAATTATGAAATTTTTTTCATGGATTCTTTACATAAAAATACTAGACACGTGTTTCGGGTTTCGCACATACTAAAACTAATGTCAAAGTTAGCAAGTTCTGAGGATGAAATGATTACTCATATAGCCAAACGTTTTGTGTAAGGATAACTGGATAATTTGCATTGGTCGTATAACTGTCGTGTCCAAAAAGATTTTTAGGTCGCAGTTTTTAGTGGCACTGGCACGTTTTTGCAGTGCTCAAAACGTGCACTGTTTGCCTGACCTATAGAGGTACTATTTTTTGCTATTGTATTGATACCGTAGCGTCATTCTAAATGGAGTAGATCCATAAGGTTGGACTAAAAAGCGATTTCCCAAGGTGGTAAGATTTGTTTTAAAAATAAACAACGTCTATATATAACAAGGCCAACATCTTCCATTGCATAAACTAATCTACCGTGATTTTATCAGAAATAGAACAATGTTCACAATTCACAGGTACTAGGACTACATAAACAAACACCTAGCATGCAGCAGCTATAACCAAAGTCCGCCATTACTGGCATTGATAAATTTGACCTACAATCAATCAGCAAAGGTCTACCTTTCACAAACGCTGTGTTTATCACTGATTAACATCGTTCTGTGTCGTTAATACTGTGGAGTCACGAAGGAAAATCCTTAGAAAGATTACAGTTGGTACTAAACTGTTCTATCTAACACAATTAGAGTTCATCATTATCATCGTTTGGAATCTTTATCGCCGACTGCTTCAGTGATCATTGGTCACGGAACTTGATGTGTTGATATTATTATAGCCATATTATGGCTCATTTCTGTTGATGCTATTTCAGTATTATTGTGCTCCTGCTGTATAATTTGTTTTAGGTAATATCCTACCTATCTAGAATTTTACACCTTACGTACTAACTCATTGTGTTCAAGATTAAGCTCACAACCTTGAAACACGTCTAGTTGAAGAAATTGAAACATTCTATAGTCATAGTCGGCTCTATTAGGTTCCCACTGTTGGGACTCAGGCCTCCTCTCTAAGAGAAGGAATGGGCCGTAATCCACTACACGGGCCCACTGCGGGTTGGTGGATGTTACATGTCTTCGAATTTTTAGTTCTAGGACAAGCCGGTTTCCGCACGATGTTTTCCTTCACCGTTTTGGCAACAGTAAAGAAAGAAAAGTATTTACTATTTTTTTTAAATTTAGTAGCTTTGTTTTGGTCGAACCCAAAAATTCTTGATCATCTTACGTTATTTCGTCAATAGGAAATAGATGTTGTTCCACGTAATCGTAAACAGAGGCGTAGTGTGGACTAATTTAGCGTGGGCGAAGGCAGATCAGCGAGGCCTTTTTCTTGCATGAATTCGAAAACGAGACTGCGACTGTCGCAACCCAGTGTTCGATCACATCATCGGTTACCATCAGGTGAAATAGTCGTCAAAAGCGAACCTATCAATTATAAAAAAACTCGTTCTTAATTCATTAACCTTTCGAATACCGTCAATTAGAAACACAGAAGACATTGACAGTGCAAACGTCGGCGGGTTTAATTCATTAAACCCCAAACGAACGCCGGCGTTTCATTAATTAAATCCCAAGCGGACGCTGGCGTTTGCATTGTCATTGTCTTCCTATTGTGTCTCTAATTGACGGCATTCGAAAGGTTAAGCCCTAGCGTGTGCGAGGCCGTGAGCGAGAGCCCACTGCGCCCACGCCTCGCGACGCTACTGATCGTAAAGATGAAAATGTTTACAGTTTATTAACAAGATAACTTCAATCATAATTACCTAACTGAACACTAATCGCACATCAAATAGACATGTGTTTGTGATTAGCAATAAATTATGAAGAGTATTCAAAGAAAGGTCCGTTCTACTTCTGTAACTTCCTTGTATTTCAGTTCTGATTACGCAAGTTGAGATGCACTGGCCGCTATGTTACTAAACAGATTGGCACATAGACTTATTCACATTCCATACATTTTAATACTTATGAGGAGTAGTTATGTTCTTTATCGTTTTAATAAATAGTCCGTTTTTTAACAAGTGTGTGTAAAGTGGTTGGTTTCTTAATGAATCGTCATCGTGGTTAGGTTTTTGATTTGATGTGTAGGTATATTAGTTCAAGTTATGTTCATGAAGAACGCAATATTCAGAGTAGATAATTTTTGGGTTGATATCGTCGAATAACTTCCTGCTCTGGGTGGAGCGAGAGTAGACAGAGTGTCAGACTTATATTTGCTTTGCATTCCAGGGCCCCGGTAATAAAAAAAAAATTAAGGCTACATAGGTATACTAGACTTGCGAAGTCTGTACTAGGTACTCAAATTTATCTGTTTTCTAGTAATTGAACGTCTAAATTCAGTCCGAAGAATAGGTACAACTGGTGACGGACTTACTGTAAGTAGAATAACAATGATAATAAAACAGCCACGATAATAAAATAATAATCACAATTGAACTTGAAAACTTCAGTGAACGTAGTAAATAGCATAATAAGCTCTACGTAGGTACAAGTAAAATGTAGGTAGATAATAATATAATTATTATCTCTATACTAATGTGGGAGTAAATCAATTTCGCGCGTATTCAGCTCCTTCTGCCTAGTTAAACCTATCAAATGGACAGGAGAAAGCTTACACGCGATAACGAACGTATCACATTTAATTGAATGAACCGTTAATTTTGTTTAAATTTTACGTTGTTTGGTAAATTTAAATTTAGAAACAGTATTTTTCTTTGGGCTTTCGAAGGAATATTTCCCACATGCTTTTTTTTTACAGTACTTAAATTTGAGACAGAGGCCTTTAGCTTATCTCTGGGCTTTCGAAGTAACCTTTCCCATATGCCATTTTTGCAGTAGGTACCTATTGGGGACAGAGCCCTTTAATATCAATTCATTAAGGTTTTTCTTTATTAGAATAGGCATGTAAGATATAAACCTCTATGATGAATCAGTACTTACGTCTATTTATGAATATCAATTCAGTAAACCCTAAGCGAACGCCGGCGTCCGCTCTCTCATTGTCTTTCTATTTTGTCTCTAATTATGGTATTCGAAAAGTTAAGCCGGTTTTCAGTTTGGTCAGGTCCCTTTTACCACAGTAATTTTTTTAAGGTCTTAGACAGAGCCTTCATAAAGTCCGCACTGAACTGATGTTCACGCTCTGGATATAAGTGATGTCCAACTTTTAGTCACCATTCAGTAATCAGCTGCGGTCTGGGCGAGCAGGTTCTAGAATCGAGTACCGTATGTTAAATCTGGTTGGTTTGGTCGTTTTTAGTGGGATTCCGGATTCGTTAATGCCGGAAGGGAAACCTCCCAACACGTTTTCTTGCCTTCTTTTAAGTTGACGTCTTCCTTAATGTTTTGATTGGATTCTGTGGACTATAAGCCATGTTTGTCATTATTTCGTTTGGCCGTGGATTTATTAATTTCTTATAATACCTACCTATGGTACCTATGGTAGTAAAATATTACTGCTTTATGCCACTCGTCTCATTTAGCATTATCAGCTTAGCATGTTCCACTTCCTCTGTAGGGATAAAAACCTCCCCGTGTGAGCGACTGGGCTATAAAACATAATGCGGGTCCACTGAGCGTTTTTGAATATCAAATGTCTTCGAAATTTCTCGTTTCAAGGATATGCTTATTTTATCACAAAATTTTCCTTCACCGCCACATTTACGGGTTCCAATATTCCTAAGGACAGTACTTAGTACCTTTAAGTGGGGTAGTACCTTTATAAGTAGGTACCAGTGAGTGCAGTAAGTATTTAGAACTCGTCCACTCGTCTAGTACATTGTTTCGTGGTGTTACTGCAGTTCAAGGACGACTTGTTACGTTACTATTTACTTTGTTACGAATGCAAGGATTATTATGTATGTAGGTTAAGTTTTTATTGGCTTCGTGTTTTTTTCCGCGTATGTTGTAGAGCGTAGGCGATGCAGAAAAGTTAGTGGCATTGACTGTTAAGTATTTTAGTGTGGTTGTCCCAACTACCTAGCTAGGTATAGCTACCAAACTAAAAGGATTGATTGATTCACGTAATGAAAACCGTAACGATATCGTAGTGATTTAGTCGTTTAGACCATTTCCGTATTCACATCCATCAATCGAGCTTGAAAGGCACCGATTTTAAAGTCGTTTGAAATTCGTCGATTTAAAAAAGTCTGTATTACATTATGACTTCGATCGAACGACTATAAAACTTCAACGATATTTGGCTTGTTTGATTTTACGTGAATCAGGCTACAGATTTTCGTTCTGCGTCAAATGTTATGGTTATATTTTTTTTTTGCTCTTGTACAATATCTTTCGTTCTACGAAAAAAAAGACGCTGGGCCACCATGGTCCATTCGCAATCAAATCCTTACATTACATCGAAAAAATAATCGGCCGCACCTACATTCTTATTTCAAAACAGGTATAAACGTATCAATCAGCCAAACTTGGTGACATAACCTTGCAATGTAACCGGTGCGTACATCTAAACAACAGTCTAAAATAACGGACATGAAAGCCTAGATATGTTCAATCAAGAACTTTAGTTTCGCAATGTAATTACCAAGTGCAGAAAACTGAACGTTTTTGTAATTATGAATCTTCCTGTTTCTATCATTGACCCCGATCTTAGATATGGAGGATGTTGATTTTAGATACGTAGCTGAGAATGGTTTCAGAGCTTAGAATTCACATCGCAATGGTTTCAATAAAGCTGACTAGATTAAGTTCCTGTAAGTATTTTTTTTTAATAATATAAACTGGTGCTTAACTGCGATCGCACGTGATGGTAAGCAGTGATGCAATCTTTGATGGTGACAGATAAAAAAATCAAAAGTCCAGAAAAAAGGCCTGATTTTTATTATAAAATCCTGAGATTATTCACAGTTTGAGAATTTTCTCTCAAACGTACTAAAATAATTATAAAAAGACGTATCGTTTTATACCATGCGGATCTCGCTTACATTTTGCACATCGCACTCAAAGCTTGGGGCGCCAGCACCCTCAAAATTCAGAGATTTCATGAGATTTGCAACATACAGCCGCAAACCTGAGAAGAGTCCAAAAATCCTTAAATCTCAGGACAAATCCTGAGGTATGGTAACCCTCGCCATCGCACCAGTTTATTAAGAGCATATTCACTTTAGGCTTGAAGACATCAAATTATAATCGGACGGGAAAACGCAACAGGCAAATAGTTCCAGTCCTTCGATGTACGCGGTATAGACGACGAGACGAAACGACCGTAGTGGTGTTAACAATGTAGGTAAGGGTGAATACTGGCTGTACCTACCTACTTCAGGTTGTTACGATCGATGGTAAAAAAGTGATGGCGGAACCAAGCCAAGCAATTCCCACGAACACTCCAAAATACATAATGTAAAATACCGCACGGCTGGCTATTAGCTGGTATAGAATTTATCGCCCAATTTCTTTAGTTAAGACCATGTCATGACGATGGAGGTAAATTGATTGACTAACTTTAATTAGATTCTATCTATACCTATCTATCTTATTCCGTTTTAAGTTGTCAAATCCTGTGCATTATAATTAATCAATATATATCTTATGTTGATTAATGTTGCTATATTAATCACACTCAATGACCTGTGATTTGGCCCACTACATTCATTGAAAGCAGTCACTGGTGCTTGCTTGGCTTAGGCACTGCGCAAACAGAGACACTTTTTGTTCCAGTTACCGACACGAAACACTTTTTGATCATTATGAGTATGTGTTAATTGGAAGTAATTGGACACAAACAATGATTACATATGCGCAGGGAGTGGATGATTTTATACTGGTTCTATAAAAATCATATATTCATCGGTAACTTGTATCTGACACAAGACACAAAAGTGTCCACGTTTGCTCTCTGCCTTAATGGAGCTTTCAGATACTGAATGGATTATGAAAATTCATGCATTACAAAAAGATATTGGTTTGGCTATTCTATCTAATCATCGTGCCATTACATGACTCGCAAGTTTTATGTGAATCAGAATCCAGATCGCGCCTAGTAGATGACCTAGAGACCTAATTGTCTGGATATTTGCTCATCATCCTTCTTCGTTATCTTTTTTGTCTTGTTTGCTAATGTCAATCTTCATAATTTGGCCTAAATTGTTGAATTTTGATAATATGATTCTTATTTTAAAGTATTTAATGTTTTTGATTCGATCCTACATAGTACGGCACCGGCTTTTTACACAGTATGTGTTCAATTTTTTTATGTTTTTTTCGCGATTAAAGCTAGGCATACTAAAAAGAAAATAACTTAAAGAATTAATGTAACGTATGTACCTAACATAAGAAAAATAAAACATTTTCTAATCACAGTCTAGTCGCAGTACAGTTTCGTCGTACAAGCGTTAGATAATCGCTTATTCATTTATTTACATTGTACATTTAAACATATAAGTTCCTTCCTATCTGTCCGTTCACGATAAACTCTAAAACTACTTATCGGATTTAATTATGCTTTTCATAAAGAGACGAACTGATTCATCATAGAAGGTCTTACACGCATATTATAATAGAAAAAAAAAAACAAGAAAATTTCAAAGATTTGTAACACCCGAGCGAAGCTGGGGTAGGTCGCTAGTTGGTAACAATTGGATTACAGCATGGCCTAAATTAGAAGCAAACACCATTACTTCCTTCACCTGAAGGAGGATCTCCCACAATTACCGTAGTTTAAACAGAGTACGTACTACGTGCCGAGCGATGTGTTCCAGCCATTCGACCGTGATCGATTTAATAACATACACCCGTTTGTATAGGTAAATCTTCAACTGAAACAATTATGTATGTATGTATGTAGTTATTTTCTTGACAGAAACGGGTGAACCCTGAATTCTGCGTGTACAGTGGAGCTATGTACTAAAATGTTGAACTTACTTCAAAATATTAACATCGTGGGCTTGTGGACAGCGAGCAATGGATAGCTCGCCGTCCGGCCATCTGATAACCGTCCGGACTAGCCCGAGTCTTCGACACGGTGTGTAGTGTTCTATTTGCGCCTCATAGAGGTGTCGGCACACACACAGACAAGACAGTCACGGGCCATTGGTGGGGCCACCAGCCTACTGGGGCCATATGTCGACTTCTGAAAAGGAAAACCCATAGTCCTAGAACGCAATGGCAGCTGAAGGAACATAGGTGTGGTTTTAGTCAGTAAAAGTCTGCCACTCCCTCTCGCTCCACCCGGACGACGTCATTGGATGATTTCCTACCATAAGAAAAACAACAAAATAGTAAGTAGCATGACTCATACACAAACGTAAATCTAAGGGTACAATGGCGGCCATATCACTGACAGAAGCCATACCTACCAGTCAACCTTTGGATGGATCGTAAGAACTTAAAGTCATTGAGACTGAAGTCTGATGTATACCTACTGCTAACAAATTAATTAACATTACATTATAAGTAAACAAACATACAATAAAAAAAATTTTTTTGTAAAACTAAAAAAGCACGCTTTCATAGCATATCAAACTAAAAAGTGTAAAATAATTTTCAATAAAGGTAGAAAATAATAATAATGGACGAATTATTTTTTTTTTATATTTTCTAAAATATCTTTTTTTTTACTGAAAATTAAAATGAATTATTGTATTGTCATCAGTCTTTGATGAATGTGCAAAGTTTGAAGACAATCTGATCGCCCAAAGTTAGTCAAAATCGAGCTCAAAGGCGTTGGTTACAAACATACAGGTGAAGCTAATATAAGCGTGTTACTTAGGTATAGTCCACCTACTAAAATACCTACTATGTATAAAAGATATTTGTGAGCCTGTAAATTTTTTCAGTACATGATGTTTTAAAGTTGCTGTCGAAATTCAGTGTCTTCTCTCCTACTTCTCATAGAATATATCTATGCATGTACACCTGTCTTTACGTCGGTCAAATACTCTCACTTACCGCTTTCTGCTTTAATTACTACGAATATACTTCACAATTAATGCCAATTTTATGCCAAAAATAATTAAGTTGGCATTAAATTGTAGTAGCGTTATAATGAATGAAGTTTCTATTGCTTGAGTGTCTTTTTGTTGACTCTACAATAATTTCATGAACACGACACACTTATTATGTTAAACATGAAATTATTATAAACTGCTTTAACCGGAAAATGAGAGTAGATTCCAAATTGAAAATCATAATGTTACTTTCGTTTTGCGGCTCACACGCTACTTTGATAAAATTACGAGAACGACAAAACTTTTACCGAAATTAGGTTGTTTACGATTTCTTTGGCATTCTGCCCTTATGCAAGAAGTCGGTCACAGTGTATTTACCTACACCCATATAGGGTCCGTTTTAAGTTACGCTGCTTTATGTAATAGTGATACATGCATGAATCTAATGAATTCAGGACATGTTTACAGCTTATTTACTGCCACCATATATATGAATAACACTCGTTGCACTGCAAACGGTTAGAAATTGTTCTAAGAAACCCTAACAGCTTATTTAGAATATGTATGACAATAAAATACCCATAACAACGACAATACTCTCTCAAAATATTTATAATACCTCGAAGACTCATGGTTTGCACTTGAATTGTGCGTGGGCTTGCATAAGGACGACCGCCAGTAACGGCCATTCTACGTGCCTCGAATGTATTTCCAAAGCAAATATTCAACATTTACATATGCAAATCACAAAGGTTTTAGTTCGACAAGTTTTGCAACACCTTCGTCTATTATCTCCGGAGTTCCAAACTGAGATCTGGTTTAACTTGTATCGGGCTCTCGGCTATTGTGCTATAGCGTATTGCCGGTGCAGCGTTACGTGATGTCATGTAGATAAGACACACCTAACAAGAAAAGAACGTTAACGGTTCATTGAAATCGAAAGAGTGTACGGGCTGAGTGAACGCCTGTACGGCTGTACCTCGGCGAGAACAGGTTCCGAGTGGCGAGCGCGCAGCGAGTCGGCGACACATCCCGAGCGTCCACACCGCGAGGTTACCGCGCAGTGCTACGCCGGCCGCTTATCTACGTGCGCGTGCACATCCGACACCTACCGACCGACCGCGGGAACAACCGCCGCGAACAACACCAAATCTCCAGCAGATAACGTTTATTTACGGCTAAACGATACCAGTGCTTTCATATTAAATCAAAACTAACGAGGATATTAACACTTGATTCGGATGGTGCTTGAAGTGTTTGTGGAACCGGCATTTGAATAGCCGTTTGATAGTATGTTGCGGAGTGGACTGGCTTGATTAAGTGGGTGTAGCCATGGCGAGCTTCGACGACCTTGCCTTCGACTGGGCGTCGCTCTGTCAGGATTGCCCGGAATGCTGGACTGAGTCAGGTAAACGAAACTTTTTGACAGCTGTCCCAAATTCGTCACTAACGTTTTTTACTCATGTTTACGGTTAGTTTGCAGTTACTCTCAGACATGAATCAAAGTTCCCATTCCCAATAACTGTAGAATTTTGGCAATGTGTAGCACTTCGCTAATTTGGACTACCCTCATTTGTGGAATTGTACCATGCCTAATTGATGATTCGAATTCTAACATTTTCGTTGCCGTATAAGTAACATACCTGGTTGGTGCTATTTATTTCGTGTGAAGGTAATCCACCTTGGTAAATATATTGGGCAAAGTCGAATTAAAATTAACACACACACACATCAATTTATGTTACTTGTAATTGAGTGTGTAAGTAAGTATAAAAGCAGTTTAATTTATGTTCGTTCCAAGAGGGCAACCCACAGGTGTAATCAAATTAAATTATCACACTGTTTTCAAAATGACAATGCATTTTTACAGTATCAATTAATTAAATAGGTATTTGTAACCAACGGCCTTCCTATACTCTGTGTTTTTATCAAAGTTCATTCACCTATACTATTATGATTCTTTATAAATAAAAAGCATAAGAAGTTATTCATTAATTTTGGACTGTTTAATTCAAATTTTCTATAGTTTACATGCTGATATAATTTTTAATGCATTGCCAACCACTAGGTACAACGAAATTGATAACAGCAGATTGTTTAAAAATGTGGGTAGAACAATAAAAGTCACGTAAAATCACGACTAGTCACTAGAGCGCTTTAATGTTTCTGGCTACATAAAAAAGATAACTTCGCGCATTCTCCGTGCTAATGTAATAATAACTTAATTTGGCGAATTATGTGTGTCGTTTTTGTCATGAGCAGTATATAATTGCACTGCACTTTCAAAGAAAATTGAGTCAGATTTCATGAATGCTAATTCTGTTGTATTGTGGGCTGTTTTGTCAGATCTAATTGGAATTGGCATATAAGAATTTCACGATCCTTTTGGTCATATCTAATTTAAGGATTAGTAACTTTATTCCACGGGTTCGTGCTGAGGGTAATTTTCGGAATATAAAATGAAGAGAAGATATTATAAGGTTGCATTTTCTGTACTTTCAGAAATTACCTTGAATATAATTGATTTATGTATATGGTGATAGCTTAGATCGATGTAAATATATTTTCCAAAATCATATGTGAACTGCGAAGATACTCACGAAATCTTTATATATCGTTCTAATCTCAGACAGATAATAAAGCAACTAATCTAAAAGACATCAACGCACTACAAGATCTTATCTCATAAAATCTTAGTTATCGATATGCGTAACTATAAATATTTATGCGTGATGATTTCATGCCTACCTTATCTTAAAATTTATTGGCAATTTTTAATTGTTACACGTATGCAGAACAGTTATCTCTATAAATAATGCAGATTACGTATACGGACAGCATAAAATAGCAAGACGTTAATATGAGAACTTTACACAGACCGTTACAATGTAAATTCTGAGGGAGTGTTTTGCAGCCGCTTCGCAGTTGCTTAGCAAGTTGATGATCGAAATGAGAAGATATAAATGTAGCTGGAGGCTGTAACCCATCTTATAATTCACTGGTTTTAAATTACACGACATGGACGAAACCTATTCCCGGTGCCCAAGTCATTATTTCCTACCATTATTTATTGGTTGCACGTACAGAGGTGCGGTTATCTTACTCGTTCTAAATAAAACATGTTGAGTTGGTTGTGCTGAGTGCAACAGAGGTTTGCTGTTAACACTTTCGTGAAAAAGAAACGTGTGATAATAGTACGTCGACCTTGGCAGAATGTTGCGTCTCATGTTTGTTAAGTGTTGCACTGGTCACGCTTTCCGACATTTATGCTCATAATTTTGGAGGGTAAAGTGAATTAGTCTCGTTATGTGCTTCTGTTTTGGTCTTTGCAACTAGTACAATAAAGTCAGGTTATTACCCATTAACTTATTAACTAATAGCAACACGAGACACTGTTTATTGTGTTTTTATTGGTTTTAAGCTTGAGTCAAAGTAATACTTTAGAGCTAAAGTAACCCGACTGATGTGAAGCTTTTAAGTAGTTAGTGTAATGTTCCAAGTTTTTCTTTTTATGTTTCTCCAATTTGATGAATGGGTATTCATGCACTCAGCGGTTTTCGCTTGAGAAGCATTTTTGCAATTTTATATCATACTAGCTTTTGATCGCGGCATCGCCCGCATACAAAAAAAATTGCCTATGTCACTCAGGAATAAAGCAGCATTCTATCGATGAATTTTCGCTGTCGGACCAGTATTTTCATAGATTACCTCCTACAAACAAAACAAATAAAAACAAACTTTACCTCTTTATAATATTATAGTGTAGAAGACGTATCAATAAATATCCAATGCTAATAGCCAGTGATTTTTAGCCGAAAAATTTGTCTGACTCATCTTGTGTTTTCATTTAATTTAAACCTCTACAGCACCTATTCTACCTGCATTGGTAAATTCTAATTTCCATATTATACCCAAGGATTTCAAAGCTTGTCTGTGGGAAGCTTCTCTTCCTCTAATGCTTATAGAAAGATTGTGGGATGGCAACATGGACAACCTGTCACACCATACTACAAGCTGGTTAACTTTTAACCTATCGAATTTATGGGAAACGTGGCTACAAAACTTGTTCGCAACTAATTGAAACTCTGAAGAGTCAGGGATCGGATTACTGCATGTTCTTCGAAGAAAATGCTTATTAACTTTTCTTTCTAACAAAATGAAAGTGTTTACACGTTCTAAAGATACAGTACTTAAGTGTTATTTAGAGACATTAATGATTTTGTGTTAAGTTTATCTTATCACAATTTAGTTAATTTATTTCTAAATGTCAATGAAATCATCATCATAAAATGTGATCAAAATTAAGTAAGTCTCCGTTATTCGTTTTGTAATGTTGCAAGCAACTTGAATTTTGCATTTATTACCCAATGTGCGACCTGCAATAAGAATAAAATAAGCAAGCTGCGATGCAGCAACACTTTAGGCAGGTGATTTAAATGAATATGTCAAACTTATCATGTGTTTAAAATCTCGAATACCACATCACCACTTGCCCGGCTAGGTCAGTAAATGTCTGCTTTAAGTCATAGAATTAAGTTAGAACCTGGACGTAGGTAATAGTTCGGCTAACAATTTCTTTTTCTTCTTTTTTTATTCTTTTGAATTTTGCTAACCATAGTTTTGCATAATTTAGAATCAGTTTCAAATTTTTTAAGTATCTATAATGGAACCGTTTATGTTATTAAAGTTACCTCGTTTGACATGTTAACAGTACTTTTGTCAAGCGCAATATAATATGTCTTGCCGATAGCGGCGCGTATTGGACTGATTAATCTTTTCAAAATCGTTAAACAAAATTGTGCTAAGCTAATACACGGGAGCCGACAAATGAAGTTAGTTATTTCTTAACTGGCTCATTTAGATTTTTGTATTTGAAATTATTATTTTTTATTTACTCTGTTCTCACGTATTGTATAGAAACAACAAGAATAAGTAGTAAAATTACCATGATTTTTGTAATACGTGCTATAAAACAATAACACGATTTAAAAGAGTATCCATGAGTTTCTCGTTCTTCTCCTTCGAGATCTGCGCTTTAGAATGTGCAGTCATCTTTAACTTTCTGGCAAACCAACTTCTTATCATTTTAAAAGTACCTGTCAATGATTTTGTTGAAATAAATATTTTGGTTTTGATTTTAGTGTGTTTGTGATCACAAATTTTACCTAATACTCAATCAATGGGTACAATGACGATAAAAAAAGTCTGGATAAAAAATTATAATTTCTGATGCAACCTTGGACTAATGAATTTTTATCTTAAAAACGTTGAATCAGTCAAAGACCAAAGATCAACTCACTTAAAATAATATTCACATTTTACTATTACCTATTCAGACATTGTAGAGTTGGTTGTTGTGACTTCGCGATAAAGACATTATTTACGTATTTCAATATTTTTGTTTGTTATCTTTTTTATTAATTTGTGTAATTAAGTAATTCTGCGTTATAAAATAAAATTTAATAACTAGGGATTTCGAGTGTATTTACTTCTACTGAAAGTGACGGCATTTGTGCATTCATTCATTACATAGTACATTTTTCGGGATTATTTTAATAGTAAAACTCGGAAACGCTTCTAATGTTCGTAAAAGTGTGCCTTAGTTTTCACTTTTTTTGGAATTCTCATTTTGATCTCAACTTTAAACTGTAGGATTTATTCCTATGAATAAACTAAATGAATTCATCAAAATGAATAGCATTTGCCTTCATACATAAAATTCTATCAGGAACAAACCGACACTCAATTGGTGAAAAATTTCCTTAGATTGAATACAAAAAAAAAAAACTTTACCTCTTTATAATATTAGTGTAGACTTAAATTTTAATGAACTGCGAGTATTTACCTATAACCTAACTACGTTATATACACCATATACAATACAAGATCAAATATTGAGCATCGGAAGTACTCCTTAAATACACTATACAGTACTTCCGCGCACTTCCGCACGCCAGAAACGTGCCGAAAAGACTGGCAGCATAACCACGCCGAATGGCAATGCTAATTCTTTGGGCAAAGAAGGAGCCGGCCCTCTGGCCTTTGTATCAATCAGTCGGCGAGAGAGTTTTTAATTAAAAATCTACAATTACCCTGAGTGTATGTTAGAAGCCTCCATAAAGCAGGGGTAGAAAGTTAAGGTCGGGTTGCAGTTTCCGCTATTCAGTTACAATGTTAGCGAATCAGTCAAGACAGCTGCGTATGTTATGGACTGGTCATTGATTTCTTAACATTATTACTGTGCCTATATAACTTTCCCTTAAATGACTAGACGGACAGGCATGTGTCTTGTCTATAAATAATGTTTATGAGTACCTTTAATGAATTTAGTATCTACAAATAAACATAGTACATGGGCAATCCATAAATACTATTAAGTGTTATAAATGGAAGAGTAACTGTAACCGTTCCACGCCTTTGCCGATGAATAGATAACGGATGAATTAGGCATACGGGTAGGTAAACTATGATCTGAGTTAGATAAGTTAGCACCTTTTCAATTTTATTTTGACTTATTCAATTCTCAAAATTTAACAAATTAAAATACTAAATTTAACCAACAATTGTGCTAATTTTACTATTATTTAGTACTAAACTATTTTAATGGATTCCTACGTTTTTTTTAAACTTAAAGTTATAAGTTAGACTGCTAAAAAAGTTCTTCTAATAGTAAGATAAGTATAGCTTTTTTAATGAAAAAAAAAAGAACTAAAATCTATACCAATATAATAAAGAGAAAAGATTTATATTCTTGTTTGTATTGAAAAAACTCAAAAACTACGAGACCGCATTTTAAAAATGTCCTATGCTACTATTCTATATATTTTCTACTTTTACGCAGGCCAACTCGCTGGCAAAAGCTAGCGTTCAATATGATAGATGGGCTACATATCTACGTCACTTGAAATGAGATTAATGGCTTCATCAGTTAAAACCAACATGGCCAGGTATTAGCATACAGAACCAGAGCTATGAGCTATCACACGCATAGCCTTGTTCTTATTTCAAACGTTGCGGAACGCTTTCTTGCGAGATAATACAAAAGAATCCTAATCAATCATCACTACACGAAGTGAAACTAAAAACCTCTTCAACGTAGATAAACGGCCGTCGTTTTCCATGAGAAATTCATATGAAAACAAGTTAATTTGATTTAAATGGCGCGGTTAATTTAATCAGAGTTGTTGAGACTGTCAGTTTTACTTGGTTGTAAATAAGTGAATCAAGCGAGGGTCTTTGATCTTTTGAGGAAGTTTGGTATCAATGGGAAAGTCTTGGATATACGATTTTATGATAATAAATCTTTATTGGCATAAATTATACTACCTTAGTTTTCGTATATGCGAAACCCGTAACACACATGTCTTCATAATATTTTTATGTAGAGAATCTATGTACAACATAACTGTATCATGAAAAATCTGCACAAATAGGTACTTGGTCACCGGGCCTTCTGGGCGACTGAGGGGGTGGTTTTGCTTTCGCACCCAGTCCCATGGGGCTATGACCTGCCGTGACCAGTGTTGTACTTAGTGACGTGGTGTCCAAATTGTGACCTTTATTAAATATTTTTGAAAAAAAAATATATCATGGTGTAAAAATTATTGGAATTGGTTCAGTTACTGATTCTGAACAAACTATACTCAAGTATATACTAAAAATAATGTTGTTTAAGTATTTTTTATAAGCTCCCTAACTCCCGCGCTAGTACACTGTATTACAGGAGCTAGTGTCTTACCCTTATTACTAAAATATAATTATGTTATTTATGAAATAGGTCGCCTCGTTACAAACATTGGGCTGTGTATTATAGATCTACCTACTTGGGCTGCAGGGTTGTTCGAAAGAATTACCACCGTACTCGAACGCAAAAGGCAACTGAAGGAACACAAGTGGATTCCAGACGGGAGAAGTCCGACACTCCCTCTCGCTCTACCCATATATGAAGAAGTTATTTGAGAATTTTCCACTTAAAAATAGAAAAAAAGTAGGTCTATTTCCATGTAAGTAATACAAAAATACCAACCGTTTATGAAAAAAACCTTTCTAACCCAAACAGGTTAAAGGGCAAACGCTCTTAAGGTTACTTGGTTTTGTGATGTCAAACATTTACAGTCTCATACTGAAATAATGCAACTTCAATAACGATATTGTCTCTTGTTTATTTTTTTAAGCTATTGCATAGCTTCTATCGCGGGCCTTGAGCGTGGAGACCGAATCCAGAAATTCCGTAACGAAAATAACCTAACACCCCCCACTCATTTGTTTTTTGAGCATGGTGACCGATAAGAAAACAAATGAGTGAACAATCAATCAAAATTAAATTCAATGTGTGAAAGTGTAACTTCAATTAATATCAAAGAAAAAAAAAACAAAGGAAAAAAATACTGCATAAATAAAATAAATAAATAATTATAATTACATAAGTCCCCGAGTGCCACACGTCTTTTTTTTATTTTTATTGATAGGCTCGCGTTTGACCCCTATCTCGCCTGATAGTAAGTGATGATGTGGCCGACGACGGAGCACGCTTGCCTAGAAGTAACCTATTCACTCTTGAAATAAGGACCCCTAGGTTGTAGATATCTGGAATCACAGACTTCGGCAGGGAATTCCACTCCTTAGCTTTAAGACCCTAGTGTATGTAGATCTGTATAGGAATCTACATAAGTAATTTATTACAAGTAGATATACTTAATATACAGCGTGACACATAAAAAAAGCTTAACTAATGATCAAAACAGAGACAATGGGCAGCCTTACCACATTCCGCGATCTCTTCCGGGCAATCTGGAATGGATAGTAAATGTCAGGGCATGAAATATAGGACTTTGAGTATTAACCGTTACGATTTTTACCCATACGGAATGTAGAGTATAACTTATTGTGCCTTCTTCGACAATTACGGTAGGTGCCAGATAACAGTCGAATATCGGTCATTGACCTTCCGAAATTTGTTGACATTCTTAATTTCAAAAACGGAAATAAAGGTATAAAGCTATTTTGAATCGTCCTGTATCGTGATCCTTTACATGATCTAGTAATAAAAAGCAATTCATTGTTTGTTTTTCGGGTACCTACGCAGAGATACTTATTTGGGAAACTCGGTTATCTGACGCGTCCTATAGGTTATACATAATGAGCGCAGAAACGTGACAAAGTATGTCCACAACGTATGTACGGAAAAATAATTTTATAATTTTGTATTTCGGTACACTTTCGGTAAATTTGCTTACTCTGTACACAGTAGGTATCTCGTGGTACCCAGTGCAGTTTTTATTACACAAGAATTTATCATAAACGTGTAAATTTTCTCACAGCGAACATTTTCCTACAATTATGTATGTACTTAGTTACTAGTTGAGTCTGTTTTGAATAGAGACATATTATTACCTGTGCTGGTAATCGTGTATACCTTGCTGATAAAAACTGCTGGAACCCGAGGTAAATAAATGCAAAGTAATTATTCAATCAACTACAAAGAGCGAAGCGAAATTCTAATAGGTAGAGATAAATGGATATCAGAGAATGTCCCTAATATAGATCTGTATTAATTGCCTACCTGACATGCCTTTAGATAAAAGTGGTTCAATCGCGTAACAGTCCGATAAAGTCGGTTTTCCTTGAACGTCATCGCCAGGATTTCGATCACCATATAAGTCAAATCAGCTTTGATTTTCCGCCAACAGGAGCTATTAGCGTCATTTAAAATTCATTATTAATGAGGCAAACTTAACGTTATTAATTAACGTTTGTGCAATCATGTGGGAAACTACTTTCTATCTTAGGAAAACATGACAGACGTGATCACAGAAAAGTTAGTGTTGGTTTTTACTCTGTTTCGTTAGCGTGATTGGAACTAGCTCTTGCAAGGTTCCGTCTTCCGGATCGATTTTCTATTCTAAAACGAAAAAAAAGATGGTAATCTCCTTACTAGCTATTCATTTTCTTTGTCGATAATCAAGCCAACGAAGATAATTTAATTATCATATCACTAAGCGATCTACATTTAGTTTATCTATTCTATAATTCTTACAAAATAATGACAGAGCTCACCGACTGCTGACGAGATAATTGAAAGGTACGCATTATAATTGCCAGAGATTATTCAACTTTCGATTCACACCCAAAAGGTAGTAATTTATTTGATTGAACATTGTTCTTCGCCAATCATTGTGGGCGTGAAACCGTTCTTATTTAATTAAACCCGGCTTCAGTTCACACGGTGCTTGTTTCTAGCATTGACTTAAGGCCTTATGTCAGATTGAGTAAGTAGGATTACTATTCGGTTACGGAATAGATTCCTAAGGGCATTTTGTGTAGGTTGGCAGCTTCAATTTTAGGTCAGAATCCTACGCAGGCGGTCAGCAAAGTGATTGTTGAGTCAATGGCAATGTTGTCATTTGTGGGCAATTTGCATTGGATAAGATAAAATGGTAGTTTAGCTGATTCAACTGCACTTAAGGTAATGCAGGAGTTTATCGTTGACAATAGTCATGTATTAAGTTGAATCTTAGAATTCTACGCATTTAGAATTCCAGACATTGTAAACGAAAATTGTACGTAAATATTGAGAATTTCTTGTCTGTTTGTCAACAACTTAGCTATTTACTAAACACGTGTCTTTTCTGCCAAACCCAAGTGGTTTCAACCATGGTGCAGGTAAATAACTCGCACGCGCCGCTATCTTTTCGGTATAAGTGATGTGAATGAACTTAGCCATGGAAACTATTAAGTAATCGTGTTGGCTCGCAAACTCCAAGCAAAAGTGTTAATATGACGATAAACAGGTGTCGAAAATTTCTTTCACTTCAGTTTTGTGTTTAACTTAATGCTTGCTTTCACTAACTTTATCACATATTACGAGACTTTTTACAGGACTTAAAATTCTAAAAGAATAAAAATAATATCATTTGTCAGACCATTCTCTTTTGGCTTCAGTACGGTGCAGCTCGTTAGTTCTCACGATTGCTAGTGATCGGTGGGCCTGTCATTGACCCAAGAATTAGTGGACCCATAACTTTATATGAGCTCCAATCCAACTATATTCCAATGTTGTTTGAAATTATTAAATTGGTTCTAATAATTTGCTCGTAAATACATAATCATGTTTCTCGGTCGTGAAGTTTTTGTGTATTTGCTTTGTTTTCATCAAGTTATTAAAAAATCATCATTCTAATTATTATATGTTTTTTCCTTTGATATATTTTATCCGTTGGAATTAATTTACAAATATTATGTGTTTGTAAGGCAAATGTTTTATGATAGTGCAGTGATTGTCTGTAAGTGTTGCTGCACTTGAATAGTGTTATGAAATGTATGTGTAAATTCCCAGTGCTTGTAATGTTGGCGATCCTTATAAATAAATAAATTTGAGCATTTATGTTGTCGGGTAGGTAAACTCAAGTGCCGCTTATAATAAATAACGATCCAGCAAAGCTCTTTGATCACCTGTGTTTTTTTGCAATTGCAAATTGTCTTGTAACACGCAACACTTGCTGAGTAAACAACGCGAACATTTCAAAATACATAAAACCAGTTCGGCAAAAGTTTAAGTCAACATGTTGTAAAATGATTAATCAAATATTTGAATGATTTTTTCTTCAATGTCACTAGATATTGAAATAACTTGCATGTTTTATTAGCCTGTCGTGTCTACCTTTCAATAAATGGTAGTAATAAATAGAAGTTCTATTTTACTGTTTCTTAATAGCGGTAACAATAAAATGATAGTAGGTATTATAATGCTAACATAATGATAATACTAATAGAACGGGCTGTGGGGGATCGTTCGAAAAGTCATTTTCGCTCTGGAACGCAAAGGGCAATCAAAACAATACTGGTGTAGATTTTAGTCATTAAAAATTTTGATATACACCCTTTCGGTCTTCGCACCCATAGTGGAACTCGCAGACCGGCCGTCCGGTAACTGTCCGGACCAAGCTCAAGTGTCTCGCGTGCCTCAAGGACTTGTCAGCAATAGCAGGGACTCAGCCGGGTCGAAGCCTACTGGGGCCAGGGTTATCCGAAAGGGCGCTCGGGCCCCGGTATGAAGGCTAGAAGGAACGGGGTGGGTCTTTTATTCAGTAAGAGTCTGATACTATCTCCCACTCCACCCAAGAGCGGAGGTTGTCATTGGATGATTTTTTCCTACCATAAAAAAAACCCATAGTGGATGAAATTATTTGATTATATCCCATTATTTGAAGCCTTTGACCGCCACCTCAAAAAAGCAACGCCACGCTATGAATTTGTAAACTTTTCTGAATTTGGAATACGTAAGTTGACTTATAAATCTTTATTATACAACTAAAGAAAAAAAATGGATCTCCTTTAATTTGAAAGGACGTGCATAATATTTATTAATGTTTTTTTTTAAATTGTGTTTCCCTCGAATTGCCATTTTCATGTTCTGTCTCTGCAACTTTGTACAGTATTGTATTTAGTTTACTGTGCATAAAGTTTTAATAGATAAACAATCCCTTTGGTTCGACTGGTTTTGTTTATTTTGTTTCGTTATATGACCTCTTTAAAATAATCTTCACGCAATGAATGGTTATTTACCAGAAAAGCATTACCTACCAGTAGAAGTAGTATCAACTGATGCCTATCTGATTCAGGCTATTTACTGTTTCTAAAAGGGACGAAAACTTCACTAGAATTCTTAATTAGAAATTGGACATGGTCAAACAACCGTTATAATGAACACAAGTGTATCCGAATTCTTAGCTCATCGCCACCGTGTATCACTTTTGAATATAAACATTAGCATTTGAATGGCAGTAAATCAATGGAGTCGCCTACTTAAGGGCCTCGGCACAAATTCACTAAGTAACTGCCTTGCATGACAACTTATTTGTTAAGTGGAACAAATATTTAAACTTTAGAAATGTCGTAGTGCAATGGGCGCAAAGTTGAAATCATATGACAATGCTCTGACGAACAACGATGCTAGCAAATGGCTTAATTATACAAATTAGTAGGATGGTTCTCACAGATGGGAATAATAAGAAGGTTTTCGTTACGAAGTTGATTAACCAGAATGAAATGATAGATATTCGCCATTGCATCTTAAGGGCCAAGCGCCCGAAAAGTGCCATAAAACAGTGATTTTCTGAGGCCTACTCCTCCATAACGGCTAGGTCAATTGGTTTTAAAAAAATATATGTTTATTATAGATTCATGAACAATAATATCAACATTTGATTTTTTCGTGCAATTAATACTTTTGTCAAAAAAAAAAAGTAGCAATTTCGCAACTTTTCGCAACTTTTCCCTACTCTTTCGAAACGGCTTGGATCTTTAGAAACATTTTTACACATAAAAATTGGTGGCTAAATATTCTTCAAAGTGAACATTGCATATGTAAATCAATCAATATCTCGCAGAGAAAATGAATTTAAAACGCTTTCCGCACGCTGCTGGCCGCAAATAAATGCACAGATTTGCGTACTGCCGCCTAGGCGAGTGCGAGAGTTGCGTTCACATAATTTCGGCCAGATGGTTCAAGGGACTAGGTATACGCCTTAAGTTGATAACGCATTGTATCTATCGGTATTGCTGGTGGTAGTCAACTCAAATCCGTCACGTAATACATCGTCTGTCAACAAATAGGTAAATAATGTGACATAAAATCACTGTAAGTGCTGAACCTACACGACTTTTGCCTTAGACGATGTAAGACGTCAGATGTGTTAACACAAATTCACTTTAAGCGAACATTCGACCTTTAGCATGCAACAAAGCTGAAGTGTATACATTTACGATTCGTAAAACAAAATACAAGCCGACAACGATAGTTTCAGAAACATAGATCGTAAAACTAAGCAGTAAGCCCGTTATAAAACACGATATTACAGCAGACACTGAAATTTCGTGGAGTATAAAACCGATTGAAGAGATTTCTAACATCTTACAGACTTTTATATTCAAAAATATTGCTTTCTGAATGAATAATGAACATTGAAATCATCTTATACGTATATCTAAAGCGATATTTTAATATAGATATACAAATATCTAAATCATATTTTTCTTACTTTGACCGTTGCGATGTAATTTACACGAGATCTCCACCGGTCATAAATGCAGCGCTAATGATTCTTTTTACGATTGTCTTCTGATAGCTTTGAGAGTAATTTTCAGTCAATGCACCCGTTTTATTTTATTTTTTTTTGTAACCAGTTGTGACTCTGCTTTCTTTGAAGATATTAATATACGTTCACCGAGTTTATAGTAATAGTATTTTATTGTTTAGTTTACCTAATATAAGTTGAGGCAGCGTCTTCCAAGCACTCGATTATGCATCGCTGTTAAGTTTTTCTTAATTTAATCCTCGTGAAAAGCTATCATCTGCTTTTTGTGAGTGTTTTCAGTGTTAAAATGATTTGCAGAGATGAGATCTGTTAATTATTTTTTTTCACTTTTTTTCTTCGGTGGGGAAAATCATCCAACGATAACCCCCCCGTTTTTTCAGTTACTTAATTAGGAGGTACATAAAATCACTAAATACATGAATAGGAACCGTTATAATCTCAATCACAAACATAATTCCTATGATTTCAATTATTATACACCCACTTATCAAAACAAATTTTCTGGGTTCTATTTCCGTGGAATTTTCACACTCTGTAATTTGAGTTTGGGTTCAACATAGTTTAAACAGTTTGTGACGCTACACGCAACTTCTACTTAAAATAGTGTCATTAACCTCAAATACATTCCCCAAAAGTTCTATGCATTCAGATGCCTTATTAATTCGTTCGTTAGTTTCTGTATGAGCAGCTGTTAAATGTATATTTTTTAGGTCATGTCGTGACTTTCTTGCTGTAGATGTTGTAAATCATCGGAAACTGTTGTTTGCTTAATTATGGTATGTATTTTTTTTTATTTAAATATACACCGAAGGTATGATTAGTGTTATTGTCTATAGTTTTTATTCAATAAAACCGAGCGTATATATATAATTACAAAGTAAATACAGTTTTCATTATACCCAAATCTAAGATTAAATAAAAAACTAAAACCCAACTACGACAAAAAAACGACGCTGAAAAAGAATGAAACAAGATTTTCAGAATGGTGAAAAACAAGAAAAGAACAAAAAGAAAAGCCGTAGTTACACGTCCACACTCCACCACCAACCAACCGAAACACTTTAATAACGTGTGACTACGGGTTTTCTTTTTGTTCTTTTCTTGTTTTTCACCATTCTGAAAATCTTGTTTCATTCTTTTTCAGCGTCGTTTTTTTGTCGTAGTCGGGTTTTAGTTTTATACTTTATTTTTATTTAAACAATTTTGGTGTTAAATCATTGTGCTTCTATACCTACTATTTACATGAAGCCCGTTCAAATGATACGAAACACGTATTTATTTATTTAAATTTTTAATTTTAACACATTACTTTTTGCCCGCTAGAGGGCGCCATATCACATTTTGTGAGACGTCACGTATCCTATGTTCAGCGGACGATTATACTGACGATACCTCATATGTCAAGTTCCAACAAGTAGATTAGGAGCGATGAGGGAACAGATGAACATACACATATACATACATGCATACAAACATACATAGCCTGTCAAAATCATAACCCTACTTTGGCTTTGCCGTAGTCGGGTAAAAATATAATAAAAATGTTGGTCTAGTTTAGCTGCCACTACTCTAATAGACAGTATATTGCAACTGTAATATGATAATCAATAAAAATCTGAATATACAATCTATTTGCTAATGTGTCCACGCTCCATCAGTTTTACTTTTTTCATGTCTGCCTCATTATGCCGAGATAACGTTACATTTGCGGAATTATGTAAGTAATATTATCGTATTTATTGATAGCAGTCAACTTAGCTACGAATGTTCTCATATTTGATATGTGTTACCTAACTGTGGCACGAAATCGGAACCCCAAATTGGAACAGGAATCAATAAAATGATCGAATTTCCTAATATCCGTTATAAAATGACTTCATTGGTCACGACCGTCCGATGACTTTTTATTAAGAAGGAGAATGTTGTTCATATTCAGTAATTAGAAGTCTAATCTCAAGCTAATGTTAAAAAATATATATCCGGAGTTCATGGTTCAGTGCATGTTTTAATGTTGTCTGCATTACATTAATTATTCATGAAGTTTCCGTAATGGTGCACTTGGTTTCTTGACGAAGTGTTATGTATTTCTCCACAAGTAATTTTCGCTTCTAGAGCCGGATATAAGAGCTAGATCGTGAGCTATTTCATTAGAATTTCTTCACTTATTTATACTAGATAACTGTCACTGTGGGTGTCTGCAATTTTTACGTTAATTGCACCTATATTAGATCAACCTATAGTGGTCTAGTATATCACTTTCAATATGATTTATCATTTACTAATGTTTATTGATTTTGTTACTCCATGACCTTTTTGATCTGAATCACATTTGAAAGAGGGCCATATTATTTGATAAATAATTACAAACTCTTTACAATTAATAATTATATTGTTTATAGATTCAAAAGCCTTGCACAAATCAATTGATAAAGATTCACTGAAAATACTACTTCAAATAATATAAAATTTCAACGTTCGTCGATTTCTTCAGTGGTAACTAATTCATGGTTTGATTAAAAAGCAATTATGGACCGCAAATATACTCTAATACGCATAATATATGCTGTCGAAAGGTGTGTTTCCTTTTAAAGGATACTTTTCACCGCTTGATCGACAATATTTGCATGACCAGAGGGCTCGTTCTTTGCCCGAAGAATTAGCATTATTATTCAACGTGGCAAAGCTGTCAGTTTTCTGGGCACAATTCCGGATGACAGCGATTTGGTCCTTCTTTACTTCAATACCTGAGTATATATAGTTTTAATACAAATGTAATGTAATGCGCTTATGTTTATTATAAATAGTATAATTACTTATTTCATATAAGTACATATTGTTATTTACTTCTCATAGATAAAATACTTGGTACAAACATTTATTAAATAAAAATACCTATAAATAGACGTAGGTATATTCGTATAATTTATTTTGTTTTCGTTGCCTACTGACATGATTGTTACAAGATACATAGACAGTAATCTTGCTAAATGGATTTCAAATTGGAATGCAAACAGTAAAGTCACGAATTTGTCAACGCACTTGCGAGTGTTTGTAAGATGTGGCGGCACGAAGATGTAGGTAAGATATATATCAACAATGTTAATATCACTCGTACGTAACTTGTTGGTATTTTTTTATAGTTCGTATTTTTGCATTAGAATTGTTATTTAATGCTTCATTTATATATAAATTAGAACAAAAATTTTTACAATGCTCATATAATTTTTGAATATAAATAAAAAGGTGGAAGGAATTGGTAGTAAAGGAATTACGAATTCCTAACGAAATTTATTGCGTAGTAGGTAATATATTAGATAGATAAGTACATACATAGGTACGTAAGTATTTATACAGATATTCAACATCCACTTGGCTTTAGTAACGGACATTTGCTCAAGCTAGTTTGCACATGTATTTTGAACTTTTAAATAAATAACTAGGAAGTGTGTATTCAATATATGAGTACTTTCTCAAGGCTGAAACCCTCGGGTTTGAAAGCTAGGTGCATAAGTGACACTCGTACAAAGCTTCCCATAAATCTGTTTTCATTTACATTTTCTACGGTCTGTCTGTTCCGAATTGATTTCAAATGACGGTTGGATTGCTTCTCTTGATTAAAATAAATACAGCCACTGTAATGAAAGGATGCAGTGAATGGAAACTGTTTGCAACGTTCTCATATTACTCCGTTTTGCTGTGTTTTTATTCAATGTTAAATTACATTGTTTTTTCTCATGTTGTGTTGTCTTAATAATGATTATTCAAGGAAAATGTGCTGGTGTTGCAAAATTATTGTAGTTCCTGATAAATTCGTAGGTTGTTATACCTAAGTAAGGTATAACAAGGTACCTATATTATGGAGCTCCGTAATCATAACCGAAATTATCGGATATCAGAATTTAAAAAATCGTAACCGTAACCGAAACTGACATAAAAGTTCCGCATAATTTCGAATCTAGAAGGAGTCAATGACGGGTTATAACAGTTTTTTGTTTGTTTTATCCGGTCAAACAAATGATAACCTAGATTAAAGTCAATTTCAACTTTGCTACTTACTATGTAATATTAAAATCCATAGCCGAAAGTGACGAATATACAACAAATATTATTCCTATATATCCGTTTTCAAATCCGAAATTGCATATCCATAACATTCCTACATATATGTAACTGTGTTGTAGATGATACCTATGTAAAATTACCTTATTTTTATAACCTTTTTTTCGTAAAAATACCCTGAAATTATAAAATATCCTTAGATATGTACAAAAACCCCTGACAAGCTTCTTGCCGCATGGTTCATGGCACAAACGGTCATCTGGTCATGTGACCTATAACCTTCAGGCATTTAACAAAAACCAGTAACAATATACCCTCAAAAAAACTTCACACATAAATCTCATCACGCCAGGTCACACATACTTAATGTTACAGTATCATATATTCACTATAAACAGATCCTATTGTCTTCAGGCGTGATACCTCACAAAAACCTTTGGGTCATTCTTTTGTCTATACTTGTCCATTGTTTTAGTTTTCAAATGTCCTCTCCCATGAAGTTGGCGTAACTTGAACCTTTTCGCCCTAGACTCGTGAGAGCCCCCGGGCCCATGTGCTGTCGGCCGAGGCCGGGAAACTGCGACACCACGACGATGTCAACGGCCACGCAATGCAATCGAGTCGCCCCTACTATACGACACCTGTTGATCAATTTCGCTTTCATAATTTCTTTGGACTATAAAACTGTTTTTATTGCTTCATTTGTTTTTATTAATCGGTAAGTTTATGTCAGTTCAACTGCCGCTCTCGTATCTGTAAGTGAAATAGTTCTTAAATACTTGACGAGTTCTTTGCGGACTTGGTGCAATAATCGGAATGCTTATCTCGTTTGAAGTAGGTAACCCAAAGAGCGCGTTTACTAGCATGAATACAAATGAGTCAAATGCCAAATTGAGATTTGGGTTAATCTGTAATCTGATAGAAAACGTTTTATTTCCATAAAAGTATATCTAAAGACTATTCTGTTTTTTGAAATGCGTTAAAATGTCCATATTCGTTTAGCTGTCCGATAAATAGTTTACACTTATCCTTATTTGGTCACACGACGGGACGCTCCTACATATAAAACTTGTAATGTACTTGACTCGTCGTAATATTGCTAAGGAGACAGACAGGATGTGAGGTGGTGTATCAAACAGGTCGCAGCGCCCGCGCATAAGAGACCCCGCGCTAATCGCAGACCGCAATTCGCTCTATTGCCGTCCACCTTGCAAATGCGCAAGAAATCCTCATTTTGTATTTTTAAAATTAGTTATCTTACCTACTATAGATGGTGCTTTTGATTTGTAGTAAACCGCAAGTTGCGACCGAATTTATAGAACAGTTTAGTTTTACATTATCTTCACTATTTTAATTTTTTATTTAAATCACATAACTAATTAAAACTAGGTACGTATACACTAAAGACAATAATTCCTACTTAAAATATGGCGTCAAAAATTCTTCCACATCGCTGCGACTGGAAGTGTGCCCAAAAGACAGCCGGTATTGCCATGTTGACGTTGTATGGCAATGCTTAATCTCTGACCGAGGTGAAAGCCCTTGGGTCACGCGAAGTATCAACTAAGGGTTCATATCTTCACTTGATGGTCACTTTGGCGGGCTTTTTTTTAACGCTACTACTTTCATTCTTATTTTTGTGGTAACAAGGCCCAATTGCCTTAATTTTGACGACGATGTTTAATTAAAGATCACGTTTCTTTTAGAGGGACAGAATTTGAAACCGCATATATAGGTACATATTTATGAGATGCCAACTGCGAGTGCAAATAAGATAGTAAATCTAGATATATGAAGACTTACGTAATTGTTCTCAATGAACAATTTACATCCACACCCTACAGTCGCGGATGGTGCGACCCGGATCTCCAACCTCATTGCTTAACATATATCACGTTAAACGTTACATCTTCCAGGATCAAAGTTCATCTGTAATTTTATTACTTGAATCTAATCGTGAAAGATATTTATCGTCGACTTAATGTGCTGTGGGAAGCTTGGTTGTTGGAGTTGACGTCTTCTTATATTACTGTTCTACATTTCAGTCCTTGTTTTAACATCATAGCTTTCTTTATTTATATCGAAGTTCAAAAGATTTTATTAGGTACATACATTTTATACTAGTACATATACATTAATTCCTCTTTTTAGGGTTCCGTACTTAGTCAACTAGGAACCCTGTAACGAAAAGTGTACACAAAGGAGTGTAACAGTTACATGAGAGGGTAAGGAGGAGTATGGGAGTGAGGAGTGTAGAGGAAGAGTGAGAATAAGAAGAGTAAGTGTATAGTAAGAGGAGAGAAAGAGTGTTACGCGAGTGCTAGAGGGAGTGTAGTGAGTAAGTGCCTCCAGGGAGTAGCCCTGGCAAGGCACGTATGGGGAGTAAGTGTAAGTGTAAGTGCCTCCAGGGAGTAGCCCTGGCAAGGCACGTGTGGTGAGTAGTGAGAGGTTGAGTGAGGGAGGAAAGTATGGAGGGAGAAATATGTATATATAAATATGAATCCTTGTGAGGTTATAATACAAATAAAGACATATAAAAACAATAGAAATATATAAAGATATAAAAACAGTTCAGTCGGGCTCGGCGTCAGAGGCGGAATGCAGCAGCAGGAGTAGGCGTAGCCCTCAGCCGTACGAGGGACGGCGAAGGCTACGAAGCCGCAGGCAGCAACAGATAGTGGTAGTCACAGCCCTCCAGCGTAAGGGCCGGCAGCAGTAGAGGAGGCCCTCAGAGGCCAGGTCCGAATGTAAAACAGCCCTCTGCCGTGAGGGCCGGCAGAGGCAGAGAGGAGGTCCTCAGTTCCTTCTCTGAGGAGGTCTTCATGGTCCAAGGAGCTCAGTCAGGGAAAACTGACATTAGGAGCTGAGCCAAGTAACTGTCACATGTAGCTGACCCAAGAAAAACTGACACCAGGAACTGTACATGTAGCTGCACCAAGAGTCTGACCGAAAACTCCAAGAAACTCACAAACATGGCTTTTATAATCAATTTTGACAGCTATGCTGGCTGTCAATTCATAATTTAAATTTGAAAACAGGTTTCAGCCAGCATTGCTGTTTCACAAGAAAGATATAAATTACAATTTAATTTTAAAGAATAGTTTCAGATAAGAGAACATATAATTTGATAGCAAATTATATGTTTACAAAATAAATAATATTATGAGTAGAAGAATAAAAACCTAAGACTATAAAAATACTCTTTGTTGATACCTAATCAAAACCATAGAAGAAAATAGTAGTGACATGACAGATGACAGTGATCAATGAAAATAAACAAACTAAATATATAAGAAATATTATAAAGAGATGTGATTATTGATAAGTAAAGTAAACGTAAGTATTAAAAACATTACAACCCTTATAGTTTCGCCATGTCTGTCTGTCCGTCTGTCCGTCCTCGCTTAATCTCTGTTACCGTTAGCACTAGAAAGCTGAAATTTGGTACCAATATGTATATCAATGACGCCAACAAAGTGGTAAAATAAAAATTGGAAAAAATGTTTTATGGTAGCCTCCCTATATGTAAAGTGATTTTTTTTTTAATTTCAACCCTAACGTGTGATATTTTGTTGGATAGGTATTTAAAAATGAATAGGGGTTTACTAAAATATTTTTTTGATGATGTCAATAATTTCGGAAATAATCGCTCCAAAAGTAAAAAACAATTTGCCCCCCCCCCCCCTTCTAACTTTTGAACCATAAGTTTAGAAAATATGAAAAAATCTGAAAAGTAGAACTTTATAAGGACTTTCTAGGAAAATCATTTTGAACTTGATGGAAAGAACAGTTTTTGTACAAAAAAGACAAAAAGGTTCTACAAAATAATTTTTGGACTAAGTTTGTAGTATAATCGTATAAGCAAGCATTTTTTTAAACTCATAAGTGATTACACTTATTGTGACGGACGGGAAACTACGGAACCCTACACTGACGCGCTCTTGGCCGGTTTTTTATGACTTAAACATTCATCATCAATATAAATTGCAAATCCACATTTACTCGCATGTGTGACGTGTGTTCCCCTTGTCAGGGTGGTGAGTGTTTTTATTTTCCTTAAATAAGGATTATTCAAACCTAAACACGTATTCTCTAACGCTTATACCAATTATCAGAAGAAAAGGGGTTACCTGTTTCCGTGGTATTTGGCTCAGAAGATCATGCTGTTTGTATGAACGTCACACCGAAAGATATCAATACGAACATATGCACATTTACTGTTTATCTCAATACTTGCATGCGATTCAATAATTAATTAACATACTTACCTAGTCATTATTGGCATCCACGCAATTATTATAAAATCAAACTAGTTATACAAATGGCACATTCATTTAGCTGAATTATACACTGTTATCATGCTATTAACTCGAATTACGAATTGGAACACAATTTAAATAAGCCTATTAATCCTAAAATTATTCACATTTCAATTTCAGAATATTAATTCTATTTTTAAAAGACTAATGATAATATGTGAAAACCTAAATAATAGGAGAAACAAAATGAAAAGGTTTTTTTAGATACTTAAATTACAATTCTTAAAATAGTTATTGATCAGTTAAATTAGAAATACTCAAGTATATCTTACTACTTTAACTCCGATATGAAGTGAAAAACTTGCCTGAACCTAATTAAGTCCTAGTCGCAATGAAGATTCAACGAAGACATTGTATTTCAGGTTCGGTTCGAATCTTGATGTGCAATAAAGTATACATAAATAAATAAATAATAAATAAATCCTCTTGCTCAAAATCCAATTTGAAATATTCTAAACATTCTTCTCCTATTGCTTTGAGGTAGTGAAGGTTTCATTCTCAGCCAGTAATGTATATTTATAACATTTTTGTTGTTTACTTTATTACTTACTTTTATATTCTTTCCCTTTTTTCCTTCAATAGTAATGCTATTTACGTTTTTTGCTGTATTTTTTATGTCCAAACCACTTATTTTAGGTTTAAATTTTTTTAATGTCTTTTTTTTCATTTTTGTCTTCTTTTTCATTTTTGTCTTCTTTTTCGATTTTCCTTTCTTTTTTAGTTTAGGCTTTTTAAAAACCTTTTTATTTTTTGTTAAACTTAACGATGGTTTGGTAGTTGATTCTGTTTGCTCTTCTATTGTTTCTTCCTCTAAACTTTTCGTTTGATCTTCTTCTTCAGAAATTTCATCTTCATCTTCATCTGAACTTTCATCTTCGCTTGTGTTATTTGTAACAAGTTCCTTAGGTAACCGGATATTGGTCGTCTTTGTCACATTTGGACGTTCTTCACTAGTAGTGCTTATATTATCACCTTCACATACTCCTTTGTGAGCTATACTAAGATTATGAGTTTCGGAGATAGCCTTTTGTAGGTCACATAATGTGTTGTAAGTTTTGCCGTCTGAGCCACAATAATACACTCTTGCTCGTTTCCACGGGCAAAAGACTTCTCCTTGTATATATGGTATAAATGCCAATAGAATTGTGGCTGTAAATTAAAACAATATAAGTATTAAAACGTCACATGTTATTTGCCAGTGTAGTAAATTTTCATTGAGAATATTTAAAATCAGTGAATGAGCCAAAATTAAATGCCATTCTTTCATAGACCCGTGTTATATGAAGAGAGATGTTTTCTACTTGTACAAACTTACTTGCAATAATATTCATCACGACTATCGTGTTTTTGAAATATTTTCTATCGTATTAATGCACGAGTATAAAATTACGGCTGATGTTAGCATAAACCAATCAGAAACGACATCAAGAAGGAAATGATATTTGAAATTTTTACATTAAGTACATAATAGTAATCACTGTTTTTATGGGTTTAAGTGAAAATTGTTATGTTAATTGCTAGAATTTTAACAGCCCACGAAGTCAAAAGTTACGTATCTACACTATAGGTTCAGTGATCACATTGTATTCAGAGTGAAATATTACGGGTTGATTTACTTAGTTTTCGAATTACGTTAAAATTAATGTGCTCGCTTCGCTTATACAAATAATAAGTGAATCTGTTCGGAAATCAGTGCCATGTTCGTGTGATGTTATTTTCAACGTAATCAACTTCTAAAACACTTTTCAATTCCGATAGATATTTATTATTTATTTATTATATTTAATCTTTATTGTAATTTGAATTAAAATATTGAGTCGGAGAAGTCTCGTCATCAATAAGAGATTTTTTAAGAGTAGGTCAATAGAGATATCATAATTATCTTAAAATACACAAGTTCTCCTCTTGACTGATGAACTTCGAAGAATACTTGATCTTACCGGTATGTACCGTGAACTTGTCCTATTCACAAAAGTGTTGCCAGAATCCAGATAATAATTATTATGCAGATATCTATAAAGAAATATTTAGACGACAGGAGTAATCAACTCAAAACTTCAGAGAACAGTGATTTATGGAACGGTAAAATAGAAACCTCAAGAAAGTGCAGGAAAATATTAACTGGTATATTAATTTCAGACTATATACAGTATCTTCATTTTGTCTTCACTAATCAGCGCCGATCTCCACCTTTACTTGCTTTTTGCATCTTATTACGTCGTTCTTTTGTGCTCTTCAAGTCATTCCAACTCCAATCAGGCGCGGGAGCCACCAAACAGGGCCCCAAGTGTAGCACTGTTATACTTGGGTCCCACTTAGCAGCTTCCCAGAAATCGCAGTAGTTTTTATAAACTACCCCAGTACTTGCGCATACGGATCCAAAATACTGTACGGGGCAACCATAATAATCACCAGAAACATGATATCCGTGCAAAGCTTTCGCACAGTGGCACCACAACATTATTATCGCTGCTGCTACTGTAACGAAAATAAAAAAATATTGATAATATAATATTAATTTATGTTTGTGAACACATACCATTTCCTTTAATTAACTCCGCCTATTAGGCCTATACGATGCTGGACACATGACTGGCATAATATGGACAACACAGTATGAATTGTAATTTAATTTTCTTATGACATATTATAATAATACTTTAAATTTAAAAAAAAATACCAACACTGTGAGGACATGGCAGCTAAGGCTCATTCACTAATAACTTGTATTAATTAAACATAATTCATCCAAGAAATCGTTTATAATTGAACATGCACTTATAATTTTGCGATTATAAGGTATATTTGTTTGTGGGTATACAATATACATACCAAATTAAAAAGGGATTATTTCTGTCCTTTATAATTTCAGGTCTAAGCATACATTAGCCGAAGCGCTCATTAGTCCTTAGTAACCAAGTGCTAAAGATCTTAATAGAGCAGAGGTGGCTGATTGGTAATGACTCGACTTTCAAGCTATAGGGGTTCAAAACCAGCCAGGGGCATTACTTTGTGTAATTTATTTCATCACCACTGCTCTCAAAACGGTGAAGGAAATCATCGTAAGGAAACCGAAATGTCCTAGAACCAAAAATTCGAAGACATGTGACATTTACCAACCCGCTCTGGGCCTGCGTGGTGGATTACGGTCTATTCCTATTATACTTACTGCGCAACAATAGCCTGATTTGAAAAAAAAAAGAAGTTTTTCACTACACTTACTCCAAAACCCGCTTCTATCCTGACTTCTTTTTAGGTAAGCAATGTACTGTTTCCCGCCATTTTCCTTCGTACAATTTATTGTATTTATCGTATCAAGCTGGTCGTCAAGCAAGCCCCATGTGTTCCTGGCAAAACCCCGTTCATTTGTTTCTTCGTAAATTTATTGAAAAACTTCGTTTGACACAAGTGACAATTTGTCACTGCAGTATTTTGTTCCATAACACCCTTTTTTTTTGGGTGGGTAAAAATCTTCCAAATGACATCCCCCGCCCTTGGGCGGAGCAGGAGATAGTGTCAGACTCTTACTGACTAAAAAACCCACCCCGTTCCTTCTTGTCTTTCATAACGGGGCCGAGCCTCCCTTTCGGAACTAGACCCTGACCCCAGTAGGCTTCGACCCAGCTGGGCCCCTGCTCCATAACACCCTTGCTTGCAGCTCGGGTTAATTTCACCTTGGTCACAATGACAAACTTTCTCCGCTTGTATCAAAATGTACTATTTCATTGAAAACTTATTTTTACTAAAATCAATCGTATAAATTGTCTGCGATTGACCACACGTTTGGCATTTTAGTAGCGCATAGCAATCCCATCCATACATTTCGCCTTTTGAATTTTGCTAATCGTTTTTGCAGATAGGATGTCACTCAGTATAATATTAAATAGTTTTTAACACAAGCTTCTATAAACTTCTACGTTTAAGGTAGCCATACACGCTAGGTTATACCTGACAAGAACTTTTTTTTTGTTTTCGAGGGGAAACCTTCAAAAGGCGCCCGAACTTTGGGGATAAGTCCGGGGAGTGTGGGATTTTTACCTCACTATAAAACCACCCCGGTGATCACCATCAACACAGAAGGGGCCACGTTACCTCTCAAAAGACAATCAAATATCTCAAAAGAAATCAGTGCAATCTTCGTGTGATGTTATTTTCAACGTAATCAACTTCTAAAACACTTTTCAATTCCGATAGATATTTATTATTTATTTATAGTCTTTATTGTTATTTGAATTAAAATATTGAGTCGGAGAAGTCTTATCATCAATAAGAGATTTTTTAAGAGTAGGTCAATAGAGATATCATATTTATCTTAAAATACACAAGTTCTCCTCTTGACTGATGAACTTCGAAGAATACTTGATCTTACCGGTATGTACCGTGAACTTGTCCTTTTTACAAAAGTGTTGACAGAATCCAGATAATAATTATTATGCAGAGATCTATAAAGAAATATTTAGAGGACAGGAGTAATCAACTCAAAACTTTAGACAACAGTGGTTTATGGAACAGTAAAATAGAAACCTCAAGAAAGTGCAGGAAAATATTTACTGGTATATTAATTTCAGACTTTATAAAGCATCTTCAATTTGTCTTCAATAATCAGCACCGATTTTCACCTTTACTTGCTTTTTTTGCATCTTATTACGTCGTTTTTGTGTGACCGAGGGAGGAAACACTATACAGGTCCCCACGAATACCATTGATATATTATAGTTCTCCATAGCAGCATCCCAGAAATCGCAGTAGTTTTCATATGTTACGTGGTTAGTTGCGCATATAGGTCCTCCTAAATCTATGGGGCAGCCATCATAATCGTCATAATCATAATAAGCATAATTTCCGTGGAAAGTATTCGCATAGTGGCACCATAACATTATTATCGCTGCTACTACTGTAACGAAAACAAAAACAATATTGAAAATATAATATTAATTTATGTTTGTGCACACAAACCATTTCCTTTAATTAACTCCGCCTATTAGGCCTATACGATGCTGGACACATAACTGGCATAATATGGACAACACAGTATGAATTGTAATTTAATTTTCTTATGACATATTTTTATAATAATTTAAATAAAAAAAAATACCAACACTGTGAGGCCATGGCGTTCTATGGCAATCAGCAAGCCATCACTAATACGGGCTCATTCACTAATAACTTGTATTAATTAGACATAATTCATCCAAGAAATCGTTTATAATTGGACATGCAATTATAATTTTGCGATTATAAGGAGTATTTATTTGTGGGTATACAATATACATACCAAATTAAAAAGGGATTATTTCTGTCCTTTATAATTTCAGGTCTAAGCATACATTAGCCGAAGCGCTCATTAGTCCTTAGTAACCAAGTGCTAAAGATCTTAATAGAGCAGTGGTGGCTGATTGGTAATGACTCGACTTTCGAGCTGTAGGGGTTCAAATCCAGCCAGAGGCATTACTTTGTGTAATTTATTTCATCACCACTGCTCTCAAAACGGTGAAGGAAATCATTGTAAGGAAACCGACATGCCCTAGAACCAAAAATTCGAAGACATGTGACATTTACCAACCCGCTCTGGGCCTGCGTGGTGGATTACGACCCATTCCCTCTCACCTGGGCATGGGCCCAGCAGTGGGGACATTAAAAAGGCTGATTATGTATCTATGTATATGAATATCTCAATAATGATAAACTGGAAGAGTATACAAAACAATAGGCCTTGAAACACCTTTCTTTGCCTTGCTTTCCAGGACCTCGAGTTTCCCTTAAGGAAACCAACCTATCATGGCCCCAGTAGGCTTCGGCCCTGCTGGGTCTCTACGGTTTTGCTGACATCTCTTTGAGGTGCGAGTGAAACAAAGGAACATAGGACTGGGATTTAGTTTTAGTCAGGATAAATCTGACACTCCTGTTCCGCCCTAATGCGGGAGATATAATTAGATGATTTCCCAACTTAAAAAAAAACCTTGAAACACTCAAATTCAGGATTAAGGATCCGAAGAGCAGATTTTTTTTTCTGTTTATTTTTTTGCAAATAAGCCAATTGAGAGCTCTTTGTTTAATCGGTTAACTGGTATTGCATGCATAAATATAAGATGATAGAACTGGTCTGATGATGAAGTTGGAAAGTAGCCATAGGAACTACTGAGCACAACAAGATGAACCCATTGTATTTGAGCTCTTTGAAATGGTCTTGATGTATACTACTACTACTACTACTCCTATACTTACTGCGCAACAATAGCCTGATTTGAAAAAAAAAAAAAGAAGTTTTTCAATACACTTACTCCAAAACCCGCTTCTATCCCGACTTCTTTTTAGGTAAGCAATGTACTGTTTCCCGCCATTTTCCTTCGTACAATTTATTGTATTTATCGTATCAAGCTGGTCGTCAAGCAAGCCCCATGTGTTCCTGGGCAAACCCCGTTCATTTGTTTCTTCGTAAATTTATTGAAAAACTTCGTTTGATACACGTGACAATTTGTCACTGCAGTATTTTGCTCCATAACACCCTTTTTTTCGGTGGGTAAAAATCTTTTAAAAGACATCCCCCGCCCTTGGGCGGAGCAGGAGATAGTGTCAGACTCTTACTGACTAAAAAACCCACCCCGTTCCTTCTTGTCTTTCATAATGGGGCCGGGCCTCCCTTTCGGAACTAGACCCTGACCCCAGTAGGCTTCGACCCAGCTGGGCCCCTTTTTTTTATGGTGGGAAAAATCATGCATTGCCATCCCCCGCCCTTGGGTGGAGCGTGAGATAGTGTCAGACTCTTACTGACTAAAAGACCCACCCCGTTCCTTCTAGCCTTCGTACCGGGGCTCGAGCGCCCTTTCGGATAACCCTGGCCCCAGTAGGCTTCGACCCGGCTGGGCCCCTGCTGTTGCTGACAACTCCTTGAGGCGCGCGGGAACAGTGCGCGCCGTCGACAACTTGGGCTTGGTCCGGACAGGTGAGTACCTGCGTCATGCGGAAGGTAAGGACGCCGTGAGGTCTTTCCAGCCACGCCTCAAAGAGGGGACTTACCGCAGCTGGGCCCCTGCTCCATAACACCCTTGCTTGCAGCTCGGGTTAATTTCACCTTGGTCACAATGACAAACTTTCTCCGTTTGTATCAAAATGAACTATTTCATTGAAAACTTATTGATTGACCACACGTTTGACATTTCAGTAGCGTATAGCAATCCCATCCATACATTTCGCCTTTAAAATTTTGCTAATCGTTTTTGCAGATAGGATGTCACTCAGTATAATATGAAATAGTTTTTAACACAAGCTTCTATAAACTTCTACGTTTAGGGTAGCCATACACGCTAGGTTATACCTGACAAGACCTACCTGTTATTGTGAATGTGGGGACTATGTGGATTACTTTTCCCTTTTCTGGCATGATGTTTGGCAGTTTTGAGTATTTGATGCGGCCTACCCAAATGTCCTTTCTTTGGCATTGTTCGTCAAGTCGTTGAGCTCCTTAGTAGTCTTAAGTTTGAGCTGCACGAATACTGACAAATGCTTGCACTGACTGGACAGGTCCACTCAAATCTGTGTGTTTCTTGCCTCAAAAGACCATCTGAGACACTGATCTGCATGGTTCTCTATGAGTTGACCTTCTATATATCACTGAACTGTTGAAGATAAATTGTAAAAAGATTATTTTGTGTGCTTTTCCTTACTTTGAGCACTTATCAAACAGACAAAATAAGTACATACATATGCTAAATATGCATATGCATTTTTTAGTTACGCACCATAGTAATAAGTTTTTATATTTTGACATCAACAATGTTGTTGATAAACTTTTTTCGACCAGGTATACTGTATACCTACCTATTGTTTTAAGACGTCAAATAGCGAAGCTATTAGAATTTAATATTTACTCAGACATAAATAGTATGTCGACGTACCCGGTAGTTAGTCCAACCATTAGTAGTAGTACTAATGATTTAAACTAGTTAATAAGACAACAGTTGGTACTGTTAGTAGTTTATGTCAACTTAATACAGTATCGTCTAGCATTCAAGCTACGCAAAAATCCTTTAATTTGTTTCTTCAAAACATTCAGGGTTTTTCTTCGAAACAATTAGAAATCGAATTATTTTTGGAAAAAACTAAGTTTGACATCATTTGTTTTACTGAGCATTGGTTAAAGGATTCTGAAATGCTAATTAATTATGATAATTATAATGTGGGCAGTTGTTTTAACCGCAAGTCAATGTTACGTGGGGGTTCACTAATCCTTATTAAAAATAGTATTAAATTTAAAACTCGTAAAGATATAGTTGCACTGTCCGTTGAACATAGCATTGAAGTGTCGTGTGTTGAGCTGGATAGGCATATCATAGTGTGCGTTTACAGGCCCCCTAATTATCAAAACTACTCTATTTTTGAGTCAGTCATGGAAGATGTTATGGCTAAACTTTCAACTGGTAATAAACCAGTAATTATCTGCGGAGACTTTAATGTTAATATTTTAGAAAATAATTCAGATAGCAGTAGATTATTAAATCTTTTCAAATCATTTAATTTATCAAATGTGTTTATTGAACCAACTCGAACAACGACAACTACTGCGACATGTATCGATAATGTTTTTTGTTGCTGCAAGTATTTAGAAAAAGCCATTGTAAATTATCTGCCTTCTGATCATAGCGGCCTAATGGTAACATTTGAATCCAACTTACCAATACAACAAGTGCAGATACAATTCAGACCAATAACATCCGGTAAATTAAATAAATTTAATAGCACTATAACTAGCAGGTTGGGTGATTGGAACCTTGCAGAAAACAATGGTAATATTTTGTATAAAAATTTTTTTTCAGTGGTTCAAAAGGAGTTTAATCAGACGTTTGAGAAAAAAACAAAAACTATCTGCCCTAAGTTTAGATTTAGTGACTGGGCAACTAAAGGAATCAGAATAAGTAGGGAAAGACTTTTCGAGTTGTATGGCCTTAAGCCTATTATTAACACTGAAACTTTTAATAAATATGTTGCTACTTATTCTAAAATGTTTAAAAATACTTGTAAGGCAGCTAAGGCCTTATACATTAGCAACAAAGTTAAAACAGCAGATAATAAAATAAAAACAGTTTGGAATATTATAAATAATGAAACCAACAGAAACAAAAGAAATAATAATGATTACACATTGGAGACTCATCATGGTCTCATTAGCGATAACAAACTAGTTGCAGAAGAATTTGTAAATTTCTTTACCAGTATACCAATTAAAACCACTGAAGCCCTAAATTCGTCGCCATCGCATGCTTTTGATTTATTACAGGCGAACGTTGCAGCCTGTTCAACTGAATTTAACTTTAAACATATAAACCCCATAACAGTAATAAAAGCTTTTAAAGAAATCAAGATTAAATTGACAGAAGATCTGTGGGGTATGTCTATAAAAGTTTGTACCTCAATTATTGAGACTATAGCGCCGTACTTGGCTTTAATATTTAATTTGTGTATAGATCAAGGAGTCTTTCCAGATCTAATGAAATATAGTAAAGTGATACCGCTCTTTAAATCCGGGAATAGTAAAGACACTAATAATTATAGGCCGGTGTCCGTTTTGCCGGTTCTTAGCAAGATATTTGAAAAGGTAATGTTAAATCAAATGCTTAGTCATTTTAACTCCAATAACATCCTACATGATAAACAGTATGGCTTCACCAAAGGACGTTGTACAACTGACGCGGGTGTTTCCTTACTAAAACACATTTTTAATGCGTGGGAAGAGGCACAAGATGCTATAGGCATCTTCTGCGACCTATCTAAGGCGTTTGATTGTGTAGTTCATGAAACATTGCTTCGGAAACTCAAGCATTACGGACTAGGCAATGCAGCGTTAAGCTTATTAAAATCTTATTTGAATAATAGACAGCAATTAGTGCAAATAAACGGTGTCAATTCGTCGGGATTGAATGTTGAAATGGGGGTGCCCCAAGGTTCAATTTTAGGTCCTTTTTTGTTTTTAGTTTATATTAATGATTTACCCAATTTGTTGCAAAATAAACTTAATATGGTGTTGTTTGCTGACGACACTTCTTTGATTTTTAAGATAAATAGAAAAACTAACAATCTTGACAACGAAAATAGCGCCCTATTGCAGGTTCAAAACTGGTTCACTGCTAATAATCTGGTTCTAAATGGGAAAAAAACTAAATGCATAAGATTTTCCTTACCGAATGTCAAAAGTAGTGATTGTGACATTGTATTGAATAATGAAAAACTAGAATTTGTTGATAAAACGATTTTCCTGGGGATTACGCTTGATTCAAGGCTACAATGGGGTCCTCACTTAACTTCTCTTGCAGGGCGGCTTAGCTCAGCTGCATATGCTGTTAGAAAAATCCGCCAATTTACGGATGTTGATACCGCTAGACTAGTCTATTTTAGTTATTTTCATAGTGTCATGTCGTACGGTATCTTACTATGGGGACGGGCTGCTGACATCGAGTCAATCTTTATATTACAGAAAAGAGCCATCAGAGCGATTTACAATCTCCGCCGGTGCGATTCTTTAAGGGAACTGTTTAAAGATATTAACATAATGACAGTACCTTGTCAATATATCTATGAAAACATAATGTATGTTAGAAAAAATCTTCATCTTTTTAGCAAAAGAGGCGATAGACATAATTATGTTACAAGAAATAGGGATCAATTAGTTCAACCAGGTTTCAGACTGGCTAAAGTGGCCTCTTCTTTCATGGGGTACTGTTTGAAATGTTATAATAAAATACCTCCCCACATATTAGAACTCAATGAAACGAAATTTAAATCTTGTATTAAACGCACACTATGCAGACAAGCATATTATAAGTTGGAGGATTATATTCAAGATAAAAATGCTTGGCTCAATGCTGGTCCAGCTCCACTACCACTAGGGCGTACTAATTAGTTGATTAGTTGGAAACTAATATTATTATTTTTTAATTTGAAATACACAATTGCATTGTATAATGTAGAAGCACTTTTTCCAAGTTTGTGAATGTGAAGCACCATGGAGCATTTTTATTAGGTTACAACTTTTTTTTTTTTTTTTGACATTACGAGCATGGCAGTTGAGAGTTTGTCATGCTCACTCAAATGTCTCGCTGTTGGTGGCACGTGTTATTGGGTCGTTCAGTTCCCTTCAAAATGGTTGAGCTGAGTGGGGCTGATGCACGCGTCATACTCGTGAACGGGTGCCGTCAGATGGGACTGGTCATCTCTTAGCTGCCAGTGGCTTAATTCAGTTTCTATCTTTTAATTAATTTACATTTTTATTTCACTATCGACATTGTGCTCACATGATAGAAGCAACAAGTAATATGTAACCAAGCATTATATGTAACACATATATGATTAAAAAGAGTGTCCATGGAGTTTCTTGCACGTTCTTCTCCATAGAGACCTACTCTTTGGAACGTGCAATTTAGCTTCACTTTTCTTGGACTGACCGACATTTGACTATTCAAAAGTGCCTGTAAATGGTCTATTTGAAATAAATGCTTTGAATTTGAATTGAATTTGAATTTGAATTTGACCATTATATGTTCTTTACTTTATGGACTTTAAAAGAGACTTTGACCCCTGATTTTGTTTCGGTGTTTCTTCTCAGGGTAGTCAGCTAGGAAACACCGGCCTCATGTAGTTTAAACTGACTGAAAACATAATTGACGTGAAAAGTGTTTAAAAAAAAAAACATATTTGCAAAATTAATATCATTTTCAAGTATGCCTGCAGGTAAGCTTGTATGTAAACCTGCATTGTTGTGTAACATACATGCTGAGGTTACCTGTATAACTCACCCGTACAGGCAAACCTGTCAGCTAAACCTAGCGTGTATGTCTGGCTTTAGATTTTGTGATTATTATTTTTTGCTAGTAGCATTATTCTAATCTCGTTTTTAGGGTTCCGTAGCCAAATGGCAAAAAACGGAACCCTTATAGATTCGTCATGTCTGTCTGTCTGTCTGTCTGTCTGTCTGTCCGTCCGTCCGTATGTCACAGCCACTTTTTTCCGAAACTATAAGAGCTATACTGTTGAAACTTTGTAAGTAGATGTATTCTGTGAACCGCATTAAGATTTTCACACAAAAATAGAAAAAAAGCAATAAATTTTGGGGGTCCCCATACATAGAACTGAAACTCAAAAATTTTTTTTTCACCAGACCCATGCGTGTGGGGTATCTATGGATAGGTCTTCAAAAATGATACTGAGGTTTCAAATATTATTTTTTTCTAAACTGAATAGTTTGCGCGAGAGACACTTCCAAAGTGGTAAAATGTGTGTCCCCCCCCCCCTCTAACTTCTAAGATAAGAGAATGATAAAACTAAAAAAAATATATGTTGTACATTACTATAAAAACAACCAACGAAAATATAATAGATTTATTTAGTTATTATAATATACATATGTACATAAAAAACTTAAATACTAAATAAACTATTTATACTAAAACCTAACTATGTACATAAATATAATACAAAATGACAAAGTACGCTCAGGCGTCAAAGTACTCCTCCACATCGCTGTCATCCGGAAATGTGCCCAGAAGACTGGCAGCATTGCCACGTTGAATGGCAATGCTAATTCTTTGGGCGAAGAACGAGCCAGCCCTCTGGTCACGTGAAGTGTCGATCAGTCGGCGTGAAATTTCCTTGAAAAGGAGACGCGCACTCGGACCCCACGAACCAAGTGTTTCGACCCCAAACGGCTCAAAACTGTAATTACCAGTAAGGTTACAGTACTTGCGCCGTTTAAGGGTCTCAGCAGCAGCAGCGGCAGCGCCAGCACAGCCTGCCGTACTTGGAATATGGGATGGCGCAAGGGTGTCGACACAGGTTGCGTCCCACACCAGAGGCCTACCCACCTTCCACGGTACCAACGTCATACCATCTGGTCTCTTCCCATCGTCACGTACCAAACCATTTGGTTCTAATACGGCAGGTACCCCGGCGGTGACAAGAGCTCGACGAATAATGTCGTTGATGCTAGCGTGTCGTGGTATGCGGCCTGCGCTCCTGCAACAGGACAAGCCATGGTGTCCGAGGCTGTCGACACCTTCACCACAGTGGCACCGATGTGGAGCAACACAAGGTGCGCCTAAGCGTAGACAGGTAGCTAGCCGAAACGAGGCGTCATCCATCATAGTGCCTATGGTGGATGACGGGAGTGCCTGAAGCCATAAGCCCGACTCCCATTCCCCCACAGCCAGCAGACGCGCACGCTCAGCAGTACTTGACGACGTATTTAATAGGTTATTCCGTACAATACTGCAGAGCGGCACATCCCACCGTCTCTGTGAGGACAGGTTGTCGGGCAAATCCGTGTTGGGACAAGCCATTTTCCAAGCGTTCAACGCATCGGACAAGCACGGTACCTCAACATCAACCAGTGAGGAAGATAAAATATTCCTGGTTAATGTTTCAGTACTGTGCACCGAGGAGAGGAAAGCTGGTAAACTTATACTAGAAATTTTGCGGACGCCGAGGCCACCTAGCCGGATGGGAAGCGTGGCTTGCTGCCATGCTCGGTCGTCCAAGGCCACATTTAGAATTGAAGATAATGTGTTCCTAATAATTTGATCGACTTTTTCTAAAAGTTGTGGGTGCTTCCAAAGATGGGAAGCGCGAAGGCTATACGTAAATTTAGGCCCAAAACAGCAGTATCGAATGAGTGTGAATGCCGAATGCATGTTAATTTTGAAAAGTCTTTCCGAGACGTCATTAAAATTTTGTATCTTTTGTTCAATGAAAGTTGGAAAAGATTCATCGAAAATTGGGGAGCCCAGGAGGTGAAGAGAATTTCTATCGGTGATTTGTAAATTGGGTGCTATTGAGTTAAATTTTGCTAAAGTCGTCTGTCTGTCAGTCGTTTGGGGGAGGTAAATTTCACATTTTGAAAGGTTTAATTGTAATCCAATAGAAGAAAATTTATTTTTCAAAAAAGTTAAATCTTTTAAGACCGTGTCTACATCACCTCCCAGGGTTCCGTCATCCAAATACCAGATATTAAATTTAGAATTTAGCTGCCGAATGATAGGATTTATTGCCAAACTGAAAATGACTGGCCCAAGAGGGTCACCCTGTTGACAGCCGACGGCTGATTCCAAAAGGTTTTCTTTGTACAGTAATTTGGAGGGGTGTCTATAGCATTGATAAAGGAAACTGTAAATTTTGGGTATTTCTTTTTGAGCTTCTGTCAACAAGGTATCCCTGTTCACGGAATTAAAGGCATTCTTAATGTCAACCTTAAGAATGACTTCACCTTCGTTGCTGTTGAGGTAAGTGGAAAGGGCATGCACCGCAGCCTCACAGCCCCCTTTGGATCCGAAACCAAGCTGCAGGGGCTGGAATTTGCTGGCAAGTTCTTCATTATAGAATGCGCAGCAAATTTTGGCTGCGATGCGTCGGAAAGTAGACCCTACGGCAATGGGACGAATGCCGCCATCCTTTTTGCGCAAAGCACAAAGGTTTGCTCCGTACAGGACATCAATGACGGCTTCGTTCACATTGCCGCAGAGCATGAGATTGATGAGGGCCGTCAACTCCTTCAGGAGGGACTCACCAGCTTCCCCGGCGCCTGCGCTCATCAGGTCTTTAAGATGCTGCGGTGTCAGGCCGTCGAGACCGCCGGCGGATCCACTCCGGAAGGAGCACACGGCCGCACATACTTGTTGAGCTGTAATTTGAAGGGAATTGGTTTCTGAATTGGGAGGATCGGGGAAGGTGAGGTCATCTGCCGGGGCGGGGTGTTTACTCTCCAGAGCCATAAGTGTCTCTGGACAGTACGGCGCAACCACATCGCTGCTAAAGATAATCCTAGAAGCGCCTCGGATATCACCGTCGCCTAGTTTGGACTCCACATGATGCAATAAACCTCTTTGAGGGAGGTGTGATGTTAATTTTGGTTCGAAACTTTGGGCCGAAATATCACAGTTGTCTTTGATTTGAGCTGTTAAAGTTTTTTTTGTTGCCAAATTTTTTTGCACATGTAGAATCCTAAACCAACGAAAATTGGTTTGAACGAATTCTAGTAAGTAGTTTTTTTTTTTAATGCGTCATAAATCGAAAAAAATACACTATTATTAAAACATCGATCAAAGTTACAACACATTACAAGAACTTTTATAATATGTTACTTGCTGCTACGGAACCCTTCATGGGCGAGTCCGACTCGCACTTGGCCGGTTTTAATTTTTGCCCCCAGAACACGACTTTAGCTCTTAGATCCATTGCCTTCAGTTTTATCGTATCGTATATACAAAGTATATGTGCTTAGCACTACTGTCTTTACCGATCTTAATCGCTTCGTACCAGTGTTACCATAGTTGCATATCTTCCCAACTTTTTACTACCTTCTTTTGAATTTCAAATATTTTTTGCACTAATGTGGAGAGTACAATTATAGAGATAATTTAAGCATCTGACATGAATTAAAATAATATTAGCAAACAAATATTAGCATCATTCTACATTATAGCAATAAGTCTGTCGGTCTAGCCTTTTCCGGACTCTATATATATAGGCTTTATATTTATGTATTTTATTGTAACTGTTTTTGTCCCCAATAAAATAAAATAAAAAATTGGGGTCGACTGCCAGTCTGCCTCGATGCACCTGGATAGTAATAAAAATATTTTTTAGTTTTATTTTTTTTTTTGTATAATTTTCTTAAAAAATATTAAAAATGTAATCTTCTTTATGTGTAAAAAACCGGCCAAGTGCGAGTCGGACTCGCCCATGAAGGGTTCCGTAGCAGCAAGTAACATAATATAAAAGTTCTTGTAATGTGTTGTAACTTTGATCGATGTTTTAATAATAGTGTATTTTTTTCGGTTTATGACGCATTAAAAAAAAACTACTTACTGGATTTCGTTCAAACCAATTTTCGTTGGTAGTTTTTATAGTAATGTACATCATATATTTTTTTTAGTTTTATCATTCTCTTATCTTAGAAGTTAGAGGGGGGGGGACACACATTTTACCACTTTGGAAGTGTCTCTCGCGCAAACTATTCAGTTTAGAAAAAAATGATATTAGAAACCTCAGTATCATTTTTGAAGACCTATCCATAGATACCCCACACGCATGGGTTTGATGAAAAAAAAAATTTTGAGTTTCAGTTCTATGTATGGGGACCCCCAAAATTTATTACTTTTTTTCTATTTTTGTGTGAAAATCTTAATGCGGTTCACAGAATACATCTACTTACAAAGTTTTAACAGTATAGCTCTTATAGTTTCGGAAAAAAGTGGCTGTGACATACGGACGGACGGACAGACAGACAGACAGACAGACAGACAGACAGACAGACAGACAGACAGACAGACAGACAGACAGACAGACAGACAGACAGACAGACATGACGAATCTATAAGGGTTCCGTTTTTTGCCATTTGGCTACGGAACCCTAAAAATGAATAAAGAGAATAATAATCATCTTTATTTTGTACATTTAACGCACACAGTAACAGTAGCTAATGACAGTATATAATGACATGAGCAGATAAATTAGTTGTACACAACACAACACTGATCAATAGAAAAAAAATTAAAATTTGACTCCTTATCATCATTTCAGCCGATAGACGTTCACTTTTAGACATAGGCCTCCCCAAGTGTCGCCACAATGAATGGTTATGTGCGATTCCCGCAACCTTTACCAGGTCATCGGTCCACCTTGTAGGCGGCCTTCTAACGCTGTGTCTTCGGATACGCGTTCGCCACTCCAGAACTTTTCGGTCCCAACGGCCATCCGTTCGGCGACCGCATGACCATTCTTCGTGGTATGTCGGCGACCCTGGTTCTCTTGTGGATATCTTCATTTACAACAATCAATTACATTTCAATTTGACTCCTAAACTAAGTAGCATAAATACTTGTATCTCAGGAGCCAGTTTCTCCTTGGACATGATCAAATCAAAGGATATTATTAATATTTTACATAATATGTGACTATATGACCTCCACATTAAGCCACAATAATTAGGTAACACGGTACCCCTTGGTAAGACAGGGGGTCAGATTTCCTGGCTTCTGATCACGACTGTCGAAGATCCACAAATTACGGCCGGGACCAGCGGCTTTACGAGCTTCCCAAGCACTGATACGTGTCGCTTGTAAATCTACATTATTATTGATTTAGCCACAAGCTGAGTATAGTATTAAATAGTGCTTCAATCTGTGACTTCAATAGTGGAGTCTGTGGTGTTTTTTGGGTGTGATTTGACCATTATATACATACTGTATGGACTTAATAGTAATAATAAAAATTTTAAAGGAAACTTCGACCCTTGAGTTTGTTTCGGACTTTCGGTGTTTCTTCTCAGGGTAGTCAGATAGGAAACACCAGCCTCATCTAGTTTAAACTGACGAAAAAAAAAATGACGTGTTATTTGCAAAATAAATATCATTTTTAATACACTTGCTCAGAAAGTGACTCTTATTGCACTGCACTTAGGTACATAATGGCCCTTGTTACCAAACTGTGACATTTTGATTACCATTACGCACTAGTGCTATAATGTAGTTAAAACCTTATTGTTCAACCTCTCCCCCGCTATAATTATATTACATGTATCGTATCAGGATGGGCGCAGGTCGTCCCCATGAGTCACCGGTCGACCCCCGTTTATTCATTTCAGTGAGTGTATTGAAAGGCAAATAAAAAAAATATGGGCGTGCATATGAAAACAAAAAAAACACTTTTTAACATTAAACAAAAAAGTGTTGGGGTCACAATTAAGCAATAGTTTATGTCAATTAAAAAAACGAAATCTAAATAAATATAATGTTAATTTCATTCTTATTAATTACTATTCCTTTTAATCACACACAGATACAAACTTGGTTAAAAATCATACTAATAAATGATAGAGATATAATCATACTTGTTTTATAATTAAATAATCTAAATATAACTAATAAATAAAACATACTAATAAAACAGTATTTTAAATAACCAGCAAATTTAATAATTAGACTTATAATTAGATTTAATAAAATAGGGTTTTACAAAAATCAGAGCGTCACCAGCTATGTGTGAAAATCTGTTTCTGATTTTTGCAATATTGTCTATGGATAAGGTGAACACACTCTCGTTTTCAAGAGATATCAGTTTAATTGTGTTCAAGGCTTTATACATTAGTTTCAAACTTCATGTACATTTTCCGGTTTCTTCAAACAACTGAAACTCCATTTTTAGGGTTCCGTAGCCAAATGGCAAAAAACGGAACCCTTATAGATTCGTCATGTCTGTCTGTCTGTCTGTCTGTCTGTCTGTCTGTCCGTCCGTATGTCACAGCCACTTTTTTCCGAAACTATAAGAGCTATACTGTTGAAACTTTGTAAGTAGATGTATTCTGTGAACCGCATTAAGATTTTCACACAAAAATAGAAAAAAAGGAATAAATTTTGGGGGTCCCCATACATAGAACTGAAACTCAAATTTTTTTTTTTCATCAAACCCATGCGTGTGGGGTATCTATGGATAGGTCTTCAAAAATAATACTGAGGTTTCTAATATCATTTTTTTCTAAACTGAATAGTTTGCGCGAGAGACACTTCCAAATTGGTAAAATGTGTGTCCCTCTAACTTCCAAGATAAGAGAATGATAAAACTAAAAAAAAATATATGATGTACATTACTATAAAAACTACCAACGATAATCAGTTTGAACGAAATCCTGTAAATAGTTTTTAGGGTTCCGTAGCCAAATGGCAAAAAACGGAACCCTTATAGATTCGTCATGTCTGTCTGTCTGTCTGTCCGTCCGTCCGTATGTCACAGCCACTTTTTTCCGAAACTATAAGAGCTATACTGTTGAAACTTTGTAAGTAGATGTATTCTGTGAACCGCATTAAGATTTTCACACAAAAATAGAAAAAAAGCAATAAATTTTGGGGGTCCCCATACATAGAACTGAAACTCAAAATTTTTTTTTTCATCAAACCCATGCGTGTGGGGTATCTATGGATAGGTCTTCAAAAATGGTACTGAGGTTTTTTATATGATTTTCTTCTAAACTGAATAGTTTGCGCGAGAGACACTTCCAAAGTGGTAAAATGTGTGTCCCCCCCCCTCTAACTTCTAAGATAAGAGAATGATAAAACTAAAAAAATTATATGATGTACATTACTATAAAAACTACCAACGAAAATTGGTTTGAACGAAATCCAGTTAGTAGTTTTTTTTTAATGCGTCATAAACCGAAAAAAATACACTATTATTAAAACATCGATCAAAGTTACAACACATTACAAGAACTTTTATATTATGTTACTTGCTGCTACGGAACCCTTCATGGGCGAGTCCGACTCGCACTTGGCCGGTTTTTTTTTAATGCGTCATAAACCGAAAAAAATACACTATTATTAAAACATCGATCAAAGTTACAACACATTACAAGAACTTTTATATTATGTTACTTGCTGCTACGGAACCCTTCATGGGCGAGTCCGACTTGCACTTGGCCGGTTTTTTAATGTTGCTCTTGTTTTTTTCCCAAGCAGTAGCAGTCGAAGTATTCATATAACACTAGGCTCGTTCAATGATTAAAAATAAAAATGATTAGGTACATAACAATTTCGACAATCTTGTCTCGTCTCGAGTCTCGACCCAAAAGTCCCGGGAATCGAAGCAACTAAAATTACGTAAAGGCCCGGGACTTCGAGACACGAAACGTCCCGGGGCCCAAACCTTAAGCCAGAGCCTAAACCAAATAATAATAATAATATAATATTCCACAACTATCACACAACGCCATCTAGTCCCAAGTTAAGCAGAGTTTGTGTTATGGGTACTAGACAACTAATAAACTTACTTATATATTTCTAAATATTTATAGATAAATTACACCCAGACACAGAACAAATGATTATGCTCATCACACAAACATTTGTCCTGGGTGGAAATCGAACCCACGACCTCCGGCATAGCAGTCAGGGTCACTAACCACTAGACCAACAGGCCAGTCAAAACAGTTAACCAAGCCAACCAGTGTTTGTTGTAAAAGCCACATCCAACGACCGAACAGTATATAAATTCGGATCGCTCTGTTTTGTTCTCTCGCCTCGGGATAAAAACGCTGTAAGAAAATATTAACGATATCTCCAATAAAAAAAGGAACACACAAAGGCACTTGGTATATTCGCAAGAAGTTGGTAGAATCATCACAGCAGTGATTAGTTGGATTTATATTTTCACAACAACATTGTTTATTTACTTATATGTATGTATTAAGTAGGTATGTACTCGTATTTACTATTGTATTTGTCTCTCTTCTGTTAGTCTATTTATTAAGTTGCTTCCCATGTTATATTTCTGCACCACCATTTGCCTATGGCATTCAGTTAAAAAAAAAAAAAATCCGTTCAAACGAATTATTTCATTTCTCGTTTCATAAGGGTACGTATTAAAAAAAGCTGTTAATTTACAACTATTTTATTATATAGGAACTATCCAGCGAAATTAAATACCCTTGTTTTTCTTATCCTATTATTTATTTGTGTTTGATTGCCAGATTGTGGCATTTTAGTTTCTTCTATGTTAACTTCACGATATCTGTGGTTTATCACATGCCGTACCACTTTCGATAATGCAGTTTGCAGTGTTAAGGAAACTGAAAGTACATAATTTTATTACATTATCATCGTTTTCTTTGACAGCTTAGTTTCGCCCGTCGCGTTATACAGGCATTAGCATAATCAGCCTTTAATAATGTGACAGTTGGGACTCAGGCCTCTCTACGAGTCTATTAACGAGTGATAAGGAAGGCACGATGACTTAAAGTAATCTCTGAAAACAACAAACTGTATTTTTATTGTATACCATATTTCTGATAGCTTCGTGTGCACCAATGGTCACGTGAAAGTAGGAAATTGTCCCAATCCATATGCCCGGGATTAAAAGTACTTACCTATCAAATGTTCCATCCCCAAGACATGGTCTACCCTCTAGTGTGAGTATGTGTTCTCATTACTGAAAGTTTCTGCTTTAATTATACTAACTTGAAAGTGAAAGACCATCAAGTTTCATTAAGGTAGTAGGTACCTACCTAGGATATTTTATTTGCACATACACACACACGCACCTAATATGAAAAACCACCACCACTGGATACTTTTCATAGCTCAAAAAGCTATTAAAATTAAAAGTCAGATTATTTCCTTTTACTGTTGCGACGGTTAAAAAAAATTAAAAAATGCATACGTTTAAATTAATATTATGTTTGGTCTACGGCTTAACAGCGAACTGCTCTCACAGACGCAGTCGTAATATAGGACCGAATTATAAAGTCGGATTAATACACGCTGAGAGAGCCGATTAAGCGAAATCACATAACAACTAAAATCAAATTAACGACAACGACTTAATTAAAACGAATGCTGCCAGAAATGTATGAATTAGACACAGGATTATTAGGTTTACAAGTTTAGTTGGATTCAACACATAGCCGTTGAAGTCGGTGTCTTATATTTTATGAAAAAAATCCTCCTTCTCTAGGTACCGTGAAGCGACAGGAAGTACCTATATTTTTTTTCTCAAACTCACTAAATTCGATAGATACTGAATTTTTCGGTAAAAGTCAAAATTATAAAAAAAAAGAGTTCCAAAAAATCATAGTTTAGTTTAATCATAGATTTGACGCCGAATGATAGATTTTTCAAGCTAAAATGCAACAGCCGTTTAAGATCCAGTTCGTGCTAAATAAATATACTAGTTATATACATAACAAGATACCTTATAACACTTGAAAAACATAAGCTTCCTTCTGGCACAGTCAGCTAAAAAAAAACAAATTATTTATTTACCGGTAGCAATCAAAGAATATTTGCTGCTTTGATGGTATGTGAGATTAAATGCACGATAACATTTATATGGTTGCAGGCATATAGTAGATATTATTTTTTATTGAAGATTTAGTAGATAGATTGTATTATCCTTATACAACTGCGAAACCTCAATATTATATTCACCTAATTCGATATGTTATACCAAATTCGTTGAAAAAATAAAGTACATAAAAAGTATAAAGAAAAAAAAATTACAACCTTAATTTAAAGTTTTGAACATCCGAGTTGGCCACTGGCCATCCTGTACATGCATTGACAGGATATTTGGACAGGGTCACCAGCATTCATAATATTACGATTGTCATGAGTATTTTTCATTACTCAATCTACCAAAATCCCGCTTAAAATACACTCAATTGCAGTATGGTCTTTAGTTTTTTTTAATTGACAAGATAGGTTTTGTTATTTTTGCGGAGAAAATGCGCGCATATTCTCCGCAAAAATAACAAAACCACACTATAACTGCTATATTACTGTCGCCTTATTACTTCGATTGTCTGGCTTTTTAAAACACGCTTTTTTATTTATTTTTTTTAATTATTAGGTTCGCCTTTATGTTTATAACCAACACCTTTGAGCTCGATTTTGGTCTACTTTGGGCGATCAGATTTTCTTCAAACTTTGCACACCCATCAAAGACTGATGACAATACAATAATCCGTTTTTTTTTGTGAAAAATAAAAATATAGTTTAAAAAACTAAAATAACATGCTAATAATGAACGAAAAATATTAATATCATTGTGAAAAAAGCGTAGGGCGCTTTGTGCCATATTTTTCGTAAATCGAGCACCCCACGCTTTTTTCACAATGATATTAATATTTTTCGTTCATTATTAGCGTGTTTTTTTAGTTTTTTTAAACTATATTTTTTACAAATACAAAACAAAGCTATACACCCTTTATAGAGTTCCATATGTAGTGACATCTATGGTGTACATAAGAACTAATCCTGCATCGCGCAATTAAAGTTCTCCATGCGATTTGAACATAGAACAGTCCGAAATCTTCTGCCGGGCAGTTGCCCACCAGACAAAATACCCGTCTGGTCGGAGAATCCTCTCTTTTCAACGGAGGTTTGTGGGACTCTATACTCTGTTCCGCTTACCTCCAAACATCTCTTTAAGGGTCTAAACAGACAGACCGCATTTCAACTGCAATCCAACCGCAAATTGCAGTTTGAATGCAGTTGACACGACTACAATAGAACTACAAACCAAACGTGCAATCCGATTGCAATCGTATGAACTGCACACCGACTGCATCTGAACTGCGCTATGCGCGGGAGGGCGGAGCTTGCGGGCGGGTGGGTAAGTATGGTGCAGTTCGGATGCAGTCGGTGTGCAGTTCATACGATTGCAATCGGACTGCACGTTTGGTTTGCAGTTCTATTGCAGTCGTGTTTGCAGTTCTTTTGCAGTCGTGTAAACTGCATTCAAACTGCACTTAAACTGCAATTTGCGGTTGGATTGCAGTTGAAATGCGATTCGTCTGTTTAGACCCTAACCGTTCAGTTTAACCCGTTGTGTGTCCAAACGTGGATCCACGCGAGACACAATGGCTTTTTAATTGTGTCTCTAATTACGGCACTCGAGAGGTTAAGTCTTAAAATGGGTCGCGTTAAAAGCCCGTGGTTGAGCCTCAGGACATAGAACTGTTACTTTTTCGTAACAAATTATAAGACTGGTACAAATAAAACATTGATTATGTGCTGTTTAGCTGATTTATTTCTAGAATGTTAGACAAGACTAGACAACAAATGGTATCTATGAATATCACAATAGCCCTTCTTAAACTTACAGAAAAATAATTAGGCACTTTAAATAGGGCACTTATTAAACGCCAGAAGTTAATGCACGGTTCTAAATTGGTCGTTTCCTATGGAGAAGAACCGGCAAGAAACTCCATGTTCCACAGCTAGTTAATTAATACGGTATGGCATTAAAATCGGTTGAACTGATGTGCACTGCTAAGCTTTATAAGTTTTCCTAAAATTATGTTGAGATCCCTCAAATGTCCTCTGTTGTATACTCTTGGGAAGACTCGCCCCGGACCAGTGTCGATTAGAATTCATTCGTCTCATATCTAGAAAAACTCTTTTTCGTAAAATGTCATACTTTTTCTTTAATTTGGCTTCCTCATCGTCATAACATTGAATGAATACAATTAGAGAAACTGGAAATAGAAGACGTTTTCTTGAAAGTTACTTCACAACTGTTTTGTGGAGCAAAATAAATAAAGCCACCACACACTCTCTCATATAAAATTTAAACTCGCCTGCCTCAAAATTGAATAATAATAATATTCCACAACTATCTCAAAACGCCGCCGTCTAGTCCCAAGTTAAGCAAAGCTTGTGTTATGAGTCCTAGACAACTGATAAACATACTTAAATAATTATATTTCTGTACGCATAAATATTATAGATAAATTACATCCATAGACAGAACAAATGATGGTGCTCATCACACAAACATTTGTCCTGAGGGGGAATCGAACCCACGACCTCCGGCATATCAATCGAGGCCATTAACCACTAGACCAACAGCCCAGTCATTTGTTTTAGGAATTAAAATTCTAGAAGCTGCTGTTGACAAGAACCATGAGCATAATCAGCCTTATTATGATCCCTTCCCACAGCACAGAGGGAATGGGACGGTGTGTGGGTTGTTGATTATCACGTTAAATATCTTCAAATTTTTGATCCTCAAATCATCATTTCAGCTGAAAATGTCCACTGTTGGACTTACGCCTCCCCCAAGCGTCGTCACAGAATCGCACAGGATCAGTTCTAAGATAACACACCTTAAATATTAGATGTGTGACCAGTTTTTGCCCGCGACTTCGCCCGCGCACATAAATATAGCCTATTTCTATCAGGAATAAAGTAAAGCAGCTTTCTATCGGTGAAAAAATTTTAGCAATCGGACTAATACTTTCAGAGATTATTACCTACCTCATACAAAAAAATAACAAACTTTACCACTTTAAAATATTAGTTTAGATGAACAAGAACAATCAATTAATACGTACCAAAAAATAGAAACCATATCCAAATTCCGCTGTGCATAGCCAATCTTTTTGTAAGTCAAATGGCGTCCAGCACCATCAGGAGAACATTATATTTGGAGAGAAAAGCAATTAGACTTACTAATTGTAATTAAAGTTTGCTGCTTGATTAACGACGGCAATTCATTGCTGATTGGGCTTTACGAGTCTATGAGTATTTAAGTACTAGTTGATTCACTTAGTGCCTCGAAGAATATTGAGTTAGAATATGCGGCTGTCTCATTCGGTTTTATGTGGCTGTATGTAAAGTAGTTCTTTTTTTTTTAATTTGGGATATTATCAAACGGATAGATGTATAACGGAAGGTCGATGGGGCCGAAAGGTTCTAGAGTGGCGACCGTGCACCGGAAAACGCAGCGCAATGCAAACGCAGTGAATGCGAGACGCACAGGAGCGGTCGCTGTGGCGACACTTGGGGGAGGCCTATGCCCAACAGTGGACGTCTTTCGGCTGAGCTGCCCTTCCGGACTGAGCCCGACTCATTGACGGCGTGTAATGTTCCACGCCACCTCAAAACAGTTGTTAGCAAAACCGTTGGTACCCGGCATGACCGAAGCCTATCGGGGCCAAATATTCTGAAACACATAGTCCTAGAAAGCAAAGGGCAATAGAAGGAACATAGGTGTGGTTTTAGTCGGTAAACAAGTGACACGTTCTCCACTCTACACCCTAGAGCGAGAAAAGTCATGAGATGATTTCCCACTTTATAAAACAACTTCGGGGGCTGATAATCGCCCTGCAACTTACAACACCCTGTGTCTCTCCTGCGGTGGATCGGGAGTGTGGATTAGTTCGAAGCCTTAAATAAAATAACAGAATACTTCCCCTTCCCAGAGTGTTTTATCAAATCTTATAATTTAAAGCAAACACCATTTGTAATCTGTTCTGCTTTTTGATTTTATTTAATACTAGCTTACCCAGTGGACTTCGTACCGCCTAACGGTCAATGAATGTAGTATATCTTTCGATATAGACAACCGATGGCTATGAAACAAAGCCTAAGTCGAGTATCGAGTTACACACAATTTAAATGTATAAAAGTTATCTTAATAGATTTCGTACATTTTACGTGATGCGCGCACAACTAAAAACTTTTGATTGATTGCATCGAAACCGAACGTAGTGTTGATCACAGGGTTGATGATGGCGCCAAAAGCAGGGGAGGTACATAAAGACAGCATTTTCATTTATTTCACAATAATTAAATAATTAGAATAAATAACATTGATATGGTAGTTCAAGCTTATCATTAATTATAAAGTGACAGAACAAACCATGACAAACAAAAAGTTAGCGATGACTTTCGACAGAATACCATAAATTACATCGCCGGTTAAACTGGTGTGGTTCAAATCTTGCTAATTAATGTAGTAAATAGCATCTGAAGTTGAAGGTTTGAAACAAATCATGATATTTCCAATTGTACTATGGTACTATGGTTACCGGCTTTTCAGCTTTTTTCAAAAGTGAGTCATTATGGAATTGCCATATTTTGTTCTGTCATTCCTCATTTATCCTTTTCTCTTATATTTTTTCTTCTAGGGCATCACCACCTGTTTTGCCAGCGGTAGTATCATGGGCCCCAAAGGAGGCCATCCAACAGGCATGACCTTCCTTATCTTGTCGTGGTGTCCATTTGATTTCTTTTTGTCTTTTTGAACAAGTTTCAATAACATCTTTCCGGATCCAGAACCTATTGAGAAAAGATAGACTTTATAGCTACAGATAAGATCTAGTTTCAAGCAGGAATAATCTTTATGGAAACAATTGTGTTACTATTAAGAGTCTAATGTATTGTGTGACGAAAATGAGTGGAGTGAGAAATGAGTATAAGTGTACCATGTACCTGATGTACCTATTAGAGGAAGATTGAAAGCAGCGCCAGTGACTGTTGATAAAACGCATGTTACTAAAGGAGTTCCGAGTATACATGTAGGTGGATGGAGAGGGAGAGGGCGGCCAAAGAAAAGATGGATGGAATGGTATGTTAGGATGTGGCAGAAGTGATACGAGAGAAAAGGGAGTTAGTGTTTACGGTCGACAGTCGACGTCAGAAAACGTGTTGTTCCGACCCCAATATAGAACAAGTGCGGGAAGAAGAAGAAGACTAATGAATTATCGTTAAGCCGTAATTAACTATCTTATAAGTCTTATTTATTGATGTTTCCATGCAACACAAGTGTACAAAGGCAGACTTAATGACTTAAGCATGCTCTATCAGTTACTCAAAGGTGGTAGTGCTATAGCAGAAGCATAAAAAAAGAATTATTGAGAAAACAAGCTTACTAAAGTATTATATTATGTATAGTAATCTATTTCCGCCAAGTCCGTTCTATCATCGGACCACAAGACGTAAACGTTGCGCGACCAGTACCTACGTGGTAGACATTCCACCCATAAGTAAGTACAAAGTACGTTTTGGGAACATATTCATTATGCGTACAGCCAAGAAGTGGAATTCCCTACCGGAGTCTGCGTTTCCTGATAGCTACAACTTAGGGGTCTATAAGTCAAGAGTGAAAAGTTTTTTCTAGGCAAGCGTGCTCCATCGTCGACTTCATCGCTTACCATCAGGTGGGATGGTGGTCAAACGCGAGCCTAACAATAATAACAAAAGTATTACCTTTGTTAAAATGAACATTTGTATTAGATATAAGTAAATGAAACTATAACGTCAAAGAAGTATTTATTCGATGGATAATAATATATTAAATAATGAATTAAATACATCTAAAGCAAAAACTCAAATTACCGTCATTTAGGTGGTTGAGGTGGAGCTAGTCGATGGCTCCATAATATTATTATAATTAGTTGACAACACCAGCAACCCAGATATTTATGGTTTTCTCACAGTTTCATGCAACCTGTAGTCTAAGTTACAAGTTAAAATACTTTTCGGAAAATACTCTAAAGGTAACCATTTATTTATTTATTTAACCACAACGACATAATGCCAATTACACTGATTACAAAAGGTACAAATTATGTAAAACCTAATTAAAGAAAATATAACAAATAATATAACTAAACCTCTCATTCAGTCTTCTCGCAAATCGCCAGACATTCGATCAATATCTCCTTCCATTCATCAGCGAATAGATCTAGTCTAGGGCTGGATTCAAGGAGAGCGTTGCGTGCGATTAACATTCGCGGAATAGGTGACATACGTCGTGCAACCGTACGGCAGCGCGGCACTACAAAGAATTTATGCCGTCTTGCCCGGCAATAGTTATCAGGAACAAAAATTTTACACAGTTCCCCATGCAGACTAGGCGAATCATATACGTTAGGGTATACCTGACAGTTTTACCTGCACAGTTATACGGTTTACCTGTACAAGTAAACCTGTCAGGTATACCCTAGCGTGTATGGCCGGCATTGGGAACAAAAATAATACTTTTGTAGTCTTTCTCTGTGATCTTGATCATTATGTCATAATAAAGAAAGGTTTTTTCTTTATGAATTGACATTTTTTACGTTCCAGTTTATGGATTTTTGTTTGAATATTTAAAAGTTTTGATATTGAGTAATCGTTTGAAATGTAGAATATTAAGTTCATCGTGAAATAAAAATGATACTGGATCAATATGTATTCTAAAATCTACGTTATTGGTCACTGCCACGGAGATGACGGATCAACGTAATATAATATGTGTAAGTAAAATGATTGACAATTAAATTTTAGATTGTGTTAGGCCCCAAAATAATATATTTAATGGCAACGACCATCCAGTATTCTGTGGTTTTCAGTCGCTTAAAAAAATGTAAACGCAAGTATTTACCTAGTACACACAGAAGCAACTGTTACAGCATTACAAAACTGTAACTGGCACCCTCATTATAATCATTATAATCACCATCATTTGGATTTCCCGATGATGGTTGTAAGATCGCGGAGGCGTACTTTCCGTTGCAGCTTCCATCATGCAGCACTGCCAGGTCTGAGTCTTCGAATCTAGCCCAGATCAGCTGGCACATGGTCTTGTAGGTCTTCCCGTCGTTGCCGCAAACGGGACCTCTCGCGTCGCAACCCGGCTGTCGGGCGGAACTCCATGTTATGTGAACAAGTATCATCAGACCTGCTGAACAGATATAGAGCTGTTGAAAACTACAATGGAAAAAAGTATTTGTTAAGTTTTTTTAGCAATAAGCTTAGATAACATCCTAGTTGGTAATAATTGGAATCGGAAAAGTTTAATTGGTTTTCTGTTCAATAAATTACCTAAAAAATCGAAGTTTATTTTATTAGTATTACTAGGTTAAATAATAATTATATTTAGTAAATTCACAATCTGTAGGGTGACCATTGTTAAATATCTATTAAGGCTATTTGTAAATCTTGCGATAAATATAAATTATTTAGCCTACCTTAACAAAATTAAGCAGGTAGCTGGAAAGACGGTTATTAGTTACTAATACAGGCGTAGCCTAAAATCGACCATTATAAAACTGAAGGTCTACTGTCCAAATAACTTTGTTCGGACGACGGATGGAATTCTAATGGTACATTATGATGTAAGTGTGTAATGTTAGTGATTACAGTCGAGGCGGTATTTAGACCCGAGTCGTGGCGAGGGTCTTAAGAGAGCCGAGAACGGTAATCATTAATTACTCACGTGTATCATACGATGTTTTTCAATACATTTGTGAAGAAAATAACAGTAAAACTAGTACATTATAGCACGAGAAATGGTAATCAAAATGTCACAGTTTGGTAACAAAAATTTATGTACCTAAGTGCAGTGCAATAAGAGTCACTTTCTGAGCAAGTGTTTTGAATATACTATTTACTTACCAATAAATATCATTGTTCCAAAATTCACCAAGCTATATTATAACACGTCAATTTTTTTATTTAAATAAAACTCGCCACGTAATTATTCATACCGTGTACCTATAATCAAATAAACTTAGTTAAACGTTTATTTTCAAAGATTCAAGTAATAGAATGGGGCATTCTTTATTCGTATAATTCATATATGTTATGAGGGAATTATTGGTTTGCAAACCTCTTAATTGATATTGTTTACAAGAAAAACTAAATTACTTACAAGAAATGTGACTTTGATAAATTATTATCAAAGTACAATATTTCATTAAAAATCACTGATAATGGAAATCAGTCTCGATGCGAAGCAAATCGAGTGGTTCACGCATTTAAGTTGCCAGTTTTTTTTTTGCCATAAATATTTATTATTAGGCGGGTATTTTTTTTACTAGTAATAATTGTATGTAATTTTTAGGTTTATCGAGTTTGTTTGTTTGAAAGCGCTAATCTCAGGATTTACTGGTGCGATGTGAACAATTATTTTACTGATAAGTAGTCCATTTATTGAGGAAGGCTATAGGTTTTTTAAGATCACCCTACGACTGACAGGAGCGGAGCAGTAACCAAAGACATGCGTGATACCGCGTGGATAGCTATTCTTTGGTCTGAAATCTTTTTATTCTTTCAAAGAGTAACTCCTGTAAAAGTCATGAAAATTACGTCAATAAAGAAAAATGTGTTCATCACAAAAGTACAAAGACGGACTTATTCCTCAGCAGGCCAAGTTACAACCACTTCGTTTCGAATCTCTTTCTACAGTTGGTAACGTCTCCGATTCCTTTGTTCTGACCACATGACTTAACGTTGAGATGATGTCTTTCCCATACATTTGAAGTTTTCTACTAGCGTTAACGATTATAGATTATCAACTTGGCTCAGCCCTCAGGCATTACCTTTAACCAAGAAATAACACGGCAGGTGCATAAATAAAAAGTATTATTAAAAGAAATGCAAAAAAAGAATGCTTCATTTGTAAACATTGGTTTATTTAGGTCGTTTTTGCTTTATCCCGCCATGTATAGCGTGAAGTTATATTTTTTTAGGATAATATAATTTACTTAGGATTGCAAAAACGGATACGATAGATTTACTCCCAAGCGCCAATAAATTCATACAAACGTGCTTTGAATTGGCTTACCCAGTAACGCGATACGTCCCTTTACAGTCAAAATATTAGACGGCAGGCGACGTGCGACGGGTTAATCCTAATACAGTAGGCACATTGCGTCATGTGGCGCAGGATAATGTTCCTCAAAAGGGAACGAAGCCGTATAACTATTAACCCTCGCGTGCCCACGCTGCATTTATGGGCAATGCAGGATTCATTTATATTTTTACGTTTTTTTGGCAAGTTCGGTATATTAGGTTAACATATGTTGTTTCTATCCTAATTTAATTGTCATTTTCTAAAATATTTACCAAAGTGCCTTATAAATAATAAAAATCGTCAATACTAGCCCTTGTAATCTCTTCTTGGTCAGAATCTCTGCCATCCTCGTGACGCCGTCCGGTCAAGAGAACACCTTGATGATACGGCCCATTCATTGACCAGCGTCGTGGAGGCTTACATTTGGGACTAACTATACACAAACTGACGCCTTTTTACCATGGGTACGCGGAAACTACTTTTTTTTTATTTGAGGCATGTCCCTAAAGATCCACATTGTAAAAAAAGGTAGGTAAAGAAATTTCTAGGACTACCTAAGTTTCATTTGCCCTGGGACTTTGGCCCTAAAGCACTGGCCGATGTTGCAACTCCTTGGCTCAGTTTATTCGTATGTTCCCATATTTATAAATCACGACTCAGCAAGGCACGGATGGTAAAATGTACACAACAGAAGCCGATCACATAAACTATTCATCATGACTAGATAGATGAATTGTTTGTTCGCTGATGTAAAGTGAAATATAGCGTGTCTTACTCAATCAGCGAATCGGTGAGTTTCTTTAAACATGAACCTACATAAGATCAGAGATCAACATGATGATCCATGGAAATATTGGTCAGTGTACTTACATCTATGTATAATTAGTAATTTCTCTTTAATCGACACTCAATTAAACATGAATATTCATTTGATTTGCTTTGAAGGAATGTAATATACTTATAAATTACATCATCAATGTAATCACTGGGTTTCGGTTGTATATTCACGGAAACTAGTTATGTTATCGATATTATTTATTAAAGAATAATAAACATAACAATTACAACAATAAAAAAAAAAAATTTGATTTTATATGACATCGATTTCGAAATACTTACGGGTGAAGACAAAATTTTTGCTCATATATCGAAGTCGACATCACAAAAGCATTTGTCTCTAACATTATTTGAAATTGATAAAAAACTTAGTTCTTTAAGTTATCATGCGTTTAATTTCATATAAAACATTGTATAACGAATGACTTATCTGACATAATTTTGCGCATCATACTGACGAATTTCATTAACGTCCACTTCGTGTTTTCTGGTGTCGTCACCGAGTGGCGTCAAACATTGTCCGTTGTGAAGTACTCTGAGATTTTGATTGCCTTTCACACCATTCTCAAACATGCAAAGGTTAGCGTAAGTGACCATGTCGGTGCCACATATTGGATCCCATTTCTCGTGGCAGTAATTGTTGCAGGGTTTAAGAAGAGCAACGTCCAATGACTCGTCGAGGAGCCTGGAGGCTTCCAAGTCACACATCGATGGATATGTGACCCCATCTGTCCCGCAAACTGGTCCAATAATCTGGTAACTTATCGGGCAAAATGAAGCATCGACGTTTCTTTTCACAATGAGCACACATGTCGCCAAAACTGTAAGAAATAGATCGTATGAAAATCAAATATAACAATAAAAAACAGCACACTAGGCTCTGTTGTGAAAATAGGCACATAACAGAGGAATGAATCATGGACTCTGCTAGGAAGAAGGAACTTGTGATAGCTTGGCTCACTGCGATTTAACACAACACTAGATATCTACTTGATGCAAGGACATGGAAAACTAAAGAGCAGTTAAGATTTTAATACAAAACTACATAGCACACAGGATTTTGATGACAAAACAGACGCTATCATGCAATCAACGAAATCAGGGTCAAGCATGGACTCTCAATAATCGAACAGTATCAAATCACGAAAGCTTGCGTCACTGATATTTGGCACAACACTAGTTGACTTCTTGATATGATGGCATGTAAAACTAAAAAGCTATTATGATAATGAACAAAAATAAATAATTAACAAAAACTACATGGCACACAGGACTTTGCTTACGAAAGACACGCAATCGACTAAATCAGGGTCAAGTAGACAACTCTAATTCACTGTGAATAACCATAACACCTGTGTAGTAGTTCACAGGTGTTATGCTTATTCACAGTGAATTATAAGAATACAAGAACATAGAAAACTGTGGACTCAACACGCACTTATAAAACTCCGTAGAACTCGGTATACTGATGTGGAGGGTTCCATGACTGAAGTGTGAATAAACACAGAATGCTAAAGTACGATCTACTTAAAGAAATTTCTAATGAATAGTCATTGTTGTCACACATAATAGATTTTTTGAATTTATGGAAACAATTGAATTTGGCTCATGACATAATTATTTCGAAATGATCGGCATCTTCGCAAAATGTTTTACGAGCAAGCTGATCATTGTGTTTCGTTTGTTAACAATAGTCTCGACTAGAACATTCCTTTTCAGCTATTTAAGTGTCTATTATTATAAAGTTATTTCTACTAAATCATATTTATCAGTTCGTATTTACCGATATTAGAATGCAGACGCATTGTGTGAAGAATTCATAGTAATTTAGCCTCGGCCTTGTGTAAAAAAAATTATTTTACTCTACGGTAATATGAAGTTACAACTCATTTTTTTTATATTTGTTTGAAAATCGAACTGTCAGCGCCGCAAAATTCCGTGAAGTATTCAATTGATAAAAAATGTGCAATAAACAATCAAAGGATCGCATTACAGAATTCCGTAACATATCTTATGAATGCATCAGCGGTTCCTTAGATCTAGGTTTACCGTCACAAAAAACTATAAAATCATTTTCATAACCCTCTTACTCAGAGTGTGAGAAATATGATACCTTGCCGTATTTTCGTAGTTCATATTATTATACAGTCCACTGACGCATACCCACCTACGTATTATAATATTTCGAAGGATATTTCGAGCAGTCGGCAGTTGTTTAAACTATTTGATACCACATTTCCTTAAATGATATAGGTCCAGTTTCTTTTGAAATTTTATTTTGAAGATAATTCATCCTTTCAAAATTAAATTGAAAAGTGATGTAAATAGAAGGCATCTAGGGTGTGTTTCTTTTTGAAAAAGTTACGAAACATAAAAGCTTTAAAAATTAACAGCTATACAGTAATGAAAACCTGTCAAATTTAAACTTCCGGGAAACGCGGGCGTGATGTTATTATAAAGTTTTAACAATGTACGAAAAAAAAATATTTGTTATCTAACCAGTTTATCAATATTGAATTACGTATACAAAAAAACAAGCCACAAATAACAATTTTAAACAAAATTGTTATACCATACGCCATACGAGCGTGATGGATTTTGATGTCAAAGTCTATAACAAACTAATTTCTTTTTAATAGTTTTATAACTTCATTGTTGATGAAGATATTTAAAAAAAAAATTTAGTTATTTATTTAAGTATTATAATCTTTATTGTACACCAAATAAAGTAAAATACAGGACAAACAAAATATTCGTTTATTAGAGTTTAAAATTATTGAAATTTTGCTATTGCCTGTTTTGTTAGTCATCCCGTGTACCTACATTTCTCCATCTGAACTACTGCCTAACGACAAACAATTCATAAACGAGTCAATAATATTTATTAAGCGGTTCACCTATCACGACTGCGCTGAGATTCCCTCGCGGGGTGCGCACGCGCAGTGGCAAGTAATCTTATTTTCCTCGACCGTTTATAATCCTCGCTGTAAGTGTCTGCTTACGATTTGTGGCTTCAAGTACGCCGATTTAGATGATTATGCTGTTATAAGATTAATATAAGCAAACAAAATCGGATTAAATGAAACACCATTGCATTCTGTTTTTATAAGGCATTTTAGATAAATCTCTTTTCTAAATGAAACTAAATACAAGGTACGGCGTCCTCATGGCAGAGAAGACTATTTTTCTTAGCCTCACCGCAATCCATGAGGCGTATTAGACCTCGTTCCGTGTTCCAATTTAAGCATGTTAAGGTTCAAGCGCCCGAGAAGTGCCATAAAACAGTGACGTTCTGAAGCCTACTCCTCAGTAACGGCCAGGTTAATATGTATGTTTGAAAAAAATATGTTTATTAGATATAGATTTATGGAACAACATAATCAACTATTAATTGTTTCATGCGATTAATACTTTTGTGTATAAAAAAAAAATGTAGCAATTTCATCACTTTCCCTACTCCTTCGAAACGGCTTGGATCTTTGGAAACATTTTTACACATAAAAATTGGTGTTTAAATATTGTTCAAAGTGAACATAGCATATGTAAATATTTCGCAAAGAAAATGGATTTAAAGGTCTCTGTCCGAGCGCAGCTGGCCGCAATTAAATGCACAGACACTCGTACTGTCACCTAGGTAGCTACGAGTGTTGTGTTCGTTTAATTTCAGCTAGATATTGGACTATAAGCCTTAAAGGATGTTTTAGATTCAAATTTAATAAACTTGATTTTTATCAGCATCCTTAACTAACTTGACATAAATAGGCATACCACTTCCAAAATCATACGTTTATTTCCATAATTATTTTGTTTTGATGAAATGATGAATCATTTTAGTTCCACTAAAGCTTCTTGTTATTATGGAACCACACAAGTGGAAACCAATATACAACCTTAAAACAGGTTTAATTACTTTCCATGTACAACATAATTACAGCTGTATCATTAACCTCACTATAACGCATGTTATAATATTTTTTAAACCCATCATACTCCTTTTTGGTACCTCAACATTAACCTGTTGAGTGCGATTACGCGGAGACAGGTCCATTCCTGACTTTGTTATGATACACTAGCTTTTTCCTGCGGTTTGGTCTCCCTACACTCTACCCATATTCGGGAGTTATCTCAAGGAACCCCATTTACTTCCAACAAACCGAACCGCTGCACCAAATTTACCGATTCAGTCATTAATAGTTTTACCTAATAGAAAAAGCAATAAATGGGAAAGGTTTATATAATTTGCATGCATTATATACTCCCTAAACCTTCCATATTCATAATCATCACTCTGTTTATTGGTATAAACCGCACGAAATACTGCTTAGAAGTTTTTGAGTTTATCGCGGTCAAATAGACAGACAGCCTAATGAGGATTTATCCTCGTCCTTCTGCCACTGCGGGGTGCCAATTGAAAACCAGCACTCGAGTGTCCGATGCCCATCATTTGCTGTGTGTCAGACAGTAGAGATTACCCTTTCGGTACGGACACGGCTGTACTTCTGTTTTACTTTGTGTTGTTAGTGTGTTGGGCCAGTATCGAATAGATATATTTTACAAGCTTTTATTTAGTTTCACCTGTCCCGATGTTTGTCTGTAATCAAATCTTGCAAATTAGATTTGATCCACTTCCTGGTTATTGATTGAGCTGAAATTTTGCATGCATGTGTAAATTAGATGACATTTCAAAATTATTATGACATGCAGCTGATTTGATGTTGGAACCGGAAGGTGGCTATAGGAACTTGGTAGTTAAACGACACAACCCCATCGAGTTTGGGCTCGTATGATTCGTCTTGACAAGTATTAATTACATAAGTATTATACATTGCTATAAAAGATTGTGAGAGCAGTGGTGGCCGAGTGGTAATGGCTCCGACTTACGAGTTGTAGGTCACGGGTTCAAACCCTGTCAGGCGCATTACTTTGTGTAATTTATTTCAATACCACTGCTCTCGAAACGGTGAAGGAAAACATCGTGAGGAAACCGGCATGTCCTAGAACCAAAAATTCGAAGACATGTGACATCCACCAATACGCACTGGGCCCGCGTGGTAGATTACGGCCCCTTCCCTCTCCTAGAGAGGAGGCCTGAGTCCCAGCAGTGGGAACATTAAAAAGGCTGATGATAAAAGATTGTTAAGAAAAAAAGTTTTTCACTAAAAACTTGTTTCTCCTATTCAGACGGAGAAACGCGGTGATTTTATTTTATAATATGTAAAGAAGTATGAATTTATAGTGGATGCCTATCTTTAAAGTATGAATTAAATATTATACAACGTTGTGACCACGGCCTTTAAAGGCCATGTTTCTTACGGTTTTACATGAGCGATTTATTGCTAAATAACTTGCGATCACGACCTGTCGATTCTGTTTCCTTCTATAGGTTACAAATGACGGATATGGATTATATTACGTTGTTATTAAAGGGTAACTTTTCTTATCTCTGTAACCATTTTCCTTTTAGTTCTTTAGTGTGTCTTGTCTTGGTGTGTACGTAACAAGTTATTATGACTATTAGAATCGTTTAGACGGGATTCTCGATTGATCTGTCATTTGTAAGGGCGTTTACATATTATGCCGCAGCGGCGGCCTTTTTTCGGCGCCGCGGTGTCGCAAGAACTGCGGTGTTTCATCGCAGAACCAGCTACACAAAAGCCGCTTATGCGCTGCGATTAAAGCCCAGTGAAGCGGCGGCGGTACCACTACCGCTGCGGCATAATGTGTAAACGCCCTTATCGTGGGTCATTGTGTTGTTTTGCGGTTAGAAATGAAGACTGTCGCTTTTAGAGTTCCGTGCCCAAAGGGTAAAACGGGACTCTATTACTAACACTCTGCTGTCTGTCCGTCAGTAAGTCTGTCTGTATATCATGGACCGTGATAGTTACACGGTTGATAATTTCACAGATGCTGTAGTTCTGTTGAAACAAATACGAAAAAAACAAAATAAAATTAGGGGGTTTCCAAACAACAAACGTAATTTTTTTGCCGTTTTTTGCTACGGACTGTACGGAACTCTTCGTGCGCAAGCCCGATTCGAACTTGTCTGGTTTTTATTTACCACTAAATGGCATTTATTTTTGTCGAATATTGATTTTACTTTTAAAACTTCATGTGACATTAAATTAAATAATTCCGATATTTATATTTTTGTTAGAACTGTTTTGGTTGTTAAATTGGGTCGGTCAAACACAACTACAAATATTTTCTCTTTAAATACTTACTAAGAATAGATTCGTACTCTCCTACGCTGTTCAACCCTACAATTCCAATGAAAGGTATCGTTAAGGCAAGTTAAACTCCTTAACTTGAATACACTCAACTACATGAATAGTGAAATTAATCCCCGTTGCTAGCGTGGGAAATTATTACGTGAACACGCTACTCGAGGGTTTGTACTGATTTAATTTTAAAAGCTCAGAGGTTGCTATCATTGTTCTCGTGACGGACGAAAGGGAGCGAGCACTCGTTCGGTCACGATTCGCGTTCGATTTTACGAAAATGTTAACGAGCTGCGCGGGCGCAAACGAAAGTGAACCAACGCTATTGTTCATGGAACAGGTGCTATCGATTGATACCATCGGATACCAGACACCTACGTCTTCTTATGCAACTTGTTATGTAGGAGGATTATTTGGACGTCTCCAATATGATTTAAGGCTGAGGCAGATTGGTATGGCATGATAATGGAGCAGACTGTGCGAAAACATGTACAATTGCATCCTGTTTCAATCTAGGAATTCTGTCATACTGGACGCCATAAGCGCGAAAGGTTCTAGAGACCACGTACCAGGAGACGCAGAGCTAGAAGGTCTCCCACAAGGGGAACAGATAACTTGGTGAGGGTTGCGAGAATCTCGCGAGAAAGATGGATGCGAGACGCACAAGACTAATCGTTGTGACGACACTTGGGGGATTCCTACATCCAACAGTTTTTTAGGGTGGCCTATGTCCAACAGTGGACAATGTCTTTCAGCTGAAATAATGATGATGATGATGAAAATGGATGCCAACCTCAACATTGTCGGGAATTGCTAGGTCGATTGATCAGTGATGCGAAATTCTTTAGAAATGCATTTTCACATTGTCGCTCTGTAATTGCTTGCGGGAAGCTTTCTTTCTTTTTCTGTATAGTGAGTGTGTTAGTAAACATGTAAACTCAAATACACAAGACACTCAAATCTGGAAATATTTAAAATATTTGGTCTGCACGGGAATGGAACTCACGACACGCAGCGAAGCAGTCAATCGCTCAACTACTGCGCCATGTCATCAAAATGTCGGAAAAGGCTAGGTCGATTGAATCATTGATGCACTGAAATCACTCTTTGGAAATGTGTTGATTGTCGCTTTGCAACTGTCAGCGGGAGCTTAAACAAGAAATCTATCGAAAGTTTTTAACGATAGCGACAATAGCTTTAATTAAAGGGTTACCGTGGAAATTGTTAATTGTTGAAGTAACCTTTGTCGCCTACTGGTAGCTGCTTGTTTTATCAATCATCATTACGTTGTGTTATGACAGTTTTCCGGGTGTCACTTCCGTCCGTAGACACAGCAGCTGCGGCTGTTAAGTCATGGGTTTGATGACGGTTACACAAATGCGTAATCAGTAGAACACTTTGATGAAAATGACAAAACTTTTATTTTTAATTGATATAAACTAGTACTTTACTGCGATCCCACCTGATGGTAATCTGAAGTGATGCAATCTTTGATGGTGACAAAACGAAAATACATTTTTTTATACATACATTAGGTTCATTTTATACGTTAGGTTAAGTCCCCACACACGGCATTCCTCGTGAATCATGGTTTTCGTTTTTTTGGTGGTGAAAAATCATCTAATGATTTCTTCCGCTCTAGGGTGAAATTCAGTACTTAAGTCATAGCCTGTGTCCTTCAGTTGCCCTTTGCGTTCTAAGACCACGAATTTCCTTTTCTGAAAATTACCGTGAGTCCTGTATCTTAGGACAATACTCCTAGACTCAGAACAACTATCTATAGGCCATACAAATATTTATTCTATTTGAAAATCGAACCCACAACGCAGCAGTCAACTGCTCAACCACAGCGCCAACCTATATATTTATCTGACAGATTTCAGAGATTTAATGACCTCATAAAGTGAAAAGTATATCAAACAGCTTCATATGATTTTCACTGGACTAGGTACAATTAACAGACTGAAATATGATAACAATAGACATTGCGAAATACGATTTTCCCTTCGATTTTAGTTTGAAATACTCTTACAATTCTCATTCTAGAAACCTTAAATATATGTATCAAATCCAGCTTTATCATTCCATACAATATCAGCATTCCAGCACGTCATAGAAAGCTGTAGCAATAATACTGATCTATCGCCATTCGCGTTAACATTCCAGACCAACCCGTTCCTACTTCGCCAAGACTAATGGTTAACATTCCATAGCCGGTGGAACGTCATGAAGTAGGTACTTTTGACATTTGTACCCCAGAATAGTGGGACTAGGAGTCTTAACTCTGGTCAATCAGTCAGCGCCAAATAATTTTGAAGAGATGACCGTGCACTCTCCGTTGCCCTCTTCTAGAGAGGAGGCCTGAGTCCCAGCAGTGGGACCATTAAAAGGCTGATTATGTATTTGTATGTATCTATGACGTGCACTCGGACACAATGTCTTAAGCGTTTCGACGCCAATCGTCTCAAACCTGTAATGTACACTAATATAATAAAGAGATAAAGTTTGTATTTTGTCTGTTGGAGGTAATCTCTGGAAGTACCTACTGGTACCGGTACGATTTAAATCTTGTATTAAACGCACACTATGCAGACAAGCATATTATAAGTTGGAGGATTATATTCAAGATAAAAATGCTTGGCTCAATGCTGGTCCAGCTCCACTACCACTAGGGCGTACTAATTAGTTGATTAGTTGGAAACTAATATTATTATTTTTTAATTTGAAAGACACAATTGCATTGTATAATGTAGAAGCACTTTTTCCAAGTTTGTGAATGTGAAGCACCATGGAGCATTTTTATTAGGTTACAACTTTTTCTTTTTTTTTTTTTTTTTTGACATTACGAGCATGGCAGTTGAGAGTTTGTCATGCTCACTCAAATGTCTCGCTGTTGGTGGCACGTGTTATTGGGTCGTTCAGTTCCCTTCAAAATGGTTGAGCTGAGTGGGGCTGATGCACGCGTCATGCTCGTGAACGGGTGCCGTCAGATGGGACTGGTCATCTCTTAGCTGCCAGTGGCTTAATTCAGTTTCTATCTTTTAATTATTTTACATTTTTATTTCTCTATCGACATTGTGCTCACATGATAGAAGCAACAAGTAATATGTAACCAAGCATTATATGTAACACATATATGATTTAAAAGAGTGTCCATGGAGTTTCTTGCACGTTCTTCTCCATAGAGACCTACTCTTTGGAACGTGCAATTTAGCTTCACTTTTCTTGGACTGACCGACATTTGACTATTCAAAAGTGCCTGTAAATGGTCTATTTGAAATAAATGCTTTGAATTTGAATTTGAATTTGAATTTGAATTTGATAGCAAAAACTATTTCATCGATTGAAAACTGCTTTATTCCTGAGTGACAAAAGGTATCTTTTAACAAAATTTATCTTGGCAAAAGCTAGTTACCTATAAAGTAACAGTATTTGCGTCGCTAGCGAGTGTAGTATACTTCTTAATTACCAAATCATAAGCATAGTTGCAACAAACGTCATGCTTCAATCAATTTCCTATGACTACAGGATTGTTCGAAAGATACAACTAAAGGAATACAGTAAAAGTCTGACCCTCCCTCTCACCCCACCCAGAGCGGAAGAAGTCATTTAATGAAACATATATATACTTATAAATATATAAATAAATTAATTAAAAATATAATTAGAAAAAAAAAACTTAAAAAACATATCAATCAAGCCTGTTCGCAACTCGAGTTCGAGTACGTTTCCAGTCTTCCAGAATTGTCGACAACAAGCTTTGAGTGCTGCGCTGCGTGTCATAGCATCGACTTTCGCTCGGAACAAATATTTGTAAGGCCTACGGTCTCAAAGTGAGTATGTGAGTTTCCATGTTTGTAAAAGCACTCACGATACAGGAGTCATTCCTAGTGTGAACTTAGGTTCCCCCAATTTTATTATTATAAGGTGAGAAGTCCGGTACTAATGACTTGTCCCTGTTTATGGTGGAACGAGAGGGTGCCACAGTTTTACTCACTAAGCCCCCCGTGGCCACCTGGGTCCTTCAGTTGGCCTTTGCGTTCTAAGACCACAGTTACTCTTTCAAACATCTAAGCAGCCTACTTCTATCCCTTACGAAGGCTTGAGTCACATTATCTGGTTTGTGAACTGTAACAACACAAAGATAATTATACAAATGATAGCCAGAAACATCGGATAAAAATGATTTCGGAACTACGGAGAAAGAGTGTAACGAATGGTCACCAATCAACATACATACTCACTAAGGCAACTCTGCAAACGATGCTTGACCTTGGACATCGACCAATGAGGCTGTTATTACTTCCACAAGATCTTTCACAAACAAACGTCATGCATATTCATGTAATTACAAGGTCAGTTACCATCTGGCTGCCATTGTTACATGCAGCAAGTCATATAATATTTGCTTGGATACAATTTCACCAATTTGCATCAAAATTTCACTTTCTTTATGCTCACGCGCAGTATTAACACATTTTATTGCTCGTAAGACGTAAACTCTAGTCGGAACTGTTATTACTCGTCTCATTATTAATTCTGGTGTGCTTCGATAGTGATTGTTCGGACTCTATGCCTCGTGATGACATGTTATTATGTCTAGTTGAGTCATCTGCTAATTCTTTAATTTAACCGTTGCTTTTAGTACCAACGCCTTAAGCTGCGAAAGTCGGAACATAGCGCCTTTTCTCTTTTTTACGGATTTTTTAATGTGACTCAGTGTTTCCTGAAAACATTTTGGTTAATGCAAATGTCGCGTCGGTTTTGTTGCTTAACAAACACAAATGTACAGGTTGAGTGACTGTGAACCGTTCTAAATATTCATTGTCATTAAGTCAATTAAGTGGTTAGACTTCATGCGAATGCATCCAGAATGAAAAATGCTGCCAAAAAAAAAGTGATGACCGAACGACATCGGTATGCACTGGGCGCCTGAGAGGATATCGCCGTCGAGGTCGATCGCAGTGAAGTTCGTATGATGATCATGTTCAGAGAGTTCTGAGGTCAAAACAAAGAGGTTTGAAAAGAGCAGCTGGAGGCTTTTGCCCAGCCGTGGGACACAAAGTAAGCGAACAAAAAAATAACATCACATATCCATCGCACGCTGCTGCACAGTAACTACAGTAATATTTTGACAAATGGATGTTTGGAATAGCTGTGTAATTTAAAGGTCCATCTTCATAAATCATCTAGCAAACGTTTACCACCGTACAAGTGTGTATGGGCCTCGTGGTACTTATAGTAATTACAGTAAGTTGCAAAAACGCAAAGTAATTCACAACTAATAGTTACTTACATTGCACGATTTTTCATAAAATCACCATTCAGAACACGAGGCTGTGTGTTGCTTACTTTTACCTATATTGTACCTTTGTGCCTTTGTGCCCAATGTTTTAGTTTCACGACAGAGGTGTTTGCGCTTTAAGTGTCACTAAAAGCTTATTTGCCAAGTAATGGTCGTTTCAAATCTATTTAGTGTTGACCACCTGTAGTACAACGCATTGTTTGGTGAAAGACTATGGTCGGTTAAAGAAATATTGTCGTAAATTGTGTACCTACTAGGCTGTTTGAAGTGTTTGTAGCCTTTTAACTGTGATGCCAGACGATTTCAGTTGTTATTTTCAAGTAGAGAAAGCTTTCTTTTATGAACGGTAATGTAGGTGGACTTAAGGCATTCTTTATCAGTCAACATATAAGTTCAAAATGACTACACTATTGTAGGTGTATATAAATAAAGTTTCTAATAGATTTGTCATTATAGTTCTTTTTAGCCTATGCCTCCCACTACTGGGCAAAGGCCTCCCCGAAATTCTACCAGGTATTTTTACTCAAGCCACCTTGAAGGAAGCCTTGTGAGTGTTATTACCTCTTTCCAGGTCGGCTTCGGCGGTGTTAGGCACCCACTTTGTTCAGACTATTAATAAATAAATGCATTAATAATTTTGTAGATAATGTTTTTTTTTACGTAATATTTAAAAATGTAAACATTAAATAAGAAAAATAAAAGGTAACAATGCTTTTTAAAAACAATAATCACCATAGAATGTTGGAAACACGTTAGTAGATTAACTTACTTCGGGTCTCTTCGGGTCGGCCATGTTAAGCATGCACATATAAGGATCACAAAACAACATTTGACTCATATAGCAGTTTCGTAACAGTCATCTTCTATCATAAGTCGTCACTAAGCAATTGTGTTTGTCTATTGAATGCAATGTAAAGTAAACAATGGGTCAATATGCCGTTGTATCATTTTGCCAATGTTTACAATAAATTCCCGTTCGAATACCGTTTAGTCAAGAAATCTTCAATTCGCGAAGATTTAGCAACCACATGACAAAACTGTATGCAAGTAGCTAGCAACACTTTACATAATTCCATCGTTTTGCCAACCTCGCCTCAATCCTTGACATGTCCTCGTCTAAGGCGGAGATATTTTCAAATGTAAATTAGATATCCATTCAAACATTTACTATGTTCGTTTTTCACTCATATGGATTTTGCTAAACTTTTGCGCAAAATCTAGAAGGTTGTATTCCACACATGTTTCGGACGTGCGGAATAACCTCCAATTTTATTATGTTTACAAGCTTGAAGTAGAAAGGCAACAGTAGTAATTTAGTGAATTATGTTTAAAAAGAAATGAGTTGTTGGTACAAATACTTGTATATCAAGGCGTAGTCACGACATAATCGCGACACGATCTCCCAACACAAAGGTCTGTTCCTGCAGGTGGCACGGATGCTGTTAAATAACAGAAAACATTTCATCTCCACAACTCTATCGATAACCTACAAATATAGAGACAATTGTTAGTTATACATATTATTTTGTGCAACGGTAATGCACAATCAACTTTCAGAGATAGAATAGAATAGAATAAACTTTATTGTGCACCAAAATAGTAACAATTTAACATATCGGTGGGATAATGTCTCGTTGTCCCTGTCTGTGGGGACTTGAACTTCAATTTAATTCAATCTGTATTGCAAACTGCCTGTGTTTTATCTCTTAAAATTAGTTTTTTTTAAGTTCACAAGGTGTGCCCGTCGGGCACAGCAATTTTATTTGTAAATATTTTTTTAAAAATTGACAAATAAATTGAATATCGGATGAAATAACAAATATTTATTTTAAATTAAGTAGATAATTAAATGTCAAAATTATTAGAAAATTATGTCAATAAAAAGAAATTATTTTCAGACATCATGGTCCATTAACTGTTGGTATATCGTTACTTAAATGCTATTGTTAGTAACAAAAATAAACTCGTACAAGGACGAAACTATTTATTACTAAAATATGTAAACATTATATGGCGGGGCCTAAATTCCATTTTTTTGTTTTGTGAAGTTTCTTTCCAAATTAGAATCCAATCCTAACTAATATTATAAATGTGAAAGAGTGGATGTTTGGATGTTTGTTACTTAATCACGCAAAAACGACTGAACGGATTTAGATGAAATTTGGCATGCATATAGCCTTTGACATGGAAAAGAACATAGACCTTTTATCCCGATTCCGTACCTAATGCCACGCGGGCGAGGCCGCGGGCAAAAGCGAGTATTGTATATTTATCATTGTGTTATTTAGATTAAATTAGCATTCCAGTGTTGAGAGAACATCTAAATGCTAATCAAAGTAAATATTACTGTGCTGAAGTTCTCTTCAATTTATTTAATCATAACTTCAGAGACAAAAATTACAATTTCTCGCCTTTCATCTCTACTAACCAGATGTCATAACAATTTTCCATTGTTCTTCCTTATTTGCTCCTTGTAAGTCATTCTCAGGTAACAATACCCACGACCATACAACTCACAACTTCGAACAAGGAAACAATGATTTATATAGGGACATTTAACTCGCACTACCAATAATGGGAAGTAAATAAATGTCTACTTAATTCTAAGCACAGAGATAATAGTCGATTGTGGTCAGACTAAGGCCTAAGCCCAATGCCTGAAATGGAGATGAAAGTTCTAGGGAACAAACTGTGCGCAGATAGCGCAGTAACTCATACCGATCGAGAATCGACAACTGAAAGATTTACCGCAATGCCGAGCGCAGCAAATGGACTCGTAATCGATTCGGAATGAATGTAAGATGTACTCTGCTTTTGTTCTTAAACTAATTGATTTAATTTGGTTTGTTACAGGTATGTTACACGGAAATGCATTTGAGATACACCCTCTGCTAAGAATATAGAAACAGTAAGTTAGTTTTTAAGAAACTGAATCTTAAAGAGTAAAATAGAACATTGTCTTTCTATTGTTGGCCAAATCTTAGAACTGATCACTTCATGATATGGCGAACGAATGTCTTAAGTTACACAGTTCGACATAAGCAATTGTCTTTCTATTGTGTCTCTAATTACGGCATTCAATGAGTTAAAACTGGCCAGATCGCTTAGACGTTACACATTTCATGACATGTCAATCTTCGTTTGGCCATATCATTGATCTAGGATTTTTATGATGATAAAAGGTCTAAAGAAAGTAAACCAAACGAGGATTGAACAATCATCAAACTTTAACTTTTGAAACAATCTGGCTAGTTTTACTTGGCCATATCATGAATTGATCAATTTCTAAGATCTGGCCACGACATAATACATCTATTCGACAGAGACACAACACACCGGCAACATACGCAAAGTTAAGAGAACTAAATCACTGCTTACCATGAGGTGGGATCGCAGTCAACCACTAGCTTATATAAATATACCTATATACCTAGTCGTACCCAAACCTAAAACGTCACAACCTCAGCATTTGCTGGGCGTCAGATACCAGGGTCTACACTGGTTTTTAGTTGGCACCCCGACTCAGACTGAGTGATTCATGAGCAAGGATTAGATGTAATTATTATACATGCATATTACAGTGAAAGCCATGAATTTACATGATTTGTAACATCCTTGCAAAGCTAGGGAGGATCGCTAGTAGGTACCTAAATAAACTTGGTAGGATCATATTTTAATCTGTTAATGTTAGAAGACACTTTAATCTAGTGCAACTTTAATTAACTTTCAATGGTCCAGAGCAAAACAGTTTATCATAAAAATAATTATAATTCAACTAGCTAGAACAACTGTTTGCGTGCAGCCGTGATGAATGGACGCAGACCTCTGTTCCTACGGCGCCCCATTGTTTCAATGAGCTATAGTCCATTGTACGTCATATAATTAATTGCATAATATAATCAAATTATGTTTTACTACTCGTTATAATTAAATTTCTAAATAAAATGGGAAATACAGACAATGTCATGTGTCAACGTTTTGTTTCCTTATTTAGAGCTAATTAAAAGTCACGTAGAATTTTTGTTTCTTTAGTTTTCAACGAAGTGTTGATGATTATCACTGAGAAACGTTTGAGAACGTTTCAATTGTTAATTGGGCATAAATCAACCAATTATACTTTAACTTAAGTATTTACTTTCAAAAACATTTCACACACGGCACCTATCTTATTCGTAATCTGTCGTAACTTTAAAAGTTCCATTCTGCTTCCTCTCCCTTTAAAATATTTTAGACGTGAGAAAATAAAATTGGTTAACATAGCGTTACGTCACGCTAGGTCAATATCCTCCAAGTAGATAGCACACAAAGGTACATGATCCACGTTTTGACAGCGTGTCAAATCAACATAACATATCTCAATAATAAAAATCTTCATTCATGTGAGATATGGTTTACTTAGACAAAGTCCATAGAAAGGCGACTTTCACATTGAATTGAATCATCAAAATTGAAAATTACATACATTTTACTAGACTGACCGATGCTATTCATGTCAGCGAATGTGATGTAGGTACTGGTGAGATTGTTTTGATTAGGGCTTGACAGTTGGTTTGAAGGCTGATGAGTTCATTTTGACAGATGGTGGTTGATTAATACTTCACTGGTCCGGAAGAAAGCGTTGGCAGGTGCTCGCGCGCGCGCCGCTTTTTGTACAGAACTGACATGTAAGTTCATGAGAATACATCCTGCATCTGTCTTAGAAAATATCTTATTCCGATTCAAAATGAATACTCAATATGTACACATCAACTCATCTGCATAAGAACCATTAAAATGAGAGATTATAGACAAATAAGTTTAATTAGTTGGATAACATCGTTCAGACGGCTGAAGAGTCGCTTAGAGACGTTCATAGAGAGACCTAATATGTTATGATATTAGTTATTACACACTGAAAGCTACAGCACAACAAACTTAGAGAGTATATAACGGTGCATTTATATAATCCGTGCCATTTGGAATGCACGTCAATTTTCATATTGAAAAGCGAATGTTTAAAGTTTAGAGAAAGGATTACCTAACAAAGTAATCGTATTGTTTAATTTTTAACGTTAATTAACGACTGACTTCGATTAATCTCGACGAAGCCCGAGTTGCTATCAATTACTCTATTGTATGGGTTAGCAATCAATTTAACAATCAGTTTGAACGACGGCCTGTGTATATAAAACGTAATGACGGATTACAGAGCTTTGTTAATTAGGCGTCTTTTATTGTTTCATTAGGTACAAGTGCGTGCTTAGTTGCGTAATATTTACCTATGGATCAATACAAACAATAACCTATTGGTGCAACTAATGAGTCATTATATTCTTAATCTTAATTAATAAATGGCAAGGTGTTTGCATTGCAGATTAATGATCCAGACACTCCTTTCTCGCACTCCACACGCTCTTTTTATTTATTTTTGATGATGGGAAATTATTAAATAACCACTCCCGCTCTAGGTCCACCGAGAGTATCAGAATTTCACTGATTGTATATCACCCGTGTGTTCCTTCGATGGCCCGTTGCATTTCTGGGCGACAACTCTTTCGAACTGCCTCATAACCCATGGTAGGCATCGGCCCTGGATTCGCACCCTTGACTTATAATTCTTTAGATTTTGGTTACCGCACTCAGTCCATGCTGGACCATTGTACCTACGTGGTGTTTGGTTGTTAATTCGCACTTGTATTACTACTGCGTGTGTGTGGCTATCTACACCTCTACATAACTCTCTGATACTTCTCCGGTGTATTAATCTCAGTGATTAATCGCTACAAGTCCAAGAACCATTTCCATTTTCACTCGCACCTACGTAAGGTATCGACAACCGACCACCCTATTTCAAATCGAATTAGGTTCCGGGTTTCACAATCAGAACTATGTAAATATATCTGTTGTTTTTAAACAAAAGTAGCACATAACAAGTTAGCATTCCATGTAAGTCTCGGTGCCCGCGCATTCCGCTGGGCCAGGGAAAGTCTAATGTACGATCATTTGACCCCTTTTCCGATAATTTAGCTCTGACATTTACCGCATTTTGGTATTGAGATTAACATGAATTTATTAACATTTGTATTACGTCAGGTTGATGCTATGGTAATGTAATGATCAGTAATTGAGCACTTACTGACAGTGATGTGGCGTTGAGCGAGGAAACTTTTTGTTGATCAACTTTATTTATTGTAATTTAAAAGTCAGTCCAAAATCAAGTCAAACTCATTGACATCAAAAAGTAACATCTCTTCACTAATAGATGTATCACTCAGAAGTGACACTAATCGTTTAGTTTAAACGTTATGTCGACACGATTACATAAAAGCGTAATGCACGCACACAGATCCCTATCTACTCTACAAAGTGCACAATCACTGCACCGCGATTACCAAGCTGTCATAATAAATGTTCAGACATTAAGGCTAAGTTTAGATCGACGCAATTAAGCGCTAAGTTAGAGACGGGTCACGGAAATTCGCACGAAGCTTTTGACGAGCTCCGTCGCGATCAGATTATAAAATATCCGAGACATGGCCGGACCACCTGAACACAGCCTTAAATACTCCATGCTGCTCAGTCGGAAGGAAGAAGATAACAGATCTAATTGTCCGTCGTAACGGACTGTGTAAGCACGTATCGAACTAATTAATCGGACCTATTTGTTCGTTACTAAAGTCGTTTAGTAGACTTTCAATAGTAAACAACGCGCGAAAGTTTCCCACGACCGTGTACAAGCAAATATTCTGCATTTATCTAACAACATTATCTAACAAGAACATTATATCAATTAGGGAGAATAACAATAAAATTAAATTATATAGATAACAAAGAAAAGGTGGCTTTCTTCGGAAACAACGACGGTAAATAAACCGAAGGTCGGAGGGTCATAAACTCATGGGTTTAAGTTCTGCCGTAAGCTATAAGTCAATGTCTATAACCAAACATGTTAAACTGCCATTACTGCAAAAATATAACCAATATTTCGTCCTTCGTATTACAGAGAGTAGGTAATACTAATAGCGAATGTTTAATATTTTGATGTATACCAGTCTTTCAGTCAAGGTAAAAAGGCAATTTCAAAACCCGATCAGGAGTGGGGCGTTGCCCTGATTATCTCGCAACGAAGCTGTAATAATTTTCAAGGCCCCGTCTTGCATACCATGCATGCATGCTCAGTATAATGGCATATTTTTGCTTCAAATACCTTCAAAGGTACTTACCATCTTAATGGCACCATAGACATTTACGTTCGAAGATCAAAGCTTTGCCGAGACTGAAATTATCCCGAGTGTATCGAATCGATTATCACTCGATTCCCGTCGCGGAGGCATCTCTATGGGCACTCGGCACTCGTTCGTGACCGATCTCTGGCCGAAGCTCTCGACTGTGAACAAGTGCGCCCGAGTGGGGAAAGTTTGAAGGATCATGAAATTAAATCACGTTAGAAAGGAGTATTTAAATTTGAAACCGTGAGTCGTTAAATAAGATTTAAACTCACGGTTTGAACGACAAAATTACTACCACATTTATTAATACTAAACAAATGTATAAATCCATTTTGAAATTACAGCTTTCAGTGAAAGTGAGCCTGCTACTTCGAGGAATAATATTTTAGCATAAGGGAGTTCAAAACTATAAGTTGTGAGTCCTATTAGCACAGAAACTTTATTACAATCATGCACTAAGTATACAGCATACATTCATGCAGTAGAATATTAGATAGTTATATTATAGCTCAAAATTGCTTTGGTCTCGTATAAAATAATGAGTAAGGTAAGGGCCTAGCTCTCTAGTAATAGAATACACAATAGATTGTATATCCACAATACAGCACGGACTATTCCACCACCCACACTTAGCATAGCTCAGTAGCTTGAGGGAATTTACTTCATTTTATGTCCTGCCCACATTATACATAAACGTTCAACAACTGATTTCGCTTTCACGCTAGAGACAACTATACAAATTGCTTACCTTTCAAATGTAAGTCGATTTATCTTGTTATGTCTAAAGGGACAGATACCCGAGGAGAGGGACGGGACATGGAAAGCTGCGCTCGCGCCGATCGGGCCCTTCATCGCTGAAACATTACAACGCTGTCGACTGTCTCATGTCTCAGATCTCGGCTTTCAAATCAGGGTTCAGAAATAGAAATTATTATTTTAGTTCGGAAGAGGAAGTGCTGATTTTATGTTACAGATTGTTGAAAGAAGGATGTGGTTGAGCAATCATTAGCGAGTCGTGATTTTATCAGAATTGGTTGTAGTCACACCAACGGTAACCGTTTCTGGTAACTTGTATACTGTTCCTCTGCAAAGCAAGCCCATGTTATTGCATTCCACTTCCTTACATAGGCTACACTGTTCTGGCAGGCTACACTGCCATTTACAAGACTGATTATAAATAGGCCTCTTGTTACTTAAGCTTGTGCATAGTCAGCTTTATAATGTTCTCACTGTTAGGAGTCACGTCTCCTTTCTAGGAGACGGAATATGCTGTAGCTAATCCACCACACGGGCCGGTATTATGCCATATCTCTTCAAATTTTCAGCTTTGAGACATGCCAGTTTGAGAGCAGTGGTGATTGCAAGAGGTAAAGCGCCTGCCTAGGGTTGAACTCTCTTAAGCCGATATCATTGCTCAGCCGGCAGAACATCAAATAAACCCAACACCATTTACAAGCCCCTGTTACAAAGCGTGCGGTTATTAAACTCCTTATCAGCAGAGTTCAAGCCGGTGCCCTCAGCTGATTCATTGCACGATCGCGAATCAATTTCCTAGTTTTTGCCCTGGTTGCTTTCCTTCCTGGGCTGCGGGTGATCACGTACTGCTTATCAGCACAGTGCTCTAACTGCGAGACTTGCACTGCCTTCCGTCTTGTTCAATTGTTACAATCGTAATGATTGTTGCACATGTCTTAGTTTGAACTTTGATCTTGTATTTGTATTTATTGTACTATCGGGAAGGTGTTACAGTTTGTTTTACATAAACTGTTGTTATCGTATCCATTTATATTTACAAGACTGTAGTTGAGATGAGGCTTGTTAGATATAAGTGGTCATCAGTGGCGAAGCGTGGACTAATTTAGACGTCGGTGAAGGCACATGAGCGAGCCCTTTTTCATTAATAAATTCGACAAGAAGACAGCGACTGTCGCAACCCAGTTTTCGACTATATCCTCGCTTACCGTCAAGTGAAATAGTGAAAAATCTTCGTTCTTAAAGAACCCTCGCTTGCACGAGGTCCCTTTGGGTGCGAGGCCGTGGGCGAGGGCCCGCTTCGCCCACGCCTGTGTACGCTACTGGTAGTCATTTTTATTAATAACTAATTACCCGTCCAAGCTTCGTACGAAATCAATTTTCTTAAATCTCTTTCATATAAACCTTGTCCCAGCAATCACGAACAAAAAAAACCGTTCTAAAGTAAGTAATGTGTTTACATTCATAAGTTGATTTTGGTTTATGTAGATTAACATCAGGGATATTGCATAAGCATTGTGTTAGAGTTTTTTTCTCGCACAGAAAAGTTTAAGGAACTTATTTCATACTATTACTTTTTATTAGATAATGTTTTAACTTATAAAATCTAATTCGAACCAAAGACTTTCAACACAGATCTGCACGCAAGAAGATTAGCTCAGTCTACATTTATTTAAATGGCCGTGGTTTAATCATCACGTTCAGGGGCGCCGGCTTTTAGAAACCACGTGGGTGCTCAAGTTCATTTGATGACTCGAAAAAGTGGCGAAGTGTAAGAAGAGAAATGCACATTAATCGACCTATAAATAAATAAACGTCCTACTTACAATACTTACATACTGCGTACTTAATTATTAATTATGTGTGCCTTGCGTCTCAATCGGAGCTCTAAACCATTGCACTGAACGGGTCGTCAGGTAATGAAAAAACGCCCATTCCTTAAAGGCGATTACTGATCTGTTTCTTAAAGTCTATTCTCAAGGGTGCTCCGCACCCACTGTTTATTTCTCTTATGTGCTCGAGCGCCCGAGCACCCACGGAGTCGGCGCCTCTGATCACGTTGATTAAACCTACGTGTAATTTACATAATTCATTTATTTGTCTAACTTTAAGACTTTCGTTTTTAGTTCTAAAACTGGTTGAGCTCTTGATATACTTTCAGTTTCTTTCGTTAATAAAACATCCATTGCCTTGATGAAAGCTTGATGTGCGAATTGCGCTCAAATCTGCGTATACAGGGTAAGCAGAACGACAAAGAAATTGTCGTGAAAGCAGCATAATGGATATTTTTTGAGAGAATATCACTATCTCTTCCGCGGTGAAAATAACATGGATTTTAAAAATTGTACTTACTTCCTAAAAATCTAGGTCACCAAATTCACAAAATTAAAGATAATATGGATTTTAAAAATTATAATTGGCTTTACTTAAAATCTAGGTTACCTACAAAAATTCACAAAATAAAAGAGTGAAATAAAGGTATTAAAAAGTCCAAATGTTTGTAAGTACCGAACGATGTGGTACCTAACTCTCAATTCTTTTTTTGTGCGTTGTTTGGTATTGAAATGAAACCAAACCTCACACTAATCTACCAGACCTAACCAAATTGTTCTAACGAATCCGTAACGCGAACTAATTTCACGAGTCAACAATTATAAACCATTTTTGGTTTCATACATATTGGACCGTTTATGTGTAAGTTTGTAACGACAACTAAAAAGAGACAGGTTAATATTATTCAAAATAATGCCAAGTGCACGTAGGTAAGTGAATACATTACCGGTCTCTTAAAACCATTACAGTGACCAATTTCCCCCCATTCGTGTTACAGGAAATACATGCGTAACTTGTTTCCTACACGTTTCATATTTGTTGGTCCAAGACATGTTACAAACTTCCATAATTCACCGGATAAAAATAATAATGCAACACAGTGAATTGTATCATGCAACCTATAAAATAAATACAAGATAATTAAAGTTTAAAAACATTTTATAACTGCTTGACTAGAGTAAGGTATTTCTCCATTTGCGACTGGTCGGTTACGCAAAATGTTCCAGTCCCATACAAGGGCCTAACCGGACCCTGTTATGAGAGAATATATTTTTTTCTTGACATTACCTGCCAGTACATAATGCCCTCCATCCTTGTTTCGGTTCGTGTGAAGTGTTCTTATAAAACTTTGTTTTTCCTTTTTTAATTTTAGATTGCTTGCATCATCTTCTTTTTTTGTTGATGTTTTTGGCTTGGACACAAAGTCCTTTAAGCAGTGTCTTCGTAATAATAGTTAATTTATTTTCTATTGGAATAAGGATGTACACATTCTAATATTTTTGCAGTAAGTGCCATCATGCTCATTTCTGCCTGATCACTAAAAAAAAAAAATTGCTTGAATCCTGCGGCGCGGCGCCAAACCAAACTCTTTGAAGTTTTCGTTTCGAGTGCAAGCAAAAAGGAACTTAGCGGTGGTTAGGCGGAACTATCTTTGATGTTATCTATTTGGCAGCAAAATTTTTCAAGCCAAACTGTTCGGTAAACTTCTTTGAATTAGTCCACACTAAGCCGGTACAACAAACTTCTTAGCTCAATTATACCGAGATCGCACCTGTTTCAATGATTCCACAAATTGCCTATTTGCGCAGACATTTGAGATATAAAACTACACCAATTTTACATGACAATATCCACTAGAAATCAATTGGCGAATTATAAAAAAAAGTCACTGTACTTCACTCAAAAATACCTCGCCAACATATCTTGCATCAGTTTTTGACACCTTCACCGAAACATGCACTTTGATATTTGGATGCTTCAGTTCATAGAGTGCCAATTAGGTAAAATATAAAAATTCTCAGATTTGTATTACGATCGATCGATGTTGTTTCAACACTGTTGGCAATATCGGAGTTAATATCAATTTGGTCATAATATTTTTACAGTAACTCGTGGCTAAGTAATAACAGCCACACGGGTAGATCCCCAAGGTTAAGCAACGGTTGCCAAGGTCAGACTGTAGATGGGTGAACATCTTAACATATCGAGATTCTTACGCACTTCGGAAAGTCATTGGTCCCACTCCCGGGAGACATTTGTAGATCTTTGACAGTCTTTCCAGATAGTCAGAAGACTTTTTGACTTCTGTTTATACGATACGGAAAAGGGATATCGTATAACAAAAATTCCATGTAAGTATATTATTATTGGAGCTAGAGAGAAAGCTAGCAGTGGTGGCCGAGTGGTAATGGCTCCGACTTACGAGTTGTAGGTCGCGGGTTCAAACCCTGTCAGGCGCATTGCTCTCAAAACTGTGAAGGAAAACATCGTAAGGAAACCGGCATGTCCTAGAACCAAAAATTGACATACAAAGAGATAAAAGACATGTGACATTCATCAACCCGCATTGGGCCCGTGTAGCGGATTACGGCCCATTCCCTCTCCTAGAGAGAAGGCCTTAGTCCCAGAAGTGGGTACATTAACCCAGAAGGGTATCGTATAACCCAGTTTCTTTTTAAAATACTGGTCTCTGCTAGTTTGTTGATTGAATATTTTTATAGTATTTACCTACAGGCTTTCAAATATTTATTAGCAAAACCCGATTCGTATTTTATGATGACAACAAAAACATAATAGACAGATAGAACAAACTTTACGATCAAGGCAGTAATTATATTACGAACCGTATAAAATAGCAATACCTAGTTTGCATTCTCGTAATAAATAATAGTAAAGAATGTACATTGAATAAACAATTAGAACGCAGTAGGTAGAATATCAATGGTAGAACACCAATGGTAGAATAACAATGGTAGAATACCTATGGTAGAATACCACATGTATTCTACCATTACAGTTAACTCTTCTGGGTTGATTATGGACTTGTATTTAATTCCTAATTTTTGTTTGATTAATATTTGCTAGCAGTACACCGCAGACTATACCCTTTTCTATTGATCTTATAGTCCATCCTAAGTTTGTGTGGTAGATATTGCCAGTGCCGGGTTAAGCCTGCGTGGAGCCTGTAGCAAATTCTACCATGGGTCCCTCTAAATTTTTATAAATTACCACTGATTAAAACTCCTTTAATTTATTTTTAAAACAGGCTCCGAAGCCCGTAGGTGGTTTATAACCTACATTGTGTTTCTGGAAAATCCGGAAAATGAAGGGAAGGTAGTTAAAATTCATATGGCACAGGGATCTTGACATGTTTGTTAACATCTAAACGCAACCTACGCCAATGGCCGAAGTCCACCTTAGTGTGCAGGGCCCGTAGATTTGCCACCCCTGCTACGTATCAAATCCGGCACTGGATATCGCTGTCAGCGATAAGACCATTGTACTCATAGATTTAAGTTTCTGTAAAATTGTTACTATTTTGGAATAGAATAAAGTTTATTTTATTCTATAGAATATAGTTTATGTATTCTATTCTATTCCTTTTTAGATCACAACAGGATGTTAGGTTTCACTCTAATTAATAATAATGAAACTAGGGGGCGGTTTATTTCTCCATTACTTTATTAAGTAGCCCAGCTGATACAAGAAGTTATTATTAATTTCATGTTTCTGTAATAAACGTTGTTGTTATTGTACCTGAGTAGTATTTTGTGAAGGTAAACCACTTGACAAGATCCAAAGTTTGTCTTATACGACCTTTATGGGAAGGAGACGACACATCGATGACGCGAAATCACACTAAGATTAGTCACTAATGTTAGTGCACTGATCGCAGATCCACATAGATACAGCCCAATTTAGCTCTGGTTAAACCTCTCGTTTAACCAGAGTTAAATTGGGCGTTACAATGTGGCAGCAGTTAATTAAGCTAATCAGTCACATTTTGCTAAAACCTACCTCATCGAAGTTACGGAAAGGCTAAAAGAATGAAAATAAAAAAAACTAATCTAAAGCCAATAATATCGTCATTGATAAGTGTTGTAGAATTTTTTTTTTTCTTATCCGTTCAATAAAAGTTTGATGCCCCACCTTCACTCCACCCAGAACGCGAGGACAAATATGATTTCCCCCCTCCAAAAAAAAATTTACAATCCCAAACATTTTCACATGTCGACAAACACTGTCGAGCCAATGTTGTTCAATGACATGAACATTTCGATCTCATCTTCATTTCTCAACTATAATGTACATTTCCCCTGCACTTGACCTACCTGATGATGCCTTCACACAATGGCAAATAGTGGACAGTGTGGAAACACGTCAACTTTCATCTCTTCACTGAACAAGGGGTCCATTAAAGTGGCCATTGACAATGGAACAGTGGCGGAGCATTGTGTGCATGCATTGAAATGCTTCGTCAAGGTTTTCCCTCACATGGACATAAAACGATCGAGAGTTTCTATGAATAATAAACGCTAGAAGCCAAAGATAACACATTCTTATTTTGAGACAGAAATAGACACAACATACCAATACAACATTGTTTTTAGTTTATGCGAAACCTGAAGTATTGTATAGTTTGTTCAAAATCAGTAACTGAATGGATTCCAATAGTTTTTACACCAAGTTATTTTTTTTTTTTCAATAATATTTAAAAAGCTTACAAGTTGGACACTACCGACACTAACAACACAGTCACGGCAGGTCATAGAAGGCATTGCGTAGTAAACAGCTGGATGCAAAACCACCCCTCAGTTGCCTCGATGGCCCGGTGACTATGAATTTTTGATGACGTACCAAGCTTATAACTTTGTCATTTTTTATGATACAGTTATGAAATTTTGTACATAGATTCTTTACATAATAATACTAGATACGTATTTCGGGTTTTGCATATACAAGGGACAGCACTCCATAATCTTTGAGGGCTTGCTCAGTAGACGAAACTGAACTACCTATCATAAAAAATTTGTTCAGTAAACGAAAAAAAAATCCGCCTCACTATACAAAATTATTAACTTGATTGGACAGTTTGTACGTAGAGGCTGAATTTTTTTTTTCGTTTCCTGAAAAAAAATATTATGGTTCGAGTAGGTTGTTCAGTTTCGTCTACTGAGCAAGCCCTTAAATTTTACGGAGGGCTGTCCCTTACACCGTTTATACTAATATTAATGTTGTATAACCTGAAATCATGCGGCAAATACGTATATTCAAAATGCAAATAGCTGTAAAGTCGTTAAATAATGATAAATTACTCATAAATCTTAATAAGATTAAATAGCCTATCAAAATACATTATGCTCGCGCACGTGAAACAGCAAAGAACGGTACCTATGATTACAAATCGTCGCGTGCAACTTCCGCGAGAGTAATAATAACTGATATATAATATGGTAAACGAAACCGGGTTAATTACATAAGCTTAAAGTGTTCGCAAAAAGTCCTGCACGCTTCAACACACTAAGGAACGGGCCGGCTACACACCTCTTAAAGAGAATCGCGTCGCAATTTCACCATTCAATTAAAAGACTTTTTGTTCAAAGAAAGTGTGCTGAAATCTTCATAAATGCATTTGGTGAATGCCATTTAAAATTAATAACTTGGGCTTAATAGTGAATACCCACATCATCCGGGCTCTTAACTCAGATTCTGGGGTTATTGCCTTAATCGAATCTCCTTATAAGTGTTCATCTTAATTAATGTTTCGAACTTTGACACCCATTAAATTTTCCACTGAAATGATTGCAGCCGTTTTAATTTATTGATTTATTGGAAACGATATCTTTTGAAAGATATTCATTTACCCTCCTAGATTTTAAATAATTAATCAATATCCGCTAATTGCTCGATACGAAACGATTATTAAAATTAAACCAACATTTTTATGATAACCCCGTACTTTCTCTCTAAATAAAGATGTTCCGTGATTATTTATAATTTAGCTCAATTCGCAATCAAGATCAATTTCCGTGCTAAAACTGTTTTATTTTTATTGCGCTGGGTCAACAAGGAACTTGCTCTTCTACTGTATTACAACCGGCTAAGATTTCAATTAGCAATTTGAATCAATTTCACAAAGAAAATTACACATGTATATTTTGGCTCAAAATAAGTTCTACACGATTATTTACCGCAGAGTAAAGCCATTTTTTTGTATTATATATAGATATTTTTTTTACTATTTGACATTTTCTACGAATTTGCTTTAAAATTAATGATAATTTTTGATAATTTTTATAATGATTGCCAAAATTGTGATAGAGATTTTAGTAGCCAATTGAGATATTTTAAGTATCAATAGTTGTACAATTACTTAACTATTGCATGAATTAAAAGGCCTTTTTAGGGTTCCGTAGTCAACTAGGAACCCTTATAGTTTCGCCATGTCTGTCTGTCCGTCTGTCTGTTTGTCTGTCTGTCTGTCCGTCCTCGCTTAATCTCTGTGACCGTTAGCACTACAAAGCTGAAATTTGGTACCAATATGTATATCAATCACGCCGACAAAGTGGTAAAATAAAAATTGGAAAAAAATGTTTTATTAGGGTAGCCCCCCTATATGTAAAGTGGGAAGTGATTTTTTTTTTAATTTCAACCCTAACGTGTGATATATCGTTGGATAGGTATTTAAAAATGAATAGGGGTTTACTAAAATCATTTTTTGATAATGTCAATAATTACGGAAATAGTCGCTCCAAAAGTAAAAAACAATGCGTCCCCCCCCCTCTAACTTTTGAACCATAAGTTTAGAAAATATGAAAAAAATCTGAAAAGTAGAACTTTATAAGGACTTTCTAGGAAAATTATTTTGAACTTGATGGAAAGAACAGTTTTTGTACAAAAAGACAAAAAGGTTCTACAAAATAATTTCTGGACTAAGTTTGTTGTATAGTCGTATAGGCAAGCATTTTTTTTTAAATCATAAGTGGGTACACTTATTGTGATGGATGGAAAACTACGGAACCCTACACTGAGCGTGGCCCGACACGCTCTTGGCCGGTTTTATTTTATATATTTATTAAGGTCATTTCGATGCGACAACTCCTATTTTAGCACGACATTGAATTTAGTCCAACGAAAGTCTAAGCTCAAAGCTTAAAAAAAGCACGCGACTTTTCCCACATAAACTTTAATGCCTGAAAGCTCAAAAAGCTTTACCAGAATCAGTTCAACCATTTCCATTCAACAAACCGACAGACATACGCCTTTCATATTACATTTCGAGGCAGATGTATTTTAACTGTGGCATTTAAACCACATGGCTGTATCCAATTACTTTTCCAGTTAATTTAACTGCCAGTTACATTTCATGGGTTGCGTCCGTTATATCATAGTGAGGTCGTCGGCATTTTGCGACAAGTGAGTTCAGGTGACACAGATTACGTAATCGATTATTTATTGCACGAATGCGATCGATATTCATATTAATCGAGCGCTCGCCTTAATAGATGCAACCTGATTAATCGTTGCCATTTATATATCGATTCGACTCGTGCGCAGTTATTGTGAGGCCGGGTTATTGTAATAAGTTTAACAGTTAATCTTATGGGTTGTGTTGTTGTTATTAATGTTTGAGTAATAGCTTAGTTCGTATTAAAACGATTACTTAAGTGAAATGAAATTATCTTAAAAGACTTTTTTTTTGTATGAAATCACTGACTTCTGCCAGCGGCTTCGTCTGCAGTGAAAGTAGAAAATTATACCATATGAATATGCTGTCGGGATAAAAAGTCCTATTCCATAACGTGACCTAGCCATGTGCCAAATTTCATCCAAATCCATTCAGCCGTTTGAGCGTGATATAATATCAAACATATTTGGGGTAATTTCTAAATACATATCTATTAAGGGTGAGTTGCACCATTTAACTATAACGATAACAAAGCCGTTAACAGTTGTCAAATCGTCAAATTGACCAGTAGGCGGCCGATTCACGGCTTGTTAAGGTTTGGTTATCGTTATAGTTAAATGGTGCAACTCACCCTAAATTATCGTTAAGGATGTAACAATATTGACAACAAAACTAAGATGCTAAAAGATAAATTAGTGTCGTAAAGAAAGCCGCAGTTTGTAACTGAAAACCTTTGATATTTCATTAAGCTTCCTGAATGTAATTTATTGACATATGTATAGGTGTTATATAACGGAATCAACATGCATGTCATAATAACACTTTTACAATGTCACTCTGTAAACCGTAAACGTGTCATCAATCTTTACTTTTACGGTTGTTTAAATCTAAAAGTGTGTCTATGTATACCATGACAATTCATAAGCTGAAACTGGCGATTTCTCAATCACATGGAAAGTAGTTTAACGCTATAAGTAATCGCAAAATAGTATGTAGGGAACATTTACATAAAAACATTTGCACAAGTTCAACTAACCGTAATACTGACAGCACTATGATAAAACATACATAATTTATATAATTTAGCTAACGACGGCGCATTGAATCGAATGACGCCTTAGACAAACAAAAGTTATCGAGTCACGAAGAATCGATTTAGTTACGTATGAACTACATAATCGATTGTGGGTGTACCAGGTCTCATTGTAATGCCTCCTGGTGATACTTCATCCTCTCTTTAGATGTGGGTTGTGATAATGAAGACAAACGTGGACCATGTAATCACCATGTAGTAGGTTTATTAGATATTTGGGCTTCGTCTACTTTCTTTATGCAACCTGTTTGTTTTGCAACACGTGTGCTTACATCCTTTTTTTATGAGTGAGATAATATAAGTGCTTCAGGTACTTACCTAGTTAATATAGATAACAATTTATAGTTTGGCAAACCGACAATTCAGTGTCGAGTTGGTAATTTTACTAGAATAAATGTTTTTGGGAACACTTTTGTCTTGTTTACAACTAGGGAATAAGATTCCCTGCCGAAGTTTGTGTTTCCTGATAGCTATAACCTGGAGGTCTTTCAGTCAAGAGTGCAAAATTCTATCGTCGATTTCAATCATTTGACTGGCCTGTTGGTCTAGTGGTTAGTGGCCCTGACTGCTATGCCGGAGGTCGTGGGTTCGATTCCCACCTAGGACAAATGTTTATGTGATGAGCATGAACATTTGTTCTGTGTCTGGGTGTAATTTATGTATAATATGTATGTATTTAGAAATATATAAGTATGTTTATCAGTTGTCCAGTACCCATAATACAAGTTCTGCTTAGCTTGGGACTAGACGGCGTTGTGTGATAGTTGTGGAATATAAATTATTATTATTATTCGTTTATTCATTTAACGTAACTTATTTTTTATTTAAATATTTAAAAATTGTATTTTTAAATATTTAAATACAAATAAAAACATTTAAAAATATAAAAAATAATGTCCCACCCGTATCGGGAACAGGGTCCAAGCTACCGGCGGTCAGGGCTCCAGAATCCACTTCCCACATGTCGACAACCTCGCGAGCCTAGTCAACATACTTGATTTGTTTATTATTATTATTATTTCTAAACTTGAAGTACTAAAGTGGTAATGAAAGATCATTTCCTATGAAAACCACACCTCATAAGAGCAGGGAAGTGAGATAATTATGTAGATACTCGAATCCATATCGATTACGCGTTCAATTGCCGAGAGCTGGGTGCTTTGTACCCATCACCGTATGCACAGTATGTACATAGTAAAGTAGTTGCATCACAACATTATACATATATCTTCACGTTAGTCGTGTTCGTGCATTTAGTGGTAAATTTATTTACAGTTCTGCTCATGCTCCAGTTATGTCACGAAAATGGGTGTGAAAATTAACATATATTTTTTTTTTTTTGTTGGAATATCATCAAATCACTTGTCCCACTCTGGGTGGAGTGATAGGGAGTTTTTTTATTAATTAAAACCCACCATTAAAAAATAAAAAAGCTGAAATTCTTTAAAGGCACTAATTCGATGACTAGATCTTGTGAATGTCTTTATAATTAAAATAGACACTAGAAAGTTCTATCAATCTACGACTTTTAAATGTTCTACCAGGATTTCCTTGTACTGTAACTAACCTAATGTGATGCTTTCCTCAACACTTTAATTAGACGTTTTATGTGGGAAACCCATTATCTTTACGGTAAAGCGACTATAAACCTAAAAACGAACGTCGCAATACTCGCAATAGATTTTAATTTATTTTTGCAGTAACATTCTGTTGCAAAAATGAAGGCTCGCAGAACTGATGTTCGTTGGAGCTGAAAGGTTTTGAAGTGGCGAACGTGTACTGTAAGGCCTCTGCTTCGGATGCGAAACGCCAGGACTGGCCGTTGTGGCGACACTTGGGAGAAACGTATATCCAACACAAATGATGAAGTTTCCATGGGCTATGACCCACGGAAACTACACCATCACATCGGTATGTCATTTATAGCCTATACTAGTCGTTAACAACCTGGCTATTCCTTATAGGAAGATTATTTTCTAATCAGACTGGTAGTTCCAGAGATTAGCGTGTAACAAAAAAAAAAAATCTTTTGTTTCATTATATGAAATAATGTTCTTATAGAATTTTTTTTTAGTAAGCTTGACAGTATAATATAAGATTGCTAATTAAAAGCTTCCACATATACACTATGTGGAAGCTTTTAATTAGCAATTTTCTATACCTATAAAAAAAAATATGTTATTAGTCTGTAAGCTTTCTTTAAAAATAAATAATAAATAAATAAAATAAGATAAATGTTGGCTCAAAAACCAACGGACCTCAAAACACCATGATTGTGGGAAGGTTTCTCAACAGCCTTCGAAGCTTTCTTAGAAATATATTATGTCGGTAAATTCAACTCGCCGGTGTCTTCTAAGTAATAACATTACTGGATAGCTGTAACTGTATTACATAATGTGCAAGCGAGAACTTCTACACCTGTACTGTTGTAAAAATTGGATAATAGAATGAGTACTGTGAGGGTCTTTTTGGTAAATAAGTTGGTAACAAGTAACACTTGAATTAAATTATACAGGTATTTTGATATTTATAGTAAAGATACGATTAAAAGTACCTAAAATACTGTATGAATAATGTAGGATTACTTGAAAGAGTAATCGTAGCCCTGGAACAGAAATGAAAACTGAAGGACACAGGTGGGTTTTAGTCAGTAAAACCCAGCTGTGCTATTTTGCATGATGTGGATAACGTTGTTAGTAGTGTATATTTTTACTTTTTTTACGTTTACGTTACTCCTATTTACTAACTACCGATATTATCTATTGTATTGTATATCTACTGTTGTTTGTTATCTCAATAAAGTAAAATGAAGTCTGACACGCCCTGTCGCTCTACCCAGAGCGTGAGAAGCTATTTGATGTATTCCGACCTAGGACTGTGGGTTAGATACTAACCTAACCCACATTCCAACTTATAAAAAATTAGGCAATCGATACAAGAAAAAAATATGAACATCCGCTTGCTAAATACGTACGACAAATTCCACAATAATAAGCAACATAATATTATGTATGTAGTCGATTATTATTAATGTACATGCAAATAATTTCCTGTCATTTGACGGCTAAGTATCATAAGTTCTGTTATATAAAACTCAGTAACTGATAACTTGACCTTATTCTTTGTTGATTGATGAACTTGCAAGAGAAAAAAATATTGTACATCATTTAACATTAACAAACAAACCGTATTGTTCTATGATTTATTTACTTACACGATCATTAAGCTACTTCTACTAACAGTAACTATAATGGATGACGCAATTAAATCTAACGTAATTCTCACTTCGTTTCTCCGGAAATACTCGAAATGCTAGCCAAGTGACAAGTTTCTAGATATCCTAGGTACCCGGAGAACAAAACCTAGGAAATATAATGTGCGTGACTTTATCTTATTGTTTTAACTGGGATACTAAATTATTGAGGCAGCGAATGTTCCGATAGCAAAGAAAATACCAATTAAATTGAATAACAGAACTTTCAGAGCTCGAACACTTCCAACTTATAATTGGACGTGAAATATTAATTTGACAGCGACCTGGCAGTTACTAGATAAATTGATATTTTCAACGTATTTTTAGTATGATATCACAGATATTAATAACAAACGTATATCCAAAGAAACATGATAAATGGATTAGAAGAAAAACACCTTCAGAAAACATGGAACCGGACGCAAAAAATGACACCTGATTATCTTCCATTCCATCACACTCATAAGCGTTAAATAAATAGCTACGTCAATTAATCCGCAACAAGTTAACTTACTTAAGTCTTTAAATAAATCTTGTTTCTTTGAAGCATGAGAAAATTAAGTAAGTATGACAATAACAATTTTCTAGTAACACAGGCAGGCACGCGAGCCGCAAAGAAATATATAACAATCAGCGACCGCATCTTATCTCAGATCTTGATCTGATGATGTTGAATAGTGCTGTGGGGCGTGAGCTAGGTTTCCATGTCACGAGAGAAGAAAAAATATACTGCTGATATAGTGGCTTTGGCAATCGGTTGATAAAAATTGCCGATATCTCGATTTCTCGCGAAAACGAGGTTTAGTTTTTAGATGATTAGGCTTTTTTGCGAAAATAGGAAATAAAGAATTCATCCAATGACATCTTCTGCTCTTGGGCGCAGTGGGAGATAATGTCAGACTTTTACTGACTAAATACCCACTCCTGTTCCTTTGTTGCGTTTGCGTACCAGGGCCGAATCTTCTTTTCAGAAACAAATCCTTGGCCCCTGTAGGCTTCGACCATGTTGGACCCCTACGGTTTGCTGCCAACTAACAAACTTATAATATTCCTACCTACTGCTGGGACTCAATCCTCCTCACTAGAAGAGGAAATGTGCCATAATCAGTGCGGGTTGATGACTGTCACAATACTTTCGAATGTTTAGATATAGAACACACCGGTTTCCTCACGATGTTAACCTTCACCGTTTTGACAGCAGTGATGATGAAACACTAAGTAAAGCGCCTACCTGGAATTGGGCCCACGACATGCAACTCGAATGTCGGGGCAGCTAAGTACCACTGAGTAAGCGATGCAATAAGAAATTATAAGGAAAGTTCAAAAAATTATTTTTTTTACAATTTTTCAAACAGAAAGTAAAATTGCGCTGAGCAAGCCCGAACTAAAGAGGTCCATATCAGTAGGTATTAGCTGGCCATCAGACCCCCAATACTGGTTTTCAGCTGGCATTCCGCAATGACGCGGTCTCGAGAGTAAATAAACTTACTGTCCTTGATATTTACAGCTAAGGAGTGGTATTCTCTACCGGAGTCTGAGTTTCCATCAGGTGAGATAGTGGTCAAGCGCAAAAAGTATATTTAAAAAATACTATTAAATGGTATCCTACTTTTACAAATCTTGAAATCTAAAAGTCAAAGTAAAATGTAATGTGTTTGGAGGTTTATGCTTTGTTATTCAGACACGCTTCAATAGATGAAGAGGTTTAGATGTGGAACAAATCACTTCTTTTTTAAATTTAATTAATTTATTTTGGGAGCTGCGCGAACGTTTGAAAAATAGTTAACGTGGCTCTAGAACGCAAAAAATTAAGGAACATAGGTGGATTTTAGTCAGTAAAAGGGAGAATATATTTGAAGATTTTCCCACCTCAAAAAAAGGACTTAAATTAGGATACATATATGATATTTTTATATTATACGAGTAGTAGATAGGTATATCAGTTTTTCTGAGGAAACTAAAACAATATTTTAGAAAAAATATACGGCTGATATAGTGGCATTGGTAGTCGGTAGATAAAAATTGCTAACATCTCGATTTTTCGTGAAAACGACGTTTGTTTTTGAAATGATATTTCTTTTGCAAATAGGTTCAATAAAAACACTTTTATAGTCTGTCTAATAAGTCAACCGACTTGGGAATTTTGTGTAATATTTAATCATTTAAAAAATACTTATATTCGGTACTTTTTATAAGGGTCTTCTGTTAGTTAACAGTGATCTCTATCTCTTAATCAACCTTGATTATTGAACCCATGTTGACTACATCAGATTTCGTTAAATTCTAATAATTACCCAAGTTGTTTAACTTATTAGACAGACTCTATACGTTTTTTTTTTTGACAGTTTAAACTAGATGACACCGATGTTTGTTAGCTGACTACCCTAAGGGAGGAAAAACACCGAAACAAACTCAGAGATCAGTCTATTTTAAAGTCTCCTTTAACTATAATAATATTTTAGTTTAACTTACATATTATGTAAGTTCATCATGAACTACTAACTAACATGAACTAATAAATTATGATCGGTTACGTTTGCACAATTTCGAATGAAGATGTGCGTGAGGCGTGTGTGCGCAGTTTATAATCTCATTAGGCAGTGTTCAAATAAATATTTGTTATAAAATAGTTACTCAGATGTTGTAATGGCTACTTATAACAAATGATACAAGTAATTATGGAATGATTGATTAACGAACGGACAAGATACAAGAACTGGTAGGTAAATGCATAATAATATTTATATATATTACATACCTACCTACTTTTATACTTACCTACCAAATACGTACGTAAGGTACGTAATTAATCAATGGGTACCTACCGTAAGGCCGAATTATTTTGGCCCAGGTTCGTTAGCCAATTAACAGTGCCCTTGTTTAATAAGCTTGAGCCAAAGTCCCTCAACTTTACTGTACCTACCCACAGATAACTAGGACCAAGTTCTGTACACTATAAGGTAACTTTTGGACTCCAGGATTTTTCGAAACACTCATCACAGTCCACGACCCTAGAACGCAAAGGGCAACTGAAGGATCACGGTTGGGTTTTAGTCTTACAAAAATTAAAAAATTAACATTTTTTTTAAATTAACATTTTAGTGTGTCATATTTTAAAAACAAATTCCTGCATGTTTTTATAAGCTGCAATTATTCAACGTCGGTCGTTGACAGCTTATCAAAATAGCGATGAAGCTGCATCGCATCAAATTGTTGGAAGTTATATAAAGCTTGCAAACTTGCTCACTCGATTTATGAAGTCTCTGTGGAAAACGTTTACAATATGATCTTTGAAGTCCATTTATTTATTCAAAGCAATTTAGGTTACCGATAAAAGGAATGATTATAAAAAATAGGTATTATATTACTGTTAGACACTGAAACTCATATTATTCCTTAAATTTTTTGCATTCTGTAGAATAAATAGTAAAATTAAGTTTGCCAACTTAATGGCGGCTGCGAACTCCTGTGCAGTTACTAATAAAATTCATAATGACAGCGAGTATTGCGCAGCGGATTTCAAACTTCAGAGCCGCTAATAAGTTTAAATCGAACTGGGGCTCTACCACGAGCTCTTTACGCGATTCATTTGACGACCTAAACTGAACTGACAAGGGACATTTTAACACGTAATGGTTAAAGTTACATCTTCAAATTGCCCTGACTGTAGTATTGTGGAAAACACTTGCCATAATCTAACATCGAGGGACTGGAACAATTTGCCTGCTGCGGTCTTCCTGTCTGATTATAATTTAGGTGTCTTTAAGGCAAGCTTAAATTGGCTTTTAATAAATGAATGCGCCTCACCGTCAACGATTGCATCACTGCTTACCATCAGGTGGGATCGCCGTCAAGCACTAATTTATATCAATAAAAAAAACTGGTGGAGTGTGTCCGGAATAAGGCCGAAAGAATTTCAATTTTACCCAAGTCGCTAAATGTATTCTTAGGTAGATTATGTAACAGAATTCTTGCGTTCCCTTTGTCAAAGGATGCAAAAGCCGTATACAACCTTATGTTCAGTATATAATATGCGAAACCTGAAACAGCTGTCTAGTATTTTCATGTAAAGAACCTTATGTGCAAAATCACAAAGTTATAAGCTAGTTATGGTACCTTGTTGAAGACATAAATACATGGTCACCGGAACACCCGGGCCACTGAAGGGTTGTTTTGCTTCTGCATCCAGCTATACGCTAGCACCTAATGCCCGCTATGACCTGCCGTGACCTATCAGTTACTGATTCTGAAAAAACTATATTCATTTACCTACACTCTAAACATTTTTTTTTTATTGATAGATTCGCGCTTGACCGCTATCTCACCTGATGGAAAGCGGCGATGTGGTCGACTATGAAACGCGCTTACCTAAAAGAATCCTTTTCACTCTCGACTTAAAGATTCCCGGGTTGTAGCTATCAGGAAACACAGACTCCGGCAAGGAATTCCACTCCCTAGCCGCACGCACAATGAATGTGTTATGCAAAAAAAAAGTTGTATAGAGTATACAGCTCCATCCCTGTTTCTCGTTCGCACGCTTGACATTTTGACATGTCATAGTAAGGCCCCTGTACTTACCTAATTGCGCCTTCAGATAAAATGCGGGCAACACTACGCGTTGCGCAGTTGTTGTGGTCAAGAGAACGAGTTGTAGCATCATCCGCTCAACTAATAACCACATCCTGCACAAAAGCTGTCCAACAAGTGCAATGATAGCTTAGCATAAGTTTAGTAGTAATTATAGCGGATCCCTCAGTTTAGCAGGCTGTCTTTTTCCTGTCTTTTTAAATTACCTATTATTAAATATCTTAATTAGATTTAAATACTTTAGAAGTTTATTAAGATATTTTCTCCGTTTATTATTTGTGTTTCACTATTGCTTATGCCAGCGTCTTGTCAAAGCATTTGGGTACTCGACATAACCTACCTTTTTCAATATAATTTCATTCAAATTCATTTTATTTGAAGTAGATCTACATGGGCACTTATAAAACGTCAGAAGCTAGTGCATGGTCCCCATTGATTGTTTTCTATGAAGAAGAACCGGCAAGAAACAACACGGTTACTATGGATGATTTTAACAATATGGTTTGAGAGGACAGTCTAGACTAATCACCACACCTTACTATCACAGAATATATGAGATAAATAAATAAATTAACTATTTTACTCATATATTAATATGAGTAAAATAGTCAGTTCTATCTTTATCTATTCTTTAAATAACAGTCTTCAATCCCAAAAACGACTTATTCTTTACACCATCCTTCGTCTTCATTCATACAAATAGTCCCACCGCCACTCGATACCCGTCCCCACAATTACGTAAACCTGAATTAAGTCGAAGGTGTTAATTACGAACACACAAAATGAATGGATGTGTACAGCCGTCGCCATGTTGTGTATTGTTATCTAACCGAACAGCATACCTACTTATTATTCAGATGTTAAGATAACACTGTTGCAGACTGTACTAAGTACTAGTCGGATAGGTACTGTTGTCCGCAAAAGTGATTGATCAATACAATAGAGAGGCTGCCAAAAGTTACGAAAACTGACAAAACTTTTTGCAAGCTTTGACCTAGTTATTTCTGAGTCTTGTTTTTTTTCTGGTAAATTAGGTAAATTGTCAATAATTGACTTCAATTAAAAATATTTTATTTCACGTAGGCCTGCATGGGCACTTAGAAATCGTTTGAAGCTATTGCACATTTTCAACTGGTTGTTTCGTATGTAGAAGAACCGGCAAGAAACTTCACGGTTATGTTTTAAAAAAAGAAATAGTACAATATTTTATTTAACATTACAATTTTGCTTATTGGTAAGCTGTATGGTGCTGCAGGATACATTGATAGATATATTAGACCTTATTTATTGTAAACCAAAATTGTAAGAAATACTCTTTTTAACTATTGACTAAAATAAAAACAAGAATTAAAATTGCAATGACTTAAAGTTTGGCTTGTAGCTTTTCCCAGACGGAAATTTTCAATCCCCGTTCAAAAAAGAAGGATTTTAAAAGTTCGTCGTGTGTGAGACAGAATTCTCAGACACAATCACATGAAACTAAGCATGTGGGTCTGTGTGTCTGTTTATGGCATCGTATGCTACAGATAATGCGGGTGGAAGAACATAGTTAGATGTTTTTTTGTTTCATAGGTGACTTGATCAAAAATATTGTTCACTATGTTTGAAGAAAATCTATGTAACCGTATGGAGATAATCAGCTCTTTTCTAGTTGATAAAAAGATGTGAGCTACTTTCACAGATCTGAACGATTCAAAAGATATTCGTTTGAAGAGTAACAGAAATATCAAACTTCGAATCAATGAATTGCCATGTTCTTGAAATAGAGAACTAAATTCCAAAAACATGGCAACTCGGACCTGATGCGGCAGCACGACCTAGAATCTGCAGGAAAGTCCTTTAATTATAGCAGTATCTTGTTTAGGGTGATTGAGATGTAGTCTATGATCAGGGTATTTAAAAATGAGTAGAAATTTGTGATTTCATAGGACAGCTTTTTATTACCAATTACAGAGATATTCTTAGTATTCGTACTTTGACTTATACCTATGGACAAGACTAAAAATATCCTTAAATTACATTATTTCCACTACGGAACTACACACTGTAACAAAGTATTTCATAGACAACAGCTGTTATTAAACACGCAGTTTACGACTCGTCAGCGTGCCAATTTACTGAATGAAATAATTCCCAAGGTCGACTATTACTATATCATGCATACAAATACTTTACGCACACTCAACATTCTTCAGTAATAACATGCGAACGCATATATTTTACTTGTATTTACGTAAAATTGCCATCTTCAGCCAACACGCAGGTACTATTTAATTTTCCTACATGCACAGCCAGATACACATGGCTGTGACGAGGTTTGTCGAACTGCGTCAGAAACTCAGAAGAGGAGTGTCATAGCGTGTCAGAATATTACTAGCATAATTTATTTGGTTCAAGCGATTACGAAACTATGCAATACCTACGGCAAAATTAAAATCACTTCAAAGCTTGTCAAATAATAACGTTAAGCTCATTTTAAAATATTTATACTGAAATGGCTCATCTTGAATCTTGATTTGGCATTAAAAGTCCGCCTCTGTACTTTTTTTAAAGCCTAATCAAATACTCTTATGAAGCTTGAAATGCAAGTTAGGTAGTTGTAAAAGGCTCCGGGTAATAATATATCTACCGGGTGACAGAGCTCCTTTGTATTAAACCATATTTGACTGCCAATAAACTTCCCGGTTTCTTTAAAAATTACTACACACCCCACAAAACAATGTGTATTCATCCTAACACTTGCGTCCGTGACTATACTATAGCCTATACCGTGCGAATGGCAGCTCCTTGCGCAGAACACCATCATCACCATTAACTAGAGATGCCATCTAGAGGCTATCCGCCGCGCAGCGTGTAATGCAATACTACGTAGAATGCAATGGCACGTGTAATGCAATATAGGCAAAGCTTGCAATAGCTTGCATTAAATTAGGGTGGTGGAAAATTTCACATTTATTTTTAATAGTAACTGTAATGTGAAATTTTTAATCTTTTATTTATTTATTTAAAGCTTTATGCACAAAAACTGTACAAAGGCGGACTTAATGCCTTAGGCATTATCTGCCAGTCGACCTTAGGGTGGTGCTTTTAATTTACTAACACCCTATATGATAAGATTTTTTTATAAACCATTGGATCAATGATGTCTACATGAATAAATTATTATTCTATTCATTTATAACCTTTCAGATACCGTCAATTTGAGACACAATAGTAAGACAATAGATGCACAAATGCGTTGAATTAAATATTTCTTAAAAAAAAAACATAATTATATATAATTATTTATTTATTTTTATTATTATTAATCACTGGCTTACTTCACTCTACCTCAGTATTTAAAATTACTGTTAAATGTGTTCAACAGTGATTGGACTTCCTTCTATAAGGGCGTGTCATGTCTTAATTTACTTTAGAAGTCAGTGTTTAGAATAACTATAAAATATGACAGTGATTGGCTTTTGTTTAAAGGAAATGGATAATTATGTACTAACACAAAGCTTGATTGTGTACTAAGGAAATGCATTTATATTGGAGATTATGTCTGAGAAAACTTGTCTTACCTACTTACTATAAAAATAATATAAATCGTAGTATTTAAAATTACCATGAAATAAAACGATGATTGGCTTATGTTCGGAAGAAATGTGTGATCAATTATTTTTTAACATAAAGCTTGATTTTCTACTAAGAAAATACATTATAGGTAGTGGATTGTGGAGAACTTACTTTAAATAATTAACGATGATAACTTAGTTTAGATATGCGTACCTTAAGAGGAGAAATAGATTCTTAACTACTGAAAAACCTCCATATAATTTCAGTGACTCAGTAGCATTAACAAGTACCATCATTCCTGTGCGTGCTACAAGAACAAACACATTATTATAAAACAAAATCTCTTATTAAAGAGACTTATCAACATAAATATATAATATTATTCACAATAAGTCGATAATGAGATTTCGTAGCCGAGCGCCTACGGGAAGGTCTACGATGCTACGTGACTACGCCGTAGCACCAAACGGGATATTAAGTTTATGACTGAAAATAGGACACTGATTACATTAATGTCAGGCAGGAGCCATCGGTGTGATATGATTAGCATATTGTACAGTGTATATTGTGTTTAATGAAAAGTAATTTCTTGGGTAGGTAACCTTAAACGAAAGAATTCAGAAAGAAATCAAGAACAAACCATTAATTTTATTATTAGATAATTTTATTAATGAGAGCAACTAAGCAGCATTGTAACGGCCGATCAAAGGGGCACTGTGATGTAAGTCATTAGGTTTAACCATTAATTATTTTAATCGTCGTTTACATGCGCTTGCGCAAGTGCTTTCGCTGGCCTGTAAAATAATGTTACCATTGTTGTATAGTGTGAATGGAGCTTTGTTGTAGGAGGCTCTGAATCGTTTTGCGCACTTTCCTGCTATTAATTTTATTGTCGTGTGCTATCAAATCGGTTGCACAACCATTATTTGGTCGTAATTTTTATTTAGATTTCTCATTTATTGCATCTTAACGTATGTACCGCCCGGAAGTATAATTAGGTAATTTGCTATCATTGAAAATAATCTTTATCGACCGGTATTGTAAAGTAAATAGTTCCCTGGTTTTTTCCCTTTCTACATTTAGATTGAACACGAGAATAATGACACGTACGTACGTACGATGCCAATATCTTACGTAGGTAGGTATTTCGTTCGGTATCTAGGTATGCTATTGAATATAAAGTGGGAGCAATTCGCCGCATAATGAATACAAAATAAACGAAGCCTTTAACTATTATGGACTTGATCGTTTTCAATCAACAGGACTTGCGTCACTTTCATTACTGCCATTTTCAATAAATGATCTCTTAAAATGATACTGGGTGTTCCAATAAGTGGTGCCTATTATTATATAATACCTACTGAAAATTCTTACATCAGTTTACTTCAAATATTTGCGACTTTACAAAAAGAGAGAAAGAGTTCATTTGCACGAAAAAGATAACATAACGCATAGGGTATATTAAAAATAAAACGTTACCTACGTAAATAATCACCATGTTGTCTCTCTATCACCCTTGGTAGACTGTACCTTTGTGTTGCCTGAAGTTTTAATAAATAAATAAATCACGCACGCAAACAGCTGCTGAAAACTAAAATCACTCACAGACAAGATCTTAGATCGGGCTTTTTATCGAGAAACTCAGGAAGAAAAATAAACAAGTATTTCTCTAGAGTTTTCTCGAAACTTGGCACCTTGCCGGGTGCCCGACATCTCCCGGAGAAGGGAGCATTATTTATCATATTGAGGCTGTGACCCAGCCCAGCGATGTCACACTCCAACCAATAGGAACGTCACGGTGAACGAATGTACCTACATCTCATCTTGTATCTTCTTATCGATCTCAGAATCATGACTTTATGTTACCCATGAGTATCTTACGTGTAAAATGATAATGTCTCAAGCCCAGGCTTCTTACCTGGACTGATGTTAGCGGGTGCAGTTTAAAAAAATACGTGATTCTTACATTTTTCCGTCTGGAATTTGGCACATAAAAAAAATTGGTTAAAATAATGTATTTATTTCTAAAAAAAACATCATTTTAATATTTTGATCTTCATTGAAAAATACTCGCTCTGGGTACCTAAATAATTAGATAATTTATTACAGAATAAATAAATAATTGTTAAATCCTTAAAAATAAGAAATAATCTATACTAATATTTATTATAAAGAGTAACATTTGTAGATCTAAAACTATAACTAATGAGCCGATACGAAAATTCTATCACTAACTTTATGTAATTGAACTATACTTAAGTCCTATACTTATATATTTACTTTCTCGCGCAGGAAAAAATTAATAAAAAAAAAACGAATTCGAAAACGTTGCTACAAAATTGAGGTATTTTTCTAGATAGTCTAAATTTTATTAGAAAAAATTGTGAGCAACTTTCGTCCCACGTAACAATAGTTCACAGACATTCGATCAAGCGAGAAGTTAGCATGTTAAGAATAATAATGTGTACCTATTATCGTAGCTTAGGTACATCTTTGTAACTTTTCGCGATGATGATGCTAATCAAGTGGATAGACCGTTGAACTTAGGCCGGGCCCAAAATGATGTCATTCGAAACTCGTTGAGAATTTGTTATTTTTCCGTTTAACCAGTTTTGGCAATGTCAATACGATTAATCATATGTCACGTGTCTCGACCTAACGCTTTCGTATTTTTTTTAATTTTATTATCAGCGCTTATAATATAAAAATACAAAACATTAAAATTAATTCTCTTTTTAACCGACTTCATTATGTTTTATGCCCAGCGCTTGACTTTGATAGTGCAACGCCTGGCAAACTTTATCAAGCAATACTCTCGCGCTGTATTTTTGGTTTAAAATATGGTAGGCGTTTGATATAAAGATAAGTTGTAAGATAAATCATATTTAGTATCTATTTGTAAATAAATTACTATTATAATTTACTTCATTAAGCTTAAATAGCTTAGTGCATTAAAATGATACAGTGAGAATTTTCTGCCAGTGACTGTCGTCCGTTCTTTGTAAACAGTTAAGTTCATGTGGCATTTCTGCTAAAAACAACATTATTATTTTTTCATGCGCAAGTAAATCCATAAATAGGCACAGATTAATATTTTAATTAGTTAAGTTATCGCTCGATCTATTACGCCTTTGAATAATTATTCAAATATAAATGACATGCGCTAATGATTTCCTACAAAATGTTTATCAATGAACTTCCGTCAAAATAATACAAAGTTCAATGTCAACTGAGTCAACGTTTGCGCTTTTAATTGAGCCTTGCAAGACCGCTTGATAAGAAAATAAGTTGAAGGCCTTGAGTGCGCTCGCATCGATGCTGCAAGCAAATAGCTTAATTAAATTCCATTCGAGAGGGAGCGTAGCGCGCCGGTCAGTCGCAGGCATGGCGTCCCGCCGTCGCCATACCCGCCATAGCCCTCGGCAGCCATAGCTCGTCGATACCGTCACCGCCATAACCCGACGCACGCATGCGCCCTCGCCGCACAACGCACCACGCATGTGCGGCCTTATACCAGACAACGAGGCAGCCAAGTTGCGACACACGACTCCTCTTTACGCGACACTGTCGCATAATTGATTGTCCATTCGATACTGACATTGAGCGGCCGATGTACGGCGGTCGACTGGACGATTACAACCAGTTATTTGCTTACGGCTATCGAGATAAGGCGCTTCCGCGCGACTCCACGCGACGACATACATCCCCGCGATCAGCTGGCGAAGCTCGCGAATTCGGTATGGCTTCATACTGTGATAAATATTGTGCACCCAGAGTTTGCGTGATGTAAACAGTGTTGAGAGTGCAAGTGGGTGATTCATCATGGAAGTTGCTAAGGAGAAAAGTGCGGCGGTGGAGGAGTTTGACGAGGACGATGTTGCGTCTCGTCGCTGCATGCTAGACGGTGAGTCCAATCGATAGATGCAGTGTTCATGCGTCATACTGTGTTAGAATCATAATGATGCATCCTTTACAAAGAGCATTGTATAATGCAAATTAAATCAGAGACCAAGATCTTCTGCGGTGACGTGACAGAGCGTCCGCGTCGATTAATGGTAATACTATTGATTTTCTCTACAGATGAACACAGAAGACGGCGCTTGTTTACACAACTCGTCTCTTGCAAATACTCGCATATTTGCCAATAGATAGTCCAATGAAGTTTATTAGTGGTTTCAAAAGGCTAAAACATGGATATAACGAAATTTAAAATAATATAGAAAATTATGCAAAATTATCTTGAAACTTAATTCGGATAACATAAATCCTTTAATCACGTCAAGCATGAATAATTTGTGTAATTTCCTAAAAGTTTGAAGTGTTTATCAACTAAGTTGTAAAGTTGACAAATCCAAACAAAAAAATTAGGCTAGTAACAATGTGATAACGTGGATAACAAGTGTGTATGAATGTCGTTTAATTACAACACCGGCTTACTAAACTATTTCGAGGTCGGGCCGTTAACATTAAAATTACCAATCAGTGTTTAAATTAGGGCGAAATTACCACTGTGCTATCACGTGACTCATATACATAACAAGCCGTGGTTTCGAAATGTGGTCAGCTCAAACATAACTGTCTTGAACCTAAACTGACACCTATGAAAAGACTCAACAAAAACTGAAAAGTTTGATGACCGCACAGTTATTGCAAAATCTATTGTCCCCTACATTCCAGTGTCAAGAGTCTGTGACCTCGATTTAGAACCGAAACTGGTAAGTTTGTGACTCACTCTTAAGGAAGCTAAAAAATGACATTGAAAGTGGAGTTGACAGTGGCAGGACAGGATGGCCGAGTGCCCGTGCGCCCCGTTTTGGCGAACTTTAGCATTGTAGCGACGCCGACGCCGAGGGCGTTGACCGGTTCCCCTCGCTCCGTAACGTTTATAGGGTTTTAAAATCGATTCTTGAAGGGGATTTACTATTGACACTACCTTTTATAAAGACTAATTAGGGATTTCAAAACAACAGTCTTTTGTTTTATAAACTTGATATTCACGTCGTTTCAAGTTGGTTGGTATAATTTAAACAAGCGATTCAATTTAGCACTGATCAAAGTACAGGGAAAGATAATAAGGAAGTTTAAACACCAACCTGCATAACATCCATTCTTCATAAATAGACAATAGGTGCTGTCAGCGACTTTGGCTGCGTGATGGTAGAAAATAGCATATAGCGTATGGTCTACCCGTATACCAAGTTTCATTGAGATCCATCCAGCCGTTCGAGCAAAAACACACACAATTTTTCGCCCATATAATATTAGGATGACTATGGCTTTAATTAGATACACAACCTGTTTATTTTACAAAATGTGTATTTCAAAATAAACCAGTACGACATAATTGGATTACGTTCAAGTTCCCAAAGTTTCATGTTACTTGTGGTTTGTGTTGCTGGTACTTATTAAGCTAATGCAATTCAATGCATGACACATATCGGAATTATTTTAGTCAACATTATTCATGAGAATGTTTCTGTACGCCGTTTTTTTCCAAAGCAGGTTTAGTACATCAGTTTTTCCATTGCAGTTCAAATTGGAAGCAAAAAAATATGGCAAAAACATAATACCGCTAATTGCGAGTCCGATGCTTATTTTTATCATTCTCTTTTCGTTTAATTAGTTTCTAAACATGCTACATATAAATTAATATTTTAATTAGAAGCCATTTTAAACTATGATGGACTGAACTTTCTACGGATGGATGGTACAGCTACTGCTCACTTTCTACTTCTACCTCTGGTTCGTCTTGTTATGTTTGGTTTACAAAAACGTTACTTGGTTTATTAATTTGCACTCCACGCGTTCTTGCTAAAGGACACGGAACCTTGGCGACTAATTGACATGTCAACAAGAGCCGACATCTTTGTACTTCAGAAATGACATCGTAATCTATCTATGGGTTGCGGAATTGTTCGAAAGAGTTACTGTGATTCTAGAAGTAAATGGACAACTGAAAGAGTTACTGTGATTCTAGAAGTAAATGGGCAACTGAAAGAGTTACTGTGATTCTAGAAGTAAATGGGCAACTGAAAGAGTTACTGTGATTCTAGAAGTAAATGGGCAACTGAAAGAGTTACTGTGATTCTAGAAGTAAATGGGCAACTGAAAGAGTTACTGTGATTGTAGAAGTAAATGGGCAACTGAAAGAGTTACTGGGATTCTAGAAGTAAATGGGCAACTGAATGAATATGGATTTCAGTCAGTCAGTAAAAGTCAGACACGCCCTCCCAATCCGCTTAGTGCAAGAGTAGCTATTTGATGATTCTCCATGTATATGTATAGTACCTACATCTGTCTGGCTACATTGCTGATATGTGATTCATACGCCGAAAAGGATTATATCATAATATATGAACCTTTTCGGTGTAACCGTAAGGAACACACTATTATAAATATTTTTTTATATTAATGTTACTTTTTTTTTCTCTGTTTTCTTTACGTACCTGGAGACATGTCGCCAAACAAAAATTTTCTATCTGTCTTTCAGTAAAAGTGTAACACTCCTCGTTCCACCTAAAGCGGGAGAAGTTATACAATGATTTGTCACCCAAATATCGGTTTTTATTCTTAATAAAATATAAAAAGCGCTATACCACGCTATAGTAACAAGTCTAATGATATGTGGAAGTACCATGGCCTGTCCATAGGACACATAATTTCTATAGCTTCAGACGTCATCCTATAAAAATAAAGACAGAACAATGGGCACCAAAAGGAGATCGAAATACCAATGGCCGATTGTGATTTCCGTTTCGCTTTAAATGGAGATTTAAGTCTTAAGACAATTGCAATGTTCAAGTGCATGCTTCAAGAACTCGAGAACTAATTATAGACTTTAATGTAAAGTTTCCGTTTTAACGTTCTGTATACGGAGGTGTATGCCCTTGAACCGCACCCGGGAGCTGATGGTCCAACCGGTTTTGAGAATAATTTTACCACATTGTCAGTTGAAATTGAATGCAAAGCTCAGGAAGCTGAAATTGCTACGTTATTGACTTTTTGTTGGCTGCTAAAATTATGGTTTTTATTGAGTTTAAGAGGTTTTTTTTTTAGGTGGAAATCATACAATAACTTCTGCTCTAGGACGGAGCGTAAAATGACAGACTTGTATCGACTACAACCCACTCCCATGTACCTTCTTTGCCTTGAGTTCCAAGGTTTCGGGTTTCCCTTTCGGAAGCCAATCCATGATCCCATTGAGTTTAAGAGCCGGGAAGTTTTCTTTTTACACAGTTTTTCTGAAGCTCCACACCGCCACGCCGTTTGAATTATCTAAACCCTGCAAAAACTCACGCCTTGCCAACAACTTGATACATCCGGCAACTCAGCCGTCAAATACCGGGAAGCCGTAAAGCATTCCATACAATTCCACAACAATACACTTCGACAGCCTGCTCTTATTACCGACGTGCGCAGACGCAGATCGATCCAAGACACCGGGCTCCTTTTACAGGCGCCTTTAGCGCCGGCGCTGAATGCTCGAGCAATCGTAAATGCTACCGGTATACGCTGAGCAGTCGAGCAGAGGCTATTACGAGCACAATAACCCTACTTGCTATAAGAATTAAATCAGGAGCTAAATTGACCATTGCAAAGGTGATGAATAGAATGGAATAAACAATTTTACACCAAGATGAAAAAAAATGAATGAATGAATGTTTGATTAATTATTTAGAACTTACCAACAGCTACTGCATTTTTAAATGTATCGTCGAATTATGACGTAAGAGATAATAAAAATGATTGTAGCGTCCGTATTAACGATAAGTAATTTAAGCTAGGATAATCTGTTAAACGTTAAGGAAGAAATTGAGAATCGATTAAATTCGTTAGTTCGTTAGTGAGTACCAAACGAGATAGGAACGTAATTTGAATATTTATACATACGTATATATACATAATCCTGATAACCATGCAAACTGGTGAAATAAGTAGAAAAAAAATCATAATTATTTAAAAATAATGTAACATATGAAATTATGATTTTTATTGATTTCAATTAAAATATATTAAAAACAAACATTTTGGTATCATCTCCAAATATTGTATCTACTTTGATTTTTTTAAGATTTTAAGGACAAATAGCAAGAAAATATCTATAACCTCAATTCTTGATGATTGATATCAATAAAATAATCATCATTTACTATCTAGAAAGTATACCTACACTGTCTGCATGACTACTGAAATTGAAAACAATAAATTTCTATATAAAATAATAAGTCATCAGTGTCATAAAAGAGACTGATAAGCAAACTGTACAAATGACCGTTTATCTTAACCTATTACAAAGGTCATCTCAGACATTGTATAAACAGACACTCGGTAATATCCTGAAGCTTATCTAGAGAATGTTCAATGTGATTTGGTTCGGTCTTATTAATAAGGTAGGTGCTTCAAGGCAAGCGTGCCTCCCTCAGCCGTCGCTGGGCCTAGCTCGGCTTAAGACCTGTCCTAAGCCGAGGCCCGTATCCCACAGGGGGTGGCTTCAGCGTCTAGTCGATTTGCTCTAAGTTTTTGTATGCCCTGGTTGGAGGCTTTAATTTAAGTCGCCACAGGCTGGTTCGGTTATGCAGATGACAATCACATACACCTGCGAGGGTCTTTACACATTAAAAATTGAAAGTATCTCAATGTTCATTTATTTTAAATTTATTATTTAAGTACGTAGAATTCACGAGCTTTAAATTAGATAATCTATTTTACTTTTTTTTTATTTGCTCAACTGAGTAGACGAAATACCGTCTCACTTATTTGTACTGATTGATTGTCGGTAAAAATAAGATCGTTCCAATTGCAGATTTAAAATCTTCTTCGGTTATCGACCATTCTTCAGACTCTTGTAATGAAACATAGGATTGCGAAGATAGTACCACCTGCCTATTTTCACAAATGGAAAATAACATTGTAGGTACCAAAATTAGATAAAGCAGCTGATAACTGCAATAAGTTATATACCTCAATTAATAATTTATTGAAAAAGATATATAATTATATCAATTATTTGTGGAATAAATTATAATTGGTGCACACTGGTGACACTAGGATACGGAAAATCAACGACACTAACAGATAGGCGATATTACCTTACTGTTATTAAGTAAACGTTAATTGACAAGCACTTCGAAAACCTTTTCAAAAGGTTACATAATTCATATAACAGCTGTCTTACGATTCTTATCTTTATTTCAGGATAGAACTACTGGTATAGACAGTTGTGACAGTTCAGCGATAAAATGAAGTAGTTATCTAGTGCTTAATAGTTCCTGAACAAATCTAGATTTCACACTTATCCGTACCAATATTTGAAATGTAATAAGTATCTATTTATCATGGATTATCACGATTCAACGGCTGATAAGATTTAGATAAAAGGACCATGGGTCAAAGACGACACCTGGTAGCCCAGGTGTCATCTCTGATCATCATCCAGGCTATGAAAAATAAAAAATATCATATTTTCTATCCTGGTTTCATCCTTCACGTAGGCGCAGCCGCCAGCATAGGCTAGTTAACAATACAATCAGCTTGATGACAATTTATATGCACTTGTAGGCGAAGATTACGTATAACCTACTAACTTATTGGACATTTCCCTTACCTCCTACTTTTAATAAAGCCCTGGTACTCCCACAGTGGTGCACGCTGCATGTATCGTGTTCCGGACTGTCATCGACCGTTGTGTTTAATGGGCGTTAATTCTGTCTCACACGCCACGTAGCCTAGTTAGTTAACAAGGATGCAGGGCTAGGGCTGTCCCTAGATGTGGGGGATACTTTGACAGAGTTACCGTGGCCTTGGAATGCAAAAGGCAACATAAGGAAAATATGGGTTTCAGTATATCAATGTTTTTAGTTAATAAAAGTCTGCCACGTGAGCGGGAGAAGTACTTACTACTCGTACCTATTTGATGATTTCCCACCTCGAGAAAAGGACCTGAAGTAGGAGATATAATATTTTTTTATTCCAGTATTACGATCTACTTTTCCGTAGTACATATTTTGTATTTCAAGGTGGCGGTGTCGAAGCCAGTGGTAAACGCTAAGGTCTTATAATTTCAGAAGAAACTAAAATAATATAGGTACCTATCAACGCATCATATATGGATAACTAGAGAAGTTATTTGATAGATTCCCACTTCAAAAAAAAAAAACCGCTGCTGTCCCAAGCCCATTAGATCTATGACACGTTTGATGCACCTATTGAATTTAATAGAGACATAAAATGCTCGAGTTAGTTCCACATTTATAAGTGGTTCTAATGTGCCTACAGCACATTAAAACTGGAACTTGATCTTGATCTATTAGTTTTAATCGATTGGTCTATCAACAAATGATTAGTGACTTTGGTAAATTCAAAGGCGCCAAAATAATAATAAGACAACAATTTTATAACAAGTATCTACCTACCAAAAATACCTGTTTCGTTTCTTTTTTCTTTTGTAATTGTTAGTGAACCGACAAACACCTGCTAATGTCATTTTATTTAATGTTATTTACAAACACTTTATGTAAGAACCTCGTCTTCTATGTAATCCTGTTAGGTACCTACGCATTTACTGACTTATTTAAAGATAGGATGAACTCATACCTAGATATCATCGCTGTACGTGATATGGTGATGGAAAAGCGTCTTGTGCATACTTAAATAGTGGTTTATATGCCTTATACCTGCTTGTAGTTTTATATGACGTAGGTATACAGAATAGTACCGATGACATTAATTTACAGTCCCCGCTGGGGTTATAGAAGCACACATAGCTTACAGCTTTAGCCACAACTGGCATGGTTTTATGATGAATATCGCTGGGCCTTAGCAAAACCAATGGACCATTTTTAAGCAGATAAGTATAGGTCAGTACTTATACTGTAGTCAAAACCTAAAGAAATATTATAGATAATAAAAAATACATGTAAGGTACTACATAGTTAGGAGTCTTCTATCGACACATTGATTCGAGTTCTGCGGCTCAAATTGATATTACTTAAATAAGACTCATTGAAAAATCTACTTTCTGCCTTTTTTTGTATAAATATAAAAACTTCTTCCACTCTGAGTGAAGCGAGATAAGAGGAGAATATCAAAATCAGATTTTAACTGACTAAAACCCACCCGAATTCCTTTAGAACCACATTAACTCTTTGAATGTCGTAATTAGAGACACAATAGAAGAACAATTACCTTATGTCGGACAGTGTAACTTAAGACATTCGAAAGGTTAACTCATTCGAACAAGCTCGCAGCCTACTCTACTTATTCCCGGAGCTTAAATTAATCCAAACGCTTCAATTACTTCATTCAGAATTACTAGACGAACTATCGAATGACGCGTTGTCTATTAAAACGTAACACATTGTGTCCCAAGTGGTTCTGTAGCGAGCACGAGGTGACCTCATACCCACATGTATGCGAGTAAACAAACACTTAATTACATAGTAAAGTGATGCAAGTGTTATTTGAACATTACTTCACACGATACAAATCTAGACGAAATAACATTCAGTTTCGATTTGTACATACCGCCAGTAATGTATGTAATAATGTCACCGATAAGCCGACATTTGCAAGAAGATTAAGACAAAAGTAGAACGCGACTCAATGCGTTCTTTGTTCTGCTTTATTTATCGTCAATCAATTTGAATAATTCTGCGGTGGAGCTGTCACTCAAGCTTTGTTAGAATACTGGTGGAATAGAGCCTTTGGAGACTTGCCAGCTCTGTAGTGAAGTGAATGATTGATGCGAGATTAATTGGGTCATGATCTAAAGCCAATTCAGTGAGACTCAATACAAATAAAAACGGGTTTTGAAATTTATAAAATGCATTCCAACTAACTCATCATTATTTATTAATTCTTTATGGATAGAAGTGGTACATAAAATTATTGCATTAAGTATTCTCTATCAGTCCAACTTTAGATTTTGAAAATCTAGACTGCGGTTGATGCGCAATAGTAAATATATGTTATTTTAAATTTAATTCAGTATCATTAAAACTACCTATCACACTAATATTATAAAGGTGAAGGTGTTTGTGTGTGTATATTTCGATGTACATATGTTTAACCAATTTGCTTAGATGAGACGCACACAGATAGACCATGTCCTGGAATTGTGCCACATGGAATACTTTTTAACTCGGTAGTATGTTCATTTGGTATAATTTTTTACTTTCACGCTGGCGAAGACGCTGACAGAAGCCAGTACCTAATAATATCAAATATATGCCTAAATAATAATTAAATTAATATTTTATTATTTATAATCATCCATTAGATGAATTCACTATTTCAATCGCGCCATATCAAAAAATATTAAAAAAAACTGTCTATCCTGATTTCAACTATGTGGGGTTGGCTTCTACCCTAACGGTTAATACCTATCAGGTCTACAAGCAAAGGCCATCTTCTATCTAGTAACTTGGTAAACCTTTTGCCGTCTAGGTCTAGTTGCAATAAAAGTTTCAAGTCCCTCATCATCATGTCTCTAATCTAGACATACTGGGGATCTACTCGATTGCCACTCAATTCACACACAATCGAGTACATCCTCTCGATTCACAATCAATCGAGTACATCCCTAGAATCCCTAGATTTATTCACTTTCCAATGATTAATTGGAAAGAAATTGAGACATCAATCAGACCAGTCAGTATTCAGTGAGTGACCCCAATTCGATTTGATTTGTAAAGGTTTTTGCCGCAGATGAAATAATTATGTGTTCCGTGTTTCGTATATCCGCAGTAATGAGACTGTTATTTGTACAAGCAGTAGTGTACTAAGTACCTACTATATTGATTTGTGAACTCTAGATGCACTTTATGATTTGCAAAACTAACTAAACATAGTCGTACAAACACAAATCTGTTGAGTAATGATGATTTTATAAGTTTTTATCCGGAAAGGAAAATATTTGATCTCGGTATACAATCGTTCCAAAAATGGCACAGTAGGTTTACCTACACTCACTGTTGGATCATATGACTTTGAACTGGTATTTATCTTGGAAGACCAATAATATATTTTCGTTCGTCAACTGCTGCATATACCTATCTAAGTAGGTAACATCACACTCAAAATAACACAGTAGGTGAAAACCGGTGGTGTGTATTTAATAATAAGTTAGCAGTTAAGTTGTGGCTTCAAAACTTAATAACAAAAAGACAATGCAACTTTACAACTCAACGCATGAGTCACCGTCGTAGCTCACTGCCCAAACTCCAAAACCATTGCGTTTCGTTACCCGCAATTAGTCGCCAACTCAAAATTTCGTCATGAGTTACGTACACCCCGTACACCAATTGCGTGTGCGTGCATACCGTAAAATTTCAGCCATCTACGAGTATCACTTCTAACTTGCATGCAGTTCTTTTATAAAAGTGTGTTTAATAGACGTTGCTAAATATATTCAGGGTCGCAGTGTAGACAACGTATATTTATTATGTGCATTGCTTACAGACCTATCAGCGAAATATATTAAATGCCACCGTTTCGGAATAAATCGTCATGGTTTTTACATGACCATATGTGGTCACTAGAAGTCGTATAACTGTACTGACAGGTGCAGATAACAAGGCCGCAATAAATAGCAATGTTTTAGGCACAGATGTTAGATATATGGCCAACTTTATAGACCAAAAACCTTTATATAACAAATAAGATTGAGTAATCAGAAGACCTGTCAAGTTCATGAACAGCAACTTTGTAAGAAACTGGTTACTTAAAGTGCGGGAATGTGCGAAAGAGTTACCATGGGCCTGGAACGCAAAAGGCATTTGAAGAAACACAGGTGAATTTTAGTCGGTAAATACTCTGCTGCGGCTTCTGGCAATCTATCAGGAACTATAAAGCCCTAGAATTATTTGATAATATAAAGCCCTACAACAGACAAACAGGAAATAATGAAGTTAAAACCTTCCTCTCCGTAACAGCAAAAGTATTAAAAATAATTCGCAAAGCATTCGCAAAAGGCGAGGCTATAGAACAATCTACTTTCTAAAACAAATTGATTCTACTTTCAACAGATTGCGGCATGCGCCCGCGCAGCTATGGGAACGATGAGCTGACATTTGTGGCCGCCGTGCCCTTCCTGTTTCTTATCCAGACTGGAACACTTTCTCTTTGCCACAAATTGCTGGAGATTATTTATGTTATGCAGTATCTAATACCTACATAGGTCAAATAAATAAATGTTGACGGAAATAGATGCTGTAGTCCCAGGTCAGGTGGTACAATCAAGAGATAACTGCTTCCGATATATTCGTCGTGATTACCATCACTAACAGTGACGACGTAACACCTGGACCTGAAACGAATTTTCTGATTGGCCCTCGGTGTTGCAATCAGCCTTGGCTGGTTTTTATTTTTTACGGTACACATATGTTAAAAAAAATAAAACAAAACTACAACAGCTGATGTTCACAGGCGAGCTTAACCCATATTTTTTTTTTTTACACCAACTTTATCGAGATAATAATGTCCTTCACTCTTTCGTTGAATTTTTTTATGACAGAAGCAAGAATCAAAGCATTTTTTTTTTCAAATAAACCATTTATATGCACTTTTGAATTGTCAAGAAGTCAGTCAGTCAGTCGGTCAGAAAAATGATTCTTATTACACATGCGTTTTGGCATGTGTAATCTCTATGGAGAAGAATGTGCAAGTGCAACTAAAGTAGGTACTTATTTCGAAAGGTAATGTCATGGGCATAGTTAACAAGACGCACTGTTTTGCATGGACCAGTTTCCATTCGTGAAGCCCTTTTTGTTTCAATAGTTACAAGTTTATATAAAAACAAATAATTGTTTTGTGACAACTACGAAACTGAGCTACTGTACCAATTTCACAACGTAATTCTGATTATTATAGCCCCTGCACACTGATACGTGTATTGAGCAAAATATTTTGTAACATTTATGTAACGGAGGTAACATCTGGCTTCTGATGAGTCTGAAATTTGTAACTAACACCGCTGCGAGACTGTGAGGTGAATACACTAAGATCTCCTGTTTCATGCAACCTTCCTAAAGTGACGCACTTGCATCTACGACCTCTGCATGTGCTAAGTATTTAGGCAGTGTACCATGACTAAAAATACTTACAATAGTAATGAGAGCAATATATGTATAATATATAGACATAGAACAATAATTGACATACATAGAATATAATTAAACTCGAGATGATGACGAACCAACATAGAGAGACGATTATTTGTTTTTAAAACAACCAATTTTCAGTTACACATTACATTTAGGTGAATGTCACCAATAACACTGAACTCAATCACCACTTTTAAACCGCGTTCGAACATCGTTAACGACCAAGAGTTCTTAACACGTTCCCTTTGACAACCTAACCTGTACTGTTAGAGATAAACCTATGTAGGGCGTAGCTCCATCCCTCTTTCTCGTTCGCACGCTTTACATTTTAACACATCATAGTAAGGCCACTGGAACGCAAAGTGATGAGTTTTAGTCAGCAAAAATCAGACATTCCCTCTTAGTCCAACCAGATCGGACTTTGCCCACTCTCTATTTGATGGTATCCCACAAAAAAAGGATTAGATTAGCTAATTCGGTTGATGGGCCATGGCAGAATGTTCATCTCACATTACAAGTCGGGGTATCAAGATACATAGAATATAGCTGTCAAAATTATCTAACAGTCGGCATTCTTCAAGTTTGACTAACTCAAACCAACCTACCTACGTCAATTTTTTTACTCTTCTGTGAATTAGCAGCACTAATCAATTGCGATGTTCGTAAGCTGGGCGTGAAAAGGTGAGACATCACATAAAAAGTTAATAAAAAACCTAATCACGTTCTCGTTTGATAGTTGCTTTTTCGCAAACAATTTATTGAAGATTAATAAATTAACGTTTAAGCTTATACCTATACAAATTATATTGGATTTCGAAGAGCTAGGTAGGATTCACAAAATTGCGACAGTTTTATTTATTTATTAAAACATTATGTACAAGTAAGCACTGTACAAAGACGGACTTAATGCCTTAGGCATTTTCTACCAGTCGACCTTAGGGCGGTGCAAAAGATAGTAGGTGCAACTTAAAGTCAAACAAAGTAACAGAAAGCCGAAAGATATCTATTGGACATAGGCCTCCCCCAAGCTTCGCCACAACGACCGGTCCTGTGCGTCACGCATCCATCGGATTCTCGCGACCCTGACCAGGTCATCGGTCCACCTTGTTGGAGGCCTTTCAACGCTGCGTCTTCCGGAATACATATTAAATACATACAAATAAATAAAAAATGTTATGAGAAAACGAATCCATTAAATTAACGCTGTGATGATTCTGCCAACTTCTTGCGAATGTGTTCACAGTTTTAAGATAGGTGAGTCTTTATTTGCCTTAAATATGATTTATAGTGGTTACAGTCAGGTATTAATCTGCAGTCTACATGTTTAGCTATTTGTATCAATTGCTCTCAATGTCACAAATTATCTGGATGTACTTTCCAATTCAAGTATCAATGATCAAGAATTTAGTTTGTTGAACTGTTAGCCTGTTGTGTTTAAAATTGCACTTAGTGTGTTTAGGTTTATTGAACTGCATATAATTAGATTTATCTAGATTTTTTTTATATTAATTGAAAGTGATTTCATCGTTAAATCCTATAATTAATAAGCTTATCGTGAACCGATCTATAATATCTAATCGCGCGCGATTCAATCAGGCAATAATATTAAATATCAGGGTGAACGAATTGAAATGAGAACTCTGCTTTATTGAATTCAACTTCCAAATTAAAGCATGCTATGCATAATATATTTTGAAACTGACAGGCAACCTAAGCTAAGGTCGACTACGCAAACGGCATCATTTAACATCGAATATGCATACGGCATCATTTGACATCGACTATACTTACGGCATCATTTGACATCGACTATGCTTACGGCATCATTTAACATCGACTAAGCATACGGCATCATTTGACATCGACTATGCATAAGGCATTTTTTGACATCGACTATGCGTACGGCATCATTTAACATCGACTAAGCATACGGCATCATTTGACATCGACTATGCATAAGGCATTATTTGACATCGACTATACGTACGGCATCATTTGACATCGACTATGCATATGGCATTATTTGACATCGACTGTGCGTACGGCATCATTTGACATCGAATATGCATACGGCATCGTTTGACATCGACTATGCATACGGCACCATTTGACAACTGTGACTGAAAGAAATAATAAGAAGAACACATGTTTTTTTTTGTTCTAAGATTTAAAACAAAATGTAAAACCTCTAAACATGTTTAATGATTCGCTATAGGCAGGCTAACGAGCGCATAATAACCATTCCATCAGAAACTGCGAATTCTAATCAATTACAAACGCGCGAATCGATCACGAAATGCTAGCAATCTTCACCTGCCCATTATACAAATAATATTATTATATCTGCAAAAAGGTTATGACCATTCAAGGAAGATATGAAATAATCTTGACCTTTTTGTCTTTAATTGTTTAAAAAAATATATATTATGTACTAGCTGACCCGGTGAACTCCGTGCCGCCTAAGAGTCAATGAATGTAATTTATCTTTCGATATCGTCAACCGATTGCGATGAAACAAAGCCTAAGTAATTTATCAAGCTTTACACAATTTTTAAAAGTTATCGACGTCGATTTCCTTCATTAATTTTACGTGTACGTGTTTTGTGCGCGCACAACCAAAAACTTCTACAGATTTATTATATGAATAGATAGATTATTTTGTTAAGTAATTAAAACCTATTTGAAGTTCCATTTCAGTTTGTAGAATCCATGTCACGGTATGTAGGGACAGTTCTCTCTCTCTACATGTCTCACCCAACTCTACAGAATAGCCCTTTTTTTTATTTGCAATTTTTAATAGCACCTTTGTTTTCTTCGATATCTGAAATTTTTCTTTTCGCTTTGTGTAAATAATGGAATAAATAAAATCATCAAAACTAACGCAGTCTTAATACACTCAAAATATGTAAAAAATATTGAATGATGCTTAATCTGTCTTAATATGTGTGTCAAATCGTTAACGATTAAGGTTGGCTTGGAAACATCATTGGTAATTGGAAAATAATTTGATAAATATATGTAATATATTAGATAGCTACTTAATGCGGTAAAAATGACGTTATTAATAACCATCCATTTAAACAGCTATCTTGAATGTTTAAAAGTACGCTGATTCATTTAAGTAAACAAGATTAACGAGATTGAGAAGTGCACTTTAAGAGCAATGTTACCAGCCATAGCCCAAAGTGTTTCCACAAGAATTAACAATGCTTTAGCTCTTCCTCATATAAAATTAGACATAAATATCTAATTATAGATACAACCAGAGTCAAAATATTTGTAATGTAGTGCTATTAATAAGTTCAGAGTATCTAGTGCAAATTTGTTTTACGTTAATGCGAATGACAATGGGGGAGCCAAAAGCCAAACATAGTAAATGTTTCGATCGATTAACACTCTGTATATGTATCATCGAATCTACATCTCATTATATTTTCTAGTAGGTGCCTATTGATTAATGTTCCGCACATGAGAGATTTACATTCAAAGATAGATTGCCAATCTTCTGTTACTCCATTAGCGTACAGGTGAGATCCCAGTCATTCATGCCAACATCGGATACACTCTCGGTTTTTTGTCTTTTACTTTCATGAAGAAAGTAATATTTCACTCGCATAATATGTGAAGATAATGTCAATCCCAACCTGCACTTGAGAAAAATGAAATGCTCATGATCACGCAGAAAAAATGACTTAGTAACATACATTAGTGTTTGACTCCAGTGACACCATCAGTAGGTGAAGAAGATAACGAACTTAACAGCGATGATACAAATGACGAAAGTGATCTTCATGTTCAAGCAAAGGAGACTAAAGCAAAAAACAAAAGTATTCATATCCAAAATAAAGCTAAAGAAGACGTTGAAAAGTATACCGCGGATAGAGGTAGCGTGACTATGATAACATATACTTCTGGTAACACATAATTGAGATAAATGGCTCGTTGTGTCAACGCACCCGAACATTCGTGCTGACGAGCACGGACGTTGGCCAACCGGAGCCAGAGAATAATTCATGCGACGAAGACAATTCAGTCAGCACGTCATGTAAAGACCATTTTATTCACACATTCATTCTTACGGTTGTGCATGTTATCTCAGTTCCCACGGAACAGTTATTGGACAAAGACTTAAATTGTAACTCTTCAATTAACATAGCAACTGCATCTTTGTTAGCTGTTGCCGCAGTGGACGTGATTGACACGAAAACATGCCATTGTTTTATGGGAATACATGGAGATGAATCAGATGAAGAGACGGATCAGAGAGAAATAATAAGTAAGAACCTAATAGTTCTAACTGGATTCCATAATTTAAATGCGAGACAAGACATCAATATAATGCAGACGGCAAAGCAATTGAATGATACATCTTTAAATCTACCTAACTTGCATTTGTACAGTAATGCATAGAACCCGAACAGTCAATTAGTTCAATTTCTATCTACGTCGTGTCAGCAAAGCAATAAACAAACATATCAATTTAATGAAATAAATCAAACCATTTTAATGTTTGAATTATAGATTCACCGTGTCTTGTCTGAGAGGTATTAATTACAGTGTTTTGGAATTCACTTTCTATTTTCGACTTCATATATCTTGACAGAGCAATTTTAGCCGACCCGTAACAACTGGTGACCCTGGCTTGAAGAAGAACCAATCATTGATAAATATTTAAACTCCACGAGGATCAAGAAACGAACTCTTCAATTAGTAAATGCTGATAACACTGAAGTGGTAGTAGATATCAATAAATAAACTGATCCAAAAGATAAAATACTGAATTGTGAACCCGGATCTACGGTAAACTAACTAGAGCAAATTAATGTTTCTAATTTACTTTATTAGTTCGATTTTAATGCTTTTTCATCGTGTCTTCTGAAGTCTTAGCTGTATTTTATGAGATAAGTTATTTATAACTTCGCTACAAGTTACTCAGTAACAAGATATTAGTGTCGTGGGATTATGACCAATTGCGTAACGAAATGTCCTATTTATTCGATATGACAAGCAGTCGCCGGTCTCTGCGTAGTCGCGGTCTAGTGAGCGCATTCGATCAGCCGCGCGGCGAACCTGCTGCATCATCCGACGTCGCTCCACAATTTGTACCTCTACCATGTAATCAACTCTATGGTTGTTTTGAATATTTACAACGGGACACCTACATTAAATGTCAGAGTAGACAGGTACATCATAAGAGCAGCACGCAGATTCCCCCATACCTAATTGCATCAAACAGATTACATATAAATTGCTATTGTTATGTTATTATGATGGATAGTAATCTATAATGACGCTAACAAATGTAAAGCGTGCGAAAGCATTGTGTATAGATCCAACACTTTCTAGCTCGTCGTCACATACAAGTTTATTTCCATACCAATATCCTCCTGATTGATGGCCAGTAGCACATAGCCGAGCTGCGTACTTTCTCCGGCGATTAGTTTAGACTTTTTGTTCAATTATAAATTACGTCGGCTGTACGACAACATTTGTTAATTTCTTCTTCTGGGCGAGTAATCGAAAGAAATGAGATTGGGGCGGACGGGCGATGGCGCGCGGTAATTGCACCGTGCTGCGCTGCGCCGGCGAGCGGCGGCGGAGCGACCTCGCCTCAGTCCTATCTGCGCCGCCGCTCCGGCCGCGTCTCCAACACTACCACCGAACATTACAATGAATTAGCTCAACTATGGCCGCTAGCGCCGACACATAAAGACTTCGTGAGTGACCTCTAATCAGTGGTGGAAGATGAGCGAGGATCAAGAACAGTGCGACTCGTTCAACTCGTGGGAGCTGAACGGGTTGAACTCCTTGGATCTGTGGGACTACACTGTCGAGCTGGAGTGCCTGCAAGGAACCGAAGGTTAGTTTCGCAAGGCTGTGTGAGCGGCGTTCAACGCTTGGCGCAGCCGTTGCCTTAGACGTTGTTGCGCTCACCAAGCAATTCGCAACGCAAAGAACAAAACTAAATAGAATCGAAGCATAGAATTGTTTGAATAACGTCTGTTACGCTAGCGTTTACGGTACCGCTTTCTATAGGTCCTCCTTTCTAGTTAGATTTAGATTATCTTCATGATTAATGTTATGGTTTATTTTCTAAAGGATATTTATGGTCACGAGCATTGAACAGGAAATGTTTATAGTGATGTATTCTGCATTGTTGTTTATTGTAGCAATTATTTGTATGAGCTTGAAGGGGGTGACTCGTTCATTCTATAGGCCATTGTCGAACAATTTCCTAAACATAGTGTGGACATTCATGATTGTGTTTTGCTGGTGCTTGTTGGTGTTACGTACCATGCGAACACCTTGAACCAGGTCCGTCTGTGCGTCTTCAATAGTATCTAACGGTACTGGAGTGTAACGTGCTGATTCGCGCTCGTCATGCTATTGCATTTAACAATCTTTAACCGACTTATTTATTTAGTCAATGTTAAAGTTATCCAACAGTTGGAAAACTGCACAGGCCTTGGCACTGTCTGCTGTTTGTTATCATTCCGCCGTTATTGGTTTAATTATCTACAAGATATAATAACGTGTCAACTCTGATAGCGAATTTGATAAAATAGGTATCTGTTGCAACTAATGTGAGTAAACGTCAATTCTTGCAGAAAAAAATCTCCTTGAATAACTAATTTACTAAATTACGCGCGCTTTAATACCTGAAAGATACCTATTACGGCAATTCAGGTAAATACCTACATACTTACAATATAGTTACATATTGACATACTTGTAGGAAATGTAAATAAATATGTATAATATACCTATTGAAATAAGTATGTACCTAACTACGCAGTAGGTAAGTACCTAATAAAACCGTGAATTTGCAGCACAAACCCAGACGCGATAATCTACGTAATATAGGTAACTGAAAATATACAAATACACATACTAGGTAGTCTAGTAGTCAGAATGGATTTTAGATTAGCTATACATATGGCAACCGATAAACAACTAAGCAAAGTACACCTAAATAGACATCATTAGTTATAGAACACAATGGAACATTTAATAAACCGGTCTGCGATAATTCTTTCGAGTCATTATCATGGATGCGTGTCGTAAAATAGCATAAATTAACTTATAATTCAAATTTGAACGAGAAACATCGTTGATTCGACGATCAGTTAACGCTAAATTAAGATTAAAAATTATCCTAATTCGTCGACAAAACTTCAGAAAAAAGAATGTGTTCATTACTGAGGAAAAGGGACCATATTTTAAGGAAATGCTGACTGATGCAGCTTTGGTAGGTGTATTCTTTATATGTGTCTTTGAACCTTATTATGACAACAGTCTTAAAACACTTTAGTTATCATAGACAATTCTACTCTTTGACTTCACCTGGCAGCGCTATATCAGCTATCACCTGTTTCCTCAACCAAAACTGTAAAATAGCCCTAACTGTTAAATCACACACCATAATTATTTTTTACCAACACCAATGTCTTGAGCTCTTGACTTAAGTGTCGGCCATGAATGTTAATTTCTGCCAACACAACAACCATGGCAAGTCTGCCAACCTTCGGACTTTGATCTTGAACTGTTGAAGACACGACGCTGCATACGTTTGTACACGGATACGATAAATAATCTCATACTTACTGTTATTATCAATTACTAAAAATACAGAGGACTAAACATTAAGCTATTTTTTGCTGCAAATAAATCGAAATCAAGATAACCATAGTTATTAAGATTGGCAATGTCTGGAGCAAGGCTCTACCTGATCGTTACGATCAGATTGAAATCTCCACGCTCTATATTTTTAAAGGTTATACAATCTTGTTTTTCAAAGTTACTAAGAAGTATAACTATATAATGAAAATAGATTTTTGGAACCAACTTACCTGCAGATATTGAGAGATATTTTTGAGGTGGGAAATTGTCACTTTTTCAGCTCTGAGTGGAGCGAGAGCGAGTGCCAGACCTGCCCTGAGTAAAATCCATCAGTACCTTCAGTTGCCCTTTGCGTTTCAGGACCACGGTAACTCTTCGAACAATCCGGCAGCTCAGAAAACCAATCCCAACAGCACTCCGATTAGACGAGATAAGGAGATACATTGGCCAATTAGAGGAGCTTAGTAACAAGACATATTACAAATATTTATCTTCGGTAGTCTATCCAACATATAGGTATGTACATAAGTACCAAGCAGGGTCCGATCTAGCTATTAAGCCGCTCTGGGCAAAGACAATTTTCGCCGCCCTTGACATACACAAATCATGTAAGTCATGAGTCTTAAGTCTTAAATCTTTCTACTATCCAACCTGCAATAGATTGGAAAATGGCACGTAAAATTCTCAACTTGTAAACTTGTGTGTAGATAGGAATAAGTTAATTTTGCCACCCCTCATGTTTTGCCGCTCTGGGCCCGGCTTGCCCTCCCTTAGATCGGGCCCTGGTACCAAGGACCCAGCTTAAGGATTGTACAATAATTGAAAATCTAAACTTTGGGACTCCCTCCATTACAATTGCTATAGGATGGTGTAGGTGACAACTGTCAGATTCATACAATGTAGCTACCTAACCTGTTCTCTCATCTTAGAGACGTATATTTTCGTCCTGTTGACATCCTACGCATGCTATGTAGGTAAAATAAACTTTAATCGGGTATCGGTGATGATGAACACAAATCAACAATAACTAAACTACGTATCGACTCTGTAGGTAGGTTGTGTGTGGGTACACAAAGGAAGTACTTTATGTTCTTGGCACCAAAAAGCATTAAAGAAATGAACGTAACTCTTTCCTAACGATGACACTAGTAACATTTTAACCGCAAGCGAAATTACTCATGCATTATAGAGAATGTAGCGTACCGGCAAGCAAGGCATCGCAAGCTCATCAAGCGCCATTGTTTTTCCTCATACTTAGACTAAGTGCCTAGTGCTAGTTCATTTTACGTTAACGCGATCGACACGTTTATGACGTTCGACGCTCTAATTGGCCAGCTACAAGCTCTTAACCAATCAGAGAACCAGACCCGGTAAACGAATCATCGCTTTGACGTAAAAACAACTCGCCCTCAACTCACAGACGTAGTCGTACACTTCATTGTTTTCGCAATAGACCGCCACCCGTCGACATTAAAATAAGTTTTATAACTACTCAACACGTTTATTACACACTTGTTTTACGCGATTGTACGAACGGAGAATTGAACTGAAACAGACATCGTTGGTGGTCCGAATCTGAAATGTCGTAACCCAATGAAACATAACTATCACATGCGGTACAGGATATTAAATGATCTTTAATAAACACTTAAATCTGGATTACAAAATAATACTGGAACTGTTTTGTAATAATCGGCCTCTGTCATAATTTCTTTCTTACAAAATATCCAAACGTATCCTATTCCAATTTTGAGTCAATGTTTTCGTTTAATTGCATGATCAAAAAAGTTTGCCTAGCAAAGAGACCAGCAACAATACTTAATAAATTACCTGCCTATCTATTTTGCGGTCACTAACCCGTACGGCTAGATTATATACGTGTACCGTGTCGACAAATGACTAAGAATTGGTTCCTCAGATTGATTTATTATTTAGAATAATCCCATCAGCACTATGAGTAATGTTTTTTCTGTGTTTCAACTAATGATTAAATGTCCTAATCATAATCTGATAACAATAACCACACCATTATTTACTAATTAATGACATTTACTAATTATGTTATTTTCAAAGCATCACGGTATCTACTATAACGATTTCAAGATTAACGTAGGTATTTTTCTGACAATGTGTACCTAACTTTTTATGACTACATTACTGTAAATGTTAATTTAACAACCTATTATGACTACTGTATCACTGTTTTGCAGCAAGATTGCGTGATAATATTGTCATCAAGATCTATGCATGCACAACAATGTAGGTACAGTGGACTGCAGTCTAACTGCAGTACTTGAAATAAACTCTGTAGCTTGCACCAAACTGTCGCGATTAGAATTAACACTGAAACCTTGAATAAATTAACATAACTTGACTTTAAAGAATAGATAAATCGCAGGCTGATACTTATGTACTATTTCAACCATAGCACGCTATGTTACAAATATCCAAAAATAACTTTTAAGGATATGCAATGCGACATAGATTTTCACTGTTTTTCATACAATTGCACTTACGTGATTATGACGTTATTAAACATTTTTCAATAGATATTTAGAAAACACAATATCTTTTGAATATTATCTAGGCTTCTATTGAAATCAATTTATCAATTTGTACAAAACTAATCTAGGTACTGTAAAAATAACAATCACGGAATTACTGAATGCTAACAGAGTTTTCAGGCGTTACCTATCTTTTGTTACGTTCCCTTGTCAAACATCGAATTGGATAGCGTTAGAGGGAGTAACAAGCTTTTAAACCATGCTCGATATTGACGATAGGCAAGTGGAGAAGGAGCCTCTTAATGTAGATAATAAATTAAAAGTTTAATTTTAAATCTAATAAATATTAAGTCCGAAGCCAAGCCAGTCGTACCATAAACAATAAGTGTCAATAAAGCGCAATCAAGACATGAAATATCGTTTCAAAATCTTGCTAAAGCATTGCTTAACTTTGAAAAAATAATTTTAAATTCCATAGCGCAAGTTGCTCAAGCCATAAGTCATCGGTCGTTCATTGTATCTGTGACTTCTCAGTGAGTCACTGTCACCCATCTGTCACATTGTCTGCTGTGTGACAGCCCATTTGATTGGTATGCCGTACAATAAGATATTATCAACATTTGAACAGTTTTTGTTTCGTTTAGTTTCAAATTATTGTGCTGTCATCATAAATCGTTAGATTTAAGTACATTTGAAGTAAAATAACTTCTTTTTTTATCGCATTTAAGCATGAAGTATATAAATCGCTTAGCGACCGTATTATCTAAGAACTATTCGACAAAAAAGCTTTTTATAAAAAAAAAGAAATACGTACATTTAAAACTAGACTTATGAACTTGCGATAGTGTCGTAAGATTTTATGAATATGACAGCCAAATCTAAAAATGAAGAAGTGGGAAATCGTCAAATGACTGCTCCCGCTTTAGGTGCAGCGAGAGGGACTATCAGACTACTATTGAGTAAAACCCACTTGTGTTCCTTCAGTTGCCTTTTGCTGTCCAGGGCCACGGTTATTATTTCGAACAATCCCGCAGAAACTAGAAATACCCATGTTATTAAACAAGTTAATACCCAAGCTGCATCTCAAATTACTTTAACGTGTAGATTAAAAATGATTTGCAAATCCACTTTTTCTTTTGCCAATTCTAAGTGAGTAATTTTAGCATCATTACACCTATTGTTACATTGTTGTGAAAACACTCGGTACTCATAATTTTCTCTTTTAAAGATCAAATCATCAGATCAGTACGCTGATCTGAATATCAGCGTGCGAGAAAGTGCATTATGTTATAGCAGATTACATTCTTGGCAAAAAGTCGATGGCCAAGAGAGAGTCGTATTGTTTCCATAATGCAGGCTGCAACAAAATTACAGTGTGATAGAATTTTAAGTGATTTAATGATCAAATTATATGGAAAGTGCATTAGCTGGGTAAAATTACGATGATGTCACTTGACGGTTATGTTTGCTTGAGTAGCAAAAATCACTTACGTACGTTTTGTCCTTGGTTTTATTCCGTTTAAAATAAAGCAGCTTCGTACATTCCGAGCTCATCTATACCGGCCAAAAAAAAAAAATACTACTTAAGTGACCTTTTTGTTTTTTGGTGTGGACACCAATAAGCTCATTTCGCTTAACTCTCTCTTGAGATTGTTCAGAATTGTGTTTTAGATCTAACACTTTACTATAGGAAGTCATTACTCGATCAGCCGATACGATCGCCGCCTGTCATGTTAGTGTTAAGATCTAGGTATATCTAGGTATGTACCTACTTTCACGACTGTAAGGTCTACTTGTATCGTAAATAAGAAAGTAACTATTGTCTCTTGTTTTCCTGTGCTTTCAGAGATTACGAGTTATGTTTGCAAGTTTTTCATCTATTCATTTCAAACGCTAACTTATTCAAATCGTTTGGTTACGACGATAATTCAAACGAAAAAATAACTACTGAAACAAACTGTTGAAAAATGCTAATTCAGCAAATAAATATGAATAATTGAGTAATTCGAATAAATATGATTCAAATGCATTCTCTTCGTTCTTGCATTACTTATCCAGAAAACGATAAACTTATCGAGAATTTGATTCTGTAATGCATTTATCACGATTTCTCACGTCAGCTGTGCGGTTACAAGAATTACACCCATCGTTTGACCATCAAACACATACTTAGGTAGCATTAAAGCGTGGACATAATTCCATGCCGTTGACCACCTCGTGTATAGAAGCAGGTTTAGAAACAATGTTGCAAGTTAAAAATATCTTACATCAGTAATGGGTGGCTGACTTGCAACTCCACTCGTTGCAAAAAACGAACACGAAAATACTGGTTTGATAGTGAGCATACAGAAAAAGAAATATTTTTCGATTAGATGAAATTCAATCCCCCAATACGTTACGCAGTAATATGCATGCGATGGTTATAGAATACGTAATTTTTGAATTTCATTGGTGCATATCTAACGTGCGTCAGTTTTTTCTTACTTCTTATTAGCCTGTGCGTGCGGTAGCCTAAACGAGTTTTGTAACACCATTATAATATCATACGTCAGCCTGACTGGTAAACGTGTGGTTTGCGTTCAAAAACCCAAGACAGAAACTGGTTTGCATGAATTGACTGAAAGAAACAATTTTTTTTAGTACAATGAAAAATACGTTGTCCATATTTTTTATTATTATTATTATGTACGAGTTTATACTCTACGTCTCATCTGAGTGCTTCCAATTAAAATCTAGTGTTGTTTGCGGTATATCCCTCCTACCATGAAACACGAAACAAGTATTCGACATAGCATAGCTCTTACTATTTAGAGCGAAGAACATTTCTTAGCGCATATCATAATACCTAATGTGAAATGGCTTATCTCGGATATAAACACATCTCGTGCAATATTTTATTCATTAGATACTGCTGCTGATGTTGATTAAACTCTGCCATTGTATTAACACATTCAATTCTTGATATTGTAGTTCCTCGAAGTGACTGTTCCGCGTACAATAATCCCGACATTCATATCTCTATTAAATCGCAATTTCCTCAATATGTCCATCAACTTTCATCTACGTGCGTTCGGTACATACCTACTCATTGACCTGGATTTCAACGAAAATTTTTAGCGCTTTGTTCTTTGCGAGGGCAAGGTTACTTGGCAAAAACCTTTCACGAAAGGATCGATGGAGGCGTTGTTCTTTGCGACTTTTGTTCTAGTTGCGGTTGACAACGTGGTTTGTTGCCAAGCGTTGTAATGCGTTGCGTGTAAGGTATGGCGCAGGTGTTCGGTTACCCGTGACTGGTTGACAGCTGTCGCAACGCTCGCCGGCTGGTCGTCAACTGCACTCAGCAGTGCGATGGTGTCTTGATAGGTTAATTACTCCGTCCGAGTCGCCGGCTTGTCTTTAGATGCAATGTCTTTCACTTTTTGCATTCCAATGTCTTAACATGTTCGTCTAGGCTAGACGACCCGTCAGAACCGTATATAAATGGTTGTCTGTTCGGACTGACCATACATTTTATTTACGGATGGATTATTAACTTTACACTAACATAAGTCATTATTTATGGTCTTGATCAGTAATTCACGGCCCCTTACATTAGCTAGACAGCACATGAAACGAGGAAAAGTAATAATCACGGATGAAGTTACTGGTTTAACACTCTTGTTAGTACCGACACATTTAATTATTTTATGGCGCGCGGGTAACGACTTAAGCGCCATAAAATAATGAAACGCCTATTTTAGTTTAACTACGAACATAAAATTATAACAACTTCGTATTCAATTGCAATTTTCTTTCATTACAGATTTGCAGCTGGCAGCGGAACTCGGCAAAACCCTTTTGGAGAGAAACAAGGAACTCGAAACAGCTCTTCGCCAACACCAGAATGTCATCGAAGACCAAACACAGGAAATTGAGGTAAGAATCCAATATAATATGAAAATTTGTTGCAGGAAGTAAGCGATGATAATTGCCGTTCAATATTTAAATATAGCCAACATAATAACATCAGAGCAAATAATAATAGGAACATAATTATTGCTATAGAAAATGTAAATCATAATGACGACCTTGATTACCGTTTGAACTTCATAACCCTCCGTAATGACAGTCACTGGCAACGTAAACAAACAATTTATATTAACCAAAATCACGACAAAAACTCGTACAAATTAAGTCTTAAAATTATACCGAATGCGCAATACTGTGCAAAGATTGGTAGCTAAGATAATTTAGCTTGCAAACATAAAGTAACATAACGTTATTTTAATGTTAATGATATTGTTTCAGTACTTAACGAAACAGACGGTCGCTCTGCGCGAGGTGAACGACTCTAGGTTGAGGATCTACGAGCAACTCGAAGTGAGCATCCAAGATTTGGAGCGTGCCAACCATAGGCTAGCCGTCGACCATGCCGCCGAAAAGAAACACATTAAAACGTAAGTTGATTTATTTATGGATATCTTGTCCATGGGAATGAACTTTACCTCTGTAATGTGCTCTCAATGCATTTTAAATAATCACAAAAAATTTAAGATCATTATCCCCGTACAGAACTCCAGGTTTCCCATCATGCATATTATTTCAATTTCACAATTAATCCAAGCAACCATTCGTGTGTTTTCAGTCTATGCGCTACCATTGAAACGCTGGAGGCAAAATGTGAAGAACTACAAAAGACTGTGGACGACCTAAACGCCCAACTGGAGATCTCCAGGCGAAGGGCAGAACGGAAACCCGAAACTGAGAAACCCAAAGAAAAAGAGAAATCTGTGGAACTAACTCTAAGCGTCAAAAAGCCTGACGTAAACAGTACACCGATCAAGACGGTAGCACCTCTCCCAGAACTGACTAAAGAGGATGAGGATTTTCTCAGGCTTAGTGATGAACTTAGAGAGAGCAAAGTGGCGTTTTCACAAGAACAGAGAAGAGTGACGGAACTGGAGGAACAGTTGGCGTCGATGGTCCAGGAGAATAACAGACTACACGATCAGTTTAGAAATTGGCAACTAAGAGAAGATGAACCGAAGTCGATGCATGAGGAATTCGCTATCCTTGAAGAAGTCAGGTAATATAAACTTTACTATTTGATGCTCCCAAAATTATAAAAGCTTCGCAGCATTTCTAAAAGCATTTTCAATTTTCTATCACAGACAAGGACAGTTATGCATAAGATGTCTCAGAGGTGTGGAGAGAGGAGACGACATGTCGTCAATGCTAGACGGAGACGATGATGATAGGAGCGCTATCAGTTCACTAATTCTCCCTCCGTCTGGTCAAGACAGTCCACGAGAGGATCTCGTTACAAACAAACTTGTCAAATTCGACGTAAGTATCACTACGATAGCCTTGCATGTTTCTAAAGAGTCTGTTAAAGCTTTATTTACCTTTTGTAGAAATTCTTTTCTGTTATTAACAAAGTGTACATTAATTTTTCCTTTATTTCTTATCTTGTGTAACAACATTAACTCACAGTCCTGCGTAATACGCAACTCGACTAACATCATTAACACGCTAAAACTAATCAATGTGTAGTACAATGTGGAATTCCATCGGAAGATCATTCAGTATTCATGTGTACTCCCTACAATTGAATGTCTATTGTTTAGCAACCGATACACGTATTACTTTCCCACTTTTCCTCGGAGATGACCGTGTTGGATAAATAAAACATTGGCATTGGATTTCGCTAACAATCTCATATGAATTTCGCTCGTTTCTAGGCGACAAAGCTTTTCCAACTGCCCCTGATGTTGTTGATCACGCTTTGCATATGCATTATGAAGCGCATTTGCAGTAGTTTTCTTTGGATATATCGTATGTAGTCGAAGGTACGTCCATTACCGACACGTTATTATACTAAACGCGAATAGTGCACGGTGAACGACTCAATGGTGACGGTCAGCAAGTGTGATAGTCGGTAACAATCACTTCCTAACTAACGATGATCTGTATTTATGTAAATCTGTAATACTTTTTATTGGTTACTACACGGCTTTGGAATATTATTACTAATATTATTCACTACGTAAATCATACCAACTTTATATGAATATAATATCTACCTAACGAAAGTAAATTATTCCGAATTTATTTATTTATTAGCTTTTGTCTATCTAACATGCAAAGTGATATAAACTATCAATATTATGATGTAACTAATCATTTAACTATGGAGTAATGGGTGTATTTTTGACTAATCATATTTTTAAGATTTATCTTTAAATTTAATTTGTTTTTATCCAAAGATCATTTTCATGTTCAACGTCCATCTTACTTCTTTTGAACCTAACTAGGGTTTCTTTTTCAACAACATAACAGATGACGTTCATTTCTTTCGAATATCATTCAGATAATACTCAGTCACTTAAATAACAAGCATTACATGTTTTAAAACATATCACAAGCGCAAGTAGTTGTCACCAACTCATTGGGGTCAGAATAATAACCAATAACCACTGTTAACTTTTCAGAATGCCAAGGAAAAGTTACTCCAGGGTATATGGGCGAATAAAGAAGATGGCCATGATAACCCTTACAGAGAACTGGTGCAGAAGTACGAGGCTCTTCTAGAAGTTCAACTGTCACAGGTTAAGAACATCAGAAAGACAAAACCGACCACTTTGCCCAGTAATCCGCCCTGTGGACCTCTGTCCCTCCAGGATGAACTCCAAACATCTGGAGACTACAGCCAGTTCAGTGTCAAAGATACAGATGAGGAAAGTGGACATGGCGAGGAACAACAAAAAGGAGTCGGCCAGACAAAGAAGGTTGAAACCACCTCGCGAAAGAAGATCATCCAAACTCCGGACTTCTCGGAAGCAGAGACTTCCAGCTCCGGATTTTCGGATGAGACCAGTAACAAAGCCACACAGACGGAGCGTGAGCGCCCAGGCTCATTCCTGTGCACAATAGCTGACGGCGAAGACTACCGTTTCAGCATTTACGATGACGTCAGCCCTATGGACAGTCGATTCCGCAACAGACCAGAGTACCGCGAACTATTCAAAGAAATCTTCACCATTCTCAAGAAGGCGGCGGAGAACAAAGATGATGGAGAACAACTGCCGCTTCTCGACGACACCACGGCCGGCAAGGTGCCGCCCGTCACGCCTGCGAATGAAGAGGCGCCCGGTAACTTTACAGATGATACTCAGAGCGTATTCTCATCTGTAATGTCTGAACAGTCGATTCCAGTATCTGATATTACTATGCCAGAAACACCAACTTTGAAAGAAAAAGAGAAACCCCAGCTGGAAGCGACAAAGATGGAAGAAAATGGTAACAAGGAGAACAAGCCAGTGGCAGAGAGCACCACGGATAAACCGAAACCAAGCCCTGCACGTCAACCCAAGGAGCAACCGATTGCGAAGGAGAGAGACCAGAGCTTGCAGCGTGAGAAAGAGAGAGAAAGGGAGAAAGAAAAGGAGAGGAAGGAGGAGAAAGAACGTGTCTTGACTCCGTTGATGCGTCAGCCACTGGAGTACATAGCAGCCACTAGAAAGAAGTCCAGACATCGCAATCGCAAGCACAGCCAAGAGCGCCAGGGCGCCGACTCGCCGGTGTTCCCGTCGCCGCCTAAGATTACCTACCAGAAGTCGTCGAGCAAGAAGAGGAGGGACTACAGGCCCATCGAGGCGAGTCCCCTCGTCAGAGCGGCGGAGACCGACTGGAACGGCTCCACGCTACAGTTCTACAACAGGAACCTTAACTCACCAACACCCAGCGCCAGCGGCCGGACAACGGGCAAGATATACCAGGGATGGAACCCCGAGACCGACTCGTGGGACATCAAACAGAGCACTGCGTCACAGGAAATACACAAACTGAGGAAACTAGAGCTTTCCTACGCAGAAGTACTGAGGAACGCCGACAAAACTAAACCCAGGCGCAAAAAACATCAGTAAAATATAAGTTTTATTCATCGACCCCTCTTACTTGTAGTAAGAGTGAGTGATCAACAGCCATTTGTCATTGCCAACTGGACATAAGTAATTTAGAATAGTATTTGTGATCTGGTAGTGTAACTTTTTAATTTTTACCTATATATTCACAATCACAAATTGCCATAATAACCGGTATAGTTATTGTATACCAGTATATTTATGTATTGTATACTTCAATAGTCCTATAATCAACTCTAATTTATTGAACATTCACAGTAATACCCTTCCCTCCGATATCACATGCGCATGCGCCTACTTATTTCCTATGAAATATACTTGCATTTAGAACCAGAGCACCTACCTATGTATGTCTCAAGATAGTTTTACTGCCTGAAATTGAGTTCAATTCTTTAATTTCTACTGAATAATTTAATTTCTTCCTATTTTAGTCATTATTTTAATTGTATATTATGTATTTGATCATTGATTTGTAAATATGCATTTTTAAGTTAATTATATTTTTTTAATTGCCATCGATATTTTCGAATATTTCGAACAACGCGTTTATGTATGCCGAAGGTATTTAAAGGAGACAAAGTGAGAGAGAGGTTGAAGGTATAAATAAAAATTTGCATTGATATTAACAAGTTTTTCATTTCTCTCTTTGCAAACCACGTAAAATTAATAAATGTAAGTATAAATTAATAATGAAAAACTAAAATTATATTACAACGATATAATTTAAGGTTACTTTTTACATGGATATATTGTATACATGTGGTAGGTGTGAGAATTGCGTTAAGCGAGAATTGAGACACTGTGTCATGTCGTGGTCGCGCCGTTGAGCAATGTCAACCATCAAAATTCAAAAGGGAGAAAGCGATAGCTTCACACCACAACAATAACACACGTTATATAATAATCAGCCTACAAAACAACGGAATACATTGTGTGGCGGCGCGGACACGACACGACACAGTGCGCGCTTTCCAGCTGTATTGGTCTACTTGTTCTGCGCTTCGAGTTCTCTCTCCACGATCTTGCGGTACTCGTCGAAGCCTCCCTCTATACTGGTTACGGAGCCGTTGCCGCACACCCACAGCTCTTTACACACCATTCGTATTAACCTTTCGTCGTGAGAAACAAGGATGACACCGCCCTGGAACCAATGAAAACATTGCATTAGTTGCCGTCAAAGAGAGAAACTATACTATTCACTTTATTGTAATTATAGTGAAACAACGTATTTATGTAAAACACGATGCTTACCGAATCATAACTGTTTTACTTTTCTGACTGAACCTGATTACATCACATAGGACTACAATCGCAGTAGCATCTTGTAATTTGAAAAGTAGAAATCAATTCAGAAAGATTTAAAACGCAACGTAACATGTTGTAATTACAATAATAATAATCATTGGTCTAAACATTCTTAAGACAAGGCAACCAATGTAGGACAAACAGCAAGGCAGAACGCCAAAGATGGCAAAAAAGGCCCAAGCAAGCCAGAAATGCTGCGACAAATAATCACTAGTGATCAGAATAGGTAGAGGATATTCACCTTAAGTTTAAAGAAGAAACAGAGTTGATAATACATCCTCTAAAAAAAATCAAATCAAATTATTGACTACTATATCAATTGTTATTATACTACATAATTGATTACTGATATAATGTTGCAGCCCTCTTATAAATAATATTGTATGCCAAAAGGCGGGTCATAGAAGTACTTCACTATTATAAATTATTACATCATATCTTTACCTGTGTACCACAATAAACAATTTTGAATTTGAATTTTTGAATTTCTAAAATTCACAATTAAATCCCGGGATTAGAAGCATGAGTACTTACAAATGATTGATTTTCAAAGGTTAACTTTAAGACCCTTTTTATTTATTACAATGTAATCAAACAACTAAATAACTGGATAACTTTTAAGAATTACTTGGAACTCTTAAAATATTAGTTAGCTCAATATAGTAAAATAGTTCAAATGTATCAAAGCACAATAAGTAATTTGCATTTTTTTAAATATAAGAGAATGAAAATGATAATTGAATCTCATTCAATTATCAGTTTAACTCACGCGAGACACAATGGCTTTGTGTCTCTAATTACGGCACACGTGCGGTTAATTCTCTTATAAACATGGGTTTTAGAAGAGATATTATCAACACTATGTTACTTATATCCTGGAACCAACAGTAACTATACTCTGCATACTCTGATCTCCAAATATAACACAAAAACTCACCGTATATTTTTGAATAGCTTTCCCTAACGCTTCAATCGTCTCTATATCCAAGTGGTTAGTAGGTTCGTCGAGTACTAAGAAGTTGGGGTTGCCCATGCACATCCTGGCGAAGGCTACGCGAGACTTCTGGCCTCCGGACAGACTGGCGATCGTCTGCAGAGCCAGGTCACCGCTCACGCCGAAACTGCCCAGTTGTCTTCTATATTCTTCTATTGTTTTACCTGTGGAAAAATACGTGTAAGTATTAGGTACATAAAAATAAAACTAAGGTAGGCGCCAAATAAAATAACGGTCATTGGCAGGAGGGTCAATAATACATTTATTGACTTCTTTTTTTTTTGAGAATTTAAGACAAAGTTGTTTTGAATCGTCATCCATTGTTATCCTAATTAAAAATAGAAACTGAATAAAGCCACTGGCAGCTAAAAGATGACCAGTCTCAACTGATGACACCCGTTCACGGGCATGACACGTGCATCAACCCCACTCAGCTTAACCATTTTGAAGGGAACCGAATGACCCAATAACACGTGCCGCCACCAGCAAGACACTTAAGTGACGGTTTTTCGGGTACCTTCGATATTTTGGAGATATTAGAAAAAAGTGAATGTACTTTATGTTCAGTTTATCTGGTGCCTTGTATAGTAGCATCAGACAGATGCATCAAGAGAAAAATGTTGCAGATACAAGCCAAGAAAAAATGGCGTAACGACATATACTAGACCTAGTTTGAGTCCAGATAGATCAGAATTGGCAACATACTTAATCCCCTAAACTTATTAAACACATTTTTTGCTTATTTCTCCATCAAGGTTTTTCCGTCATAAATTATTTGCGATTCATATTGTAAACAAAAACATGAACTCATCAACTTTAATTCGATTACATACAACTTAAGCAAAAACACTGTAAACCAAAATAAACATGAACTTGGACTCATAAATAAATTAATCAACTCCAAAAAATATTCTTAATAAATGATTCAGCATGAATTTGAGACCCTAATAAATCAACTTTTTTACACTAAGAAAAACTACATCACCGAAAATCTATCGTACTTAAATGAGCTCTATGGCTTGGAAATAAGGTTCATAACTGGATAACATTCTAAGATGACGTAATATTTGCTTAATTGTTTTTTTTTTTTAAATCAGATTTATTAGATACTAGCTTTTGCCCGCGACTTCGTTCGCGTGGAATAGTGACTTCCGGCAGATTTTTGGTTTTACCCACATAGTTCCCGATCTCGCGGGATCTCTTCAAAAATGAAATGTGGAAGATATTCTAGGGAACTCTTCAAAAATCAACATAATTTATATTATATTTTCATACCTTTTTACTATTTATTTACATTTTTCCGATGAATTTTCAGTACTGAATTGATGCCGACTCTTGACCAATAGATGGCGCTGTATGTCCGGAATAAACTTAATTTTTTATTTTATTTTTTGTAATAAAAACTATCCTATGTCCTTTCTCAAGTTCCAAACTATGTCTGTACCAAATTTCACACAAATCGGTTCAGTAGTTTAGGCGTGAAGCAAAGACAGACAGACAGACAGACAGAGTTACTTTCGCATTTATAATATTAGTTTGGATTTGGATTTGGATAGTTTGGATTAAGGAACATACCTGGATAACTTTTTTGTAAAAGTTCCACGGAATTGACGTTCATCTCCAATTGGTCGACGTGATGTTGGGAGAAGTAGCCGAATTTCAAACCTCTGTGCACGCTGCGAATTCCACTAGTAGGTGATAGGATGCCCATGATTATTTTTAGTAACGTTGTTTTACCCGCGCCGTTGTCTCCCACCTGTAAAGAAGGTTAATTACAAGTTACAAGATGTGGTTAAACATAATGTTATACCTTTAACCACAAACACGGGCTAAATTAATGTCCAAATTAAAGCGCGCTTTTGGATTTGCTGCTGAACAAAGCGTTATGGCGCGTCAACATCTGGCGTAAGCTCCCCTCGCGAGCGAGCGGCTTGCGAACTGCGCGCGTGCATGTCATGTTTCTACGAAGCGCGCGCGGTGTTGGCTTTATCGGTACGAGCAAGCCGTGAGCGAAATGCACACGCGCCGGTCGCGCGCGAGCGGCGCATACGCCAGATGTGGACGCACCATAACGCTTTGTTCAGTGCCGAAAGTTAAATATCGGGTTAGCAAAATTTTTGTGGCGCCAATATCGCTTAAATTAACAAGACAAGATTATTAAATATACAAGACAATCGTCTTCCTGCCCTTGTCCCGTATTTTATTTGGGGTCGGCGCAACATGTTTTTTCTTCTGTTCTGTCCTGTCACCAGTCACGCTATCACAAAATCTATCCATCTTTTCTTTGGCCTCTCTCTCCCACTCCATACACACACATAAACTCATAACTCTTTTAGTAAAATTAACCAGATCTCAAAACAGAAGTCTTTTAAACAACACTAAAAAATAAGGTTCCTGATACAAACAAATCCTGAATTGTCATTATACAATATAAAAACCAAATGTACTAGATTGTCATTATACAATATAAAAACCAAATGTACTAGACTAATAAAACAATGCTGCCAATAAACCATACAAAACTAATAGAGTCAATCAAGTAATTGTGCAGATAATAAGCCTCATACTTATCTCTCTAGCTAGAAAAACTATAAAAAACTCGCGATTCGTGTTGCCAAGCCATTATGTTGCCAATCATGGTCGATCATTGTGTACTTTTTCTCACAGAACATCTGTGTTTCAAAATTATCACGACACAGCGATTATATGGCGAATTATAAATGCTAAATACGTTCTAGGAAATGGAAAAACTATGATCGGTGGCCAACTGATGAATAAGACAGAAAAAAAAGTCATTCAATGTTTGTAAAGAACACGAATAACGGTACTTTTTCGCGGATGAATTGACATAAGAATAATAACAATAATGCTATTACAAATGCTAGTAGTAATAGTGATATCCTCAGGGGCATAGCTATCGCCGTATCAGCTGTATCTATGATACGGCGCCCCCGCGCTACAGAGGCCCCAACGCGATGTGAGCATAAATTCGTAACATGTTACCCACATTATGAGACTACTAGTGAATAAATAATTAAAATATAATTATAATGTTCTAATAGTATATAGCTAGCTTCACTTTTTATAACATTTTCTACATAAAAACCAGAAACACCTTTATTTTATATCGATTTTTAAATATGTCTACTCACTATACATATCCGGGACTCCAGCGTCGCTCCGAGGTTGACGTCGGAGAATATAACCTTGTCCTTAGAATAGTAGAAGCCGACCTCGTTCAGCTGCAGAATGGGCGGCGAGAGAGGCTCTGTCTCAGGGAACCGGAGGACCACTTCGATTTCTTTCTCTACTGGCTTTAATTCTGGACTGTGGATAAAAATAAATCACACTATTATAAGGCGAACGTTTGTGAATGTGTTTGTATTGTTTGTTACTTCTTCACACTCAAACTGTTGAACGGATCCTGACCCTGACACGCGTAAACCATGTCCTAAAATAGCATATACAATCATTTTTATCCCAGGAGTATGTACCCTTTGGACCATTTTACTACTTTTACGCGTGCAAAACCCTTGTCATAAACCAGTTTTCAATAAAAATAGAATGTTCGAAGGTGTGAGTTTCTATCTACACACCCCACCTCGCCACCGTTTCGAAAAAAGGGGGTCCATCATTTGGTGCATTCAGATCTGGCGAATGCACCGCTCGCAAGCCTCTGGACACACCATTACATTAATGACAGTGTCTCTAATTACAGTTTTTCAACCACTATAGTAGACGCGGGCTTGCGGACGGTAACCGTTCGGACCGAGCCCAAGTCGTCGACGGCGCGTACTGTTCCCGCGCGCCTCAAAGAGTTGTCAGCAACCGTAAGGGCCCAGTAGGGTCGAAGCCTACTGGGGCCAATGGTCTGACACCGAAAGGGAGGCTCGGCCTGGTATCAAAGCCAACGAAGGAAAGGGGTGGGTTTTTTAGTCAGTAAGAGTTTGACACTATCTCCCGCTCCGCTCAAGGGCGGGGGATATCGTCTGGATGATTTGTACCCACCAAAAAAAACCGTTTCATCAATACACTATCTTGGATAGATAATGCCTCATTTACCTTGCATGATATTGATATTTAAACAAGGTGAGATTACCGGTGGTCTGGGAAACAATAAATTCGCATGCACCCCCGACTAGTGTAATTAGCCATTGATTCTTTAGGAAATCTTTTTTTAAAGCTTAAAGTCAATACTCACAGCTTATCCAACATCTTGATCTTGCTCTGGACCGAGGAGGCGCGGTTCGCGTTGTACCTGAAGCGGTCGATGAACTCCTGCGTGTGCGCACGATGCTGTTGCTGCGCCTCCCACTCGCGCTGTTGGTTCTTGTGCTTCTCCGTCTTCGTTTTATGGAACTGGTCGTAGTTACCTCTGGAATTGTATGTTCATCATGAAAAGTTACATTCGTAAGGCATTTATTCTAATAGTGTAAGTATCAAATCTAATCGTTTCCATTTGTCAAGGCACACAGAAACTAAAGATTGATTAGAAATGTTGATTTTTATGCCTGCCACGGTAAATTATAAATGGAGAATTACGTGAATTTCATGAAACATAGAGATAAGAAGCGCCATGAGTTCAACGGATTTTGACTTTTATCGCGTTGGTGGCATGATAAACAGCGGCTGCAATAACAAGTTGGTATTGTAACCACTTTTTTGCAATTAATGCCATCCTTATGTCTACGGAATAGGAGTCAAAATCGGTGGAACGGACAGTAAAAAAAGTTTGTTTAAATGTCTAATCTTACTGCGAATTGAGAATAGGTATATAGAAAATGACTTTTTGATAATGATTTCAAAGTTTTAACCTGTATGTGTCTATCCTCTGCGAGTGCAAGTGCATGATGTCGGTAGGCACTGTGTCGAGGAAGTTGCGGTCGTGGGACACTACCAGCAGGGTGGTGGGCCAGTTCTGAAGGTAGTTCTCTAACCAGATGATGGCCTTTATGTCCAACATGTTCGTCGGCTCGTCGAGTAGTAGCAGGTCTGGTCTGTGGGAGAAGTTTCGTTTAACTGATTGCTGGTTTGTTTGGCAACCTTTTTGTTATTATACTACTTTAAGAAATAAATAAAATATGTACAAAATTTGTAATACAAGCACAATATTTTTAGGTATTTTGGACCAATAAATGGCGATACGTAGATGCCGCCCGTCCTTTGTACGAATGTTGAAACGTGATTAACGTGATTGATTGTACTTGGGGACACAACACCCTCCAAATGTTTGTTTCAAAATTACTTAATTCTACTCAAGTGCAATTATAATTGCAATTTTGAGAGTGTGAGCCTTGAGCTCTGTCATACGGTATATAGGTAGACTCTAGCTCTCACAAAGTGGGAGCTTTGTTCCTCGTCAGTATTCATTACGGCCGGCCAATAAACGCAAACCCAAGAATAATAAGGAATGATAATTTTCCTAAAAGATTGGTTTATTATTATTAGCATACTTACTTAGAAAACAAGGCTCTTGCTAGAGCCAGCCTCATTCTCCAACCTCCAGAGAAGGTTTTGGTAGGTTTTGTCTGCCTTTCGGGTGTGAAGCCCAACCCACTCAGGATGATGGACGCTCGCGCCGGCGCCTTGTCTGCTTCTATATTCTCCAACTGCGCATAGATCTCACTCAGCTCATTGGACAGGCTAGGATCGGTTGAACTGTGGAAATAGAAAATATATTTCGATATTTTTGTACTATTGCGTGGATTACTAAAGCCATGACCTGGCCTGAGTGCCTGCTGTCTGCATCCTAGTCAACGCGTCTTTACTCTGGCCGAGGCCGAATAGCAAACCTTAGGCTTCAAACAGGTTGAGGAGCTAGCATGGTGGCGATGAAAAATATCATTATCATTATTTCAGCCGAAAGACCTTCACTGTTGGACATAGGCCTCCTCCAAGCGTCGCCACAAAGACCGATCCTGTGCGTCTCGCATCCACCGCAATCCCGCGATTCTCACCAGGTGTCGTCGGTCCACCTAGTAGGAGGCTTTACAACGTTGAGTTTCAGGAAATATCAATCATAAGAAACTGCCGTTTACATCCTTGGTGAAGTTACTGTAGTGGGTGGGCGGACGGAGCGAGTGACAGTACCGAAATGTACGTAACGCATTGTACACTGTAAATATAAAGGCCAAATGGTCCCGGTCGTTGCGTTGCTTGTATCATTGCAATACCGCGGTTTTGTGCCTTATAAGCTCGGTTATTAATACCACGGTATAGGCTCGTACGTCGAACACCTACTTTACAGCGAGCGTCATATGCGCTGCTGGAGGAGATAACAAACTCAAACCAATATTCATCCTACACAAAAGACAAGTTTTTTCTTATACTTTCTTTTGTCATTCTGGTAAACCAATTCACCTTGAATTGACACAGCTGCCACACAAGGACAGCATGAGACTAAGCGGAGAAGAATTACATTTTATTATTTGAAAATTCGTTACTTAGAGAATAAAACATAACTCACGCTTACCTTAGTAACTGAAAATGAACTTTTATTGTTACAAATACAATAAAAGTTCATTCTCAGTTACTACGATGTCATAATTTGTTTAGCTATTTCTCTCTCAACACTATGTTTATTTAAATTACCCAGTAACTAAACAGGTACTGATGAAGAAATATCTCTTTCAGATTGCATCATTTTCAAGTTTTAATACTTTGTCTTGTTATGTTTGTTTACTAAACAGGTAAATCCTTATCGAGGCTAAATGTTATATGAATACTAAGCAGTGCACATTTGTTGCCTTTTCATGGTCAACAACTGCAATGCAATATAAAGGGATGATCCTTTAAAAATTTGAAAAAGAATTTATAATTATAATTTTAACAACTTGCGTCGAATTGGTCCAAGTAGTATTTTGGTATCCTATTCGCCAGGGTCGTGTGATAGCGACTGGGTACTGTGAACTGTCTACATCTCCTTTAGCTCTTCAATTCCTATAAGTAACAGAAGGGCTGACAAGATGGAGTATTTGGTTGTGGATGTGCGACCCTTTCGGAATAATCGCGAGTGTTTGACAAATATACCCGACGTAGGCGGTTAGAAGGTTAATATAATGTGTATTAAAACCATAGTCATTGAAAATTCTCAGTTATTAATCCAAATTATAATTTTATTTTATTTTTTCTAGAACATGCATACATCAGTAGGTTATCCTTTTCCATTTGCCGACTCTTCCTTTAGGAAAGTAATACAAGCTAGAAAATTGTTGCTAATCGGCCAAGTCATTTTCAATAAAATGCAGTAAATTAAAAGCGAACACAAAAATTTAAATTGAACATTTGGTTTGTTCGTATGGACGGCATATTCGAACAAGAACGCGAACATAGTTCGAATCCAGTTCGTGCACAACAGTCGTGAACTCTTTTGTGAATTGTGAAGTAGCGAAAAGTTTTTTGATGTTGATTCGTGAAAAACACCGTCCACGTAGAACATACTAATATGATCGCCGCGAACATGTTTGACAAACATGTGTACCACTACGAACCAAGTTGTTGCGTATCATGCAACGCAACTTTATTTGTACATGCGTACATGGCTTTCTCTTATCTGGTCTCAAACTCGAAACGAGTCGGTATCCTTAAGCTAATGGAAACTAGAAATCTAGAACACTAGGAATCATAAGGAAACATGAGCTCGACTTACCCAGAATTAATAAGTGAGGTGATTTCTTTCTCCCGTTTTAACAAATACTCTCTAACGGTATCACATTCTAAGACACTCTGCAGTGCTATAGTGTCGTCACCCACTACTTCTTGTTCCACATGCAGAATTGATATATGAGAGGGGATTTTCAACTGTTTTGATGCAATCATTCTAAGGAGTGTTGTCTTGCCGAGTCCATTGCGACCAACCAACCCATATCGTCGGCCAAATGCTAAAACGAGGTCGGCGCCTTGTAATAATACTCTGTAAGGAAAAGATTTTATATATTTGCGTACTTTCTAATGACATTTATTGATAGTCATAAATATTTTCTATTGTTTACTGTTTTTGGAACACATTCATTATGCATACAGCTAAGGCACAGAATTTACTGCTGGAGTCTGTTTCCTGATGGTTATAACGTAGCCTTGGTCTTTAAGTTGAATAGTGAATAGGTTACTTCTAGGTAAGAATGGTTCATCTTGGCCCAAAACATTCCTTACCATCAGGTAAGAGCAGACAAAACCTTGCTAAATCAATACTTAAGATAGAAAAAACTCCTTCAAATACGTAAAAAAAATGTTAACAAACCTGTCACCATAAGCAATATCGAAGTTCTCTATTCTTATATCCTGTGTCCTGTTGGTTCCTTTAGCCTCAAGCTTACTGTCCTTTTTAGACGTAACCTGTGATGCAGTCGCAGTCTGAAGAATGGGAGCATTTACCGGTACCTTCAAGTCTTTCTGCTTCTGCTGTTTCTGTTGTAGCTTAGCTTCGGCCTTCTCTAGTTTTTTTGCATCTACTTTCTGCAAATAATAAGAATGTTTTGTTTTTGGTTTCTTTAGAATTGTCAGTAACATAAGTGTGACTTAGGTCAGTAAACTTATATATTATATCTCTTGCTCTTGGGAATTGTGAACATTTAGTATTGTTACCATGCAATTTTATTTAAGTACAAGGTTATTTTGCTTTGGTTGTTAAATTATTAGTACTACATAAATATTTTATACATTTACATATTAAGAAGTAGTAAGACAAACACTAGTTTAATATAATAATACCATTCAAAAAAAGATAATTCAAGTACTTGGGTTTATTACAGTACCTATTTGATGATTATCATAGTTTTAATACATATACTATAATGAAAACTTTTACTAATGAAAGACTATTGCACAATTGTACTGCTTTATTAAGTCTTTGAAAGAAAATATCTTTCAAAATTGAAAATAAATACCACATATACAAACATACTCGATGTTTTAAGTGTAAAAACAATCTCTTCTTGTTTCAGTGCCAGATTGAATACTAGCAAATGTGATTGTCCTATCCATCCTTGATTCATAACTACCTTCAATGCAAAATATTTTATTGTACATAGGCACAGCCTTTATTCATATTACCAAACATTAAAAACCTTATTGTTCGTGGCCGTCGGCAACGTATTTGCATTGAAGGTTCGTCCTCGTCGTGGTGCAATACCTCTGCCGGCGTACCGCAGGGGGGCGTTCTATCTCCTCTTCTTTTCGCTATCTTTATTAACTCTATTTCCAACGAACTCCTGTCATCCTACCATCTGTGCGAGAATTATGGGTATTCTGATGAAAATCAATGACTGGATGCTCAATGCAAATTAGTTTTAATAATTTTCGGTGTGAACAACATATTTTACAGAAAAAAAAGTGAAGACAAGTGACAAATAGAAGTGTCATATTTTTTCATATAATTTAGGAAGCTTGCAAGAAGGTTTTATCTCCAACATTTCCCCGGGCGTTGAAACCAATGGTTTCAACCAGATTCTGAAGACACAGGCAAAGGGCAGATTCGGTTGAATGCCCGTCGAACGACTCCAGTAGACGTCCGAATGTCAGCTACACGGGCGATACCATCCGTTCCTGGATGAACAGCCACGATCCGTCCAAGTCTCCACTTCAACGGAGGAAGATCGTCTTCCTTGATCACCACCAAGGAGTTCAGCATCAAGCCATCCTTGCAGGAACGCCATTTGGAGCGTTGTTGCAATTCTGCAACATACTCCTTGCTCCATCTGCTCCAGAAATGCTGGCGAAGCTGCTCGATCCTCTGGTAACGAGACAGATAATTGGCAGAGCTATCCTGGTAATCAGGTTGCGGCAAAGAAGTAAGTGGCCGTCCCACAAGAAAATGTCCTGGCGTGAGCGGAGTATAATCTGCAGGATCTGAAGACAACGGCGTCAATGGACGAGAGTTCAAGATGGCTTCAATCTTGGTTAGTGTGGTGTACAGCTCCTCAAAAGTCAAGTTACAATTTCCCAACACTCTCTGAAGGTGATACTTTGCTGACTTGACACCCGCCTCCCAGAGTCCACCGAAATGTGGGGTGTAGGCGGGAATAAAATGGAACCTTATTCCGTCGTTTGCTGCACTTTCACCCAAGGACAAACTATTTAATTTTAAAAATTTGGAAAGGTCGTTGTATGCACCGACAAATGAGGTACCGTTATCGGAAAAAATATCAGCAGGTTTACCTCTCCGAGAAATAAACCGATACAAAGCCAGTAAATAACTATTGCTAGTTAAATCACCAACGAGCTCCAAATGAATGGCCTTGGTTGTGAAACAAATAAAAATAGCGACATACACCTTTACTAACCTACATCCACGGCCCTGGCGACTAGCACACATAATAGGGCCAGCGTAATCAACGCCTGTGCTTTCAAAGGGATAACCTGGACGAAGGCGTTCTCGTGGTAAGTTACCCATTAAGGGAGCTACAACCTTACCCTTCATACGGTGACACAAAACACACTTATGATAACAGGCTTTCGCCAACTTGCGACCTCCTATTGGCCAATAAGTTTCCCTAATGGAAGCTAATAATAATTGTGGGCCAGCATGCATCAGCCTTTTATGCTCAAAATTAAATAATAGTTTAGTGAAATCATGAGTGGACTGTAATAAAATAGGGTGTTTCTTACTATAAGCAAAATTAGAGTTATCGAGACGTCCTCCTACTCGCATTACATTATTATCGTCTAAATAAACATTAAACTTTAGAAGGGCGCTCTTTTTAGGTAAACTCTTTTTGTTCAAAAATAATTGGTATTCAGAAAATGACTGAATCTGACTCTTAATAATGACAAGAGTTAGTGCATCTTGTACCTCATCATGTGACAAGTATTTGGTTTTAGGGTAATGCTTTCTACATGACTTAATAAATCGTAATACGTAGGCAACAGATCGTACGAGCCGTGTGTAATTGGAATAACGCCTAAAATCAATTAAAACTTCAGGTTTCGAATCGTTTACAACATGTAATATGATTTTAGGTCGAGTCTCCGGTAACGATTGTAGTCCTGGGCTCGTAATTTGAGAAGGCCATTCAGACGAATCTAGTTTTAAAAGATCTGGTCCTTTCCACCACAGATCTGACTCCTGCAGATCACTAATATCCATGCCACGAGATATTAGGTCTGCTGGATTTTGATCTGTTGGGACGTGCCTCCAAGTACAGTTACCCGACTTATCCAAAACCTCAGCAACACGGTTGCGCACAAAGGGCTGAAGTCTGGTAGGCATCATCTGTAACCATCCCAAGACAATGGTTGAATCAGTCCAACAATAAACCCGACTGATCTTCACTCGAAGTGAGCTCATCACCTTCTCGTGAAGACGAGAACCGACTACCGCACCACATAACTCCAGTCGCGGAATTGTCGTAGGCTTGATGGGAGCAACTCGACTCTTTGCCATTAACAAGCGAGCCATGTACTCACCCTTAGCATTAACACTGCGAATGTAGACGCAAGCACCGTACGCGGACTCAGACGCGTCTGTGAAAATATGGAGTTCTAACTCCGTAAATGAATTGCAGACTACAAGTCGCGGAATGCGAACATGATTTAAAAGAGGTAAAGATTTAATAATAATCTCCCATTGTTTACAAATCTCATTAGGTAATGGTTGATCCCATGATAATTTATCTAACCACATTTTCTGTAGCAAGATCTTCATAGTAATAACAATAGGACCTAACAGACCTAAGGGATCAAAGATTCGCGCAATAACGGATAACAAGTCACGCTTTGTGTACCTAGTCGAAGATTTAGTCAGACCTATAGGAAACCCTATCTCATCAGTGCCGATATGCCAACAGAGACCAAGCAACTTTTCTGGCTCATTTTGTCCAATGTTCAAATCGTATGACGCAGGGACAGCATTCGACAATAATTGAGAATCATTTGACTTCCACTTTCTCAATGGCATACATGCCGACGCAAGCGCTTTGGTGACTTCAGTGCGAATGAACTTTACTTCATCTAAGTCATCCCCTCCGGTCAGCAAGTCGTCGACATAGAAGTCATGTTGGATGATTTCCGATATCTTAGGGTTCCTACAGTCGAGTCCTACTTGTTTAAGGCATCGTGTCGCAAGGAATGGCGCACTGGCCGTACCGTACGTGACGGTGTTTAATTGATAAACATTAATAGGATCACTAACATTATCACGCCAAACAATCTGTTGTAAATATCTGTCCGACGGGTGGACGACTATTTGTCTATACATCTTCTCCACATCCGCAGATAAAACATACTTGTGGACTCTAAAGCGAAGAAGTATAGACAATAGACCGTCCTGTACGGTTGGCCCAACCATCTGTAGGTCATTAGAGGACACTCCCGTCGAAGTAGAAGCACTAGCGTTGAAAACAACACGAAGTTTGGTCGTGGTACTCGACTCGCGTAAAACTCCCATATGTGGAATAAAATAACCCAAACATAAATTAGGTTTATTAATTTTTGTCATATGACCAAGTAACTCGTATTCTGACAAAAAGTCATGATACATTCTACTAAAGTTCGTCTTAACCTTTAATTTACGCTCTAAAGAATGTAAACAATGTGTGGCTTTATTAAAAGAATTTCCTAAAATTGAAGGATCTTTCTTAAGGGGGATGCGAACACAAAAACGACCATCAGACAATCGTGTCGTATTTGTAACGAAATTGTCTTCACACAATTTCTCTTCAGGCATATAAGAATTGGAAGACTTCGCATTCACCTCCTCTAATTGCCAAAACTTTGTCAATTCTGACTTGAGGTTTTCCCAGTCACCATCGCTGTCGGCAACCATTTTAGACATATTGCACTTTACGTCATTCGTCAGCAGTGAGATAGTATTCTGAGTAATTGGACCGGAAACTATCCATCCTAGACGGGTTTCACATAATATTGGTTTCCCGGTACCTAACTTTAGTCTTTGAGATCCTAACAAATCCCAAAAAAGATCAGCGCCGATTAAAATATCAACATCGGCAGGGTTATAAAAAGTAGGATCAGCTAAAGTAATATTCGAGGGTAAGTCGAAATCAGAAATATTTATCTGACGACACGGAACACTACTCGTAATGAACGGAAGAACAAAACAATTTAGTTCGAATACAAAGCTATCATCTAATGGCGTACCCTTAACCCGACATATTTTACCTACGTGCGAAGTGACGTTATTGATTCCAAGGATTGATCTATCTACCTGGCTAGTTTTTAAGTTAAGTTTATTGCACAACCTATCTGTTATGAGTGAAGACGTGCTACCACTATCGAGCACCGCGCGAGCGAGATGCACACACCCATTGTGGTCTCTTAATTTGATCAAAGCGGTTGATAACAACACATCTCGTTGCGTATGACCACACGGAGATGCAATGTTTGCGGATAAAGCTACGTTATTCGTTTCAGTCGTAGCAGACAAGTTATTCATCGAATTACCACTAGGTGTATTCGATACAGTGCCATTAGAATGTACGTGAACTAATGTGTTGTGCCTACGTTTGCATAGTTTGCAGCCTGGTTTTTTACATTTGTTAGCATAGTGTCCGGAACGAAAACAGTTAAAACATACCTTATAACTAGGTAATGATTTGAGACGGTCATCGTTACTCAATGCGAGAAACTGTGGACAATTATTTAATGTGTGATCGTTGTTATTACATTTAGGACAAGGTTTAGAAGCTGAGTCAGTGCTAGAATTGATAGGAGATTGTGCTACCATTGACTTGATCTTAGGACCTGATTTACCTGATGATTGCGAATAATGATTGCGGGGGAGTTCCAGGGTCTCGATGAGGTCGGCTCGATTGCGTAAGAATTGCATAAATGCGTTAAACGTGATTAAGCCATCCTTGTCTATCCTACCTTTGCACTCCTCCCACTCACGATAGGTTTTTTGATCAAGTTTTCGTGTGACAATGTAGATTAAAAGTGTATCCCAGTGTTTCACAGGCTCCCCTAATGACTCTAAAGCTCGCAAGTCTTTATTTAACTGATCGATCAAATTCTTAATGGCAACAGAAGATTCTTTTGTAATTGATTCAATAGTAAATAATGAACTTATATGATTCTGAACCAGTAATCTTTTGTTGTCAAACCGATCACATAACAATGACCATGCCACAGAGTAATTACTTGAAGAAAACTCAATGGATTTGATAACTATAGCAGCTGTTCCCTCAAGTGATGCTCGCAAGTAGTGAAACTTATTGATTGCGTCTATGTCATCATTACAATGAATTAGGCTAGTAAAGGTGTCGCGGAATTCAAGCCAATTACAATATAATCCGCTAAACTTTGGTAACTGAATCGTTGGCAATTTAACCGGCTGCTTTATGCTAACACGAGTACTTTTACAACTTTCCATCGATTTATTATCTTTATTGTAGTCAGTCAGAATATTCTGGGCTCTAGATAAGGTTTTATAATAAATAGACTCAAACTCGGAACGCTGAGAATATTGTAAGTTGATGTCGTCAACAATGCATTCTAGACGTAACTGTACCTCATCATACTGCTCATACAACGCCTCTATCTTGCCCATGCGCAACTGCAACTCGGACACATCACAGCTAGATAGCTCCTTGTCCTTGAATGAGTCCAGAAAATTGAGGAAACTAGTCAAGCGACCTTTGAAGCTGCCTCGCTTCTTAATTAAATCCTTTTCCTCAGACATTCTGGGAGACGAGTGTTGTCAACCTGGCATTGATACAGGAATATAAATTAAAACAACAATATAATTTCAATAATTATACGCCTAGCTGTAGTCTATGCCCTTTCTGACTGCTAACTATAATTTATAACAATGACTTGTACTAATATCTAACACTCAAATATTTTTATTATGTCAAGATACTTGTTAAAAATTAATACCACTGTTAAGTAGTTATGTAATTAGTTACAGCTTAATATAATGTAAGTTTAATAATGTAGCAAAATAGCTAACTATACTGTTAAAAGTATGAGTTTAAACTTAACATTGCTGTTGAATAAAATACTAATCACAATGCAACAAAGTACTTAATGATTTTACTCAAACACAATATAATTGGTAATTTAATAAAATAGTACTGACCTTAGTATGACTACTTATATATACTACCTGAGTGTTGGGTGACGATATTAGCGTAATTATAACTGTACACCACTAACTAACTTGCTTGAAATCAATCCAGTTCTCCAGCAGTGAACTCATGAACCTCCATTCAGCGTGGAAGTCAGTCTCTATTCTTTTTCTTGAAAATAATCGCTGATCTTCTTAATTATATTTCATCCGGCTCGTTATGGACCATGTGCGAGAATTATGGGTATTCTGATGAAAATCAATGACTGGATGCTCAATGCAAATTAGTTTTAATAATTTTCGGTGTGAACAACATATTTTACAGAAAAAAAAGTGAAGACAAGTGACAAATAGAAGTGTCATATTTTTTCATATAATTTAGGAAGCTTGCAAGAAGGTTTTATCTCCAACACCATCTTTATGCTGACGATTTGCAAATATATTCGCAAGCTCCCATAGATGAACTATCTGAAGCGGTTAAAATGATCAATAAAGATTTGACTCGTATTGCCGAGTGGAGTGTGGCTCATGGCTTAAAGGTCAATCCTACGAAGACTCAGGTCATTGTTGTCGGCAGCCCCAGGTTGCGCTCAAAAATCAACTGGACTCAGCTACCACCGATAGTCTTTGATAACTCAATTATTTCATACAGTGATTCAGTGAAAGATCTTGGTATTTTTATTGACAAAGACTTTTCGTGGGCTCATCAGTTGCAGGAAGTAAGCCGTAAGTTGTTTGCGTCTGCGGGGTCTTTGCGAAGGCTGCGCAATTTTCTTCCAACTGCCACCAAAACTGCTCTTGCCCAATCCCTCCTTCTCCCAATCCTTGATTATGCCGATGTCAGTTATTTAGATCTAACTGAAGTGCAGCTAGATAAGCTTGAGCGACTCCAAAACTTTTGTATAAGGTTCATATTTGGTTTACGCAAGTATGACCATGTCTCTGAATTCCGTAAAAAGCTCAAGTGGCTGCCGATCCGACTTCGCCGGAATACCCATATCTTATCGTTACTTTACAGTGTCTTGTTTGTTCCCACAACCCCCTCTTATCTCAAAGAACGTTTTAAGTTCCTTCATGACACACATACTAGACATTTGAGATCATCGGAGAACTTGAAACTTTTGATGCCCTCGCATTCTACCAAATTCTGCGACAAATCGTTTACGGTTCAGGCGGTGCGATTATGGAACGCTTTGCCATTGTCAATTAGACAAGCCCAGTCGCTAGGTTCTTTTAAAAACCTTGTCAAAGAACATTACCTTTCTCTCTAATATTACTGTGTATATAATTTCTTCCATCGCTAATCTTTTTTATATTCTTTTCTTTTTGGCTTCCACTTAATTGTAACACATGATATTTATATATATATATATATTGTATGTATTTATATATTGTATATATTCATAAATGTATATATGTACTTGTATATTTTTTTTATTTTTTTTTCCCCCTTAATTAATTTGTCCCTTGATTTGCTTGAAGCACACCGCAGACTACCCCCTTATTTAGTTTAAGTTCTTATATTCCATCCCAAGGTTGTCTGGAAGACATCGCTTTCAGCGATAAGACCGCCGCTGTGCACATAGGTTTAAGTTTCTGTGAAATTGTTACTATTTTGGTGTACAATAAAGTTTATTCTATTCTATTCTATTGTTCCCTTACCAAATTATCATCCCTGGTATTAATCCATATACTTCTGAGATCTTCAGTCTCAGGTGCAGCGGTGGTCATGGATGCCAAGTGTATTGGGGCGTCCAGCACTTTCCTAGGGCCGTTGCTGCTGCCAGGCTTGTCTGGCTGCAGCATATGCAACAGCTTTCCACATATGTCCCTACAGCAAACATTTAATTTTAATAATTTAAACTTCATGTATAGTAGTGGTGCTGCGGATTTAATGCAACAATGCATTCTCTGCCAGTTAATGTTTTGTTATTTAACTTAGCAATTTTCGTTGATAGCTTACATAAAAGCTTTTCGCAACCCATACTGGTTTAGGATTTCAAAAAAAGAGCTTAAAAAAAGAGGAAACAAGCTGTTAAGAATAAATTGTAGAAAAAGTTACCTTATATCTTTTTCTGATTTCTCAGAGATTCCTTGGAGTACTTCTCCTACTGCCTCGTAAATTTCTTCTGTGTCCTCAAATTCACCGGCACTACTATCCAATATATCTGTGAAGCGTATAAGTAATAAAAAAAGACGTTAGGAAGTCATGTCCATTATTAAAACAAAATCTACTAATGGCCGGACCAAATACTATCTGCAAGGACATGTTCAGCGTAATCTTCTAATATTTTAACTTCCTTATACTTACCTGTAACATTTGTGAAGTAAAATTAATATCGTTCTTTATAACCTATAGAAAACATACCTTCAACATATTTCATCAATTCTTCATCAATAAGTGGAAATTGACTTTTAATAAAGTCACCACAATGAGCCATTTTTATGTGATCAGTGTGAGTAATAATGGTTTATTGTAAATATCATTTATTTATTTTATATTTAAATGCAATTTTCCCAATGCACTAATTATTCGATGTCACGTCACGTCACCGAGCAAACGAAATGTCAAAATTCATGCCAAGTGTCAATCATTTCCATTGACAGAATTTGAGTAATTGCCATGGTAAAAAATTCTCTATTTTTTTGTATTTTTATGACCTGGTCACTTGCACCTTTGAGTCAATAAAAATTATCTCGTTACAATCAAGAATTATAGTGCAGTGATTTAAATTAACTGAAAAAAATATTTTTCAAGAATGTTTGCTACTCAAAAGTCAAAATGAATACCTAATCAAAATGATTTTTTTGTCCACTATGCTTCATATGTGCATATTTCAGTCCCTGGATTTATCATATTTACCACATATTGAATAAGCATTGCCATACAACGTGGCAATGCCGCCAGCCTTTTGGGCACACTTCCAGTCGACAGCGATGCGGAGGAGTTTTATGACGTCATATTTAGCTAGGCATTTAGTGTATATATTATTTTTAATTATTTAAGTTGTTTTTTAATATTTAAATTTATTATGTATATATTTTCTTGTCACCTGCTAGTTAAAGTGCTATTAAATTTATTAAAAACCTAAAAAAAATTAAAAAAAAAAAAAAAATTACCACAGATGTAATTTAATTTAGATAAGAAACTTAATTTATTATAATGTAAGTAATTAAATTTAAATTAATCTTTTTTTTTTTTTACTACCTTATGGACCAACAAATATTGTTGGTCCATATACCACAGATGTTGTTTTAATATTTACAGTCAAACTTGTCGTTTGACAGTTCGTTGCTAGTGTCATTTGAGTTTACGGACACGGACGCAGTGTGCAAGAAAGAAATTAATTTACTACCTGTTTAATGCACTTCTTTCAGCTATTTCCAATTAGATTCTTGTAATATAATACTTTTCATACCTTACCACATATCTTGAAGTTTACATTATACAGATACTGCAAGCCGTGAGTAAATTATGGAGCTGTAAAAAAAGTACTGTGCACCGTCTCCTCTCAGTTGGAAAACGCCCAAGTTGTCAACACAAAATGGATGAAAACATTGATAGCAATGTCGCCGTCTTGGCTATTTTGGACAATCAATGTGAGTAAACAAACAAGCATGTGTATCAAAATTGGAAATTGATATCTAACATGTTATCTACAGTAGTGTGGTGTATAAGTGAACATCTTTGAACCTCGATTAATTAGGTATTTATATACTTACCAAGTTAATTTCTTTAACGTTTTATTTCAGCGACACCATATAAGCCGAATATGACAATAACAAGCTATAATCACAGTCACACTATAGCTCAAGAAGAACCAGATGTAAATGAGACCAATAAACAAAGTATGCTGCATTTGAAACTATATTTACATTTTATTATCCCATAGTTATTTACTTCAGTTGTATAGTGGTAGTTTTGTTATTCCAGATGTGATTTGGACAAAAAATGCAACACTAATGCTTTTAAGTTTGTATGAAACTAAAATGCATATGCTGGACAATCCAAAAAAGAAATCAAAAATGTGGCTATCAATTGCAGAAGAATTGAAATCATTAAATGTTGAGGTAGGTACTTGTTTATTGTATGTCTAAATGAAATTTTACTTTTAATAAAACAAAATATTTTATTAAATAATCTTACTGTTTTAGGTTACTCCAGATCAAGTTAGATGGAAAGTTAATGCTCTCACAAAAAAGTACAAAGACTGTATCGACAATGGACAAGGTGCAATGAGTTTCAAATATTTCAATGAGATGCATCAAATATTGGGTCGATACAGTGACAATACTGGAAATTACAGACTAGCTTCAGGTGTTATGCAAGGCCCAGAAGATATAGATAAAGACAAAAATAAAAGAAATGTCTCCCTCAAGGGTTCAACGCCATTCAGAAGATTAAGGGCAGAAAGAAGGGCTAAAATCGAGTTAGACAAACAATGGCTAGATTATTTAAGGAAACAAGAAGATCAAAAACAATTGCGAGATGAAAGGTATGAAAGAAATCTAAGGCTGAGGCAAGAAGAATTACAGTTAAGAAAAAAGGAATTGGAAATAAAACAATCATTAGCATTAAAGAAATTACAGCTCAAAGAGCAGAAACAAGAAGAAATGCTAAAAATTGAAAGGGAAAAATGTGCCCTCTTACGAAAACTGATAGCCGATCAAGATTTAATGAGGCAATAAATAATAAACAGACTTGGCTTAAATACATTTTATAGACAAACAAAAAAAATGGAAAATGAAATAAAATGTTTTGACATTTTCATAGTTTTCTATTCATGTTCTTCTAAATGATCATTTTCATTCAAACAGTAATTATGCAAAATACATGCAGCTACAATAGTGTCAGTTATAAATGCAATATTTCTATACACAGTAAATAGTTTTATTCTTCTGAATCTCCCCTTTAATAGACTGAAGGCTTTGTCGCTTAATTTTCTAGTTGATGTATGTAAAGAATTAAATTCTCTTTGCTGTGGTGTTAGTCTTTTGTTTTCTCGAAAAGGTGGCATAAGCCAAGGTAAAGATGGATAGCTTGAGTGACCCACAAGAAATGTATTATGTGGGAATAGAGCATTTCTATTTTGAGATGCAGTATTGTACAAAGGTGACTTCTTTAGAACTCTGGTGCAATTAGAAGAACCAGGTTCACCACAAAATACATTGGTGAATCTTAAATTTGCATCAATTGTTGCTTGAAGAATTATTGAGAAGTATCCTTTTGGATTGCAATATTCTCTTGCATTCTTGGGTTTTTCTATTTTGATATGAGTGCAGTCAATTATTCCTACCATATGAGTAATTCCAGTTTTATTGTGAAATGAATCACATAATAAACTTATCTCTTCAAAGTTTTGTGGCCATTTTATAGCATCATTTAGTTTGGTAAGAATCCAAGCCACTACTCTTCTTATAACTCGAAATGTTGATGATATAGAAATATCAAATCTTGTTGCAATTGGAGTAAGTGGTTCTGTATTGGCAATAAACGACAAAAAGATGTAAAAGCAAAGTTTTGGTTCCAATGGTTTCAATCCAAATTTATGTGATGCTATAAATCCTGACTTTTCCAATTCATCTGAAACAAATAACTGTTTGTTATAGTGCATAAAATATGTTTTGTAATTATAATCATTAATTTGAAGTTATAAGTGATACCAATAAGCCGGTATGCAGTCTTTCTTGATAGTCTCATTCGATTTTTAAATTCTGCATCAGTCCAAGAGTCTATTATGTGTAAATAATCATCTACTCGCTTCCTTCGTAGTCTTATTAAATATTGCATTAGAGGAAAAAATAATGTATCTTCTTCTTCATCACTATTGTCCTCATCTTCAGAAACATCTTGTATTATAGTACAAACATCACTCCATTCACTTGAATCACTTTCATCACTGCTTATTGCTGTTTCGCTTAGCCAGAGAATAAGTTGTTGTTTATCCATTTTACACAATAGAATTCGTATCTCGATATAATTACGGAATGTTCTTTTATCAATTGTGCATTAACATTTTCATTGATTTGCACGAATTTATCATGATACAAACATAAATATTATTTATTTTTATTGTTTCTGACATAACTTTGACAGTGACAATGACAAATATGACAAGTGAAAGCAGCAGTTTTACCCTGCGTTCCGTATTGCGTCAAAAGCGATAATATCACCAATCCGACCAACGCGTAACGCCACAATTTTTTACTCAATAGCTCTTAATCTTTCGAACTTCGAATATCGTAATTAGAAAGACAATGAGAGAATGATAAATGAGTTAATGATTTAAGGACCTATTCAACCACTCGAAATTCAGACAGTCTTCTCAGTGTAATACGGGTAGCTCTATTTTTTTATTTTAGATATGGCAAGTTTTAGACAAAAATGACAATATTGTCAACGTCAAATCAACAAAGATAATCAAATTATCAGCAGTTGAAGTCAAAATAGAATAAAAAATAAACTATTTTTATTTACAAATAAACTTTAATTAACGGAATACCTATTCTTGCAAATGCTTGAAATCCTAACAAATCAATCGATTCAATTTCTCCAATAGCTTGTCTTTTTCAATGGGTATACTTTAATGCAAACCAAGATATCGAAAGAAATGTTGTTACTTTCTATAGATACCTAACGCAAAACAAAGAATTGCGCCTCTATTGAGTACCTAGATTAAGCTTTTGCCTAAATCTGTAAAATGGATGTGTGTGAAGCAACTGATACATATTGTATATTAGAAGAAGGCAAGTAAATCTATAGATTTACTTACTTACTTTAATTTATAAATTATTGGTTCATTGTAAACAAACATCTGAATATTCACAATTTTGGTTTTACTTACAGCCTCACAAGATAACTTGGAAATTTGCGAAAATACTAGTGATATAAACACTCTAAATACAGAAGCAAAAATCGGTGATGGTACGGAGAAACCTTGTATGTATAAATAAACCTTAATTAATTACTACCTATTCTTAAATGATTTTTCCTTTCAAAACTTTGATGATTATTATATCTCAGGTGCAGTTTGGACATCTAACGCTACCACAACTCTGTTAAAATTGTATGAAAACAAATTGGAAATGCTAGAAACTCCTAAGAAAAAGACAAGGATATGGATTGCAATATCTCAAAGTTTGAGTGAATATGGCATAGAGGTATATATAATTACTAAGAAACACAAAAAAATTACTATTCATATAATGGTATCATACTAGCTGCTGTCAGCAGCTTCACCAGTATGATATTACAAAATTATCCCAAGGGAACATACTCCTGGAATAAAAACTATCCTATGTGCTATTCCAGGACATGGGTTACCCGAGTTCTAGCTTTCATTGAAATCCATTCAGTTGTTTTTGCATGAAAGAGTTTCAAACAACCATACATACAAACTTTCACATTTATAATATTAGTCAGATAAGTTTAGTTTTGGTTGTTGTGGCGACGCTGGGGTGGCTTATGTCCAACAGTGGACTTCTTTCGGCTGATATGATGATGATGAAGTTTAGTTTTTAATTATTTATTTTAGATGTCGCCAGATCAAGTCAGATGGAAAATAAATGCACTTACAAAGAAATACAAACAATGCATTGATAGTGGGCAGCATGATAAATTCAAATATTTTAAAATGATGAATGATATTTATGCTCAGTATCATGTAGATTGTGACTCGTACACTTCAACTGAATTATTACACAAAAAGAAAGATCTTAACAGTATGAGCATAACAGATGAGCAGAATTTGAAACTGAACCATGAAAGTAAAGCTGTGACTGAAATGAGGAAAATAAGACTAGCCAATAGAATAGAAAGTGACAGATGTCAAGGGAAGATTCAATTAGAAAAACAATGGCTTGAGTACTTGCGGAGACAAGAAGAACAAAAGCAATGGAGAGATGAAATCTACGATAGGAACCTAAAATTACGTGAGGAAGAATTAGAACTGAGGAAAAGAGAATTGGAAATAAAAGAAACACTTGAATTGAAGAAGATACAATTAAAAGAAAAGGAATACAGAGAGACATTGCAAATTGAAAGGGAAAAATGTGAACTACTCAAAGAAATATTTAGTAAAAGATATTAAGATAAGTTACAGGAATTATGTTTTATTGTCCACTAGATGTCCTTTGCAGTTTTACCTGCATCTTTTGTTACTGTTCTGCTTCTAGGTGGGGTTTTAGCATGATGTTATAATAGCTTATACAGTTATAATATTTGTCATAAACCTGGCACTGGAACCCACATAGATACAGAACATTTATTTTTGAATCCGAATTCCAGAGATGACCCTGTTTAAACAAGCAAAATATCCCTTCCTCATTATTTTACAGATTACTAGTCACTCAATCACTAACACTCGTTTTTTTGTACAAAATTTGTCATCTGTTATGTGCTTTTAGTAGTGACATGACCTAGAGTGCAGTACCTAACAGTTGGACTGCACTGCACTGAAAAAAAGAGATATGCGACGATGCAATGTTGGCAATTTACTGCAAAATACTAATCTGTAGGTACTAGTATGAAGCATTTGATTAATGTACTCAATTTTTTTTTTTTGTATAAAAACAACCATGTTCGCAGAAAAATAGTCAAAATTAACATGTGTTTCCCACAGTCTTACACTTAATAATGTTAGAAAAATAATAAAAAATCAGAAGATAATTTTAGATTTTCTACGACAGCTTCTTATAACCCTCTTATCCGCCCCAGTATGTTACAAAGTACTCTGTGATCCGCCCTATAAGCACTCACTACTCGGCACTAAAATGGCTCCCCGCGTGTGTGCCCCTTCATAATTCAGCGCGTCGTACGTTTTACCCGACTACGGCAAAGCCAAAGGAGGGTTATGATATCGACAGGCTATGTATGTTTATTTATAACTACTTACCTAACTTCTTAGCTGCTACCAGCGGCTTCGCCCGTGTGAAAGTAGGAAATTGACCCAAGGGAACACACTCCTGGGATAAAGTCTCCTCAAAATCCTATGTTTGTCCCAGGGTTGGTCTACCCGTGTGCCAAATTTTTTAGGAGGATGTCAATTAATAGGACGATCGGTGGCAGCGACCCCCATAGCCATGGCCCTGGTACAGGCCATGGTCCGAAGTGCGAGGAGGAATGGCGGGTGGTCGCCTCCTGCGAACCAATAATACTACTAGCGAAGGAGGCGGTCGCATGCGTGTGGTAAGGGACGTCCTCCATGCCCCAATCGCCGGGACCACGATTGACCTCGATTTTCATCCTCTTTAGGCATAGTTTTGCGGACGACGAGCAACGGGTAGCTCTTCGTCCGGTGGCCAGGTAACCGTCTGGACCGAATCTAAAATGTCAACTGCACGTAGTGTTCCACGCGCACTTCAAAGAGATGTCAGCAAAATCGTAGGGGCCCAGTAGTAGGGTCGAAGCCTACTGGGGCCATAGTTTGTTCGAAAGAGAACCCCGGTCCTATTTATTTTCGCGCGCTTTTTGTACGGTGTGGCGCGGCGCGATCTGTCAGAATGACACAGCGCCTTACGCGTTTGCGTTACCGCGTTCTATTTCCACAGAATAAAATGTGTGTCACGAAGCTATCGTCTACGCTGCCCCATTCGTTTGTCAACTTACTTTTCTTTTGGGATAGCCACCGTGTCCTCCGGGTATGTCCAATCAGGACCTGCGTCATGTCATGTGGATGATGAAGACACTGTGAGTCCTCCCCAGCCCATCTTCAAAGCATTCTTTCAGGAGTTATTAATACGGTTGGGGCGTGCAGTGGCGTAGTTAAACCCACAGGGGCCCTGTATCGAACATTTTTGATAATTTAGATTTTTTTTTTTGTAGATATAATCTATTGCACATTAGCACAAGTGGCGATGAGGGGCGAGGCGAATGCGTCCCGCTATTTGCATTCATTATGGTTCGCCGGTACTTTGTACACAAAAGTTTCGTCGAACGACGAGGCGACACTTTGCATGCTCTGTAATCTGTGGTTATGTATTTGTATTAAATCGACTAAAAACTATCAGAAGCACATCACTAACCTCTATGGTTTTAAAAAAATCTGCTTACGTCGCAATGCTACCAACCTAATGTCCCGCCGCGACGCAAAATTCTGAAGAAATCTCCGTTTATTTGGGAGGAATTATAAAATTTTGCTGTGAATTTCAACTATGACGGACTTAAAATCAAAGAGACATGAAAAATCATTAGGTTTGCTTACAACGAAATTTGTGTCATTGCTACAAGAAGCAAAGGATGGTGTATTGGATTTGAAAATTGTAAGAATAGCTTGATTTGCCTCCCATTGATCTGTCAAGTGAATTTGGGCACGAAAAAGAAATATTTTAAACATTATTTGCGAATAAATTTGTGGTCTATAACATTTTCAGGCGACAAATTTGTTAGCTGTAAGGCAAAAAAGAAGAATATATGATATTACTAACGTGTTGGAAGGCATCGGTTTGATAGAGAAACGAAGTAAGAACAGTATACAATGGAAGTGAGTGCACGTTTTGTTTTTTGTTTTGTTTGTTATTGTTTTATGTCTTCATTGTTTAACTATTAAAGTATATTGTATAATTTTAAAAAAAAAAATGTTTTAGAGGTGCAGGCCCGGATTGCAAAACAAGCGATATTGGTCAAAAAGTGTTAGTTTTGAGAAAACAAATAAACCGCTTAGACGAACACGAGAAAATACTTGATAAGTGAGTATTACTTGATTTTACAATATCATTATTTAAATTCTGAAATCGCTAAACTACTTTATTATGAACAGGAATAGATGTTTCAGGTTTAAATGATGAAATTTTTCATAATTGAACGTCTTATCATAAAACCGTATTGTCCACCACAACCATAACATTTTTGTTTCATTAAAAGATATTGGATCTTGCTTATGATGTTATCCTAATAAATTGAAACTAAATAAATATTTATTTATTTCAGCCAGCTACATTGGATTGAGCAAAGTATAAAGAATGTACTTGATGACACAGATAATAATGACTTGTGTTTTGTTTCTGACAAGGACATCAAGGAATGTTTCAATGATAGCCAAGTTTTAGTATTAGAGGCACCTTTGGGTGCCAATTTGTCTGTTGGAAGTATACCTAGTAGACAGGTAAGAATGACTTAGTAGGTTCTAGATATTGTGGGGCTGTGCGGGATTGTTGGAAAGAGTTAATATGACCTTTGGACATAAAGGGTAACAGTAAGAACAAAGATGGGTTTCAGTCAATAAAAGCCTGACATTCCCTGTTGCTCCACCCAGAAAGGGAATTTATTATTTGATGTTACACTTTCCAAAAAAATTCTATGAATTATATCCTCAATTTTGTTGTGAAATGCATGATGTATGATAGCTTAAAATAGACTTATATTATAGACATTCTTAACTTTCTTCATATTCAGATTAAACTTTAAATGACACTTCCCACTGCTATCTTGTATTTTAATAAACTTATAATATTGACATACCATTATAAGAACTTAATTATAGTTTATGTGGCCAAGCCAAAAGTGCTAACTAAGTGTTCAAACTGTGCATATCTATTTTTGGAAAAAAATACAAACTTGTTTGTGTAGATTTTTTTTCATCATCATCATCATCATTTTAGCCGATACACGCCCAGTGTTGGACATAAGCCTCCCCCAAGTGTTGCCACATCGAACGTTCTTGTGCGTCCCGCATCCATCAGAGACTTTTTTTATATGATATAAATTGTATGTTAAAGTAAACTAGACGAAAAATATATACCAATAAAAAAGTAAGAAGATTTGGTACTCTACTATTACTTTGTTCATGTAATATTGGCTGGATTATACACAAGGTGCAAATAAAGCCAGTAGTCTCATTTTGAAAATCAAATGCTTTGTAAAATTATTGTTATCAAAATTAAGTTGCTTATTAATCATGTTACGATCAAGGCGATGAAAGGGACTTGGACACTTCTGACCAGTGTCTTAGTCCAGCATGGTGGGGTATGCTCCCCTCGAGGGCATCGGACTGTTGGCATTATGTTCCATCTACACATTTGTGTCTGTGACAGACACATTTTTGTCAATATTGGCCTACTGGTTTGCACATTTAGTTGTATATCAATAACATTACTTATCTCAAAGCTAAGTGAAAACTATAGAGTTTGTTTGTAATAGTAAAAATATAATAAGGTCACAAAATTGTAGTATCTAATGTGTTTGTGATATGTTTTTTCTTTGCAGGGCAAGTTAAAATATTCAAATGACAGACAAGCTGGAATGGTGAAACATAGCAAACATGTAAGCATTTTTTTTCCTAATATATTTTTATTTTTAAGTTAGTAGTCTTAAATTTAGCTATTACTAAACATAAATAAGTTAAATTATTGTTGTGCGATTACTGCAGATGGTTGATTTAAGAAAAAATTACAATAATATACACACTTACACTCCCCACTCACACACACCCTCCTCCTCACTCTCTCTCTTTTACTTGTATATATATATACTTATTCTTTAATTTTTCGTAGCTCTTTTATTCAATCATGTTGAAATAAAGTTTAATGACTAATTTTATTATTTTTACTTATTAAATAATAATAGAATAAAAAATATGCATTTAGTTTTTAGGGTTCCGTAGCCAAATGGCAAAAAACGGAACCCTTATAGATTCGTCATGTCTGTCTGTCTGTCTGTCTGTCTGTCTGTCCGTCCGTCCGTCCGTCCGTCCGTCCGTCCGTCCGTCCGTCCGTCCGTATGTCACAGCCACTTTTTTCCTAAACTATAAGAGCTATACTGTTGAAACTTTGTAAGTAGATGTATTCTGTGAACCGCATTAAGATTTTCACACAAAAATAGAAAAAAAGCAATAAATTTTGGGGGTCCCCATACATAGAACTGAAACTCAAAAATTTTTTTTTCATCAAACCCATGCGTGTGGGGGAAAAAAATACACTATTATTAAAACATCGATCAAAGTTACAACACATAACAACAACTTATATATTATGTTACTTGCTGCTACGGAACCCTTCATGGGCGAGTCCGACTCGCACTTGGCCGGTTTTTTTAAAGATATATTTACTAACGAAGTGATGTTTGTTTCAGGATCAAGATCAGCATTATTTTTTACATTTAAAATCAACAGAATCCATTGGAGTTATACTTTTAAGCGATAGTGATAAGGTATGCACAATTTTTTTCTAACTTATTTCACAGGATATTTTAATTTTTCTAGTGCAAAAAGCCTATTTTTCTTGGCTTAGCCATATTATATAGTCTTTAGATTGCTAGATTAGATAGTCAGTGATATATTTGAAAGGATGGAATAGACGAAAAAAAAACGCGTTGCGCCGACATCAAGTGTCACGGGCAGGGCAGGTAGATAATGTCAATTACATAGTTTTGATTTAATTTATAAAAATGACTAAAGCATGTTACTGTACATTATCTGCCTGCTCTAGTAGACCTCTCAACATTTTCTGTTAGTTTTCAGTTTTCTCAGTCTCTCTATCAGATTGTTGAGCATTTATTGGGTGATTCTTTGAAACCGAGAGAATGTCTCATTCATCTTACCTAGCTATCGTACCTATCTATTATGTGACGTAAGCCACTGGGCGCAAATGAGTGTCTTCGTTCCTTTTAGTGATCGGGGAAAACTAATATGCAAATAAAAATATTAAATTGTAAAGAAAAAACTAGGCCAGATGAATGATACTTACTCTTTTGGTTTCAAAGAATCACATTATAACTATTTATTTTTTTGGTATCAGCACTGGTTGTCTATTCAGTTATCTACTAGATTCTTTGCCACAGGAGTAATCTATATAAAAATCGCATGTCATTATTTGTGTGGCCCTCCAAAACGGCTTGACCTTTTGTTATCAGTTTTGTGTGTATTTGGTAGATCTGATATAGATCGTTGGCCTACTCCCATACCCCATTTTTTATATGGCAGACCAATGTTTGCCAAGTCAGCTAGTCATTAAAAATAATGATAATTGTACTACTATATGTCATATTAAATAAGCAAAAGCTGTAACAATTATTTTTACAATAATAATTGTCTTGTTAAAGGAAATGGATGAAGATACAAGTGTGGATGACAATGAAGTACAGAAATACACTGAGAGCTTAAGTGGGGATAGAAACGCCAGCAGTGAGTATATCTTGTTGTTTTGGTGCTTTTATGTGGTAACTTATTTTTGATGATAATGCCTAGATGGCATCATCATCATAATAAAGTTTGTACGCAACGCCGACTATTACCTACAGGTCATTGAACTCGCTCAGCTAAAGTTTTCTTAAAGAAATTAATTTCGTACATGCGTACATTAATACGAGTTTTGAAAAAAAGGTACTTTATTTTTTAATTTTATCTTTACATATCGATAGTGTTTCATGTACCGCATCGACCCTCCATGTGATTAAAACGATTAAAATTTAGCGGTGTATACTCGGTCCGTGCGTTTGCTGCGTCCACACTTATGAAATGTTTCTTTCATGTTACATTACAACAGTCTATACCTGGCTTAAACAAAGAATGTTTTCTTTCAGAATATAACTTTAATTTTTTTCGTTCTTTTTTAAACGAAAAGTAAATATTTTTTTTATATAAGATGTTACATTTAATATTTTGTTTTCAGATTACCTATTGAGGCTGAGTCCACCTGTAACTAAATACGACTTCTCATTTTCTCTCCACGGATCAGAAGGATTGTGCGACTTATATGACATCCCATGTTAGCTTTAGGAACAGACCTTTTCTATATATTTGTTTTGAAAGACATTTTTTATTATGCACTCTATTTTTGATCATGTTGATGTTTAATATACTAAATTGTAAATAAATTGTGTAAATATGGAAAATCGTTTTGGAATTATGAAAGGACAGAAATAAATGATAAGATTATATGTATTTCAAATATTTGTTTTATTTCCTAGATTTAACTGTTGGCACAAATCTATCGAGAACACCAAATGACTGCTTCTTTGTACTTTGTGCCTCCGGCAGGTTGAGTAATTTCTGTGCTTCCTTTGCTTGTTCTATGAATTCCTGTAAAGTTAAACAATTGGATCTCATTAATATGCATTTAAACAGTCTTAATCTAAAATTCTGCATTCTTTCTCTGCATCCATATGTATAATAAGCATAAGCATAGTCGGCTTTTTAATGTTCCCATTGCTGGGACTCGGGCCTTTTCTCTAGGAGGGAATGGGCCATAATCCACTACGTGGGCCTATAGTGGATGTTACATGTCTTCAAATTGTTGGTACTTTGACATACCGATTTTCTCCCGATGTTTTCCTTTCCGTTTTGTGAGCAGTGGTGATGAAATAAATTACACAAATTACTGTACCTGACTGGGTTTGAAGTCGCGACCTAAAACTCGTAAGGGCCGACGCTGCGTTAAGCGGCCTTCGTGTGCGACAGTCCCCGTAAAGGAACCCGGCTTATTAATTACGCAGTGTCGCTATTTAACTTTATTGGCCTTGAGTCGTGATCGTTACCACTGAACCACCACTGCTCTACAAACTAACAATTTTTACCTAACATGTTTGGTTTTTGTTTTTGGTTGAGAATGCTTATGGCATTACGTATGACTATGTATTCTTGTGAGGAATTAAGTTTATATAAATACTTTCGCCAAGATTAGTCAAAATCCATTAATCTGCAAAGGGCAGATAGTACGGAACATAGTTTTGGTGGTTAACACAAGCGAAACGTGTGTTCACATTCATCACCATCTTTATTGATTATTTAATCATATCATAGCGGGTTTAAATTTGCGTTAAGAATAGAAATTTATAGAAACCTTTTTTACTGTCTGTTCCACCGATTTTAACTTCTATTGCGTAGGCATAAGGATTGCATTAAAAGGAAAAAGTGGTTACAATACGATTTACTGCAGCCGCCATTTGTCATGCCACCAACGTAACAAAAGTCAAAATCGGTTGAACGGACAGTAATAAGGGTATTACCACACCAATCGATCGATTGTCGATTGATTGAGGGTAGAATGGATTAGTCGACGTCGATCGCATGCAGAGTCTTCTGGGTTTACGTCTCCATAATAAGTAGTACGAGTACGAGCAGCATCGTCAGTACGATTCACAAGAGGAATTTACATTTCTAAAAAAACTGATGGCGTATAGCCGGGATTAATCTGTCATCGTCGATCGAGTCCATCGACCGGCAATCGATTGATTGGATGGTCGACCGGTATCCGTCGATCAATTAAAGAACGTCGATCGATGACATCGATTGACGATCGATCGACTGGTGTGAAAACACCCTAAAAGGTTTCATAAATTTCTAATGTTATTTTGAAAATAGTATAGACATCTGAATTAAATAAAAGTTTTTCTAAAAGTGCCTTACCTTTCTAGCTACTTGTTTTATAATCTTCTTTCTCGCTATTTGAGTCTTGCCTTTCTTCTTATGCCTTGGAGTGAAGTCCATTTTCTTAGGTTTGAGATACTGGAAATAAAATATTAAAAAAATACTGCATGCCAGAGACAACCAGAGCTTCGCACGGATACAAATTACCAATATAATAAATAAACAAGTCTTTCATACCCTTTAACCTTATCTTGTCTTGACAATAAAAACAACAAAAAATTTTAGCCAAATTGTTCGAGCTGTTTTCAAGTGGCCTTAGATGGGATAATAGGCTAGTTGCCGTAAAAAAAATAATTAGTCCGTCTTTTAGTTTATTTAAAAATAAGGGACACATATTTTTTTATTTGTAAATTAAACCAAAAATGAAAAATATATAGCCCATTAAAGTTACGTGTAACGTCACGCCGTGCACGGGGTGACGTCATACGTAACTTTAATGGGCTATACCTTTATTTTTGTTTAGTCGAAAAAAATAAAAATACGTGTTCAATATTTTTTTATAATCTAAAAATACGGACTAAATAAAATGTTATTATCTCTTTGAATGTCGTAATTAGAGACACAATAGAAAGACAATTACCTTATGTCGGACAGTGTAACTTAAGACATTCGAAAGGACCCTGAAAACTACCCTATTGTTTATTATTTATATGCGGACAACAAGACCCCGGGTCCCGCGTCTGTGTGTTGCACAGAATAGATGAGAGGTTAGAATAGCTGGGCGGGGCTGGCGAGCCACAAAGTAGGGCAATGCTCATAGTTCAACTACCAATAGCAAATTTGCGATCTAAGTGTGCGTGGTCGTATTAGATTATTGCCTGTAGTGGAGTTAAAGGAAGGGGGGCCAGGGGCGACACTCGTAGTACAAATCGGAAAGTTTTTTTTTTTTTATTGTTGATAGGTTCGCACTTGACCGCTATCTCACCTGATGGAAAGCGACGATGCGGTCGACGATGGAATGCGCTTACCTAAAAGAAACCTATTCACTCTCGACTTAAAGATTCCCGGGTTTTAGCTATCAGGAAACACAGACTCCGGCAAGGAATTCCACTCCCTACCCGCACGCACAATGAATGTATTTCCTTTCTAACCTCTTTAATCTTTTCTGTGTTAAAACTCAGGTACAACTAGGAAAAATATAAACTTGCTGCGCCTATACCTATTGGTCTAAAATCAAAAGACTCAGTAAGGTTTACAGGCCACGAACGCGTAGCTTCATAGGCGAGTACTCGTCATACGGATGGTGTACGCCTGCGTGAAGCTTACAGTACAATTCACGAATGATGGCGGCCGTGAAGTTAACCTTTGCGAACGTTCGCGCATACTACACTCTTCTCGCACACGCACGTCGCCATTTGGTTCCTAAAATACGTTTTGCGCAGCCTTCTGCGCAAACTTCACGGCCGCCATCATTCGTGAATCGTACTGTAAGTATATACAAAGCTATCGACGAAGCGGAAAAACGGCACGACGCTGCTGTAAGCTTCATACCGCCGTACACCAAGCGTATATTGGCGAATACGCGTCTATGAAGCTACGCGTTCGTGGACAGTAACTTGAGTACTTTTTCTCGTAAATCTTACCAAAAGTTTCTTCTTAGCCTCCATCTGTTCCTGCAGGGACGGCACATCGACCTCGGTGATATCAAACGGATTGAGCGTGATAAGTTCGGCGGGTATCTTGTCCAGCAACGCCTTGACCTCGGCCTCCTTCCTCTGTTTTTTGTTCTGGAAGGGATTGCTTTCCAACGCGTCAAAGTTCGGCTCACCACTGCCTGCAAATCAGAAATGAAAATTTTAAAGTAACAGAGCGTGGTAATTTTTTCGCTAGATGGCGCTGTTCTCTGTACTACATTCGCAATAAGATTAGACATTTAAACAAACCATTTTTTTACATTCCATTCAATCGATTTTTACTTCTATTCTGTAAGCATAAGGATGGCAATAGAAGCAAAAAAGTGGTTTAAATACCAACTATTTACTACTGCCGCCATTTATCATGCTATCAATGCAATATAATTCAAGATCCGATTCAGTCATTATAAAAATAAAGTAATTGTTTATGCTTTACCTGGTACAATAATGCTTGTGAATCCATTACTAGTTCCAATTCCCAAAACGTCTTCATAGGGACAGAATTTGAAATTATTTATAGTTTTTGCCATTCTATGTCTCAAGTAAGGTTTCTCTGTTGTTTGTGAGCAGCAGTTACTAAAAAAAAACATATGTAGAGTTGCTTTAGTGTTTTTTGGTAAACATTATACACCACTAAATTTTAATCGTTTTAATCCCGTGGAGGGTCGATCCGGTACATGAAACACTACCGATTTGTAAAGATAAAATTAAAAAATAAAGTACCTTTTTTTCAAAATTCGTATTAATTTATGCATGTACGAAATTAATTTCTTTAAGAAAACGTCAGCTGAGCGAGTTCAATGACCTGTAGGTAGTTTGTACGCAATGCCAACTATTACATTTTATTAGCATTTTAATTAATATAAGGAAGAGTGGTTGCATGGCGGGAATATCTCACGCTCTCTTTTGTGCATACGTAACCAGTGATGTCACATTCTAGTATATGCATCCTTATTTTGTGTAATCATATTGAAACACGAGTTTTTCATGACGATTTAGATGGGCATATTATAGTAGAGAAATGCTGAGAATTTCAAAGATTTCTAACGGGTCGCTAGTCTGTGTATAAATAATATTAGATATTGTTTCCTAATAAAGACGTGACGTGTTGTGGGCATTGTAGTGAGGACAAGGCGGATCGCACGTTTTCCTGATGCCATAATTAGACCCGACATAGGCTTAACTCGTCACGCGGTCGGCAATTTTCAACATATAAAAAAATATCCTGTTTTGTATGGTGAATGCGTATGGTAAACGTTTCGATGGCCTTTCATCGATTCATCCAACTTCTAGCTAGACCATAGCAGTTAAAACATTAAAGCTAGAACTACATTAGACTGACCCACACATGTGATTTGTACGTAAACCGACGTCGCGTGGCGTAGATCAAGTGTAGCTCTACAAGTCTAGTTTCCATATAAAATGTATGGAGACCGACGTGCCCCGATCGGTGTATGAGGCACACGTGTGCGCAGTGTAACTTTACCTTAAACAATGCTTGTTTTATTTGCTTACTTGTATATTTCCACGACTTCATCAAGGCCCACAGCGAGCATGTCCTTCTGGGAGAACTCAAGGTCCACTGGGGCACTTCTCAGTCTGTAGTCCTGTAAAGGTCCATCCAAGTTGCGGATGTCCCAGATCTTCATACTTCTGTCTACTCCTGATGTGGCCATGTACCTGGTTAGTGGTTGGACATAAAAATAAGAAGGTTATAGCAAATTATCCATCACAGTTGTGTATAAATCAATACAAAAGAAAATTAAGTCCAAATATTTTTGATCCGGAAAGGGGCAATATACGAGTTCTATTACCGTAATCCTTATACGTAATAAAAGACAAATAGTGTCCGACAGAAACTGCTTTTTCAACTGAAACCAAAACCGAATTTCGGCAACACTCAGTTTCAGTAGAAAACCGAAACTTCCGTACAAGGATCATGTTTTGAGGGGAAAATAAAGAAACCGTTATTATAATCAGTCTGTCTTCATTTTATTTTAATACATTTTAATTTTAGGTATTTATATTCGTTGACTATCAAGAATTTTACTGCACTCGATTTTAGTTTGGGAAGAGGTAAAACGAACTGCACACATAAGCCAGTCACGACATGATTAGGCACGTAGACATGGCAAAATGTCTTTGTTGCTTACTCGCTTAGAAAGAACGATGCGCCTGATTTACTTACTGTGCTTGGCACGTTTCTTTGTCCCGGACAATTATTGCCGCGGCAAGAAGCACAGAATGTTTGCTGTGCCTCAGTGTCGCACTGTTGCCCGTGCTCAGTCTCCAATACCTCGCACTTTGGCTACACTAAATGATCTCTTGGATTCTTATCCAACAAACGATCTGTTTGCGGATGAATGGAAGATGATTTTATTGGCATGTCAGAAGTACTGTGAGAGGAATTGATGTACGTGTTGTTTAAATGTTTATACTTTTACTCTTTGTTTAGTTACTGTAATTGGTTGTTTAACCGTTGTAATTAATAAAATTAAATAAATAAATAAATGAATTAACGCACTGAACATGACCGATCACCGCGCGAGAACTCCCGAGTGCAGTTTCGATTTCGGTCGTAGTTTCGGCAGGGTTACCACCGAAACCGAAACTCATTTTTTTCCCGAAACTTGACTGAAGCCGAACATTCGGTCGGACACTAAAAACAAATTATGCTACCGCGTCTGTTTGTTGGCGATAAACTCAAAAACATCTGAAGGGATTTTCATTAATAGACAGTGTGATTTATGAGGAAGATTGATAACAGTGACAGTGTGACTTATAGATGTATAATACATGCATATTATAGTAAAGAACAAACCGACAAATTCCAAGATTTGTTATGCATATAATTAGATAATATGGTTAGTAAAAGAAAACAAAGTCACACTTACATTCCCCTATTATCCACAGCAATAGCAGTTAATGGTGTCTTATGGCACAATATCTTCGCCAGTGGTTCCTTGATGGTTGGTGACCAGAGTGACACAACGCCTTTAGAGTTTCCCAAGCATAAAGTAGCATTGTAGGGGTTCTGTGTCATGACGGCTGTTCTACCCAAGTGGTTGTTATAGTGTCCCACCACTTCTCCAATGGAAATATCGAGCCATGTCATGAAGCCATATTCATTCTGAAATTTGAATAAAAATGCTATAAATGAACATATATTTGTGATACAAAGATATTTCGAACTTTGGAGGTTTGCAAAACAGGGTGTAGTAGAGCCCCACACACCTCCATTGAAAAGTTAGTTAGACAGGTGTTTTATCTGGTTTGTGCAACTGCCCTAGACATAATTTCAGGCTGTTGTATATGTTCAAATCGCGCGAAAAACTCTGATTGCGCGATGCAGGATTTCGTAGATTACTTCATGTATGGCGCCATAGATGTCGCCACAGTACTTTTTAAGACAATGAGGGAGCGAACTCCGGCGTTCGCTTGGGGTCTAATGAAATAATTATCAACCCTTTTTCAAAAGATGCCCATTAGTAAAAATATTGAAAGTTTATTTTAAATTTTATGCAAAATAATTCGAGTTTTTACTTACAACAGCAGCTAGCAAGAAGTGGTATGGTAGGAACTCCATCCTCAGAATCTTATCCATTTTCTTGACACAGTGCAATTCAGTTCCTGTGTTGTCATACATGTATAACCATTCCTTCTGAGCAGCTGCCACCATTGTTTCTGTGTGCAGCCAACTACAAACAAAATATAGGTTCATAATTGAATACATAGAATTTCATATGATGCATTAAAATAATGTACTTAAAAGAAAAATTAATGTTTCGATATGATATGTTTTTACTTTAAATAATACCTACTCATCACATCACTTTCATTAGGCCAGTTACAATGAAAAGATTGAAGAAGTGCATAAGGTCACAAATAGTTGCATTGTAATGACTTTTTAGGGTGTTGAGGATTGTGTAAAACTAAATTTTTATCTTCAAAAGATCTGTTTTAAACTTTGGAAAACCTTTCCGTCAAAAAATTTTTTTTTTGCTTTTAATTTTGAAATAGTACATCCTATAGATAAGTCAATCAGTCCACTTTTAAAGTTGATCCAATGTTCGAAAAGCTGTATCATAAGATCTATTAAATCTAAAGAGCCAGAACTACACTCAACATGTAGCAATTTTCCTAATTATTCCCTGTGTGGATTGCACTTTGGTTAGCCATTATTATGATAGAAAATTTTGGGGTTGCCAACTTGGTTTATAGCACAACAGCATGGTATTTGAATGATAAAGAACAACAATGTTTATAAAAGATATTTGATTAGTAACTGTTACCCAATTAATTACTTATTTCTTTTAAAATTAATTTTAAACATTTTTTTTTAAAGTAATTCTAAAAGTGTTAATGTAAAATAATGCATATATTTACCTGATATCATGAATAGACTCCATAACATTGATTTCAAAATGCAACTTCTTAGTGACCCAGTCAAAGGCGGCCAAGTGTCCCTTCTTGCTACCCAACAGTAGATGCCTTCCATTTTTAGAGTACTTAGCCCTGTATGGTCCAAAGTCTAAGTTCAATTCAAATATCTTGGTAGCGGCAGATATGTCGACATTGTCTGCTATGATCTTCTGTGATATTGCTGTTGTTTTACTGTCCTCATCTACTTCTAGGCCACTGAAATGTTTAAATTAAATTAGGTAAAATGTGCAAGTGTTAGAAGGCGTCACTTTAAATTTGAGCAATATTTTGGAAATAAAAAAGTGAAGCAATTTCAAATGGTAAATTTATCTCGATTTTTATTTTTTAACATTACTTTTTGTCTGCTAGAAGGTGCTGTATTGAGTTTTGTGACACGTCACATAGCCTATGTTCAGCGGATAATTAAGAAATTTCTAATGATACCTCATATGTAGAGTTCTGATTATAAGTAGATTAGGAGCTATGCGGCAACAGATGAACATACATACAAACTTAGCCTGTTAAGGTCAGGTAAACACAGCTTATTACTCCTGCTGCTGTTAGCCAATAGGCTATAAGTTTTGCCTAAAAATTCTCTAGGCTTAATTTGTAATGGCAAGGACTAATCCCACAGACGGGAATGAAAACAGTAAAAGCAATGTTAAATTTATAGTTACCCATGGTCCTCGGTCAACAATATTTCGGCTCTAGCTGCTTGTTCTTGAGCATAAGTGAATTTTCTTTCCCTCTTTCTCAACTTGGCGGCATGAAGTGGGTGTCTGACACCTTTACCGACGCCTTCACCACGGGAATGGGCTTCTAACTTCTCAGGATCTATGGGTGCCTTTCCTTCGAATTTCTTTTTTTGTTTACCTTTTTGCATAGGTCTTCTGTCATGTCCTCTATGGCTCTAGAAATATATTACGCTATATTAAGTTGCCCGGACCCAAAGGATTATGAAAATAATAAAGATAACCTACATTGTTTACATCAATGAAAACGGTAGGTAAAACCGAACTCACCTTGAATTTGTGTGTTTTTAGTAGTCCTGGAGTAATTTTTATATTGTATACTTCCACATTTTGATTTTTTGTTTCAGGCTTTTGTTCTGATACTTTGTCTTCCGTATCAAAATAACGTTGAGGCGCTTTCTGTAAGTAAGAAATTGTTTTAGGTAAGTATTTATGTTGATTTACTGGGATCACTACTTAAGCATGCTAGCGAAATGATTTTACCTTTTTTGTATTCTTCATTGTTTTATCCTTTACTTTATAAATATTGTTAAATTTCAATTCAGAATCCTTCAATGATTGCTTGCTCCTTCCACAGCGACTTCACATGTGGTAAAAAAAAAACTGTTTTGACAGCAGAACACGCGTTTTTGACATTGACGTTTAAAATGACAACCATTTTCCACAGATTGTGTTAGAAAGTGTTCCAGAGTTTACCTATAATTTTAGCAATAGTTTTAGTCGATTAACAAATTTTTAGTAATAAGTTTTATAAGTATACCTTACCTTAGAGTCATAGAGAACTTGTTTTTTTTCGTGGGAAATTAATCAAGAGACATCTCGCGATGGTTGGAACCGGATTTAGGCTTTTACTAACAGAATACAGCGTTCCTTCAGTTGCCCTTTTTTGAAAGGGCTACAGTAACTGTAGCCCTTTCAATCCTTTTTCTTTCTTTTTTTGGTAAGACAATTATAGAGATCTAATCCAAAATGTTTTGTAGTTATTGAATACCTCTCGACTACAAACAATAAAGATACCAAAATGCGTGCGTAGCTTATGATTTAATCTACAGGGTTATTTGTAAAACACTAACAACCTTGCAGGACTGTATTACTAATACACAACAACTTTTGTCTTATGACTTTTTACAAAACATAATTCATTTACCAAAAACAAACCTTTAAGATTTAGTTGTTTTATCTAACACTTTTCAACTATATATTTTGCTATACATACCTACATCTGTACGACGCCACTCAAGCGCATCAAGCATCCCCACAGCCTGAACCCCACTGTACTATCGCTCGCTTCGCATAGATTTCGTTATATTAAGAACGTACAATTTAAATATTTTTATTTTTGTTTGATTAATTATGAATCAAAATATGATTCATTTTAGTCATAGAACAAAAGTTGTTGTATAAGATGTTAGTAACATATTCCTGAAAGGTTGCCAGTGTTTTACAAATGACCCTGTTTACAGAATAGTTGTCTCGTTCGCCTGACAATTTAATACGTTAGGATCAAAGGCGTAGCGTGGACTAATTTATATGTGGGCGAAGGCACGAGGCCTTTTTCTTTCACAAATTCGAAAACGAGATAGCGACTGTCGACCCAGAGTTTACCCGCATTGTTGCTTACCATTAGGTGAAATAGTGGTCAAACGCGAACCTATGAATTATAAAAAAACCCTCGTTCATAAAGAGCCCTCAAAGAAAGGTTCCCCACGTCCCACGCCCACGTCGCCCACGCCTAGCTACTATAGAGCTTATGATAAGTTAAGGACAGCACTGCTTTACCTATTGTTGATTGACGTTAGCGAACATTTATTTTAACATGATGAAGTACTTACGTTAAAAAATCTCGCGCTTGGCACTCTGGGGAGAGGAAGAGGGATGGTGCTATACATCCTCTATAGCTCCATTCCTTTAATAGTTTATTTCAGGTGCTTAAATGGATTGCGTTAAGAGCTCATGATAGGGCCTCTGTTAACGCTATTGAAATTATAGAACACGTTTTTGTTCCAAATAAAAAGAAACAATAAAATAGGCGTTGGTTTGAGAGACCTAGGTTCAGCAGGCTTACTTAAGGTTTTAACATTGGTAGAAAACATGTATGGGAATGACATCATCTCAACGTTAAATCACGTGTTTAGGCAGAACTAACGAATAGAAAATTCGTAGCTTAGTTCACAGCATTTATAATGATAGATTGAAACGTACCTAATCGTTTCTACAATGTCCATCGCTACATCCTGTAGTTTTTTGGTATAAAAGTTACAACTTTTGTTTGTATTTTTGTTTTGAACGAGCGATCGACTCAAGCGCTTCAACATGATCACCTTATCGTTTTCTAAAATCGCTTACACAGTGGTGCTACAGATTGTAGAAAGAGATTCGACACAAAATGGTCGTAACTTGGCTAGGCCTGCTGTATGCTATTTCTTTTGTTGAGTAACCTTCTTCACGTAGTTTATTATAATGTGGAGAAATTTACTCTTGTACGCAAAACTTTCGATTCATCCATGTTGTATTTTCAAATAAAAAGCAATGAACACGTTTTAGTTAATTAAACCGAATAAAATAAAAGGCAGACAAGAAATGTGTCAAAGAGCATCGCATCAGCATCATTTGAAAAAAAAAAAAAAACGGAAGGAATTTTTAATGATATTTTTAAACAAAAAACAAAAAGTCATCATTAAAAATCTTATCTTAGTTTTTTTAAGTGAACGCAAACTTTTTATGACGTGTGTAGGTAGGGGATGGGGCAGATCTTTTGCAAATAGCAATAAACATCTTTTTACACCACCTGCTCGATAATGTCGTTTTATACGTCATACAAACCTCACTTAAAGCATGTCATTATATCCCTTGGGAGATAATGCAGTATGGCCGATCCCTAGGGAATAATGAGATTTGAATTTGGAGCATCAAGAATCGTCAACATTGTGAATTAAAATGTAGGCGCATCGAACAAGTTGACTCGAAATTCAAACCAAAGAGTATGTAATCACTATAAGCCTTGAGCATCGCCGCCGAGTTGCTAGTCTGTCGGTTTTCTATCGTTTACATTTCGGGGAGTGTGCACTGGAATTGCACAATCTAATTCCGCCAAGTCCGTTCCATCATCGGACCACACGACGTACAGCGTTGCGCCACCGGTACATGGTAGACATCCCACCCATACGCACAAAACGTTTTGCGAACACATTTATTGTGCGTACAGCCAAGGAGTGGAATTCCCTGCCGGAATCTGTGTTTCCTGATAGCTACAACTTAGGAGTCTTTAAGTCGAGAGTGAATAGGTTTCTTCTAGGCAAGCGTGCTTCATCGTCGACCACATCATCGCTTACCATCAGGTGAGGTAGTGGTCAAACGCAAGCCTATCATTAATAAAAAAAAAAAAAAAAAAAAAAAATGATTTAAACTGGCCACTAACAAAAAAAAGAAAATAGATAGTCTGTCTAATAAGTCAACCGACTTGAGAATTTTGTATAAATTTAATCAAATATTCGGTAATTTTTATAAGTTTCTTCTGTTAGTAAACAATGATCTCTATCTCTTAATCAACCTTGATTATTGAACTCGTGTTGACTACATCAGATTTCATTAAATCCTAATAATTACCCAAGTCGTTTAACTTATTAGACAGACTCTACTGACGACACGGGAGCATTATAGAAAATTGAAACTATAGAATCTTGGAGGAGTGAATTTTGTTTGTTTGATTTATGATTTGGTCGACCAAATTGTCTTTTAATTATCTCACAGATGGTGTAAAAAGTAGAGTATGCAACACGGGGATAAAGCTGTCTTTGTCTTGGGCGGCTTAAATTCCTCACTTCACTCAGGTTTCTTTATTAACTCCCTCGCAATGCTCGGGAGTTAATTTTATAAATCCCTCACTATCGTTCGGGATTAAATCAGCAACCTTCGTTTCGTTCGGAATTCAACATGCCGCCCGCGACTTAAAGACACTGCTTTATCCCCTAGTCACATAAACTACTATTTTACACCACCTGCTCGATAATGTCGTTTTACACGTCATACAAACCTCACTTAAAGCAAGTCATTATATACCTAGGGACATAATGCAGTATGGCCGATACCTAGGGAATAATGAGATTTGAATTTGGAGCATCTAGAATCGTCAACATTATGAATTAAAATGTAGGCGCATCGAATAAGTTGACTCGAAATTCAAACCAAAGAGTATGTAATCACTATGATTCAAACTGGCCACTAACAAAAAAAAAAGAAAATAGAATATAACCTGACGACACGGGAGCATTATAGAAAATTGAAAACATAGAATCTTGGAGTAGTGAATTTTGTTTGTTTGATGAACTTATAAATATAATACTTATATTTCTCTAATATATGATTTGGTCGACCAAATTGTCTTTTAATTATCTCACAGATGGTGTAAAAAGTAGAGTATGCAACACGGGGATAAAGCTGTCTTTGTCTTGGGCGGTTTAAATTCCTCACTTCACTCAGGTTTCTTTATTAACTCCCTCGCAATGCTCGGGAGTTAATTTTATAAATCCCTCACTATCGTTCGGGATTAAAATCAGCAACCTTCGTTTCGTTCGGAATTCAACATGTCGCCCGCGACTTAAAGACACTGCTTTATCCCCTAGTCACATAAACTACTATTTTCTTACACACCAAGGCGGGTCCTGCTGGCTTATTTTGTGATCCTAAGCATGTTTCTTCCAAAATAAAGCCGTTGCCGATCCGGTGGGTTAGGGCCGCCTTTGGAGTGTCAGACACTTTTACTCCGGCCTCACATTAACGAGACATATTCTTGTAAGAGCAAAAACGCAACCGAGTGCATATTATTTTTTATCTTTTTATTCATTTAAATACATAGGTACAAGTATAAATCATTTTAAATATTTTAATTAAAATAAAAAAAAATGCAATTATGTTTTTATTTCGTTTATTCATTAACCATTTTAACATATAAATTATATTTTAAAATATTTCAATATTAAAAAATAAACACATTTAAAAATATAAAAAATAGTAGGTACCTATTATCTAACCGGTACCTTTTTATTATTATTATCAAAATGTATTAATTTTAATTACTGCAGGTATACGAGGTTATTCGTTCTGATTCTACTGCATGATTCCTATGTTCTGTGGTTCTGATAGAAAATCAGAATTAAATAGTTTTTCATTAGTCCTTTTGTTTTTACTCCATTATAATTCGGTATATAATTCGGCTCGCGCTTAAATTATCATAGCAGACCATATTGCGTTTATCAGACCAAATAATAAAGTAAGGAAATTGGCATTTTAAATTGAAAATAGGGAAAAAGGGGATTTTAATTACACGAGCTTGTACTATCCCTATTTGGTACAATTGTGTAGGTAGGTTAGGTATATTTCGTACTTTTTATAACTAACTACAGTTAAACTGCATACAACTGCACCCACCTCCTAACGTACTGTAGTTAGAATTGGAGATATGTGTTCTGACAGTAGGAATTTCTCTTACTCTTTTAAAAAAATACTCTTTTATTATTAGGTAATATAAAAATTAAAATCGGTTGAACGAACAGCAAAAAAGTTTTGTATAAATGTCTAATCTTATTTTGAATAGTGTATAGATATCGATAAAAGAGGATGCCAGTAATAGGTACCTAGTATTATAACCTATTCGCGTGAAGAAAATAGTGACTCGTAAGTGCAATGTAAGGTCACCGTTATTATTCGATAGTATTCATACTGATGTAAAAATTTAACTATTAGTAATAAGTAAAGCAAACTTTTTATTAAACAGTACTTTGAAATTTGTTCATTTATATTGAAAGAGACGTTTTTATTATTTTTAATGGTACATATATATTAAATATTATAAATTTCTTCATAGGTATAATACAAACTTAAAGTAATAATATGTACAAACGGGTAAAAAAGAGAAACTAATAGGGCATCAAAAAATTCGTCAACTTCGTTGTAAATGAGAAAAGTGCCCAGAACGGTGGCAGCATTGCCACGCTGAATGGCAATGCTGCTTCGTATTGAAAGTAATTATTTTTTAAATGTAGGTAATCATAATCGTCAGAATATATGACTAGGTGAGGTATTCATTCGTTCAAGGAGTTGTCAGCAACAGCAGGGGCCCAGCCGGGTCGAAGCCTACTGTATACCGGTACGAAGGCTAGAAGGAACGGGATGGGTTTTTTAGTCAGTAAGAGTCTGACACTATCTCCCGCTCCGCCCAAGAGCGGGGGTTGTCATAAGACGATTTTTCCCATCGAAAAAAAAAAAAACGCGTCCGTACTGTGCTGAAAGGCTTACTTCAACTAGTCAATGTGAAGACGGCTTTCTAATTTTCTATGCTCTACAGTCCATCAAATCTAAGAACGACCGATGACGATAGGATGAAAGAAATCAATTACTACATTAACTGATTCTTAAGAGATATTGATTTCATTTCTCTGTATTGATGATTACAGTTTTATAGACTTATATATGCCGTATACCCATAAAAGCCCCATATTAACTTAAGATATAGGTATATCTTATTTTTCTTCTTCTAGTTACTTAAGTCAACCCCATTGTATCATTTTACTAGTAAATCTTAGGATATATGTATCTAAGTGTTCAACTACTAACGGTACATCTTAGATTTGATGGACTGTACTTAATTGGTCAAGAATTGTTGAGCGTGACTGAGTTAAAACGACGAGTCACTCATTTCTTAACGTTAATACACTATTATGTACGTACTTAGGTAAATATTATGTTAGTATTTATCTAGATAAATACCACGTTAGTACTTACCTAGGTAAACGCCAAATTAGTACTTAAGTACCCAGGTAAATACCATGTTAGTACCTACCTAGGTAAAAGTCATCTTTAGGGAAAATAAAAACGCTCTGAAATAATCTTGGTATTTATTATTTTTATTCTCTTTAACAACACATACTCAATATTTTACAGAAACGTATATGACAATCAGAGTAGTAACATAGTAATAGGTTTTTAGTATTTAAATGCGAATAGTAATAATTCCTGTGTACCAATGTGATACCGTCAAAACATAAGATTTCTATAAAAAGTCTTTATTTCAGAATAATTAACAAAAACGAGATTTGTGTGATAAACGATAAAATTGCACATGTTCTTGTGTAAAGCGCATTAACTAAATTTATTGCAAATTAACATTAACTTGTGTTAATTAAGCTATCACATATTCCGTAAAGTTAACAATAAATAAGTAACACGTAACATAATCACAGCAAAGTGAACATTGGCTAACAAAGAAAGTATTTATCCCTAAAATCGATTATCAATTAGTGACTGAATTATTAACTTACGCGATCTAATGAGATCTCATTATTTCCTAATACAAATAAAGACGTCCCTATGACGTGACAACTAACGTTATTCACAATTTTATTTACAAACTGACTAGAAAGTCCTCTAAGGAGTTATTTTTTGGTTTACATCGTTTATAATTCTATGTCATTAATTTAGTCTTAATAGGTCAGCGTTCGGGAGCTGCTGTGACTCTGAAGCGTTTGGCACATTCCCAGCATTATCAACGTTTAAGACAGATTAACAGTGTATCCTTAATTACTATTTTATTTTATTTTCTGTTTGATAAAAATCTGAGTTTGTATCTGAAATTATACTTTTCTAAACTGACCACCGTTAAGCGGCCGGAGATTTAAATGACACTTTTATTTTAGGTACAATATTTACACAATTGATTTTTACGCGTTCGTGAGGCTAAAATCGCTTACATACAATAGTATAAATTTTTCACCTAACAATTACTTTAATTTTAAGCATATGAGTAACAGTGTTTAAAATTTATTTTATGTCCTATATAGTCCAGCTTACAGACTAAAGTCGAACGAATCTTCGAGTGTTATAGTGATGTCATAAAGAAGTCACACATCGTATACAACGGTTTATAAAAGACATCGTTACCTAATACTTAGTAGAACACAGATACCTGCCCGGATGTCCCGCGGGACACACGGACACGCTGTACAGTTATACATATCACGAAACTATTTAGTCCCTCACATAATATCATGCAGTCATTGTCTTTGTCTAATACCTTTGGTGAGTAGCTCTGATACTGCTTCCGCACTACCACGAACAATAAATTGTACTAAATTCACATAGTCTGTGTCACTGATAAGCTCCGCCGATGGCACTGTAGTTGGTAACCACAAGTTCACTGTCGCTCCGTTTCGGCGGCGCTCTGTGAACCTTAAATGGGTGTAGGGAGCACTGTGAAGTCCTGGAGCGCGTTTTTCACTGTTTCGTAGATGGGTCGGTTCTCGTCGGGGCAGTAGCCGTCGGGCGAGCACAGCGTCTGCAGCTTGGTGAGGTAAGAGTCGAAGTTGTCGTGCGCCGGCTTGTCGCCGGGGCCGGGCGGCGGCGGCGCGCCGGGCGTGCCGGCCGCGCTCACCGGCGCCGTGCCGCCGCCCGGGATCCGCACGTGCTCCAGTAGTGTGATCACATTGTTCCTTAGGCTCTCGTAATACTCATTAAGATTATTGTTACGAGATATTAACGTCTGATTCTCCTGAAACAGCAAGCAACGTTTCAAATTCCACAATCCTATGTCCTAAAAGCTCAAGCAAAACGGGCAAATCATAAATTTTGGACTTGAGTGGCTGCTAATAACGACAGTGGTACCAAATTATATAAAGGTGTTGGTACTCACAAATGTGTGATGTGTTAGTAGCACTCAAAGTTGGATGTTTCGAGCCATGACAGTACCATCTAAGTTTGCAGACAAAAATTTTGGGTTAAAATCTTTCATGAGGAGAATAAAGTTTTCTTTGCTCATGGTTGAACCTATTTTGGGGCGTTGAAACAAAAATAAAAATGAATTGTTAGTAGTAAGTTATGCGTAAGGTCTTTTAATAAATATGTAATGTGGCTTACCCTATCTCCATGTGAAAGATGTGTCTCCATAGCGTTGATATCTGACTTGAGCCGCATCATCTGCGACTCGACGCGCGCGTTCTCTCGCTGCAGCTCCGTAATCTCCTGTTCGAGGGTCATCAGGTCCTCGCCGTTCCCCGTCTGCATATTCATCTCCATCCCTGAATTCCAGAACATTATCTGTAGTAAGTTTGTTGATCTTAATCATATGTTTTTTTTGTAAGACAAAATTTCAAGTTCTGATCGGGGAGAGCGTGCAATTTTATAATTCTTTGGTTTCTGTAATTTATATATTTGGGATGTTTGTAATGGTTTAGTAATGAAAAGATGGTATACACACCTGTATAAGGCTTTGGGTATAACGGCGTGATATCGTCCGGGTATTTGGGCTTTTTTGGTTGAGGTGTGGGAGTTGTGGCGCCGGCCACCGGGCAGCCGGACAGCGAGCGGTGCGTGAGGAACGAGCCGTTGATGTGTCCGGAGCCGTCGCAGCCGGGCGTCGGACAGTTCACGCCGTCGAACTTGATGGCCGACGCCGCCGCCGCCACCGCCGCCTTATGCTGCTCCACTGTGCCACCACTTTCTAGCACTCGCATTTTATTGCGGTTCGCGATCGGGCACCCCGAGGCACTGAGGAACGAAAGTCAGACATATTATCACATGAACTTTTCTCCATACGCACACACTACTGTATTATCGACACTCTCTACACAAATAAACTACAGTCCACTGAGAATCAGTCTTACCTTCGATGTGATAAGAACTTCCCTGTAGCGTGTCCAGATCCGTCACAGCCCGGTATAGGGCATCTAAGCAGCGTGGAAATAACCAAGAAACTTATTGGATTACAGAAGAAATGCGGTTTTCTCTAAATACTTGTTACATTAGTTTGTACTGAGTTGGAAGGTCAGAAGTATGAAAGCTATGCACGTGTTTGTTGTAGAACTCATAGAAATTCAATGCCGCACATCAATTACGACAATACATTGAATGTAATATAATTAGTAGGAGCCAGCTCAGATGTCGAGTGTCATATTACTATTTGCAATTACAATAACTGCAGCAAACTTACTCGTGTAGCCAGTATTCTATTTACCAAATAAGTTGTGTTTACTGTCATATTTTTACTAATTTTGTAATAGCTAAGGTGACGCGAAAATTTGAAATATTATTAAGAGTGTTACGATAGAAAATAAGTAAACCATCATTTGACTAATCTTGTCTACTCCTAACTGGTTTTTATAGAAAACCCCAGATGTCTAATGTTAAATAGTAACTTTATAAACCCGATCGATTATAATTTTAATAAGTTAATGTTAAATTGCACCCAGCACCATCACACAAAATCAGATGAGCAAATGGAGAACTCACCTGAGTGGCTCGGAGTCCTGTCCGTCTCTGGGCTTGCTCTTGGGCTTGTTGGCTCTGGGGCAGCCGGAGAGGGAGCGATGCGAGGAGTAGTTGCCGGTGACGTGTCCGGAGCCGTCGCAGCCGGGCGTGGGGCACTTGAGCTCCTGGGAATGCGGCTGCAGCTGCGAGCGGTCGGCGCGCGGACAACCGGACAGGCTGCACATAAACAGACTGCTTACAATGGCGTGCCGGCGCAGCGAACCGTAGCTTGCAGCGGTCGACATGGCATTCGCTGGGTTCTTCACAGACACTAATCGGAAGCCTCTAGCCCTAGAGTTTGGGACTAAACTTTGCTGGGCTGGATGCATTTTATTATATGATCAAATCTTCTATTTCAAGTTGGTAACTTCAAACATCTGAAGTGATTGAAACTATAGTAGACGTAAATAATATTTATGTGAACTATGATCTTTCTTTCTTCTCGCGTCGATGTGACTTAAATTTTGTCCAACCTATATTTAGACACCTGGACAGCTCTGTCTTGGACTATGATATCTAAACAAATAGCGATACCGTCTCTTGGACTATTTATTGTAAGTAATTCGGTGTAACACGTGGAACAGATGTGAACGAGGTCCTTAAAGGAACTGGCGTCTAGGCAGGTTCTTTTGTACAGCCATTGTGTAGCGTATAAAGTCATCAATACCAAATGATATGGCGGCTGGCGATAACTACGCTTTAGTTACAAACTGAGTCCGTATTAGGACAACTAGAACTGGTTCCGCGATAGTCATTTTATAATGTGTCTGTGTGGTAAGAGCGTGTTCTAATTCTAATTTAGTAAGTACTTTAGTTTTATTTAATCAAATTATAGGTATCTCCTGTTTTGGGTGGAGTGAGAAGTATGATCAGATTTTTGTGGACTAAATCCGTGTTCCTCCATTTCTCTTTCGCGTTTCAGGGTTCTACAAAAGGTACTTGCTGGGTCTACTTTGATGGCCTCACGTGTATTTTTTCTAATGATGCATCGATTTTGAACAACTTTGGTGCTTACTGCTAATGAGTGTATTAGAAAAATAGTTTGTTCTCAATTCTATAGATAAACAGTCATTAAATTTGAGTGAACTATTAAATTTAATTACACAGCAACAATGTTTATGGTCTTTAAAGTTGATTTTCATGTGTGAAGTTCCACATTACTTCTAATTAGGAAATTAAATGTGTTAATTAAAAACAACACATTAAAACGTTGAGTTACGAATACCGACCCATTTTCTGTAGTAGGTACTTAAATCAAGTAACGTTCACGTAAATATAAATGGAGACAGTTGCATTTAATTTGTAGATAATTTTTGTTTCTTAATAACGAGACTATCTCTTCTCTACAATATGGCATTCGTTTGACTAAGTAATTCATTGAGATTTTAAACAAGCAACAAACTCAAACACAATCGGTGTTTGCAGTAAGCGTGAACGAATCGTAAAAATGCAGATAATTTAGTAGGTTCGTATTTTCATAAGTAATTTATTAGTACATGCTCTATAGATGAAATAAACTTCATTTTACAATTTATGGGTACTCGTAAATATTATAGTTCGGTTGGCTTGGCTTGCATCTGCTAGTTTAGTTCTGTTCTAACGCATTTGAATTTAAATTTAGAACACACACGGAGATTTTCATATTTCGAATGTCCATAAATAAAGGTGTTTTCGTGATGTGGCCTGACCTCATCTATGAAGACTTGAAATTGACTATGGAATATTTTTTTTTATACATTGGCACTAAAATTAAGATATATATAGCTTTATCATTTTGACTCAACAACCTATAAAATTTATTTAATGAGTATTTATTACAATAAATGGCGCTAATGGCTTATGAAACACTGTTGAATAGATATTTCTAGTTTTAATTACAAAAAAGTTTTTTAATTAAATAATCCTACTTCAAATCCATAGGTATGTCTAAAAACATATAGAGGTGTGAAGTTCCGTTAATTAAAATTTTTAGCACGTACCTATGTTTTTGCTAGATAATACGCTAATTGATAGAGAGGTAACATTTAAAAACGGAAAAATTTTAGTCCATAGATAACGAGATTTTAGAAAGTACTTTAAATTTTAAAATCGAAAAAAAAATGTAAGTACCTAATAATGTATAAATGAGTTTATATGGTTTAGCAAAATACCTAATTCTCAAAATGGCAACCGATTCGCAAAAGGACTACTTCTAAAAATGCCTAATTCGCTAAATGCCTAATTCTCAAAATGAGTAATAAAAAATCTTACTTATAAAAAAAAAAACATTAAGTACACACACAAAGGCGATTTGATATTGGATGAGTGTGTAGATTCACGTGCAGTGTTTCTGTGAGCATATTGTGCATAAGCTATTATTTTATTACAACTAGCTTCTGCCAGCGACTTTGCCCGCGTGAAGTAGGTGTCGTATAAGGTTTGGTCCCCAGTTTCACCCCCTTATGGGATAAATTTTATAAAATTCTTACTTAGTGCTCACCTGTTTTTCATACTCCTAGTCCCTGAGTCCCAGCAGTTTGCTGTGTTGACATGTCAGTCAGTCACTTTGTCCTTTTAATAGATTATCCATATACTTATTTATAAAAATAACATCGAGCGCTCACTATGACACGCATAGAAACAGGTAGGAGTGTTCTGGCAGGATTTTTCGAGTGAAATTCGGTCGCTGTTTAAATTATTCGCAAATTTATTCCTAATGGATCTTGGGATGAAAAATTTGTGTAATTTTGTATGTGAAGTGTTTATACAACTGGTCAATATGTAGAATAATTGAACCACGCGCTATCCCGGTAAAATGGTAATAGCATTTGTATTGTCTACATCAGCAAAGCTTGCCAAGAAGGTCAACTCAATATATTTGTTATCAAATAATGCAAAAAATATAGAATGTGTTACATCCGCATTCTAATGCAACTGGCGCGTGGTGAGTTAAAACATCCATACACTAGGTAAGTAGGTAGCTTAAAGGGCACCTATTTGCAGTTCCTACCTACATACCTATATTATAAGAATAGGAATTCCCTGTCGGAGTTTGTTTTCCTGATAGCTACAACTTTTCAGTTAAGAGTGAATAGGTTACGTCTAGGCAAGTGTACTCCATCGGTAATAACATCATCGCTTATTATAGCGATCAACCGCGATCCTATCAATTATAATAAATAAAAAAGGAAATTGAATCTTATACCTATGTATTTCGAAATCTATTGCTTTGCTGACTATCAATAAGAAAAAAATGCCTAAAACATTAGATCAAACTTTGAAGTTTAAAATTATGTATATATTTTCATCTCTGTCCGAAGAGATTTGAATGTGAAATCTGTCCGTGAAACATTTACATAGCATATAAATGTATGTGCGACATTGTTCTGTCATTGTTGATGTACTAATCTTTTGAAAACAAAAGTGGAGTAACAAATTCAAGAGACACTGTGTCATAAGCAGCTACGTATGTAAATAAAGATGCATGCGTTTGCTTATGCACACGTAAAAACATACCTTATCGCATACATTATAAGATTTTAAATTGATAGATGGTTTCTGATAGTAACGGCTGTGAATAATGTAAATTTTATCAGGTTGGCGATAATAGATATTAGAATCTATGCACTATTCTCGAGCATGTTCTTTACGCAGTCTTAGTAAGACTACGTAACGTCTCCACGTTTTCTTTATCGCTGTCTTTTGTTTACATAGTTTTATTATAATTATTTTAATTATTTGCACACACAACAAGAAACACGCAGTATTGTTAGAGTAACAAGGCGTAAAACAATGTTATAGCACGATCTGTGACGAGGAATATTAATAAAGGCATGCGGTTAGTTTGCATCAAAATGCCGTGGGACGCCGCCAATTGGCGCGGAAATGCGCAAATTGTCGCTCAGGGGCGCACTTGTGGACGCTCTACTTAGCCGTATCTACAAACGTAAAACATCGAACACTCTTTGTTTTATAAAGTTTGAAAACCGATAACGTTCTAATAAAAACTTGAAGTAAGATAGGTGCAGCAAATTTAATGTACCTAATCGTTGTAAAAACCAATAAACGTCGGTATGACTTACGATTGGCATTAAAAAAGTAAGTTAGTTATGTACGCAAATTAAAAATACAATTAATTGTAAAGCAATTTTTTTTTTACATTCTGCACAAGAAATAATAATTAGAAAACAGGACAGAGTTTAAAGAGATTTTCTCTTCAAACTCTGTCCGCCTGTTGTGCTATTTTTTTTTTCTTTTAAAATAAATTGTTCGATGTTCAAAGTTTGCATGGCCGCAGATATTGCAACCGCGAGATCGTATTCTGCCAGAGATTGCCGCTTGCCTGCGGTGTGTCGCGAAGTTGCCAGAAATGTGTCCGGAGCCGTCGCAGCTCTCGACTGGACACTGGATGAGCTCCCTCGACTCCCGTATCCGGTAACTCAGTTTTCCATAAAAGTCGTCGCGATGATAGCTAGCGTGAATAAATACATACGTAACAGTATTGAAAAAAAAAAAACAAAAATAACTTGTTAAAAATAAAACAAACTACCTAATAATAAAAAATATTATTCAAGGTCTTAAAAGTTAATTTCTCGCAATTATTGAAGTCATTAACCCAACGAAATACATAACAACACAACTACAGAAAAGTTTGTAAACTAAAAAAAACTTTGCCTCCAAAAATGTTATCTGGTACATGAAACGAAGTTTTTGAATGTTTACAAAGTTGGTATTATTAGCTTGCTGTTGTGTTTACGTATTGGATGATAGGAAAACTATAAAAAAGTTTTTAGAACACGTTAAAAGTGATATAACAATTTTTATTCTTACCTATTTCGCCGCATATCTGCGCCGTCGTTAATTTGGACGGCAGGAAAGTGGCACAAATATAATTTAAAGTGTGTGTATCTTATCGTTCGTGTGTATTATCTGGTGCGCGCGGTCGCAGCACTCGCACGGCGCGCCTGCGCGGCCGCCGCCGGTATATTTAGACTGATCCACCAAGTGTGACTTGTGTTGCGTTCGAAAACTTGCAATAGAATTATTTTAACCTAAAATAACTTCACGTTGTATTAATGATTCTTAATGAAAAAAAAAAGCGCTACGTGGGATATTCGAGCTAGTATTGGATACGTGTGTTATTTTAGTGTTGTTAGTGTGTGCTCTTGGTAATAAATAATCAGATTTAGGATTTGTTTCTACGCTCTTTCGTTTACATTATTACACAATACGTTATGTTTGTGGCATTATTTTAGATTTTATTTTCCGGGTTCCGTGTGTTTTGCATTCGTTCTGTTGATACCTATATTTTTAAATGATTCGTGTCATAATATTGACGTTTCTAAATGTCAAATTATAGTACCTACATCGTAGCCTTGCTGATAACATGTGCATTACGAAGTTCATAAAAATGAACCTAAATGCATTCTACTTAAAGTTACATTTATTAAAATTCTGCTGCAATTTAAACGCTGTAACTTTTGTATTTTAATTACGTTTCATTCTGCTATTCCTTATTTAACCAGCGCTTATTAAAATCAAAGTCAAATTAATCAATCAACTTTCTCATATTGTAAATGTATTGAATTTGATGATCCGTTCGTTGGTCAGCAGCACCTTTGCTATGGATACGTCAACAAATAGGTCATGTAGTATCAAAGAAAACAATACTTTAAATCGCAACATATTGTTTTAATTTTAATCACTTCATCCTTCATCACTACTCATTAAAACTTGTCTGCGTGTATCGGAACGCATCGTCAGAATACGGTCGCTCACGCTCAAAGCAGCCAAGTGTTGAATGTTTTCACTTACGTCACATTTTGTGCTGATCAACAAAAGAAAACACGTTATGAGAATTCAATGCGAGCGGAGCAACGGAGCACACTTGTTCAACAGCTGCGAAAGGGTCTTTTGTATAATTTTTTTATATAAATGTTGGTACAATTAATAGTAATGTACGTACAGACAGTACTGGATGAACAGACGTGTCTCCTCTGCTACGTACAAATAATGACTAACATTTTTAAATTCAGAACTTGATATTGTTAGCGGATCATTAAAATGTTAAGAACAAAATTATCATTATTTATACATTTAATTGAAATTACAATCAGTTGTGTTTAGAAATTATCTATATTTTAATTGTATAATTTTGTTACCGAGATATTTATAACTTTCATGCACTGCTCTGTAGGTGGAATGACACACAATGTGCCCATATTTCGGCACACAGGTGTATAGTGAGTAGTTAGGTACATGTATTTTTAGGCAAATTAGGTACTAACTACTTTTTTTTGTCATAGTAAAAATGCGTAGGTATTCGTCTTTCACATTACCTAATATAAAAATGACTCGCGCCTATTAGCCTGACAAGTTATTAAATTTTTACTCAAATTAGTGTACGTCTTATTTATAACTAACTACTGCCAGCGGCTTCGCCCACGTTATAGTAGGACATTATCCCGAGAACTTACCCCCGGGATAAAAAGTACCCTATGTGTTATTCCAGGGCATAGTCACCCGTGTACCTACCAAGTTTCATCGAAATCTCTTCAGCCGTTCGAGTTTGAAAAAGCAACAAACGTACAAATATACTTACGCTCACAAACTTTCGTATTTATGATACTAGTATGATTTGCATGTTTCTAAACCCTATAAAGAGATACCGATATAAAGAGGATCTTTGAACTAATCAACAAATAGGCCGAACAATGCAAGCCGAAGCAATGAATAGTTAAAGTAGAAATTCCGGAAACTTTATTTTACCCAAGACACAATAAGAATTTTTTACGAGCATTATGCAAAATCAAAATAACGAAATCGTTTGCCCTAGGGTCAATATTGCTTGACCCTGGTCACCCAATGCTACTACGAGGTTATTAGTGAAGTAAAACCAGTAAGAACCCTCGTTCACATACTGTCCCATTAAATGTTTTCTTTAAGACTGATTCTCAATTGCCAGATTTTTACACGAAAGACACAAAATTTGTCAGGCGTCAATTTAATTCCACCGATAAAATATTGTGACTTTAGAAAAATCGCAGCAAATTAATTTCAATATTGTAAGAATCCAGAGTTCTAGTTCATATAACTTCCTAATTATATATATCTAAGCAGTTAGTTAGATAATTATAAGTAATTGCTGTTGCAATTCAGCAACAATTATATTGAAAACCTAGTTAAATTTTATTGTTCTTTCTCTCAAAATCCTGTCTGTTTCCATTACGAAAAGCAGAATTATAAATACTTTCTCCACAAGATATAAACTAGTGCTTGACTGCGATCCCACCTGATGATAAGCAGTGATGCAATCGTTGATGGCGAAGCGCAATAGTTTATTAAGAGCCTATTCCAGATTTACAGTAATTAACACGGAGCGACTGACGTCTGACCTCCGCAACTCATTAGGGAAAGGAAATATTAAGTATCTTATAGCTAGAGTCATACTGGATTCAGTACAGGAATTTATATGTTTGCATTACAACTGGAATTAACTGGCCTAGAACTGGACAGTACATCTAAGAGATCAATACCTATCTCGTAGATATACTGTCCACGGACGCGTAGCTTCATGAACGCGTATTCGTCAACGTCCTACCGTCGTCGTGTAGTTGCCGCTTCGTCGATAGTTTCATAAGTAAGTTGTGAGCAGGCGTACACCAGGCGTGTACTCCTTACACCAATGACAAATACGCGTCTATGAAGCTATGTATTCGTGGACAGTAGGCCTTAAGCATTAGGAAGGTCAAAAAGACAACTGATGTTGAATAACATATCTTGTTTAGCCAATTCCAAGGAAGTCATCATCACGGCTTTTGAAGGCAGTAGGTGGATGTCCCTGCTAATCTCCGAAGAAAAATTTGACGTGTATCGTCTTTTAGCCATGTATGTAGTTAATCCGCACTGCTGGGAATAGGCCTCTACTCATGACTATCAGCTTTTTCGGTCCAGGGCTTTATGGACTCGTAGCTGGACCAAGCATGTCCAGCTCATCTTTGAACTCTTTCATGATCTATGACCTGTCGGGACTTTATCGTGTTTATATTCACCTGCTATCCTTGGGTTTGTCGTGCGGGGCGTGCGGGGGCGGCATGTAGCACGGCGGCGAGTAAGGGGGCGCGTGAGGGGGGTACGCGGGCGGCGGGGGGTAGGCGCCGCACTGGTACTGGTAGCCGCCGTACCCGGCTGCCGCGGCCGCTGCGGCGTAGTCCGGCTGAGCGAGACCGTAGCCTGCGACTGGGTGCGGACTGACGCCGCCGTAACCTGTGGGGTGGGTGATGTTAGTGGCGACTGTGTGCCCAGTGTAGAATCCAAAACAAAGGATACATTATGTAAGGTATCTTTGTTTTGGATTCTACACTGGACGTGACAGTCTTGACAAGACCTAATTCTTAAGCTACCGGGAGTATTTTCAGCTGTCTCTTTTTGGCGTAAGTGTAAACATTAGATGAGTATCCATCGGTGTTGCTCTTTCGTTTCCCGATGAACACCGTAATGAATCAAATATTCCGTAATTATTATTTCAACCCCCACGAGTTCATATGAATTATAATTATACCGAAAACCTCACGAGGCAAACTTTTGTGTACATTATAAAATTACTCCCACTCATGTTTTACCTACGGCGTAGTATACGGTACACGCTGAGAGCCGTGAGAATTCAGTAGCTATTATAAATTTTAATTAAAGCTTCGTACACAGTGATCCACAAAAACCGCGGTGTACACTGGCATGTAACCGCACGGCACACGGCACTCACCGGATTACCGACGTTACGGCGCGCGCACAACGCATGGGAGTGATTACCGCGGTCGCGTTTTAATTTGTACGACGTGTTTAACGGCACCAATGTGTACCAGCCCTTACGAGGGGTAAAATATAGTCGTGTAGCGAACATGGGACATAAGATAGCTCGTATAAAGGATTACATTAAAACAAAATGTATGCTCTTATAATAATTTGCGTAATGAGTTCTTACCGGCGGTGTCTCGATGGTAAGCTTCTAGGTACGGATGACTGCCGCCACTGTCGGGGGTTGATTCTCGACTGTACGACACTCCGCCGGGGAAACCTCGACTGTTGGAAAGATAAAGATTTTTAATTCATATTCATAGTTACGAGAATAATTTAGATAAACCTACTACTATTGAACAAATTGCCTCACCTATGTGGTAAACGGGAAACGCTAAGGTCGAGGGTCTGGCCCTGCGGACTGGGCACCTGGGGGCTGGCTGTGAGCTGGGGCGAAGCGCCCGGCTGCGGGCTGCCGCGGGCGCCGCCCCCGCTGCCCCCACCGGCGCTTGTGTACACCGGCGATGCGTATGGACCCTGTTATGAAAATTTATTTAGTTGGGGCAATTAATTTAAAAGGGCCTTGTTTTGTCTAGTCTTTTTATTGTATCTATTCTCACCTGTGGACTACCACTAGAAGTGGAAAGATCTATGGCGGGGCGCGGGTCGCGGGGGTCCCGCGGCGTGGGGCTGCGGGGCCGCTGCGCCTGCGCCGCGGCTATCTTCACCGACAGGTTGATGGCGCTGAACCCGGGCGGCACGCCGGGGCCCATGGCCGCCACGCCACCCACGGCGCCCACGCCGCTACCAGCCTCGTAGTGGTACATTGGTCTGGTGGACACGGCCAATTTCGATCATTTTGCAGGAGGTAAAATAAACGATGGTATACTAACGAGCTGTCTTTAGCAATTGTTTAACTGATAAGAAATATGTTAGGATCTAAGCATCCCGTTTACCACATAAGCGTTCGACTGGTTGTAGTGACCTACCTAGGGTAGATGGGTCCGGAGCTGGTCTCCTGCTCGGACTGGTCGGTCTTCATGGGCGTGGGTAGGTGCGGGTCGTGGTAGCGCTCCTCCTCCCAGCCGTAGGGCCGCTGCGGGCACTGCGCGGGGTCGTAACGCTCGAAGGCCGGCGCGCCCTCGTAGCAGCGCGACTCATAGCCGTATCGCGCTTCGTTCATTTGACTACGAAACGAATCATCACGTCAGACTTCGTGAAGGTACCAAAGTTACTCACCAAACAGTATACTAAGGGTGCATGTTTTGTAAATCCCCAGACGAGAGAGACGCGTTCCATTTGCAAAATATCCAAAAGCATAGATTCTGCTAACACCGCATTACGCGTGCCTACTTACAAATATCGTTTTATATTTTGAACACAATGTAGAAGTATTATTTGTGTAGACAAAACTATACCTAGTCTAACAGTTATGTAAATTACTAACTAATGAAATTACAATAACGAACGCTCACTAAAATAGCCCTGAACTTAACTAAATTACAGCTTCATTACCTAAGAAGGTACCAATTCATGCTCTTTAAATTAAGTAATATATGTTGACTAAGAGAACATAATCTCCTAATGTTGATGTTATGTGTAGTATTATAACGCAATATGTGTTTCCTTAACATTCCTGAAAGTATTTTGAACTCTGTTACTAAATCATTCGAAAAGAAACACTGAGTGTTTAGTGTGAGTTTACGTTAACGCGATCGACACGTTTATGACGTTCGACGCTACGATTGGCTCACTCCAAGCTATTAACCAATCAGAGAATCAAACGTGGTAAACGTAAAAACAACTCGCATTCAGTGCAGTGAACACTAGAGAAATAAATGCAAAGATTTACAATCCGAAAAATCAAAGGGTTTTTCACACGTGCGGAACTTAAGAACTGTTGGTTCCCTGACTTGAATCTCGGCTGTAGGTTGTGGATGCAGGTAGCACATGCGGCGGCTGCACGAAGCATGCTGTGGTTGCACGAGTGGTTTTCTATGAAGTAGTATGGATTTCTGTGAAAACAGCCGGCTTGTGTAGCCACTGCATGTGCTACCTGCGGCCGAGGTTCGATTAGCACCTTTAGGGTATCAAAACTCAAGGTTTTAGGTATAGGGTAGGGTAGTATTTACCTGTACGACCTAACGTGGTCATCCGGCGGCCGTTCGTAAGGCGACCTCTGATCGGGGGGCGCGCCGTAGCCGGCGTGGCGCGTCTCCATGGTGGGGGAGTCGCGCTCGGGTTCGCCGGCCTCGCGCTTCGGCACCAGCAGGTCGGCGGCCTCGCGCTTCACGGCGGGGCTGCGAGGCGACGCCTCGCGCTCCCGGGATATGCTGCCTGAAGAACTAGCGACGCTCTCCTGGCTGATCACGATAGGTGGCTGCGAGATTGAACTGTGCGACACTAGAGAAAGAGTAGGAGTTGTTAGAACTTGTACTTGAAGTACCTATCTATGATTGAAGGCGTGCTATTGTTGAAATGAAACGTCAGATATGATGAATATGAGCAGTGGTGTAAGTATATCATCTGGTGCCCGTGGCAAATTCATTGGAGCCAACCAAAAAATTGTCATTGTGTTGTGCTGATTTAAATTGATTATCTAAATTTTGTAATATAGGTTGGGTTACTTCTTTCGAGTTCACGGCCTCTCGGACTGGGGGCCCCGTCAGATCGGGGCCCTATGCCAGTCTTGCCACTCTACAGTTCCGCCACTAACTATGAGGAATGGGATTCCCTACCGGAGTGTGAGTTTCCTGATAGCTACAACTTAGGGGCTTTAAGTCAAGAGTGAAAAGATTACTTCTAGATAAGAGTACTCCATCTTTAACCACATCTTCGCTATCCATCAGATGAGATAACGGTCAAGCGCTAGCCTATAAATTATATTTTAAAGATATAATTTACAGGCTAGCGCTTGACTGCGATCCTACCTGATGGTAACAAGTAATGCAATCGTTGATGGTGAAGCCCACTGGTTTTTAAGATCCCTAGTCCTAGCACTCTAGCCTTGAAGACAAGTCAATAACTAACGGACATGATGACCGTATCAGGCCAATTGTTCCAGTCCTTTGCTTTACGTGGTATAAACGATGAGGCGAAACGCTTCGTCCAGACGGAGAGATTTCAACAACAATTTTGGTCTATTTATCTGTGAATTGAGAGTGGTGTGTTATAGTGACGTGATCTGACCTGAAGGCCTGGCTCTCTGCGACCTAGCGGCGGCCTTGCGCGCCGCGGCGGTGGGGCAGCCGGACAGCGAGCGGTGCGTGCTGCGGTTGGAGCTGACGTGACCGCGCCCGTTGCACCCCGGCGTGGGGCACTTCAATATCGTCTCGTGCAACGCCAATACTGCACAATGACGTCATATGTCACACAAGTCATTCTAAACATTTATAGGAACAAAATAATAATTCAGTTTTTAATATAACGTTTTGTTTCTATTTTAGTGTACCACGAAGTTTATTCTATAGCTAGGTAACAGATAGGTACGTAAAAAACGGTTTTGTATTGTTTTGAATATCAGTCTTTCAATTAAATTGAAATAGTTTGTATAGTCTGTTTAAAAAGTCAAACGACTTCGATAATATTAGTAAAGTTATGAAATCTTGTTCAATAATCAAGGTTGATTAAGACATCTTGATCATTGTTTACATAGAACCTTATAAAAAGTATCAAATACTTGAAGTATTTTATAAATAGGTAATTTTATATTCAAAAATTTCTCAAGTCGTTTGAGTTTTTAGATAGACTTTATAAGTAGCCAAGTGTACATCGAATCGGATTCTATATTTGGGTATAAAATCAGAGAGGCTAAGGATTACTGTCCACGGACGCGTAGCTTCATAGACGCGTATTCGTCATTATACGCTTGGTGTACGCCTGCGTGAAGCTGACGAATACGCGTCTATAAAGCTACGCGTCCGTAGACAGTAAGCCTTATTGAACCTTCAATGAGAACAACTTAATCGGCATTCGGCAAACAAAAGTATTTCACTAACTATAAAAACAGCTAAAAATATCGCTAAAATCAAACAAAAGTGAACCAAAATACTGATACTACAGAATGTACGTTGAACAAAATCAAATACAACGTTGCTAGAACCAAATAATATACGCAACTGAAACGGTGAAGCTGAATCGTTTTTAATGTAGGTCTACTTACTCTCCGGAGTGACTTTATCCTTTCTTGGACATCCTGACAGACTGCAGGAACAAATCATCATCATCAGTATGGCGATATTCCACATTAATCTGGCAGCCAACTAGCTTATAACCATTCATTTAAAACTCAGCCTTTTTACTAAACTGCACCATTCAATATAACAGCTGGGCAAATGATTTGGATAGATTGTTTAGCCCAGTAATTTAAAACAGGCGGTGGCACATCGTAAAATCAGTTTTTCAATACATTTACTGGAAAACCCGCCCCGCCAACCGCTTTTAGACAAGAAATTTTCTGTTTTTTTTTTCGCACTAGTGTGGAAAAGTACACCAGCGAGGCCTCGAACAATTTATTACAATTATCATTTCAGGTTGGGCGCTAAGTAGCCCTAGCTAGTCGCCGAGCAGCTCCGTTTATTTACTTCTTCGTAAGTGCATTGAAAAACGTTATTTGAAAAACACGTGGTTTGTCATTTTGTGGTGCAGCACTCGGCTCTATAACATGGTGACTTCGGCCTCAGTCGCAATGAGAAAGTTTCTTTACTTGTATATTTTGATACAAGTAAAGAAACTTTCTCATTGCGACTTACGTATAGCCGGTAATGTGCTGAAGTTGGCAGGTAAAATAAGCAGACGGCGTCATGATTCCCTAAGTCTTCTTTCTTTACATGGTCACCCTAATGTGTGCATGTTCTAAGCATTAGGCAGCCAGTTCACTAAATGATGGCTAGACCCTGAATCAATCAGACGGCTAGTCGAACAGCGCCGTTTAGTTATGAGACTGGACCGTTAACTGAATGGCGAAACAAGTTAGTTGGCTGCGACATCAGCATTATAAAGAAAACAGATATGTGTTAAGGGATGAAATTGATCAGAAAGCTCAAGGTAACTTTATGCTTTTTAGTCATATTGATACGTAAACAATAGATTGATACAGACAACGCATCATGCAATTATGGATTCAGTATTTGCTCTGTGTGGCAACTGTATATCATTATAGAGATCGGTTCTCCCGTGTCGGGCTTACATCTGTTGATTCTGTCGAGCTACTCGTGTACTGAAAATCATTGAATCATCGACTCACCTCCTGTGGTGAGTGTATAGGCCGGTGACGTGGCCCTGCCCATTGCACCCGGGTGTGGGACACTTGTTGCCTTCTGTGAACAAATCGAGCGGTGCACAAATTAGTGTTTTCCTGATGAGCGAGTGGGGGCGTGCGCGCGATCGATACGGACGGGCGTGCCGGGCCGGGGCGTACCTGCGCGGCCCCGCCCCGCGGCCCACCCACCCCACGCACAACTTAAAAGAAAAAATAAAGAACGCCAAGCGGCTGCGCGCGGACTACCAATTTTTCTTTCAGGAGTTGCGGGGCGGCGCGCCGTGCCCCGCCCACTGCCTGGCCTGACCCGTTTTTATTGCTCGTCGCCCTGACATAAACCCAGCTATCGCCCAGCAACACAAGGAAAACGCTTAGGTATTTTATATACGTTATCGACTTAGGTGGGAGTATAACCTTATTGTGACCGTCTCCCACTAAATTATGGAGACGTCTTACAAATGAGAGATGATTTGTTGCCAAGTTTTGTAGCGAACGCGATTTGATTGTGTATGTAATCCTATAAGCCCGTGTGGAACTACGAACGAATACCGAATGAAGACGAGACAATCCTGTTGTATGGTAATCGATTAAAGTTTTATTAAAAGTGAACAGTTTATACAATATGCAATGTTACATGACAGCTGTAGTGAACATCGACCCGGCTACGTTATGAGATATCGCGGGACGACCTTGAAACAAACTTGGTTGGAGTTAGTTCATAGCTTGGAGTTGTGTGTTATGGCCAGGTCGTTAAGAAAGTTTGGGTATGGTTGTTTGAGAGTGCGGCGGTACCTCGTGCCGGCGGAGACAGCGCGTTGAGCGGGCGTGAGTCGCGCGCGGGCTGCGCCAGCGGCACGGCGCGCGCCTCCTGCAGCGCCGTGGCCGCGCGCGACCCCGCGCCCGCCGGCTGCAGCACCGTGTACTGCTTCGAGCCCTTATGCTCCTTCCTGTCGTGATCATTCGAGTATCCTCCGAAAGGTTCGCTCGGCAATGACGAATTGTGAAGCCTGTGCTTCACTTCCGCAGGCGGCTTGAACGCGGACTGCGTAGAATACGGCAACGCAGCCGTGGCCGCCTTGTAAGCGTTGTATAACGACTGCTTATTTACAGACACCATTTCACCTTTCCGTTTTGGCTTAATATCTCTGTCATCATCGTATTTATCGTCACATCTATCGGACATATCTATTTCTAGTTCATTGGAAGACGAATCGACCAGCTCGTCGAAGTTTGGCGCTCCATACTGAGTGGATTGTCTACTGAGTCTGTCGTAATCTTCGCATTTTTCTATTTCTATAGTAATGAGGTTTGTTTTGGTTTCGAGGTCACTATTGATGCCGTTCATGTGCTGGACTTGATGATGCGTGGAGAAACTTTTTTGTGACATGTCGGACGATTGTGAAGGAGAAGACGGCATTTTCTCTGATCGCTTGTCATCAAATAAATTTTCGAATCCGTTGGCATCTTCGTTTTCGTCACCACTATGTTGTGGCGGTGGTTCTCTATTCCAGTTTCCGGATAAAGTTCTTAGCGCAGCCTGTGTCTCCCGGATAAGTGTTTCGTCATCTTCTTCGGGTTGTCGCAGGGTCTGCGGTCTGTGCATGGGGAGCGGTCGTCGCCGGTACTCGGGTTCATCTCGTCGCTCGTCGTCGAGGAGGCGTCTTCTTCTCTTGCCGTGGATCTCCTCCTCGTCCATGGAGCCCTCGCTGCTGATGCACTCCAGGCGTCTGTCGTTGCTTCTGAATGTCTCTACATCCACGCCGAACTCCAGCCTCCTCTTGTTGATCTGAGACAAGGAGGCTTGCGTGGTTAGCGGCACCGTCCTGAAACAAATGTCATAGTCAGAAACATCCCCGGACCTAAACAGTGTGGACAAATATAAAACACCAATATAATATAATGGATCATTGTACTTGCGATTCGATTTTCCATCCACAATCAGAAAATTTTTACGCGGAAATGATTCTCGGCGTTTCCAATCGACGTATCACATTAGAAGCACTTTGTTGTTATATTTAATTGCACAAAAATCGTTCCCACGTAAAAACCATTTCACTCAAGAGCTTTCAGACCAAATAATAAATAATTTTGACATCGTAGAAGACGTAAAGACCAAGTAGAAATTGATGACGGGAAGTGTTTATATAATTATTCTCCAGGCTTATGGGTATTTAAGTTTACGTGTATGTTTTTTTTTTAAATTAGGTAATAGTAGTGTTTATAGCTAGGTTAGTTTTGAACGTTTTTATACGAATCGGTAACACGAAAGTAACAAATGTTTACCGTGAGGGTCAGGGAACGTCGCACCACGCATTTCAGATTTAAGTGTAACGTTTTATTTTAGTATTTACTCGCTTTCAAACTTTTTATCAGTAAATTTAAACTTTGGGCAAAACTTTTCCAGAAAAGTTTTAGAAGTAAGTGTGTCACCGTGACTATTTTTGTTTACTTTTTATTTTTTCTTAATGGCCTCCGGGTTTGTTTTTGTTTGTGGTTGTATAGCTAAGGTAGGTCGGAAGAGTTTTTAACAAAAGAGGATTTATTACGTCCTCATTAGGCTTTCTATTTTTATCCTATGTGTTTTTTAATATTTTCCATTATGTTCGTAGTGTATGTCCTTAAGAAAATAAATAAGTAGATATCTGTAGGCATTATTACACTTATTCAAATAATTAATAGATCAGTCTTTAAGTTAAACCTTGATCAGAGATTTGAGGTCAAAATTCGGAAAAGATTTGTATCAAGTTCATTGTTTTGTTATAAGTTCAGCAAAATCACATCCTTGCATTCAAATCATGCTAGTCTAAGGAATAATAGCAAGCGCACACTGCACACACACACATACAAACACGTCAGAAAATCTCCAACAAACGCGATTTCCTTTCGTAGAGAGCTATCTCAGTTTCCTAACGGATACTCGAGTCAAGATTCAATTCGCGTTCATTACTGAGACTGAATAACATACTGGAGTTCAACAGACAATATCATCCTCAATATAATCGTGTTTTCCGAGCCCTACAATAAAGTTAGAGCCATAACTCCATAAAGCAATCGGGCCTGATTTATTGATCGGCGATATTCTCTCTCGAAGTTGTGCAATATGCGCCCGACTCGAGTCGAGATAGTAATCGATGGTCCTTGACGGCGGTACCTTCGGGGGAGCCCACCGGAAGGCCGAAATACCGATAGTACGCCGCCCGGCAAACATTTACGTACGTGACGCACCCTCGAGTCTCGGCCGATGTTAAGCGAAATTACGTAAACGTGGAGCGTTTCCAGGCGTCGGGATTGGGTTGGAACGTTGGTTTTCGCGTTCGTATGTTGGTGTAGGGTAATTAGATAAACCCTGAGGGCGGTGGATGCTTAACCGGTTTAAACTAGTGCTCGTGCGGACCTTTATCAGCGGGTGGCGAGTGGCGGGTTATCTGGGGCCGCGTTAATTGTAATGCCTGGAGATTAGGGCGCGAGATAAGGGCGGCCGCGGCGCGAATGAGCGCGCACGGATTAAGGAAGATGCCGAGATGAGACGTGACTACTTTATATGGAGAACTGATACTGTTTTGGTTTTGGAACGCTTTCAGTAATGGTTTGGGTTTAAGGCAATGTTTTTGTGGTTTTTGTGTGGCTAGGATAATTGGAATACGTAGCGTGTTTAACATAGATATATTGTATGGTAGCAGCTTCTAAGAATATTCAGCATCTATTTTTAAAGATAAATTTGAAATGAAAGTTTTCTAGATGATAATTGCGTAGGAGAAGGAAAAACGGCGGTCGTGGAATTTTCCAATGTTACGTAAAATTTTCCTATGTTACGTGGATTTTCATCCGAAAATAACTCTATATAAGTTTTTTTACACTGATAAAATGGTTATCAAGAACCATCAGGTTTATTTTGCTAAAATTCTATTCCTGCTATTATAAGAAAACTAATTTCTGTCAGCGGTTTCACCCGCGTGAAAGAAAGTTTCGCCATATGCCTAATCTTTAGACTCCCGTTTCGGTTCCCTTGAGAATTTTGGAAATTCCTTTCTTATTCTTTGCATAAATCTTAAGAATAATCATTTTGTAAACTTTCAGTGTTCTAAGACCAACGTGTTGGGCTGGGCGTTACTGCGTCAGGACTTTGCTTTTTATATATTAAGATTATTTCCTATCAAATTATCCATATACTGGCGCCTAGGGATTATCAACTTATATTAAGTTAACTTTAGTTTTAAATAAGCTAAACAAACGAAGAGTCCTAACTAAATAATTACACCGTCCTATGTACCGTTTAAATCGAACCCTACCAACATACATCTTAACAAACAAACTCTCGAAGAAAGCTTCTATTGTTGAAAATCTCATTTTCATAATTTCTCATAATTCCTTGAAACTCTATTATAATTCCTTAGAAAACGTGAGGTAAGCGGGGGCCCTGGGCCCTGAGAGTGCGACCCTTTCCGCCCGGGGCCATAATAAACACGCGTCGGCCTCCCGCGGCAAGACGTGGCGGCTCAACATTCAAATTGCACCTTAGAATTCTTAATTATTGAAATCATAAATCAAAATGTGCCGTCTGCGCGGCGACCATAAAATTGTGAGGGGGTTGGAGGAAACTCGAGTGTGGTAGGATTAAGACATTATCACTTTTCTTTCAAGCAGTCGCGCCCTCCTTGGCCTCGCTTCTCGCTGTAAATCAGCGAGTAAATCCTCTGGATTAGATTCATAGAGTTGGCGCGGCCTGCGGATCCCGCGCCGCCGATAATGGCGTCGTGTGCTTGCGTGATTCTGCTTTTAAATCGAGTCCCGGGAAAGATAAATACTCTCCCAATTTTCCAGCCCCGAGTGCTCGTTTAAATGGCTTTAATGGAACTTGCTGAAGTTTGAGCGAATAACAACTGACGCTGACTGATAACTGGACAGTGACTAGATGAACGTTGCGCGGTGGATCCAAGTGGGATTATTATAATATATAATAATTTTTGTTTTTATAAAACATGACTGAAACAAATGGTTTCTAAATGATGAATTGTTTAGATTACTTCAGGTTTTATTTTGATCAAGATCAACCTTAAAATCTATATTTAATATAGTTTCCCAAATAGGATTTTTTTTTTTTATCACAGTTTTTATTACCGTCAGTCTCTAAGCACGTGAATTACGTGAATATAGTAACCTACGTAGGCATGACAGCGATGTGGAGGAGATTTTTTCGCGACATTTTTAACTGTTTTTAGTTTTTGATCAGTGTAGGATTATTATATTTTTTTTTTTAATATATAAATAATTGTAGTTATTGTTAATAACAGCCACATATTTAAAGATAAAAAGTAAATAAAAATGATTTATTAAACTTTATTTACACTAGTCGTTTTTCTAATACTTGTAAGACTTCATTAGAAAACGATTATTATAATTTTTACAAGAACAATGTCTTAATTTTTTGTGTGTTACTACTAAACCTAAAATTTTGAAGGTGGTTAATAATTTCGTAACAAGAATTACTTTTGCAAATTAATGCGCTTAAAATTAAAATGGCATTCTGGTAGAAGGATATCAGCCTAATACTTTGGCAACTGCAAAACATTTCCTTCAGGGGGATAAGTTATAACAATACGTTTTCATTAGTGATGTTCCTTGATACGTTTTCCTTAATTAATATCGATGCTATACTACTATGCTTGGAACTAGCTGCGAAAACCGTTTAAATAAATCGATGCTTTACCATTCTGCTATTGGTAAGCTTCAGCATTACCTACCTACCTCCGAGAAACACAGTCGTTATATTACGAAGAAGTCCACAAGTTATTCAAGATCGTAGTGTGCTCAAAGACCTTCAAATTCATAACATAAACGGACTTTATCTACAATCTATAATATTTACAAGTATATAAGCACATAAGCTGTCCTCCCCGACCGGAAAAGTGCTTCAAATGTGGAGGGAGTGGCTTTTAGAAGCAAACAATTGACCTAAAACCCAAGAACCAGACCCCGAACAAAAGAGCCGCAATCTTTATCATCAGTCGCCACCTCGACCACACAAACGTCTGCTATTTGAATAGGTACATGTGAAAGGACAGGACGTACGGACCTTAGTTCTACTTCTCCCTTCCCTTAAGACGTGAATCTTGAAGAACAGCTACATTAATTTATATTATTTATAGAAATGAATATTATGGTAAGCGCCAGATTTAGCAAAAAAGTATATTGACCTATACCTAACATCTCTACGTAGGTACCTACCCAAAAAAAAAAAATAACTGTTATTAATTATTAGAAAATATAAAAGATCTGAATAGAATTCGAAGAAAATGTTTTGCAGTTACTAGAGTATTAACCTATCCTTTGTCTAGAAAATGGCTTGATATAACAGTTTTTTTTTTTTTAAATTAAGACAGTCAATAAAAGAAGGAGGGTCAATGATTATTTTAAATTTATCAGATACCTACCATAAATATGCTATCCATTTTTAAGTGTAGAGTATTTTGTTTCGTATTGCTATTCATTCAGAATTCTGTATTACATCCGTTACATAGGCATATAAATTACTATAATAGAGCTTCTGCCAGCCACTTCGCCTGCGTGAAAGTAGCTTTCTTCATACAAACTTTGAACCCTAATTTCATCCCCTTACTGGGTGAATTTTGGGAAATCCTTTCAACTCTTTGAACATATAATAAAAGCAATCTGTGTGTCAAATTACAGTGTTCTAGATCAAGTGGTTTGGGCTGGGTGTTGGTGAGTCATTAAGTGAGTCAGGACTTTGTCTTTTACAATTAGCACAGATGTGTTATAAATAATCAAGAGAGTCATTTTAAGATAAATTTAATCATATCCCTAAAGTTAGTTAAGTTGAGCTAATAAAGCCAATACGATCCGTAAATTAAACAAATGTAGAGACTGTTACTTTTCTTCCAGGCGGACAAAAAGCAACAAAAATAAAAATTTAAAAAAGGTATCGAAAAAATCAGCGATAATAAAACAATGGTGCCGACTCGAACTCAGATCGGACGCAAAGCCAAGCGTTCATACAAATTGTGAATGAAACGACTGCTGCGTTCGACATTGTTTCGCGTTCGGAGAGCATTGAAATTCATTTTCATACTACACTGCGCACACAGAATCTATGTTTTGTGAGGAGACCAATAGTGTTCCGCCAGTATACGATAACTGACGAATAGTTTATTTTATCAGTTTTTAATACGTACCTATTGTTGTTAAGGTTAAGGGTTAAGCATACTTAAATATTTTAATTTAAGTTTATTATGTGTATATTTTGTTGCTTTAAGTTGTAAATAAAGCTGCCTATGTACATATTGTTTTATTTGTAATTTTATTATACTGATAGGGGAAAATATAAGAAACTAACTATTCCCCGCGGCTTACATAAAATATAGCCTATGTCACTCCGGAATAAAGCAGCTTTCTAGCGGTGAAAAACGTTTAGTAAGCGGTCCAGTACTTTCAGAAAACACCTCCTAAAAAAAAAAAACAACAAACTATACCTCTTTATAATATTAATATAGAAGTAAGTATATATATATTCTGACAGTATATCTAAGCTTTCATTCCAACCCTACAAAAAAAAACGAACAAACAAACAAAGGTGATTAGCTTTATAATTTTCCCTCTGCTTAGGTCTTGCTCAGGTCTCCTCTCTGGGAGAAGGGGAATGGGACGTGACCACCACATGGGCCCAGTACCGAGTTGACTTTTTCTAGGACGTATCGGTTTCCTCATCGTGAGGAATGTAAGAAGTATTTCTTTTTTTTTCAACAAAGTAAATTAGTCTTTAACCGGTTTTGTACCCGCGACGAACAACTCGTAAGTCGGGGCCATTACCACTGGGCCACCATTGCTGTTATGATCTATGTAGTCTCCGAATAATTTTTCAATTAAAATTACTATATTACTAATTGTCAAAGGAAGAAGATTTACTGAAACGATTCGCCCGTTCAGACTTTTAGATCTTGCTGTCTTTCAAATAAAATAAATAAAAATAAATATGATACTAGTATAAAGTGCTATCATAGTAAAGAAGCGATTAAACATTAACCTTAGAAGTTCTGAACCGGCTATGCATTTTGCTCTCGTAAACCATCGGTAAGAATACACCAATCAACTACCTCCAGTCGATATGAGTTACAAGCCAATAGATCGTGTTTATATTTTACCGTCTTTCGGATGAAATGATCATGAAGATGATGATATTTTGAGCGTCAATCAGAAAATTATGGATCACTAATTTTTGCCAGCAGTTTCACTCGCGTAAAACATTTTTCTCTATATAAACTTTGGTCCTCTGTTTCTCGTCCCTGCCTACGTCATAACAATTATTTATATGTGTGCCAAGTTTCAGCGTAATCGGTTTAATGGTTTGATAGGTCAGTCAACAACGGTTACCTTTTACGTATTCAACATGTAACTGAAATAATGCGCATCCTTATAATGAGGTGTCCATTAAAAAATAAAGTTACAATCATAATTCGAGCACTTCAATTTTACTTTAATGCACTTAGGTAAGTAGTGTTTTTTTTTTAAGAAATAAATTATGCTAATTGTAAGCAAACAATAGTTTTTTTAACCTAAAATAATTTCTTGATTAGTTTAGGATACAAATTTACCTATTTTTAAAATAACTGAAATCGATTTAATACCCTATTTTGAACGAACTAATTTCAGAATGTGCGGATGCACTTCCAGTATTTTGCATACAGCGTCTGACTACGAGTCCTTCACGACCCAATTTTTTAACTTTTGACTATACGTAAATAAAAAAATACAAAAGATAATAAAAAAAAAAAGCGATAGCGGAGAACTTCAAGCGGCGAAAATGTGGGCCTTATTGGAAATTATATTTTCGAACCGTTCGGGGTTGAAACTCTCGGTTCGTGAGGTCCACTTTACCCACCTTCACACCTTTAGATCTGTCGACACTTCGCATGACCCACGGGCTGGCTTTTACCTCAGACAAAGGATGCCATACAGCTTGGCAAAGCCGCCAGTCTTTTGGGTCTTTTGGGATTTTAGTTAGTTGGAATTAGCGTATTTTTTATTTTACAGTAATTATAGTTCGTTAAGTATTTTTTTAAAATTATTAGTGTAAATGCCTATATTCATAGCAAATAAATTATTTATATCACCAACAAAAAGTAAATACGTAACGAATACGGCAAGCGTAACTTAACCTTAAAGTTCGACTCGAACATCTTTGATTTATTAGTCAGGAGCGATAGATTAATAAATAATACGTGTCAGAATTTTATCCAAGACTTTGTTTTCCATTATATTGTAAAAGATGAAATCTAATACATATCATCAAATAACCTTAAAGATCTTTTATTGCAAATGAAGAATAGTTGGGCTTCGGGAACGTTCAAAAGAGTTACCGTGGCCCTGCAACGCAAAAGGCAACTGAAGGAACACGGGGTGTTTTAGTTTGTAAAAGTCTGCTCTCGCCCTCACACCACCCAGAATGGGAAGAATCATTTGTCACCACAAAAATAAAAACAAGTGTAATTCTAATATGATCAAATTGTCTTAGAAATCTCATTTTTATCCTTAAAATAACCCGCACAGTTTGAATTGTATTTTTGGAATAAGTTATGTTTTATTTTCGTAATGTTAATTTTCGGATGAATTTAAAACGCAATATTTTCCTTCGATACAAAACTTTTCCTCCCATTTCTGATTTAAGCATTTGAAAGTGAGTACCTATTACTCAAACCCTAGTCTGAAACCCGTCAATATTTCCATATTTTTACTTAATAAGTAGGGTTAGATACGTTCTCATCTCAAAATACTCAATTCAGAAACGAGACCTTTATGTACGAGTTCATGAATTCTATGTAAATCACTTTATTAAAATAATCCGACGCAGACAATGAAACCAAATCCAACAAAAACAATTAGAGCATTGTTTTGTTATTCTTTTTATACTAATAACCTAGAAAATTATTTGAAGGGAAAAAGACCTAATCTCGGCGATAAAGTATCCTGTCATATTCTCAGATTATTGTCTACCTGTGTGTAAATTTTTTATCTCAATCCATTCCGCTAATTGAACATGAAGGCGTAACAACCTTACGTACATACATATTTTCACCTTTATATAATGTGATATCAACAATATCTAACAATAAATACTTCGGTTTTATGTTCGTTTGATTTAAAATTCTAAACCTATCTAATTCCTCTCAAAAATTACTTTTATATAGTTTTTCTAAAAAGTCAAACGACTTGGGAATTTTGTTTAATATTTAATCATTAAAAAATACTTTTATTCGATACTTTTTACAAGGTTCTTCTATTAGTAAACAATGATCAAGATCTCTTAATCAACCTTGATTATTCAACGAATGTTGACTTCATTAGATTTCATTTTAACCTAATAATTACCCAGTGGTTTGACTTTTTAGACAGACTCTAGCAGATTAGCGTCGTCTCATCCTTGTCTTTGATTACAGCTCCGCTCCTATTGGTTGTAACGTAATGTTATATAACCTATTAGTAGAGGATATGATTAAGAACGACCGTCACCGGTCTGTTTAATGGATGAAACGTATTTTATGACAAATCTAGTATATTAAAGTGAACGCACCTCTCGCACCCGCCTAGGCGGCAGTACGCAAATCATTGCATTTATTTGCGGCCAATAGCGCCCGGAAAGCGCGCGGCTGACCTTTAAATCCATTTTTTTTTGCGAAATATTGATTGATTTACATATGCAATGTTCACTTTGAAGAATATTTAAGCACCAATTTTTATGTGTAAAAATGTTTTTAAAGATCCAAGCCGTTTCGAAGGAGTAGGGAAAAGTTACGAAATTGCTAAGTATTTTTTTTAAACAAAAGTATTAATAGCACCAAAAAATCAAATGTTGATAATGTTGTTCATGAATCTATAATAAACATTTTTTTTTTAAACCTATTAACCTGGCCGTTACCGAGGAGTAAACTTCAGAAAGTCACTGTTTTATGGCACTTTTCGGGCGCTTGGGCCTTTTAATTTATATAGCACAACGAAGTAGGCTGAGTTAGCTAGTATTAGTATAGATTCCAGTTGTAGTGTTTTTGATGGTAAGAATATTTTTTTACGCATCGTCACTTAGGTCGTAATCCTTTTACGACTGGTAATAAGCAGGATTCTCTCTTTTTGCCATTAAATCGATTATGATTCTGTTCAAGATTAATATTACGTCTTTCTTCTTCTTCCCTTGGTATATGTCTACCTTCAAATATGCTAAATCACATTAGGTATTTTAAAGAACTTGTACAGAGAAAATTATTACTCTTCATTTACTTTCGAAGAATAAGAATAATTTACATTTAAAAATGCTTAACTAACTATAAAATAAAACAATAATAAAAACCCGTACGCTAATTACAACTAACTAAAATCAAACTAAAATACGGCGTCAAAAGTAGCTTTCGAAAATGGTACAATCGCAAAAATGAATCTTACAGACGAATTGTGATGATTATATGTATAATTATTATATTATATATGTACCGTTTGACTAATCAGAAGTTTTGCACAATATTCAAAGTAATACTACGAGTACGACTAGTATTTACTTCAATTTACTGCCACAACAATGTACATATACGAGTAACATCTATAAAATTAGTATTTTGTATGATTTTCTTTACATACATTGTATAGTGTATATATTGTTATACGTATACTAGGGTTATAACCCCCTCTTATAATTTAAGTTCTTACAGTCTATCCTATAGTTATCTGGTTAAATATCCCTGTCAACTATAAGACTGCCGTTGTACCCATAGATTTAAGTTTTTGTAAAATGATGTTACTATTTTGCTATACAGGTTAGCACAGCATTAGCATAATCAGCCTTATAATGTTTCTACGAGTATTGCTGGGTCTCAGGCCTCCTCTCTAGGAGAGAGTAATCCACCACGCGGGTCCAGGGCGGGTTAGTGGATGTCACATGTCTTCGAATTTTGGATTCTAGGACTGAAGAGTAGTGATGAAATAAATTACACAAAGTAATGCTCCAGGCTGAGTTTGAACCTTTGAACTACAATTCGTAAGTCAGAGCCGTTACTACTGGGTCCCAACTCTTCTTTAAAATGTTTATTCCATTCTGAATTTTTTTTTTTATTGTTGTTAGGTTCGCGCTTGACCGCTATCTCACCTGATGGAAAACGACGATGCGGTCGACGATGAAACTCTTGACTTAAAGATTCCTGGGTTGTTGCTATCAGGAAACACAGACTTGGTTTAATACGGGTCTTACAAAAATGTCTTGCCTACCTAACGTGTGGCGGGATGGGGCAGTGGCATGTAAGCGACTGACGAGCCATGCGCTTACGGAATGGTCTGCATCAGCGAAATGCAATTCAGAGGTTATACTGTGAGTATAACCTCTGAACGTGAGTGAGTGATGTGAGTTGTCTTAACGTTAACGCAACCGAAACGTTTACATTGCGTTTGGCTTTCTGATTGGTTAAGAGCTTGTAGAGGACCAATTGGAGCACCGAACGTCATAAACGTTTAGATCGCGTTAACTTTAAACAAATTCGCACTCAGTGCACAGCATAATCCGGTCACTGGGCCGTTATCCTATAAAACAAAGTTACTTTCCTTGTCTGTCTGTTTATACACTAACTGCTAAATCTTGATGATTTTGATGCATGTTTTATAAATAGTAAAATCAATAAGTCTTTAATTACATACACGATCTCGAGCATAATGTAGTGTGTATCTACAAAACATAGAGATCAATAAATATTTTTTGGTTGGTTGGTAGATAAATACCGGCACGGTTGGCGCAGTGGTTGAGCTATTGTCTGCTACGCCGTGGGTCGCGGGTTCGATTTCCGCACAAAACAAAATATTTGTATAGCTTACAGACAGGTAGGGTAATTCTTAGAGTAGGACAACGTTTTATTCTCAACAACAGTAACAACAACACGATCTTGAGTATAAAGAATTATTGAGTATGAGTAGTATGTATGTACCTAAGTAAAGCACAGAGTTCGACAAATATTTCTTGGCTACGTCTGTGTAAGTCTGAATCATAATCATGTTTATATGTCAAAACGATTGGATAGCTACCTACGGCATTTTCTAATTGGAATAAAAGATGAAGAAAAAATATAATAATTTGAAAAATAGTCCCCAAAGAAAGATTAAGTTTGTAAAGCTGATGATAGCCCTTGTAACTGACCGAAGGCTTATGAAGCAGCAGTTAACGCACACTTATTTATTTTGTGAAAATTATTCGGATTGTTATTGTAGGTTGTAAATGTTATTTTTAAATTAATAAAAAATTATGTTGTCAGATTTATTATATTTTTTAAATTTGTAACAATACAATCTTAGCTAAATAGTAGTTGTAAAGGTTCGTACTAAATCTACATATAGTAGATTCGTATATTTTAAGGCTATGTTTATTGTTTTAGATATAAATATTCTTTATTTTTTTGAAACGTTACTCCACACTAGAAATAATTCTAGCATCGTGGACTCACTCACAGATATGTAAATATACATAAGACACCTACCTGGAGTAACTATTTGCCATACATATATTTATTGATGTACACACACAAACACTTAAAAATTCAATGAACAAATACAGATAGAGGAGCACAAAGGTTTTGCTTATTTCAGATGAAATTTCTTCTAGCAGACCTGCGACAGAAGAGTTGGTGGATGAGAGATTTATCTTGCGACATGCAGCGCAGCCGCCGACGAACGCCTTATTATACAATAAATAAGTTAGCATTCAATTAATATGACTATTTATAAGATTCTGTTGGCTAAATTGGTACGAGGCAGTGAAAGATACGTCAATAAAGCGATATAGGTACTAAGCGGACTGCAGTCCGCAATAAAACGTAGCTTCAATATTCGTTTTCGGAAAATGTGTCTTCAACTAGCGAGTTTGTTCCACAGTTCATACGTTTCCTTTCGTAAAAGAATGAATTTTACAGATTTTATTCTGTTTTGCTTTACTGTTGTAAATATATTACTTATTAAGTTAACTAAATATTTATTTTAATTTAAATATTTTGAGTCGTAGGACGCGGGTTTAAACTCAGTCAGGAGTATTACTTTATGTAATTTATTTCATCACCACTGCTCTCAAAACTGTGAAAGAAAACATATTGAGGAAAACAGCACATCTTAGAACCAAAAATTCGAAGCCATGTGACATTCACTGACCCGCATTGAGCCCTTGTGGTGGATTACGGCCCATTCACTCTCCTAGAGAGTCCCAGCAGTGGGAACATTAAAAGGCTGATTATGTTTATGCTATTTTGAAACGAACTTTTTTTACTTTACTTATTAAAATTCTTCTCACATATTAAAAGCGATAAGAAACATGTAACCAACCATGGGGTTTCTTGCGTATTTTTCTCGATCGAAGTTTACGTCTTGGATGTGCAATAAGCATACTTATTCTGACTGACCGACTTTATGATAAAAATAAATGTTTTAATTGATTGACTTAAATACAAAACAAATAACTTCACTATTGATTGCACTATGTTCTTTCACTTCAAATTATTAATTTTATAAAGATATTAGCTTTTGCCCGCAGCTTCGCTCCTATAAATAAAATGTAGCCTATGTGACACAGGAATAAAGCAGCTTTCTATCGGTTAAAAAATTTTAGCATTCGGACCAGTGTCTACTTCCAGAGATTACTAGAGTAGGTAAACTACAAACAAAAAAAAACAAGCTTTACCTCTTTATTATATTTGTAGATTTAACGCCTTGTCCCCTCTCTCATTTACATCCACGTTTTCATTCATTTATCGATTTCCCCGAACCCAAATAGCAGAGTACAACATATGATTGCAAAAAAATCAATATCGCAATAGTTAGAGTGAGTTAAAATAAGTGGGGTAATGGCACCGCGGTGCATTGTAACTGGCAGGCTCGCCCTAACCCTACTCCAGCGGAGCAGGGCTGCCAGTTTACAAAAACAAACAATATCAACCTATAAGCTTATTAAATACAATATTTTATTCACATTATTATTAAAACTAAATATATGTGTCTGTGTTTTTTATTAAGTAGTCTGTTGCATATTTTTTATGAGATTTTTTTAAAAGCTTTTGTATTTTAAATGATTCAGTCTTGGGCCTGTTTGGAATCTAATTAGTTAATTTATGTAGCTCCTGTCGTTAAAATAGGATGTTCACGAATTTAAGGTACATTGAATAGAACTGATACTTTTTATTAAATTGTAAAAGTTAAAAATGTTACTTTTTGACTACCTAAGTGAAATATTGAAATCACTATTTACAAAAAGTTACAAAATGAAGGAATTCCTCTTTTTTATACGATTTTTTTTTCAGATTTTACGATAATATCTAGCATATTAAGTTTTAGTTACTGTTATTTAATATTATAACTTGCAAAAATTGTCTTTATTGAGATAACTACTATGAAACTGTACTTTTTGCGAAATCCGTTTTTAACAATTTTTTTAGCGCAGCACACGCTATTTTATTTATTAAGTTTGTCACTACTTATTCTATTATCTTTTTGTGCACCGCAAGGACTATTGACAAATAAATGATTATTCTTTACTTTCTTTTTATATCTTTATTTTTCTCTTTGGATGTTTCTTACTTGCAATCATTCTCTAAAATAATAATATTATTATCTAAGACAAAGCAAGTAAATAAAGCTTAATATATGCTTAAACGAATTCAAATTGAATTTATTTAAGCGTATATTAAGCATTAAATTTTAAGTAAGCAAACACACTTGAATTTGTATTTGTTATAAAAAATATTATAAAAGATCTTCGGCCAGTGCTGTGCAGGTGCAAGTATTATATTAATTTATTTAAAATCATTGCATTTTATCTTAGGTTTGTAATAAAAGTTCTAGAATTATGTTTTAAAAAAATATACAAAATAAATATCTTTTTCCACAGTTCCACAGTGTGATAGCCCTGTGTGAAGAGCTCTCCCGTGCCGAGGGTTATCGCGTCGAGTATCAAACCCTCGCCAGTCGCATGCGAACACGTTTCCACTTCCCGAGCATTTATTATAAACACAAGTTTCTTTAAAATAAATACTTGGTTAAAATCATTTTAACTGTTCCTGTCAATGATTACAGGAAGTAAAATTAACTTCTGTAGTAATATTTCTAAGAATGATTGCTTTGCTTTTACTGAGCAAGAAAATATTGCTTTCTGTATATTTTTTTTTGAAGCACAATCTTTTTAACCTAGGAGTCCTTACGTCAAAAGTAACCTATTAGGTTATTTCTAGGCAAGCATGCTTCATCGCCGGCCACCATCATGTGAGATTTATATCATAATAATAAAAATTTACGTAGGTACCGTTTGATGAACAAATGAAGCTCTAATTTAGTATCCAATAGAAGGTTACTTGAGGATTTACAAGTATTTAATAAATACGTATAGTGTCTAAAGACACTACCGACCGAATAGGGCTATTCGGTCTTTTTTCCATACGAACGTAGTATGGCGATAAGTTCCGTATTTCACGGCGTAATCTCAAAACAAAAAGTTTTATCAATTAGTTTCGTTATTATTCATCTCAAAAAATTTTTTTTAGCTTAAGTTAAGGGCTTAAAATCTTCCTTATTTTGACTAAAATTTTTGGGCGTAAAAAAGTTACTTATGGAGTATGAAAGTACTTACCGTACAGTGATAATTTGTTTATTAAAAAAATCAATTTTGTTTTTATTTTGAACAGTTAAATTCAGCAATTTTTTCACAACAGAGGTCTGTAAAAAAAACACGTATTTTTCATTATAAACCATCGCACGTGTTATGGAAATCTGTACGTCTTATGTCGCAGAGTTTTTGACTTTCACGCATGATTGCACACAGATTGCGTGCATTTTAACCCCGCCTAGCAACTAGTTCCAGCCACCAACTAGTGCACTCTAAGATAAAACGATTGATGTTTTGACGTTTTTCTTTTCCGTTGACTGGTACTATGGTGTTAGTTATATACTATTTGCACTAACTCGTACTATGATAGACTTTACATAGTTATTGGTGTATCTAGTGTTATATTTCAGTGGGACTTGATATATTTTTTTTGTAATTTTGGATCGTAGCCTAGCATACTAGGGTTGGTGGTAGACCATACTGGGGTAACACGGCCCCTATATACGTCTATGTACATAGTATAAAACAATATTTAAATGAAAATCATTTTTTCATAGCAAGCTTTTATAGCTCGGTATACCTATATAATTAATGCTCGTCAAGACGAATCATACGACCCTAAACTCGATGGGTTGTATCATTTAACTACCAAGTTCCTATAGCCACCTTCCAGTTGCATCATCAGATAAGCTCCATGTCATAATAATTTTGCATTGTCATCTGATTTACACATGCATGCAAAATTTCAGCTCAATCGGTAACCGGGAAGTGGGTCAACTTTAATTTGCAAGATTTGATGACAGAGAAACATCGGGACAGGTGAAACTAAATAAAAGCTTGTAACAAAGTCGATTTTAGCGTCTGTCCGTCTAGGTTGTAAAATTTTCTTACAATAAATACAAAACAAAGTAATATTAATGTCATCTGTTCGTTAAACAACGTTAGACACCAGATTTTTTGGTTACTCGTCATAGTCAAGTACTATTAATAATAAACATAAATGTTTTATTAGCACAAAACGGTTACATTAGTATATGCATAATGGTGGTATAGTTAGCGACTGTTTAGTATCCAAAAATTGAAATTATTACAGTTAATGTAGCCTGCCTCATAGACTAGGGCTACCTGTAAGGTGAGGGACCAGTTTCGGCTAAGATTTGCTATATTTATGCAATTATTGACAACGTTATATACTTTAAACCTATTTGATTTCTTCATATTTTTCTATTATTCCTTCGACAGTGGCAGCCCTGCGTTAAGGCCTCACTCTCGGAGGGTTATCGCGGGTAGGATCGCACCCTCCACACGACCCAGTGTGTACTGCACCCGCTAGCGTTCGCCTTGTGTCGAGAATACGTTTTTATTACATTTCTTCGAGATCTTTGTTGCTTCAAACAGCTGACGGGCTTTTGAGGTACCGTATTTTGTAAATATAAGGAGTTTTTGATTTATTTTTATATTCTTATACTGTTCTGTATTTTGATTTACCTGAAGGTACTAACTTCCGATAGAGGTGAGATGAGAGCATTACTGTTAGGTTTACTCAACAGCGGCAGAAGTAGTTAATAAAGTCAAGTTCTTAAAAAGTACAGGTTGTACTTCCATACTTTTATTGAGTTTAAAGTTATACGTACACAGAAGAAGAAAATGCCTGAGGCTTTAAGTCCGCCTCTGTACTTTTGTGTGCATGAAGTATTAAATAAATTAATAAGTATTCTTTTCAAAAGTAAAGAGAGGAATTTTATTTATATGTGCAAGTGACCACTTTCCTACTGTAAGAAGGAACTAGACAGAAGCGTTAGGTATGTAGTAGCAGTGATCGTCGCATAATACTTATGGCTTTAAATAAATTGTTTTTCTGTCTTTCTTTTTCTTTTATTTCAACAACTATCTCAAAGATAGTTCGAAAAACTGTAGCCTTGGAACACAAAAGGCAACTGAAGGAACACAGGGAACTCAGTAAAAGTCTGCCATTCTTTCACCAAGAGGGAGCTGTAGAAGTTATTATTATGATGATATCCTACCCTTAAAAAAAAAGTAAGAACTTCGAACCCACTGTCATATTATTAGATAGCCTACATCAAAACCCAAAAGTTACCTGTACAAAACCTGCAAAAATTTACCTGCTCACAATTTTCCAACAAAGTAAATATGTTTGTATTTACTCCACCATAAATCCCTCGTTATATTAATAAAATAATTCCCATTGAAGGTAAAATGCGTAACATTTTAGCGCCCATCAGATAGGGGCGAAACATTTTAGCTATCAGATGGGAAGAGGCGCGACACGTGAAATCGGCGCCACCTCACCTGAGCTAAACGTTTACGTTAATTACACGGTACGGTTAACGTTTTTAATGCGAGCTATTATGGATTTGATGTTTAGTGACTTGCTGGTTTGCGTTTCGGAGGTTTTTAATGATGTTAACGAAGTGGGGTTGTTTATTTTTTTTTATTTGTCCTTTGTAGATTTTGTGGTTTTGTTTAGTTATAAATAATTAGGGATTTGTTGTGACTACCATTTGATTTTTATTGATTAAGGTTCAATTTATTGTTTACACGAATAATAAAGATAATTAAAAAAAAAAATTGGCTGCTCGAGTATATATTAATTTGGAATTCGAAAAGATTATGCCCTTTTTTAAGAAACTCCCTCATCCATGATTTAATATTTTTTTGATTGACATGTTTAAATGATAAACTATGCTTCATTTGTAAATAGGTTTTTTAAAAACACTTTTACACGTAATTTTTTTCGTCAATTTAAACTAGATGAGGCCGGTGTTTCCTAGCTAATTACCCTGAGAAGAAACTGGAAACTATATGTATATAGTTTCCAGCTTCACAATTCTGGAAAGATATTTTACCTACCCATATTTTTCAGGTAAAAAAATACATTATTCATATTTGTAGAATTAACGGGACTTTATTTTAAATTATTACTAAAGTTGTATCCTCAAGAAAAATGCACCTACAGCCCCTATTTCATATAATTAATGCCTGTAACTAAATCAAATCTAACTACTGCTTACACTCATGTAGTTAAGGGTTGCTAATGTATTTGGCTTCGCGCCATTACGTATTCTGTCTCCAACTTAATGCCGCGGTTATTTGCCGACTCGCTCGTCTTATTGACGTGATTACATTATAAACGAACGAGGAATAATCAACCTCATGACAAACACACAAACATCCGATTTAAACCTCAAACATTAACATACAAACTTAACACTATGAGGCTAACCTCATCAATATTTAACACACATTATGAAAGCATTTCGTGAAATGGTTTTTTACGAGCGTGGGATTTGTGCGCAAACGATATTGCTTTTTATCTTGAACACTTCTTCAATTTTTCGCTGAACATTGCTGAAAAAATCCGCAGATATTTAATAAAACGTATAAACGCGACGATTTTCAGGCGCGTCCAACTGTTCGCCTTAAAAACAAAATAGTTGACGGAATTCAAACGGAACATTGGTAATGAAGCGGCACTTACCACATGGGTCGGACGAGGGCCGACATCGCTATAAAACGGAGGGGCGAGACCTCATTGCGCACTAAAGTTTTTATTTATTTATTTATTTATACACGGATTCACTTACAATTTAATTTTATGATTATAATAAAAATCACTGCACTAAAATGCACTTTGGACTATTGAGTTTGGATTCGTAGCATAGCGTAGTTCGTAGCACAGCGTAGCGCGTCTACGTCGGAAAAGTTTGTCCGTAGGCCGGAGCGGGCGGCGGGCGAGGAGCTCGGTCCGCGGCGCGGGTGGCTCGCGGGGCGCTATTCGCGGACTATGCGGAGCTCGCGGGCGGACCGGGCTGGCGGGGTCGGGGGGAGCGGGGCGCCGCGGGGAGGGGGGGAGCAGACTGCGCGCGCACGCCGCCGCCCACGCCGCCCCGCCCCACACACCCGCAACCTATTTATTTCTAGTTACGTAAAATTTACGCGCAATACCCGATACTGCATTTAGCTTATGTTGCGATCCCGTATGCCAGTATATAAGCAGTAATGAAAATGTGGTTACATTACGAGCCGTCTTCCACGCCACGCCCGAAAAGACGGCGTTGTTAACATTCTACGCTGTGTACACAAGAAAATACGATACGCACGCCTATATAACGAGCGGTACATAAAGAAACCTACGCCCTCCCGAATGAAAAGCTTTCAAGAGTTTTGACACCGGTCAAATAAAAGGCAGACGGTTCAACATTAAATGCCAATCAGTGTATTTCACGCGAGGCCACTTCTGGCCCCGGGCAGGTGAGGCGTGAACTGAAAAAAGAAGTCTCGTCCGGCCGGTGCCGGTGCCGGGGGGACGACGTCAAAATTTGGCAGACGAGTTTTTTCGACCGCAGCCGATGCTATCGATGTCACTTAAACGAATTGAATAAACGCGTTGGAGGGCGCCCGGTGTCTATCTGCCGGCCTTTTTGTGGCGCGCCTGTCCATCCTGATTTCATCGTTGATCCGATATATTCCAAAACGCCTGTCTGTTATTCAGCGCTCCCCGCGTGTGCTGTCCATTCATCTTGTATCAGCACGATCTCCCTCCAGCTCTGAGGCCGTTTATAGCCGGCAGTCTGTTGTTACGTTGCGAGTACGTTCGGTACGTGAATTAAAGCAAAAGTTCGATAAACTGTGTCGTCACAATCAGCTGTTGGCGCCGCGAGCGCAACAGACAATGCGATTAAGATCTACGCAGGACAACTTTCGCCGGCGCGCCGAGCGGCAGTTAGTTGTTATGAAAGAGAGAAATTTGTAAATTGTTCGCGCCCGAGTTCGCGAACTCCGTCGAACCGGAGTTTGTTTTAAGAGTCCAACCTTGAAACAAGAAGAAAAGTAGTCCTGTAAAACAAAGTTTTGCGGCCGCCGTCGCCGGCGCAAGCGGTTCAAGGATTGTGCCCGAACTGTCTGTCTGTACAACTTTACCGATTAAAAGCTCAAAAGCTTCCAAAGTCATTTTAAAAGTTTATCTGCACGCGGGCGGGTCGCGGGTGGCGGAGGGCCGTAGGCGCGGGGTTCGTTATCATCCCGCCGCAATACTTTAGTTAAAACCTAGTTTAACTTATTTATAAATCGGCGGTCGTCGGCCGAGGCGGGCCTCCTCACGACTTAAACTGTCAAAGTTGAGGATGCGTCCTCGTCAGCAGAGCTCGTGGCGCGAGTCGAGCCGGCGGGGGCTCCGCGCGGCCGCGACATGTGTTCGCGCCGAATAGTTGCCAACGTACACACTAAGTTCCTAGACCCTTCGCTACTTTGTTTTACAGCTGTTCCACTTAGCGAACTATGCCTGGAGTTGGGCGCGAGTTCTTGCATGTGTATTGGCGGCACACACCCGCATCCGAATAGTTTCATAAACATAACCCAACTTAGTTTTGGACGACTTTTCAAAGTCAATGCATACTAACTTTCGATGTCTGGGAGTGCGATATTACGATTGGATCAGTTTGCGGTGACTTTAATGCATTCGTTTGTTCGAAACTTTGTTTTATTGGATCAAACTTCGCAAAAAGGTTAAATAAGTGTCTTTGTTTTAGTTTTATGCGGACTCAAGAATAATCGGAAATTACGAAACCGAGGATTTAATTTTGTGTGTTTTTATTATTTTACCACTTTCGTTGTATTTGCATTTTGATACGATTGGGTGGATTTTTTTTTTATTTACCATTTTTACAAAATAATACAAGATTACCTATATACTTATGTTAAATAGTAACTAAACATCACTAAGGTTTAAACTTGTGCTATCATGAGTCTATATCAATATTGAAACTATACAAAATGATTTTTTATATGTGTACGTTATTTTCGATAACAATCTACCTACGTACCGTCAGTTTGTTGGTATCCAAAGGGAGATCTAGATGATACCAGATTTGATATCAGACTTAATACCTAAAGTTGGTCTGAGGGAATGTACGAAAGGGTTGTACCGTGGCCGTGGAAGGCAAAGGGGAACTATACCTCTACCATGAGTTTACTACGAGTTTTATTTGTCGATACTCGATACCGACTACGTAAATATTTTTAACGACTTCGAAAAAGAGGAGGTTCTATGTTCGTCAAATACTATTGCTTTAATCTCATGGTAGAGGTACTGGTCTTTCAGCGTTCCAGGGCTACGGTGAGCCCTGGTGCTCTTACGTAGGAGGGTTTTAGTCAGTAAAAGTCTGACTAGCTCTTTCGCTCTAACCAAAGCGGGAGAAGATATTTGACGTTATCCCAACTTAATAAAAAAGGCCTTAAGTTCTGGACATGAATACGTCCAACTCCTACGACGCCAGTCTTTTTGTTTTTAGTTCTATAAAGGGTCAATTAGGTACATGTTGTCCAATGTTGTAATCGTTCTCAATTATCTAATAATTGTTATTGTTTTTGTTTGTCTTCGTCAAGTATGTATTAACAATAGCTTTGTATAGTTTAAGTTACTAACAGTATACGGACTACGTCTGAAATAAAAGTCTTATTATTATTGTCTCTCCATTTATCGTACTCACGTATCATTATTGCTATTATATTAATACTGATCAATTAGCCAGTGGCGTAATTATGATAATATCGCGATTGTTGTGACTGCCTACACAAAGGTTTATCCGGTTGAAAGCAACGGTCATTGAATACTTTTTTTTTTGGTGGGATATTATTCAATGACTTCTCCCGCTCCTGGGCTGAGCGAAAGGGCGTGTCAGACTTTTACTGAATAAAACCCGCCTCTTTGCCTTCGTGTCGGAGCCCCGGGGTTCTCTGTCGTAAAAACCATTGAACGGTAATTGATGGTGGAGCTGATGTGGAAACGACATGGTGAACATATACGGAAGAAAAAAACGTTCGAGGTATGAACAGTTTCATTTTGAAGCCAGGGCCTGAGTGTAATGACTTTCGCACAAACTTTAACTTCAAAGAACTTCTGTTAGTTTTGTTAGGTCGCGTTCGTTGAGATTTTAGACCTAATTTTGGCCATGAAGTTCGTGTTTATATTTTCAAATGTAGAAAATATGTATGTTGTACTTTTTTGTTCCAGTAACTTGGTTGTGGAGGTCTAATAGGCAGTTACTTCATGTAAAACATTGGTATTCAGCCAAATTTTGTTAGACTGGAAGCCGACCCCAAACTAGTTGGGAAAAGACTACGGAGATGGTGAAATTTTAATTACCCCTGTATCGTGGGTCCATTCAAAAACATGTAAACTCGCATACATAAGACACTTACATACGTACACAAGAATATACTTAGGAACGTCACTCAAAACTCAAGCTTTACTTAAAACTAGTTTCAACCAATCAAATGGCTTAAATCTAGTATCAAGTAATGCTTGAGTATTGACTGATGTTCTGTAATACGGGACTTAGACGTGGAACAACTATCTATAGGACACAAAAATACTTGTATTTACCCTGTGCTGAAACCCAACTATGTATGTATATACCTATTTATGTTTATTATATAAACTTTATTATACAAACACAGAAATATAATGAAGTATATTTTTGAAATGTGAAATAAAGGTGAAAAAAATAGAAGTGAGTTCGTACCCGCGCGAACAAGAAAGGGTTTCTAGTCAGTAAAAGTCTGACACTATCTCCCTCTCCGCCCCAGAGCGGGGGATGTCATTAGATGATTTTCCCAACAAAAAAAAATTGAGTTCGTAAATGAGACTTTATATTTACGTGGGAAATAATCAAATGACTACTATCGGTCTGGGGAGGGAGTGTCAGACTCTTATTAACTATAACCCACCTGAGTTTTTTCAATTTGCTCTTTGCGGTCAGTAGATAGGGTAGTCAGATAGGAAACACCGGCCTCATCTAGCATAAACAGACGAAAAAAAAAATTGACGTGTAAAAGTGTTTTTATACCTATACAAAATAAATATCATTTATCATTTAGTAAAGTCCGGTAACTTTTTCAAAGAATCCGGTAGCCCTGTTGAGACTACGCTATCGTAATAGTAGCTTATCTCTACGCGATCATCGTAGCAAATTCGTATGTAGCACTTTCGTAGCGGTTTCGTAGACTGCCGTAGCAGATAAAATAAACGTAAAAAAAAGAATGCCTATCGTGCAATAAGTTCAGTTGGCTAAGTAACAAGTCATAACATCCCTTTCAACTCACTCTCTCATAACTCTTCTCAATCTTATGCTCCACACCGAAAAACAACACGGCACATTCATAATCAGCGTAATTACCGAAATCTCTGTCGGAAAGTCACGATCAACAGTCAAGCGCGAGATAAAGCTGCCACAGCCCTCCAAGCGGTATACTTACCACCACTTTAAGATGATTTACCATGCCCCTATAGATCTTGGAAGGAGAGGCGTAAGGGGGGTTTAAGTATGAATAAAGGGAGGTCTGTTTATTCTGGTCGCGAACGTACGTGTTATCTTCGTTCGCCAATAAGTCACGCAATAATTACCGCCCGCGGATCACGCGCTGCGCTCATATTTATGGAGTGGTCCATATTACACGTAATGACGTAAATAAGTGCGGTGTGCGACAATTGGCGCTTTATGGCCGTGTTTGCCGCGGGCACACGAGGCTGTAACTTTGTTGTCGTCATTTGGTTCCGTGACTGGTTTACGATATGATATGGATGTAATCTTTTTTTTTATTATCATTGATAGGTATTTTGATTATTATTGTTAAATTAACAGACTACGTTCCAAACACTAAAACGCAAATCATTTATAGGCCAGTTGGTCTAGTGGTCAGTGGCCCTGACTGCTGTCGGAGGTCGTGGGTTCGATTTCTACCCTGGATAAATGTTTGTATGATGAGCACGATCATTTGTTCTTTGTCTGGGTGTAATTTATCTATAATAATGTTTGTATTTAGAAACATATAAGTATGTTTATTATTTATGTAGTGTTATTATTTATAGTCGTCAGTAGTAATAAGTCGTATCTTTATTATTTATCTAGTATTATTAATTATTTATAGTCGTAAGTAGTAATAACTCGTATCTTTATTATTTATCTAGTAATATTATTTATCTAGTACTTATAGCACAAGCTCAGCTTAGTTTGGGACTAGAAAGCGTTGTATGAAATTTGTGGAATATTATATTATTATTATTATTGATTTTTTTAAGGTGAGATTTGCGTTCTAGGAATACGCAAATCGTTGATGTGGCTCAAGAGGCTGACCAACTTAAATAGAACTAGGCAGGACATGTCTGCCGTATATCTAACGAGCTGTGGATCCGTAAAACTCAGGATTGTGCCAGGATACAGCAACGTGGGGTCACAGCAAACTATGAAGGAGATGGCGTGATGACTTGGACGTCTTCCTTAGTAATTGCAATGAGAAAGCGAGGAACCATGATCGTTGGAAAGAGTGCAGGAAGACCTTTATCCAGTAGTGGGACAATAAGAAAGAAAAGTATTTATTTTGGTGCACAAAACATTGTAGACAACGAAAACTTAAGACAAACACATAACAAAAAAATAGAAATAAAATAAAATAAAAAGTAACATTGTACGACGCATTGCAATACGAGCTAGCTAAAATAATAATAACATTGATTGCTGTCAAGTAACAAATGTTAAATAGGGTTCACCCTATCTAACCATGGTAAGTGATGATGTGGTAGAGCACGTTAAAAGTAACCTATTCACTCTTGACTTAAAGACCTAGCTTTAGGTTGTAGCTACAAGGAAACACAGACTACGGCAGGGAATACCAATCCTTAAATCTACGCAGAATGAATATGTTTCTATAACGTTTAGTGTGTTTGGGCGGGATATACACTATGTACCGGTGGCTCATCGCCATATGTCTGGTGGTCCGATGATGGTATGTGCTTGGCCACGGACAATCATATTTTAAGTTTAATATACCAATATCCCAGGAGCTCGTGGCTAAGTAATAACCGCCACATGAGTCAATTTCCGATGTTAAGCTTGATTTGCGGGTTAAGCTTTAGTTGCCAAGGTTGATTTGTGGATGGGTGACCGTCTATTACAAATCAAACCTCGGAAATCACGTTAAGCGACTGGTCTAGGCTACTATTTGAAGATCTTGGAATTGCATGACTTGATTCCGCCATCTCATTTCTATCATCGGACAAACCGACGCACGGCGAGTATCCACCCTTACGTTGTTGAGACATCTACGGTCCGGATTAAGCGTTTCGCCTCGTCATTTATACTAGAATAGTCTGCCTGCTGCGGTCTTCCCGTCCGATTATAATTTGGGTGTCTTCAAGGCTAGAGTGAACAGGCTCTTAATAAACTAGTGCGCCTCAACATCAACGATTGTATCACTGCTTACCATCAGGCGGGATCGCAGTCAAGTACTAGTTTATAACAGATAAAAAAAAAATTACGTTACGAAAAAAAAAAGCTAGAAAATCTGTCACGGGCCTTAAACGAGTATCGTGGTATCCAATTGCTGAGTTATGAACTTGTGGAGTTCAGATAAGCAGTTGGTCCATGTAAAATACTGGTATCCAGGAGTATACGGTTAAATTGGCTGGCAAAATAACTGACGACCATCTGAGAGGCATTACTACTAAACCGGATTGTCCTATTATCTCCTGTAAATACTGTCTACTCACATAGTTATGTTAATAAGTTATTAAATTACTAACATCTGTGTATTTGTTTACAAATATAGTTTCATAAGTTATTAAGATAACTTTTTAAACTTTGAATTAAAAAGATTAATTTATTATTTATAGTATGAAAATAAAAGTAGCTTTTTTTGGTCAAGTCGTTAAAATCAAGCATTTTCATTGTCAATCTTTCAAATATTATTTGGTTTTAAAGCTCTTGAGAATTAGTAGGTACAAATTGTTAGAGTCGTCTTACTGTCCCCGCACACGGGCCACAAAAAAACGCCGCTTCAAGCTTCTTTTTGAGGCGGCCTTTTTTGTGGCTCGTGAGCGGCGGTCCCGCCACAAAAAAACGCTTGAAGCGGTTTCAAGCTTCTCCGGACACGAGGTATCGCTCACTTCAGCTGTTTTTTGCGGCCTCTTTTAGCTTTTTTTGTGGCCGCTTCTCTCGGATGTTTGTGGCGGCGTTTTTCTGAGGCTCGTGTGCGGGGACGCTTACAATCTATACTAATAAGAATACGTTACGTTTTGGATGTGGAGGGCCGGAATAACTTGTGTGTTATCTGTACTTCGTATTCATTCTGAAACAAAAAAGATAAGGTTAGTTTCATTGTTTCTGTGACATAGATTAACAACTTCTCCAAGTAAGAAATTGTTTTTTTTTATCTAATAGAAATAAGGTACATACAGTTTACATTATGCGATTTTAAAAACATCTAATATATATAACAATCACGTCACAGTATTTATATCGAAGTCTTTTCAAACCTTTTCCGTTGGTAGATTTTTATGTGTATGTTTAAATCAAACAGATTTTAAAAAATGTTTACGTATCACAATATAATATTATATCACACTATTATTTATAAAGGCGTAAGTTGGTATGTATGCATGTGTGTGTAAGTTCGTTACTCGTTTACGGTACAACTGTGAATGTATTTGAATTTGGCAAACGGGTAAATCATGCCCTGGTATAGCACTTATTTTATTTCGGAAATATGTTCCCTAAGGATAACTTAACTAAGTAATGCGCCTGACTGGGTTTGAACCCGCGACCTACAACTTGTAAGTCGGGGCCGTTACCACTCGGCCACCACTGCTCTGAAGCTATAGTAATAATATAATATTCCACAACTATCACACAACGCCGTCTAGTCCCAAGCTAAGCAGAGCTTGTGTTATGGGTATTAGACAACTGATAAACATACTTATATATTTCTAAATATATACATATTATAGATAAATTACACCCAGACACAGAACAAATGATTATGCTCATCACACAAATATTTGTCTTGGGTGGGAATCGAACCCACGACCTCCGGCATAGCAGTCAGGGTCACTAACCGCTAGACCAACAGTCATTTCGTTTCTTACATCATACTACAGACAAGTTCCGATAACTGAAACCTACATAACAGTACGACACTATCAAAAAGCAATTAATTTCGAATCTACCCATTAACAAAACACAAAATCATATGTTTACATCCCATAACTATTTCATACGACATAGAAGGGTAGAATTGGTAAATAATCCCTGTGTTAGTATCAGATTCGTATGAAAACGATGGCATTACGTGTGGCCGTGTCAAAATGCGACTTTAATTGATGTTGTGTCGTTATACAAACACTTGGACTTGTACCGACAACATTACTGCGATTTGTATTGATATCAGTAATTCAATATTATATAGAAATACTTATAAACAATTACATACCTACTATGAAGAGTTTTCAAATCGACGTTATAGAATCAAAAGACTAGGACCCCAATTGAGAGCTAGGGTTGCAGCAATTAAATCGATTTTAGTTTTATACTATTTTTTTTAGTCACTTTTGTTGAACTTGGGGGATGCCCATCATCCCCCAAGTGTCGCCACAATTCACCGCCCTGTGAGTCTCGCCTATATATAATAATAATGATTAAGCTTTCCTTGTATTAAATTTCATCAAACTGCTGTAACTTTGAGCCTGAAGAAGTTACAATATCATTTATTTTAATGACGTATTCTAGCTCTTGACTGCAAACCCACCTGATGGTAAGCAGTGATGCAATTGTTGATGGTATCGCGCACTAATTTATATTTAAGAGTATTACCTAACCTAACTATTCACAATAGCCTTGAAGACACACATTATAATCGGACAGGAAGACTGCAGCAGGCAAACTGTTCCAGTCCTTCTATGTACGCTGTGCAAACGATGGGCCGAAACGCTTAGTCCGGAATGTAGAAGTGTCAACGTAAGGGTGGATATTTGCTGTACATCGAATTGACCGATGTTAGAAAGGCGATGGCAGAAACAAGTCATGTAATTCCCACGCACTATCACCAAAATGCATCCTGTAAAATATATAAAGGCTGGCTACCCTAAACCTGTGCTGTAGGCTTAGTAGATGGGTCATAATCAAATCTGGATGACCAACTAGTCTCTTTGAACTCCTTTTCACTGAGTCCAAAGCTGCTAGAGGGCATTTTGGAGCACCAGCCCATATGTAGCTGTAGTCTCTACACGCGATGTGAGATGATCAAAAGCTATGAAGCACTGGTGGTAATTTATATGCTAAAAATTTCAGCCAGTATTATCGAAGTTAACGTAGCATTTTTTCTTCCTGTCCTGCTGTCCATACCCTTGTGGTCCCCGGTCCGTATGTCGCACAAACGGGCCGGGGGCGGACCGTAAATTTGATTTTAATATTGAACACGGGAATTACGTGTTTGCTTGGGCCCGTAATTGATACGGCCCTCTTAGCACGCGTCTAATACCTGTCATTATTTTCAAATTCGTCGGCTTTGCCTTTTAAACGGTGGATTATTTAAATGTTCCGTCCGTTACAGAATTTAATTTAGGTTTACTTTGTTTTACATAAATTAGTTTGTACGTGTATCAGTGTAGTTTAATGTTGTGGTACAGTTTTTTAGTCCAAGGACGTGCTTGGATATATACAGACATAAAAAAAGTCGAAAAAATCCATCCTCCTTCCTTTTAAATCCTTAAAATCGAAGTTATAATTATAACTTTAGCATCGCTTTTGACACATTGACTACTTTCAACTGTTCATTTAAAGGACTTTGTTCAAACACATTTCCGAGTCATTTTTTCCGCAACAAAATCTTCTCGTCATAAGTTAACAGCAATTCATATCCGCTCCGACACTTCAGGTAGGTAGCTAGTCTCCCCTACCGCACAGATTATGGCGGTGCCATCAAATATGCATAAAAGCCGTAAAATGCCACACTTAACCGCTCCCTGCTCCGCGAGCTCCGCGCTGTCACCTGCATTTCTGCCGAGCCCCACAAACCGCGTCTCGGTCTCCAGACAGATGCTCAGACACAGTGGTAATTAAAAATTTCCCACCTCCTCATAAATTTGCATGAAGACGTGAGTAAATATGAAAGTAGGGTTTCGTTTTGAGTGATGTTTAGGTTCGAAGTACTTGAAGAAATGAAATCTGTGTGAAATATTTTTTTTGATTTGTGGCATTGGAACTGATTGTAATTGTCTCTTGATTGTAAATACAACCAAGAGAGATTAATTCTTAATAGAAAATGGTGATACCTTCTGCCATGACATGACTTATCACCCTTGCACCATTTGGTTAAATATGCAAAATTATTTCATCAGTTAATTGGCTCAACAAATTCATCAATATAACTACCTACCTACACAACTTTCAGTAAACACTACACGCCATCTCTCCCATCCATAACTTAATTATTTCCTTTCTATCACCGCCTCCCAAACCATATACAAGTCGTGTGTGAGCAAGTACGTAAAATACAAATCTACAGTCCCATTATAACAATCACCTTCCCGTTCATTACTCGAGCTAAGATAGTAAATTTAAATTAACAGCCCCTTGTTAGTAGAACTATGTACATCTGCAGTGAAATGAATGTTCATTTGGTAAGCAACAATAAGCGAAAATCGGAGAGTCGCGTGAACTAGTGGGTCGGTGACACAATATCGCGTGAGCGTCGTTTTAGCGCAGTTTCGCTGTTGTCTGGATATGAAATGAAATACTGCATCTGTATTTCGTTTCATTATATCGTAGCTAAAAATAAACTTTTTTATGGGTTGTGTAAAATAGTGTTTCAAAATGGAAACTATGGCTCCATGACTGTTTGTATGACAGATAGATTTCTTTATTGGACCCTGCATGGATTTTTTTGTGGAAATCGCTCTCTGGGTGGAGCGAGAAGGAATGTCACACTTTTACTGACTAAAGCCACATAGTTTTTTCAGTTGCCCTTTGCGTCTCAAGGTTGAGGGACTCTTACGAACGGTACCGCATGGGCCTATGCCTCTGGCTTGACTGAACTCGCTGAACAAACCAACCAAGCAAGCATTTACGATTTAATTGAAAAAAGAAAACAATATTATTTTTGGTTTTTGCTTTCAATTTGAGTTATTTACCCTTGCCTAACCCAAAAATGAGTATAGAATAGACTTTATTGTACACCAAAAAGTAATTCATCTTGTGCACAAATCTAAATCCATGGGTACAATGGCAATCTTAGCGTTGATAGCGATATCTTGGTAGATAAAGAAGATAGTCTGGTGACAACCATACTACTGTTAGGTTAGGCTAGCAAGGTTTTTTTTTTAAACATATTAACCATCCGTTTTGGCTAGTGTGTCCAAAAAATACTTTCTTCATTGCACTAAGAGCGTAAATCTCGTCTCCATTTCTCTTCAAAACGTCTTCCAAATTACAGCTTTCATCTATTTACTTATAACTACATTTACGAATTTCGCGTACAGTCAGAGCAGCCAATTTAGCCGGCGTCTCCGCCGTCTTTATCGTATCTTTAATGAACACTCATAAGCGCGGCGTACTTAACGTATTGTGCGCGACGTTAGTGCTGCTGACTGTACCTAGCTTTGCGACACACTCAATGAGCTGAGGGTGGTTAGCGGGATTTGCGTTTAGTTTAAAAGGGATTTTTGGTGAGTCTTTGTGGATGTGGGTATGTTTTTTTTTGTTTGGTTTAGGAAGGAGGAAAATGTCTGAAAACTTTGGTAGAACACATTTAAAAAGGTCTCAAACTCAAATTCATGGTTTCACGTTTGTCCACAGTCTCACTTCATGATAAATGTTGATGTAATCGACGAAATAGTACTCTTGCCTAAAAGTAACCACTTCAATTCTATTCTATTCTTATTTTATTCAATATAGACCTCGAGGGTCTACTACGAGTATATACGTAGAATACATCGAATTTAATTACAAATTTCATAATCATTTGTTTGTAGAACCTTTTCGGTTTTCAAGACGTGCAAAGCTGTAAATATGGGGTATGAGATTACTCTATTCATATGAAGCTACAACTTTTTTTTAGTTGCGAAATTGGGTTCCGGGTATTCGGAGAGGGAGTGTCAGACTTTTACTGACTAAAACCCACTCATATTCCTTTAGTTGCCCTTTCCATTCCAGGCTCATGGTGACTAATCTTCATCATCTCAGCCGACAGACGTCCACTGTTGGACATAGGCCTCCCCCAAGCGTCGCCACAACGCACGATCCTCTTAAAAACTCTTGAACCATTTTAGTATAAGTTTTCGTGAGTACAATATTTGATATGTAACATGACATTTTTGCATTATCGATACTCCTCAAAAAAAAAACCTTCAAAAAACAAAGGCCAGATATCGTGACAGCTCTAGTCCCCCATGAAACAATGTAGGCTCACACGGGAAATGCTAATACGGGCCGTTCCATACAAATTGATACTCGATCGTCGCTCATATAAAACACTCCGCGAGCAAGATCGCCCCATGAATAATAAAGAATTGCTGAACGCCGACGAAGAGACGCGACACCGAGGGCTGCTTGGGAATGACGAATTTTGTCTTGCTTTTAGAGGTGTTTTGACAGCGAATTTAGGTGTTTCTTTTTTAAGGGGGATATCATCCAATGACTTCTCTCGCTCTAGGGAAGAACGGGAGTCTTCTTTCTTTGCGTTCTAGAAAGGAACCCATGGCCCCAGTAGGCTTCGATCCTGCTAGGCTCCTATGGTTTTATTGACATCTTGAGGCGTGCATGGAATACTATGTACCTTCGATGACTCGCGCTCGGCCTGGATGGTTACCGGACGGCCTGACGACGAGTTACCCATTGCTCGCCGTCAGTAAGCCCACGCTTACGGTGGTTGGAAATCGGGGATCCAGGTGGCTTCATTTTTAATTTTTTCTATAATTTATATATAGAGTAATACATCAACTTTGTTATTATAAATATTGTATAAAATCGTCAAATGCATAAGATATCTAACAGCAGGTTAACGACCTGCATAGTACAAGCGGTAGTTTTGTTTAACAGAATTAAAAAAAAAAAGTTAAGCTTGAAAAATGATTGCACAAAATCTGTTTTGTTTTAAAATTCGTCGTAACAAAGCGGCACCTGCATCTGAACCGCCCTTATTCTCGTCACGTCCACTATAAAACATAATTCAGATTTTCATACAGAACCATACATAGGGCTCTGTGTTCCATTCTGTTAAACCTCCCCTTGTCGCATAAAAATACCCCGAACGGCTGTAAAACACTGTGTTGACTTAACTGCCTTTTACTTGTTCTATGGTAATTTTATAACACTATCGTATTATATTTGTGGTATTACTCGCTCTTGATTGCTCTCTGTAGGTATAGTAGATACTCTTTCATCCTCTCTAGATGGTTTAGAGCTCATGGTACATCTAATATACTTAGGTACTTATTTTATATTTATATTTATTTTATAATTTATGTGAGTTATATGTTGAGAGCAGTGGTGGCCGAGAGGTAACGGCCCCGACTTACGAGTTGCAGGTCGCGGGTTCGAACCCAGTCAGGCGCATTACTTTGTGTAATTTATTTCATCACCACAGCGCTCAAAACGGTGAAGGAAAACATCGTGAAGAAACCGGCATGTCCCAGAACCAACAATTCGAAGACATGTGACATTCACCAACACGCACTGGGCCCTCGTTGTGGATTACGGCCCATTCCCTCTCCTAGAGAGGAGGCTTGAGTCCCAACTCTGGGAATATTAAAAAACAAGGCTGTTAATGACACACAAATATACAGAAGAGATATCATAATATAAAAATTTGTACAAAGGTACTGCTTATTTCACATAGAATTTTTTTCCAGCAGAAGTGCGAAATGCAAAATTAAAACATATGTAGAAAATAGTGTCCAGAAATAAGTAAAGAAAGTTAGTAAAATCTTAAATTAAACTAATAAATACCTATCTCTATATACCTAATATTATGAAGCTGAAGAGTTGGTTTGAATGCACTTATCTCAGGAATCTCGAATAAAAAAAAATACAAACTTGTGTTGCTTCTATTGTGCTCTTTGCATACACCATTTATTAGGGAAGGCTAGATAACATTACATTCCGACATACGGGAGCGGAGCAGTAACAAAAGACGTGGGTGAAACCGTGAAGGATAGCTAGTTATAAATAAAATAAATAAAAATAAATTCAAGTTACAAAAAAAAAAAATGTTGCCTAAGTAGATTTTTAGGAAGGCTGTAAGGCCGACAGATTCATATTATCTTTTGTTTTCAATCCTGGATTTTTTATCATCTCCAACGTCTAAAATGCCTATGCTTATGTTTTAATATTTTTTTAATTATCCACACTCATTTTTAGGGTTCCGTACCTCAAAAGGAAAATTCGGGAATTGTAGTTTGCACGGAACCCTCAGTGCGCGGGTCCGACTCGCACTTGCCCAGTTTTTGTAGTATAGACAAGCCATGACTTTGCATCGACAAAAATGACGAATGAGATGATTTTAAAATAAATCTTTTTTTCTTTATATGATCTGTGCAACCTCTTGTCTGTTTCTGTGAATTACTGAAATAAGATATAAATTAAGTAGGTTTGCTTAAAAAAACTATTTTAACTTAACTATTTTTTTTCTAAACTTTCATTCATAACTTCGTTATAGAAAATATACCCACATTTCTCATAGCTTCCTAATTCTCTCATCTGAATAATAGAACTCATTACCCTTTCAGCAATAATTACACGTCATAAGGCGGGTTATTAGGTGTGATTGTGTTCAACGCGCGGAGTGAATCAGTGGGTATTAAATTACTAGTGTAATCCACGCTTACATGATCGACAGTTAACGTTAGCGCTTCGTGCGTAGCGCGGAGCTACGAAGGTGCTACGGAGGTGCTACGCTTTGGTAGCAGTATGTGGAGTTACATTTGGTATGTTTTTGTCCACGGTGCATTTTAGTAGTGAATATAGATTAAGAGTTAATAGGTTACGTTAGTTACTAGGCAAGCGTCATTACATCATCTTTAATAGTGGTCAAACGCGAGCCTATAAAAAATATAATTGAGTTTGATTTGAGACCATATTGTGAGATGATTTCTGTCTGATAGATTTGTCCTAAATTAATTGCTTTCTAATGCAATTGTGAACAATTCTATGAATATTTCAAGGTATTTCTAATTTCTCTACGATTACTGTTCTAAGATTTTCTCACAAGGATGATATTAAGCTTTTATAAAACTAATACTGAACACATTTTGAAAAACAGCATAATAAAATAAGCATGATTTAAGGTCAATCTGCGAAATAAACTTATTTAAGGTTTTTCACCAGAATTAAATTTATTACTACTATTAGCGGTGCTGTACGAATCACTGAATCATATATCGGGTAATATCAATAAAAAACCGGGATGAAGCTCAAATTACCGCATCCTTACCCAAATCTATCTTCCCACCTCCGTGCTTGCGTAGTGTGTAAACGTTTGGCGTGTAGTGTTTACCTGTGGAATCCGCACAGACAATTAGCTCTTTATGCGATTAAATGCTGCCGTTAACGCACGTGTCGACGTCACGCCGCCGTCACGCCGACGTCACGCCACACGCCTCTGTGGCGTGATTTACTGAATACGGATGCCTGAATTAACTGTTCGTATTTGAGTTTTCATTTAATAGTTATTAGTTGAATATGTAAAGCGGGTTGATACTAAATTATGATGGCTTGATGCTTCCAAGAAGATTTACAAGTATGCTGATGTAATAACTGTGAGAGTAATGTTGTTGCCTACTCAATACGTAAGCAATTGTGCGTTAAGTTTAAATAATTATGATTTCCTGGTTTCGAAGCCATAGAAAAAAGTTTGTTTCCAACGCTTGTTCAATCAGTTTGTAGTTACAAATTTTCTTGCCATTACGTAATTTCTGCTGCTCATAAAAATATGGATAACACATGTTCAGCAAGTTTTAATATTTCGTAATTTCTACGAAACTCTAATAATGCTTGGACTAAACGTCAATTGCAAATTTTATCTAAGTTATTATAACAAAGCATTATCTACATATATAAAGTCGAGTAATTAATAACATTCAGAACAAAAGCCCTCATTCTCAACAAGACACCACTCGCCACAATGCGTCTATCAGACGTGTAGGGGCGTCGAATGTGCATTCAGCAGCAGGCAGGTGTCGTGGGCGAAGAAGGAAGCGCCACAAAGGGCCCGTCACGGGATGCTGAGGTGTCTCGGAGGCCACAGAGTAGGTAGAAGGATAGAGGACCTGTTTTCAAAGTGACTTTGATTTTTATACAGTAGCTTGTGTAAAATTATATTTACGCAGGATTTTTTACGGGTTTGACATTTTGAATAAAGTCAAACTTTAATTTAACAAGACATAAATCAAGCAATTTATAAGTTGAGTAAAATTAAGTCATAATCGTGATAAATTTCATTATCTGCGTACTTATGACGGGTGTCATTACTTAGCTTTATATGACTCAATAATAATGCTCCAATGGAGTGCTCACTTTATGTTTACTAAAGTTTGCCTCCGTCTTATCTTAATAACTGACCTATCTACAGACGAATTGTTCTGTGTATGTTTCAGTCTGTTAATATACACTAAGAAGGCTGATTCCACGGAGAGTGCATCGGCCTTCAGGACGAAGGAGCATAAAGATATTGAGCGTGCATTGTCGAGCGCGCTATTGTGTGCGCGAATCGTCCACGATAACACGCCGACCGCCACCGGCCGCTTTGTCTCCCTAATTGTTATATTCCGAACAAAGAGCTGCAGAAACAAACGACGTCAGCGCTTGTTAGCTCCCAGGCTAAACGCTCTGTGTAATAACATGTCCTCAAACAATCGCACGACATTTTCAATACGTTAGGAAATTGGCTATACGCGATCGCAATGCGAGCTTCCAATGCTTTTGTTGTGCAGTTCTGCAATATCGACTGCACTGCAATATGAATAAGTTTTTACTTAAATGGTGAAACCTAATCGTTCTGGCATGATTGAAGTCAATAAAAGTAAAAAAAAATGCTAATTCCATAGAGTAAATGAATCGGCGGGAATTCGCTGCGCCAATAGCGCTAATGATGTTCATTTTCAAATTTCGAAAGCTTCGACGTTTATTCGTTTTAAACCGCACTGGCATGCTTCCCCTGCTCACGGCATCAATCATTTTTAGAGGGTTTCGCTTATCCAAGTTTTCTTCCTGCCTCCGTCCTCTGCTTCCAACTTTTACATCGAATGATCTCCACTGAACCAACAGAGCGTTCGCCGTAACCGCGTTTTGTATTATTTTTTGTGAATAAATAATATTATTTCTCGAGGGAAAGGGGGATTGGATTTCGTTAAATATGGTTTAGTAATTGAATTGAAATCTCTCAATGTCGACGTTCAATTAAGCTTTAGATTTCGTTCTTGATCAAGGTATTTTCTTTGTTCCAGATATTTGATAAATTAATTTTCTAATAAGCAATTGGTTTTGATTCCTAGCTTACGCGTTGACTGTCAGTTCGTACGAATTTGAATGCGTTGACAAAATTTATTAAAATGCAATGTGATTTTATTTAACTTATTTCACAAGTTCATTTATTATGTGATTTGGTGACTAACAAAACTTTTACTTCTGGGCCAATTTCGATCATATTGAATATAATCACACTTGCAACACAAAAGCCATCAACAGATTACCTTGATAAGCCAATTATAAACATTAAGCACATTAATTACACTATCCATTACGGTGTCTGTCAAAAGTGATTAATGCTAATGTCGGACGCAAGATTTTTAACTAAGTTAAGATTAAAATAGCTTAGGGTATTATTTGTGAGCGCTCCAAGCGACGGATCACTCATCTCTCCCCAGCAAATTATAATGACACATCCGCCGGGAGGTTTTAAGCCAATTCAACTTTGAAGACTCCTGATACCGTGGGCAATGGATTTTTCTTAAGAAATACTGACTGAATTTTTTTGTAAAATATAAATTACAATTGTAGGTAAAATTTACACTTGGAGTTCATATCTATTGATCGTCGTGAGAGTTTTGAAGTTCGTAATTGCAGTCGAATATTATGATGGAATACATCTGCGAGCAATTTATTCTGAAGCAAAGAATTACACGCATTAGTCAAAAGAAACAACAATAATCATTTGTATAAAATAAACTTCAAGTCAAAAGTTACAATACATTGACACGAGTGAATTGCAAGAGTGCGCGGAATGAGCTGTAATTTTATTTGTTTTTCTAAAACGTTTCCAATAATAAGTTCCGAAGCTGCAGTTTCAATACAAACATCCATTCAAGAGGGTTCCCAACAGGAAACAATTTGCGGTAAAAATCCGCACTGATAGACGCGATATGAGCAACGGGAGATTTTTTTACTTATTTCTGCCGCACGGGGGAGATCGCGGGCGGCTGATCTTTGTTTTATGAGAACGATTAAGAAAAGCATATTTGAAGTGTGTACTTGGCTTTATTTGCGCTCCGAGAGGGAAGGCACGCTTCATTGATCTGTAATCGTTTTTCGCATTTTATTGCTGTAGTACCTCGAGAGTCGAGGGTGAGTATACGCTGTACATTTTATTATATCGAAATTAGTGGTTGTTCGCGTAAAATTAAAATTAGAATCTTGTTCGCGACATAATTCAGTCGGGTTCGCGTCGGGATCCTGTTATTTTCGCACTTAATTTCGCGGCGTTAAGCGTTGTATTGTGGCGCAAGGCGTCTGCTCGCGGTGATTAGAATGCTAAGTACGCACCCTGAAAGGGTTCCCTTAATTGTGCGGTGTTCCTTGTGGACCGCACCGCCAAACAGCGGCCGCCTTACAAAACGATGAGGTTTGACTGTGCTTAACTAGAAATGAGCTTGAATTGTGCATGTGATTGTATAAGTATGTAGGAAAGTAAGGTCGGTGTATAGTAAAATAATTTTAAGTTTTTAAAAGTAAGTTTTTTCGATTAAGTCTTGACTTTACGTATTTGCTAGAGCTTGGAGCTAAATCTTAATTATCGATTTAATTAGACGTTTGTTCTTCTAAAATATTCTTTGTTTTTTTATAATATGGATAGGCTCGCGTTTGACCACTGTCTCACCTCATGGTAAGCGATGATGTATCCGACGATGGAGCTCGCTTGCCTAGACTTGCGTTAACTTAAAAGGAAAAATAATAGATACAAGTTTAAACTGAATTTCTCAATTACGTTTTATGTCTTGAGCTCACGTTCCCTGCAAGGCAATCACGAGAGAGACGTTTTAATAGTCAAAAAATTAATTGCAAGTGGCGTCGTCGTGATTTACATGACTCCAATGTGGTCGTTAGTGCGAATTGAACGAAAGGGTGGGCTTTGAGCTCCCCAATATAATTAAACTTTACTCTTAGTTATATTTAAATATAAGAGAAAGAAAAATCGTTATTCGAAAAATAAAATACATTAACAAATTATCAAAAGAAGAATTTGATGTTTTGCGTTCGCTAGCTGCTATCAAAAATTACGCATTTCAAATATGTATGAACATTTTCATAAATTAATGCGCGGCGGTTCTTTTGTTTTGGTTCGGGAGCATAACGCAAAATAAAGGCGTATTAATTATTCAGCGCCACACTCGACGCAATCAGAATAAGTGCTGATGTTTCTGTCACCCGCTGCGATGCGGTGCGGTGCGGTGCGGCGGCGGCGGTCGCGCTGTGCATGATTAGAATTCTTAAGCTGTGCCGAAGGCTCTTGATTAGAGGAAATTAAAATCATTATAGTCGGGCGCGCACCGCAGCCGCGCCACAATGCCGCCGCTCTACCCGACTGACGTAAAAATAAACGGGAAACGCACATAAAGAAGGAGGCTCGCCGGAAACGGAAGCGGCACCATCTTGGAGCCACCGGGCGGGAAAACAATGGATTCGTTAATTAACATTTTCTTACGCCTCGCGGCTGTCGAACGAACGGTTTATCGGACAAAATATTTATGACGTAGACGCAATGAAAATTCCACCATGAAATTGCACAATTGAAATTTCGTCCATAGGAGGTAGGGATTAAGAAATTACTGGGGACTTTTCATTAATCTTGCTTGAAGTGATTAAAATTATTATTTTTCGATATTTTAAATGAAATTTCTATTGATTATGTAAAAAGGACGTACGTTCTTAGTACTTAACTGATTAGTTAAAGCTAAGAAACGATGCTTTTAGACAGTTCCCTAGAATTCAAATAATAAACCACTTGTAACATTCACCAAAACAAATCACCGCTCCAAAACCGAGCCCCACTTATCAGCACTACAAACAACGACATAGGTAAACGAATGAGTTGAGCCGAATACTCATGTCGAACAAATAACTCAATGTGCGTACAAAACGTATCAGTGGCCGCTGTAATAGAGATGGAGTACCGCCCCGGGCCAGCCGCGTGAAAAACGGCCCCCATCAATAACGTACTATCGGTCAGAACAGACGTGTGCCTTTGCCTATCGATATCTGATTGATTGTTTAGTCTGTGGTCATTTTTGGTGTTATGTTGGTAGGATTGTTAATTATTCAAATTAATATTTTTAAAATTTTGAAAATGTATTTATTTTAGGTTTGTTTTGGCTGTAAAACAAAATACACAATCTTAAAACTGATTTGCTTGTGAGGAAATAAATAATGAGAATTTTCTTAGCACACAGTTTGTTTGTTCTGTTTAGAAAACAATTTAGGTATCTAGTTGTTATCAAATACTTGTGTGTCATAGTTAATCGCATTACCTTTTACCATCAAGTGAGTTCTACAAAAAAATCTAAACTGTCTTATCAATACGTTTTCTACATACAATAAATCCATATACAAAAATCACACCACCAATCACCGCTTACAGCCCATCGGACATTCATTTGATAAACATTGACCCCGTGACAGAGTGCCATCATTTATCAAAGTGAGCGGTGCACAAAATGCGCTGCATTCACCCGACAAATAGTGACGTGAAATATGAATATTGAGTGCGTTTTGCGGATATAGGTATCCGATATCTGATTAATGAGACAGGATGGCAAATTGACTCACTATTTTATAGTCAATGTGCCGATTTTTTTAGAGTTCATAACTAGGTATTCGATATAACTGTACGAAAAAACATACCTTAAAAACGAATTATTGCAGATCATACGACGATGGAGCACGCTTGCCTAGATTTAACCTATTCACTCTTGACTTAAAGACCCGTAGGTTCTAGCTATCGGGGTACACAGGCTCCTGCAGGGAATTCCACGCCTTAGCAGCGCTTGCCAAGGTCGGTCTGGGGATGACTGATTCCTTCGTGCCACGGGTAGCACGTTCGACGATCTTTGACAGAAACCAGGAAATCTGACACCGCAAGACTGGTGTGGTCGAGGGGTCGGTCGTGTTATCCTATTACTGAGTTATTAAGGTCCATTAAGCAGTTACTTCATGTAAAACACTTGATATACAACTGAATCTAGTTTGTCTGGAAGTTGCCCCCAACACAGTCTGAGAATATTTTTACCCGTTGATTGTTGATCATACTAAAACAGATATTTGCATAGGGTCTTCTATCTATATATAAGACTAGCTTTTGCTCGCGGCCTCGCCCGCGTATATATAATAGCCTATATCACTCAAAAATAAAGCAGCTTTCTATTGGTGAAAAAATTTTAGCAATCGGATCAGTACTTCTAGAGATTACCTCCTACAAACAAAAAAAAGACAAACTTTACTTCATTCTTATAATAGTGTAGATAATCTTTTCAACCTCGGATCTTATATAAAAGTAGAAACTGAACTGATATATCAACGCACAGCCGAAACCAATGGATGTTGCTCAAGGTTTTCTTTTATGATCTAGGTGAGCACTAAGAGAGGGTTTTTCAAAAATTCACCCCTTAGGTGGATGAAACGGGTGTCCAAAGTTTGTATGAAGAAACCTATTTTAACGTAGGCGAAGCCGCTGCCAGAAGCTAGTCAGCAATATAAAGATGCGGATGGCTCACACTTGCCATAATCTCCCAAATTGGTAATTTATTTAATTCAATTCCACTGACATGCACATTACAGATTTAAGTCTTTAATTGTTTTCAGTACCTAGTATTATAGCTCTGAGTGGCTTTAGTCAGCAATAACAATGTAGTAAACCGCTCTTAGTGGTGGATTACCGCCATTAACCGCCTGGCTGTAAAACGAGTGATCGATGCGCGCCCCGATGTTTATTGTCTATTACACGGACGGCGGGGACACTAGTACTAGTGATGTACCTTAAAGGTTACTGATTTGTGTACGGTTAATTTGTGTTACGGTTAATTTGTGTTACGGTTTTAGTTCAATTTAGTTATATAATTTTTTTAGATATATCATTGACTTTGTGATGCTTACAAGTTCGCAAAAATTTGAAACTTCAAGTTTGGTCAAAATGAACATTAGGTGTTAAAATTAATTTATTTTAGTGGTAATTTAAAAATAAGCCAATTTAAAAGTTAGGGTTGTCACAACGTAGTCAACTACGCCACAGCGGTAGCCGCAATTGCAATTGTGTCAATTATTAATTGTAATTTTTGACAGGCACCTGTCAATTTCGCAGCGCTCAACCCTTTCTTAATCCCCCACAAGATGCGAGCGGCGAGGTGCTGGGACGTCTCCTGAGCCGCTCCCCCGGAATAAATTAGCTTTCTCCCGACCACATCGGGATATAAAATTTTGAATATGAATGGAAAATTTTGCATTTGTAATAAACCGCTTTTCCCTGTAACGCTGCAGATGCGTACTCGAGCACTGTATAAAAATGGAATCTCGCCCACTGTCGCTCCTCAGGTGGCCCGCCATAAATATTTATTAATTATTTTTTCAATAATCTCTCCTCTCTTGTATCCTCTGAGGAGGGATATCTCCACCGTTAATTGCTTTTTGTTTCATTTGAATAAGTATTGTTTTTGACTGCTCAAGCGTGACGCCGAGTTTTATAAAATCTCGACGATGAATAATTTTGTTGAAACAAAGTTAATTGAATCCATTATTGATTGTTCTAAATTTCGTTGGAAATATTTAGTATCATTAATTTATATTACAACAAGAGGAAAGTTTCAGAATAAAATTAGGTATCCCTTTAGATCACGTAGGCCGTTTGGGCCTCTTTTACCTATGTATATTATTATGGTTAATTTAATAAACTGAAACCTGTAAGTAACATGTACCTATATATTGTGTCCCACATTTCGTATTACGATCAAGAAATTTACGTCAAATTATGTCGTCAAGGCAGCAGACTGCTTTAATAATGTCATGAAGCCGATTGAAAAAATCCATACAACCGATGTCGACATCGCTTCGCCTAATTGATTTTATAATTCGAAGGAAATTCAGAAAAAGAACATTTAAATTCGAAGCACGGCGGCGACACGCAGTAGCAACCGATGCGCCGATTGCGGTTACCAAGTTATGCCGATTGCCAGAGAATTCCCATCCTTAAGCGTTGGCTTAAAAGAACCAAGTCTTAAGGCATAAAATACAATTACACCAGTTGTACTAAAAAGAAAATAATATTTTGGTATGCAAGCACATTCAGGCGCTTCACTTTTATTTTCATACGATTGTATAATTTTACTGAAATGACTCAATCTGAGTAGAGATTTTTATTTTAAGATGTAACTTTGGAGATTTTTGTAGACTAATGGAAACGTAAGTGCGACGTAAAACTTGATGGACCTCGAAAGTGAATTGACTCAGGTATCGAGAATAAATCGATTGTGGGACATGACTAGTGTGTACTTAGTAGTGATGTGAAACGTATGATTTTCCGACCGCGTATCGTTCAGCGATTGTATCAATTTGTCGTCGTAACACGCGGCTGCCCTCGTGGCATGTTAATTTTTTATTTGATCAAGATTGTTATCGTGGGCGAATAGTTTGGTAATGAAGCCAATTTTTTGATAATACCCTACATTGGGGTGGACTTCGAGTGGTTTATTCCGTAAGTGAGGAGAAAATTACACACGTAGACGTGTCATTTCGTTGACAATTTGAAAGTCGTTTGATTCCATTTATCTCATTTTCTTGTTAAAGTGAATTATTAATTTGACGCATTACTGCAAGTTTCATAATGTCTTTGCTAGGGTATTTTTTGTTTGCCGTTTTTTTACAGGCATTTAATAAAATGGCTTGGCAAACAGATTATGCCGACTAAGTGCTTTCCTTTCTAATAGCCAGCTAGAAAATAATCCCATAACCCTGCTAAAACCTTCATTATAGACTAACGGGCACAGCCTCTACATACTAAAAGTAATAAATTATAATTAATGTAATGAAAACTTTAGGCTATAATTTATGAAGGAGTAGTCTGTCCAGTCATCGTCCATTTCGGCTGGAAGGTTGGTAGTACTGGTACCCGCAATTTGTCTCCCGGGCATTGTAATCCTTAAATTGATAATCGATGGGCGTCTACAATGGAACGTTAACGAGGAGCCAAGTTATCAATCTTGCCTAGCCAAGGTCACGTGTAGCAGAGATGTCCCATTAATGTCACTCGTGTTATTTATTGTTGTAAGAATATGACTGACGTCCTTTGCGATGTGCTTTTGTTATAATTTTAAATTGAAGTAATGGATATCCAGCGTGTGATGCAAAGTATTTTTTTTTGTTAAAAGTTTATTTTAAGCCTGAAACTGTCTTCGCCTTTCTAATGGAACTAGTTTGGGGTACATTGGTTAGGGTTTCAAAGTCCTATGACGGATATAGATAGAATTTTTTTTTGTGTTTAATATATTTACATTTGTATTGATGATGAATTAATATAACGATTTCTTAAACACACCAAAACTAGTTTTGATGAGTTGAATAAATCGGAAAAGGACATAAGATACCTTTTATCCCGAGAGTACGTTTCTTTAGAATAATATCCGACTTACACGTGGACAAAGCCGCTAACAGAAGCTAAGTCAAAATAATATGATGAATCGAAATAATTTGTAACTTTAGGAAAATGGTTTAACAAATACAAAACAATACAACAAAAAAAGTGTGCCACATTTTTTGCACGTTGTCTACACTGGCACCAATCGAAACTATCAATGTCAAAAAATTCGATGTTCAAAATTCGAATGATACGTCACATGTCGAAACAAATTGACAGACGTCAAAATTAAACGCTTCGTTCACTGTTTGTGTGAAACAAATGCGTTCGGTTGTTTTCGATAAACATCGTTACAAATTAACCCTGTGAGTACCGTACAGTTCGGTGTTCGGTCCGACCGCCCGTATCGCGACATCTACGCACCATAACGACATTGATTAAACTGATTCCAGTGAGCCGTGGGAAGGGTTACCTATACGGTTGTTTAACCAATATTGTCGGGGTTGTGAAAAATATTTTGAATAATATGTCAAAATGATTTTAATTTAGAATTTTGTAGGTTCTCATTTCTATCATATTTCTTTCAAAACAGATTTTATGATACCCACAGCACAATTATTTATTTAATGAATACATAAGACTACTTACTTAAGTAGTCTTATGTATTCATCATCAAAACAAAGTCACAATAATCAAGGCGAAAGTATGTCAGTGTATGTGTGTAAATATGTATGTATGTTAATCCTTTATGCTGAAACTGTAGAACGGGTTTGGATGACATTTGACTCAGGGGTAGACCATGTCCTGAAGCAGCGTAGAGAATGCTTTATATCTTAGAAGTATTGTCCCTTGGGATAACTGTCAACTTTCACGCGGGAGACGCCAATGACAGAAGCTAATAAAACAAAAACCTTTACAACGTATCTTAAATCTTTCCACTTCATTATTTTTTTTGGATTTTATAGTTAATGTGAAGCCCTTTCTACAATTGAAGGCTCTCAAGCTTACTTAGCGAACGTTAGATCGCTATCTAGGTACTAAGCACGCAGGCTTCATGAAAGTTGAAAACAATTTAGTCACAGCTGATAGAAAAGGGTTACAACTCACTCACTCATGCATACCTTTATTTATTGGAATTGTGATCAATTTTTTTCAGTCGCTAAGAAGAAAATAATGGCAGTTAAAATTTGTTTTTAAATAACTCAGAAAAATCAAAAGTTGAAGGGTTGCAAATTTATGAAAGTTTATTGTGAAATATCGAAATCACAATTATAATTTTTTTCCTAAATTAAAATCAATAATAAAATTATTATATATTTTAAATAATGGCGATATTACTATAGCAAAATGATGTAGAGCTTCTTTCATCTATACTTTTTGGAAGGTGTAGAGCAAATAGTACTGTAAGAAATATATATACCTATGTATACCACTATAGGTAACCTAATAGAATTTTATGTTATAATCAATGCGGTACAAAAGATCATAATATATATATTTAGCGCAAAGACACTTTTTGCAATGAGTTGGCATGCAAATATTAAAATATAATATAATTATTTTGGTGCTAAAAGTAAGCAAAACTACAAAATTTTGCATAAATATTTTTAAGAAAAACTATTAAACCTTGTGAACTCAATACAATTAAATAGTATTTTTAAAAATATTGTTACTTACATAACCAAAATATTTTTTTTTGTATAGATTTAAACTTTATTAAAATTAAAAAGTCTGTAGAAGATAATTAATTAGAACGGTTGTCAGGAGTGAGAAAATTTTGATAATAGTTTTAAATAAAGAGAATAAATCCTACTATTTGTTTGTTTTCCCTCCACTATTGCCTCCTTTTTCATCTAGGTATTCTTTTCCTTTACAAATTCCACTTTGTTAAATAAATCATTAATTTCCATATTTTCCATCAATAACTCGAGTCATGAAAGGATTATTAGGCGCATTACGAAGTAACGTCGGCTTAATAAAGATGTGGAGTAGCTCGATATTAAAGCGCTCGTAAATCACTGGCCTGGCTCAATGTCAACGTGGGGTGGAGTCGTTCACTCGATGCATTTATATTTTAGCATGAAATTATTTTTACTAATGAAGTAACGATTATAGAGAGTTTAATATTTAGAGCTTGAATTTCAATTAATATAATATTTCAGAGAAAAATATAAAACCCTTTCTACTATTGAGGTCCAACATACCATAGTGTCTCAAGATGAAAGTCTTTGACTAGTGCGTGTTACCAGAGATGAAATATGGCTCTGAAACGTGGTCGATAATTGTGGCGACACTTGGGGAGGCCAACAGTGGACGTCATTCGGCTGAAATGATGATGATGAAAATAGAATAGACAGCAGTTGTGACGTAAAAAGGCACAAAGAAATCTTTACAATTTATTAACTAATAAAATCTAGCGACGTGATTTAGGTATTAAACTTATTTAAATTTATAAAACTTTATATTTTTTTTTTGTTGGTTAGAAGTTATTTTCTATCCAATATGAAGACTAACTGATTCATTTATAATAGCATAAAAAGAAAACTGTTGCGATGAAACAAAGCAGTGAATTTAAGAGCTCAGGTTACTAAACGAACGGGGATACAGCGGTAATGTGCGGATCGCGTGAAGTCGTACAATATCACCCACGATTGACTCGGCTTAAAGGAAATGAATAGATTTCATTTTAGTGTCATTTGTAGAGCTAATGGCGCCACCGGCTAATGCCGTGTTGAAAACGTGTAAACACGGGGGAAGCTCAGCTGTCGGTTTCCTGACACGATAATGACACGATACAGCAATGTTATAATTATTTGTTTATTGATTTAACGATTGGTTGTAATAAAGTTGTATTGTAAACATTCATCAATCTTTATTAGCTGTGTATTTTATTGCCTTAAAAAACAGATGTGCCAACCCTAGCTCTGTGTCTCTTTTTTTGAGGTAAGTAATCATCAAATATGTCCACCGATCGGGGTGGAGCCAGAGCGAGTGTCATACTTTTACAGACTAAAACCTACCTGAGTTCTTTTAGTTGCCTTTAAATTTTCAGTGTAACTCTTTCAAACAATACGCAGCCAAACCTTAGCTAGAGTTCCACGGGCACCTCCAGGATATGTCAGCAAAACGTAGGGGCTCAGCAAGGTCGAAGCCTACTGGGACCATGGGTTCGCTTCTGAAAAGAATGATCCTAGAATGCAAGGCAAAAAAGGAACATAGAAGTGAGTGGGATTTAGTCAGTAAAAGTCTGACACGCTCCGCCCTAAAGCGTGAGAAGTCATTGGATAATTTCCCACCTAAAAAAAAGCCCGACTCTAGTTTGCTACTTCAAAAGTTTTCTTTTTCCAATTTTAAACACACACACTGACCGAAACAAAAAGTTGAATAACGGAAAAAAAAATTGTTTTAGCTTCCCTGACGAAAACGTTGAAAAGACAATATTTTTTCCTTTTGTCGGAGAAAATTGCCGTTGAATTGTAGCGTGCCCCAATAATACGCAGCTCAATTACGTCACAATGTCTTCTTTGTATTTTCCCCGAAAAAACTGTTCGTAATAAATAATACCGTATGTCATTTCTCAGCACGTATGAAATTTATAACACGCGCAGCGTTTCCGAACGGCAATTTATTTGTAATAGAGCTGTTCGATGGGGACCGAACACCGGTAATAGAGGCTGATATAAAAACTTGAATTTTAGATGGATTTGTGGATAACTATGATTGGCATAGTTATCTTTTGGAAAGTCAATTGTTTTGTTTGGCTTTAAAAATACAAGTTTTTTTTCAAAATCTATCTATTTTTAGATCTATCTATCTATTTTTTCAAGATCTATTTCTTGAGTACAGTTTCTATAGCAATAAATATTAAAAATAAATAGATCCTAATGTTTTCAGGATGTTATCAATATTATCGGCGATCAATGAGTAGCTCGTCTCGTCTGGTAGCCCGAGTCGACGGCGCTTCGATTAGATGTCAGCAAAATGGACGGAGCCCACTGGGGCTTTCCTGGTTTCCCGGTTAGTGTTTTCCTAGAGCGAAAAGAGTTACTGAGGGAAACTAGTGAGTTTTAGTCAGTAATAGTCTGACTCTCTTTTACTCTACTACTCTCTCTTTTACTAGGTACCTTCCCTACCCAAAGCGGGAGAAATTATTTGAAGATTTGCCACATAAAAAAATGGTTTAAATATTGTACACGCTAGATAAGTGTTTCCGTTTTGTGAAATTGAATCTGTTCCTCAGTTTACTATTTCTTGAAGGATTTAGGACCTCAAAATGATCGTTTGAACATATCCTTAAGTTGTTATCATTGATTTTGTCTGCTTTATTAGTGGAACTTATTCTACTAAAAAAACACGTAGTACTGTACTCATTAATCAATGCCACCACATCCGAATACAATCGATTCCACTCGAAACCAAAACAGCAAATAACGAACAAAAATATATAAATTAAAAAGCAATTCCGCAAGCTCGGTGTCGGTATATCAGAGGCCGGTAAAGAGGCGCCTCGCCGCGATTTGTGACTTAATCACTTTATTGGCAGCGGGGGAGCAGGCCGCCTTATCGGAACAAACGTCGACCCGACCTCTGATATATGAGTAAACAAGCTTGCACTTTTCCTCGGCGACTTTTGGCGGTCACACCGGCCATAAAATCGTCGCCGAAGTTTGGATTGCGCTTGTGGGGAGCACTCCAAGCTTTAATGTTGTTTTTTTTTCAGTTTTAAGCGCTGTTACTACTAACTACTGTAACATATATTTACCTTGTTCGAGTCGTCGTCGATGTAGTCGTTTGCATCTGAAACAAATGAAAATCTTTATATAAAACGGTAAGGGTTGCTGTGTACACTACCTCCTGGTCCTGCGTCCATACTCTGGCCAGTGATTAGCCGCGCACACTGTGCTACGTAACGGATCTAAATATGTTTGTATTTCGGCTTTGCCGGTACACACCCAATATCGGATCCCTCCTGAGGCTCAGCCATTACGCAGCCTCTTAACGGCGGACGGTTTTAATTAAAAACTTCTTGCATTAGCATGTGTCCGCCCAATCATGATACTAATCTCTTCAAAATATTATTTAATTTCGGTCGAGAATGCTATAGGTATATGTGTTGCGGAGGGAAATAGATGTTCGGAACATAGTAATGTATTAAATATTATTTTAGGAGATTCATTATGAATTTGTGATGATTATTGAATATTGTTAATGTATTATAAGTGGGTCAGGGTGGGTTGTTGATTGCCCTAAACAAACAATACATCTGTTGCGGGGGCGGCGGTGGTCTTAGCGGCGATAAACAAGCACAGGTGTAGCGCTACCCGCCTCAACCGCTGTCCGGAGCAACTTGGAAAGTATTTGTAAGCGTTCAAACATACCGGGCTCGTTATGCATGCCTCGCTGGGTTTAATCACGGCCCAGCCCCGCCCCGGGCGGAGCTAATGTTTTCACTATGTATTTTTTAAGTACCAGCAACTTGTGCCGGCATTCAGAGCTCGCGGTTTGCTCTCAATATTCCAGGGTAAGTATTAATATTGTATAGATTGAATATTACGAGTACTTGTTCTTGTAACTTTCATCTAAAATTTACTGTCAGAAGCTAGGTAACAAAATATAAGCTTGTTTTCACTTGCATATTTGTCAGTATAGTTTAGCGAACGTTTAACGAGTTGGAGTTGAAAACAAACGGTAAACAATCCTGCATAGTTTGTGTCTATTGAACTTTAAACAGTGCGTGAAGCTTGCATCAAGTCGAAGGTCCTCCGTCTATTAACTGTTGTGCCGACACTTCGCCCACATCCGAATCTTTGCGCCTATTATGTTACGTGTCCGATATTGACACAGTGTCCCGCCGATTGTGCGCATCTCACGACGATCCCTCGTCACCACGCCTGAATATGGGTTTCGGATACGTCGCTACGATACGATCGGTTACCACGATACTATTCACTGAATCAGTACATCTATTCAGCCGGATTTTTACAGTCTCGATATAACTAGCTAGATAAATGAACGATTATAATTAATCATTCGGCACCCGCGTCGTAAGCTAACGCCCAATTTTGTTTGACTTGGCGAAAAGTTGCGCACAGTCTTATTTATTTTTTATCAATTTCACTCGGGCGAGCCTAAAAGCGTCGTCCCGTTTTATTATAGGGACGTGAATTAGCAAAAAGAGAATGGATTTTGGCTGTGATTATGTCAAAAATAATTAATTATTATCGATTCGATGGCGGGCAGGGGAGCGGATTGATGGGAGGTACTGAGCGTGGAGACGCTCTTTAAAATTGGAAAGCTAATTACTCAGTTACAGAGGCTGCGGTGGGGATACTACAGAAATCACTGAGCGACTGGATTGCTTTGAATATATTTTCCAATTACATACTTCAATTCAATCTCAAAGCCTATATCTAGAAATGTTAATGAAAATCTCGGCCGGAAACAGTTGACAGGTCGGTTAATTCAGAGACTGTTTTCTTTCGGGAAGTTTACAATGTATGCGAGGGAGGTCGGGGCCGAGGGGCTCGTGTGAGGGCTCTCCGGAATTTCTTCATTCATTAAGCCGCCGAAGGTCGTGCTCGGCCTGCGCAAGTAGTCGCTACATCAACGATGAGCTAAACTTTAATTTAGGCCGCGGTACCTGAGACCACTCATTCATAATGAATCGCCTCACCCTCTGTTTAGTTTTGGACGAGACCTTTAGTGTGTGTGACTGACATTTTATTTACGACCTTATTTAAACGTCAAAGAATAGGCTACGATGGCCGGATGGTCGGGATGAAAGCCGGGTTTGTAGCGTCAATAAATCACGAGTCGAAAAGTTTGCGCGTCGAAAGAAAAATCACAGTCATCGGCCTCTTTTTAAATTAACGCCATTAGCTTCGAGATTTCCACTTCGGAATAGACTGCAAAAATTACCTTTCTTAGCCCGAGTAATTAGTGACGCTTGGGTTTTATTTGTTGACGTTCATTATTCGTTGATTTTGGGGACGCGTGGGAGTGGGATGGGGATAGTTTTTGTATGAATTAGAGAGGGAGAGCGATGTTCAATCGAGGAGCTGCACCTGCCGCCGCACTAATTTGCAATTTAAATTCCTAACGAATATTCGGGAGGACCTCCTTAACACGACATCTGTTTAAATCGTCGACGATAGAGTGACTGTCGTGGTTCCAACTCTTTGTGATTGTGACTTAATTGAAATAAAACAAAACCCTTCTCATGGTTTTGGGGGACTTAGAAATATAATCGTTTCGGCTGTGATTTTCACTGGATTAATTTTATAGAAATTAATTTTAAATAGGAATTGGTAAGGGTTGGTTTAGAGTTTAAATAACAATAACTTAATCAGGGTATTTATTTTAATTTTGTGGTCATTTTAAGTTGAACTGTTTGTTTATGTCATCCCACAGACAAGAAATAGCCCCACCCCATACCAACTTGATTTTTTTTCTGATGAACCGTCTTTTGAACACTGTCTTTTGTGTTCCATCATTGACTACATTATCGCTTACCATCTCGTGAAATAGTGCTCAAGCGCGACCCTATTAGCGTCCATGAGCATCCGAAAGTTACATTTAGGGATCCAGCACAATATTAGCGAGAGGTATATTTGTCTGACACATGCTTAGTTGGACTCCCATTTGGTGCGACACTGAGGTGCACACCGCATTATGGCTCTTATGAATGTATTTTTTATTAACTTTTTTTTTGTTAGCACGTTCCGTCCCACTCCTGGGCAAAGGCCTCCCTCCACTCCTTCCATCTTTCACGCGCCTGGGCTTCCTCTTGCCAGTTCTGGTGGAATCTGTATAATTCGTCGCGCCATCTCCTTCGTGGGCTGCCGCGACTCCGTCTCACTGTTTCAGGGCACCAACTTTGTGCAAAATTGGCCCACTTAATTTTCAAAAATTTAAATGTGTTTCTTTTTTGTTTTTGTTTTTATTTGTACAAGTGCTTAGGGTGAGTTGCACCATTTAAGTATAACGATAACAAAGCCGTTAACAGTTGTCAAATCGTCGAATTGACCAATAGGCGGCCGTTTCATGGCTGGTTATGGTTTGGTTATACTTATAGTTAAATGGTGCAACTCACCCTTTGTATTTATAATTTAATTGTGCTTTCGTGAATATTCTATTTTGTGACTAATAAAAGCTTTATCTATCTATTATATTTTGGCCCAGAGTTAGTATAGAACTTTTCTCACCATAAACAAAAATAATAATAATAATAGCCACAATATTACTTTCATAAACAAAAGGGTAACACGTTATAATTTCCCAAATTGATTGATACGTTTCTGTCGGGATGATATATTGTCGGAGTGTATCGGACGCGGTCGGCTAATAGGTGTTAGTGGGTAAATAAAGAAGTGTTTTGGCCGGGCGGAGCCGCGTGTCATTAATAACTATCGCCCTAGCCTCTTCATTAACAATCAATCACATGTGGCCGCCCTTGCGCGGGACAGGCTGTTGCGTTGGATTTTTTTTTATTAATATTAAGGAGGGTTTAATTTCTTTGTAACATTTACCAATAATCCTTTAGTAAAATAAAAAGAGCCTTAATGTTATTTTTTAATTAAAATTTTTAAGAATACTTTTTGGTCATTATTTTACTATTTATGTATACACAAAAAATAGAAAAAGATAAACATAATAGACAATACTACAAAGGTACTGGCTTATTTCCAAAGTTTTTTTTTTTTATTCTTCTTACATTATGAATTACTCCTGTATCATAGGTGCGTTCACAAATATGTAAACTCTCATACACTAGACACTCAGACTCGAAACACCTGTCTGTGGGCCATACAAATATTTGTTTGGTGCGGGAATCGTACCCGTGACACGCAGTCAACCGCTCTACCACTGCGACAGTCGTGCCGTCATATTGAAAAAAAAAGACAGAAAAGATAAGTCGTAGCAAAAAGCGTAGCAGCTGCGTAGCACTAGCTACGCGGCTACGAAACATAGTTGCTACATAGGTTCTAGCGATGCTGCCAACATTATCGCTTGCATTTACGTAGACACACAAAAGCTAATCTCATCTCATTAATAGTTGCAAAGTTCTCAAGAAAATGCCGAGTATATTCGCTAAAACCCAGTACACACACGAGAAAGAATGACTTGTCGGAAGGAGTTAATAATCTTATTAATTTGTTCGTAACCCGCGGCGGACTGCCACCGACGTTCTTTGTAATTAATGGGAACACCTCATCTATTAAATTAGTACAAGGGCATGAGAATACACGTGTGTGTATATCGACCGGTTTACTTAGACCTATCACACCTTCAATATCTCCATAGAATTGGAGGGAATAAAGGGATCTTTACAAGCTGGGAGTTTGTCATATAGTCTTAACAGAATAAATAAATTGCCCGTGAAGAAAATGAAGTTAGAAATTTCATTTATCAAATGGTAACAAGTTTCCACGTTTTGAGTGATGGATTGTAGATTGTATTGTGTTTAATTTAATTACAAGATTTATTTTGTTTGTTTTCCATTTGTAAGAAATAATTTTTTTTTGATGTCGCATGATAATGACTCTAATTAATGATTATTTACTACAAAAAATATAACATTTATTGATTTTTTCTCACAAGTATGGTATATGTATCTTATTGGAGATAGAAATATTCAGATCTCTTAAGTTTAGCAGAATTAAAGCAATTTTTAAAAGACGCAAAAAAAATGATTGAATTAAAATTGAATGTTTTTATAGATGAGTTACCAGCTGGTTCTTTTCCAAGCACGCGTTTTATAAAAATAAAATAAAATTGATTGGTTTCAGACTTTAAATGTCTATATAACGTTAAAGGTTGAAACTTAAATCTATGTTAGTCAAAACAATAGAAGTGATGGGCACGAAAAAAAAAATTAATTGAATTGAAAGAAGTTTCGTAAGCTTCACAAATATTTTGCTATTCTTTTGCCGTAACAAAATATCAAATCAAACACGGATCACAACTCTGGAGACAAACGGTCACAAGCACAATACAAAGGCACCTCAAGTGGTCCCATAAATTATACCTAACAAACTATACGCTTTGATCAATTAAATTTTATTACACGCGTTAATTAAACGGCCCTCTAAGTGAAAGATTTATTGGAGGTTTATCCTCATAACTGAAGCTTAAAGGGCGATCTCAATACGGCGAGGCCTTTCTTGGGGCAAGCCTGCTTAACCGTATATGACGATTAAGGGCCTATTCACCCGAGGACTTTAACTATGTAATTTTGTATGCAGAACTATTATGCTCTTGGATACTTGGTTCTATTATTATATACCCTGTAGGGTATTACATACCAAAGATCTTGATGGTACACATCACTATTTTTTTTTAATTTGAGTATGTATTTATATTATGCTTCTTAATATATTGTTTTCATAATTTATAGATATGTGTATCTCTAAATGTAAATCAAGTTTTATAAACATTCACCAACAATTTTTATTGTAAGAAATTCTAACCGGAAGATATGTACTTAATATTAACAAAGTATTTATACTGAACCTAACTAAGTACATAATATGCAAAAAAAAACATTCAGTTGTCGAAGTAATCCCACATCGCTGTCATCTGAAAAAGTGCTCAGAAGACTGGCAACAGCGTTGAATAATACTTTGGTCAAAGATAGAGCCAGCTAGTTAAATTTGTTATAGTGCTCAATATTGAATATTGGATCTACCACAATTTGTTTGTCTGCAACACCCACAGAAAAAGCTTAAGGCGTTAAAAGTATAATTAAATAGTTGAATAAATTATTCCTCAGCTGTAAGTGGAACCGAGTTCTCTTTGATCAATATAGTACTAATAAAATAAGAAATCGATAAATAAAATTCTCTTTATTGTTCACAATTTAAAAAACAATACGATTTTAACGAGGACTGTTCAAAGTTTGATGGTACGGTTGGTGAAGTGAGGAATTGGATGCTGCACTGTGGGTCGTGGAGTCGATTCCCGCACGGAACAAATATTTGTATGGCCTGCAGTTAGTTGTTCACCATCTGGGTGTCTTGTGTATATGAGTTTACATGTTTGAGAATCCACCTGCGATACAGGAGTAACACCTAGGGTGGGGTAAAGATTGAGAAAAAAAAAATTCACCCCTACGTGGTTTAATTTGACAGCCAAGTGAAGATTTTCGAGACTATTCATTGAGGCAAATAAATTAAATTACAAACATTAATAAATAAAAACAAGTTTTTTTGTAGTCTAAACACATAAGTTGTCTATTAATTTTAAAACTTATGTATATTATTTCTATAACTATGTATCATACAGATACATTATTCAATCTAATATATTCTAAGACCAGTATAGAGACGGTATTGCGATGTAAGCAGTAATATTAATCACGATGTAAGCGCTTACTGCGCGATATTGCGGGTCCACTACATTCAGACTAATCTCACGCGCTATAAACATGGGTTCCGCATATGAATAGACGAATTTAATAGTTATATTATACGTCGTATATCTCTGGGTTTTGGATATGATTGAGATTTTGAGGAAAGGTGGTGTTTCTCTTAGGTCTTGAGGCTATAAATACTTAGAGACAATTATATTAAGGTGTTGATTTCATCCTTAGTTGGATTGGCTTTGTGCTAAAAAGTCGTACACAATAGTCGCAAACTAGAAGCAAAAGTTAATTACAGTGTAGCTGTTTACTTAGCAGACAATGGTGTAGCAACACTTTGATATATGCGCCGTAAATTCTAATGCGATGTCGCTCGCGAGGTGCCGCCGTAAAGCCGCCGAATACGGAATGATCATAATAAAGTATGATTTCTTGGTCGGGGACGCGGCCTAACTCGGATAATCACTCCTCAGGCGTACCCATATAATTCCTTAGTGCATAATGAAAGTTGATTAACATTATACCCGTCGCGTATGTGTGTGTCCGCCGCAGATTCCGAGTCCTAATTAAGAGCGAGGGAGGGTGGGGGGCGGCCGGCGGCGGGGGCAGGGGGTATCGATCATCACCCGCCAAGGAATCGACGCAGGGACCCGCAAAAAGGGGAAGCCCTCATCTGAAAATCAGCGTCCGCTAAGCCGGTCCACATGTGTTTTGATTTAAATGCGCTCTAAGGGTCAGTTTAATGCGCGAGTGCGGAAACGGAACGCTTCGGGCGAGATTTGCAAATCCGATGTGAATAATTACACGGCTTACGAGCGCTTACCTACTGCCTTACAGTCATTTGCATATTTTCTTGTGGCTTTATGCTCGCTGCCCGCTGGTGTGGAAAGTAAATATGTCCGTGAATGCTTTGAACATTGACTGTATAGGCGGAAATTGACTATCATGGAAAACCGTCATTAGAGATGGGGGTAATCCTGAAGTGAATCTCAGAGTTGATTCTTAAGGTGTTTTGATATGCATTCCTTCATGGCAAAAATATTTCATGTTTTATTTAGTCTCATGTAGTCGTAAACGATTGACAAAGATACAATTTTTTTTTGTAATAAGGCTACCCTTAGAAAACTTTTGTTTGTTGGTGAAGTGTTCTGGTGGGCGCTGTTAAAATAAACTAATGGACCTTTATTTTCTTTAAAATTACGATGTTGTCAATTGCTGACTCTCCTATTAAATATAAAAATATAAAACGTCAAGAAAACAAGCAACGCTAACAAAGCTGTTTATGAAATAAAAAAACGTTGGAAAAACACTTATCGCGCTCGAGTGCAAATCGTCGACTGTCACTTCAAATCCCGCTGGCGCCCGGACAAAATGGGAAAAAGTAACAAAAATAACAATCAAATAGAGCATCCACGGAAATGAGATCTGAAGGAATGATCACGCCCGACCCCGGGGACCGGTTGCCTCTTCAAAAAAGACTTAATCTCTCAATTCACTAAGGAGTTAAGCTTTAAAAATATTTCGATAGGCAACAAAGAGCCCCTCGTCGTCGCGTCGCGGTGTCTTTGACACGTCGCCGCCGGATTTTTTCGCGATCTCTTTAGAGAGGATGTCACTCACTTTGTATCGGCTTTGTCGCGAGAGGTTAAGCGCCGGTTTATTAGGCTTTACTTCCGATTCGCAAACAGGGGGACGTTCGCAGATTCGTTTTCGATGTCGCATTCCGATTAAAAAAATTAAAACCTCTAGCCGATCGAGATTTATCGGCGCAATACCGTTGTGCGGTGTTTAAAACGAGACCCTCTCGGAATCGATATGAAAATGTGACGAGTGGGGTGTTCGCAGCTGGCGGGCATTAATTAAGAATACGTGACAAAAGACGAGACATGCACACAAACACAAGTCGCGTTGAAAAAGGTCGGGATTACGTAACCCTTTTGCGCTTTTGATTTTAAACGTCGCGTGAAGTGCGACCGGACCGTGGCGTCTAATTTGAAAGCAGACTTGACAAATCTGGCTTCGGGCCGCCCCTCGTTTAATCGAGCCGTCGTTACACGTGATGTCGATATGAATGTTGATACAATGACATAATAGCGCAGAGTGGTCGGTCACTATGGTTACAGGGTGGAATGAAACCTTATTTGAATGGAGCCGTGAAAGGCTTTTAGCTCCGTTTGACCAGTTAGACTGGGTCAGCATTTTGGGCGCTGACTGCGCTTCGAAACCGGGATAATTAGCAGGCAAACAAGGAGCAGGGTGCGGCACAACTTTTGCCGACCGTTCAGGTGCTCGGCAAACATCGCTGCAAGAAGTTTAACAGCAGTTTAATTGCGGAGCGAAAACAGAAGCGCACTGAAAACAGTTTAGTTCCAGTGAAAAGAAGCTAGTCGGTTATTGAGGTGAACAAGCATAATCAAAGCTGCGTTAGGGTTTGAAGTTTATTGAAAATGAGAAATGTCGTGCCTTAAAGCTGAGAGCCGAGAAATAAATTAAAGTTTGGTTAATGAAGTGAGGCACGAAGCGAAGCAAAGTTATTAGTTCGACATCATTTACACCTGCTTTATAAAATGTCTGCTACATTGCGCTTCACTTATATAGAGGCATATATTATAATACTTGCTTACAACAATAATCTTATAGTATGAAATATTTATAAAAATATACAGTAAAATTACTACCAGAAATCACGCATTTAGCAGAATTTTGTTATCAATTTTTCATTGGCAAATTCTTAAGAATTAAGTTCCACAATAAATTAATTTCCCACCCACCTAACCAGTGGATATTTAGGTGCAGTTCACACGAGTCCATAAATCGAGCATGTCAACACCAGCACGGGGTAAAGGTGCGGACACACTGGCTATAAATTATCGCTGTTGGCGAGTGCGTGCACCGCGCCGCTAATCCCGTCGTACGTGACGCGTGTGAACCAGCCCTAATTGTTGGATTGTGGGTAGTTTCAATAGTCGGTAACTAGGAGAGTGGGTACCACTAAAACCACGATACATATCTATACAAATGTAGGTGTCGTGGACTTGTAAAATTATATTCGTTAGGTTAGAATTAGGTTAGGTGGGAAATGGTGAGAGAAAGAGGGGCAGCAACTATTTTTACTCTAAATCTAAGGTCCAATAAATTCAAATTCTTGTTACATCCGATTTGTATTTTGGAGAAATAAATAAATGGCTTAAGCCAATATTTTTTTTCAATTTTAAAGTTTTGATTAGAAGCACTCAAGGGTTTTCTTTTTTAAATTTGGTTAATGTGCGTCATTATGTAACTTCTTGGTTACCTATGCCTGGGATAATTCTGAAAAAGTTGTCCAGTAACACTGACTGGTAACAATGTTGTGGTTGACGATCGACATATCAAGTACCTTATCATGTGATTATGTAGATACTTGTTACACAAAGTTTTTGCACTTAGCCAGGTAAATAAACAATAATTGTTTAAGTGCTCGTATAACTTGTTATACATGTTGTTACAAGTTGTTGTTATTTGTTGAAATATCATTCTTTTCGATCTACGAACATCCAAATCGCGCTATTTTTTCCTTCACCACCCCCCTCCCCCTCAGGACGTACACATCGTCTCCTAATCCCTAGCGGGATCGCATGCGCCGCTATGCCAAGTTTTGCTAATACATAATTGGGACCAAATCCCTATTGGAGGTCGAAAATACAGGGACAGGTTTCTTAGTGCGTGTTCCGTGCGAAATTAATGAAATTAACCGAACCGAGGTAAATGTAGGGAAGAAATGAGGGTGGCGTATTTATTTATTAAGCAACTCTAGTTTATTAAACGTCACTTCTAATAAGTATGAGATGTTGCCTACGTGAGTGTTATTGTAAGTTGTTTCTTTCAAAGTCTTTGTTATTGAAAGAACATCACCTCAACACTGGTGTCAGTTTTAATGTGAAAGCATTAAAACAGTATTTATTTAGATACACAAAATTTACCAGCGTATTCAAATTTTAAAGAAAGCACGGATGAACTGTGTTATGAAACATCTGCAACATTTTCACAACGCTACTATGATAATGACTAAGAGGGATGTAATGGAAGAAGACATGTAGTACCAACCCTAAATAAAGGGTAAAACAAAAATGTTGAATTAAATCCTACATCAGAAACCCTAAGAGCTTGCATTTGACAATACAATCAAACAAAGACTTTGATTTTATCTTGTTAGTCTTGTTTATGATCGTTTTCTAAATTCAAATTCTAAGGAACTGAAACATATAGACAAAACGAATATCGATTTAAAAGTCAGTTAAAAAAGTCAAGCGACTTGAGAATTTTGTATAATATTAAATCATTAAAAAAATACTTACATTCTATACTTTTTATAAGGTCTAATAGAAGAACCTTATAAACAATGATCAAGATTTCTTAATCAATTTTGATTTCTTAATCAATTTTAATTATTTTTCCCTAATAATTACCCAAGTCGTTTTACTTTATAGACCGACCTAACTTCTACTGAACTCTACAAATTAAAAAAAAGAACAATTAAAAAAAAAAACAAAATTCAAACCAATCAAGTATTCGAAATTCGAACGTCAATCGTTAAAAGACTAACAACTAGTGTTGCACCAAATGACATAATAACCCAAATTAAACAAGTGAACTAGCTGTTGTTACCGTCATTACCCTGTGTAATTCCCGGAGCGAGCGGTATCGATCGCGGGGACCGACAGAAAACTTTCTAGACAGCTTTTATATGCACCGACTCTTTACCCTGTAAGTATGGAGTACCGAGTACGTTCGATGAAATGTTCCACACTGGAGGAATGAACGTTTTTGAATAAAGGTACCTTGTACCTTGATTGACGGGTTAAAATGCAAGTGTTGTTACTAACCTGGTATTTATTTCAGGTATTTAGTGGTAACTGTTCATCGTTTGACGTGGGGTTTTTGTAGTTTAAAAATTTACGATTGATGTGTATTTTCTTTAGAAATGGTTAGTACCTAAATACATTTTAATTTCCGTTGCACGTTATAAATGAGAGTCTATTTCAATTAGCAAAATATTTTCACGTTTCTGATATCACAAAATGATGTTATGGTATTTTCACAGGTACTTATCTCCTATATATAAGTTTTTATAATCTAATACCTTAAACCACAGAATCATATCTAACTAGCTAATTCTCATAATCCTAAACATTTTGACAGGATAATTATCTAAAACGTGCGGGGAGCGATTCGGTGTTTGTTTTTCATCGGCAAGACGTCAAATATGACGTCACCGGTGACGTGGCGTGCATCAGACAGTTGATAGGGGTAGCATCACCACAGAGTATGTTTATCTTCTTTATGCTGTGGCATCACTCGGAGTTTGTACACTGGAGAGCGGAAACATTGGGACAGTGTTTTGAAGTGTTCATACATCCTAAGTGGAGACGATGAAATTGTTTATTTATCTGTGTATGCAAGGTTGTTTTTCTGAACAGATAATGTTTTAATGGCTTACAAAAATCACAAATAAAAATACAGGCGAACTATGAAAACAGGATGATATGGAGAGATGTTTCAAAAATAAATTAGATATTAAAGTAAAAGAAGAAGAAAACAAGATGACAAAATGTAGCAAGATTTCACCAATCAAATTCAATTCAATTTAAAATATATTATTAAACATAGGACTAAGCTAGTGAAGATTCGAATTGCTCATTTCCTATAAAAAAAAAACCGGCAAAAATTCCACGATTACTCTTTTAAAACATGCTACATTTTTTCAATGTGTCCATATTTCATTATCAAGAGGACAGTGTAGGCCAGTCAATACAGTAAATTAACGCTCGACTAAAATGGCGTGTAGAACATTTCACAGCCAAAAATACAACCAATGACTTTAATACCCATCATATATAACGTTTACCCATCTTTCGTTAAGAACAAGCTCATATTCTCTACTTCAGTACACCCACATAGCTTTTTAATTACATCCAAAAAGCCCTTCCACATGTCACTCACATCAACGTAAACGATACAGCGAAACGTTAATTCGCTTACCGTTCATCTGAACAAGAACAGGACGTAATCGCGGGTTCCGTACGATCTCGTGTGGGGCAACTCTAATCAGCTATGAAAATTAGGTTCCGCTTCACATCTGCTTTGTACCGTTAATACGGAATTTAATTACTATTTCCAAATATCATATTAGAGTGATGGATGGGAGGAGACAGTCGTGATATTTAATTTACTGCTTGATGTTATGTATGCGTGGTTCATTTGATTATTTGTGTACGTATTAGATAATTATGGGGATAGAAGATGAAGGAATTTTAATGACAAGTGTTATCTTACACATTTAGTAAAAGGATAAACTGTCTTTATACAAAAATGTTGATTGTTATTTTACTTCTATGATATATCTCGGAACTCTGGCCTCCTTTGGAACCTTTGGAGGGTTTAAGCGGGGGAGAAGCTGACTTGCAAAAGCCCTGTTAATAAGACAATAGATTTTGGTCACTAACTGACCTCCACTATTGAACTCTAACATAATTTTTGAATTCGAACTAGTTGTTCCTAAGATTAATGCGTCCAAACAAACAAACTCATCAGTTTTATTGTTATTATTTTTTTAGTTAGCCTATACTTCAGTAAAGTCCAACCCCAAATTAATTTAGGTACTGTTTTCTTGAGCCACCTCTTCCCAGGTCCATCCTTTTATTATAAAACTGATATTTTTACTGCCCTTATATTTAACAGAAATTATGAATTCCATTACACATCTATTCCCAGATTTCTTACAACACTACACCCTTAAGATCTCTCTCACATCCTCCAACTAGCACCACCACGCGCCATGGGCCGCACACACTGGAGCCATGCCCTCCCATCCATCAGCCAATTAGCCACGCGATCAATCATCGAGCCGATCACTCCCTGGGACCCGATGATTTTTCCTACTCTTTTGTACAACCTCTGGGGACTTGTTAATCACTCCTGTGAACGACGTGGGCTGTAAAACCTTGATAGATTATTATTTTTATGTTATTGGGGTGTTGGTTTTTGGTTTTCCGTAAAGTGGGTGTGATCCACAAATTCAGTTTGACATCCGTATGTAACCGCACGGATCCAACAGAATACTTATCAGTATCAGGTAAATATTTGCCAGACACATTCTGAGGCGCACACACTGGCGATCTATTATGTTGTTTCTTAACTTTTTTAATTGACTTTTATTTTGCTAAGTACCTACCAGTGTCATAGTATCACTTTCTTTGTTTTTGACACGTCTTTAAAAAATACTTTATTACTTTACTTACTTTACTAGATAATATTTATATTTACGTTTCCATTTTTTATTTGATTAGGTGCTTAGTTTTATAATTTTATTGTGTATAGTTTGTTTATTTTTCTTTATACTGGCACTGAATAAATGTTTTATCTACCTATTTGTTCAGTACAGTCAGTGCCAAAAGCCGTATAAGATTTTTACTTTTATTGTAAACATCATCTAAATTAACACAACATATTTTGGTAATTTGGTTTTAGGTAACAATATCATAAAAATAAATGTTAGGAAATATATTGTTTAAATTTTACTTCTGTTCTTATCTCAATAAATGTTATATTAAAATTGTACAAGATTTAGAGACTGTCGTGTAAATTGTCAGTTTTTGCTGAGGGTACCTGTGTTTAAAGTTGATTGACAAGCTTTATTATTTAAACTGGTTGTTTGTTAAACAAACATAGTCGCACCAGCTTCAGAAAATTTAGAACAAAGCAATAATCATTTCAAACGAAGAAATCAGCTTCCCTAATACAGTGAAACAGACTCAGTTAAACTGGCACTTCTTCAATCACGATTATATAAAGCTCAACAAAACGGCACGTTATAAAAAGATGAACAATAATTCTTTTTTATTACGCGCCAAAGTGGGAATCTCACTGTCGGCGAGGAAATAAATAATATCAGGAAGGAAAAAGAAAAGGGAAATAACACAACATAAAATATTAAGATTCACCCTGGATTGGCATCATTCTGTGGTCGGCGGAGATTCCTTGAGGGGCGGCAATACCTACGTCTTTGAATGTTAATGCTATTTGCATATCCGAAGTCATGAAATAAATCAGCCGAGACGGACAGCGGGGACGGCTATTCATTATGCCGCTCTTTGTCTACGCGACTACCAATTAATGAAAAAAATCTTTATTATTGTTTCTTCACTCCCCCGTCTATTCCATTTGTACGAAATCACGTAATGTAGTCTCGTCAATGCTACTCAAGAGCTCTCTGAAATCTCCGAAATAAACTTTAAATCACAATATCCATTTGTGAACCCGTGTGAGTCGCGAGTTGCGAGGTGCGCCCTTGTGCGGATAATGTCAGGATCCTCCGTCAAATTGCGCTGTATTGTGAGTCAAACGCGAGAAAAACGGAGAAAGTGTTAGGGCAGCATTTACATAAGTTGAGACAGAGGGCTTCGTGCAATACATATGAAAATATTCAGGGCCGAGGTGATGAGAGCCCTCCGGCGACTCTATGCATAGCCTTTATGATGGGGAAAATATTTACAGCCGGCGCGAAAACGCAATATTTATGGAGCAACTGAAAATAACGCGCGCGAGGGAAATCTGCCACGCTCAGATGATGCGGTTTATTGTTTAACATTTGATGGCTAATAAATTGTGAGTTATGGTAACAAAATTTCTACTGTAGACCGTTTACTCAGATTTAATGCTTCTTTCGTATAAAAACATGGCAGATGCGTCACAAGTGACACGACCAGCTGGCCACGTGACAGTAGTTCGCCGGAGATAGCGTGGTTTTGTTTACAAGCGGGCTGTACGGTTATCGATTGCGGGCGGGAAAGTTTTTATGAATTAACCGTCAAACAAGTAAAGAAGAACAATGAAAAAACAAACTCTTCAAACAAAAATCGATGACAATCTGGGCCAAAAACTTCGGTGGAACTTCGCCGGCAAAAAGATTTATATACTTATAAAAAACTGAACGGGAAAAGAAGTTTTGGAAAAACTTTAAATTGCGACCTTGAACCGGTTGAAGTTTGTTTCAGATTACTATGAGTAAGTTGAAGGCTGAAGTTTTTAATGGCAAGGGGTTGATGTGCGGCGGACAGTTCCCGTCATTAAGTTGGGGCTGAACTGTGCATGATGGGGATATTTCGCTTTTGATTAGGGGGCTATCCCCTGATTTTGTTTAATATCTGGTACACGTTTTGTATTAGTGAGTAGAGTGCGATGAACCAGGGATCGATCGGATGGGTAGGCCAGCCGCGGTCGGCGTCAAACTTTTGGGTCTGTTTTAATGAAACAATTCCCCAACTTGAGTGAATTTGGGTCATTGTGTACAACACTTACGCGTAACGCTTGTGAGGCACGGATTTCATTTGATTGCTTTCAGATATTAGCGGAGATACAAGTAAACACTGTGAATACTAAGTGGGGCCTCTATCTGGTCTGTTGCCGCTTGCTTTGTTTCAGTTTGAGATAACAATGTTAATTTTAAAATATGGAATGATATTCCCGTTTAGAGATAAGAAATTCCGTGTTACGCTTACATGTTTATTCCGTTTTGTCAAATGTAAACCTAACGTTTGTAGTTTAAGCATAATTAGCTTTATAGTATTCCCGCTACCAGGACTCAGGCCGCCTTTCCACCAGTGGAGTGGGCCCAGTGCCTGTCAACACGTTTTGGTTCCAGGACAGGACCTGCTAGGGCCGATGCTGCCAGGGCGCTTTCAGTTGAGTCTGTGGATTGGTTGAAAGAGTCATCGTGACCCTGAAATGTAAAGGGCATGTGTCTTCAGAGGTGGGTTTTAGTTAGTAAAAGTCTAACAATCCCTCTCGTTCCACTAAGACCGAGAGGAGTTATTTGATGATTTACCACCTTGAATAAAGAATACATCACGATGTTTTACTTCACTGTTTGTAAAACTAGTGGTTATGAGATAAATTACACAAAGTAAAGCTTCTCCTAAGATTGTTCTACGATGTGTAAAAATAAAAATTGTGCAATTGTTTACTTAAATGAATTAAGAATCCCTTGCCCCCTTCAATGTAACAAGAAAAAAGGACTTGTCAAATAAAAATATACAATAAACATTACCATCTAAAAGGCGTTTAAACGGCTCAGGCTCGTCAATTGCAACATCGCTTCCTTTATTAACTGTTAAATAGAACCGGGTGTTTATGTAAATTGTTATTGCTTTTTTAAGAAAATCCTCGTTTGACACGTAGACCCGGCCGTTATTAAGGCCTGCTTGGGACACAATGGGATTTTGAAGGTAAATAAGTCCTTAAAAGAGGAATAAGTAAATTAGAAGCGACAAGATAGGAATCTCCCCTATTTTTTTTTCTTGAACGTTGGGGCGAGAAAAAAGGCGATCGCCTTAGAGTAAGTACCTTCGGGTTGGATAAGTATGGAGACATGAAATGTTAACATCTATGAAATAAACATTTTCAAAAAAAAATTAAAATTAAGGTACGTAAAACTGTGTGTAAACCGCCGTTAAAAAGGGAGTATTCTCCAACCAGACGGGTGTCTGGCCAGGGCAACTGCCCGATCGTTTATTTCAAGCTATATATAGTCCACACTAATATAATAAAGAGGTATAGTTTGATTTTTTAATTTTTTATTGTTTGTTTGTTTGTATCTCTATTCAAGTGGAACTGGTCCGATTGCTAAATTTTTTCCTCTGATAGAAAGCTGTTTTATTCCTGAGTGGCATAGGCTTTTGCCCGCAGGCGAAGCTGCGGGCAAAAGCTACTGTTATACTATATTGTTATTGCGTGGAGAACTCTAATACGTAATACGTTTTGTTCCTATGTGGCGTATCTATATAGAAGAAACGAGTGAAACCATAAAAGTGATCAATGTACGGTTTATACTTTTCTTAAAAGTTTCATCATCATCATCATCATCATTTCAGCCGAAAGACGTCCACTGTTGGACATAGACCTCCCCCAAGTGTCACCACAGTCATTAAAAGTTTATTTGTAAAAAAAAACAGAACAGAACATTAATAGAAAAAACACGTAGAAATAATAACTCATTCTAAAGCTTGTTTTAACTACAAAATACAAGATTTATTACTTCTGAAGTTAAAAGCCATTAACTCTACGTAAAATAAGATATTCATTCGAAGCAAATTTCTCTGAAACTAATACAACCCTACAACTCAAGGTCAGTGACAACTAAAACAATCATGAATTTAGAAATTAAATATTTTAGTAGCAATAATGTTGGTTTAATATTTTGAGTGGTCACGTAACCCTTCGAAGATCCTTCTTATTGTTATGTTAACATTAAGACGAAGAATAGCATAGCATAGTCTTATAATGTTCCTATTGCTAAGATTCTAACCACCTCTCTCAACCTGTCAGATGAACTTGTATGGTACACCTGTACACGTGTGCAACATACACGCTCTGGTCACAAAATAGATAGGTACAGAAGTCAATCTACATACAAAGCGCGCTCGAGCAACGCACACATAGACACCGCTCACGGACACGATATCTCGGAGGGCCTCGGACCACTTGTCGAATAGTTTCGGCTCAAACGCTCATTAGTGTACGTCCACCGAGCGTAGGTATAAAAATTGAAATATATACATGAGATTGTCTTGTGTACCTATCTATTTTGTGCTCCGGTTACTTGTACAGGCAAACCTGTTAGGTATACCCTAACGTGTATGGTGGACATAAGAGAGGGAATGGGCTGTAATCCACCACTCGGGTCCAGTGCGGTTTGATTTAAAAACATGTGAAATTTAAAGTCATGCGATATTCACCAAGACTAATCTGACCATAATGTAACTTTCTGAACCTACAATTAACCCAAAGTTTACTTACCTACAATTACAGAATGAAGAGCTTCTTACTGATGAACCTATTTTGTTGAAGGTCCTGAATAAACTACATCACATTAATAATATAAAGATGAAAGTTTTTATCGTCAGTGTGTAATAGGTATGTTATGTTTGTTTACCCTTTACGCTTAAATGACTGAACAGATTTGGATGAAAGGCACACAAGTAAAGCATGTTTTGTCGTATGTATTTTGTTCGAGTGTTTGTTTTTTAAATGTTTTTTTTTAAATATATTTAAATAGAAACTAGTACTTAATATAGCTCATTTTCTTTACCTTTCTTTTCGGCTAAGAACAACCAAAAAAGAAAATTGCAGAATCCGTTTCCACTCTTGTCTTCTTAAAAAAATCTTGAAGGGTGAGTGCGGCGACATTGGGCCGGTATCATAACAGCTGTATCTAGCGATACCTACTTATTAAGCCATCGACCGGCTGCAGCCACCTCTACGTTGTCCTGTGCCATTATACCCGCTCATGTTTTTAAATTATAATCTCAAGATGGATCACGGAGCCATTTTGGAAGCCAATTGTGTTGTGTTTACTCTGTGATGTGCTGTAAATAGGGTTTTTAAGAATTAAATTAGGAATTTAATTAACGTCTTTATTTTAGAATAGAATAGAATAGAATAAACTTTATTGTACACCAAAATAGTAAAAAAAACTTTTACACTAATTTAAATCTATGGGTACAAAGGCGGTCTTATCGCTGTCAGCGATATCTAACAGACGACCTTAATATAGATTTAAAATTTAAGGGGCCGGCGACGGATGAATTTCCATAGTTACAAACGTAATACCACGCTCATTTGCAGTTGGAGCATATTTCCAACATATGATGATGAAATTCGGTTATATACAATATTTATCTAGGTTCCTACGTCTTTCTTTAAAAAAAAAACCAAAACGAAATTTAAGCGAATTGTATTTCGCACTTTTTTACAGCGTAAATGGCAAAACGTGCCATTTGGCTTTTCCTGTATTAAAAATAACAATATTTCTAATATTCTCGACGTAGGAACCTAGATAAATATTGTCTATAGCCGAATATCATCATAATATGCTGGAAATATGGTCCAACTGCTAATGAGCGTGGTCTTACGTTTGTATGGAAATTCATCCGTCGCCGGCCCTTTAAGCGTGCCATAAAAAAAGATAAATGAGTTATTATTGGTGAGTCACTTGCTTGTTTACTTTCGTAGGTCACAAATTTAATTATTATACGCTCCCACTTGATCTCTACCACAACTAATGGTAAGTGATGACGAGATTCTCGTTCTTGATTGACTTGAATTTGTCTTTTATAAAAAGTTAAATTCTAAAAGTGAAATGTGGGCAGTGACTTATCACGGGAATCCGATGGATGCGAGAACTACAGGGTGATATATGTAAGAGGGAGACATTATGTCCAAAAGTAGACTTCTTTCAACTGAAAGGATGAAAACCCGAATTAAAGACATGTCTTTTAGCAATAGAGCCGTTTATGAGCAAAAAAATTGTTCGCTCGCTTGCTTGCCAAAAAAAAAGAGGAAGGTTTTTCTATTCTATTCTACTTTGCAAATATGTAATTATCTGAAAGCACATACGGAGGGCAAATCAGTGACAACAGTTCCTCGAAAGGTCTGAACAGTTTCCTAAACGATGCCCTGATTACGGTTGAGTCGTAGTGGGGTTCCGATTAGCTTAGTTTGCCCAGCGGCAGTCTGCTACTGGCAGCTGTCTAAATATTCTCATTTTAAATTAATTTCTTCAGTTTTAAATATTATGGTTGTGTAGAAAAAGCTATTTGTTGGTACATACAGGTAGCTTATGGCCTTTTCTATTTAGATTGTCTAATGTAAGTAAACTGCCAAGTGTTGCGAAAATTTTCGAAAGAGTTACCGAGGCCTTAGAAAGCAAAGGGCAACAGCAAAAGTCTGATACTCCCTCTCATTCCACTCAGAGCGGGAAAAGTTATTTTTGTTTTTTTCTTTTGCTTAAACATGAGTACAGTACTTACGTCACAAAATAAATTGTCAGCATGCAACAGATGTTGTAATTCAAAATAGATCGTCATGTTTACATTTGATCGGAATATATTTAAATTCATTTTAAAAGTTATACAAATAAAAATCCAATAAGAAGCATCAGTCACTCATTAAGATGTAATGATTTACAACCTCAAAAAAAGTAAACTACCAGTCACAAAACTTTGGTTTCCGAATTATTTATCATAGTAATATTTGTTTTTATCGTATAAAATATTAGAGACAGTTTGAAAGCTTCATAAACGGCGTGTTACCAAGTTCTTTTTTAATTCCCAAGCGGACTCCAAAGCCTACACTGCGAACCCAATAAAATTATTCTTATGCGAAAGATAAGCATTCTTTGCTATTAAAGGTAATTTACAAATGACTTCCCTCCTTTTACGGGGCCCAGAAGACTGTAGCAGAGTTCAGTAAAGTCTGAAAATGATCTTACAAAGTGTAGGCCGCCATCGCTCCCCGAAGTCGCCCGGAGGCTTCGAGGCGTGCTGTGCCGATAGAGAGTTTAAGAGTTATGCAAATGTTATGGACAACAAAAAAGTTAATGTCAATGATAAGTGCGGGCCCAGGGGAGCGATCACGCGCACTCCGACCTTCTCTTGAAGCTACTCATTGGACGAAGACTCCTATTCGCCAAGCTATTGTATAACCCTCTTTAATTTATTTTCTTATTTTGCAAGTCGTTTGCAGTGTGTATCAAATTTTATTCCCAGTAAATAAAAAGTGAACAACGAACAAAAGGATATTCAAATAAGACATGTTTTTCTTTGAGAATGGGTCTTCACTGAAGTCATTAAGAAGTTAGTTAAGTTCAGTTCATTTTGCAAGGGAAAAACAGGACAGAACGTAAATAAGGAAAATACACAAAACTAGTTATGTATCTGAACTAAAAGGCTGCAGGAATAATTGGTAAACAGTAAACATAGCCTTGAAAATTTTCTTCATTGTATTTTTTGTCCTTTCAAAAACCCTTAATATAATTGACATCAAACAAATTCCCACACAAATTTTTAACCCCAGTGCTTTCAATCACCGGATCTCATTTAGCCGAATTCCCGTCACCATTTGCATCCGATTGTCCTCGAGAGAATCGCGAGGAGTGTCTGTAAAAAGTCCTTAACTGGAGTACGTGGAATTAGGAGCAGGATCCCGAAGGGGCCGCGATCCCATTAAGAGGAGGCGAGTAATGCAGGTGTCTAGCTGAGGTTTTAGTGGTAAAAGTCAACGAACTAAGCGGACAACTAAGTTGCTGCTGTACTGAAAGTATGTGAGAAAGACGTCTGTTTGCCAGTTTGAAAGTAGTTTCCTTCATAATTATGAATGTACACAGTGGACGAAAGAGGGTTGAATTTTTGATTTAAATGAGAAGAATAAACGGGATTGGGGGTTTAATTTTTTTTATTCTTTATATGTATAGACAATAAAAACGACAGTTGAACTCACATAGGCAAGCTTAACCCACAACTGGGTTTTCTTACAGCAAACCATAAAAATGAGAAATAATTTTGTACTTGAGATTAACTTTAAATTCAACAAAAACTTAAGTAGGTACATAAATTAAATCTAACTTAAAACTAAAAATATACTTAACAATTATGTGTACAACACACTACATAAACATAATATATTCAATAAATAAATACCTATAAACATAGATACATATTTTATATATATATATATATTTTATTTCAAATATAATACAGATGTTTAGGATGACCTATAAATATGTAATGTGGTGTACATCCAGTTCTTAAAAAAAATCAAGATTTTAACACATCTTCACTAACAAGATTCCATATCCATTACAAATATCAACACAAGCAAGCCCTATCGAGCCAGCATCTCATACCTAATCTTAAGTAGCGTGCCGTGGGTGAAGTTTTACATGCAAATGAATTAATTCTTCGCGTCAGAGTGTTCCCGTGCATCGTAGGCGATGCCTCGTTGCATTCATAATGTGAGTTCATTACCTCGCCAGCCTCCCGTCTACGAGCTACCAGTAATGCCTTCGGAAGAACGTTCACTTCAATTATGACTGGGATATTAAATAGGCAGTTATCTATCGCTACATGTGTACTGCAGTCCGGGACGATGTAACATGTGCGGTTTTTAGCGAAATTAAGTTTCATGACGAAATTTAGGACTGCGTGCATGGAATTAGTAGATACTGGAACAGCTTGCTTGTTGTCAAACAGAAGTTTGACTTTAACCAATTGATAATTTTCAGCGTAAAGGCCTCGCAAAGTGAAACAAATTGCAATATTTACACCAGAAACTCTAAACATTGTAAATTAATATTTAAAAGAGAAAAAATCTTAAACATGGCTTGTTAAAAGAAAAAAGGACAGTGCGTTTAAATTTTCACGAAGTATTCGCCTGGTTTAACATATTTTCCTTGAGGCATTGCGGGCTTGTGTGCATTTTTAATTTTTATATCCACTCAGCCGCGAATGACGCGTTGAATTTTTACTGAAGCAGGTCTTTCGGTCTTATTAGTGGGGGCGGGTTAATTGTACTACAAGCTTAACTAACAATGTCGCTGTGTTTTTGTGTAAGAATGTATGAATTTTAAGAGCTGCTTAATATTTTTTGACTTTCAGGGCTGCCTAGAAATAGTTTGGTATTTTATACCTGAGTTGAGCAAGTATTAAATATTTCATTCGTAATATTTAATGGATTTTTTAATTAGCACGGATTTTGCAATTCTTTAAAATTCTCTGGCGTTCTCTACTATAATATGCATGTATTATGCATTTGAGCCTACTTTATGAATCACTTCAGCAATTGGTGAAAATTGCATAAAAATCTATTCCGTAGTTTTGAGTTTATTGTAAACAGACAATTATACAGACCGAGGTAGGGGACTTTGATTTTAAAATAATATGCATAAGAAACATTAAAAACCATTTAATAAAATAGAGAATAAATCACATAATTGATTCATACAGACTTACAAAAGAAATGTGGTAGAAATTTAGATCTACATTTCAAAACATTCACGACACTTTACCACCACTAAAGCTACCAAAAACTTGGCTTCAAATAAAAATCCTCTGTCATATGTAATAAAACAGAAAGGCGATGTTTATCGCGGGTAGGAGCAATGATTTAGCGGGACAGCCCTATTTCACGGGTACCTCAGGCTCAAATTGAATTGATATGTTTCTGCTAACGGTGGCGCGCGTTTTTCTCTACATATCGCTTATGATGCGCGCCAAAGTGGCTGGAAAAATGAGGGTAGGGTTAGGAAAAAGATGAAAATATGCTCGGTTTTTTAGGGCTGGTTGTTTAGGGAGCTGATTGTTTAATGTGTTTATTCTTTCCATATTTTATTTTTAAATTAGAAAACAAGAATAAAACCCTCAAAGACACCTTGGGCCTTGTCTTGATTTTAGACTTTGAGTGGTGAAATTAAGGGTCCAAAGTCTTTACCCTGGCGTTTTTTTTATGAGAAATCATATAATGACTCTCGTTTTAGGTGATGCGAGAGAGAGTGTCAGACTTACTGACTAAAACTCACTTGGGTTCCTTTAGTTACCTTTTGCATTCCAGGGCCTCGACCAGGCATCAGTCCTAGTGCATCACTTAATGAAAGAATATGTTAGCAAATATTTAAAAACAAATTAAACATCAGGATGTCCAAGGAACTTCATCATACATTTCATATAAATAAATAGATGTAGTAAAATTTCTTTACAAAAATAATTTATGAAATGGCTGCTTCAGCGACAAGAGACATACATTTAATGCTCAATAACGCACACACAAAATTTTCATTCATATTTTCCAAAATACCCCTTTTACCATAAACCAAACACTTTATTCTGCACATCGTACGTGATATGAAGTGTGAGATAGGGGTGTAGTAAAGAGTGCAAACGACCGGGCCGCGGTGTCAGCCGCGCCAATGCTCGCTAAGAACATCGCAAATTTTACATATTTCACACCCGACAAGCATTGGAACGCGAACTCGTACATCATTTTGATTTATCGACATTGATTTCAATGCGAGTTGTGATTGTGAGTTTGTGACTACTTTTTTTTAAGGTAATACGAATTGTTTTATTGACTTTTCTTGTTTTTAAAATAAATTATAACGTTAACGGACGTTGAGTGTAAATTGTGCAGTCTAGGTTAGAAAATGGGGCATGAAACTTGTACATATTATTTTCTCAATTTTCAATAAGTTCAGACTGTATAGACTGTGTTATTGACTACTAAACATAATACCAAAAATCCAGTATGATCATAACTGCATTCAATCTCAAAACGCTTTAAACATCCAGCGATAAACCAGAGCATACAAAATGCGCTAACTTTGAAAAATGTATCAGTAAACCTCAGTAAACTATGTCCCCTGCAGCGCGCCGTATCAAGCGAACTACCGCACCTTGGGCCAACTGTATCAAAATGATAAAAATGTTGAGTTCCAATAACCATTCATCCATCAACTGTCAAGATATAATCTCTGGGCGCTGGTGCGAGCGACCTGCTTAGCCCTCTCCGGGAGAATTCGCCGAATATAAAAATGCCCGAAAGATTTACAGGTTTCGCTGAGATATCGCTTACAGATTTCGCTTGCATTGTGGCGGGGAAGTAGGATATTAACTTAAGGTAAGGTTTCGTTGGAAAATATATAGCTACCTAACGGCATTGTAGAGAGAGAATATAGAGTTTCTTCTTAGCGATTGTGTTTGTCTATTACAATAAAATTAAAGTGTGAGAAAAAAGGATAGTCAAGAGAGAAATGTAATATTTAACTTCGTTATAAAGCATAGTAAGAATTAAACAAAGCCTACAAAGAGCAAATACTTGCCATAAAATAAAAATTAAATCCTTTCTACAAGATATCACAGTTTAAAGGAGCAATAAAACATACAGATATGCGTTTATCTACCCCAAACTTTTGAGTACACTCGTTCCAAGATATCATTTTCTACAAACTCGGGGCAGTAAGAAATCTGTTTGTATCTGGCATTCCGGGCCAGCGAGCGATTTAAATCTCTTAAGCTGAGTGCGACCGGCCGCGGGCACCACTCACAAATCTTTCATAATCTCGCAAGATCCTGCGAGGGGCGTTCTTCATAGTGTACTTACAGATTTAAAGGTCGAGGGCGGGAGAAAAACTATCCTGAAAAAGGTCACTTTCATTTTGTCCGCCATTATACATATTTCCAACAATCGACTCTCACATGATTCCGTTGTTGTTTTAATTTTATTTCCCCGTATCGTGTCGTATATTTATATTTCACGATGTGGGGTCGTGCAGGTACCGGTATTCATAAGCAAATACAAGGCGAGGGACCCCATAATTTTCGGTTTGCATTTTTCCATCGCGACCGCGAACTCGATTTTCACTCCCAAGGGCGAACGGACGGTCGGCCTCAAAAATATTAATGAAAATTTTTACATAAATTTATTCAACTGAGGGCCCCACGCGTCGTTCCAGAGCCGATGGGGTCCGCTCCTGTTTTTTATTTATTAATTTAATGGTATTTTCGGTCTAATTACCTGGCTGAGGTATAATTCATTGGCTTCGTATAACGAGTATTTGTGGATACCCGTGTGTGGATAATTTATATATTGAAATGAAAATCGAGCAATTTTTTCCAGGCTAACGCTTTGTATGTTTTTATTAAAAAAATTGTTTAACTCTAAATATTATTTACCCAATTTAATTATTTTTTTGTCTAAGAACGTTGGAATTAACACTAGGAATTACTCCCGTTACGTGAAAATTCGGAATCGGGAACAATTATCTGTCTATTCTGTGTATATTATGATTCTTGAAATACATCAACACTGACACCTTATCTTTTTGTTTTTATTTAAACTGGTTTGAACTTAAAAATACAATTTATTATAAATTGTCTGACGAAATAGTTAAAAAAGTAGCCTATTTGTATTGGTCCTTCGAGCCGGATTTTATATCCCAATGTAAACCAATCCATGAGTGAATATTGGTACTTATGTACATACATATACCTATACTCATAAAGTGGGTATTAGAACTTCCCCCGGTTTATTGAGTTTACTATAAAAAGCAAAGCATTCTTGGCTTTAACCCTTCACTGGCGGCATCAAAAGAACAAACGCAATATATCGGGGTTCGGCTTAATTTGCCCGCTACCTAACTTTAATGCGAGTAGCCCGCCCGAATGCTCCAAATTACTCTGCGATATTTTTAACGTGCGGAATGCACCCGTTTTAGGTTACGCTTACGATATTAACAGGATTGTTCGCCGAGGCAAGGGTTAAGGAGCTCGATTTTCATCGAATAGTGAAATAATTTTGATTGGGTACATTTTCGAGATTTTTCACCAAACTCCCACAATTTTTTCGTCTCGTTTAATTAAACCTGATTGGATGTTTCCAAGACTGAAATCAGTGCACTGATTTTAATTAAATTTCACCACTTTTTATGGTGCAAACAAGCAGGGGTCCGTGGATTCCTAATTCGGCGCGTTGTGCTAAGACAAGATATTTTTTCTCTGAATGAATTTCCCATCTTAGGGGACATTGGCTTCTTGCCGTGTTTACAAAACTCCCGGCAAGTCCCACTTTGTTGTTTAATGAAATTATCGGTTTACCGAGTAAATGAACAAAGCCAGATTTCGCTTTCGGGTGGTCAAAAAAGGGAGGGAGCCTGTTTTTGTTTTGCTCAGTAGTACGAATGGACTCCTTTGTGGCGTTCCTTGGCGCGCCGCTGTACTTAATCAATTATGATCGATTCGTTAATTTGAGATGCAAAGGGGATTAATGTAGATTTAAAATGGCGGTCTTTTTGATGAGAATATTTGCAATTTGTACTGTAATGGTAATTAACTAAATATTATGATGGAAGGTAGTCTTAGTTTTGAATTTCGGCAAAACTATTATGATAATTGGATTGTTCGTAGAGTATACCTGTCGCACAACAGAAGGATTATAATTTCATATGTGAAGAGGTTTACACGAAGTTTTGTGTTTATAAATTGACCGTTATCAAAACTATGAAAGTTTGTAACTGGAGTAATAATTTAGCAAGAACATCCCCATAATGATTTTTTTAAAGTGAAAACGTGAATTGATACTAATTGAGGCCATCACTAGTGTTATCAAATTAGCTTCTGTTTAACCTGCCTTGACGAGTGGTTGAGCGTCTGACTGTTGCACTGCGTGTCGCAGGTTTGATTTCCAGTCCAGAACAAATATTTGTAAGAACTAGTTGTTCCTGGTAAGGGTGTTTTACGTCTGAGCGTTTACATGTTTGTGAACCTACCCACGATACAGGTGTACTTCACAAGCTTTAAAAAATAACTTGCAGTTTTTAAAGACAACATTTTTTCGTACGTGCCTCCCTGACCTTCGTCTAAATAAACCAACGTTCACACATGTCCACTAACTAACGCCGCCCAACTAATAGCTGCAATTAGAGACGGCAATGAAAAGAATATGGCGACCCTCGTGACACTAATGGCCGCTCCACTTAATTATATAAAGTGCTTAAGTAAATGATAGCTAATTCAGAAGCGTGCTCGACGTCCCGTAAACAAGAGGTGTGACTTTCCACCATTGTCGGCCGTGACGCCGATCTGTCACTTCCACTTCCGCCGAGGTCCCGCAATTCTTTCTCTCATTGTTGCCCTTTCTTGAAAAGAATACTTTCTTCTTTTTTTCCATCCGGTGCCTGCAATTGTCACCCTCCCGTACTGTTTGTTGTGAGCCTTGATTAAATACCGCTGTCAAATTTTGTTAATTTTTCCTTCCTGAAAACTTTGAATTTACTGTAAAATATATCCCTATTTCTTTGCCAAAAAAAAGATGCTTCAATTTATGAGAGACGCTTAAAAATAAGCCCTACTTATTAATATTACAAATGATTGTGATGTGCTGTCAAATATTTTGATTCTAAATTATTTTTTTATCATGTCGTCGTCGTGTTGGTGGAAAATTTACATTTAAATAGAACATCTGCGAGCAGGTCGACCCTCTCAAGGCTTCCTCGGCGATTTTCTTACCCGCTAATTTGTAAATCGCTTCGTAATATAGAAAAATTAAAATGCTGATGTCATATTTTACTCTATTTATATGCTAATATTGACGTTTTGGAATCGACGAAGGGACGGACTTTTCATTAAAATATCAATAGGTAATCTGCGATGGGACTATTTAAGACTGCTAAATCAAATTTAGACTATGTGTGTGGAATATTAAAGCATCAATGGTTCCGGGAAATTCAGAAAACTTTCTCGGAATGTGTAATGCCAGTCATTAGAATTCTAAATCTTATCCAGAGTAATTGTGATGAGGTTTAATTTTGACGCTTATCCCATCTCTCTTGGCGTAACATCGCTGCAATTATTTGTAAGACGAAAGGGTAGAGTCGGGAGTAATGCCGCAATATTCGTAAATTAAGCACTTTCTCCGGCGTGGGGCTCAGTAAATATTATTTTTTTATGTTAATAACCGCGCGATTGCGTTAATAAAGCCTTACATCTCGTAATTAGCCGCCATTGTCTGAGGTGGCGGACTGAGAGACGGGGAATGAATTGAAATAATTCGAGTGAAAGGCTTGCCCATCACCGAGGCTGGCTTGTGTTACCTTCAGCTTTTGAGGGACAAAAGATTAGGTTTTTTAATTCAGTAGCTATTTGGCGTGAAATAAATCCCCGTATTTTATTTTCTGTGATGTGTTTATAGTGCAGGATAAGAAATGAGTCATTTCTAACTTGCCTTTTTAAGAAGCTATGTATACAAGAACGAACATAGCATGACTGTCCAGTTAGTCTAGCAGTTAGTGGCCCATACTGCTATGCTGGAGGTTATAGGTTCGATCTCACCAAAGGCAACTATTTGTGTGAGGAGCACGATCATTTGCTCTGTGTCTGGGTGTAATTTATCTATCATCATCATCATCATCATCAGCCTTTTTAATGTAGGTACTGCTGAGACTCTGGCCTCCTCTCTAAGACACGGAATGGGCCGTAATCCACCACGCGGGCCGAATGCGGGTTGGTAGATGTTACATGTCTTCGAATATTTGGTTCTAGGACATACCGGTTTCCTCACGATATTTTCCTTCACCGTTTTGAAAGCTGTGGTGATGAAATAAATTATACAAAGTAATGGGCCAGGCCGGGTTCGAACCCGCGACCGACAACTCGTAAGTCGGGGCCATTACCATTCGGCCACCACTGCTCTCGTGGTGAATGCAATTTATCTGTAATATGTATGTATTTAGAAATATCTAAGTATGTTTATCGCTTGTCTAGTACTCATAGCATATCACATGCTCTTCTTAGTTGGGGACTAGATGGCGTTGTTTGATAGTTGTGAAATATTATTATATTATACCATGGACAAATCTATAAGGCTTTCTTCTTGCGCACACGCATCTTTTAATTAATCGATTTCTTTATACTTCATTCAAAATATTTACTTTCCACCCGCGTTACAGACTAATCAGTTCCGCTCAGCAGTGTTGCCATCATCGTCTCCGCAACACTGGCTTCATTAATTAATAAATTAAACAAGGCTGTTCTTAATTCTTGAGCCCAAGCCGCTACCAAAATATTTGCCATGTATAAATTCACGCGGGCGATCATGAAGACAGCCCTTCATCCCCGGCCTCCTTTATAGCTCTATTTGTGTATTTTAATTACTGTCATTATATGCTAATGACTACCATCCCTTTTTCTTATCCTCCCAAATGGGTTATTGCAGTCTTATATCTGTATAGCGCAGTTTTGTCGAGTAATTTTGAAGATTTAAATAATAATAATGACTTAACTCCGTCTCGGAAGGATTATTCTTCTTTTTTCTAAGGCCCAATGTTTTGATTAATTGTTCTTGGGCTGCAAGGAGATTCGTCTGCAATTTGTTTTATGTTATTAACTTGACGAGGAAGTCGTTGTGATAGACGGTGTATTTGACTCTTTTTATTTCGGTTATGACGGGGATTATATTGTGTCTGTCTTTAATGAAATGCTGGCAGTTTGCAATGTCGTTATAATTGAATCGCATTTGTGGTACACGAATTGAATTAATTCATTTGCCGCTGACAAAGAGACAGAGATTCAAAAACAAAAGCAATGCGCTAATAAAACAGCTGTCATATTTGACGTACCTACGCAGTTTAAAATTAGTACATCAAGCCTAAAATACAAAAGGATCCGACCGTCACGTCAACCAATACAAATTGGTCTTTTATACCTGACAGTTGGAAAAAGCCTCGTATTGTACCATTTGTAGCGGTCTGAAATAGTGCTGTTCATCAATTATTCGCTAACTTGTGCTCCGTTCGGCGAAACGTCGTTTGAAAGTTCGTTTGGTTTTTATTTAGAATGGCTCTAATTGGGGGAATGGACAGCTGTTTCGTTAGAGATTGTGTCTGTTATTATTAATCTTTCGTGTGTCCGGAACGTGGATCCACGCGAGACACAATAACTTTTTAATTGTGTCTCTAATCACGGCATACGAAAAGTTAACGTTTAACATTGGTCGATGACCTCGGTAAATCTTTCGAAAGATGTGGTAGATCTTAAGACAAATGTTGGTAAATATCCACGTAGCACGCACTCCTATCAAGATCTGAGACTCTACAGTCGCAATAGTAGATGATTACATTTACCTGGAATGGATTTTTCAGTTAGGTAGATCTTGCCTAATAATAATAATAAAATAAAAACTTCGAGAAAGAGGTCAATTGTAGAATCCAACTCGCTTTGAAACATGGTCGTTCACAATCCCCATTGTGAACAACCACGAATCACCCATCATGACTATTTCATCAGAAGGCTTAAAGTCACCAAAGGGGTCATGAAGACGGCTATGTTAAATGAAGATACCCGTATAAGAATATAAGCCAACTTTATTCGATGAATCGTAAAACTAAGGTGGCATTGGGTATATTGTGAACTGAATATAATTATGGTCTATGTATGGAGACGTTTTGTAGTGGTGACCAGAGGACGCACATCAGAAGGCCTCCTACAAAGTTGACCATTGACCTACTGGTAAGGGTTGTGTCCATTCACTCTCCTAGAGAGGAGGCCTGAGTCCCAGCAGTGGGAACATTAAAAAGGCTGATGAAGAAGGGTTGTAGGAATGCAGTGGACGCGAGACACACAAGATTGGTGGTTGCGATACTGTCCTGTAGTGGACGGCTTTCGAATGAAACGATAATGAAGATATATATTTTAAAATTTTATAGATAAAATGTTTTCTATCTCTCAGATACTTTTATTTGGACATTTTTAAACCTTGCTTTTTTGCCGGTGAAAAACCTGAAATTTCCAGCTCTGGAATGAGGCCCCCTCACTCAAGAGCTGGAAGAGAATCAGATTTTTACCGACTGAAACCCACCTGTGTTCTTTCAGTTACCCTTATTCTAGCAGCCTACATCTTCAAGCCTTATAAACACTCGGTAAAATTCACACATATCTACATACGTTGCCACGACGTAACATTTAGCATTATCGTGAGAAAACACACCCCACAAAAGAGTGGTGAAGATGCAAATCTCGAGACCTCACGTCTTAACGACGCATCCTCAGACGAAATCTCGAATCTCGCCAACTCGGAATTCTTTTACATAATCATGTGTTGAAAACAACAGCTTTTTAGGGGCGTTTGATAAACTCTAGTTAGGTATGCCGGCGTCGCATACGCAATAATACCAAGTATTTAGCATAATCTGCTGATTTAACCCCGTGTAGGAAATAAAGATTACGTATATTAGGTTTTATGGCTGCGGTACGTCTTGGCCTTAATTTATGGACTTAAGGAACATCTTCAAAGGGCGATAAACTATGGCGATATATCAAAATAATTGTGATACATTTTTATGGTCTGATTTTCATTCATGCTGCTCGGTATTAGCATTTTTGTTATATAAACGGATGAGATTGGAGCGTAGGTACTAGATTTTTATTAAATGGCATAAGGTCCAAAATTCAACGTGTTTTATGTATACAACTTTATTAAGCTTAGCTTAAGTGGGACTGGGCTGGACATGCTTTACCTGCTCAGGAACTAAATTCGACATATTTTTTATAGCAGTAAAGAAATGATAAATGTTTGAATTAATTCTTTTAGTTTATACAAGTAGATTGTTGGTTTGCTATACGCTTTGGGGCATATTGTAAGTATAACAGAAATTGAAAAAAAAAAAAATTAAAAAATAATTATGTCTGCCACGTGCCGATTTGGACTTGGACTTGAATTAGTAAGAAGATGCTCTGAACTTGGAATAATGGAGGGATGCCTAGCCCAGCAGTGGGACAGTATAAGCTAGATATCATAATAGGTATAGGTAATAACAACTTTATTTACTGTACTAGACTGATAACTAAAATAAAATAAAACTTATATAAGATTTTAAGATAAACCTCACCACTTTTATGTTCTCCCTAGTCAACTGTTCCATTATAACCATAAAAAAATTAGCTTTGCACCCTCCGAGCAGTGGTGAGAGCATCTCCACAGTTTTTACCGACATTTTACCGTCGCAAGACATCGCCTGTCCATATTTACCGCATCGTTTCTTTTTACGCAGACTCATCCCGCTGTGTTTACGACCACGTCACGCTTTACTGTTATGTCACGACAAAAGGGGTTAATGTCAACATTTTTGTATCGCTACAGGTGTACCAACCACCCCACACTTATACCTTAGACCCCACTAACGATAACAAATAAATTATCCACGATCACAAAAACATCCCTAATACGAAATCGATGCAACAAACGACAAATGAATTATGGAAGAGTATAATCTTCATATTTTCTCAAAAAGCAGGAGCTTGCCTTGGCTCACTCACATATTTATTGCCATTGAAAATCCAGTTTCTGTGAATGTATTCGTGCGTGCGGGCGGGAAGCTTGTTTCCTTGTCGCATTAGGCATAAGCAGTGCTCTCTCCGCACCCTATTAACTGTGATATATGCGACGATTCTTTCTACAAAGCTTCGAGACAGAAGGGAAGGCGCGTCATATCGCGCGCTCACTTACCATCGACGAGCGTGTGTGACGCGCTAATTCGCGCTGATAAATGATTTCATCCGGAATTCGGAATTGGAAATTTTCTGGTGATTCGTCACCGCATTTGGGAGGATAAGAAATGCACGTGTAACTGTAGAAGCGTACCGATCATTACTGTTTGAATTATTGCCGTCAGCTTGTTTGTCAGAACGGCAGCTGACATTTCCTGTTGTTTTCCTGAGCAATTATTTTTGGTCCTTCGAGTCTTATTTTGTCTACAATAAAAATTGTAACATCACATTTTTATAATTTTTCTACGTTTATTATTTTAGGTGTTATTAGGTAAATAAATCACAAAACATTAAATATTTCTGCAGAACTAAAACATGTGAAAACAGTAGTAAGCTGAGGTAAGAAAATTTTTGGCCTTACACAGAGCTTTTTTTTTCAATATTTTATTTTATTTTTATTTACTCGTTGAATACTAGTTAACATTTCTATTATAGGTATACTGTTATTACACAACAGTGTAAATATTTTTCTGTGTTTTTTTCTAGTAAGTATACACTGTAAATTCCATCCCCAAACGATATAAGTAAAACCTTTATCCAATCCAGACTAATAAGAAGCGAACACGCGTCCCAAACGCGATTCCCTTGTACAGACAACCCGCGATGTTCCCCTCTAAGGCACCGTGTGTGATGTATGCAAAAAGGGAATTGAATAAGGTGATTTCGTTCCGCGGGGTCGCTAAGGGAAAAGAATCCACGGTAATGGCGAATACAATAAATTTTCATAAACAAATTGCGTTTTGATGGCGGCATATCGGCGCGTGTGCCAACTCCCAATAAGGATTGATAGGGAAACAATGCGGGTGCACACTGATTGAATGTCAATTTGCGGAGGCTGTGGACGACGGAATAATTCCTTGTAATGGTGTACACGTCGCCTTAACGATGTGTCGAGCAACATGTGCGGAATGGATTTTGTCTTGTGTCAACTTCAATGGATGTTGCATCGATTTATTTTCTTTGGGGGGATATTGGATGTTGATAGAAATCTACCAATATAAGCTGCGTGTTTAAATTGTTTCTAGAATGCTGAAAATACATATACTAAATAAGTACAGCAGCATTAATAAGAAAAATCTAAGTTCTCAAACAGCATTCCAGAGGATGAGTCTAAATTCGTATTGAGTAGGTTTGGGTTCCAACGGTATAATGTTTATCTTGCTGGGAATCTGCTTCTCTTCTCAGTTTGAGTTGTCATCCACCACCACCCAGTACGTAAATTTTTTTTGGTAAATGTTCTTCGATTTTATTAGTCAATTATTATTTTTATATCATCATCATCATCTGCCTTTTTAATGTTCCCACTGCTGGGACTCAGGGCTCCTCTCTAGGAGAGGGAATGGGCCGTAATCCACCACGCGGGTTGGTGAATGTCACATGTCTTCGAATTTTTGGTTCTAGGCCATGCCGGTATCCTCACGATGTTTTCCTTCACCGTTTTGAGAGCAGTGGCGATGAAATAAATTACACAAAGTTACGCGCCTGGCTGGGTTCGAACCCGCGACCGACAATTCGTAAGTCGGGGCCATTACCACTCGGCCACCACTGCTCTCATTATATTTTCATATATTCCATTTAAAACATAAACCACAATAAAAAGCTCTACATTAAAGTCAGAGAATTTCGAAAGCAATTTAAAAGTGTACGGTGTGCTAATTTTCTAAGTTGAACAAGCACACCTGTTCTGGATGTGCCGACATTTGCGCACGTAAATCAAGCGTTGCCCTGTGACGTGTCATGCGCAGAGATCATTACTGAGCCAAAAGAGTGGGGATTATTATGAATTAATTTTTATTTACGTTAACTGTTCTTATTTGGGAGATATTTATAATTTTTTATTTTTGAGTAAACAGTACTTACTACTTACGTGATAATTAAAAGCAGTGGTAGTCGAGTGGTAACGGTCCCGACTTACGAGTTGTAGGTCGCGGGTTCAAACCGAGCCAGGCGCATTACTTTGTGTAATTTATTTCATGGTTATAAAGAGCTGCGAGAACATTTGAAAGAGGAACTGAAGAGTATAAGTGAGTTTTAGTCAGTAAAAGCCTGACGCGCATACATGTTTCACTCAAGAGAGGGAGGAGAATAGGATGAATTTACAATGGGCAAGAGGAAATGCTCAAGGTATTAACAGTAAAAATATGTATTAGTACTTATACACTTAGCAGTGGTGGCCGAGTGTAATGGCTCCGACTTACGAGTTGTAGGTCGCGGGTTCAAACCCTGTCTGGCGCATTACTTTGTGTAATTTATTTCATCACCACTGCTCTCAAAACGGTGAAAGAAAACATCGTGAGGAAACTGGCATGTCCTAGAACCAAAAAAATTTAAGACATGTGACATCCACCAATCCGCACTGGGCCTAGAGAGGAGGCCTGAGTTCCAACAGTATGGACATTATAAGGCCAACTATGTCTATCACCTCAGATAAACCTATAATAATCTATACTAATATACCTACTTACTAATATCTATACATAAAAATGTCGACTTGAAAAAAACTCGAATATGACTGGACAAACAATACTTAAAAAAAACTAATTCATAAAGAAGGTTCTTAAGATGGTACGGCCACGTCGTGCGAAGAGACAGCGAGCATGTGGTCCAGAAAGCCATGGCAAACCCAGAATGCAAGAAAGGAAGAGGACGGCCGCCCTTGACCTGGTGGACTAGTATGGCCAATCTAATTAGGAAGTCCCAACTGCCTGACCTGACAACCCAGGACAGATTGTCCTGGCGCAGAAGGATAAGGAGAGCCGACCCCACCTAACGTGGGAAGAGGCAAAGAAGAAGAAGAAGATAAGGAAGGTTCTTATGAAAAGAAATTTGAAAGAATGCACGAAAAATCGTAAAAAAAACTCTTTCTTATAACTACGTTTAAACTGTTCTTAACTAATATTAGGGTAAGCCTCTGTCAATCCTTATTATAGATACCGGCACGGATCTTGAGCGCTGGCGTCAAGTTGTGCAGAAGTAAAGTATTCGGTCTCTTTAGTGGTACAAAAAGAGACGCGAGGGCGGGGAGTGTCAGTGATTGGCTCGCCGCGCCATCGCGTCATAGACGTCACTCGTGATTCGTTCCTTGCGCTTGCTGCATGTATCTCACGACAACGACGATTGGCCGATGCTCACCGATGTATGGAATGCGCAAAGCGATCCCCACTCTGACGCCGAGCACTCAAGATTCGTGCCGGTACCGATACAAACTATGTACCTACTTGAATTTATCCGTATACTTGATAGTATCATTTTATAACATATTTGGGATACCTGGTAAAATTAATAATGATGATATAAAGAGGAAAGATTGGTATTATTATGATTTTTGTAACTCGAAAACTATTGGGTCGATTGAAAAACTTTCACCAGTAGATTGCTACTTTATCACTAATTATCACACACACACGCATATATTTTTACGTGAGTGGTGCCGTTAGCAGAAGTTAGTTGTATAAATAATAGAAAATAATAATTGAGTAGTATCTTGAATTAGAGAGACTGTTATGAAATCTGTATTAATTGAGAGTCTATGAAAATATAGCATTTTTTTTTGTTTTTTATTGAAAAAAAAAACAAGTAGCTCAATCGTTAAGCTCATTTCAGTCTGACCTCAATAATATCTTCAGTAAAATAACAAGAAGAGAAGAACAGTTTGGATAGGATTGTTAAGGTAAATATTTTAATTTTAATAACTCAAGTTTTGGCTCGGTAACAAAATATTTATTTTCATCAAAAACTTAGACGAGATCAGTTCAACTTCTTCATTTCCAAACACGTGGAGAAACGTTAATAACATTACGTTCAATGTTTTAATATTTTATTTCCAGTTTAATGTTCGCTTATTTTGAACTTAGAGGGCACGTGTAACCTTTAAAGGAAAACGGAGGTTATATAATTCCAATAAGTTTTCAAAAGAAGCTACTTGCCAGATGAAATTAATTATTATGTATACTTACGTGAAAAATTTTCCATTGATAATGGAAAAAGCCATCGTTTCCACTGCCCCCACCAAATTTTTGGTTTGTTCAATGTACAGATACTAAGGTTCCTTTTGTATTACTAGCTGATTTGGTAAAAGTTGTATGAATTATCAAAAAAAGGGAGTGGAAGTAAAAAATAACCTACTATATATTCAGGTCTAATTTGTATTTTTGTTTATTGAATAAACCCAATACAACAACAACCAACACACGCTGGTCAAAAACCGGTCACTGGACTGCTGTATAAATAATCAAAAAAAAAAAAAATCTTAGATCTACCAATGTTGTCTGTGATAGAAAAAATATTGTTTATATTATTAATTTATAACGCAATGCATAGTAAAAATCAAATTCTACGCGAACAAATTCGCGTGGATTAGCTAATCCATAATAGATAATATTTTATATTATGTGAAAGTAACTCTGTTAATTTATTTGTTAAAAGTAATTTCGGTTGTTTTCGTTTTAAATTATTAAGCACTAAATGAAACGATATTAATGAAATCTAGTACGGAGTAAGTTTGAACCCTAAAGAAAGACATGGACTACTTTCTTGGCCTCGGCAAAATAACTTAACCTCGGAAATCGATTCGGGTGACTGTTATTCTATGACGATTATAAATTAACGTCGATAATTAAATGAAAATTTTTCAATTAATATTTCAATAATCGCATGCCTAAATATGTTCCATATGTATGATAAGCAATAGCACTTACTCTACACATTCTTACCTCCCTTGTTTGAATCTTAAACAACGAGCCATTTAACACGTCACCTGTATCTCAGAGCTCAATATGAAAAATGTTCACACGCGCTAGCAGCGGGGACCCATCGGGGCCCGGGGCCCGGGGCCCGGGAGGAGCCAAGTGTACCCTAAGGAGTTTTGACTTGCAAAGCAGCCTCACCGAGATTTTTCACGAGGGCCGTAATGACTGCTTGATGTGTTCGAGTCACGAGTATGGAGGCAGACAGAATGGAAATACTGAGAGAAAGTTTTGGTCCTTTAATATGTTGGTCTTTTGAAAAAGAAAGGACCAGTATTAGATACTGTATGATATGACAAAAGAACTGTCGGAAATGAATTACACGTCTTTGTAGGAAACAGAAATGTTGCATCAGAATAAAAACACGACAGCAAAATTTCCGCTGTATCAAAGCTGTAAACAGATTCGCAAACAGAGTAACAAAATGCAAAAGCAGACGTTCTAGGGATCCGCATTTACGATACATGAACCGAGGCTTCTCATTAAACATTCGAATACCATTTCCTGTCGTACGAAGGAAACAGGATTGTCACAATCCGTATTGTTTGAGATCTCATAACGCGTGTAGCCCTTTGACTCGACATTTCCATACAGAACGCTAATACAAAACGTCGTTATATAAAGGCGCCTCCACACTTGGCTAGCTCGCAGGCGCGTCACCTTTGATGCGCGTATGATTGCCCGCGCCCGCGACACATTGGATCTATATTGTTGTCTTTTTCAAGTTTCGTAATAAGGGATGAGGGTGTATTAAAGCCTTTTATCCGGCTCGTCACGCTGGCACGTGGGGTCGGGAAGGGGTTTAAGGTGAGCAAACATTAGCTCTTTTACATTTTTGCAATTTCATCTACGACGCCTCACGGCTGTTTGCAGTAGCTTGAGTTTCAGGAGGCTCGAAGGTTTCGGGGCGTTACAACTTTAACTCTTTTCAAAAGGGTTCGAAAGTAAACGAGTTTTTAATGTTTGTTTACAGGCGCGCTTAGCTGTGTCGCTAAAGCGGGTTTGTAGTGAGACACATTGAGAAATCCCAAGTGAAGTTAAGCCGTGCATTAAGTGCGCTAGGCCCGGGGCCAAGACCTCGCCGCAGACTGCCTGCAAATCTTGGCTGCATTCTCGAACATTCCAGAAGATGTAGCTGGGATTAAACGACGTGGTATATTCAACAATTACACTATATCCAGGCAATTCCCGCAGGTAAGACTGCATATTTTAGGAGTGAGACAATATTAGCTGCAGCGCTCGTGTGGAAAATGAAACTGTTTTGGTCCTAATTTACAATGCTTGTAATTTGAGCGAACACGTTCCTTGTTCGGAGGTGTACACCGTTTTGTGTACGCTGCGAGCATTTCGAAATGTATTAGGTGAGTTCGCAAATATGCATGCGAACAATGCAAGCGGTGAGCTAATGTTGGCACTAGTGCTGTTACGTCTAATGCCAACATTAGATTGTATTCACATTGCAGCTAATTTGTGAATGGAAATATGAAATTAAACACCTTTAAAAGTAGATTTTAAGCAGTTATTTTTTTTTTATTTCGTATTTTAAGTTAAATATTTTCCTGTTAATTCATAAAATCCCAAGCAAATGCTCGTGCTCTCATTGCTTCTCTATTGTGTCTCTAATTACAGTATTCGGAAGGTTAAACTATTGAGGAGTTGTGGTTTCATATTGTTAAATGATACTGATTGCATTTGAAGAGTGCGAATACCAAGTGCTAAACTTAGTTATGTAAATGGCCGGACTGTGTTTCTCTAGGGAAAACAATTCCTTACACTCCTGCAAAAGTAACTCAAGATAACGTATCGCTGCAGGCGACAATTATTGCGGTGTGTTTAAAATAAAGGGCTAATTACTTAGAACGAAAGAAGCTACGAACTGGTTGCGCACGGCACGACGACGCCGCGGGCGACCACAATTCAGAAATAGCTCATAACTCACGAGTAATCGCGGAGGCGCGCGACGTTCTGCATCCTGCGGCTGATAGCGCGGTTGTCGCAGAAACGCTTTTGTACGCCCGCTCTTAGATGCATTTTAGCTCAATAATTAACCGCTGTTGCTATTTATCTGTGCGGCTCCCCAAACGAAGGCACGTTATACGTAGTCTATATATCAACAAATCAGTTCGAAGTACTATTATACAAGTTGCAAGGTTAGTAAGTTCGTACCAACCTATTTACTACAGAAAGTTTAACAAGCACTACAAGATAAACGGCTCCATTAAACGTACCAATTCATACAAGTACTATTGTCACGCTGAAATTAAAATTATTCAAACGAACAAGGACGCCATTGGAGCTAACATAAACTTAAATCTATTGTCTAAGTTTATATCAAAACAAACGCGAGTCATTACCGCCCGCTCCGTATTTAGCACATTATTCAAAAAGCACGTGAGCCAGGAAACCCTTAAAATTACATACGAAACAGTGCTCTTTACCAACTTTCCCATAAGAGCCCATTATTTACGGAGCCACCGTACCATTAAGATTCTCCACATATCTTCGAAAGGCGCGTTATGGTAATTACGGGTCGCCATTTTATCTCGCGACTCTTCGCGATTAGAAGTCGCGCGCTCGGGTGCACGTCGAAATAACAAGTGCGCGAACTTAGTTCGTTTCTGAGAAGGAGCGTTGTGAAATTAATTCGGATGGAAGATATCGGGCGGCGCGATAGCGGCTCCTTCCGCGCCATTTATTGCTCGTGTGGTGCCGTGGTGCGGGTATCGGTGAAGGGGTAAAGAATATCAAGATGTAACGAGCGCCAGCCGGAAGGCTCGCAAATGAGCTCGCACACTTATCTGTGTTAATGTGGGCGAGGGTTAATTTTGTCTTACATGAGCAATTTGGAGATACCACCCTCGTTCCGAACTTACATTTGTTGTTACTATATGAGATTTGGTGTTATGTGGCTGTTCTGTTGCTATCACTGCCATTGAGGCATCCAAATTGGCTGTTTTTATTTTTATGTCTTCATGATTAGCTTCCTAGTTTGAAAATCTTTGTCTTCAAACATAGAAAAACTCTCAACCATCCTTCAAAATTCATGTCGCCCATACATATCTCACGCCCACGCCCAAGAGCGTGCCCATACATATCTCACGTTTAATTTATACTACTTAAATATTCGTTAAGATTTCGTCTAGACAAAAGGAAAATATAACCACGTCTGTAGGGTTACGAACGGCGCGCAAACATGGATGGATAGCAAATACGAGAGTGTATTAGGCAATGAAATTAAGTCGCAATGCAATCTCCTTGGATGTGGGAACTATTGTCCTCGCACAATGCTGCTATTAACTAGTCGATAGCGGTATTGAATATTAGGTTTCGTCGTATCTGCTCCAAGGTAGGGGCGCTTGTGGAAATGTAGCGAATAATATTTGAATCTCGCTTTGTGTATTTTAATTTTGTGACAACTTAAATTGGATTAAGATTTTCTTTGTCTTTGATTTTCATATTAGACTCTTGAAGACATTTTGAAGTCTATTTTGATGTGTATAAGACTTTTGTAGTTATAAAGAGAAGTAGATTTATCATGCTACGAAAAGAATAACAAGCAGGTATCACATTGAAGTTCCTTAATCTCAGTCTCGCGTCACATTCACCACAAAAGTTAAAACTGAGATAACTTGTTCAATTCAATATACAGCAAAGCAAAGGATTTTCCAGTGAAATATTGAAGGAATCGACAAAACTTGGTCCTCATGTAATATGCAGGGAAGTAGGACCAGCGCACTGCATATTTTGCGCCTAAGATCCGCGGTCTACGAGCGAACTTCCAAAGCCGCTTGCTTAGGTACTTAGGCTTTATGTTATACTTTATGCTTTATACTGCTCAAAGACGATAATTTGATGGCTTTGCGGACAGAAGCTGTTGAGAAATGAATTTGTGACTTTGAAATTTTAATGCTGCTAATGGAGCTTGTGAATGCTCGTGGAAGTGATGAAGTTCGGATTTAGTAGGTAATGAAGTTTGTGAATTCAAAGGAAAGCCCAACTATTGGGTAAAACTACCATATACTAACTAGTTACTTTATATAATTTATTATATTGGTGCTTTAAAATTAGATGCGGTAAATCGTATGAAGCATCTTTGCATAGATTTATTGCTGTATAGAAGATTGCAAGTACAAACTTATTCTCCTTGAATTCCTACCCCTAAGAAGAACCTAAAACACACGTACCTACGTGGAAGCGAAATCAATAATGAACCTATACACGGACGTGAATATAAGCTACTTCACCTCTACACTACACTTCCACAGTTCGTTCAATCTTACCGAATTAATTCTCCATAAAGCTGAATACACAAAACGTTTGCGGTCGTAGGTGAGAGCTCGAAGGGTCAGTTCACACGACAGGTTAGCGTCAAAAGGATTGACCGAGACGTGTCGAGGTGGGGCGGTGTGACCACAACCTAGTCGCTTCCCAACCACACTCGCTTTTTGGGTGAACTGTGGTACGTTTCACCTTTGCGGTCAATTTTCGTATAGCAGTTCGCAAGTCTTTGTTGCGAACTTTAGTTAAAGGAACTAGTTTTGTTGACCGATGTTTATTGGTTAGCTTTTGGTCTTGTCTTTTGTGGGGTTGTTACTTCGCGTATAATAGATAATTTATATAGGCCTATTATGTAACACGAAAGTGAAGCTTTAAAGTATTTTGGGACAAAACAAAAACGAACTAAGAATGAGACCACAACATATTTAATTCATTAAACCCCAAGCGAACGCACCTATTGTCTTTCTATTGTGTCTGTAATTTCCACGATTGAAAGGTTAAAATCTAGTTTACAAATATCGTTGTCAATTGCAGCAGAGAATCACACTCCATAACACACAGAAACCCCGTACTCAATAAGACGTACAAACAATAGTAACTCGTTTCAAAGTACCAGGGTAGCAGCAGCTGGCAGGAGAGCGCCGCAAAAGGAGCTCCTCGCAGCTGTTTACGTGAGGGCTGTTAGCAAACACCTGTAAACGCCTTTACCTCGCTCTGTTTGTACTGGACGCTCACGATTGCCGTGTACAATTAGCCTTAGATGTCTCACCTGCAAACCAGTTTATCACTTACCGTTGACAAAGATGTCCCTATTCTATTTTAAACTCTATCGTCTAAGAATTAAAAGAGGATTTTCGATGGGAGGTGTAGTTTAAGATGAAACGGTGATGTGGCAACTTTGTGTGTCTGGATGTAGTGAAGTCTTTTGAGTGCCGTTGAGGTGCTAGGTAGCTCATGTAGAGATGTTAAGTAAGGTGGACGTTAGCACTGTGTCTATTTGGTTAGTCGCAAAAACAGATAAATGGGCTAAAATGTTTTGGCATTTAGATCCTGAAACAAGAAACTAGACTGTAACTATTGCTTAATAGATTTGTAGAGCATTCATGCTACGCATTTTATAAAATGTTTCGAGAGCTTCAGCAGAAAACGGAATGTTTTCACTATTACAAAACATCCACTTAAAATAAAGCATTTCAATTCTGAAAAACAGCATCGCATTTCCATTCCAAGCTGCCCCTTTCGAAAGTCCTCAATCATGTTCGCCGTGTTGACTCCTGGATATGATACGACCTCTCGACTCGACATGATCATAATACCCTCCGCTGCATCCAACAACCCCTTCTACATCCATAAACCGGCTACAAATCTTAGCGGAGCGTTCGGCATCTTTATAACTGGCGCACGCGATCCCTTAACCCAACATAATGGGCAGGTTTACGGAGAGGACCGTCGTAAAGTGTCCCGTCCAGCGCGCACTGTACCCCAACCACGGGACCCTTCGAAATTTCACGAACTATTTGGCCGGCACTAGCCCTCACTCAGCTTTTTTGTCGACGCTTTATTGTCCGGATTTTCTGCTCACCTTTATCGTTATTGTGTCCGCTCGGCTTCATAAAGGACCCTGGTTCACTATTAGAACCTCATAACCGTGGGAAAATTGTTTGAAGGTTGGCAAAAATGGTTAAATAATAAAAATATTGGGTAAAAAAGCGGGGTCAGTCAATAAATCGTTTGGTCAATTGAGCAGGATGCAATGGGCGTGTTAATTGGTCGGTGCGGGACTGTATCGAGGGCTCGGCGCGATGAGTGGACACGGAGCGGTCATTGCGTGAATGATAATTGCCCGAACGTTGGGCGTCGCGTGAATTCGGGCTATTGGCACGGAATTGAATGGATGCATGGCTTAGTACGTGACACGCGGATGTACAATGTACTGGATCTTTCTGTACAGGTTTGTGTCGTGTTTTGATTACATATAAAAGGGTTTTGTTCCATACCTTAGACACTTCAAGACAATGTCAAGTACTGGGATTTAGTTAGCTTTGAAAGCTACGCGAGTTTTATTGAGTTATTGCATCCGGTAATCATTGAGCACGTTTTTCTTATACTTTTGACAGAAACTCCATACTCCATCTGAATATTTCTTTACATTTTCGGTAACTATTTACCTAATTTCATTCACTACATGTTTATCCAGGTATTTTCATATTTATGCCAAAAATATAAGACATTTTCTACAACAACCGAATTTGATTGTTATAACTTTAAAAACCTTATCAATATCTCTATACATGACGGCACAACCGCTCAAATTATATTCAACCCTTCAAAAGCCATCCTACATCTTCGTCGGCACATCCGGACCCTAGGCCCAGTGCATACGTTCCCGCAGAGATAAACGCATACGATTACACGGTCGAGCCACAGGTGGCGCATAACATTTTTCAGCGGGAACGGGCCATTGCCCGCATTGCCCGCGTCCGGACCGTGAGCCCGCGGCTTAATTCGAGACCTTTCCAGCCATTTGCAATGGTTTTGTTTTTATTGAAAACCGTGGGAATTTGCCGATTGCCTGTATTGAAAGGGATTTTTGGATTTTGTGTACGTGGGCTTGAGGATTTAATTTTGTGATTTTATGACGTGTTTAGAGATTTTATCTGATTACAAATTATCCCGGGATGTCCAATCTATAGGTAGGTCCCTAAATTACGTGAATAATCTGTTTGGATTCTGGTTTATCTTTCAGTAAGAACAAAATAGAATAGAATAAACTTTATTGTACACCAAAATAGTAACAATTTCACAGAAACTTAATATATAGGTACAATGGTGGTCTTATCTACCACACAATCTTAGGATGGGCTAAAAGAAAAACAGTTTGATTTTTTTTTAAGTAGAATGTTCAATATTTTCTAAGTTAGCAACTTTGTAACATCATCTGAAAATGTAACAGAATAGCTAAAATTAACACATTTTCCGACTTCCCCAGCAATAAATAAACCAGAAATGACACGTCATAATGTTTAGCACAAATGACACGCTTTACGCCAGCCCATATTGTCAGCATTCAGGCCGGGGGCTCCAAATAATTATTGCTCGCTTGACAAATTGCCGCCAAAGCCTACGTGTCGGTGGGACCATTTGATACAATTTTCACCGCCTTTCCCGTACGGGCCACTGTTTTGCATACGTGCACCCCTAGATTATGCAAATATACTTTTTTAACGTACTGTTTACTTACCGTACAGGAAAAGGAAACACTTCGGGCACGCATTTTAAAAAGATTTACGCGCTTTGTCGGATCATTAAGTGCGGAACTAATTTGCTTACCTTTGAAATGTTTTAAGCTCTGTCCCGTATAATTAGCGAAGGGTTACCGTCCCCGTTACGTGATATGCAGATTTCCGCACGCTCAACTGTTGGTTTTTCCTGCGCTCGGTTTCATATGGCGGTCGCGTAAATAAAAGATTGCTACTTACGTATAAGTTACTTTACAATTAAAAAAGGTTCTGAAGTGGCGACCGGGCACTGGAAGACTCATCATTGTAAGGCCTTCCATAAGGTGGGCCGATAACCTGGCGATAGTCATGGGAATGCGATGGATGCGAGAAGCACATGACCGTTCGTTGTGATGACACTTGAGAGAGGCCTATCCAAGTCCAGCAGTAGAAGACGTCTTTCGGCTGAAATGTTGATGATGATGACAGTTAAAATAAAATTAAAAAATCATGTACTCGAGTGCATTTCTAATATATAAATACGTCGGGGGGATATTTTTAATTTGCAGGTTTCAAGTTGAAGTGCGCAACTTCTCAACGATATTGAGCATGTGGGAATCGTCGAAATTAAATTTTCTTTGTTTTCTCTCGTGGGCTATGGGCCCTTGGCGTTATTAAATTTCCTTGTGTTTTTTAACACAGCCATATCATTAGATTGAGGGCTTCCGTCAAGAGGAAATTGTGGCGAGGGGAGCGAGCTGAGCACCTAAACATATTGAAAAAATAAAAATCCCGGCTACTTATTGCGTGGTACTGGGGAAAGATGCTCTACCTAGTTTTTTAAACATTAAAGCAACAAGAAAAGAAAGAAAGAAAAAATAAGGTTTATTCGTGCCTCACACAATCGTATAAACTAAAAATACACAATACTGGGATTTCTTGTTAAGTTTTAAGAATAACATCTAAACTAAGAAAAATAATAAATGCTTTGGATAACTGAATTGGTGGTTAAAAATTACTTTGTTGCAAAAAAAGATTTTGATAATGTGACTGTGTAACTGTTAAATAGATTTACGACCAACAGTATCATTTGAGTAATTATTTAAAAAACTACAAAAATAAAAAACAGCGAATAAGGTAATAGTAATTTTTAAACTTTAGAAACGTATGACATTATTTCACGAATCTCCAAATTCATTCATATTTAAAGTACGAAGGCCAAGATAGAGCATCTTCCCCACCAGTATCACCACCGAAGCAGCCGCCGCAGAAAGACATTTGAAGTGGTTCGTGTAATAAGTGCGGCCGCGACAGAATTCCTGGCCGCCTGCGTTTGGGAACCTCACCTTAAATATACATATTACATTACGTGAAATTGCCCATTTTTTCCACTCTCCACCCTAGCAATTAGGGTTCCTTGTGTATAAATATTGCACGGCCCTCATTAAAGTGCGTGTTCGTTTTAGTATACATTTTTATGGTACGCTTTTTGGTCGGCGTCTGCAAGTCGTGGGATGTAATGAATAATTAAGACATGTTGTACAAGGGAAGTGCCAGGTTTTTTCTTCAAGGCTCCCGTAAATGATGGCGGCTTTGAGTAATGTGCTGGTCTTTTTTTTAAGGAATTTTTACTCGAGTTTTTTTAATAAACTGTCATAAAACCTACGGCGACTTTAAAATTTATAAGAATATTTCAAACATAATGTGCAGAAGTTTGTCACTCCTTTCTTAAAGATGAATTTAATATTTCAAATTATATTGACAAAATCATTTAATAAAATAACCTTAAATAAATAAAAGTATAAACTTTACCTTGATCGGACGGAGAGGGCATCCGGTGTCGCAAGGACGCCTGAAACAAAATAAAACAATAACATCAATAAACAAAAAAGGGCTGCTCGACATCAATCAAAGTCTCCTCAAATTAAAATTCATCAATTAACTACGTCACAAAAATCAAAACTTCAAAGCTTCTAAATTAAAAATATGACGTTCAAATGATTAAAAACTCCCTTCCGAGATTGCATTTCAACAATTAACGCATTAGGACTACTCTCGCCAATAAAGAGCAGCTCTCTTAATTAACGGTCCCTGTTAAAAATTGAGTACAAATTCAAGTAGGAAATCTCCCCAGCTGGGGTGGGATCTAGTGAATGGCCTGTAATATTTTAGTTTGGTTGAAACAAAAACTCTTGGCGTCGTGAGGGGCTGAGGAGCTGTCACGTAGACACAATAAGCCTTTTAATTCGATTCGTCTTGACGGACGAGAGACAAAGGGCCCCAAGTTATCATTCAATGGGGCACTTCTACCTTTTCTTATTACTTCGCTAAGGTTTTCTGTGAGGTGGACTGAGCGCACGAGGGAGCATGGTGCGAGATATATACTGTGTCTCCGGTTTGATTTGGTTCTTTTATTTTCTTCTTCTCTTTCAGTCTTTTAGACATTTGTTGCTGTACACAAAAAGTATTCCCCTTACTCAAAGCGTTATTATTTTAGTAATAAATAATGTACTTTTAATTTCAAAGATACAATAATAATAGCATTATTTATTTAATCAAGTAACTAGGACTCATAATTACACATAACATAGAACTTAACGAAAAAAACATAATCTTGGTCAAAACACTCTCATCATTAACTTAAATATCTAAGTAAGTATGAGGATAGTACGGAATGTAGGTATCAACATACAGATCTCTTATCGTCGGACACTCACTACGTGTGTAGCACGAGCATCCTGTATAAGTGCACTTGATCCCATGTGTCGCCGTGACCGGACTGCCGATACACAGCTAACAGGTTTATTTGTTGCCATCGTATTAACTAACTCGATAACTGAGGAAATAACAACAAGATAATCTTTTGACAAAATAAAAAAAAAAACACAAAGCTTTAGAATTACAGAAGGTAGAATTAAAGATAGATTGAGAAGAGTCGAAGACCGAGTGGCCCGAAAGCCAGTGAGGAAAATTTTCCAAGATTGTCCCATTGATGCACAGTTATTTTGATTCTTACTTATTGCATAGTAAAATTAATTAACTTGTTTCTTTAATCTAAATAGATTATATAATAGGTACATTAGTAAAAAAATATGTATATGGCAGCCCTAACCGAATATCAGCGCTATACTGTCTTAAAAATCGTAGCATATGCTGAGTTAGGAGGCCTTTTGGCCTTGCACAAATTTTAAAGTTTTTTTTTCATATTTTATGCTACTGTATTTTGATTCTACTGTATGTGTGAGGTACGAATAAACGTTTTTCTTTCTTTATAATACTAATTAACTTTGTAGCTACATATAAAAGAAGAAAAAATATTAAACAACTTTTTTAAATATTTTATCATAACTAGAAGATATCTTAAATTTTCTAAGTGAACGCTAAAGTTTTTTGACGAGTGTAAATGATAACGAATAATGTTTAAGTTTTCTTATTCAGTTCCTTATCCTAGTTACCTAAATCCTCATATTCTCAGAAAACCCTGACTCATTTTACAACCGGAACCATCGCGTTATTTACTGACCAATACAGTAATATCCCTGTCGTAATACTTTTGTCCTCGTGTGTACTTTGCAATGGAAGTGCATTTGATTCCGGCGTCGTGACCCGACTACGGATTCGAAGCTAACAGCATTATTTGTTGCCACCTCTTTAAACTCGCCCTAAATCAAAGGAATTGTATTTATTTTAGCTGGCTTTAAGATGTTTATTGATAAAGACAGCTACTTGATATTTGCAGAGGGTTTACAGATTATTGTGAAAGGAATTTTTGAACCATTTTTGATGTGGGAAATCATTCTAAACTAAAAAAATCTGAAATTCCTTACTATTGTCAACATTGAAAAAACAACTGTATAATGGATTTTAGTTTTTTTTTAGTTTTTACAATTCTAAGTAGCAATGCGGATGGGTTTTATGACGTCATAATATGTAGCTAGGCCTTTAGTGTATGTATTATTTTTATTTAATTAAGCGTATTTTATATTTTAATTTGTTTAATTAATGAATAAATAAATAGAGTTTAGTCAAGATTGAAAAGAAATTCGAAGTTAATTAATATAAATAAATAAATTAAATGTCTTCTTTCATTCTGGGTGGGGCAAGAGACAGATTTTTATTATCTCATTACCGTCTGTGTTCTAAGGCCATGGTAAACTTTTTCGAAAATTATCGCAGCCCTAGCAGGCATTGGTTCTGCTGGGCCCCTTCAGTTTTGCTGACATGTCTTTGAGGCGCGCGTGAAATACAATGCACCGTCAACTCGGGCTCGGTCCTTACCGGATGGTCGGACGGCGAGCTATGCATTGCTCGCTGTCCGGAAGTCCGAGATTTTGCATCTAATCAAACAATTTTTATGACGTTTAAATAAAATTGAATGATCTGATCATGAACTTCGAAGATATGGAACAGAACTCCTCATACTCATAGAATCACAGAAGAACTGTGGTTATAAGTTGCTTTGTTTATTCGTGTAGTCGATGACTGACTGTCAGAAAAGGGGGGGGGGATGTATTCAACTGATCTGATGATGAAGTCAGTAGGAAAAAAAAATGGTAATCTAGCCGTGTTTGGAATTATTAGAATTGCTATGAGATGCACTGTGGCTAAAGTTATTTAAGTTTGTCTGAGGGGTACTTTTTAGTAGTGGTACCATAACTAAAAAGTGTAAAATTAAAAACTTATTACAAAAAAAAATAACCGACTTCAATGTTAAAAAACACAGAAAAGTATAAAATAACTTTAATTTCGGAAGTCGGTGTGAAATAACGAAGAGACAAAACTATTATAGAAACAGTTCAGAAAACTTATAGAGGTATACGGAAACAGTGTAAAGTCTGGCAATCTCCATTGGAAAGGCAGGGTCGTCCAACAAAAACGGTGTTGTGTCTGGTCTAGGCAACTGCTTGATGGTTGTTTTCGGACTAAACTTTGAAAACGCGATGTAAGGTTTGTGTGAATTTAAGTCTGTTTTTTTCATCTGTGGCGGCTATAGATGCCAATAAGTATCACAAACATCAATTTTATTCCACGGGTGAAATAAATATCTGGCTTAATTTAAGAATTAATTACTTATATGGTGGCTTCAGAATTTAGTTAGAGTTAGAATCATTATATTTAATAATAATTTTATTTTACTCCTTTCAAATCACTGTAAGGTCGTAAACCTAGCAACAATATAAAAAACCTAACTTTACAAAATACATATTCGTAGCACGAAATAAAACCGTATCTCCAATTAACAATAAAACCCAGGCAAGGGTTTAGTTTTATTAAATTAAACAATTTAATAATATCGTAGGTACTCATATATAAAGTACTTGCCGATATCAAGTAAAAAGGGGTTGGAATCCCACTGTCTGCCAACATAATTACCAGCAGGCGGGCATCAAAGATAAAACCGAGCCAGGTAAATTGAAATGTGAGGTTGAAATTGTAAGGTAGCCATCTAGCCATCACGTTCGTGTTAACAGACAAGCTTCTTGTTAATAAATATGTTGCGTGTTTTTAATCATGTCTACATCTTTGAAGGCCTGACTGCTATAATGCTTGTCGTGGGTTCGATTCCCGCACGGATCAAATATTTGTTATTATAGTAAACATCCATATGTTTTGGGTATGGATGTCTTGTGTTTGTGAGTTTACATGTTCGTTTTAAAACTAGCAAGTCATTCTTAGTAAACAGTAGCACAGGCTTCTATAACAAGCTGACAAAGGTAACTGAACTTAGTGAGGGAAAATTCAAAACTCACTTTAAGCGTGTATTAACCAAAAAAGCATATTACGGGGACTATGTCGATGATACGCTTGTTTTGCAATAACTACCTCTGCACATGTGACCCATTGATAACTCATTAATATTGTGTCTATTAACGGCTCCATCATTGGGTTAATATATACATTTTTTTTTAACCACTGACGAAAAAGAGAGGTACCTATTATAAGTTAGAGGTGACTGTGTGTCTTGTGTATGTATCTGTCTGTGGCATCGTAGCTCCTAAGCGAATGTACCGATTCTCATGCAGTTTTTTTTTTATATGAAAGCTGACGTTATCGAGATCTTAAATGCAATTTATGAAGATCTGTTCAGGTGTTCAAGGTCATTAGATCTTTTGTTGGTTGTGGCAGGGATCGATATATAGGTACTTTATTAATAAACATATATTATATGTGACCTAATGTTTGAAATACTTATGTGCATGCACTGTCAAGCTGGTCTGATGATGGAGGTCGGAGGTAAGAAACGTAACTTTGGATGGCCTATTATTAAACTCATCCAGTTTCGGCCCATTTATTATCATAAAAATAGTTCTGTTCGTTTCTCATGACGACGAAGACCTGATGCTTGAACTGGGAGGTGGTTGATGGAACCCTGGAATGCCTTCTAGGAAACATACCGAGTTTGGGCTCATTAGATTCGTCTTTTGTTTTCTTTTACTTTTTATAGATTTTATGCATTGGGTTTTTTTTTTTTTTTAGTTTTGCTATTATAATAATATGTCTAGATTTATGACGGTTGATGCAGTGTTCGAGCGATGACAGCTACGCTGCCTGCAGGTTCGATTCCCGCACGAAACAAATATATATTTTTAAATGTTTGGGGTGTGGGTGTCTTGTGTTTTTGAATTTACAAATTTGTGAACACCCTCGAAAAAAAAGTACTTCTTGGTGTAGGGTAAAGAAAAAAAATAAGAATAAAAATATACGTTTTGTGGAGGTCGTGGTTAAAACATATTTGCCTGATGCAGTCTGATTATAATTTGTTTGTCATCAAAGCTACAATGAATAGGCTCATAATAAATTAGTGCATTTCATTATCAATCATTGCGTCAATGCTTACCATCAGGGGGTCTCACAGTCAAGCGTTAATTTATATTAAAAAAATCAATTGCACAGGCTAATCACCTAGGTTAAGCAACGTTTGCTGATAAAGAATAATAATAAAATTAAATAGCAAGTCTTTTGGGTCTTTACATACGAGTTTGACTAATTCATATCTTAAATCAAGAAATAAAATTTTAATTATTTACTAACGAGCGAGGCGACTGCCTTCCACTCTTCCTAGTCGAAGGCGGTCGCCTTATGCGAAGCAGTAATGCTAGCTAAAGAGGCAGCCGCACGCTCGAGGTAATGGCCCTCGCGCCCCAGCCGCCGATCCGGATTTCGATCCTGATTTCCGGCCACCTTAAGCGCGGGCTTGCGGATGAGCAATGCGTTGCTCACCGTCCGACCGTCCGGTAACCGTCCGGACCGAGCCCAAATCATCAATGGCGCGTAGTATTCCTCGCGCGCCACAAGGAGTTGTCAGCAACCGTAGGGGCCAGCAGGGTCAAAGCCTACTGGGGCCATGAGCGATACGAAAGAGATCCCCGGGCCGGGTGAGCCGGCGGAGTGGGTTTTTATTCAGTAAAAGTCTGACACTATCCTTCACTCCACCACCGATCCGAAAAAAAAAAAAACAAAAAAGAAACCTAGAAATACAATTTTAATTCTTTACAAACAAAACTTGTACTGTACTACTACTTGTACGAATTTTACGGTCTCCAAGTCTTCGTCTATGGATGCAGGAATTAAGGAAATCATGGAGGGGGTGAACTAATTGCAGCCATTTAATTAAATGGGCTTCGACCGAGATTGGGGCTGATGCTGATGCAAAAATTTGGAGGTCACAAATTGAAGGCAGTAGTACAATTTTCTTAATTAAAATTTATGATTTGAAGCTTTTTTATTTATCGACTTTTTTATGCTTCAAGGGGACGCGACAACATTTGTTACTCGCAACTGTTATTGAGTTAAACCTATTCATTATTTTTTATAAGTTTTTGATCGCATAGTAAATATTTAAGTTATCATAAGATAAGCAGCCTTATAATGTGCCCATAGCTGGGACCTAGGGCTCTCCATGTGAGCCAACGGGCCGTAATCCACTGGAAAGGTTGGTGAATAACTTATGCCTTCGATTTTTTTTGTTGAAGGACACGTTTTCTCACGATGTTTTCTTTTACCATTTAGAGAACCTGCAGCGGTAGCGAAATAAATTACACAAAGTAATGCGCTTGACCGGGTTTGAACCGGATTTTGTGGCCCAGTGGTAAATACGTAAGTTACACAGACCAAAAAAGAATAAAATAGTATTTATCTCACTTTATCACACTAAAATTACAAAAATAAAAGTTTCTATGAATCTATAAGTGTATGTTTGTCTTTCACGCTCAAATGGCCTAACAGATTTAGTTAAAATTTGACACATGGGTAGATCATGTCCTAGTACATAGGATACACTTTAATCCGGGAATATGTTTTCTTGGCATATTTTTTTTTACTTTTACGCGGGCGAAGCTGCTAGTAAGAGCTAGTGATTTCGTTGAGAAAAATAAATAAAACTCGAATAAATCGTTATTTATTTGATTGATTTCGGTGTGGTATCGTCTGTTTGGCCGTAGGAATTAATTTCTAGAACGACTAAATTGACTTAGACCGTTTCCTGAGGTAGATCTCAGTCTATTAATTTTAGGCGGCTTATCTATACGTTGGCAAACCGCCAGATATAGATGTTGTCATAGACTTGTCTTAGTATGATGTCAATTCCAACTGATGACTGAACTGAAACAGATTCAAGAGAATGTAACGTTTCCTTAGGTTTTAGTCACAAGTCCTAATCTTTAAAAAATAATTTAGCAAACGAAACTTCGTAATAAAATAATATTTCATTTTTTTTTGAGCGGCCTATGTAAATCTATAATTTCTTTCGGAACACAATGTTGCCAATTAAAGTCGAAAAATGGTATTTATAATAATAAAATATGGTATGGTATGGTTAATGGTATTTATAATAATAAATATCATTTTCGATATTAATTGGCAAGGACGTCTTTGTAGTTACATTTTCTTAACTTTTTTAATTTATGAATCCATTATGAACGGTAAAAGTACACGCAAAATAGCAGATTTTTAAAGGTCTTCACTGAATTAGTTTTACACTTTATTATTTCATTTCAATATAAACCTAGATAATATCCAGAAAATATCTAATATAATAACTATAATATGTATCTGTTTTCAAAATATCTAGAGAAAAATGTGTAATTTAAATGCCTAATCTAAAATATGTAATAAGAGCGGAAATATGCAAATGTAGCTCGGGTTGGCCGCTCTTAAGCAAAAGAATTGCCTTTTATTACTTAATTTTTAATACAGTTTCAAGAATTCCTAATAACAATTTCTCATAGTAAAGATATTAACAAATACAATAAAAATAATTTATACTTATACACAGTCACACCAATCACAAGTAGCGTTAATCATAATATGGAGAGTTTCGCCAAAAGAGATCGTTTTAATTAAGTAATGGCTCGAATGTTAATTACAAAGGCAGGGGTGACAACTGCACGGTAATCACTACTGATCTATGAGCTTTGTTTGTGATTCATTATGTTTTTGTATTGTTATTTATTTTTAGAAGTTGGTATGGCAACCCTACGAATTATTTTAGTAGTTTTTTTTTCTATGGCTTCGCACGTTTTGTGCATTTGGCCAGTGTCAAGTTGAGAAGATATTACATTTTGATATACGGATACAGTTACTTTATTTTTCATGAGCATGCTATGCGTTGTTTTTGCAGAATTTAGCAGCAAATATTTATATAGTCAGCCTTTTCGGTAAGCTTTGCTGAAGTATTTAGTGCTATACAAAATACCTCCATTTTACCGACATCGGTAGGGGCCCAGCAGGGTCAAAGCCTACTGGGGCCATGGGTGATGCGAAAGAGAACTTTGGGGCCCTGGAACGAAGGTAAAGAAGGAACAGTAGTGGGTTTTAGTTAGTAAAAGTCTGACACGAAAAGTGTGGGAGATGTCATTAGATGATTTTCCACCTAAAAAAACCTGCTTTTTTGATTTCGCACATTGGAACTAGACAATATGTAGAATCATTAAAATCTCTTTGCGAATGATTGATGTAGCCACTGAACTTTACATGAAACAAATCCCGATTAGTTAAATTTCATAAGTTTTTTTTCTATAATCGAACCAATTTTCTTAGAAAAATCACTACGTTCAAAAGACTGATTGGCCTGAAAAATTGCTTGGAGACATTATTTTAAGTCAACAGTACAACTTATGATATTTACGTAAATTTCTTCCAAAGATGGCCAACGACGTAAACGTCAACAAAGCTAAATTGAAACAATAGAAAAAGTCCGTGAAACAAGAAAGCAACAACTTTCAAAATAAAAATAATCACATTAATTATAATCTAATGAAACGACCGTTAAATCACGCTAATTGTTCTCCAGTTTTTATTTTGTTCACCATTTTTTGTTTGAAAAATCTGCTTGAATGGAATTCCTTTATTCCGCAAATGGCCTGTTTACCTAACAACCAGTGACAAAGGACCAGAAATTATATACCAGCGATAAATTTAGGATGTAATGAAAAACATTTTCCTATGGATGAAAAATTGTGGAAGAGTTGTTTCTGCCTATTATGATTTAGGAGTAGGCGATTACATTTTAATATTCGTGGGTTTCAAATATGTGTTCTTTTTTCCTTTTTTCGTATTGATTTCCAGATATTATTTCGTCTTTTCTCTAAAGACAGATGAGAAAGAGAATGGAAGTAGTTTAGGAAATCTATAGTTGGTTATGTAGATATTTAAACAGAATAGATAGACAAGGATAACCTGTTGAAGAGATTAATATGTTTTCAAGATAACTTTTCGTGATCGACACTTTTTAATATAAAACCAGCAAACCATGAAAAAGTTTCTAGTTAAGTAATCTTGACAAGTTATGTTTGCAATCAGCACAAGTGATACAAACTATTTCAGTAGTCGAGTAAAAGTGGTACTAGTGATCACTTGACACAGCTAGAGGGTATTTTGCTAACAATGACGATTTTTAACCGACTTCGTAAAGGAGGAGGTTCTGTGTTGGGCTGAATGTATATTTGTTTTTTTTTTTTATGTATGTTCACCGATTTGTGGTGGACCGATTTTGAAAATTCTTTTTTTGATTGAAAGGTTATGTTTCCAAGTTGGTTCCATTGAAATATTGTTATGGTCTGATCATGAACTTAGAAGATATGGCACAGAACTTCTCATAGGATCACAGCAGAACTGTCGTAACAAGTAAAATTGCTTTGTTTATACGTGTAGTCGATGATTGGCTGAAGGAAAAGGGGGAGGGGATGTATCGGACTGATCTGATGACGAAGCTAGAAGGTAAATTAATGTAATCTAACCGTGTTTGGGATTATTAGAATCGTTATGCGATGCTCTCTGGCTATAAGGTATTTAAGTTTGGCTGAGAGGTACTTTTTAGTGGTGGTAGGTAACATAACTAAAAAGTGTAAAATAAAAAAACTTTTTACAAAAAAAAATACAACCGACTTCAATGTTAAATAAACACTGAAAAGTACAAAATAACTTTAATTTCGGAAGCCGGTGTTAAATAACGAAGAGGCAAAACTATTATAGAAACACCAACTTCCAAAATTAAAGTTATTTTGTACTTTTCCGTGTATTTTTAACATTGAAGTCGGTTGTATTTTTTTTTGTAATAAGTTTTTTTTTCCATCAAAAACGTATCATCAAGTGATCCTTTAATGTAAAAACACCACTCAAAATCCGTCCATTTGATCGTCCTGCAGGAAGTAACCGTCTCCGGAGTCATTGTCCGACCGCCTCATTTTCTTAATTGATTTCTTTGCCAAAGCACTCACTGCACAATGGCTAATGACGCCGCATGCCGCTTTGATCATCGCGTGATCGTGTGTGCCAATTCTGGTCACATTACCTTAATAGGCCGACGAGTTCCTTACTTTTACGAAGTTTAGCCGAGTTTGGAGCAAAGTGTACGTAGTGCCGAGTTTCGGTTTCGAATATAATTCGATTTACGTCTATTGTTCGGAAGTCTCGCGTGACCAGCGATCCGTTTATCTTACAGATTCATCGCCTTCACTTAGCGTGGTCAACCTTCCTGCGTATGCGACTTCGACCGGTAGTGACCATATTTCAGTCCTGATAACGTTTCATGGAAGCTAAATTATTCCCATAATTTCTGTTTATCTAATTTGCGCGTGTGAACCCTTTACAAAGATCCGTCCAGTCACGTAGGTCGAAGACACGTGACATTTCGAAAACAACGGGTACAAAACAGAATTACGAGGCGAACGCGTTTGTGTGCGACAGCGAGCTGTTTGTGAGTGTGTGTGCGTGCGCCTGAATTAGACGCGAAACTTTCAAAGTTTTCCCAAATTTGTGCCGCCCGCGCCCCGCCGCCCCCCTCGCCCGTGGATCGATAGCGGGCGCCGAGCGAGCGACTCCCAGCCTCATGAAAATACCGGACAACACTTCGCCTCAGTATTTACCATGACGTGTTTTGTGGCGAGAACGCAGTTATCTCTACGTATTTTAGTGAGTGCTCGTGATTTGATAGCTCTCCGGTATTTTGTGTAGCTGTATTCAAATGCTGCTGACCTACATTGTACGCATTTGTAAGAGCAGGAAATTGGAATATTGTTTTTGTACTTAATAAAGCTATGTGCGAATGAGGAAAAACGGCAACGCTTTTCGCAACCTCTTATGTAATACGGTTTTTACTGAGTTGTGGTTACCGAGTTTATGTTACTTTAATATTGCTTATTTCTTGGGCTTCTTACCTTCGCAAGTTTCATAATTCCAGGGTCGCAGCACTGGGAATAAGACGGCGTCGCGTGAGTGTCGACCCATGCCAACTGTCACCGAGCAAAACAAGAGCGACAACTGAAAATTGGGCGCGCAAGGCCTTCGCCATTGTTTGTCATTAATTGAGGGCTTTGCGATGATCTTCGTGCTGAAGGCCTTTGCGGCGAGGGCGCACTCCGGGGACGTATCGGCCGCCAATCGCGATGACAGCGACCCTCTGGCCTCGAGTGGACACTCACTAACTCGAGGTGGGAAAAACTACCGGCTGACACTACTTAACGAACGGGGCACGCCCGGGAATTTTCTTGAGTGCTTGTTAATGTTTTATGGGCGGAACTTTTTCAAAGTAGTGCGTAGATTGACGCGCTAAGTACACCTACATAATTTAACACGTTTCCCCTCGGACGTGCGACTCGTTCATCGATTCCGTTATCGTTCATAAACAAAGCGTTCATAAGTGGCTCGGCCTGCTCTTATATATATATGGTTAATTTTGTTGTAATAAAAATCCAATCTCGAAAATGGCTATAAAAAGCGGAACAGAAAACTTTTCTGATTTATAACAATTAATATTTGAAATATTGACAATATTAAGGGAAATGGCCGACAGCCGACAAATCATACAAACCGCCCCGGAAGGAGGAAGCACTGGCCCGCTGCTCAGGGACTTTATTTGGAAGTGGAAAGTCTAAAAAATAAACGACAGCGAGTGCGGGGGGATGATTTATACCGAGCGGCTAGTGCGTTCGATAATCGAGATGATATTTCTCGATATTAAAGTGTTGCCAAGAGGACTGCGGACAATATGACCCGAGGAAGATTTATTGGGCAATTCAGAGTGACGTCGACGCCCGTTACGATTATTTCATTATATTGTCGGCGCCGTAAAAACGGTTAGCGTTTTATTTTATAGCTGGTTCGCGAGCAAATTTTTATTTCAATATTTTATTGCGCTGTAAAATTGGGACTGCAGTCGATTCTGCTTTGACAATTTTGAGCGCAGCGCCTCGGGAGGCAAAAGTTGTTATGAGTTGTTGCTTTATATAGGACACGAATTGTAAATATATTTGAGCAGATATTTTGTGAAATATGTTTCGAATGTGTGCTGTATGTCCTGTAGAGCGTATAGGTTCGACATGTCGCATGATTTGTGCGTCTCGCGGGCACCGAGGGTCGCACCCGTGTCGTTCGCACGTGCTGAGCCTTACGCAACGAAAAACTTTAACAAATACTGAAGAAATCGTAAAGGTAAAAGCCGAGAAATTGTAGCTGTTAAGTAACTGCATCCTTACAAGTTTCATAATAAACAAAACGTTAAAAAGTTCTTTTGCAACTTGTGAAGTTTCTCAGGACGGCTGTTCGCCGGCCCTTACGAAACCTTTACTTGGTTACTAACCAGAAATAACTTGTTTTGTAACACAAACTTGAAGGTTTTTGCGCAACTTGACAAAACAATAAAATGTTCTGTTGGTTTTTTTTACACGGGTCGGTAAATTGTGGATTGTGAAACGAGGTTTTGTGAAATCGACTTTCCTTGTTGCTTTTCCTCTTTGGAATTGACGTCATTACAAACAATGATGAAAAAATGTTTTTTTTTTCATCGGTTCTGTACAAAAACAACTTGAAAAGTTTAATTCCCGTATTGGGTTACGAAGATTTTTCCGAATCGCAAAAAAGTCTTTTTTTTTGTGACGTAACTACTAATTTACAGTTTTCAGATACTTTCCTATAACTACTTGTGCTATGAAACCTTGCTTCATGCAAAATTCATGGATTCTAAATAAATGGGAAGTACCCTATGAATTTTGATTCCCATTGAGAATGTCGAAATATACGTTTTTTGCGACATAAACGTCCGTATTTTTTTTTCGTTAATTCAAAGGCTAATTTTTTCATAGCTTCATATAACTACGGACCTAAGTATATGGTTTTAATATCAATTCGATACATGAAGGCGTTCCCGAGATAAAGGATCTTGACCGACAGGCAGACAGACAGCAAAGTCATGCTATAAGCCTTAAGTATAAGGGTTCCGTTTTTTTCCTTTTGAGGTACTGAACCCTAAAAACACTAAAATTGTTTTAATCTTACAAAAAAATTGGGCTAATTGTTACATCGATACGGCATGTCTTTACCCCACCAGTTTATTGAATAACTGCATGAATCACGTCTCCACGCTTCGCCGATCCCCCCATACGTTTTGTTCGCCAGTTTCCCGACTCCGGCTTTCCGCTACACGGTCGCGAGTTCGACTCTTTTTACTGTAATATCGGTGACATGTCCGAAGTATCGACACGGTAGGTAGGTACTTTTGTCATGATAAATTCAGATGGCAAATGGTTGATACGGTCTAGTGAACGATGGGACTTATGGAATTAAGTAAGCAATAAATACTAATAAATGGTAGATTTTGTTATTGAATTTTCTCGTAAAAAAAGTTTCAAGAGAAGCTTTTCATCAACATCGTTATGTTAATTAAAACAACCGACCAAAAGTGCGACATTTTTGCTTTTTTACAAATATTGTACAATTTTATTTTTGAATAATTATTTGTGCATGTTGTTAGTGTATGTATATGAATTATGTTCAATTACCTGTAGAATAATAAAAATCAGTCTTGTTGAAATCTGCGTACTATTCACATTTAAATAAAAAAAAAAGTGTTATTGATTTTCCCTGTAGGTAATTTATGAAGATAAAAGAGTACTACTACTGTTATTTTTACAACATTTTATAAGTATAAGTATACCAAATTTCGATTGAATCGGTCCAGTACTTTTGACTAAAACTGACTGTGACAAACGGACATACAAGCACATGATCACAGATTGATAACGACAGATAAGAGTTTAAATTTTGTATTCGGTCGTATCGAACCCTAACAGTCACAATCATGGCAAATTAAGTTTATCGTAACAAACATTTCAATCACAAGCTAATCACATTATCACACTTAATATTATAAAGATTAAAGTATATTATTTACTAGCTTTTGCCCGCAGCTTCGCCCGCGTACATAAAATAACCTATGTCACTCAGGAATAAAGCAGCTTTCTATCGGTGAAAAATTTTTAGCAATCTGACCAGTACTTCCAGAGATTACCTCTTACAAACAAAAAAACAAACTTAACTTCTTTATTATATTAGTGTATATTATACGCAGGTTTTTACTTCTTCACAGTTGATAAGTTGGACGAATTTGTATGATGTTTGGTACATGGGCAGATCCAATCCTGGAATAAGACATAGGATACAATATGTTTATCCTGGCCATATGCTCTATTGAGATAAATGGCGAACAGAGCAGAAAATAGTATAATGATAATAAAATATGTACCTATGTTTACAGCACATTTCTCCCACCCCATACCAAACAGAGATTACGTGTTATGCACAAAATTTTCTTAATTCCTTATTTAAAATAAACTAACACGCTTACAACTCATTAAAACACCTATTCTTAAAGCGCGCTGAAATTCTAAACCATACAAAATCAACTCACGATTGTCATTGTGGCGTTATCACTGCATTCAGACGGGCGCACACTGTACGAAACTTATCCGTTGAATGGATCGCGTCAGAGCTGAATTTGTAAAGAGTAGACGTGTGTCGCATGCATCGCCACGCCTTATCTTCGCTCTTACTCAAGTTTTCAACGTCCACTGAATGCCGTGCGCTGCATAACGGAACTCAGATTAGACAGAAACTGGGAAACGTCAAAAGTGAACCGTTTTTGTGTTTAGGTTAATGTGCGGCGCGTGTACGCTGCGGTTGAGAATAGGACCCTTGTGTTCTTTTATGGGTGACGTGAGAAACGTATCAGATATGGTCGAAATTCTGCAGCTAGTTATATTGGCTTGGAAAATAATGTTCCTACAAGGCTAATGTTTAGATTCTTTATTAACTTAAAAGTAAAAAAAAAAAAAATGTTAAATAACACTGAGAGCTATTCCTGTATCATGGGTGCGTAAATTAACACTCATATACACAAGACACCCAGATTCTGAACACATATCTGTAGGCCATACAAATATTTGTTCTACGCTACTCGCGCTCTGGACTAGTGCGCCCTGGGCTATTGCGCCGACCATGTCGTCTTGACAAAATCTGTGTTAATATTATAAATCTGAAGAGTTGGTTTGAATGCGCTAATTTCAGGAACTGCTTCGAGAAGTTCAATAATCAGAGACGTGGATCAAACGGTAAAGTAAAAGAGATATGTCCCTCAAATAGCTGAAAAAGCTTAACAAAATTGTGATGTAGCAGTTTACATTTATACACTCTGTCTCAAAATATCGACAAACAAACAGTCTAACCGGACTGCTTATAAATATAGATCTTTAACTCTACCATGCATCGTATTTCCGGAGGCCGCCGTTACTAATGTCCGTTAATTTGCAAAGCATCCAAACTGTGCACACGTCTACAAACTTTAGTGACGCGACAAAAGGACGGATTTAAACCTCATTATTTAATTACCCGGCGGGAATAACAGGGGCCCTAAGTCGCTGCTGACTCCTCGCACTGAGCTAGGGCGGCCTGTCTGAAGGCTCGTCAAGGGGTAGCCTCCCGCCTTAGCCTCCACGACGCACTCTATTAATTAGCCACACACTCGCTCCAAACCGTATTAAACTTCATACATACCTTAAGCTTCTGGACCTCCAAAGGACTAATGACAAAAAATCAATAACAATCTCGCACAAAAGAAGCATTGTATCTACTTATAGGCTCACCACTCACAACACAAATGAACGCAAAAACAAGATGGCGTAATAATTTGAATACGTAACGAATCAGAGGGTAACGCACGCTCCAGCCATTCTTTAACTTACTCTCCTACGGATAAAGAGCTAAACTTGTTTTAAAAGGATGACCGATCGTGAAAATTTATGTATCGCGGACAACGCCGCCGGCTGGACCCCTGCAAAAAGAGCTCGTGGGGTAGATACAGGAAGATGGCAGATGGAACGAAGAATTATGTTCCCCGCAGGCTGATGAGGTAAATGTGATTGTGAACTTTTCGACGCTATGCAAATCGGACAAGCGAGACGATATACGTACCCAGAGTCACCGGATTTCGTCGCGCAGATATATCGCTTTTATTTACAAAAAGTGAATTGGCGTGTCCACAAATGCGCGGACGGGACAGGGGAGCAAGTTATTGTAAGCCAGCCAGGGCGCCTTTTTGTTTGCTACGCCAAGGTATATTCATAGCTGCTTACTTTATGTAAACTTCGATGAATGTTCAATGTATTCAAATTGATTCATTGATGGATGGCCGGCTTGCGAAAATACGCGGCCCGAAAACATTGAAATAACAATATACTTTTCGTTGTTCTGAGTGTGGGCGCGATCGATATCGGAATCATAGCCTTGTTTAGATAGGGCTAGTGGTATTTTATTGAAATACAAATGAGTGTCGGAGGAGCTCGGCGACCCGCGCGGTGTGTGCCTCGAATAAAAGGGCCGCATTAGAATAATTTGCCTACCGAACGAGTACAATTCTTCACATGGAGAGACCTTAAATTTCACTATTTTACATAGTGGGGATTATCATATCTGTTCGGGTGTGTGTCCGTGGGCCGGCCCCTAGTTTTTGTTCCCGCACCCGACCTCCATCGGGCCGTCTCCGATATATTTAGTTGTTACTTTTTGTTGCGCTGCACGTGAGAGAATTCTTAATCATCGTGAGCCTTCTATTTCGCTTTGTTGAATGAGTTTTTCATGAAAATATCTGTTTTACCACTTGTGTTACATAAAAAGCAGCAATATTGAATTTTCAGATGCAGGACCTTTATAAAAAATATTCTTTAAAAAAGTCGTCGTATTAGATGAACACCCTACACCTAACAATTTTCAGACGGAGCCTTTGCTCTCAAACTTCCAAACAAGGTACCTATTTCAATAAGACCCACGCGATCCGCAGCTAATAACAACAAAGCAACATAACACCAATTGATAGAGGCTCACTTAACCTGCGTGTTATTATTCTTGGTAACCGAGCGAGCTGCCAGACGAAGCCCCTCAACGGGACAAGGGACCAGGGGCGCAGGACTGATCGAAGGTGGGCGAATTAGCCGAACTCTAAAACCTCAATTAAGTCTCGTCTAGAGCGTATTCAGAACGGCCACATCCAATTATCGCGGTAGAAGCTTTGTTACGATTTTCAACTGAGTTTGCGATCGAATGTTGTTGGATCCGCCCCGAGTCCCAATACATTGTTTCATTCCGAATGCTACGGTGAAGTTGGCAACTTCAGATTTACACCTTGATTTATATAATTGGAGGTTGCTGCTGTTGTTAGTTTGTAGGTTTAATAAGACTTACTGTTGACACTGTATTGGCTTTGATACCTACAGGTATATGCATGTCAAAAACACTGTCAACAAGAAGGTACCAATTGTTATTGCTTGACTGCGATTCCACCTGATGGTAAGCAGTGATGCAATCGTTGATGGTCAAGCGCATTAGTTTATTAAGAGCCTATTCACTCCAGTCTCTTTGATGTACGCAGTATAAACGACGAGGCGAGACGCTTAGTACAGACCGGACATTTTATAGATCTCGATTTAAAAAAGGGAAAATAAATGACCCACCTAGATGTAGACATGCAATGGAAACAGGAGAATTTGTTCCAACATTACACCTATCAAGTAATGAGCGATCAGCAAGTAACAGATGCTGAAATTCCCTCTAAAACAGCAAGAACCTCTTCCAACTCAAAAACCGAACACTACACAACCAATGACACTTAACTTCCATACAAAACAGCGACTCATTCTCCCACAATAAGTCACCCCTTCACTTCCCAGGATGATCTTCAAATTAGACGTCATAAAGACGTGTCTGCCGGCGATGCGATGACGGATGGCGGCGCGACAGTCATCGTCAAATTAACACCGACCTAAGTGCCGAAGTGTGTATACAGAGCGACATGCCAGCTAGACGGGATCGGCGGAAATAATACACCCTGTAGCGGTGGCGGTCGTGTAATTAATTGCATATATTATTATTGATGTCGTTTCAAAATGAAAGAGATTTTATGTAAACCCCTATTTTTTATGAGTGTAAAAAAATGGGGATCGATCCGTACCTGTTACTGAACATTATTTTTCTAGACGAATGTAAAAAAAAAAAACGAAATTCCAAAATTGTCCGCGAAAATTTGTTGTATTTGTTAAATTCTTAATAGAACCAATTATTCATAACAATTGCTAATAGAAAATATTACGCGCAATGTTTTACCTATGTGTTTTACATTTTAATCGTGATTTATTCATTCACAATATCTGAAATAAATGAATTATTATTCCTTATATTTGTTTTTAACATTTATATAATATTACATCTTTAATTCTTTTTTTAAACAAAATCATATAAAAAAGAAAAAACCATATAAAATATTATTATTATAATCAATATCCTGTACAGTGCGTTTCATTTTAGAAGTTCCTTTGCCTTAATGTTGGCTCCCCTGTCTGTCTACAGAAAAAAGAAAGGAAAAGAGGAAAGAATTGCCTACTCTACCAAAATTGTTGCTCGAAATGCGAAACGGAAACGATTTTAACGGTAGTTGCAACACTTTTTGGAGAATTATGAGGGAATGGGATTTTATTTAAAAAAAAAAGCAGGTCTAAAAGGAAGTTGTTAATGGACAGGTACGATATCGTGTCGTGGCGTTTTCGGTATTTGAAAGAATTGCAGGACAATCGAAATGGAGCCCAGCGTCCTATATTTCATTCAAAAATAGTTTTACAAGTTTCCAAAAAAAAAAAAACTTATAAGACAATTATTGTCTTATAAGTTTTTTTTTTTTGGAAACAATTATTGTTAAAAGTAAAGAAGTATCTCAATAGTTAATCTCCCTAATTTTAAGAAATTTCATTGCTCAAAATATAGCAACACTGTTTTTCCGAATTGCCAACATTACGGCAAAGTAACTTCTTAAGTGAAACGCACTGTACAATATTTCCAAAGAGTGACATTTTGGGGTATAAACAAATACTACAATAATAGGCTAGTTGCCGTAAACAAGTCCGTCCTTTAGATTATTAAAAAATAAGGGACACGTATTTTTTTTATTTTTTTATTAAACAAAAAAAGGACCTAAATATTGCCCATTAAAGTTACGTGTAGCGTCACGCGCGCCGCCGTGCTGCATTTTTTCGCACGGGGTGACGTCACACGTAATTTTAATGGGCTATATCTTTGTTATTTTTTGTTTAATCGAAAATACATACTAAATCAAATTTAATTATTTTGACCCTGGAAACTACCCTATTATAACTTTGTTGTTCATGAATATTATTTATTGAGATTTTACTTAAATACTCATAATAAGCCCTTTAAGTATTTGTACTAATTAAAAATTAGTTATTTATCAATATTAACAGAATATTCTTAATAGCCAAATTTTCCAATACACTTTTCACTAAAAAATAATGTCATTTTCAAGTTCCTTTATTCTTAAGTACCGGGTACAATGCACATTAAACTGAAACATTCATCCAATATTAGGGCACAGCTCATAAATTCTCATAATCTATAAGAAATAACGTAATTGCGACATAAATCAGACAGGACAATAAGGCATAACGAGAAATAAGGCAGCAAACAGAGGCAGGCCGAGGCGAGCGAGCCAAGCGAGCAGAGCGGGCTGAATTCGGCTACAATACTCGCAACAATTGTGTCTTAATTTGCTCCTTTCAAGCGTCGACCGTCTAGTGAACAAATTATCTGGCCTATAATATTGTACATTTATCGCTTAATTGCCTTTATATAAATCAAGTTATTCGAGATTTGGAGAATGTGAGATTTAGAGAATGCTTTTACATTACGAGTTAAATTTATTGATTTGTTATAGGATATATTTTAATTGGAATTTACTCAAAATGAATTCAAAAAAAGAGCTTTTAAGAATTAATAACCTTAAGTTGCATTTGTTTCTGCTGACAGAATAATTTAATTCATGAAACCCCAAGCGAACGCCAGCGTTCGCGCACCTACTGTCTTTCTATTGTATCTGTAATTTCCACGATTGAAAGGTTCAATGAAAATGGTATTGAAACCTGTAAAATTAATAATCCTTGGACCATTCACTGATTGTTTTAAACAAGCAAAACAATTAATTTATAATTTAGAGCTTAACCCCATTTTAAGCTAAGCTAGCTACAAGTAGTCTGTAATTTGTTAGTATAAACGAAATTATAATTTTCGTGGGACTAGGTATTTTAGTAAATCGATCGGTAGCAGAAAGTTCATAAATCTATGACACAAAGGTTTCAAGGAATCATTAAAAATGTAAGTAAGTAGTAAATAAGTTTAAAGTTACTTGTTTTTTTAGTTGAGGTACTTGCAGTAAAGAGAATTAATATCTATTAATTTAAATCATTGTTGTCATTTTCACTATATTAGAATTTTATTTCTGAAATAAGTTTCGATTTTTTATTGACATTTTAAATGAATCGATTTGAATACGTCTCTTTTTCGACATTTAACCCCTCGAGCGCCAGAGTTTAATGACCCGGAAAATTGCCGTGTTTACGTAAATCACCAATAAAATAAATAAATAAATAAAAAAAATATTTTTTTTTTATTAGGAAAAACAAATAATATAATAAATATGGAATAATATAATATAGAAACTAAAATTTCGGCCAAATAAGTTTCGTACAGACGTGTGTACAAAATGAAAATTAAGCGTTTTTCAAGGTCTTCAAGTTGTACAGACGTATGTACAATCGGCGCTCGAGGGGTTAAAATATTTACTCAATCACCTAAAGTTAATCTGAAAAGCCACCTATTGCCTGCCAGTCCTATGTAGCATGTAATTAATTTTATTTTATTTCCCGCGTTCCCTCGGTGTTGCCATCGCGAAATTCTCCCAGTAATTGGAAAATTTATTGCAAGGTGTGCACCCAGCGCCGCCATGATGTTTCACTTTCCCGCCAATGATTTATTATCTTCCGAAACAATTTTAATTGCTACAAGTGACACAGTGTAAACAACTATTCGATTAACTTAATTCAATTATTTGGAACGCTGGCAATTAATTTAAAAGCCAGCTAAGTACGGTTTAAACTTCGTATTATTGGAGATTTTGTGTGTATTCGTGTACCTTTTGTTCGTTAAGAATCAAGGTCTTGACGTATCAAGTAAAACAACAGAGCTAAATTGGAACAACACGACAGTTTTGACGGTTAGTTTTTTTTTAATATCCATAAGCTGTGGCAATTGTTATATTAAATTTAATTTCGATAAAAATCACATCAGTTTAATGTGACCATTAGTCACAATTTTCATAGTGAATATTAAAATAATCTTCACTATGAAGTGAATCTGTAAAAGTTGTTTTTCGTAAAATTTGTAATGTTTTCGGTTAACATAAATTAAACTTAATTTTGACCTAATTTATTGATGTTATCGATATCACTGATAATGGTTTCATCATACTAGTTCTTGACCTTTTAAGAATAGTGTTACATTGCAATGTTCAAAATTGTTTGTTTTAGTTATCATCTGTTTATCTAGTATTTTTTAATAGGGAAATCAGCAAATAACTTCTCTCACTGTAGTGGAGCGAGAGGGTCTTTTTTTGAGGTGGAAAATCATCCAATGCCTTTTTTGTTTATAGGAGGTAATCACTAAAAGTACAGGTCCGATGGCTAAAATTCCTGAGTGACGTAGGTAGGTAGGTTTAATGTATCAAGCAAAATCGCGGGCAAAAGCTAGTTAAAAATAAATTCAACAAATTTTTCCTCTCATTACCACAAAAACAAGTTCGTTACAGTCAACTACCTTCATTACGAACACTGACCTACCGTCAAAGCATCATCTAATAAGCAGAAACGACTCAAAAACGACTTTGAGCATACGAGCATTAGTAATTATAATTAGACCGCCCGCGACCGCAGGCGATAAGATGTGCCTTGAAGCATGAAATAAGGCTCTCTACACACGTCCTGTGAACATGTGCTTAAGGGGATGACGTAGGGCAGTCTGTGGAAACAGTTTTTGACTTGCAATTTACAGTTCAGATTGTACGAGTATGTTAATTAAAGTATCATTTGCATCAATAATGCATTTTTCCTGGAACGAAGGCAAAGAAGAAACATAAGAGTGGGTTATAGGTAGTCAGTAAAAACTCTAACACGCCCTCCTGCTCTGCCCTAGAGCGAGTTAGAGAGAAGTCATTAGATGATTTCCCACTAAAAAAAAGCAGTAACGCATTTGTAAACCATTGTTCAATTTAGAATAATAAATATTATAATTATTAATATTTCTCTCTCTTTCTACAACTATTGTACTTGTCAAATGAGGTTTGTTCCATAAACTGGTTTTAAATAAATAACACTTATCCAACGGGTATATTAATTTTTACAACTAGAATTAGAGGTCGGTGTTTCCTAGACAACTATTTTGAGAGCAATCCCGTTTGTTCGTCCTCCTCCTCCAATTTTGAGATTTTTCCAAAAAAACTGGGAGGATTTGTGATGTTTTAATAAGGTACTTGGTTTATATTAATGGTATTTTTTTTTTTAACTTGGTAAACTGACTTGATACTCATTAATTTACAGTGTGAATCTGAAGCACACAACACGTAAGTGCATTGCAAATTACTTCTAAAAATGGTTTACTTAGCAGGCTACCTAAGAGCATGCCCTTAACATGTTGGTCCATGGAAAGTCAGTGAGGCATCTCGTGTAGCTTGCCTTTGCCTTGCAGAGATATTCGAGTGGATACTTAGAGGGTTTTTATGAAGGAGGGTAGTTTAATGTTTGTGATATGAAATGGTATCTGAATTAGAAGCATGAGTATGGGTCAGTGGATTTGTGGCTGGTTTTTTAGTGGTTAATTAGTAAGGGGTGAGTTCTTTAATAATTTTGTTGATTGGGTATGTCTAGTATGCGTATGAGCTAGCTGGATTACTGCAGGTGTGTTGGTGATAGTTTTTTCTGCCTCTATCATTTTTATTATCATGATTGAATAAGTTTAATTTATTTTATCATTAATATAAGTGTTAAAAAAAGTCACACCGTTTTATCAAGGACCTCCAAATTGAAATCGTTTTTGGTTCCTCAGTTAGCAAGAGCGGGAGAAGTTCTTTGGAGCAGATAAAAAAAAATTAACTTCTAAATCAAAGAAATCTAATAAGCTCCATTTAAATGCATATTTTGACGCTCGCAAGGAAATCAAAACCTATAAGGTACTTCCCGTTGACCTAGAATTCTGAAACTTAACAAGAGGTATATTTATAGCACAACTAAAGAAAAAAGCCTGAAAACCACTATGCAGTTACATAAAAAATTTTTTTTTTTTTCGATTTGTGAAAATCTTCGAGACTAGATTCGGGTAACGAACTATTTCGAAAGCTTTATGCGTGAGTCCGACTCATATTCGTCTGGTTTTTTTTATGGTGTAATGGTTATTTTGCTGTCGTCTCTAATTGTTTTTTAAACACATTTCACACCCACAAGCTATCACACTACACGTACTTCCTCTTACACAGCCATAAGTAGGTACAGTGAGGTACAAAGTCGGGCACTGACAAACTATCTCATATCCGGGGAGATGCATTAGTGCATCGCTCTGGGCTTCACCTAAATTGCTCTCGCCGTACTTACACTGTGCGGTAATCATAGTTTTTAGCGGGTTTTGTGTTTTACTGCTATGTAGGGTTTCTTTGGGTAATGAATCATGTTAATTTTGTGTGGTTACTTGCTTGTTCGGTTTAGAAGTTTGTATGTCCTTAATTAAATTTATTTTCCAAATAATATAAGACAAATAATAGTAATATAATAGAAATGTCAAAAATTAAAAATACAATAAAATTTATATTAAATATAAAAATTAAAAATACAATAAAATTTATATTAAATATAAAAATTAAAAATACAGTAAAATTTATATCACATATAAAAATTAAACGAAAAATATTTTTTTAAATCGAATTGCCTTTCCAAAACTTGTCCAGTTTCAAGATTTAATCCCATCTCAGCGACAACCAGTGTAAAAAACTCGTCAAATGTAGGAAAATCCTGTAATTTTCGATTTTGGAATACCTGTGAGAAAGATTGATGTCAAGAAATATATCGATAAAAATTACTTATTAAATGGTTATGATAATGTGGATCCAGAAGTACTGCGAGGAAAACTTAAAAAAAATAAACAATAATTATATCTTTTAGCAGCTATAACATTTTTTATTTGTTCTATTGATAAATACAGTAGTTTATTTTGCTACATATTTCTACATATTCTATGTCGTCGGAAATCTTGAGCAGATAAAAAACCTGTATTAAAAGAAAATTGCAATTAAAATAAAACTGATCCCATTCTCGTAAACATAGACGAAATATTTCACTAAGTAGGTACAGCACTACTCATTACACGCTATAGAGAATGGAATTAATTCCCGAGCCGGCCGCAGACTCCAGCTTTTCATGTTTCACAGCGCATCTTACGTTGTTACCCATTACCCGTACCCACTACCCGTATACCCGTTACCCGTTCAGACTATTGTTAAAGTATCGATTATTATTCGGTTTCGTTTCGACGGAGCTATTTCTGATAGTTTGAAGATGCCCGATTATCCTGCGGTTGGGTTCGAGAGGGGCAATTTGTGAATTTTCGTTGCACGGCTATTTAGTTTTAGTTTGGACGGGTACTTAGTTGCACGTCTCAGATGAGTGTGTTTAGTAAATTAGTTTGGGTAGAGTTTTCCAATGAAAATTTTGTATTTTGCCTTGAAAATATTAGCAATTAAAAGTATAACAGACAAAACCATACGAATTTATAAATTTGCGTTTTATGATAATAATTATGTGAAAGACATTTCGGAATCATAATAGATATTTAGGGCTACGGGAAAGTTTGAAAGAGTTACTGTGGCCTTAGAACGTCAAAGGCAATTGAAGGAACACAGGTGGTTTTGCATCAGTAAAAGTCTGATACGTCTTTGTTCTTGTCCTCTCGCTTCACCCTGAGAGAAAAAAGTTATATGATGACCTTAAAATAATAATAATAATAGATATGTAACAAGAAATACTATTTTGTATCTTGACAAATTCTACACAAAATAACAAAGAATTTCTGAGTTTATGTTTCAGCGTCTAGCCAAAGATGACTCAAGTGATTTTCCATTGTTGGACGGCACAAAAAAAAAGTTTTCTGGTGATCGCAAAAAGGTTCAATAAGTCGGAAAATTTCTTGCAATCTTGTCGCACCGTATTAGATTCTGATTTATTCGCGTTCGAGCCTCGTAGGGTGGACGAGGCCTTTCCGTTTCGGCTATTCTTCCACCAGGTTAGCAGGACCTTCGTAAGTTGAACGTGGAGAAGAAAAAGTGGGGAATGTTGATGGTTCTTGATAGATTGGTTATGTAACATGGCCTTAGGAAACAGAGATTGTTCTATTCGGCCGATTGAGCGCACCTCCCTGTACTAACTTCCCGTTCATTTAACGCGTATCCATGCAACAAAAGGATCTCCCGCGCGAAATAACAAAACTACCAATCCTGTGTGTATGTCTTGAATTTAGATTGTATTGTAGTGCTTCGGCTTTGTGGGTATTGCTAGCTAAAGGTTTATTTATATATAAACTATGTAGAAGCTTTAATTTCCGGAGTTCCTTAAGGATCTTTGTAAAAAAGACGTGGATCAAAAAAAAAATAACTTTGATGGTCGGTTAATTGTTTCAAAGATATGGTTACAAAGAGCTGCGAGAAGATTTGAAAGAGGAACTGAAGAGTATAAGTGAGTTTTAGTCAGTAAAAGCCTGACGCGCATAAATGTTTCACTCAAGAGAGGGAGAAGAATAGGATGAATTTACAATGGGCAAGAGACAGAAAATGCTTAAGCTATTAACAGTAAAAATATACGACTTACGAGTTGTAGGTCGCAGGTTCAAACCCTGTCAGGCGCATTTCTTTGTGTAATTTATTTCATTACCACTGCTCGCAAAACGGTGAAGGAAAACATCGTGAGGAAACCGGCATGTCCTAGAACCAAAAATTTGAAAACATGTGACATCCACTAACCCGCACTGGGCCCGCGTGGCGGATTACGGCCCATTCCCTCTCCTAGAGAGGAGGCCTGAGTCCCAGCAGTGGGAACATTAAAAAGGCTGATGATGATAATGATGATGACTTATACATTTTAGAGACCAATAATAGTTGTAATAAACTGAATACGGTCATTTAAAGCAGAGTTATAAAACTATTTTATAAATAGTTATAATAGCGCTTATTGACTATCTCATCTGATGGTAAGCGATGCTGTGGTCGACGACGGAGTACGTATGCCTTGAAGTAAGGTATTCACTTTTGACTTGTAGTTATCAGGAACTGAATCCGGTCGGGAGTTCCACTCCTTATGTTCACAAACTGTTTTCTGCATATAGACTATACTATATTTCTATATTTTTGTACCAAAGTATCTCTATATTCTAAATCCTTAAATCATTGTCCATTCTTCCACCAATACTATTTACATAAACACTCGAAAAGTCTAATAAAATTGCTCAATGCCCTCTATTTGCTGTATTCTTAATAATTACTTCTTCCGTTTTGTTTGCTGGGCGAGGGGCGCCATGGAGAGTGAATCCCGGTCAGAGAGAGTCAATAAATAATAATGCTAAATGCCCCATGGGTGACCAGAGGTCGATACAAGGGCTCCTGTCTCGGGTAATGGTAGTTTGAATGGATTTTTAGATAGCTATTTTGTGTAGATTTTTTTCGACGTATCCGGGAATAGGTTTATTATTTAAAACTAGCTTTTGCCAGCAGCTTCACCCGCGTAAAAGTAAAAAGTATATAGCCTATGTTACTTAGTGATAGAGTAGCAGAAAATAATGTATGTGTACCTTCTAAATATTTTCTTACCACATGTGGCAGAATGTGATGTGACCATTAATTTATTTCAAGACCATAAATATGTACCATATTCTAACTAAATAAAATCAAATAACTTAAAAGAATTTTTGAAATCAGTCCAGAAGTTTGTGAGTTTATTGTAAACGAAAATAAAAACACAAAAATATAAATCTCTCCTCTTTATAGTATTAGTACTTGTAAATTATAGTATAGTCGGATTAAAACAAAAATAACAAATAAATGACACAATTTAAAACAAAGTTTTCCACTGGCAGATAAGAGTATCTATCTCGAAATTACAATTAAAATTAAAACTTGGTCAAAAATCATTTGTATTCATCAATGGCCAAATGGGATAATGGTTCAATAAGAATTTGCGTGGCTAATTATTTGGGGTCTATTTTGTTAGGACAAAGCACCCTCGGTCGTGTGTTTGGGTCCAGTCGGTTCTGCTTCATTTGCTCTCATCACAATGTTGGACCTACTTAATGACCGGTACTCTTGTTGTTATTGACAATGGACGTTGTTCATTAATTTTTAGGCTATTGAATTGGGCTGGCATGGTCTATCTTTATACCTATATATTTTTTTTTTTTTTTTTTTTTTTTCGATGGGAAAAATCATCTTATGACAACCCCCGCTCTTGGGCGGAGCGGGAGATAGTGTCAGACTCTTACTGACTAAAAAACCCATCCCGTTCCTTCAAGTCTTCATACCGGGGCTCGAGCGCCCTTTCGGATAACCCTGGCCCCAGTAGGCTTCGACCCGGCTGGGCCCCTGCTGTTGCTGACAACTCCTTGAGGCGCGCGGGAACAGCGCGCGCCGTCGACGACTTGGGCTTGGTCCGGACTGGTACCGGACGGCCGGACAGCGAGCTACCCATTGCTCACTGTCCGCAAGCCCGCGCCTACGGTGGCTGGAAATCGGGATCGGAATCCCGGCGGCGGCGGCGGCGAGAGCGCCGTTGCCTGATGCGGTCGGCCTCCTCCTTAGCGAGCATTACTGCTTCGCAGAAGTCGGCGACCGCCTGCCACTCCTCCTCGCTCCGGACCATGGCCTCGACCAAGGCCCGGCGCGAGAGGTCTCCGCCGCCGATCACCCCCACGAGGGCACGGCGATGCTCCGTCCAAGCAGGGCACACCGCGATTGTGTGCTCCACCGTGTCCTCCGGGCGTTCCGCACAGTGGCGACACCCGGGCGTCACTTCCGCTTTAATTCGGAACAGGAACCTCCCGAACTTGCCATTTCCGGTGAGGACCTGTGTCATGCGGAAGGTAAGGACGCCGTGAGGTCTTTCCAGCCACGCCTCAAAGAGGGGACTTATCGCCATAATTGTGGCGTGCCCAGCACTGGGTTGCGATAGTCGCTGACGCCATTCCACCATGAGATCCCGCCGGAGCTCTGTCCGCCATGCCGCGACCTGTCGCGGCAGAGGACTTTCACCCCGGCGTTGCATCTCCACGCGCATGTCGTGCATGTGTGCAAGGACTGTTGCCTCCAGATCCCACGGTGGTAGGCCAGCCAGAAGGCTCGCCGCTTCGCGGGAAATCGTGCGGTATCCCCGCACCATCCGAATTGCCATGACCCTCTGGCAGGCGTTCAGAATGGCCGCCGGTCGCTTTTGCAGCGATGGCGCCCACACCGGCGCCCCGTAGAGGGCCATGGACCGAACGATCCCCGCGTAGAGCCTCCGGCAGGAGGCGTCTGGACCCCCAAGGTTGGGCAGGAGCCGCTTGAGAGCGGCCCCAGTCCGGTTGAGTTTGGGAGCCAGACGTCGGAAATGCTCCACGAAATTCCACCGGCTGTCGAGGACGAGTCCCAGGTACTTCATCGTCGACCCGACACCGATGTGAACTCCTCCTACCGTTAGTTGGGAACTCATTGGCGGCGCGTTCCGAGAGCGGCGACCGTGAAAGCACATCGCCTCGGACTTGTGAAGCGCCACCTCGAGTCCCAACTCCTGGATCCTATCAACGACCATCGCAACCCCGCGTGTCGCTAGAGCGACCGCCGCCTGGTACGACTCTCCCTGCGCTAGAACCAGCGTGTCGTCTGCGTAGCAGACCACGCTGACCCCGTCAGGGAGGTCGCCCCGCAGCACGTAATCGTACCCGATGTTCCACAAGGGTGGCCCTAGTACCGACCCCTGCGGAACACCGCGCGACATCTCCCGACGTTTCCAGTCTCCCTGGTGACCGGGGTAGACAATATACCTGTCCGACAGGTAGGCCTCGACTACTCGACAGAGGTATTCGGGCACCCGGTGGTACCGGAGTGCCCTCCGGATCGTACTCCAGGGCAGGGAATTGAAAGCGTTGGCAATGTCCAAGGACACTGCCACGACACACCTACCCTGGGACACCGCATCCCCCGTCGTGAGGGCTCGCACGCGCATGATGGCGTCCACCGTCGAGCGCATCCTGCGAAAGCCGAACTGTCCGTCCGAAAGGTCCGGCCCCACCCGTGAAAGGCGCGCGACGAGGCGGCTCGCGATCACTCTTTCAAAGAGCTTGCCCACCTCGTCGAGCAGCACAATGGGCCGGTACGCGGACGGAGAGTCCGCAGGGCGCCCTGGCTTTGCGATGAGGACCAGTTTCCCTGTCTTCCAGCGAAGTGGGAACTGGCCCCTCTCCAAACATGCGCTGAAGAGCCCTCTTAGTCGAGGCCCGAGAGCCTCCATGGCCAGGACCCAGGCTTTCCCAGGCAAGCCATCGGGTCCTGGGGCGGCGTTCTTGGCACTCAGCCTTTGCACCGCCACTCTCATCTCTACCTCGGTCACCTCTGGAGCATTGTCGTCGTCGTCGCTATTGCGGTCCGCGTCAGACACCGCTGGCGGAGGCGGAGCCATGGGCGGGGGGGAGTGTTCCCCTCGCGCAGGGAACAGAGCGCTTACCACACCCTCAACGAGTTGGGGCCGGAGACTCTGAGTCAACGGGGGAGCCCAGGGGCGCAGTTTCTCTCGTACCAATTTGTACGGGCGCCCCCACGGGTCCGCGTTCAGAGACCCCAGCCACACGTTGCGGGCCTCGAGTTTGGCCCGCTTAATCTCCGCTCGGAGGGTGTGTTTTGCCTCTCTGTAACCCTCGTACAGCTCCGCCTCTCTGGCCTCCGCATCCGACGAGCGGATGCGGCGCCTGCAGTATCTGGCGTACCGGCGTCGCGCGTGATTGCACGTGTTGCGCAGTGTAGCGATCTCCGGCGACCACCAGTACACCTGGCGCTTAGCACGTCCTGGACGGACTCGGGGCATTGCCGCATCGCAAATTTGCGACATGGCCTCCCGGAACCTGCGACATGGCCTCCCGGAACCTTATACCTATATATGACGAGCTGAATCAGTAAACGTTGTTCTGCCATATAAATTCTTAAAGCAAAATATAGGGGGTGGTGGTGGGAGGGTAAAAATAGTTTACATCCTATTTTACTTACTGAATATACACACAATAGCTCATTAGAATCAGTCAAGCCGTTTCGGAGGAGTTTTATTACAAACACTATGACATAAGAATTTTATAATTTTGATTATTCTGTACGTGTGTTTGTCTAATTCTTCCTAAACAAGTTGACTGATTTCGATGAAATTTTGTGTGTATATTTGAAGGGGGTTATAATGGGTCTCTGAATGGTTTGAAAATACAATTGAACTCAGTAAGTGGCTCTGCAATCAGGTTTTCAAATTTTTCTTCGGATAAAAGGCAGCTTTCGGACCGCTAGTGTCTATTATATAGTAATAGTATAGGTAAATGAGTTTTAGTTTATTATTTTGAAGTTGAATTAATCTATTGTTTTAATTATATTATAAAAAATAAATGTTTCTCTTCAAAATATCACTTTTGTTGTTGCCAAAGAGTTGTTTTACCACAGGTCTCAATTTAGATTTATTTCTCCGAACAACATTTCTGGGAAATCAGAAACCTGTCCTGAATGAGATTATTGTGTGAATTATATTCAGCTCGACGCCTCAATGGAAACGGCTGGATTACAGCATTGGATCGAGGGGCAACGAACTTCAAGTCTTTTGCCTGTAATATTACAAAATGTGGGTAATAGTTAGTATTTTATGACTTTTGAGAAACATACTGCGTTTAAAGTTGGTTTAGATGTTGTTTTACTTTAGTCAAGAAGCTCTGATAGACAAGTATCTAACATTCTACTAATAATATTGTAATATGGAAATATTGTAGCACAATATTTTTTTTAAAAGAATAACCATGGAGTTTCTTGCCGGTTCTTCTTCATAGGAAACGATCAGTTGGAACCGTGCGCTAGCTTTTTAAGTTATTTAAGTGCCTATGTAGGGTTAGATGAGAAATAAATAATTCGTTCGAAATTGCTCTACTGAAAGGACCCAAACATGTCGGACGTTTGCACTCTTCAAAGCTGATAGATAGCATGTCGTCGTCTCAAGCTTTGTTAATTTTTGTCAATATTCAAACAATAAGTTACTAAATATTTACGTACGCACCTTTTTTTTATGGTGGGAAAAATCATGCATTGACATCCCCCGCCCTTGGGCGGAGCGGGAGATAGTGTCAGACTCTTACTGACTAAAAGACCCACCCCGTTCCTTCTAGCCTTGATAAAAAAAAAAAATGAAAAAACCCAAGCAAGCCCAGCCGAATCGCATTCCTTTTTATTGTTTTTAAACTAATAAGATAAAATAAAATAAAAAATGCCTTTATTCTACTACTTACATTAATTGAGCTACTTAATTCTACACTTTTTTTTCTAATAATTATGATATATATAATAACAATCATCTCTAAGTAGTAGTCACCTCTTCGGTGTAGGCCTCCCCCAATAATTTCCAATGGTTCCTGTCCCTAGCCATTGTCATCCACCCAAGTCCAACTCTCTCTCGGAAAATGTCTTTCCAACTTTTTCTTGGTTGGCCCCTACTTCTACTACCTTCTCTAGGTATCCACTCCGCTACTTTTTTGGCCTATCGACTGTTTTCCAATCTGCATAAGTGATCTGCCCAGTTCCATTTAAGTGACCTAATTGTTTAACGACGTCTATTAATTTTGTTTTGCTTCTTAGAGTTTTGTAGTCTACTAATAAGATACTTATGGCTATAGCAAGATCTTTAGCTATGAATCTGATAAAAAAAAATATTAAAAAAAAAACCAAGTCAGCCCAGCTGAATCGCATTCCATTACGGCGCGCGACATCGCGATGAGTCGTAAAGAATAGGCGGCGCTGCCGAACTTTTCCCATGGAGGGCATAAATTGGATTCGGAAGCAGATCACGTAACGGTTAAGAGTTCACAAAACTGTGCCATAAATCGGACGCGCCGAGGTGCGCCGGAGACAAACGGCGCCGGGATGGAGGGGTACGTATGAACGGAGGGGGGGGATGCAACACTGTTATCTGCGATATTAATATAATGTATGTTTTGTTAGTACTCAAATACTTGTATGTAGTCGAATATTTTGTGAAGAAAAGAAAAAAAATCTTCTAGCCTAATTTTGATAAATGATCAAAGTCTGCCCTTACTAAGAGGAGTCCTTAAACGATGGAAAATTTGGAGATCTTGGAAACAGTGTTGAAACAGATCACGCCAATTTGCACTGGAGAAAAACTGCACGGGCAGGAAGGGCAAAGAGGGGGAAGCAATACTGTAATACACTATAATATTAGAATAAAGTGTAAGGTTTTGTTAGTTAGTGTATCTGTTACTGGCCAAACCCGATAGTAGGATAATCTAGTTTTTCCGCTTCATGGAGCTCCTATTTCAGGGTAGTTATAAAAAAATAACCACGAAGGTCTTAAACTTGTGGCAGGATCTCTGTGAAGTGGGATTCCGTACATGAAGGGAGAAATGATTTGGCCTCTTTTTACTTACCCTATCCGTGTCGGGGCTTCCTAAAATTCCGAGATTGCTTAGGATTTCAGTTTCTCACTAGGTATATAATATTAGCCAAAATACGTAAAAACATGATAATATTAAAGCTTTATTAACAATACTTGCTAACAATATAATAAAAACACTGATTGTTATATTCTAAATTCAATGTCTATGTAGAAAAGTTTGATTTAAGAAATTCCTAATTCGTTTTTATAGCAACCAAATGGTTGTTTTTCATATTAAGGCGTATAGTCCCTTGAACCATCTGGCCGAAATTATGTGAATGCAACTCTCGCACTCGCCTAGGCGACAGTACGCAAATCTGTGCATTTATTTGCGGCCAGCAGTGCCCGGAAAGCGCTTTAAATCCATTTTCTCTGCGAGATATTGATTGATTTACATATGCAATGTTCACTTTGAAGAATATTTAACCACCAATTTTTATGTGTAAAAATGTTTCTAAAGGTCCAAGCCGTTTCGAAGGAGTAGGGAAAAGTTGCGAAATTGCTAGATTTTTTTTTTTGACAAAAGTATTAATTGCACGAAAAAATCAAATGTTGATATTATTGTTCATGAATTTATAATAAACATATATTTTTTTCAAACGAATTGACTTAGCCGTTACGGAGGAGTAGGCTTCAGAAAATCACTGTTTTATGGCACTTTTCGGGCGCTTGGCCCTTAATACAAGCGTAGCTGCATAGCAGTTGTTCGTAGCGCGTTCAAACGTTTGCGTAGCACTGCTACGAGATTGCTACGGTCACTACAAACACTGGAAATCTTCGGAATGCTGCGTTCCTTGAGGTGGGTCTACGCTAGAGGAGCCCAGCATAAGCTGAGCATGTGCCGAGCTCAAATTCAGGTAGTATCGTTCATGCTTGATTCTTCTATAGTCGGTCGACATTACACGAATTTGAGCTCGGCTTGTGCTCCGCTCGTGCTCGACTCCTCTAAGGAAGACCTACTTTTATACGGTTATGCGACACTTTTGTTTGTTGGTTTGTAATAAACCTACCTCTTTACTTACTATTTAACTTAATGGCCCTGTAGCACCATCAACTATAACACCCCTTACCTATCGAACAGACTTATCTCTCTATTACTTTTAATGCGACAATCTGTAACCTTATGCCATGTTCTGTTCAATAAATACGCCTGCAAGTGGTGGAGGCGCTGGAGCGAGTAACGACCGTATAATTCTCTCCGCCAGGTGGCGTGGCATGTCTCATGGGGACATTAATGGCGACTAATTCATGTAAATAGCTCTTCTATCGGCCTTCGAGTTTTTTTGAGACGTGTCCGCGGTTGATAAGTTATGGCGGGAATGATTGAAATTGAGAGGAGATTTTTATGAGATTTTACGATGGAATGAATACTTGGATTCTGTTTTTGCTTATGGTTGATGCAGCGTAATTGGTTGCTAAAGTAATCAACGCTGCGAAGCGTAGTTATTTTTTTATGGTTGTGTAGTAGTTGGTTGGTTGTAGTTGTTAGTTGGTTGATTAGTTGGTGTAGGGGTCGGGTTGTAGGGCTCAAAGATAATAAAAAAAGCTTATTTGCGAATCATTGTAGAATTTTATTCCTAGGAAATTACAAAATTACTATTTCACGTAAATATAAAAAAGTCATTTGTGTGTAAGAGAGACAGCCTTCCTATGAATCTTAACCCGAATAAGACATAAACTTGTCTCATTTATAATGTGCCATTAGGTCTAAACCCTTTAAAGAGGACCTCTACAGTACTAACTCGAAAAACGGCGGTTTAGTATTGTTGACAATAGAATAAACTTCATGGTACACAAAAAAAGGAAAACCACTTATAAATAAACTTAAATCTATAAGTAAAATAACGGTCTTATTGCTGTCTACCAGACAACCTTATGATGGTCCTAAGAACTGAAAATAATGCAGGGGGTAGCTGCGGTGTATTGCAAGCAAATTAATCTAACATTAGTTAAATCAGACGAGGTATGACTCTAATCAGATATTTAGATTTTTTTATAATTCTCTGGTGTTACCAAAACATAACCAAGTCAAACCATAGTCTGATCCACAAATTAACTCGGTATTGTCTTCTAACCAAAATAGTGAATGCCTCACCAATTCCATTAGTTTCCCCCAGACCACATCTTACGTCGCAGGGCTTCGGGATTCCCTTCTCAGCAAACAGACTTGTTTGGTCTATATTTAGGAGGCAATCTAAGAGGCATTCAGCCTCCGTGGTGGCCAGAGCAAAGGCGACAGGACCCCGTGGTCTCCGTGTAGGTTTTAGGTCCCCAAGGGGTTCGGATGTGGGATGTGAGATGTTGTGGATGCGGCATTTTTCATGTGACGAAGTGGTCTGAAAGGGGACATCAGGTTCGTATTACCGTTGGGTTTAATAGGAAAATGAAGATTCCCAATGTATATCTGTAGATGTCACACATAATAAATATGGTATAGAAAAGAAAATAATAGTATGATAAGTAAAAAACACGTAGTAAAAGGGTAGTATAGAAACCGGAAGGATGACCATATCAGCATTTGCTAGGCGTTAGATACCCAGTCATATGATTCAGTTGGCATTATTTTTACATGGTACAGTCAATTATGAAAAACTTGTGAATATTGTAGAAAATTTCTTTGAAAATAAGAACCAAAATATCTTAGAGATTCAACCCATTTTTTCTATCACACATTCAACCACGGCGATTATATTATAATTCAATAGGCACTTGACCAGCACCTACCTACTCGCCCACACAACACACGCGCTGTACATCTTGTGCGCAAGGGCCGCCCTCTCATTATTTACGAAGGGCCGCCGTGAAGTGTGTGACAGCCGGCACGTTCGGACGCTAACGAGACGCTTTGTGACCATCTCCACTCTCTATGGTCAACTGTTGTTGATTTTTTTAATGGACAAATTATATTTGCTCGCAAATCCCAAGAGTCGCGTGGCCGCCTCTATTGTGAAAAGTGGTTCGCCTTTTAAAGCCGTAGGGGCACGCGACGCCGACATGCGATGTGAGGTGTGTTGCGAGCGGATCCACGACGTGTTTAGAAAAGTTCGACGAGTAGTTTAAAGTCATTGAATGCTATTCAATTGAGAAAATTTATCGTCCAAAGTACACTCACCGACGAACTTTTTAACTAATACACCATGATTCACATCGCCCGTAAACATATAAAGTCACAGTCCTAGCTCGTTTGTTATCGTATCCACTATAAAATTGGGCAGACATTGCGAAACCGTTTTCCTCCGATTTGCTCTCACAATAGCTCATTTGTTATAACCTGATAGCGTAGCGTTATTACGGCCAAACAAATTGAGTCGAGCCTTCGCCACCTCAGACTAATGTAATTCCAGAGTGCGCGCACCCAAGAATAGATATTTAGAGTGGATTGTTTTCGACAGACCGTAATGAAACTCTGATGCCGGGGCCCAAATCAGTTTCGGAGGTGAGCCCCCGCAGGGGAGGCGGACTACATTGTAATAAGACGTGGAATAACCTAAAATAAACCGGCAAGCGTGCAATACAAAGATGGACACGGGTGGCGGTGCGCGTAGTGGCGGGACCCTTACTGCTTAATTTGCCTACCGTAATTACTGTCCTCTCGGGTTGGGGAGACCCCGAGGCTGCCGGGTCGAGCCGGCCCCGGCGCCCGGCCGTCTTCAGGTTATATTGCGCTGTGCGGGCGCCGCGTGTGTGCTTAGCAAATACTACTCCCTAGTCGTTAAGTATGAATACGGGTGTGGACAAAATGTATTAGCTTAGGCTGAGATTCGGACCGTGTTTGCTCAGCGATGATAGATTTATAGTAATTGTGTTATTAACGTTATGGGATAAGGGTTTTACGGGACTTAAGTAATGAACGCTTTTACCTAATGCTTGGATTTATAGTGAATTTGCACACGTGGTGCACGGTAATCAACTGAGTAGTTGAGGCGGAGTTTGTGTTTAGTTCGCTTTATTTTAGTACTGCAAAGGTTCGCGATAGATTCAACGTAGGTATAGGTAGGAATATTTAATGTGCCTTCTTACTGTGAGTGCGACGTACTTATTTATTTTAAGTTACTTCTCCTCGCAGGACCGGTAACGAGTAAAAATGCAAAAACTTTGTCCAACTCATAATGATGAGGACATACTTTCTTTTGTTTTGGCTTGGGCTCCAATTGAATAAAACATTTATGTCAATGGAGTCCATTAGGATTCGACAGAGTTCGGGTATTTTTGTCCGTGTGTATTGCTTGCTCCAGTGTTCTTGCTGGGCTCAATTAGTGTAAAAAATAAGTGCCAATTATGGATTTAAAATTTTAGAACATTAAATCAAGTCAATTATATCATCAGCAATACGAAATTCAAGAGTCATAATATCTTTAAATGTGAGTAGATTTTTTCAGAATCATCTCAGATAGATTATGTGTTGTTGATCGCTTGAGGTTCAGACATAAAAGCGACGTTTTTTAATTTCGTAATCAAACTCACCTACCTTTCATGATACATCGAGTACTTAAAAGGGAAGTGAACCAACGATAATATAATTAACTATGGACTAAATAAATTGAAAATCCTAATTCTGCATAATTTGAAGTGTCACAATACAAGTGTCAAGAGACAATAACACCATACTCTAAAACATAATTAACACTTTTACGGCGGCGGTTACTGGGATCATCCCGTAATAACCTTGTTAACCCTGGCGCACCGACTGAGTCCGCTAGCCTTTTAACAACCCTGTACATGGGCATTAATCCGAAAGCTATCGGCCATTGTCCTTTTCACACTTGCACGTATTATTATCTTTTGTTTCACGCGTCTCCAAGGGTCCAGTCCGGGAACCCGTGCCTTTTAGTGTGAGGTTTTCGCTCGCCTTAACGAAGGGAAGAGCAAAGGTCGTCATTAGGGCAAGCGCGGTGTAAACAAGGTCCGAAACGCCCGCTAATGGGCAATTCGTGCGTCCTTCTCGAGGTGACCCCAGGTCCGTCTCAGGCCAGTGCCGTAAATGGGCTTTTAATTGCAATTTTGATAGAGCGCTCGGAATAGTTGTGTTGTGTACGTATTAGTGTGCAGTGGGCTATAGAATACGGATTGGAAGGTTTGGCAATTTGTTATGCTGAGCTGATTAATATTTAAGCTGCTTAATAAAAGTTATCCGCTATGTTTGCTTCCCAAATATTATTGTAGAAAGACATGACAAGTAAGAGAATCCTCATTCACATTTGACAACTATTTTTTAGAGCATTTGGTAAATATATAAATGTTAATAAAACCTAAAGGTGGAGTCCTGTTGGCCTAGTTTTGGCACCAGTCTTCCACAATAGGCTTACGGTGTCCACTTTTACCCTAGAAACTGTTATGTATTGTGTACGTATGTCTATATATCAGTATCGTTTCTTATTCACCCATTCTCCCCAAAAAGTAAGACACCCGCCTTATCCACCACACGATTAGTAATCAATCTCTCGCCTAGCTGCGGCAGCGCGCCGCGTCACCGCAGCTTGTCGCGACTTGCGACAAACGCGTGTCGCGCGGGCACCCGTTCTTGTTCGGATGTGAAATTTAATTTCCGTTGTGCGGGAATCTGTCAGCGGGGAGGAGGGGGTGGCCGCGAAGAAATATGCCCCGCTCTAAACTTTGTCAATTTGTTTGTGAAGCGAAATTAACTCGATCCAATCTGCGGTTCTCGCGACCCGCGGCATGATACGACGTCGGGACGCGTCATATTTCCTCTGGTCGGAAAAGGTGAGGTCTGACGTGGTCGCTGTTGTAAAAACTAATTTTCGAACGACAATAATGGTTAGCAAGTTATGAGTAAGATGTTTTTTTGAAAAGGTTTGACCTGGTTATGGTGAGTACCAATCTGCTTAAATAAAAATGCGTATTCTATGCAAAGGGTTCAGTATAAACATCTCAGTTTTTATAGAATATATATTATATATTTTTGGTATCAATGAACAATTTTTTTTTTAATTTATATAGAATAGTCTCATGTTTATTGTCAGAGATTTAACGTTTACCTTGGTCTAGCAAAGAATGCGAGCCTTCTTTGAAGTTTACCAATGAAGAATGGTTGCTGGCAGGTGACATCCTTGTACTAACACAAATAGGTCAACGGGAACGTAACAGAAAGAGATAGGTCTTTAGAAGATTAAAAAAAAAACACTACCTGTGTTATTTGATTATTATTGAAATCTGTGTCTGCTATTACTGCTACCTTAGTATCACACTTTCAGCCGATAATACCGCCCATCCAGCCAAAGCAATAACCCTTCATCACAGTCTTAAATAAATTAATACAAGTTAAAAATGTATTACATAAAGGTAGTATCCACGTAACGAACGGTCCATGGTTAAGTAAAAATTCGCATTCACAACGTTCGTTATCCATATCACAGGGCACGTCCCCTGAGTATGCTTTATTAAAATATATTGTGCACATGCCTTCATTTTCACATCCCTAGCTAAGAGTGGTAGGTGGAGACTATGCTGCATGAGCTGAGCGATTTTTGTGTTCCTCGAAGAAAATGTGCTGTGATCGAAGATGTTTTTTTTATTGTCGATTAGCTTTTGCCTGCGACTTCGCTCGCGAACATAAAATATAGCCTATGTTACTCAAGAATAAAGGAGCTTTTTATAGGTGAAAAAAATTTCGCTATCGGACCAGTACTTTCGAAGATTACCTTCTACAAACAAAAAACATAAAAACAAAAAAAATATACCTTTTTATAATATTAGTGTAGAAATAGATTGGCTCGCGCTGACCACTATCTCACCTGATGGCAAGCGATGATAATGAAGCACACTTGCTTAGAAGTAACCAATACTCTTGACTTAAAAAATCCCTGCAGGAGTCTGTGTTTCTTGATAACTACAAGTTAACACAGACTCCTGCAGGATGAAAAATCTCCCAATTTAAATTCTTAAGAATTATCTAAAAAACTGTCAAGGTGATGGTGGGTTGCGATATCCGATGGATACGAGATGCACAGGACCGTTAATTGTAGTGACACCTGGGGGAGGCCTATGTCAAGAGCAGACGTGTCTCGGCTGAAATGTTGATGATGACAATAAAAACGTGGTTCTTGTTCCACTTACTATTTTAATCTTTTAAGTATTAATTGGTATTCATTTAAAACGCTATCTCACATCAATATAACCTTACCTTAACCTACAAATAAATTAGTTATGCCCAATATTTTCACCCTGAATGTTATTCGAATTCAGTACCTACATACGCGGAAATTGCGAGGGCATATTTATCAGATACGCACCTATCTGAGACGTTCTTTCGTACTCTTATAATAAGGTGCAGAAAATTTCCGATCCGCTGTACATTTGCATAGACGCCTTCGGAGCAGGTGACGCTCCGAGTAATTACATTCGGGAAGTTTGAGACGAAAGTTTATGGAAATTTGTAGTATGTTCCTTAAGATATGATATTTAATAACAGCAAAAGCTATAGGTAGGAAATGTGGTGGCTGGCGTGATGTGGTATCAAAAGTATCATATTTAAATATTAATGTTTTTGTATGGGATGAAGGCCAAGCGGACTAAGTCAGTATGAATAGTATCCACATGAGAAGGTTCTCATGGAAATGGAACCTAAAGGACAAGGAAAGGAACACATTTGGGGTTTAGTCAGTAAGAGTCTGACGGCCTTTATCGCACCACCCAGAGTGGTAGGAGTTATTTCACGGTTTCACATCTCAAAAAAAGGTTTTGTAATAAATATTCCATCATGTAGAGAATGATTTTAGTTCTAACCAGTATTGGGATAATAAGAAACAACTTGTGCTAACAACACCGATACGAGAACTTTTTTGAAAGAGGTGTAACACGCCATTTTCCTAATTCCTTTATTGCCAGCGCTCTAGCTTATCTGTGGATTACTTGTCTAAAGCGCGTCTTTTATCGATATTTAGAACTAATGAAAGTTTTTTAAGTAAAAAAAACAAAGCCTAGAGCAAAATCATTGAGCATCAAGGAAAATTATAATTATGTAAAAAAGTAGTTCCGTAGCAAATCCTACACTGATACCAGAATAAGATTTTTTTATCATAATATCTGATCTCTATAGTAATTAAATACAAAATAAATATGGTTATAAATGCTATCGCTGTTGAAATAACTTGATATTTATAACTTCGTTAACGGACGTAGTACCAAAACACGAGACAAAACAAACACCCGAACATTTCCATCCGTATTTTAGTTCCTTACATACAAATACCAAATCAGGCTGATTATTAAAAGCAAATATTGACGAACAAATTAATAAATACAGAGTTTCTTTTGAGGAGATCGTCGCGGCATCTTTAATTACGGAGGAGGCAAACAGACTGTTTGAGAGGGAACGTATCTTTGCATACGTTCAAATGAAAGCTGAAGAAGTGTTCAAGAACTATACGTTTGTTGTTTGTTTTATAAAATAAATAACGACGGATGTTGAGTGCGTGGATGTGCTAGTGTGTGGTGAAATTGTGGGCTGTTTGTGGAATACAGGAATGATGAGTCGAGACGTGGATAAGTCGTGTCGTAGATAAGCTAGGTTGTCTCTTTAGAGGTTTTTTTCGAGGTGGTAAATCGTCTAATAACTTTTAACCGTATGATTAAGGAGAGAGGGCTTGTCAGACTTTTACTGTATAATAAATAATAAATATTTTAAATAAAGGAGGAGGCAAACAGACTGTTTGTGAGGGAACGTATCTTTGCATACGTTCAAATGAAAGCTGAAGAAGTGTTCAAGAACTATACGTTTGTTGTTTGTTTTATAAAATAAATAACGACGGATGTTGAGTGCGTGGATGTGCTAGTGTGTGGTGAAATTGTGGGCTGTTTGTGGAATACAGGAATGATGAGACGAGACGAGGATAAGACGTGTCGTAGATGAGATAGGTTGTCTCTATGAAGGTTATTTTTTGAGGTGGTAAATCGTCTAATAACTTTTAACCGTGTGATTGTGGAGAGAGGGCTTGTTAGACTTTTACTGTATAATATTTATTTCAAATAAAGTAGGAAGCAAACAAACGGAAACGTATCTTTGTATACGTTCAAATAAAAGCTGAAGAAGTGTTCAAGAACTATGGGTTTGGTGCGTATTGAGATGAAATTGTGGGCTGTTTGTGGAAGAGACCGTTGATAAAACGTGTCATCTTTAAGAAAGTTTTTAAGGTGTTTAATGTCAAGTAACTTCTAAAAGTCTGACAAACTCTGTCAGACATTTGCTTACTAAAAGTCACTTTTTATTCTTTCAGTTGTTCGTTGCGTTAGAGCCACGGTAACTCTTTTGGACATGTATTCTCTACATAAATTGAAGAAATTGTTGTTACGTTTTTACGAATTTTATAAGTCTCTAAAACGATGTTAGATCAAGACTTAGCAGTAGTAATCACTCAATAATTTTTAGTTTTCCGTATGATAACATGACGGTAATGAAGATAAACTATTTTTTATAAAGAAAATTGTCATGAAAAAAAGTTCTAACGCCTCTGCTATCTTCTGATCAGTTATAGATTCTATTTTTTAAAATATAAATATTTCTATAATGCATTAAACAAAAATGATTTCGCAATAATATGAACAGAAACACATTGGGAGATAGATCAAAAGAATGACATGCACGATTCTAGAATGCTAAGAACAACACATATTACACTACACACATTTATTTATTGTTATTGTTATATATGTATTATATGTATATGTATTGATTTAATTTAAATAATCTAGTCTATTTAATTATATATTTGTTTTTTTTTTTATTTATACACACTGTGTCTACATATCCGCCTGTGTCCTGTCGCAGGTCTGCTGGAAGAAATTTCGTTAGAAATAAGCAGGTCCTTTGTGCTCTTTTATTCTTATTTATTCTTTTCGATTTTAAGTGTTTGTGTGTACATAAATAAATAAATAATAAATAAATTAATGGATATAGGTCGGTGGGTCTTAGTCAGTATAAGTCTGACACGTTACTCGCTCAATCCTAAGGAGGAGAACTTATTCGCTGAAATCTCAAGAACAAAAAAAAAACAAACTCGAACACATACATCAAGTATCCACTTAATCAAATTCCACACTCCATAAATCCATTAAATATCCTCCAGTGCTCGCTTCCTTATCACTTCCAGTTATTTTCAGCGCAAGAGTTGCAAAGTTGGCTCGACAAAGGCCTTGAGAGGAAACCATTATGGATCTCGACGTCTCCGCGGCCGCTTCATTAGAGACGAAAGAGTGAAGAGGTGCTGTGGGGGGATGGAGGGAGCTAGGAGGGGGATATGTAGTCATTGGTGTTAGTTACTGGCTTTGAGTGTTGCTTGAGGACTGAGGTTGTGATGTTTTTTTTTGGTACAGAAATATAGGCAGAGGTTACTGTTCAAGACAGTTTTATGTTTGAACTCATTATTATTTTTATTTACGACATTATTGTTAGGTTCAAACGAATATTTGAGTATGAGTAAGTGGGTGACTGAATGTTATTGGCTGTAAGTTGTTGGATTATTTTGCAAGGAATATTATCCATTTGATTTGGATCTTGACCAACTTGTTTTCTGGATAAAACGGTAAGTAAGCAAGTAAGTAGTAAACTAAAAAGGGAAGTTAGGGTTCTGACTGGAGAGTTTCTTGTATATAATACTTAGATAACCTAATTAAATCAGTTATGAATCTGTGTCCCCTTCTACAAAAAAATTTTAGACACTTTAGCATCGGTAGAGCGCAACTGTACTTTTAACCTCAATAGTACATAACCTAACTTAAGATCTATATTTGGCAGACATCATATCCAAATGATTGCTTATATAAGAACAAAAAACAAAAAATAAAGGGGCAATATCCATATTAGGTTCCTGGGTTAATCTTTAAATTAAGGGTGAATAGGTTACTTCTATGTAAGCGCGCTCCATCGTCAACTGCATCATCGCTTTCAGGTGAGATAGCGGTCAAGCGCGAACCTATCATCAATACAACAAAAAAAGGTACGAGTATAATATACGTCCTTGAATACTGTTTCTTCTGAAACCTGAACTAATTCAAAATTCTTGATAAAACGGCCTAGCTTAAATAAACGAAAAAAAAAAATTGACTTGTAAAAGTGTTTTTTAAACCTGTTTGCAAAATAAATATCATCATCATCATCATCATCATCATTTATTTACTTATTTATTACAACTTTATGCAACACAAAGGTACAAAGGCGGACTTAATGCCTTAGGCATTCTCTATCAGTCATCCTAGGGTGGTGAAGAGAAATGGCAGGTGCATAAAAAAAAGAATAGTTTGATAAGAACATCAAATCATCATCAAATCATCTGCATCATCTTGTATCTAACAGCATCTTAACTTGTGAAATCAACTAAGTATGCCAACTAGTGTACCCTGTTGACAGACAAGACCTTTGAGTTCGTTACGCCCACTCGTTTGCTCAAGTAGCTCCATATTTATCTAGTTACAAGACTTCTACTGCAGAGCCCCACAGGCAGATAACCCGTATAGTATCCCAACTAATATTATAAATGTGAAAGTGTAGATGTTTGGATGTTTGTTCGCGCAAAAACGGCCGAACGGATTTGGATGAAATTTGGCATACGTAAAGCCTTTGACATGGAAAAGAACATAAGCTACCTTTTATACTAAGTTTTATTTCATAAGTACCTAATGCCACGCGGGCAAAGCCGCGGGTAAAAGCTAGTTTTTAAATAAATATTGATGACTAGCTTCTGCCAGCGGCTTCGCCCGCGTGATAGAAGGTTTCTCCATATAAACTATGGACCCCCGTTTCTTCTCCCTTTTTTTTCTTCCCCTTAGGGGGTGAATTTAGTAAAATCCTCATCTCAGTCAGTTAGTTTCTTCTTTTACATAAATATATAGATAAAGTAAGTAGGTATAATCTGTCTAAAAAGTCAAAGACTTGGGAATTTTGTATAATATTTAATCATTTAAAAAATACTTATATTTGATACTTTTATAAGGTTCTACTAGTAAACAATGATCAAGATCTCTTAATCAACCTTGATTATTGAACCAGTGTTGACTATCTCAGATTTCATTTTACTCTAATAATTACCCAAGTCGTTTGACTTTTTAGACAGACTCTAAATCCTTATGTAACGAAAGACCTACATAAACTGACGTACAGTTTCCATTAAGTAAGAAAAATTCATCTCTCATTTATATGACTGCATCGTCGCTTTCCACCAGGTGATATAGCGTTCAAAGGTGAACCTACCTACAATAAAAAAAAAAGGTTTGCTGCAAGAAAACCCAATATTGGGTTAAGCTCGCCTGTGTACATCAGCTGATATATTTTTATTTATTTTTGAAAGTTGTGTGTACAATGAAGAATAAGAATACGAGTGTTACGATGGGGCTAGCATGGTTTTACCATGATCAAAAGTCCCTAAATTTACAAAAGATTTAAAAAAAAAATGTAGTCATATACTAAAGCAGGGAAGACAAACGTTTATTGGTGACTGTGTATTTTTCAACGACTTGGTGAATAATCGAAAAGCCCAAAGTAATTTAAAAAAAATAGATAGGTACTATTAAATGCAGTTACTATTTTTTTGTAAACAGTAAACTAATTTTAACGTTAACAATTTTATTTTTGTCCTGTATTTTTGTTTATAAGGTGTAATAAATAAATGAGTGATTCCTTTCTTAAAAATTATCGAGAGGCTCTCTTATCTTGAACTGGTGTACCCGATTTATTTTACCACGGGCCTTGGTTCACCATTCCTATACTTTAGATTACTAGATGTCTGTAAGATCCACAAATAATACTCATTTTATCATAATACTATAAAATACGAAAAATAAACGCTGATAATACCTAAAATAATTTAGCTACAAATAATAAGGTGAAGAATTTCATCGTAACACATAGTACACGTATAACAATTATAAGGCCCCCTCCACACGGTCGCGCGACTCGCAGCGTTAATTTGCGTCGCGTTGATGCGTCGCAATGAGCGGCCACAGAGCGTCTTATTAGACACGTAGCGGGGCGTGCCTCCGGTTCGTCGTCACATGTGATGTGATGCGCAGACATGGAATGTACGTGTAATTTTATTACTGTTCGCTATCAGTGGCTTTATTAATTGCGCTGTAGTTTAGTTTAGTCTGTCGTTATTTTTTTATTCTCGCAATTATGGAATTCTGAACTTGGAGATTATTGGTCAAAAGATAATATAATGACACTTTTTAATGCTGTAAAGACATACATTAAGACGAATTATGTGGGCAGGTGATTATATTTTGAACTTCATTTCTATTTATATCTCGAATATTTTGGACGTACCAGTAAAAAGTTCGTAAGTTTTTAAGTGTTAGAAAGAAGTTGGCCAACTTGTCAAATTCACGGCAAATCTTATATTTTACAACTGCTTGTTAATCTATACACATTACACATAGTGGTTGTATATTTACTGAAGTCACATTCAAGCATCAAAACACAAATTACCATACCTACAAGTACAACTACCTTCACACTTACGCATTTCCTGGAGAGCACTTCAAAAGTACCCTCAAGATGCATCCAAGTCGTGGCGTCACGTACCAGTGACAGATGGGAAATCGATGTCATTATGATAGATTATCCGTTAGGGCTACGTGTGCCTGATTGGCTTTGTTACCCGTCTTCGGCACCTGAGAACGTCCTCGATCTCGGCCAACTAATTTGACAGATCGATGGTCGAACGCGCGTCTTCGGTCGTGTGAGATGACCTTAATGACCCGACGTACGACGATGTTAGTTTTGAGATGCGAGTGGTGTGGAAATATGATTTGATTTTGGCAGATATTTGTAAATATTTTTTTAATATCAAAAGTACCTAACTATATTTCATGTGGCTTGTTCTACAACCTAATTTGAATGATAAAATATAGACTTTTACCAAATAAAATGTTTCGCTACGAGACCTACATATCGCACCGTAACCGCGTAGCCGGCGTAGCAAATGTCTACGCTTTTATTATGACTTCGAGACAACATAAAGCGTTGACGACCTACTATTACTTTCTTTCGTCTTTGATCATATAAACTATAGGCTTATATGGTAATACAGTTTATATATTCCACATTCGACTATAAAAATAACATTAGAATATCGTAACGCTTGATTGCATGCAAATTATGACATACGGAAATGTAAATTTTGAATGTGTGAGTGTAAGACATCACAGTACTGTGTTCACCCCCGTGGCTTCACCCTTTATTTTGCACACAAAAGGTTGGTAGCCAACCTAATGAACGGAGTTCAGGTCGTGGTGGTGAATACATTATTGCCCTTAAGTTTTATAGCTATGCCTAGTTTTGGCTTCTCTATTTATGTGGCGCTTGAGACACATTGATCTATCTACATATATGAAATGTCAAAAGAGGGAGTTGTTCAAATTTTCGGTGTGTAAGCAGTTTGGGTAGTTTTGTCCTACAGTAAAGATTTAAGATTAATCGTACTCTTATTATATTTTTCTGTAAAAGTTGTTATTGTGTAATTTGTAAATCTGTAAAAAATAGAAAGCGCAGTCTCACTAAAGGTTAAAAGAGAGGAAGGTAGCTTTTGCCCAGGAGTTGTATTAGCAAATAAAAATGCTAATAAGCATTATAAACTGTAATTTATATATTTACTAATTGTTGCTAGCGACTTTGTCCGCGTAATAGCAGGAAATTGTTCCAAGGGGTACAAACTTCCGAAATAGAAAGTATTCCATATGCTGTCCTAGGACATGGTCTACCCAAGTTTTATCCAAATCCGTTCCACCGTCCGAGCATGAAAAAGTAACAAATATACATACACAGACTTACAAACTTTCGCTTTTATAATATAAGTGTGATTTTCTTCTTTTCGTGTCGATGCTCTCAAACTATACTTCTTCTGACCAATATTTGGCTACCTGTACAGAACTATTGTTGGCCTCATATAGATCCTGAAAACTGCAGGTGATTACGCAGGATGGGCAGCATAGCAGGTGGCGCATGACTTGTGGAGAGTGTGATAATAAAATATATTTTAAAATGATTTGTATTCTTAATGTCTTGATTTTTTTTTAATCGATGTAATCTAGTGCTTGACTGCGATCCCACCTGATGGTAAGCAGCGATGCAATCTTATATGTTATTTTTTTATCTAGCGGCCAGGTCAGGTTTAGTGTAGCTACTAATAAAATAGCTAAAATAGTTGCTACTAAACTGGACCCCATTATTTTATTATTTCTTTCAGTTACTTTCCAAGTTACATTCTAGGATTTTTATCAATATATCAAAACGGGGCTTTTATATTTTAATGACTTTAATAGTCTCTCGTTACTGTCCAATAAAGTTTCAGTTCAAACTATATTCGCATAAATTTTTCACGAACAGGTAAACGAGGTATTCTATTTAGCGTCATTGTCATGTACACTCTCGTAACTCCTCACGTTGTGAGTATGCAAATTAATCGTGTTTCATCTTGGCATTTTCACAGGGCCATGTCACTGTCAAGCCCGTACGTCTGTTTATTAACTTTTTGCTAATTAGACAGGCCTCGGGCACGTCTGCGAGTATGTTGGCATTTTTAATTACGCGTGATAATTTTGTCTGGCGGAGCGGCGTGTTGTGCTTCTGTGCACCTCGCTGCTTAACGAGCATTACACAAAGCACACAATTAACATCATTGCTGTCTAATTCTCGTTTGCTTGAGTGTTTTTATTGAGAATGATAAGCGAACTCGCTGCACCAAAGAAAACAAAATACCCCACCCCCGCTCACACTCTAATTGCCATTTAACGTGTGCGAATAATTAACAGCTTGCCACTGGGATAGAGTGAAAAATGTCACGAATCAAATTAAGCCAAATCAAAACAAACAAAAGGAAGGGTATGCAATGTAATCACTTCGGACTGTCAAACACACTCGCAGGTACGGCAGCTTACGGACGCATTTAAGTTAAAATTTTCACTCCCCGGTAGCTTTTTACTAATTCGCCAAGTGAAAAGGGTTCGCCGAAGTAATACAGTTTACTGCTTATTCAGTATTTATACGTTTAGGGGGCTGCCACTCGTCTCTAGACGTCGACCGATGTAAGGAAAATTTGTAAAATTTGTTGTAATTAGCATCCATCAATATTCTGTGAACCCTTTCAAGGAAATGATATTGTGCCTCCTTCACGACATGTTTTAATAATGGGCACCTCAGCATCGTTATACCAAATTACTTTGCATTCCTTGATTATTATTTAAACTTTTATTAATGTAAAAAATGGAAAATATAATGCTTCATATGATTTATTAAGGTTCTCTACTTACAAAGTAGTATTACCAGAAAATTCGAAAATGAATAATGTAGAAAAAAGTATTCACTAAACATATTCCTACAAATTGGTTTCCAATAACAAAGAATACTGTAATCGAGTTCAGAGCGTACTAAAGATGGTGGCATTATTAAAATCCTGCAAAGTTAGATAGGCAATAAAGAGTTGGAGACGTCGAAGGATAGAGGTACGTTGTTTACGGCAGGATAACATCGCCGATCGCGCGTAATGTATTTATGATTATTGCCTCAACTTACGTGTAAAGAAATAGACGGGAAAGCTTTAAGGTAATACGGCTGTTTAAGGAGAAAGCCTCTAGTTTATTTTGCCGAGATAATAGAAATGTAAACTGTTGAAGTCGTTTTAAAGCCTTTGTTTTAAACGAGACTATGTTTCGGGGATAAAGGTTTTAGTGATGAATTTATATTTGGCACAGTATTCTTAATAGAATAATAATCCTAACTTATATTAAAAATGTGAAAGTGTGGATGTTTGTATGTTTGGATGTTTGTTACTTAATCACGCAAAAACGGCTAAACGGATTTGGATGAAATTTGGCATGCATATAGCCTTTGACATGGAAAAGAACATAGGCTACCTTTTATCCCGATTCCTTAAGTACCTAAAGCCACGCGGGTGAAGCCGCGGGCTTGCTGGTATTACTATAAAGTAGTGACACAAGGCAATTGTACTAGTTAAAAGGTTACACAGTATAATCACTCAAGGGTACAGGATTGTTCGAAAGAGTAACCGCAGTACTGAAACGTAGAGGGCAATTGAAGGTACACTGGTGCGTTTTAGTTAGTAGTAATCTGACGGCCGCCCGATGACCTGGTGAAGGTAGCGGGAAACCGATGGATGCGGGACGCACAGGAACGTTCGATGTGGCGACGCTTAGGGGAGGCCTATGTCCTATGTAACAGTGGACGTGTATCGGCTGAAATGATGATGATGATGAGTCTGACGGTCTTTCCACCTAGAGTGGATGACGTCTCAACAGCAAAAAAAGGACAGTTATGGCTCACTGTACTTACTCGTGTGAGTGTGTGGGCTACCTCCTCAAACAAACCAGAGCAATCAACCAACGAACATCAAGAGGGATATTTATAACAACAAAATCCCCTTACCGCTACACATGTTACAAGTTATGAAGATAAATAAAGGCCCCTCAGAAGCCTTCACCATCACATTTCCGTTAAGTCTATCGACAAGCAAACATTGTATATTAGCTCGGATGCCCTAAATATTGAAGCGTCGACTTAATCCGTCGGTGGCGAGAGCAAGCCATATCTTAATCCATCACGTAACCGAGACTCGACGAGAAATCGTGTTACATCAACGAAAAATGTATTATAAGGGTGGGTCTCCCCACGATCGGACAAACTTTGCTAATACCACCCCCTAACATAATCGCACAGCCTTTTACGAGAGGAATTTATAGGATGGTCCCGATTTCTTGGTGTATTTATGGAGAACGTGGCTCTTACGTGTCGGGGCTGTGTTAATTAGGATGAGTAAAGTATTGGAGCGATGTCGACGTGTCGAAGAGTGCTGTTTATTAGGAAGAAGGAAAGGTATTGTAGTTTGAGTGGGGATTAATAGCTGAGTTGCTAGCTTGTCGGTTTTCTATCGTTTACATTTCGGGAGTATACATGGGAATGGCTCAATTTGATTCCGTCAAGCTTGTTCCATTATCAGACGATGAGATGCACGGTGTTGTACCACCGGTGCATTGTAGACATCTTTATCCATACGTGCAAAATAGTTTGAGAACACGTGCATTGTGCGTACAGTAAAGGTGTAGAATTTCCTGCTAAAGTCTGTGATTCTTAATAGTTATGATGTCTTAGGAATCTTTGAGTCAAGAATGAACAGGTTATTTATAGGTTAACGTGCTCTTTCGTCCACCACATTGTGGTGAGATAGTAGTCAAACGTAAGCCTATCAATAATAATGCAATGTTGCTTAGACTGATCGTTCGAAAACTTTAAGCAGTCAATTTCGTAGTTACATTGTTATAAGATAACAGTGTACATCTTCGTACACTGTTGTATTTGATATTGTCACCAGTTCTACCAATATTATCTTTTTATCTTGTATAATTTTATGAAATCTTACCCCTAATGTGCCTATATAATTCAGGGCGTCAACAATGTCACACACATAGGACCTCTAATATTCTTTAACATTGTATTTTTGTTTGGGAGCTGGACATCATTATTCCCATCCGGAGTGGACCGAAAGGGACTGTCAGACCTTTACTGATTAAAACCCACCGATGTTCTTTCATTTGCCCTATGCTTTCCAGGAGATTTTTTCAAACGACCCTGCAGTAGAATAACATGTATGGCATAAGTCTGTCAATGTTCCCACTGCTGGAAATCAGATGTCCTCTCTAGGAGAGGAATCACGCGAGCCCAGTGCGAGTGCGGATTGGTGGATATTACATGTCTTTGAATTTTTGGTTCTAGGATATGCCGGTTTACTCACGATGTTTTCCTTCACTGTTTTGAGAGTAGTGGTGATTAAATAGATAACACAAAGTAATACATACGTCTGACCGACATTGAACCCACAACCTAACGCTGCTCTTAGCAGTAGAACAGTCTCAGATAAAACCAATACCCCAATCCCAAACGCACAATCTCACTAGTCATCGATCATACTGTTGGGTGATTTTTTCGTCCTTTAACAATTGAACCCTACAATTGTCTTGCATAACACCTCCAATTTTCCACTCGCCACTCAACGTAGCTTATTGACATATCCAACACCAAAAGGCTTCGATTGTGTGACGTAACTAATTCAGGCTAGCTGTCGGAGTTGCGAAGTCTTAGCAAGTCGGCCCCAGGTGAGAATGTGCTCGACTCAAGCGGCTAGACGCTGCCCGCGAGCCAATAATGTTGCATGTTAAGTTGTGGTATGTATGGCTGGTAGGGATATCCAGCAAGTTGGTCAGCTTCTTGTGTTGAAAAAATTCGATGACAATTTTCTTGCCGTTCTCCAATTTTAATTAGGGGTCAGATCAACACCTCCTGGTCTTCCATGCTTTTATTTATTTTTAGGGTTTCTTAACTCAAAAAGAAAAAATGGCCAAGTGCGAGTCGGAATCGCGCACTGAGGGTTCCATGCAAACTATAATTCTCGAATGGAGTCTCGAAGATTATTCTGTCCGATTGTTGTCCGCCTGTCTAGTCTGTCTGTCAAGAGGTCCTTTATCTCAAAAATGTGTGAAAGTATCGAGTTGAAATTAAAGCCTTAAATCTGTGGTCCCTTGAAGGTGTAAATAAAGTGAACTTCTAAGTTGTAAAAAAAAGTATAAAGTAAAAGAAGTTACGATTACTTTTGTAGCAAAAATAGGTATTTCGACACTCTCAAGGGAATCAAAATTCATAGGATACTACATGAAACAAGGTCTTATAGCACTGATATAAGAATAAATCTGAAAAGATCTTGTGGCAGTAGTCTATAAATACCCAGACGGTGGGTAGTTACCTGCGTACCTACTTTACAGTACCTTTTCCATTTAACTCATGCTCGCCACACTATACGTCTGTGTGTAGTTGACGTATAAGTGAATTCGACAATGCAGGAATAGGTACTTGTACAATATAAGTGGAGGACGCAAGTTGTGGCTTTGTTCTGGAAACTTCGCCGTATACTGATGTATCTTATTGCATGTGGCGTCGTAAAGGTAACACTCTGCTATGCCTCTACATCTGTGCTCTATTTACTGGGATAGCTAGGATTTAAAATAAGTAAGGTTGTGTTGAAACGGTCTGTGCATAGGTTACTTTTAGGTAAGCGTGCTCTATCGTCAACCACATCGTCGCTTTCCATCAGGTGAGATAGTAGTCAAGGGCGAGCCTATCCACAAATTAAAAAAAAAAGACGTGTGGCACTCGGGGACTGCCGCGGTAAAGCTATTGCATAGCATTTTTATCTACTTATGTAATTATCATTATTTATTTATTTTATTTATGCAGTATTTTTTTTCCTTTGTTTTTTTTTTCTTTGATATTAATTGAAGTTACACTTTCACACATTGAATTTCTGTTGTTTAATAGTTTCTCCAGAATTTTAGAAATTGCTGTTGGCACAGATATTGGTCTGTAGTTTCCGACACTGCTTCTGTTGCCACTCTTATAAATCTGATGGACCAAAGCTCTCTTTAAAATATCCGAGAAAACCCCAGTACTTAAGCACAGATTACACATATGTGTAATTGGAGGAATTAGACTCGTCTTTGCACTTTTTACAACTAGTGTTGGTATGTGGTCAATCCCAGTAGCAGATTCAGTTTTTAAATCCACAATAATGGATTCTATTTCCTCACAGTCCGTCTGGAACAGTACCATGGAATCTCTAGGTGAGTTAGACAGATCGCCTATAATTGAGGTGCGTGATCGTATTCCAGTAATATCCTGCTTTTGTAATATATCGTTAGCTAGTTTTTCTCCTATTCCAGCAAAGTAGTTATTTACTGTGTTTAAAGACTCAATAGGATCTGGAGTAAGAGTCAGTAATTCACGGGGAGAGGGAGAAGTTTGCTTAAGGTTGACTATTTTGTTTATAGTATTCCACATTCCCTTTGGATTATTTTTATTCTTTTGGAATTCAGTTTTTTCATAATTAGTTTTTAGTTTTTTCAAGAGGTTGTTGCAAAAGTTACGATATCTCGAATAAGTGACTCAAATCAAAATCAAAATCACTAGAAATGACTTGCATTAATGCATTAAATTTGTGAAATATGACAGGGAAATATGTGTACTTTGAACAAAAATTAATTAATAGCATGCAGCAGATAAGAATAAGATATAAACGCAAAAGATAAAGGCATACAAAGTTTTCTAGTCAGAGGTTAGATTGAGATCGCAGTTTGTCCAAATCACTGTCAGTATCTATACGATGCGATGCGGCGCCCACTTTTTGGCGGAGGAAAATCTTCCCATGAGTAGTCCAGCAAAAGTGGTAGCTATTCTGCTTACAAAACTCCCTAGCCAGGTAAAACAGTCTTCTTGCCTTTTGGGTAAGACATTCAGTGAGATATATTGGTTGAGGGCGACCGTCGAGTTCCAAATGAAATGTATTTAATTTGTTGCTTTTATTTGCCTGATTATGTTTTTTCACGGAACTAGTCCGTTCTTTTGATACTACTGATGAAAAGTCCACTATGATTGGTCTACTTCCACCTTTGTTAGCATTTAAGCGAAAGACATCTCTAATGTGAGCTTCATTAACAGCTACTTTGGTTGCCAATCCTACCCTTGACACAATCTTCAGTAAATCCTCCTTTGTTTCCCTATTTTGGACAGAAATATTCCTAATCTCAATGCTGGTTTGCTTTTGAGACCTCTCAATGCTTTCCACTTTCAGCTCAAGTGTTTGTATGTAGGCTAAATGTGTACGTCTCTCATTTTCCATGAAAATAAGTTTGTCTTTCATTTCCTCATAATGTTTTTCCATGAATTTTATAGATTTTTAGATTTCGCTGTTTTGTTTCTGGATCCCATTAATACTTTCCTGTATGGAGTTTTGTTGTAATTTAAAAGTTTCAAGGGTTTTCTTGGTGTCTGATAAGGTTACAGTCAGTTCGTGGTCAAAAGAACGCTTACTGAACGCTACCTGACTTGAGCTTTCGTTATCGGTGTCAGTGGCTGGTGCTGGACTATGGTTAGTATCCATCTTGGAATTACCCTTAGAAGTATATGGAGGAGTTCTTTTCAGTGACATAGCAAATAGTCAAAAGCAAACACAGTACCCTAAAGTTAAACAATTGGCCAAAAACTTGATTAAAAAATGCAAAAAGATTGGCGGGACTGGGGATTCGAACTCAGGTCGCTTTGCTTCTGTATCGGACAAGTTTCTAAGTCGGCTATTTGGATTTTGCAATGAGTGACGAAATTAAGGATCTATCTTTACTAATTCTGCCACGCTCAAAAAACAAATGAGTGGGGTGTGTTAGGTTATTTTCGTTACGGAATTTCTGGATTCGATCTCCGCGCTCAAGACCCGCGATAAAAGCTATGCAATAGCTTAAAACAGTTGTTTGAGATATATTAATAAATGCGCAAAGTATAACTCAACAGAAGTATAAATAAATAGTTGGTATGATACACAGTTTTAAAACCACACTAATAAAATTTAAACTAACGATGTCATTCACACACAATGAAACTTATTAACGTTTAATAGGGTCAAAAACATCGACAACCAAGAACTCTAAAACGTTCAGTTTATTCAATGAAACTTTGTTAAAAATACAATCGAGAGAGTCGACAGAAAATTAATTATCATTCACAAAACTCTGCCGAGTCAGCCTACACGAAATCTTTACGCTTCAATTGAGCCAGTTTATGGCAAAATTAATTACTGGCTAGAGAGGATCGACTATAATAGTTTCCCGTCCGAATTATTATTGTGAAGGGTTCCACGGCCGGCGAAATTGTGTCCGGACAAGAAAATTAGTGAGCGTAAAACGGGGTGTGAATTTGAAAATCAAAGAGCCTATGGAACTTGTTCCGAGTCCATTGTGATGGCCCATCATTTACATGGGACACCACCTATACACAATTTCGTGATAACTCATTCGCAAGTTGGAGCTTTTGAAGAGTGAAGGACGGTTGGCTTTAATTACATGTCGAGTATAGAATTGTTGCATAATACATGTGGCTCAAGTCTCAGGCGCTTGTGATAAGCGTGATCTCAAGGAACAGATCACACATCCATAAGCTAGCTTTACAATTTGAATGGCCAGATTGTCTCCGCGCAATTCGAGGATCAAAATCTGTTAGAAATGGCTGTCAGTGACAAGACCGCTTATCCATATATAATCAGCAAGTACAATAGAGTTGTATAATGTAATATTTTATTAAATTTCGTAAAAGTAGAAAATTTATAGCTTATCTACTAAGGCATAGTATTTTTTTTTATTGTTGATAGGTTAGCGCTTGACCGCTATCTCATCTGATGGAAAGCGACGATGCGGTCGACGATGGAACGCGCTTACCTAGAAGAAACCTATTCACTTTCTACCTAAAGATTCCCGGGTTGTAGCTATGTGTGCAGTGCAATTAAAAATAAGTGAAAGAATTATCAGAATCAGTTCATTAGTTTCAGTGAGTACCTTCTACAAACAAACTTACATATTGTACCTCTTTATAATCTAATATATAAAAATTTCATTTCGTATTTCCAATCGAACTGTTTGGTTTCGGCTTGACAGATTTTGATATTTTTGTTTGGTAAATCTAAGAACAAGTTATAGGCCTTTACCCTCCTAAATCCATCCCAATTTTTTCCTTTGACAATTAGTATTAGTATGGATTTCAGTAAAATATCCAAGCTAGAAATTCATACCCAAAGCCCTAGTCGCCCTAATCCGTATTGTTCCTCGTCTAGCCTGAATCCCTGCTAGTGTAAAAGTGCGTCTCTCCACGGATTCCGTCTTGGTCGGTTGTACTGCGATATATGGCCGCCGAGGGAGAGCGCGCAGCTGAGATTCTCACCAACTGATTTATAGCTATGCGAATACAAATATCTTGGCAGATGAATGTTGAGACCGAGTGAAAAGTCTGGGCGTTGGAAATCAGAAGTGAGAAATGTTACTTGTTATAATTGCTATGAACATTTTTAAGAACAGAGTTATACTATTGGCCTTTAGAGCTTAGGACTGTTGAATCATTTTTAGTATTCCTTACCTAATGGGACCCTTTTGTTAAGCCTCTGCTTTCCGTTCGTCCGTCTGTCTATCTGTTTGTCTGTCAATTTGTTCGTCTTTCAGCAAGGTGTATATTATAAACCGTAAGAGGTAGAGAGTTGAATTTTTCACAGATAATGTATTTCTATAGCCGCTACAACAACAAATAATAAAATTAAAAATTTTGGGGCGTTCCCATGTATGGGAATATAAATGGATTTTAATATTGTAGTACAGAACTCTTTGTGTGACAGTCTAACTCACACTTGGTCAGGTTTTTTGACACGTCGAGCATCATTGCCTGGGTGCTTTTTAGTTTGTTTGTTTCTACTATTGATTCTGATTTCGGCATTTAGCTTTGAGGAGTTTCAATTGTCGGTAATCTAACAATCTTCAATGTATTTGAGTGTTCTTTTTGTTTAAATCTTCCATCAATTGTGCCGTCTAAAAATAGTGCAAATGCAGTATTTGCAAAAGTAACATTTTTATTTCTCAATTTTTTTAAGAATAAAATATATTTAAGGATATTTAACGATTTTTTTTTTAAACTTGCTTATCAAAGCGGATGACACACAGTTGATTGTCAGTAAAAAAAAAATAACTTCCCATCTACTTATAACCTGTATCCGAAACATTACTGACTCTTTTACGAGATTCTGCTGACTAAGATGATACAGTTTAATTTCCTGAAAAAGACTTCTTCTCCATTAAAACACCTCGCTTTTGCCATAAATAAATACACCAAAAAACAGCAGTACAGGTGCATAGAACATCGCTAAAGACTGACGGCTCATACAGCGAGGCTCGCGAGCAGTGTTGGAAAGAATTAACTATGAAATATGCGCACCTTGGGCCTACCCTGATTTATGGGAGGCAGATCTGCATTAAATATTGTTCGGTGGATGCTGGGGAGAAGATGAACTTTCTGTTGTTATGATATGATATGGTTACTTGAACGATTTATAATATTTTTTTGGTAAGCCCAAGTCGCAATGTCAATAAGGAGGATGAAAATGATTAATTTTGTTGTGAATGTCTTTAGACATACCCAAAAGGGATTTTGAGGAAAAATTACAAACTCATATAATAATAATAAATTCAGTTATTTATTTCTGTGTTTTTTTTTTATTTAGGTGGGAAATCATCCAATGACTTCTCCTGCTGTTGGGCGTAGCGGGAGGATGTGTCAGATTTTTGCTGACTAAAACCCACTCCTAACCCTTCTTTGCTCTGTTTCATGGCTCTGGGGCTCATTTTCACTTGATCCATAGCCCCAGTAATATATAATAGTCACCCTATATAATAATACTGTTAATCTGCTGCATTCACCTAGACAAGGTAAGGCAGATGGAAGCATAAATGATATAAGTCCAAAGTCCAGACCCAATAAAAAACAGACACTTAAATAATTTAGTTCAAGATACTCCAAAATGAAGTTGATTTCTAGAAAAGGTTTAAATATTTTACATAGAATTTGTGACACATTTGACAGAATCCCATCGCATATTTACCCATCCTAATAAACCCCAAAAATGTAATGAACAGCCGCGGTTTAAACCCAGACGCAACAAAAGAAGCCCAGTTCACTATGACGAAGGTAACCCGCAAAGCTTCACATACGACCCGCGTGTAATTTTATTATGACCTCGTTATGACATTAAATGAAGTAATTAGCCTTGACGACGACGAGGTTTTGTGGTGGGATCGCAGGCCTGTAGACAAGGTAAACACATTAGATGGGGATTACCTTGTACAGTCCAGGTGTAATGTATCGGAAGATTTAAGGGAAACCACAGTGGTTGATGTTCAAAGGAAAATTCAAAAGACAGTTGAATTTTTATATTATTTAACGACTTATGTTTGGTCTATATATCAGCGATAGATAGCAATTTACCTTATATAGGTACTCATAATCACTCATTCACTATTTGGTTATGTTATGGCATGAACGTGGTTTGGGCTGCTCTCCAAAACAGCAGCACTAATTTTAATGGATTTTTTACTGACGTATAGCTTATGTTACAAGCATTTTGGTTTAGGTTACTTTCGATTTTCCTTGCATAATCCCGGAAGGGGGGATACATCTCGGAAATGCAGAAATAGTTTCACTAACAGATAGGTTTTATGTGTTATTATAAGAACTATTTTAAGATAATGTTCTTAAATTCCACGCGAATAAATTCACGGGTAATAGCTAGCAAGAAATATAACATGCGATTGTGCTATTTGTGGTGGTTCAGTAGCACTAACCGTACATTATTCGTACTAATGACCTAACGTATAATTGTCTCTTTTCACATATATTTATATAATGGCTGTTGTCATACTCGCTCCTATTAAATCTCGAACTTACGTTTTGGGTTTCAGAACAAAAACTAAGTATGTATTTGATCTATGTAGAACTCGCTCTCGCCAATTTGAGGATTGAAGTTACCTTTGCTTTAACTTATGCCTATTTATCACACTTAACAACAATTCATTCGTTTTTTAAAGTTTACCTTAATTTCAATTTAATTTATTAATAATATTCACTACAATACTGATTTTGATCACTCCATAAACTCCAGTTGAAAACAAACATCAGGCACTAGTTGTCTGGCAGCCGTGAGAAATAGTATATTTTGTAATTTTTTACCCGAATTATTTTGTTGATTTATAATTATTTTATTTATGTTGTTTCTTTTCGTGCATATTTTTTAACATCCTGTTAGTATCAAATTAATAAAAATATTGTCTTTTTTTTAATTTTAACCAAAGTTGATATTCAAATTGAAAAAAGCTAATAGAATGGACTATTTGTTGAAACAGTTCCAACGCGTCTTGAAAGACTTCAGTCAATGTTAAAACTAGAAACTGATTTAAGTGAGTACTCGCGGCGTAAGTTAATTTCAGCGTGCGCTGTCTTACCGACTCGGGAATAATGGCCGCCCGTAAATCCCGGCAGACAAAACTGACTCACCTGCACTCATTATATTTACGCCGCAATAATAAAACTTTCCAACTCGCTGTGAATATTGAATTCGTTGCGGCGAGGAGAGGCGGTCGCCTTACTTATTGCCGTCAGTTATGCAATATGCTCGGTAGGTTTTAATAAAGGCTCGACCGACGGGGCATTTCGAAAAGTTTTCGTTTCGCGAAGGCGGACGCTATTGCGCCGACAATGAGCCCCGCTAAGCCCCCGTCGAGTTGAGTTGAAGCGTTTTCGTTTGACTAATAGCTGCATGTAAAATTTTTGTGCTTTTATTCGCACATGGTGGAGGGATCTAAGCCCATGCTAAAATTTTACGGCTTTGCTGATTAGGTTTAATTTGTCATTTTCTGCGTGGTCGAATATTTAATACTTGTTTTATTTACCTAGAAAACGAAAAATTAATATTGCCCCATACCATTTTTTTACAAATTCAATAACAGTGTGAACGAGTCTTTATAAAACCTTGGTATCAACTTCAAGCTAAGTACTGCTATAGTTTCGGTATCAAATATTCCTAATTAACGCAGACACACAAATGAAGCAGAAATAATCCCGTTCGCGAAAGTTATAAAGCGTGGCTTCGCATCCTCGCCAGACAAATGGGATATCATGGTGCGTCGTGAGCGAATGCAGGTAACGTGATCTTGTGTCAAATAGAGAATTTTATAATAATTATGAAATACAGGAATCTTTATGTTGAAAGAGAAATACTTCTTGTTATAGTGGCTGTTACTTTAAGAAAAAAAAATTTGGGCTTAGAATAGTCCCTTAAGGAACACCTTTATAAAAATATTCATACTTGCGAAACAGAACTCCCTAATATTCTATATTGCACTCAAAACTACACTTGTTTATCAGTCCTATCTTATTAACTTGTCTGATATTAATAATTTGCTCTAAAACCTAAAACATAACCAGTCATTATGTTATCAAAAGTCTGACACTAAACAACACACGCCATTAGAATAACACCTCTTCCTTTTATAACAAAATGATAAAGCGTTAACTTTAGTAGCAGCAGGATGCAATGATGCGGATGCATTATCGTGTACACCTGCAGGCGGATATTGCATTAGATGCAGCCACTAACACCGCTCGCGCTACACTCAAAGCTCTTCTTGTTATTCACACACGGATGGGCTGAGCAGGCGGGCGTTTGAACATTTGAAAATTCTTTTAAGATCTTGAAATTGTTAAGCGAGTGAACAACTTACTGTTGCTCGCTGCGTGATAATTTTCACACTTTACTTAGTAGGTCAGATTCGGATTTAAATAAAATACGCCTTTTATTGATCGGCTTAAAATTTTAATTTTGTGGAATGTATTTTATTAAGATCTTAACGTAACTATTATCTATCTACAAAAAAAGTAATAAATTATTGATTTTCATATCAAGCTGTAAAAATATAGGTACTATAAGACCATTCGCAGACGCCCGTCTAGCGTCACACAAAGAGATAGCCTATTTGCTTACGGGCGTGTAAGCACACAGGCGCGTAGGTGCATCGGATTCCATGATGATGCCTTCAAAAGTTCCGCGTTCGACGCCAGGCCGCGGAAGCGGCGTCGCAACCAGGAAATTGAAGTCACCTCTCGCATTCAGTATACGAACAATGCTTTGTGAAAGAACATCTAATTTATCTGCGAGTTGTTTTGAGGAATCGCTCCGTTTAAATTGAATATCGATTTGTTGAACAATATTGTATTGTCTTAGAGGAACCGTTGGTCTTTATCTGCGATCTAATATTTATAATTACACGTCTGTTTCATGTATTCATTGGTTTTGAACGAGACTTGTTAGTTTAGAATATAAGTTTACTTGAGTATTCTTTTGTAAGACTTAACTTCATAAACTTAGTGGTAGTGTCTTAAAATAACTTCTTCAAAATCTATTTGAGCATCGTCACTTACTAAATTTTAAAACACGTCTAGACTGATAGCACTCACGTTATACATCTGATACACACTCGAGGAGCGCTATGAGAGACCGCAAGCTCAGGTGGAGCGCCACCACGCACGCCACCCATTGTAAATATTAGTTCGCGAAACTCATCAATTCTGCGCTCAAACTTAATAAAATACTTGGCGCTTAATTGAAAATGAATACTGCTGGCTTCGATGCGATCGATAAAATATTCCGCAGCCTTAATCCGCGATAATGAACCGGGCCGCGAAGGGTTGCTTCAAGGGGCCCACTAATAAATGTTGCGTCCCAAATTTAAAATCAAAGTGCGGAATAAATTTTGATTAAGCGATTAGCCGGAGCAGAGGAGGTGTTTGCTTTTCTTCGGCGCTCTATTAGTGATGGTACGGCGGTGGTGACGGGAGATATGGGATCGAGGTTGACAACTGCGGAATTAGGAAGAGCCAAAACACTCGGTACTTAAATGGGAGCATAAAAATGACTATGGTTTGCTTTTATAGACTCCAATTTTGGACTATGCTCGCTTTGTACATAAACTGACCTACTGTAACATTATATTTTTATTTTTGGGTACAGTAAGGGATTTGGGAATTCGGATGACATTAATTATCGGTGTATTGCTTAAAAATGATGAAAAAATATAATTATGTATGTAGAAGTATTTAATTTCTCATTTTATTGCAACAGATGATATTTAGACCGCAATAATTGATATCGGAGTAGTGATGGCCCAGTGGCTACGGTCATAGCTTACAAGTTGTGCGTTGTTGGTACAAATTCAGGTCGTCAGCGTCTTAATTTGGTAAAAACAATAAAACGGTAAAGGCTAAAATCAGAAGGAAGTCGATATGTCCCACAACCAAAAATTCAAAAACATGTGACATGCGTTACAGACAACTCCCCTCTCATAGAGAGGAGGCCGGACTCCCAGCAGTAGGAAGATTGTTAGGTAGATTATGCTTATATCACCAACCTCTTTAGTTGATACTGCATCACAGCATGACAAAAAAGCTGGCTTTTACCACGAACAAAGATTAAGCATTGCAAAAATTTTTCTAGTCGACAGGGTATCGATGTCGGAGGAATTTTTTGACGCCACATTTTAACTAGGAGTCATTGACACGGGGTGTATATAGAGTTTAATTAGATAAGTATTTTATTTTACTCTTTGACAATCAAATTAAACACAACATCTAATGTTCGCACTATCAATAGCTACACCATTGTCAATTTACAACATAACAGTTCTATTGCTATCAATAGTTTTAGCAACCTATCGTCGGGGTCTGCTTGCCAACTAAATTTTTCTTAGTGTTTCATATCGGCTTTACTGTATCGAGCCAAGGCTGGGCTTTCTATGGCACTTTAATCATGTCTTAGTTTACGTATTTTTTTGAGAGTTTGTACTTAAATATTAGTACCTTGAATTTGCCTATGAAAATATGATATGAATACATGGAGATTTTACCAAATTGTAAGGACCCAGCAGGGTCGAAGTCTACTGGGGCCATGGGTTCACTTCTGAAAGGAAAACGAAAGTCGACGAAGACGAAGTTGTCGGTAACAACAATAGAAAATGTAAGACTTTTACTAACCAAAAACCATTAGCGTTCCTTTAGTTACCCTCTGTGTTTCAAGGCCACGATGTCTTCCAAAAAATTCCGCAGTTCTAGCATACCTATCTATGGTGTTTTAAATTACAAACACAACCTTCTACCAAATGCATTTCCATACATTCATACAGTTCATAAAATACACTCGCAGCGAACCAGACAAGCTCGCAAACTCCGTATTCCGGTGCATCAGAACCGAATGCATGCGACGCCACATTTGATAAACTGTGCGATAATGTACCGCTGAAATTCATTATAATTTTATTCATGGCTTGGTTTATTAGCTCGTCTGAAGGTAGATGTTACCGCCGTGATCTACAATGTAATATGAATGTCTGGAGGTAATTAATGTGGTTGCGAATTTTTAATCAAGTCCTGTGAAGATTCAGACAATGTTTTTGGTGAAAATGGAGATAGTAGCTGTTCAAGGACAGATAATGGCCTCGAAAGCGATATTTAACTTCCTAATAAGTTGAGAAAATTCGCTGGAAAAAAAGACTGTTAAAAAAAAACATAGATTGCAACAAAAATATACAAGACAGTCTTCAATGAATGGCGAACAATGAATACCTCTCCGTCCGGTAACGACCAACTTCGGGTCAACAGCGCGTTACGATCCACGTGCGCCACAAAGAGATGTCAACAAGACGGGGCAGTTTGTCCCAGTGCCTGCCAGGACTGCAAATTGTTCGATAGAATTACCGTGGCCTTCATAGAGGGTATCTGATGAAAAACTGAAGGTATTAGTCAGTGAAAGTCTGAAAAGTTCACACTTTACTATATAACTTCATTATCTGCAGAAGAAGATGATGAAGTTTTACTTAAAAGTTGAAGAATACAAAATAATTAAAACTGTATTTAGTAACTTCTCTCAGTTCGAATAAAGAGTATAAAATTTTCTTTTTCTCAAGACAAATTAAGGAAAATTTGCATTTCCTCGAAACCCTTCCACCAACACCATTACGACCATAATCACCGTACCCCACACTAGAGTCTCCTCTCACCCAACTGACATGCCCTCAGCTCAGCACTAAAACCCCGAGTCATACGGTTAATTGCCGGATGAGCAGCCCTCCGGTGATTTACGAGTTTACAAACCGAATGTGTAGAGATATGTTGTATTAAGTAGTCACTATTTGTCTTCTAAAAGGTCAAAATTCTTGAATACAAGGAGTGACTACCATTTACTACGTAAGACGACGGAACGATGGGCGTAGTTGATATGCGTTTGACTGCTGCACTGATAAATATTTGTTTAGCCTACAGATTGATATTTCTGGTCTAGACATCTTCATCATCATCATCATTTAAGTTACAATTTTTCTGTTGTTTGCTTCCTGCAGGAATAAAGGCAGTACCAGTGGACACTGAGTCACATGGTTAGTAGCTTGAATGCAGTTGGTGTTAAGATGCGATTGCAGATTTGAATTTAAAAATAATTAAAATTGGAATCGTTGATAAATAATCTGAATTTCTTTTTAATTAGATTTATTTTTTAATTACTAAGATAAAAAAGGTTTATGACAATGTCTTTTATTTAGCACATTAAGCAAGTCAACGATCTTCCTTTAGACAAGAAATGATTATCGCAGATGGTTGCAATGTGAAAAAGCTGTCAGTAGCTCTGTAGTGTAGTTTTTTTAGTTGTGAAAAGGAAAGCATTTTTGACAATAACGTGTCCATGATGTTTACATATTTTTAAACCTCTTCACATTGCAAAAAAAAATAATGACGTACCTAGCATAGAACATACCCACAGCATCTACTCCACATACATTAGTTCTATTAAAGTTTAATAGAACTAATGTATGTGTTTAATAATTAAACTAACCACTTAACTTTGAATACTGAACACAAACATAGAGTAACATTTTCTTTCCCTAGTTAGCAAATGTTGCCAACGTACGGCGGCGGCAGTGTTGATTTTAAAATGCAGTCTCATTACTCGCATGTAAGTTAGTGTTACCAGACTATATTAGCTCGAGGCAGCTCGCGAGAAACGAATTCTTAAACCGTGTACGGTTTTACGATGGGGACTCAAGGACCAGTGGTTTGGGCAACAATTTTGATAGGTAAACATTACAATAAAGATATACAACAATAACGTTGTAACGTTGTGTATTGTTGTTGGTGTGTATGTTGTTTTTTGACGTGACAACGTCTTAAATTAGGTTGCGGCTGGGAGTCACTTATGAAAAAGTGTAACGCTCGGTAACGTTACGATGAGTCACCGAACGAGAGAGAGGCCCGCCGAATGCCTTGCGTCTCTCTCCCACTCAACTATGATCGGTCTGCCGCGCGCGCAGCACTAGAGAATTAGGCGCATTGAATCGGCGCATGCTTGTGTCTCTTAATTATATTCATATCAATAAATATTCTACCGAGAAAAAGACGTTGTCACGTAAAATCTTCGCCCGTAAAACCGACTTTACAGGCAACCATTTTTTATATTTTATTAATATATAAAAACTAAATACACTTAGGATTCAATGTAGAAGGCCGCCTCCACAACATTGTCAACCAGAAATGTTCTAGGATTGGCAGCAATGCCACGTTGAATGGTTGTACTAATCACTACTATGAGTAAAGAATGAGCCAGCCTTCTAGTCGTAATAAGAATTTAAGACTTTTTCGTTGTGTTGGAGATAAAACCTTCTTGCAAGCTTCCTAAATTATATGAAAAAATATGACACTTCTATTTGTCACTTGTCTTCACTTGTTTCTTGTAAAATATATTGTTCACACCGAAAATTATTAAAACTAATTTGCATTGAGCATCCAGTCATTGATTTTCATCAGAATACCCATAATTCTCGCACATGGTCCATAACGAGCCGGATGAAATATAATTAAGAAGATCAGCGATTATTTTCAAGAAAAAGAATAGAGACTGACTTCCACGCTGAATGGAGGTTCATGAGTTCACTGCTGGAGAACTGGATTGATTTCAAGCAAGTTAGTTAGTGGTGTACAGTTATAATTACGCTAATATCGTCACCCAACACTCAGGTAGTATATATAAGTAGTCATACTAAGGTCAGTACTATTTTATTAAATTACCAATTATATTGTGTTTGAGTAAAATCATTAGGTACTTTGTTGCATTGTGATTAGTATTTTATTCAACAGCAATGTTAAGTTTAAACTCATACTTTTAACAGTATAGTTAGCTATTTTGCTACATTATTAAACTTACATTATATTAAGCTGTAACTAATTACATAACTACTTAACAGTGGTATTAATTTTTAACAAGTATCTTGACATAATAAAAATATTTGAGTGTTAGATATTAGTACAAGTCATTGTTATAAATTATAGTTAGCAGTCAGAAAGGGCATAGACTACAGCTAGGCGTATAATTATTGAAATTATATTGTTGGTTTTAATTTTTTATATTCCTGTATCAATGCCAGGTTGACAACACTCGTCTCCCAGAATGTCTGAGGAAAAGGATTTAATTAAGAAGCGAGGCAGCTTCAAAGGTCGCTTGACTAGTTTCCTCAATTTTCTGGACTCATTCAAGGACAAGGAGCTATCTAGCTGTGATGTGTCCGAGTTGCAGTTGCGCATGGGCAAGATAGAGGCGTTGTATGAGCAGTATGATGAGGTACAGTTACGTCTAGAATGCATTGTTGACGACATCAACTTACAATATTCTCAGCGTTCCGAGTTTGAGTCTATTTATTATAAAACCTTATCTAGAGCCCAGAATATTCTGACTGACTACAATAAAGATAATAAATCGATGGAAAGTTGTAAAAGTACTCGTGTTAGCATAAAGCAGCCGGTTAAATTGCCAACGATTCAGTTACCAAAGTTTAGCGGATTATATTGTAATTGGCTTGAATTCCGCGACACCTTTACTAGCCTAATTCATTGTAATGATGACATAGACGCAATCAATAAGTTTCACTACTTGCGAGCATCACTTGAGGGAACAGCTGCTATAGTTATCAAATCCATTGAGTTTTCTTCAAGTAATTACTCTGTGGCATGGTCATTGTTATGTGATCGGTTTGACAACAAAAGATTACTGGTTCAGAATCATATAAGTTCATTATTTACTATTGAATCAATTACAAAAGAATCTTCTGTTGCCATTAAGAATTTGATCGATCAGTTAAATAAAGACTTGCGAGCTTTAGAGTCATTAGGGGAGCCTGTGAAACACTGGGATACACTTTTAATCTACATTGTCACACGAAAACTTGATCAAAAAACCTATCGTGAGTGGGAGGAGTGCAAAGGTAGGATAGACAAGGATGGCTTAATCACGTTTAACGCATTTATGCAATTCTTACGCAATCGAGCCGACCTCATCGAGACCCTGGAACTCCCCCGCAATCATTATTCGCAATCACCAGGTAAATCAGGTCCTAAGATCAAGTCAATGGTAGCACAATCTCCTATCAATTCTAGCACTGACTCAGCTTCTAAACCTTGTCCTAAATGTAATAACAACGATCACACATTAAATAATTGTCCACAGTTTCTCGCATTGAGTAACGATGACCGTCTCAAATCATTACCTAGTTATAAGGTATGTTTTAACTGTTTTCGTTCCGGACACTATGCTAACAAATGTAAAAAACCAGGCTGCAAACTATGCAAACATAGGCACAACACATTAGTTCACGTACATTCTAATGGCACTGTATCGAATACACCTAGTGGTAATTCGATGAATAACTTGTCTGCTACGACTGAAACGAATAACGTAGCTTTATCCGCAAACATTGCATCTCCGTGTGGTCATACGCAACGAGATGTGTTGTTATCAACCGCTTTGATCAAATTAAGAGACCACAATGGGTGTGTGCATCTCGCTCGCGCGGTGCTCGATAGTGGTAGCACGTCTTCACTCATAACAGATAGGTTGTGCAATAAACTTAACTTAAAAACTAGCCAGGTAGATAGATCAATCCTTGGAATCAATAACGTCACTTCGCACGTAGGTAAAATATGTCGGGTTAAGGGTACGCCATTAGATGATAGCTTTGTATTCGAACTAAATTGTTTTGTTCTTCCGTTCATTACGAGTAGTGTTCCGTGTCGTCAGATAAATATTTCTGATTTCGACTTACCCTCGAATATTACTTTAGCTGATCCTACTTTTTATAACCCTGCCGATGTTGATATTTTAATCGGCGCTGATCTTTTTTGGGATTTGTTAGGATCTCAAAGACTAAAGTTAGGTACCGGGAAACCAATATTATGTGAAACCCGTCTAGGATGGATAGTTTCCGGTCCAATTACTCAGAATACTATCTCACTGCTGACGAATGACGTAAAGTGCAATATGTCTAAAATGGTTGCCGACAGCGATGGTGACTGGGAAAACCTCAAGTCAGAATTGACAAAGTTTTGGCAATTAGAGGAGGTGAATGCGAAGTCTTCCAATTCTTATATGCCTGAAGAGAAATTGTGTGAAGACAATTTCGTTACAAATACGACACGATTGTCTGATGGTCGTTTTTGTGTTCGCATCCCCCTTAAGAAAGATCCTTCAATTTTAGGAAATTCTTTTAATAAAGCCACACATTGTTTACATTCTTTAGAGCGTAAATTAAAGGTTAAGACGAACTTTAGTAGAATGTATCATGACTTTTTGTCAGAATACGAGTTACTTGGTCATATGACAAAAATTAATAAACCTAATTTATGTTTGGGTTATTTTATTCCACATATGGGAGTTTTACGCGAGTCGAGTACCACGACCAAACTTCGTGTTGTTTTCAACGCTAGTGCTTCTACTTCGACGGGAGTGTCCTCTAATGACCTACAGATGGTTGGGCCAACCGTACAGGACGGTCTATTGTCTATACTTCTTCGCTTTAGAGTCCACAAGTATGTTTTATCTGCGGATGTGGAGAAGATGTATAGACAAATAGTCGTCCACCCGTCGGACAGATATTTACAACAGATTGTTTGGCGTGATAATGTTAGTGATCCTATTAATGTTTATCAATTAAACACCGTCACGTACGGTACGGCCAGTGCGCCATTCCTTGCGACACGATGCCTTAAACAAGTAGGACTCGACTGTAGGAACCCTAAGATATCGGAAATCATCCAACATGACTTCTATGTCGACGACTTGCTGACCGGAGGGGATGACTTAGATGAAGTAAAGTTCATTCGCACTGAAGTCACCAAAGCGCTTGCGTCGGCATGTATGCCATTGAGAAAGTGGAAGTCAAATGATTCTCAATTATTGTCGAATGCTGTCCCTGCGTCATACGATTTGAACATTGGACAAAATGAGCCAGAAAAGTTGCTTGGTCTCTGTTGGCATATCGGCACTGATGAGATAGGGTTTCCTATAGGTCTGACTAAATCTTCGACTAGGTACACAAAGCGTGACTTGTTATCCGTTATTGCGCGAATCTTTGATCCCTTAGGTCTGTTAGGTCCTATTGTTATTACTATGAAGATCTTGCTACAGAAAATGTGGTTAGATAAATTATCATGGGATCAACCATTACCTAATGAGATTTGTAAACAATGGGAGATTATTATTAAATCTTTACCTCTTTTAAATCATGTTCGCATTCCGCGACTTGTAGTCTGCAATTCATTTACGGAGTTAGAACTCCATATTTTCACAGACGCGTCTGAGTCCGCGTACGGTGCTTGCGTCTACATTCGCAGTGTTAATGCTAAGGGTGAGTACATGGCTCGCTTGTTAATGGCAAAGAGTCGAGTTGCTCCCATTAAGCCTACGACAATTCCGCGACTGGAGTTATGTGGTGCGGTAGTCGGTTCTCGTCTTCACGAGAAGGTGATGAGCTCACTTCGAGTGAAGATCAGTCGGGTTTATTGTTGGACTGATTCAACCATTGTCTTGGGATGGTTACAGATGATGCCTACCAGACTTCAGCCCTTTGTGCGCAACCGCGTTGCTGAGGTTTTGGATAAGTCGGGTAACTGTACTTGGAGGCACGTCCCAACAGATCAAAATCCAGCAGACCTAATATCTCGTGGCATGGATATTAGTGATCTGCAGGAGTCAGATCTGTGGTGGAAAGGACCAGATTTTTTAAAACTAGATTCGTCTGAATGGCCTTCTCAAATTACGAGCCCAGGACTACAATCGTTACCGGAGACTCGACCTAAAATCATATTACATGTTGTAAACGATTCGAAACCTGAAGTTTTAATTGATTTTAGGCGTTATTCCAATTACACACGGCTCGTACGATCTGTTGCCTACGTATTACGATTTATTAAGTCATGTAGAAAGCATTACCCTAAAACCAAATACTTGTCACATGATGAGGTACAAGATGCACTAACTCTTGTCATTATTAAGAGTCAGATTCAGTCATTTTCTGAATACCAATTATTTTTGAACAAAAAGAGTTTACCTAAAAAGAGCGCCCTTCTAAAGTTTAATGTTTATTTAGACGATAATAATGTAATGCGAGTAGGAGGACGTCTCGATAACTCTAATTTTGCTTATAGTAAGAAACACCCTATTTTATTACAGTCCACTCATGATTTCACTAAACTATTATTTAATTTTGAGCATAAAAGGCTGATGCATGCTGGCCCACAATTATTATTAGCTTCCATTAGGGAAACTTATTGGCCAATAGGAGGTCGCAAGTTGGCGAAAGCCTGTTATCATAAGTGTGTTTTGTGTCACCGTATGAAGGGTAAGGTTGTAGCTCCCTTAATGGGTAACTTACCACGAGAACGCCTTCGTCCAGGTTATCCCTTTGAAAGCACAGGCGTTGATTACGCTGGCCGTATTATGTGTGCTAGTCGCCAGGGCCGTGGATGTAGGTTAGTAAAGGTGTATGTCGCTATTTTTATTTGTTTCACAACCAAGGCCATTCATTTGGAGCTCGTTGGTGATTTAACTAGCAATAGTTATTTACTGGCTTTGTATCGGTTTATTTCTCGGAGAGGTAAACCTGCTGATATTTTTTCCGATAACGGTACCTCATTTGTCGGTGCATACAACGACCTTTCCAAATTTTTAAAATTAAATAGTTTGTCCTTGGGTGAAAGTGCAGCAAACGACGGAATAAGGTTCCATTTTATTCCCGCCTACACCCCACATTTCGGTGGACTCTGGGAGGCGGGTGTCAAGTCAGCAAAGTATCACCTTCAGAGAGTGTTGGGAAATTGTAACTTGACTTTTGAAGAGCTGTACACCACACTAACCAAGATTGAAGCCATCTTGAACTCTCGTCCATTGACGCCGTTGTCTTCAGATCCTGCAGATTATACTCCGCTCACGCCAGGACATTTTCTTGTGGGACGGCCACTTACTTCTTTGCCGCAACCTGATTACCAGGATAGCTCTGCCAATTATCTGTCTCGTTACCAGAGGATCGAGCAGCTTCGCCAGCATTTCTGGAGCAGATGGAGCAAGGAGTATGTTGCAGAATTGCAACAACGCTCCAAATGGCGTTCCTGCAAGGATGGCTTGATGCTGAACTCCTTGGTGGTGATCAAGGAAGACGATCTTCCTCCGTTGAAGTGGAGACTTGGACGGATCGTGGCTGTTCATCCAGGAACGGATGGTATCGCCCGTGTAGCTGACATTCGGACGTCTACTGGAGTCGTTCGACGGGCATTCAACCGAATCTGCCCTTTGCCTGTGTCTTCAGAATCTGGTTGAAACCATTGGTTTCAACGCCCGGGGAAATGTTGGAGATAAAACCTTCTTGCAAGCTTCCTAAATTATATGAAAAAATATGACACTTCTATTTGTCACTTGTCTTCACTTGTTTCTTGTAAAATATATTGTTCACACCGAAAATTATTAAAACTAATTTGCATTGAGCATCCAGTCATTGATTTTCATCAGAATACCCATAATTCTCGCACACGTTGTGAGCATCGGAAAAATCAAACTATCGTATATTAACTTTATTATTGTCCTTTTAAGGACAATAGTAAAGTTAACATACGATTTCCCGGAAATATTATTTATTCACCAAGTAGATTGGTAAAACGAAAGGATATTTTTCAGTCCTTATCGAAAACTAACAAAAAATACTTAATCATACAATCTGCTTTTGGTATTTGGCTTAATGCAATTAGAATAAAAAAAGAACCTAATATAGTAAGTATTTGGGAAAAGCAAGACAATTGTAAAGTAACATATCAGTTTTTCTTAATACGTAATCTCAAAATGTTAAAACGCATAAAAGATATTTCGAACGTTTTACCGTAGTGACTGCACCAAAAAACTCTCGCTTCTCCAAAGCCGTGTGTATCTCACTTCACTCAGGGGTACTACACCTTGTCTAATAAGTGCCCGCACTCACGTTAATGAGTTTACTGCATCCTTAGCTTGAAGTTTTTAAAAGTGCACGAGCAGTGGCTTGGGCGCCACTGCCTCGGTGTCGGCAATTAATGCCTTGCTTCCGTGTTTCTTGGCTGATTTTCAACTTAAACAGAAAATATTTTAATTGGTTTTTAATACTTCAATGAGTTTGTTGTGTTAACGTTAGAACTGCAAGATTGGTTGAATGGAATAAATATTTGTGTTTTTGGGATCTGCTTTGACAAAGTTTGTGATACACTGGATTTAGGTTTAATCTTATAGATTACTAACTGACCTGGCAAATGTTGTTCGGACATATAAAATTATCAATGAACAAAATGAGGGGTGGGGATAGGAGGGCCAGCAATAGCCTACAAACTAATCTCAAAATTCATGAAAATTTATTAAAGCAGTCAAGCCGTTTCGGAGGAGATCGATAACACTGTGACACGAGATTTATTTATGTATTTATATTTATTTATACATACTTTTGTGTTAACGTTAGAACTGCAAGATTGGTTGAATGGAATAAATATTTGTGTTTTTGGGATCTGCTTTGACAAAGTTTGTGATACACTGGATTTAGGTTTAATCCTATAGATTACTAACTGACCTGGCAAATGTTGTTCGGACATATAAAATTATCAATGAACAAAATGAGGGGTGGGGATAGGAGGCCCAGCAATAGCCTACAAACTAATCTCAAAATTCATGAAAATTTATTAAAGCAGTCAAGCCGTTTCGGAGGAGATCGATAACACTGTGACACGAGATTTATTTATGTATTTATATTTATTTATACATACTTTATTGAACCAAGATATAAACGCTTGGGTCATGGGGTCCGAATGCGCGTCTCCTTTTTAAGGAAATTTCTCGCCGACTGATCGTCAGCTTGCGTGACCAGAGGGCTGGCTCGTTCTTCGCTCAAAGAATTAGCATTGCCATTCAACGTGGTAATGCTGCCAGTCTTCTGGGCACATTCCCGGATGACAGCGATGTGGAGGAGAACTTCGACGCCTTAGTGCACTTTGTGTTTTTGTATTTTATTTATATACATTTTATAGAATTATTTTCTTTTATAAAAAACCTCGTCTATAAGATATAACTATATTAGATTTTAAGATTTTAGATGTTATTTGATAAAACAAATAAAATATTCACCTACATTATTATAATAAATAGGTAGAGTTTGTTTTTTTTTTGTTTGTAGGGAGTAATCTCTGAAAGTACTGGTCCGATTGCTAAAATGTTGTCACAATAGAAAGTTGCTTTATTCCTGAGTGTCATAGGCCATATTTTATGCGCGTGCGAGGCCGCGAGCAAAAGCTAATTTTTGATATATCAACAAAAATCTCGCTTCAAAAGCGTTTCTTCTTAATTTTAATAGTTTTTAAAGAAAATTCTTAAAAATATCAAACCATGTCTTACCAACGACCACCACTCTCAATAACACTTTACAACAAAAATAAAACATTCTTCATTCAACCCGCCACTGCTACGGGGGCGAAGTAACAATGTTAGCCGGTCCATTTCTCAATTTTACCCCGAACGACCCCTTTCTTCTTACGTGGACGCTACGGGTACCACGGGGTACAACGGGGTACCACGGGGCACGAGTGCAACCCTTCGAATCCCGCAGCATTTCTCATGCCGCGGCATGCGCGTTATTTTATTGCTCTTCGAAGTATTTCTTGGTTTTAAAATGTAGAGTATTTTATGTGTGTTGATTTATACATTTTTAGGGTTTCTTGTTGAGTGTTTTATCATTTCCTGTTATACTTAATTTCTGGAGATGAATACAATTTCAGTATTTAAAATATTGCTTAAAAAATGATTGATACAGGTTTTTGTGAAAATCCAAAGCTATTTGTCATAATTTTATCTTTAAATAATTCCGTTAAAGTTATTCTAGAATAATACTTAACTGTCCAAAGACTATCTAATCCAATATTGGAAAAATATGGTATTTTGTTTGTTTGTATGTTACAATTTAACTCAAAAACTACTGGAATGATTTTAAAAATTGTTTCACCAGTAGAAAGCTGAGTAAAATAAGCCTATATTTTCCATTTTCATGCGGGCGCAGCCGCTGGCGAGAGCTTGTATTATCCTAAAATAGAAAAGAAAATACTGCAAACAAATAAAATGCATTAAATTGAAAATCCAACCTCTTAAAATGGCCAGTTCCCACATCCGTCCGCTGAAACTCGGCTTGCCTTCATTGTGGTCGCATCCGCCTCCTCGCGGCATTATATTAAATTTTATTATCGCCCTGGACTAAGTAATGGGAATATCGTGTAAGGAGCGGCCGTCCGCAGCCCCGGGGCGACAAAGGGGCGAAGCGCGGGGGTGTGGGCGGTTGGTGATTAAAATTTCGACTACCGTTGATGACACGCCAGTACTGCGAGAGGAAGGATTAATGCCAGCTTTATGAGTAGATTACATTACTTGGCAGTGCGACGGCATTGTAAGTGTTGAGATTTCATTTGCTTCGTCACGATGACATCGTCGTGTTTGTGTAGTTGGAATAAGGTTAAATCGTTTGTGTGTGAATTTGACATGTTTACTGCTTTTTTTTATTGTAACTTTATTTGAAGTAGTTACCTAGCCTCCATTTCTAGGCAAATATTGATAGGCTCGCTCTTGATCGCTATCTCACCTGGTGGTGAGCAATGATGTGGTTGAAATTGTGTTATCATGGAATGTTTGACGGTGTTTTCAAATGTTGTTGTATTTAATAATAAACACTTCTAGTTTTATTTAATTGTAATTTTTTTTTAACAATAGCTAGTAGTGGTATTTTACGTATACGAGTATATACAAAACACATCACACTAATATTTTTGAAGGCGTGTGAGTTTGTGTTTATGTTTGTTACTATAATAATAATATTTCACAACTATCACACAACGCCGTCTAGTCTCAAGCTAAGCAGAGCTTGTGTTATGAGTACTAGACAACTGATTAACATACATATATATACATATTTCTAAATACATATATATTATAGATAAATTACACCCAGACACAGAACAAATGATCATGCTCATCACATAAACATTTGTCCTGGGTGGGAATCGAACTCCCGATCTCAGGCATAGCAGTCAGGACCTCTAACCACTAGACCAACAGGCCAGTCATACTGGATACTGGAGTAATGATCACGCTCGAAATACAGAATAGATTTCGATGAAACTAGGTACGCAGGTAGACCATGCGCATGCCCTAGAAAAGCATAGTATACTTTTTTATCCTTTGGGATAATTTTCACTATCACACGGTCGAAGTTGTTGGCAGCAGCTAGTACGTAAAAAAACGTAATATGGAATAACGACATCCGAACTTGATACCTTTTCTTATTCTCAACTATAATTCTTCGGACCCCAGCCTCATTAAATTAATAACCCAACAAAAATAACCGATAAAATCTACATTATCGACAAAGACACTCCAATATATCGCCACTTTAGGACATTATCGAGAAAAAAACTATTCCATATTTCGAATTACGACTAAAAAGCCGAAGTTTGGACTATAAAAATGTCTAAGAGGGTCTCAAGAACAGATAGAACTACAAACAACGGTATTAGATATCCAGGCGAAGTTGTCTCATAAGCTATAAGCGTGGTTCAATTGTTTATCAATTGCTCACTAAGACGAAGATCTAATGTTTATTGGAAGTGTCTGTGGTACAGACTTTAGAAGTTTTTTTATTTTGCAATTATCTTCAACGTGCTCTCGCTCCACCCTTGAGTGGAAGAATTCATTAAAATTTGATGATTTTCTATGTCAAAAAAAAAACAAAAGCTAGCTTTGCCAGTTTTTCCTACGCGAATGCTGGGCATTTACATAAGGGAACCTGGGAAAAAAGTATCCTATCAGTATCTATACTAAATTGTAGTGTCAGTATAGTGTAGTATAGTGATCAAGGTCAAATCGAAGTAACTGTTTACTAAAACTTCATCAAAATAAATTTAGTCTTTTAGTTGTGAATGCGTAACTTATAGGTACATAAAAGATATGCCTGAACATAGTGAACATACTTCTGGGATAAAAAGTATCCTATGTGTTATTACAAAACATGGTCTACCTGGGTGCTAAATTTCATTTAATACGAGATCTAATCGATACCATTGGAACGTGTTAGGCTTCTACGTTTCAATATAACTTTAAGCTCAATTTGCACACACTATCTCCCGCTCCGCCCAAGAGCGGGGGCAGTCATTGGATGATTTTTACCACAGTAAAAAAAATTGCCGTCATCATCATAATTAGGTATGTCATAAGTTTTTTCTGTGTAGTCATAACTACACCAATATTAACAAAGTAAGTAAGTACTACCTATAACTATTAGCTCCTACAAAAGCATTAGGTATACTCTCCCAAAAATAATTTATCAGCCATCTCGATTCATCTAAATTTCTTTCCTATACCAATTCAAAGTCACTTCTTAATTATTTCCCAATAAATTGTGAACGCACCGACTGCGCTGATCTCTGGAGTGTGAACGTTTATTTAAGGGCAGCTATATTTTTTCCACCCTCCCCGTTCACTTCGTTATATTTATTAAAACATCGCCCGAGATTACAAAGAACACGATATTTTTTACACTGTAAGATGTGAAAACCAATTAAAGAGATAAAAAGGGAATCTAGAGAGGTGCCTGCATTAATTTCTTTTTTGCGGGGATTATTTTAAAATTGCATTATATTCTTGTTAAGACGCCGGGTAGCCTCTCCGTTAATGTTGGTAGTACCCCTTCCTTTTTAATTGCCCTGGGCTATTGCGAAATGAGTAATCTAAAGGTGCTCGGCCGGCACTCGTGATAAAACTTTGGAGACGTTGAGAATGGTAGACTGTTAGTTAAGTATCGTAGACCGAGGACTTCGTGGATAGACTACTTCTGAGATTACAATAAGAAAGTAAAACATTTTTTTTTGGTTAGTAATCATTTTAGTAGAAAGTGTATTTAAAAAAAGTAACCATGGAGTTTCTTGCCGGTTCTTCGCTATAGGAAACGACTAATTAGAACCGTGCACTAGCATCTGACGTTTTGCAAGTAGGTACCTATATAGGCCTATGAGAAATAAAATAATTTTGAGTTTGAAAATAACTTCTTCTACACTAGGTGGTGCGAGAAGGAGTGTTTTACTGACTAACCTGACCTAATCAGCAACTGAGGGCAAGTACCCTGTGTTGTGGGCCATGTGTTCCCACTGGAACGCCTAGCCCTCCACGGTAACTCTTTCGTTCAATCTCGCAACCCTAGCAGGCATCGGCCCTATTAGGCCCATTCATTTTGCTAACATCTCTTTGAGGTGCACGTGGGACATAACTTTTCGACGATTCTGGCTTAGTTTTTAATGGACAGTCGAATGGTGAGCTACATGAGAAATCATAGGAAACATAGTTTACTGGTATTAGAATAAAATATAAGTTAGAATAAAACTTAAATTGTTTTTTTTCTGGTTGACATGACATTCGAGATTGTTTGATGTTTTGATATGTCTACTTATCAAAACATCAAAACACAGCAGTGATAGGTAAAGCCAAAGATATTAAACATATACTACCAATAGACAGGACATAGCGAACAAAAGTCCAAACCGATACTTGTTACTTGGTAGTAACAAGTCGCTCAGTCTAGTATGACACCCTTAAACGTCAAGTCGTGTTTGTATCCGCTTTAGGCACTAAAAGAAAATCATTTTCTGAGGAAATGTGCTCAGTTGCGCATTACGCTATTGCAAATCTTGTTATGGTAAAATTTATTGGACCTAACTTCGATTTATTTGCGTAAATATTCTTGGTATTTAAATTTTGACAAATTTAATTCGCGTGATTGCTATTCAATGCTAGATGGCATCACTGAGAGATAGGATGACAGTTTTTCTAAGACATTTCTCCTGATAGCCGCTCTATTGTATCTCTTTAAATCTCTTTGGGTAAAGCAAATAGATGCTTATACAGAAAAAAATGTGGTCTACAAAACTACAAGTTTATTATAGTAAGACATCAAAGATTTTCTTTTATTTCTGAAGACTAGAATAGAAACCGATGCTTACGACACTTCAAACGATTATCCAATGAAAAATGAGTGTCGGAAATAAAAATATATTTATTAAACGCGTGTCGTTTTGCCGTGGGTACTTTTACTAAAGAACGACACGATACGACCTGAAACTCGTAATAAAGATATAATAATTTCCCACGCAGATATAAATTGTGCGTCGATACCAATGTCTATGGTACATAATTCTGACACGGACCGCTCAATTCGGGGGCGAACTTCTAAAGTGTTCGCTAGAAGTGGTCACGATTATAACTGGAGCCACCATAATCTGGCTATAAAATATTCGAAAACAACCCTTAAGTCTAATGTACTAAGATAGAAATCACCTGCAAAATTAGGGTTGTCAAATTCAGTTGCGATTACGACACTGCCAAGTTTTGTATGCAGTTTTGTCCCACGAAAATGGGTCTTGTTTCTAAGTTTGTAAGGTTGATTGTATGTTTTAGTAAGTCAGTGGTGGTTTATTAGTCATCGATGGTGGCGCGATAGGCCGGTGCCAGGCGCGGGAGTCGCGCACGCATGCACTGTCAACACTACCTAATGAACGGCAGTTACACAACGCACGTGAGGCTAAATGTCGCTTCGCTTCCTGCAGTAATTTTATTGTAATTTGTGCGTATTTATCATGTGAAGAGAATTATGGCTTTATTATTGTTTTGGAATACTATAATTTTTGTAATAGTTAGAGGAGTAAGGTATATTAAATTATTATTTTATTTGAAGCATTCAAAAATATAATCAATGATAATAAATCATCGTTATATTATCCATTTGCCTTAGCAAAAACGAAAACTATAAAGCTATATGTACAAGGGCAGACTAGAGTCTCTTGAATATGGACAGAAAACTGAAAAAAAAAATAAGAGCAGAATAACCTAATCTTTAGTGTAATTTATTAAAAGCCCTTAATGAATAGTCCACTGATTTTATTTATTTATTGTTTACACTGGTATTATACTAAAGGTAGCATGCAATAAAATAGAGTTCAATAGCTTAAAGTTAAACTCCGCATGCCACTTATCCTTAAGAAGAAAAAATAAAACTGGAAAATATTTTTCCAAACAAAAAGAACTTGTCGCACTATCAACAATTCTGTACACCATTACCAGACAAGACTTACAAATGCAATGCCATGTATAAAATTATATTAAAAAAAAAAACAGCCACATTTCCTGTTCACCTGACAGATGTCACGTGATACAAAAATTAAGGCTGCGCCACAAAGAAAGCGGAGCTGGTGGAATGCTAATTACCGTGGATATTTATATAGCTGCAACCTCAGCGGTTCCGTGACACCGCGGTGCTCGGGACGACGACGAAGTAAATAGCGGTGAGATTGTACTGCAGTTTATGTTAGGGGGATTTGATACTTTTTTATTTTTTTCTTTTCGCTTTTCACGGTTTGTTCATTTAGCCAGTGTCAAGTTTAGAAAGTACCTATTTAGTTTTTGGAATAACACACATGAAGCGGTTTTCCGATAGATACCAGACGCATGGAACCATTTGTTGCGGCTTTTGGGGGAGACCTATGTCCAACAGTAAACATCTTTCGGCTGATATGATGTTGATGACAGTGTACAGTCATTTTATTTTCATTATAATGTGTATGTGACACATATTTTTGCAGTATTTGGCGGCAAATGTTTTGAGAAACCCTTCTCCGCAAGCTCCGCTGAGGTAGTAAATGCAATAATTATTCTTAGCTACATTTAATGGTTTGAACACACTTGAGATTTAAAATTACACCAATTTAACATCACGATATCCACTAAAAATCAATTTTCCAATAATTGTGTAATATCGTCAATGAGTGTTTCTCACTAAACTTCACTTGCAAAATCCAGCCAAAAACCCATAAATCATCTTGTAAAGCTTTTATATAAGGAGTTTTTTTTTTTAGTATAACTGAACACCATTAGAACAAAAAACAAAATTAAAGCGTGGTAAAGACTCGCTAGTTAGTAGCAGAATAAGCTAATTCCGAAATCAAATTAACTGTCAGTATGAAAGACCTAAATAAAAATTCCAAGAGGTATTATTTGAGACCAATTGCAACATAACTGTCCATAATCTCTAAAAACATGTCAGATGCCATAAAGTTTTTTCTTTATTTATTTTCTTAAAAGTATTTAATGGTTTTTTTTCATAGGTTTTCTCTCACTCTGGCCAGTAATGGTCGGATCCAAGGCCATTTTTTATTTAGGACCTTTTTTCAAGAAGCGACTTTTATTGCTTTAGTGTGATACAAGGGGTATCAGACTTTTCTATACTACTCGTAATACTCGTATTATAAAGAGGTAAAATTTTTAAGTTTGTATGTAGGGGGTAATCTCTAGAAGTACTTACTAGTCCGATTCCTAAATTTTTTTCACCAATAGAAAGCTGTTTTTTATATTATAAGCGCGGGCAAAGCCGCGTGCAAAAGCTAGTATTTACTAAACCTACAACTGTGTCCTTCAGTTGACTTTTGCGTTCTAGGTCCACGGGCTTCCTTTCAGAAATTTCCCGCGGCTCTAGCGGATTATCTAGGATTTAAATCATTAAAATTTTTATCATACAAAAAGCTGTATATTATAAGAAGACAAACTTTAGATTTAACATGATAAAAATGTAGAATGTATGGTTTAAGCACGTTTCGTTTCTTATGTAGATAGGTATAGAGGTAAACATGTTCAGTATTCCACTCAAGAAATAACATTGCATCCTTTATAAAATGAAGGTTATAAATGAACGACCTTAACTGCAATACAACAGAACATGCACCACCGCTTCACGTCACGTTACGATGTTGGCGCAATGGCGCGGATTGCTGAAACGCCATGATTAGCCTTCATGGTATATTAGGAATAGATACCAACAAGATTAATAGACTGTTTCAATCGTTAACGAACCTAAAGGTAATGGAAATAGTGTTCCTTTTTCCCTGGATGTTTAAACGCCAAAGGTTTTTAGTAGGTACATATACATGACATAACCAGCCTTATACTGTTCCCACTTCTGGGACCGAGGACTAGGATAGGCCAGGACACAAATCTCCAGACTCATGATTATCCAGGAGAAAGCCCATAATCCACCGTAATTTTTTTTTATTCTATGACATACTGGTTTCCTCATTATGCTTTCCTGCATTGCTCTCAGAGCAGTGGTGATGAAATAAATTACACAAAGTAATGGGTTTGAACACCACGACCTACAACTCGGAAGTCGGATTGTTGTGACCATCACTGCTCTCGTCTCTCTCATCTCGTCAAGGTCTATAATAAACAGTGTTGCTGGATTGTTCGAAATAGTTATCGCGGCCATGGAACGCAAAGGGCAATTGAAGGAACACAAGTGGGTTTTAGTCAGTAAAAGTCTGACACCCTTTCGATCTATGCAGTGTGGAAGATGTTATTTCATGATTTACCACCTCAAAAAAAGATCGTCTACTTGTATCTCGACGTTTAATCTTCGTCTGTTAGACATTACCTGAAACAAAATGAGATTATTTGTTAGTATATATTATTATTTTAAAACAAAACCATTAATTGGCTTATGCCCTTCGATCAAAAATGACTTAATTTACATTAATGACCTGCCCAAAGCTATAGACTTCCCGATATCACTTTTTGCTGATGATAGTACGGTCACAATAACATGTAATAACCCTGAATCATATGAACTTGAGGTCAACAATGCGGTGAATTCAATTATTTCTTGGCTTAATAATAACAATTTAAGAATTAATCTTGCCAAAACACAAGTAATGCATTTTGGCCATAAAAAACCTAGATTGGAAATGAATGTACAATATCAAAATAGCAAAATTCATGATGTAGATAGTGCAAAATTTCTAGGCTTAGTAATTGACAGACAACTTAATTGGAAGGATCACGTTGAAGCGCTTTGTAAGAAAATTAGTAGTTCATCCTATGCCTTGTATAAACTTGCCCCTACTGTTTCCATAGATGCACTACTTACAGCGTATCATGGCCTTGTAGCATCTGTATTAAGATACGGTATTATTTTCTGGGGCAACTCAACAAATAGAGAAACTGCTTTTAAAGCGCAGAAGCGTTCTATCAGAGCCATGTTCAAACTTCAAGTTACAGACAGCTGTGAACCATTTTTCAAAAAATATAAAATTCTGACACTACCGTCTTTGTATATTTATGAGACTGCTTTATTTGTCAAATTAAACTCACACCTGTTTCCTAACTTATCAGATACTGTGAAACGTAATAGGCGAAAAGATATGTTACGCGGACGTAAAGCTAAAACAGCACTAATGAGAAAAAGTATATTCTGCATAGCCCCACAAGTGTTTAACAAAATTCCAAAATCGATTAAAGACTTAAATTTAAATTTGTTTAAAAAGGAACTTAAAGACTTGTTGTGTAAAAAGTGTTATTATAATTTAAACGACTATTTGAATGATACTTTGACATAATAATTAAATTGTAATTTTATAAATTTTGACATCTCTCTCTAATAATTTCATACAATTTGACAACTCTCTCAAATAATTTTATAGATTTTGACATTCTCTCTCTAATAATAATTTGACATTGAATATTAATTTGAATTTAATCCACACAAAAAATTTTTAGATGACATGCCATATATTGTTTACTAATTCAATGCTAACATAATATTTTTTTATTTTTTTCTTAAACATATATATGATTGTGATTATGTACCTACCTACCAAATGTTTGCACGCCACACGTGGCAGAATGTGATGACACTATTAATTTATTTCAAGACCATAATTATGTACCATATTCTGACTAAATAAATGATTTGATTTGATTTGATTTGACTTTTTTTTTTATTAGTTCACACATTTTTTTATTTATTATTATTAGGCTCGCCAACATTACAGGCACTGGGAAGACAATCCAAAACATTTCATTTTAAAACACATTCTTCTCTGCCTGCCCTTATCCGATATTACTTGGGATCGGCGCAACACGTTTTCTTCTTCCATTCTGTCCTGTCACCCGTCAAACTACCACCAACTCCCTTTTCTTTCATATCACTTCTCACACAATCCATTTATCTTTTTTTCGGCCTTCCTCTCCCTCTCCATCCATCTACATGTATACTCAGAACTCTTTTAGTAATAGGTATGCTCTTTATCCCTCCTCTTCACATGACCATACCAAGACAAGCGATTACCTTTAAAACATATAAACACTTAAAATTAGTAAGTTCATTGTTAAAGATATAAGGGAGAAAATTATTAATTAGAATTATGTCAGTAATAGTAACAATACAAAAACGCAGAACAAGAAAAAAAAATGGGAATTGATACTAGTTACATTATTATAGAAATACACGAATGTCGAATTGAATTAAACATAATATTTGTTTGCAGAATCGCACAGAGCTCACAAAGTTACATTCAAAAATATATGACAGTACTAGTGTTAGTATGTTATGGATAAACGAGTGGAGTTCAAATGAAATTGGAAATGTGCCTGCTTATGTTCTGAATATATAATAATAATATAATAATATTCCACAACTATCTCACAACGCCGTCTAGTCCCAAGCTAAGCAGAGCTTGTGTTATGGGTACTAGACAACTGATAAACATACTTATATATTTCTAAATACATACATATTATAGATAAATTACACCCAGACATAGAACAAATGATCGTGATGTGAGTACTATTATGAGTATATTTAAAGTCCAACACACTTGGGTTAGGTTAGGTTTGGTCATAATATAATGTTTTATAAAACCTAAACCCCATACTTTAGAGATGTGTCGCCATAATAAAAAAATACTTTAATAGTAACTAGACGCTTCGAATGACACCTGTTTCGCGTCTGTTGGTGGGTGGGGACACTTTCACGCAATGTCTTAAAAAAATTTTGATCGAAGCTCAAGGTGGCAAGGGAACCCCGTGGTTCAGGAATGCAAGGCAAAGAAGAAACAGAAGTGGGTTTTAGTCTGTGAAAGTCTGACATCTGTCTTTCCGCACTGCTCTAGAGTGGGCGAAGTCATTGATGAATTCTAACCTAAAAAAATGGCGGTAGACATTGCGGCAATGTCACATAGTAAAACCTAGATATAATAAAAACTAGTCAAGTATTCTACTACAATTTTATGATTTAGGTCGTAAGATTGTATTAAAAATAGTGCCTATACTTCAGACATTATTAGGCACAGTGAATGAAGAACTTGTAAAACAACACTTTTTTTTAAGATTAACTGAATGTTTAGCCAGAGATCGTGCAAGAAAGAGGCTTGAAAGGAGAAAGGGAAGGCCTTTGCCTAGCAGTGGGATGGCTTTTTTATTTTTTTCCCTTGTTCATGGTCAGCAATATTAGATTCTAAATCAGATTTTTTTTTTGTTAAAAATTTTCTGTTTATATATATTTATTTATTTCATTTTATTTTATTGCCAATTTACACTTACAGTTTACACCACTCATAGAGCCATTTATAATCTTTTAAAATATTTTGCATTTACTTCTTTAGTACATATATAAAATTCTATGTTGTTTTCGCGTAATGTATATTGTATTAAAATTGAGTATACAAGATACCCGTACGTTAAAAATAACCATGATGAACCTTAAAAATTAACAAAACCTCGTTGTCGAACAAGGCTCCACGGCATGAATTCCATTACAAAGTTTCTACAACATCGAGTAATTTTATAATCAAAGCGTGCAAAACCGACATCGTAAAGCTTTCAGGATGCTGGGAATCCCTAAAATGCCAAAATAGAATTTCCGAGAGATGTGAGCTGAGAGGCGTGGCGGCCGGAAGTGGCTGCGTTTGGCCGGAACCTTGCGATGGCCACATCCGCGCCAGCCAGCGAATAAGTAATGCACTTATTATTATGCGCTATTGACATTGTTAATTTGTTTGGCTAGGTTTTTATTTTAATAAATGCTTTATACACTCAAAAGTACAGTGTTAGAATTAATACTTTAGGTATTTCCTGTCAGTCAGCCTATGGATATTTGTTTGAAAACTTTATCCTACACTATGGCTTACTCCTGTAACGTGGGTGCCACTCACAAACATGTAAACTCACATACACAGGATACCTAGACCCAGAACACTAATCTGTAGCAGCGCTGAAGCCAATCGTACAACCACTGTACTAACACAGTAAACGTAAGTAAAACTAAGAGAAAAACTAAGGTGAATACAAATAAATCATAGATACACGAATTCCTACTCGAACAATTGAGGTTTTGAGAAAATTTTGGTTGTGAAAAATCAGATTTTTTTTTAAGTAAACATAAATATTTTTATGCAAAAATAAATGAAGTGGACTCTTTTAATAATTGGTTAACAGCTAAGGACAGAGAAAAGTTGAAAAAAGTAACTTAGTAAGTCTGCAGTGGGATATTTTTGAAACAAAAAAAAAATCAGTTTCAATATTTTTTCCTAAATAATCACCACTACACCGGGACAGGCAAACTCGCGCCATCCTGCGCCAGGCACGGCCAATGGGCCACCCCATGCTAATTGATTCACCAGATAACGCTGGAATGTCACTCGATGAACGCGATCATGTTCATATCGGGACGTTTGTTACAAAACGCGTTGCGTGTGTGCGATGACGAGTGCATTCTACTTGTGATTGAAGATAATAATTGTAATTTGAGATTTTGATGGAAGATAATATGTGCTTTAATTAAATGATTGGTTGCTTCGATTGGTGATCCATAAAAGGCACTAAAAATCATCTTATGAAACTGGCCAGTGTCTTTCTCTATTTTACCTGATTATTTTAATTCACACAAAAAACACTGGATTATCTAAAATAAAAATGTATTTATTTATTTAAAATTCATGTATTTACAGTAGTGGTACCATTTAAAGACACTTCCGCATGACCACCGCTAAGTTCATTTTTTCTCGCACTCGAAACGAAAATTTCAAAGGGTTTGGTTTGGTGCCGCGCCTGCCAGAGGGTCATGGCAATAAGGATGGTGCGTGGATACCGCACGATTTCCCGCAAAGCGGCGAGCCTTCTGGCTAGCCTACCACCGTGGGGTCTGGAGGCAACAGTCCTTGCATACATGCACGATATGCACGTGGAGATGCAACGCCGGGGCGAAAGTCGAGCATCGCAGTGCCCTCGTGGGGGCGATCAGCGGCGGAGACCTCTCGCGTCGGGCCTTGGTTGATGCCATGGTCCGGAGCGAGGAGGAGTAGCAGGTGGTCGCCGACTTCTGCGAAGCAGTAATGCTCGCAAAGGAGGAGGCAGACCGCATCAGGCAACGGCGCTCTCGCCACCGTCGGGATTCCGATCCTGATTTCCAGCCACCGTAGGCGCGGGCTTGCGGACAGTAAGCAATGGGTAGCTCGCTGTCCGGCCGTCCGGTAACTGTCCGGACTAAGCCCAAGTCGTCGATGGCGCGCACTGTTCCCGCGCGCCTCAAGGAGTTGTCAGCAACAGCAGGGACCCAGCCGAGTCGAAGCCTACTGGGGCTAGGGTTATCGAAAAGGGAACTCGAGCCCCGGTATGAAGGCTTGAAGGAAAGGGGTGGGTTTTTTAGTCAGTAAGAGTCTGACACTATCTCCCGCTCCGGCCAAGAGCGGGGTTGTCATTGGATGACTTTCACCACCAAAAAAAAACCGCGATGGTACATAGGCGGACTTCTTGGCATTCTCTGCCAGTTAATTATTGGGGTAAAAAAGATTACATACCTCGGTAGGTGTAAACTAAATAACAGATATTTCAAATGGAATGAAGTATTATTAAAATAAGTAGCTTATAAAAAAAGCAATAAACAATGATTATATCTAACCATCAAAACGCATCTATTAATCATATTTTTTAACGTATTCAGAATCCTATTACACCCTTACAAGGCCCTCTAGAACGATCGATGTACCAGGAGAGCATAAAACAATGGCCCCTAGTAATTTACGAGTTCGACTGAGTTCGGACCTCTTTACGAGCAAGTAGGTACATCTCCTGTTGATAATGCCTCGCTCTTAAAATGAGCATTAAGATTAAGGGAAAATGTTATTGGGGTGTTAAGAAAAAGTGGATTTTTTATTTTTAAAATTTTAAGGTAAAATTTGACTGTTTTGGTCAGGATACTGGTTTTTTTTTTAATAATTAATAATGAACGCATCAATAATTCAATAAACAAGAAGAAAAGTGATGCTTATTTCTGAAGAAATATCTTCCAGTGTATGAGAAAAGAGAGTTAGAAAAAAAGAGATGTGGAAACCGTGTTTAGTGTAGCATAAAAATAACTACAAAAATCAATAAACTTTGATTGCAATAATAGAATCTATATAATGTGAAGATATTCTATAATATGTACCTGTAGAAATAATGTTTATTGACAGATTTTAATTAAATGCTTTTCAGTTGAAACTTACTGAAAAAGAATAGAAGATAAAAAAAATGAAATAGGCACTTTTGCGAGTCATATCAACGGAATTCGAACTCTAGACCTATTACTCAATAAAAATGCACTTCTCTGTGAGTCACACTCACAAGTTTGTGATACACAAATCAGAAAAACAACACAAAACACCTATTCACTCAATAATTTACAAAAAAAAAAAACAATTGAAAAAATGGCATTTCAATTTCACCGTAGGCGTTGGAAATATAAATTAAAATTAGAATGGGCGGCGTGTTCCACAATAAAACGCAGCTGCGCTCCAATCAGATGACGATCTTGATAAACGAGCACCGTGAGATTGCACTCTTGGAACCTGGTGGAGAAGACCTATTTCAGAAAAGGTTTTTTGCATATTTTCGCTTGTGAAAGCGAAGGTTTTAAATAATAATAATAGTAAACATTTATTTCGGACGAGGTCCATATTTTGTCCTGTCAAAACGGTGAAGGAAAACGTCGTGAGGAAACCGCATTGTCTAGAACCCGAAATTCGAAGACATGTTATATTCACCAACCCGCACTGGGCCTGCGTGGTGGATTACAGCCCATTCCCTCTCCTAGAGAGGAGACTTGAGTCCAAGCAGAAGGAACATTAAAAAAGGCTACGCTTATGTCATATTTAGTTAGTAACAATATCTTAAAACCTAATGTTAGTAAGTATTAACAACACATTTACACAACTACACTACAACATGAAGCCATATCCAAAGGTTTTTTTTGTTTAGGAAAACTCATGTTGCTTGACTGCGATCCCACCTAATGGTAGCAGTGATGTAATCGTTGATTTTAAAGCGCAATACTTTATTAAGAGTTTATTCACTCTAGTTGTGAAGATACTTCAATTGTAATAGAACGGGAAGACTGCAGTAGGCAAATTGTAAAGATAGTCGTAGAAAATAAAGGCACTCTTGAGAGAAACATCAATATGTAGAAAAGCTGATATATTACTTAGCGGTATATTTCTATTGATTTTCATGACGTACTTCACTCGATTAAAATAGACAGAAGATATTAGAATTTCATCAATGTTATATTTTTATTAATAATAGAAATTTCAGAGCGTTTCAGCACAAAAGTGACGGAGAAGTTCATTCAACACCATCGTCGGATCTGTCAATTAATGTAATCGTCCGTGAGTTATAGTATATTAACGTTTCAGCCAATACCTTCAAACTAAGCATATTTACTTAAAATGCTTTCAAATTCCAATGAAGTCCTATGATAAAAGCATTTCCCACCGTTTGCCTAAAAACTTTACCGCAACTTTACAAGATAACGAGATAGCCAAGTCATCGCCCGTTAAGGATGTTTATGCTCGAAAACTAAAGCTAATCTCATGGAAACTATTATTTATTTAACTGATTCTAATTTAACGAACACTGTGGCAATCTAGGAGCCTGTCCCAACCTACAAAATGACGACAGCACATAAAAAATACACGGCAATGACAGAATAGAAATAATTACTTCGTATCCCGGGCAAGGCAGCCGCTCAACTGAAAACGTGCGCTGAAAAATATATCCATCCCATTTTAACGTATGGGGGTTCCAGTGAGTGAGAGAGGGACAGTACCACGTTGCCTAAATAAAACATAACGGCTGAGAACACGAGCCATATTGCCTCGGTGGAAAAGTTTTAAAAAGTTTTCTTTGCGGACCCATTACAAGTACGTCGACTTTGTATGTGTGTGTTCGCTCGATACAAGCGGTCGATGGTCCTGTGATATGTTAGAAGACACGCTTGTGAAAAATATTATGTTAAAACCTGAGTATTTCGTTGAACAAAACCGACAAATTTTATACCAACATTTGTACAGTATTCATTTGTTCAGTCAAAGAGAAGATTCTGGGAAAGCCTTTATTAATCATTATTTTATCGTTCAATGTTTTAATAGCTTGATTAAATTAGGTAAAAATGTTGCTTAAGACATACTGAGACCTACTTAATTCTGCTAAAAACAATGGAGAACAAACTGTTTATTCATGTTCATCTGTCTCATAAGCTAAATACCATAAAGTTCTCTGAAGGTTATAAGTACTGAAGAACAAAGTCTACATTCACGCTGATTAAATTCCTCCATATTCATAAGTCCTAAATCGTCGCATGCATTATTAAGATAATACATGCGACGCTAACGTATTTTCATTTTAAATTTTAATCCATTGAAAACGTGACCTCCAAGGCTTCAACGGGAGTGTGTGTCTGTGTGAGTGGCCCTGGTTCACGCACACAACCACAGCACAGTGTACACAACGAAAGTAGGTTTATTTCCATGAAAAAGTTTTGAAAATCGATGGCTCTAGCTCCTACGCTCGCAAAGTTTTGCGCCATATAACCATAAATACAGTGTACGCCCGTGTTTTGCTCGCTCCAGACATCGACCTACTGGTATTTTCTTCTAAAAATTTGCAAAATACTGTATTATGAACATTTTTGTTAAAGAATGTTACCTTTTTCGTTCTATTACGAAATTTTTTTCTTCTCGTTTTTTCATAGTCACGTGCATGAGAACATGGGAGGTGTGGTGAAACACGTTTTGTTTTTTTTTTTTGTTTTTATTGCGTTATGTTGCTGAGATTACTTTATGAGGAAAAAAAAAGTTGGGAATTTCTCTCCAGCCGGTTTTGCAATTCTTTAGAAAACGATTGCGTAATTATTACAAGGCCCCTGAAATTTCAGAAACGTGTTGTTTAGTCGAAATGTTGTGAAGCCATAGGTTTTACTGTTGAAATGTGTATTGTTTGTCGTTAATGGTCAAGGTTTTTGTACACAGCTGTGATGTTGAATACCAAATGAATTTCACAACTTTTATGTTGTTTTGTTATGGGTTTGCTATGAAGACTTGAATTATATCAAAAAAATTCAGGCCTTCTCTTTAGGAGAGGGAAAGTATTGTAATGTACTGCCCAGTGCGTGTTGGTGGATGTCTCATGTTTCCGAATTTTACAAGTTTTGTTATAGGTTGCTATAAAGATGAAGACTTGAATGCTATCGGAAAAAATATAAGCAGCATCATTTAAACTAAATAAGCTTCTATTTTAAAGAAAACACCCAAGACACTTAAAGAGAGGGTTATAAATATCGTAAGAATTAATACCCCAAAGGATAACACGGGCATGACGCATTGTTGCGGGCGCACCATCTTGAAAATATCGCTTTGATATATTATTGTTTATAAATAATGACTGTTAGACCCTCTTAATTTAATTGTGGCGTATCCCTGGAGCTTATTAACCGTCCGGTTAATATTTCCTTATTGGGTTGTAATTAATTTTGTTAGCCAGGTGCTGTGGCCGATGCTCGGGGCTCCTTAAACGGCTATTATCTTCCGCATTATTTTGTCGTGGCCAATTTGTTTGAAGCCTTTGACGGTTGTAACGAAGAGTTAATTAAGTTCGATGAGATGCTCGATTGTTTAAGAAAGGATTTTGTTTAAGAAAATGTTTTGGAGGTTTGTTGAAGTGGATTGTCGGATTGGAGATTGTGTGACGGGCTTCTGTGTTGTTGTGTTTGTTTATTGTAGGAGTATATAGGTACTTTATTGAAGAAAAACTTCTTATGATGTTGACAGGATAAATAAGAGAGGTTTATTTTATGTTCAGAACTTGTTTAAGAGTGAGTTAAATTATTTTCTACGTTACTTTTAACGCACCAATCAGTCAACGAGACACACTCAGTCAGCTATCATAACATTTAAAAACTTCAAAAAAAAAAGAAAACGATAGACATACAAATAACCTCACAACACAACACAGCACCCAATTACCTATCACACTCCTAACAATTACAAACTGTGACCAGCAAACTAAACAGCAGTCCAAGTTGTGTCCAAGGTCAAATTAGCGCCATGACCCCCAACTGCAGCCGCTCCTGGTCCAAGTACCAAGTAGTTTACGAACAACTGCCATAACTCCGCAGGTTCAGAAACTGGGTGACGGACGGAGCCGGGCCGTTGACTCCGAGAAAAAGTTCCCTTTAAATATCCACAAGTTTAGTTTAGCAACTCAAATTTAGTTCGGCAACAAACACAACAAACAACAAGTCGGAACAAATCCGGGGAAGTTGCGCGCGAGTCGCGGCCCGTTCAAGTTCGCGTGAACTCGTGTGATGCGCACGTGGGTCATGGAATGTGGGATGTGTGTGTGGCAATGAAACTATAAAAAAAAAGTTTTTAAAGTTAGGAAAAACTTAAAATAAAAATAAAAATACTGTCATTAATTTTAAACATAATCAACTGCTACTAGTTAAGTAGGCAATGCAGTAAAGTAAACTTCATAATTTATTAGTAAGTAATCTAACTTTGAAACTACCATAAAAATATTTGAAGTTTGTAATCAAATACATGAACTGGAATTTCAAATTTGCATCACCTATACAATATACAGTTAAAAGAGCATTACAATAAAAAAGAAACGAACTCATGACTGTGCAGGAAAACGTACATATACTATCGGATATAGCATTATATATTACATACTTCGAGCACCCACATTTACGCGGTTTCTTTGCTACGCTCAGCCAGGTCGTAGCACGGTGCTACGAGCTACGGGCTACGGCGTAGGCGGTGCCAAAAGCTAGCCGCTACTTTGCCACGCCGGGGTGTGAGGCATTGTATCGATTGCCTCCCTTGTACCCTTAGCATGACCTAACTAATTTTATGACCTTTTAAGATAATATGTATTGGTTTACTGCGTTTTAAAGACGGACATAGATTAATAAATAAAATTATATAGATAAAAATCATTAAAACTAAAATGAAAATATCTATTAATCTTTTAAGCAATAAAACCATTAAAATATACTTAAAAAAATACGACTAAAGTTGTAGCAATTTTTTGCATAACTGAAATAAAAAAGAACATCGTATCGTAATAAAAATCGTGTCCGCATTACGTAACTGCGCATATCGCGTCTCCGAGCGGCGGCATCCTTGCGTCGGAGGCAAAGTCCTGTACAGGACTGGCGCGTCGCCGCTGCGGTGCGCGCATCGCGCATGCGCCCCCAACACCCCGCCACCCCCTACCCGCAACACGGAAAACTTTTCCCCGACATAGCTATAACTACCCGCTTCACCCGTCGGCAACACTTTTTGCCCCCACCGGTGGGTAGGGAGGCAAAAGTTTAGCCAGCCCGGTTCGGTACTCCGTACACATCGCTCTTCCACTTTTTCCTGTATATTGAAATGGAGGTGCGGAGAAAAGAGTAGAATTTAGAAGCTGTCGTACAAATTTTAATGAGGAGTGAGAAGGTGAACGGTATTCCGTGTAACGAGCATCGCGGCCTTTGTATAGACGTTTTAATATTTCAATACACGCTGAAGTTGCGACGCGAAACGTACAATTTGACAAAACGCGCGCCTCGTAATGAAGATGTCATTTGGATGTCATATGTCAAATTATAAGAGGTAATTTACGGGGTAACAATTTCTAACACAAATTGTTGAAAGTTGTGGCAAATGGTAATGTAGTAATTAGTTATGAATAAGCTTACCTCAGATGTCTGCAGATGACCGCTGTCCGGTCGGTGGCGGTCACCTAGTTAGCGCTAATCACAATTAGCCACCACTTCATCACAGCTATTCGATAACAAGGATCCCCGGTGAATGATTAATAACTAGAACCGCGGTTTGTTTGCATTTGGACCGTCTCGTCCGTCGGCGAGAGTAACAAACTTATGAATAATATGCCGCATAAGTTGAGCGTGACTTAAGGATGAATCGATTTTCTTGAGCCGTCGCCACACGGCGGTATCCTACCATCTCGATTAATTGCATGGGTTATTTAAAGAGGAGCCGTCAACAGTACATATTTGAGGTCTGGGAGTACATTCATCACGGGCCGGGTTGCAAGTCTGACCCTACGTTATCTTGCAGGAGCAGTGACGCGACCCGAACCTCTTGGTGACTGATGACTTGCCTTAATTAAATTTTATGAACTATCTTTCTGTTGGTCTACTGTTTGTGAATGCAATTTGCAAGAGTCTGTTGATGAGTTGATGTTATCTGAATTTGTATTTTTTTTTAATTATTGGCCGTCTCGTGTTTGGCCACTATCTCACCTGATACATAACCTTTACCGATATGATCGACCTATACGATGAAGCATGCTTACCTACAAGTAACCTATTCACTCTTTACCATGATCCCCGGATTGTAGCTATCAGGAAATACAGAATTCGGTAAGGGATTTCAATCCTTAGTCGTATGCAGAATGAATGAGTTTCCAAAACGTTTTGTGCGTATTGGAAGAATGTCCTCTATGTGTCGATGGCGCATCGCCGTGCGTTTGGTGGTCCGAGGTAAGAAAGGACTTGGCGGAATATGTATCGTATTTATGTTCCAACTTACTCACCAAACTATTCTGATTCTACCTAATTTCATTTCTTTTACCACTATGGGTAGTGGTAAAAGAAATGAAATTAGGTCTTTATTATTTTCTTTTTTTTTGGTTTCAATTAATTGTGTAACACATAATTATATGAATATATATGATTTGTATATATATATATATATATATATATATATTTATAAGCTTACGTGTTATCGTTTATAGGACTATATATTTTTTATCTATGTATATTTTAAATGTAAAACTTTGTTAGATATTTGCTAACAGTACACCATAAACAACCTCCTTTTTTAGTTTAAGTTCTGATTGTCCATCCTAAGGTTCTCCAGTAGATATAGCTGTCAGGAATAATACCGCCATTATATCCATAAATTAAAGTTTAAAAACTGTTACTATTTTGGTGTACAATAAAGTTCATTCTATTCTAAACTCTACAATGCATTTGTCTGAACAACGTCGTCACCACACATCACGTCTAATTTTACTGGTGCTTCCTGTTGCTAAAACTTTTCACAATACACATCTCCCGTAACGGAATGACAGTCCTAATTCACGGCAGGTTTAGTTAACGTCTAAAGCAACTTTACAATTCTGCCGTAGTTGCGTATTCTGTCCACTTGAAAACCGCCGACGAACTCCGACGTCGGCCGCATCCAAAATTCAAGGTACAAAGACAGACGGACATATGTACTCAGTTCCTGATGTGTGGGAATCAAAGACTAGGATTTGGTTCCAGAATTAGAGCGGGATATTACCGCCGCCGGCCTTAAATAAACAACCGCTGGGGCCATGTTTGCACCGAGTTTTGTATATGAAATTTAAATGGAACTGCTATGGACTCGGTGAATAATTATTACAAATGGAATGCAGTGGGGAAACTGATTTCTGTATATCTCGCTTAACTATACTTCTTTATTGGAAATGTTAAAGTAACTCTGTGTTTCAGTCTATCAGTCTGTTACGCTTTTATGGTTAAACTACTGAACTGTTGATGATGTACAGAGTAAGCTTGAATGCTAAGGAAGGACCAGGGCTACTTTTGATCTGGCTTCAACTTGGACTACGCATTTGCAAAAACCAATATCAACGTGTACGAAGTCGTGGAAAAAAGTTAGTGTTATGTTGTGTTAGTGTTAGTCTTGGCTGATATTTATAAGTTACGAAATCAAATGTGTAAAATTATATACAAAAGTACCTACCTACGTAAATAATAGTCCTTACATATATACACGTACGAGTATATTTAAAAACTTCTACATAATCGATCAATTTAATTCAGTATTTACCACCAGACGCGCACGAATACCATTTAAAAAGTTACAACAGTTGAATTTCGAAAATAGAATACGATGTTCAAACTTTGCTTTCAACCAGTTTCAGTAAAACCTATTCGTTATATATCGAATGCGACGCACCAATAAAATGATTTCCAATCGATGTTTTGGATTCAATTTTCTCCTAATTAAAATTTATAGGAGTTCGACTTCTATCGACGTCAATTTTTAACGAATGGCAATAAAAGTCACGAAAGTCTAGACAATTTTACGTGTATGAATTCCTAACTTTTTCAATAGAATGCTATTTTTATTCGAGTCGAATAAAAAAATATTCGAATAAAAAAACTGTTCGTAAAAACGAGTGTTTGTTTTTAGAGTAATAAATAAGTTTGTCAGACGTCAGTCATGTCCGTTCAGAGTGTTGTAAAACAAAACAAAAGAATGTAGCGACATTTAGTTCTTGACGGGGCGATAACTCAGACGCCGCGTAGCCACTCGCAACGATTTATTGGTGCAATTGACAAAGTGGCAAATGGCCCATTAGAAATTAGGAGTTCCTCGAGAAAAGCGCCATGGAAAAATGTACAGCAATATTTCCCCTGTGTAAGCAAAATTGTAAGCAATAAATAATTTCTGGGTTCTTGTGTCGCTTGTTCAAAGTTAATTTGAAAAATGTTTTTAAAGAAACTGGAAATTTATTTGTATTCTGGAGTTTTTGGTGTGAGTTGATAACTTTGAAGATTTGTCTTTAGGCACTAATTCTTATGGTTTCAACAAAATATAAAACCACTCTTAAGGATTATTATTCGTACCTATGTATATATTTCAAACTTCTACTGTTCGTAGATTGTGTTCCCATTTTCTTAAGCAATCCATTGGTAACATTAAAAACCTCTTACACTAACATTTCGCATAAACAGCTCACTTTAGTCCATAAACGGAATAATCGTCGAATAAAAAATAAACAGATCATAATCGAATACAATAATCGTAATAATCGAATAGAGGGAACTAATTCCGCGAATGTTTTCAGTCGATAGCTTACGACATGTTTATCGTCATTGAGTAATAAAACGAGTCTAATGACTCGGGAACTCGGCTCAGGCGGGATTGTCTCTCTATATCATATATGGGTCAATAAAATTTTATGTTCAGTTAAACTTTGTTAAACGCTTCGTATTTTTCTGAGGGAATTAGGAGCCATTTCTTTGGTAATACCTTTACCTTGATGATTGGATTGGTTTTGGAATAAACGTTTATAGAGATCTACGAATTTAATGTATTGCACCTTTAGTTGTTTTTATTTGAACTTTTTTCTTACCTGAATAAACACTTATCTTTATTATTTTGAATACCTTAGTAAGTTAAGCTTAGCTGACAACATGGTGCAGCTCAGCTATTCTGCTGGCGGTCTGAGAAAGCTAATCGCGATTTACAAGCGATATACAGCCGCATATAATATTGATTAAGTACCGGAAGACGCAGTGTTGGAAGGCCTCCTACAAGGTGAAACTGGAAATAGACGGATGCGAGACGCACAGGAACGTTCGTTGTGGTGACGCTTGGGGGAGGCTTATGTCCAACATTGGACGTATATCGGCTGAAATGATAATGATGATGATAATTTTGCTTCATAAAGAAAAAATCGGAAACAATGCTTCTAAAATACTGCCCTTAAAACTGGCTACGCTAAGTTCCCGATGACCTAAGTGAAAATATTCATCTTGAAAAGCAAAGGCTTCTGTAAAAGAAAAATGTCTCTTGATGCATTTGAGGCGGAGTGATGTAACTTCCTTTGCCCGAATTATTGCTTGGCAAAAGGAGAAAAAAGAAGATGACTGTGTCTCATGTCCTCTTGCTTCATATCATAGTCTGGACCAGGGCCAGATATGATAGGCTGCTTGCACCGGTGGCCTCCTAGAGGACACAGCTATGTTACGCCCAAATGGACTAACGTCTACTCAAGTGTGTCCTCCGGAACCCGAACCGAATTGACCTGCGACACACAACGCAGCAGCCAATCTTTCAGCCAACCATGGCATGAACTATACCAAAACTTTATCTAGAAATATGCCCTGCAACGGAATATACAACGTGAACAACAAAGGACTGTACATGAACTCGTTTTTATTTAGTAGTGAAACTGTTACATGACGTTACAATAAAACATCATAAATGCATGAGTTCCAACAAATTCGAATAACTCCATCATTCGTAGTACAACTCGTTTATTATTCGGAATTTTCGCACCTCTAAAATGCAGAGATTAAAACAGAATTTTCGCATCACCTCTATGTCTATGGAGTAGAGTTCTAAATTCAAATTTGAAAAAGGAAAATTCGTGGTTCCTTTTTTAAAATCGTGTGCAAACACATCAGCGGGTGTTCAGTATAAAAAGATTATCTAGTAAGAGCGGAAACAAGTAAACAGATTATAAAAAAAGACGTTCCGTTCCCGCGCGACCCCTCCGGCTGTATTCATACGGTGCTGGGAATGTCTTTGTATAAAAATATACTTTTTTAGAGATTTCGTTTAAATTTAGTATTTTGAGCTAATGTTTGTCTTGGTTTTTGTGTTTAGTGGTTCATTTATGTTACCATTATTGTGAGTTGGCTTTGTTTACTTTTTGTTTTTTTCAATAGTTCAGACAATATCTAATATGTAAGGAATTGTCAAACCAGTTTCTCTTACAGTATCAGTTTGGGACAAGATCGTTTCCAGGTGCATAAAGTAATATTACTTAATACGATCTTCAGCCTGTTCTTTATATGTACACATGTATGACGTTTACTGAGGTCACGAAGTTAAAGTTCAAGCCAAATTAAAAAGTAATATCTTTTCGTGGAGAACAAGATTTTTTCATACCAAATTTAATCAAAATAGGTTTTATTATAATTATTATTAAAAATTTAGCCATGAAAGCGTAATAGATAGAGATACTTTCACATTTATAATATTAGTATGTATAGACCGGAGGGTTAAAAAATAGAGTTGAGCGCCATACACAGATAAACAACTTAATTATCAATAAAATATGAATTGGCTCAGTAGCTACTGCTAAATCAACAAAATTTAACCCTTACAAAATTTGTTTAAATATCTTCACAACCTTTAATCCAAAACAATACCCAAACAAAAACCGTCACTATCCCACTTTTTACCAACCACCTAGCAGGTCCCTTGAATACAGTTCCCCCTTTAGAGCCTTCTTTTTGTCTCCAACTCTCCACTATCGCGTCCCGCGGGTGCAATGTGTCGGTGTCTCGGTACCCCTCCCCCTCTAGATCTACGTCGCCCAGCATACCCCGCGCGGTCGTGCGTGTCGATAAAAAATAATTGCTTCCGTCACCCTGAATTACAATACAAACAGGTTTCGTGAAAACAGTTTCTGAAAAAGAAATTCTGTATAAATTTTACTAGTTACTGCCAGTGGCTTCGGCCGCGTGAATGTGTTCCTTCACATCATCGGACAACCCGACGTACGGTGAGTGTCTTTCCTATAACAGTGTCAACGACAGCTCTACGGTCCAGACTAAGCATTTCGCGTCGTTGTTAATACCGCGTACATCGAAGGGGTGGAACAATTTGCCTATGCCAATTTGTACTTTTCGTACGAGAAGCCGGACATAATGTAAGTGTCTTCAAGACTAGAGTGATTAGGCTCTTAATAATCTATCACCATCATCAATTGCATCACTGCTTACCTTGATGGGATCGAAATGAGTTTTACTCATTTAAAAAATATTGACCTAAGGAAACATACTCTCGGGATGAAAAGTGAAATTCTATGTGCTATTTCAGGACATGGATTACCTGTGATACCTGTTCCGGCTTTGCACGGATGTAAATAATGTATATAAGCCTTATTTGATTATTATTTTTTCTATCAGTAAAAACCGAATTAAAATTCGTTACGTTGTTTTGGAGGAATTAGCGGATAAACCGGTAGACGCGAAAAGCGATTTTGTTTCCTAACATTTGTTTTAAGGTAGGATATCTTACAATGACTCCTCCAGCTCTGGCCATGGTGAGAGGGCGTGTCAGACTCTTACTGACTAAAACCAAACCTGGGTTTTCTTTACTTTAACCTTTCAATCGTGGCGTGGAAATCACAGACACAATAGAAAGACAATAGGTGCGCGAACGCCGGCGTTCGCTTGGGGTTTAATGAATTATATTTATATAGTATATAGTTATATATTATATTTAAATTTTTGTACGTTTATTTTTTATTTGTGTTTGAAATGAATAAGCTCAGAAACTACCGGACCACTTTTAAGAAATCTTTCACCAGTAGAATGCTACTTTATCACTGAATAACAAAGCCTATATATTTTCTACTTCCTTACGGAAAAAGCCACTAGTAGAAGCTTGTTTATTAATACGTAAAATACCTAAGCTGGCCGTACAAAATTAACATCTTAAGTGGAAGTTCTCAGTAGTTAATCTACGTTCATTCTCGATTTGCTCCGAATAGAGGCGCTATCGACTGGACGGCTCACAATAGATGCACTGGACCGAGTTCCAATGGCCCAGCCGGTTTTATATTGCATTGACTATGCGCTTGCGTTGGGGCCGATAATTTTAAAGTTTGTAAGGAATTTCGAATAAGATTTCTATATAAAGACTTTTTTTTATATTGTTGACAGGTTTACGCTTGACCGCTGTCTCAATTGATGGAAAGCGACGATGCGATCGACGATGGAATACGCTTACCTAGAAGAAACCTATTCACTCTCGACTTAAAGATTCCCGGGTTGTAGCTATCAGGAAACACAGACTCCGGCAAGGAATTTCACTCCCTAGCCGCACGCACAAAGACTTTAGTTAAACAACCTGATTCAGCCAAAAATGTAACTAATTATCTAATATTGTGTCCAGATCAAAATCTGGAGGGACCGCAACATCTCCGTAAAGACCAAAACCAAACTGGTGCGGACTCTGGTCTTCTCGATCTTCTCTTATGGCGCTGAGACTTGGACGCTGAAGGCAGCAGATTGCAAACGCATTGACGCCTTTGAGATGTGGTGCTGGAGAAAACTGCTTTGTATCCCTTGGACAGCATTTCGGTCCAACGTATCCATTCTGCGTGAACTTAAAATCTCCTCGTGGTTGTCATCTGAGTGTCTTCGCAAAATTCTGCAATACTTGTTACTTATTAGTCTCGTCCTAACCTTGTCCTTTTACTTTTTATAAATTTATGCGTCGGGATGATATGTTTTCTGTATATTTTGTAGGTCATAAAGTATTTTTTTTCCCTTCCTTCCCATTCTTCCATTGATAAAATGGCAAACGTCGTTTTCCAAATCAGCTAGTATTTTAATACCTATATGCTAAAGGTTCTTATTAAAACAAGCTATTTCTTAAGACATGTTCAATCACGGTATAGGTAAACACTTCAAAACCATTTACAAAATATCAATTCAAAATCCATTAACAATTTGCTAAAATACGAAAACAAAAGAGTAATCAAGATGGAACCCAAGTTTTCTAAGTAATCGTCTTAGTTTCGAACAAATAAGGCAGGGAACACACGTGAGGGCTTCCATTCAACAAGTCAGGCATTGTGGGGACGATCAATCATAATCACAGGCACTTTCAGGCTCTTTCACGTCGACTAATGGTCCACGAAATGCGTTTAAAATCTGCGAGTGTGAACGCATTGGAAGGTAACCGCTTGGAAACGCACAAAGCCGGTGTGGGATTGATCCATCATGTGTCCTCACCTCAAACGTTACGGTTTTTGAAATGTGGTGAGGCATTTTCCGGTGTCGAATGTGTTTTTTGTTTTTATTTTGTTTCGTAAACTGTCAGGATTTTAGATCAACACTATTTTAAAAGTATTGGGTACTATTTATGCCAAAAATTATCCATCAAGGACACATACTGCTGGAATAAACAGAATCTTATTTCTTACTCCAAGACAGATCTATAAGTGTGCCAAGTTTCATCCAAAGCCAGACTTACGAGTAATAGACAGACAGAGGTACTTTCGCATAAATATTATTAACCTTTCAATCGTGTCAATTACAGACACAATAGAAAGACAATGACTGTGTTTGCTTGGGGTTGGATTGGAAATTATAAGAGGATGAATTAGTATGGATTAGTTATTTTCGAAATAATATTAATTCGAAATAATTTCGAATAAAAATTAATGTCCCTTACTTACATGCATCAAAAGTGTTGTATATTTAAGCCGTATACTTGCCTTTCAATCCTCAACATTATTACCATAATTCCTTTACCACATAAAAAAAATAGTATTGAGAAAAGAATTTTTAATTTAAGTAACAATCTTTGACATCGTCCCGTCAATCACTCCGGCCGCTCCATTGTACTCTGTTCTGTTATTTTAATTTTTTCCCCGCACAGGAATGTCTTTGAGACTTCAAATGACGCGTGTAATATGAGGTCTCTGTTCGTTTGATGTAGAAAGATTAGGCCATTTGTGATGAGTATTTTTCACTGAAATAAAAGCGAACAATGAGAGCATCGATAAGCCACGGATCCCCCCTGCGGTCTGCGCTGTTTGCAGTGGCTTTTTTGATGTGGCCACTTTGCTTTATAATGTTTAATTCGCTTTGATTTTGAATTCAGGTTTTCTTTTTGGAATATTTGCGATGTTTCTTTATTTAAGTGGTTGGAATATTTTCTTATTTATTTTCATTTGGTTTTTATTGCTTTTGTGTAGGTATTTAGACGGAATCTAACGCGTGTTGGGATGTGCTTCCAAAGAACGCTGGCATTTGCAGATCTTGGACATTCGTAAGGGTAGTCAAAAGGGGTAGCAAATACCCACGAATTATATAATAAAATAAATGATAGCTATTTTTTTTTTCTCTCTATGCATTACTGTCCCACTGCTGGGCTGCCTTCCAGACATTCTTCTCTCGCGCCACGCCGTCTCGAACCAGTTTTCATGATAGGAGTCTAGATTATCTCGCCACCTTTTTCTAGGGCGACCTCGATGGCTCTTACCGTTTGCAGGAACCCACTGGGTGGAGACAGATGCCCAGCGGCCGCTGCTCATGCGGTCATGCTCAGCTCAAAGCTAGTAAAATACTAATATTCAACTGCATACGGTTAGACTGGCAATTGACGCAGACATATTTGGTAAAGACTAAACCAAATAATTTTATGGCAAAAAAACCGTTACATTAATGACATTGTCAAAAACCGTCACAATTTAAAATGACAGAACAAAAGAACTGCTATTGTTTCGTCTTCAATTTTCAAATAATAAAACTATACCAAAACAAAACTACACAAAGCTACCAGAAATAATTATCTCATAACGAACCGGACGACGAGCACGCGTCCAAGGCAGAGAAACTGTCCGCACCAATACGACGGACACTAAGCAGAAAATTCCATTGCGCCAAAGTTTTGATTGTCCCCGGCAGATGGCATTCTTGCCGACACATTCCCGGGATCACTGAAGAGTGTACGTTTTATTGTGGTCATATTGCAAGATGGAACGGTTGGGATGACCGGTGAAATTATGTTTTTGTTGACGTACAATATTTTGTAATTTTTGATGGTGGTAAGTGGCTATGGATGTGAGTTAAAGAACAATGTCGAAGGACCATGCTTTTTTTAATTTATATAAACTGCGACCCCACCTGATGGTAAGCACTGGTGAGGCGCACTAGTTTATGAACTTATTCACTCTTGCCTTGAAGACATTCAAATTATAATCGGACGGGAGGACCGCAGCAGGCAGATTGTTTCAGTCCTTCGACGTACGCGGTATAAATGATGACCACCTAGAGAGGTGGTCCAAGTCCCAGCTGTGGGAATATTAAAAAGTCAGCCTTTTAATGCTCCTACAGCATAATCAATAATCATGCTTGTGATTATGGGTATTGAAGGAAACAAATGTGAAGCACCACATTGGAAGTTTGCAGATTAGATGCACAATAAGTTTTGTATCTCTGTAGAGTAAAAGCTGATAAAAAATGGACTGAATTTTATGGAAAACCAGGCTTTCGTGCCCCAGACTGTAACGTGGCCCACTCAGTAAAATAAGACACGTATTTAAAATTACAGAAATTATACAACGCAAGTTAAACTTTGCATTGTATCACCTTCATAATTATAAACTAACCAGAGCGGCTCAAATTTACACCAAATTTTAAAGACGTGTTTTAGTTTTGCAAATGGGACATGATACCAATTGGGGCATGCATGCCTGGTTCACCGTATATGGTTATTGCATCAGCGTTGAGGGACGTATAGGTACATTGCTATACAAATCGGCACGAAACAACTAAAATCTATTATCAAAATTTAATCAAACCATCCCCGCTCACGTCACAATTTAACCAACAATTTGCTAACGTAAACAAAAGGAGCAAATGCAACTTCCGACCCTCGGTCATTTTTATCCCTCACTAATTGTAATTTCATTGATAACACAGTTTACAGTTTGACCGGTCCATTAGGCCGTAACAAGGTGGCGTCCGGCCTTACGGCTGTATTTATAACCTTTAGTATAGTTGCGGCAATAATTTCATTAGAGAGGCACAACTAGAGGCCGGACAAGACAAATGGTAGCCATTAGGGCCCTAACGACTGCCCCCGACAGGCCTGAACTTTTAACGATGAGAATCAAAGTAAATACGAAACGTTATCTTGCCGATTTGGCGATCATAACGGGTAGGGTTGCTAATAGGATGTACGCAGGTAGATTCTATCTGTTTTAATTGATGCTTAATGCACGATTTAGTGACCCTTAACTGGACTTATCGGCCTTTGATTTTGGACTGAGTATCAATTGGTAAAGTCTGTTTATGGACCTCGCTAATACTGCAACGTGAATTGTTTTAGGAAACTCGCTATCAAGAAGCTTACCATCAAAACGATTTTAATGATGTCTTTATCTTGTTTGGGCTTGAAAACCTTAGGGGCCCAGCAGGACCGAAGCCTGCTGGGACTATGGATTTGTTTACGAAAGGGAAATCCGGGGTCTAGGAAGGCAAGGTAAAGAAGGATAGCTACTTTAGTCAGTAATAGTTCGACGCGCACCGCCCTAGAGCGGGAGAAGTTGGGATGATTTCACCCCTAAAAAAATCCTCTTTTTTAGTAAGAATCATTTAGTCAAAAAGTTATAAGTAATTTATTTTGCAACAGCACACATTGCATAGAACCATTAGTACCTACATCCGAGAAGTATTATTGTGTTGCACACTCCGAGCAAAACATGGCTATGCAGCCACAGCCGGTTAGATTGGAAGTTGACCACAACTAATTGGAAAAAACCTAGAGAGATGATAAAGATACATTGCGCATATATACCTAAAACATTACATTGTATATAAATTGATAGAAAACTTTTTTTATTATGATTGGCTCACGTATGACCACTATTTATTGGCAACGATGTGGCCGACGATGGAGCACCCTTACCTAGATGTAATCTATTCACTTTATGTTTCACTATTAAATCTAATGTTTTTCTAGCTATATATTATGGTCAGTAGATTGAACGATTTATTTCTTCACAGCAAAAAAATAATAACTCCTTATAAAACGAAACCCTCGTTTTTATTCAACTCTTAGAGCAGCCTCCCACGGGACGAGGCCACCAAATCAGACGCATTCGCAGCGGCCTCGCCACTCCCGTATTATTGTGACCGGCCGTCATTAAGGCCCAAGCGCCCGAAAAGTGCCATAAAACAGTGACTTTCTGAATCCTCCTCGGTAACGACCAGGTTAATAGGTTTGAAAAAACATAATATGTTTATTATAGGTTGAACATGAACAACGTTATCGACTATTGATTTTTTCGTGCGATTAATACTTACCTACGGAAAAGTTGCGAAATTGCTAAATATTTTTTCCTACAAAACGGCTTGGATCTTTAGAAACATTTTACACATAAAAAAATTGATGGTATATTCTTAAAAGTGAACATATTATATATAAACCAATTAATATTTCGCAAAGAAAACGGATTAAAAGATCAGCGGGTCTGTTCGGGTGCAGCTGGCCGCGATTAAATGCACAGATACGCGTACTGCCGTCTAGGTGGGTACGAGTGTTGTGTTCATTTAATTTCGACCACATGTTCAAGATACTATAAGCCTTAAGGGGCATACGCGACCAGCAACTTCTTCGTAATGCGTATAAGAATGACGGGAGTAACAAATGTTAACAGCTGTCTTGTTTGTTTGGTGGTAATGGCGGAGTATGCGCCTTGTGTTGGCGAAGCAGTTGATTAAGGGTTAGTTTGGCCAATATTTACTGATATGGGAAATGTGGATTTTGTTGCAAATGCAGCTACTTTATGTAGGTGAGATAGGTAGTGGTTCTTTGTTTAATTAACTACTGCTAGCGGCTTTTCCTGCGTGAATGTAGAAAATATTGCAAGGGAACATTTTCGCGATAAAAGTATTCTATACGTTATTGCAGAATATGGTCTACCTGTTTGTCACATTTCATTCAATTCCGTTTAGCCGATTATAAGTTGACTCCATTATAGTCAAAATAAGGCTAGGTAGATTAAATCAGTAGGTCATTCAACTGTGTTAAAAAAATTGCTTAGGAATTCCTTAAGCAATTGCTTTTGTATTGTTTTTTAAATGTTTTTATATTTTTGTTGTTTTAGAACTCTTTTAAGCGTAAACTGATCTGATATTTGTTTTCCTTTTCCCATTTTAATCCAGTTCTAATATGTTCTTGAGGAATTCGGGGAACTATTCAACTATTATGGGCATCAATATAACGATTTTGTGTTTAACAAATCAAGCATTTGCGTTCAAATTCAATTTTAATTTACCATTAATTGGTGAAAAGACTAATGAAGACAGTGACAGACTGCCAACATTACTCTTTTACGATTAATGTTTTACGACTAGCAAATCAGAAATACTATCTTTCGAAATTAAAGATGTTTTGCAATATGACGTGTTTTTGAAAAGAACTATTAAATAATTATCAATCTAATTACCTATTATAATGTTTATTTTTTTAAATAAAATTTACTTAATCTTGTATTTATACATTGACCGAGCCTTATTGTAAAGATAGTCAAAGTTATACATACTTCAAAGCAACCTCCTTCCTAAATATCAAATTCCGGCTCAACGTGGTTCAACAGTGCGAAAAGTCAAGTAGATATCCCATCACACCATAATCCCAACCGTCAGCCATAAGAGCACTAACACACGGAATAATGTTTATCGGAAGCAACAGTGGCACGTAATCCCGTGAAGACGAGGCCGAGGGCCGCGTCATTACGCTCATTACCTCCAGGATCGTGTGATGGGGGCCTAATAATGTACACGCGTTGATCGATTAGTGTTATTAGGGAAACATGTGTCTAGTTAGTATGAGTGATATTATTACTTTTCTAGGAAACAGACGAATTTTCTAGATATCCTTTTTGTCTTTCATCGTTAAGTACCTTGAAGCTGTAAGAAGTTATAGAAGGATTACATTCAGAGTGAGAAAAAATATATAATTTATGTAGATTTTTTCTAAGATTTCTAGTAGCTTCACAGAAACATAGCTACGTCAATCAATTATTTAAAAAAGTTAGTACTATAGTGTGGCGTTTCGTCGATTTTGTCTTGACTAGTGTAACCCAAAGTAGAGTTGAGCTTAAGTTTTAAGAAAACACTGTCGCAGAAAACTGCGATGCGAATTGCTACGAAGCGATTTCGTATGGTAAAGCATCGGTTCAGCAATCTGCAATGCGAATCAATTCGCAAGTTCTTGCGGTGGCGTCGTGCGAGTTTGAATTTTGTGTGTAGGGATTCGATGGGAGGATTTAGTCCGTTGCATCGGGATTTTGTGTTTAGGATGCAACGTTGCATCGGAATATTGTGTGTAGGACGCAACGTTGCAACGGAATTTTGTGTGTAGGACGCAACGTTGCAACGGAATAATGTGTTTAGGATGCAACGTAGTAACGGAAATTTGTGTTTAGGATGCAAGGTTGCATCGAAATTTTGTGTGTAGGACTCAACGTTGCAACGGAATTTTGTGTTTAGGATGCAACGTTACATAGGAATTTTGTGTTTAGGATGCAACGTCGCATCGGAATTTTTTGTTAAGGCTCATTTTATAGTTATATTGCTTGTCTCAATTTAAAGCCTTTGAATAATATTTATCATAAACAGTAGATTTACTTATGTGGAGCTCTAAATGGGATATTTTATACAAAACTACCGTATATCAACATCTCAATATGACATTATTTACAAGCTCATGTCAAGAGTGTCAACTACCGACACATTGCCGAATAAAATCCCGACAGCGGGGATTAGGGTGGATGTTCATAAAACGCGCGCGCTCATATTACGCGAGTGTCCGCCAGCCAGTTCCGACAATTTGTTCCTTCACCCTACACCGTTGATGAGTATAAGTTATTATTTGTACAGGCTGTTGAAAATACTGAAACATAATAAAATAATATATATTTTATTACGTTTTTTTTAATGCTCCAATGACTTCTTCCGCAATATGGTAGAGTGACACACCCTGTGTTAGACTTTAACTGACTAAAACCCACTTATACCCTTCTGTTGCCCTTGGACATCGGTAACCTTTTTAGGGACTTCACGTAGTTTTAGTGGGCGTTGGCCCTATTGGCCCTACGCATCGTCGTAGACTCGGGCTCGGTCCGTATCGGACGGCTATACGGGGAGTTACCCATTGATTATCGTCCGTATATATCAGTGCTTAATGTTTTGGTTTATTTAGTAGGTAAGTATCTCATATGATGAAGGCGAAGTTAAGTCCACCATGACACACAGTAAATAATATAAGAAAAAGAAAAGAAAAGAAAGAAAGAAAAAGTGTTTATTTGCGGCAAACATGGCGCATATCTTAAAATAAAACAAAGAATAAATTCGACTAAAGTAGCACGCAAGTAGGAAAAAACATACAAAATTCAAATTAAGATTGCCTACCTATCTATCTTCACTTTTTGCCTAACTTTTATCCAATCATGATAAAAGCTAGGACCAGGACCAGGACTTCACAAGGAGCGACTGTTCATCTCCAGAACTCAATTTCCAGGGCTATGGCAACTCTTCCGAACAATACCGCAGAGTAAAACTGTTCGACCTGCTGATGACCAGCTAGGGTCCACACGGGGCTTCGAGTAGCATCAGGGAGCGCCACAAGAAATAAAAGATTACAACCCTGTTCCAAGTGTATTTTTTTTTACAGAAAGAAGGTTTTCACAAGTACATAGGGGTGCTGGAAAATCTTAACACCGCGGTCTACGGGTCAACGCCATCTATCGAATCAAGCTAAACTAATAATTCAACAATGATGCTAATATTCCTACTATCACGCTATACCAATATAATACCTTTCTTTTTACCTAGCCTGTCAAGGAACCTTTGACTCTATAACATCATCCTGTACCACATTATATTTCATACATAGATATTGTCGTACAGACCAGGACATATTTAGTTAACGAGAGTAATCTCGTCACAGCCGGGGACTGATTGAGTGGGGGCTTACACTACTGTGATTATTGTCAATACTAGTTATTGTTTCATTAATAGTGGCTTATTAAAGAGATAATACTTATTCTTATTTATGAAAATGTGTGATAAATGAAAACCTTACACCCGAATTTAAGTATTTGTTAAATTCTACTTTAGCCTGAAAACCTGTCATTTGACATTAAAGTAGGGTTTGAGACGTTTTTTTTTTAACTTAAGATACTTTATTCAGAAACCCACTCATAGTCTCTAGTACTTTTTATTTTATTTTTGCGATTGTTTATATGTGCAAAAATATAGGTCCAAATTATCCTGTCGCCAATTAAAACATCTTGCCATTTCGACCACTGCTTTGTATAAATCCTTAAACAAGCAACATAATTAAAAAAAAACAACAAATAATAATACAATAGTAAAAAAATAAAAATAAGAAACAAAACATCCACTCACTCACAAAGCTTTAAAAGCACGCTTCACAAATCATCAACAATATGACTCGTACGAATCGAGGAGACGCGGCCTAAATGGAACACACGGCCCGCTACTTTTTATTAATTTACGAAATAAAGTTATAATCTTGTTAGCGGGCGCTTCCATTGTGTCGCGTTACCTGGACATTGTAATAGGATCAACTTATTAAACACTAAGTATACAAACATCAAAAGCGTTTTTGCAAAGCGAAAGAATGACGCTTTCGTTAAGAGGATTTCTATTTTTGCGTTTTCATTATTGTGTATAAATATTTTTTCGTTCGTAATTCCATTCTGTTTAGGATCAGAAATATTGTTGTTTATTACATTACTCTCTGTTGTTAATAATAAACGATTTATTAGGAGCAATAATATAAAACCTCTCCCGGATTCGGTGTACCGAAAAGCAATAAACTTGATAACATCGTTTTGCTATAATGGTTATGGGGCAAAATATTTGAGATCCATTTACCAAGGATATTAGCCGATAAAGAGGTGCTTGAAACGCAATGGAGCTACCTTTCGGACCCTTTGGGAGGTTCTCAAGGAGCGAAGGAAGGTGTTGTGCCCCGTCCTAAATACGATCTAATTACGAAATAGTTTCTCTTCTTGATTTATAGATTAAGTTGAGAACGGCGGGTCGCACACGCGGCGCACTAGTAACCGCTGACATATTAAAATCCTTTCACATGTGTGTTTAGTTGATACTGTTTATAATAATTTTAAAGTAGATTTCTGTGTAAGTATTATGAATTGATTACAGACTAGCCTTAGCCTACAGCTTCGCCCGCGTACATAAGATATATATAGCCTGTGTCACTCAGGAATAAAACAACTTTTTATCGGTAAAACAATTTTAGCATTCGGACCAGTACTTTCAGAGATTACAACCTACAAAAAAAAACTTCACCTCTTTATGATGTAGGTAGGCTAATTTTGCCCGCGTGTAGATCAGTTCCTCCATACAAGCTTTGGACTCCCATTTCATTCCTTTTGGAGCCGAATTTTGAAAAATCCTCACTTACATCACAAAAGGAAGTCTTGTACAAAATTTCACTTTCCTAGTTCCAGTAATTTTGGCTCTGTGTTGATATGTCAGTCAGCCAGTTGCTCTTTATATATATATATATCTAATATAGAATTATAAACTAGCAGAGGTTGAAAAGAAAAATTTTAGGTACTGTTCTCGGAACTCGTCAATTAATATTGCTGTTAAATTAATTAAACTGTAATGATTTTTAGATTAACTTAAAAGTTAATCTAAAAATCATTACAGTTTTATACCAAAATAAGCTTCTGCCAGCGGCGTCGCCCACAAAACTTGTGATATGCAATTGACTTCAACATTCAGGGAGTAGTAGTTTCTGAGATTACCCCCATATAAAAACTTACATATTACTTAAAACTTACATATAATATTAGTATAGATTACTTAAGAATATAATCCCAAATCAAAGCAACTATTCAATATACCCAGCGCTGTTCATATAAGCGGCGGTATCGAGAGGTGTTAAAGGAAGGACGGGACAATCTCCGAGGCATTATCGGATTCCGCGGGTGCTCGGCCCACAATGGATGTTCTGGCCGATCCCAGCTTACTATGTGGGCCCACTGCTTTGTACCAAATCACTTCGCGTAGATTTATTACCCAGTGTCTCCATTACCCCACTCTCCCCCATATAAATTGTAGAATAAGTGTTGCCATATTTACTGGTGACGCATTGCTAATCGCCGGAGCCTTGTGTTGCCAGTGGTGAATAGTAATAATTAATCTGGTTGTCCGATGACGAATTTGAATAATTTATATCGGTAATTTATTGGTACAAGGTCCGCGGATCAAAATGAGGCGGAGGCACATGTGCCGCTTGTGAAGGGATCTCAGAAACTAATAATTTTGGTAGGACAAAGTGACGCTTTAGATAATTAATGTGAAGATTTGTAACTATATATAAAAGGTAAAGTCCTGACTCACTCACTGAGTCGTCACGCCCAAACCCTTGCACTTAGAACTTTTTATAATGTACACAAAGAAAAAGAAATAATTTTCCAAAATTTGCCCCATAATGAGATAAGACGGGGGTCCAAACTTTCCATGGAGAAACCTCTTTTCCCGTGGGCGAAGCTGGTAGAACCTGGTAGGTAAATGTAAGCCCAATAGGATAACCATATATTTACAAATGATTTCAATACCATGTTTTTAGTCTCACGCAGGTGATCACATTTAGCACCCCACCCCATGCCCGTGATCACATTAATGTATTCAAAACAACCGGGATTGGGTCGTTTCATCAGGTCTAATCAATCGTCCGCATCGAGTGACCTTTGTTGGTCAAACCGACCGCGAAAACCTGATTACCAACCGATCGGACTGACCGATGACACTTTACCGCTGGAATGTAATTACTACTACCTTCTAAAATGTACCTACATTTTACTAATAGCTCGGATTATTTGGGTCCAACGCCAAAGTGTAATAAGACCCCCACAATCTTAAGACTTGTGTCGGCCTCAATAATTTATTTACTTTGATGATGTTCGTCTTGAAATGCGAGTAAGTTTCGAGTTTGGGACTGTATGAGTCAAATGGCGACCTGAATTTATTTGCAAATAATTTATGGAAACTGAAAAGGGTTTCTAAAGGTAACGTTCAAATATTTTATCATCATATCATCTGTATTATATTTTTGAAAAAATGTGCTAGAAAACCTGGTTTTTCTTGGGAAACTATTTCTAATTTGTGAAAAAGGCAAATAATTAATTTAATTTTTAAGACTTCATAAAACAAAAATAAGCCTTAGGCATTTTCTACCGTACAGCCAAATGCACTGGAGAGACAACAGAAAAAATGCGTAAAAAACATTATACCTACAGGCTTTTGAGACGAATCACCTAAACTGTTATAGTTACGTGGAAACGTTCCTAAAAGACTACCCATAACTTTTTAAGTCATTTTGAACTGCAATCACAGATTTTAAAAGAAAAAAAAACCCTCTATATATTTTACATAATTATTTTAATTTATTTCCATCATCGCTGCATGTAGAAAATAATATTCATAATCACTACAAAACATGGTACCTTGATACAGCTGAAGCAACATTGTATTTTGATTTATTTGCTGTAATTACGTAAGTGGTGGGATAAGCACCTCCCATTATCCGCCATACACGGCCAGATGGATTCCTTGTTATAAACCGTCAGCTAGAATAATGGACTAAACATCAAGTGATTAGCAATGAGTACCTCATAGAGTAAAACGTCGTTGACAGGTTTTTAGGGTTCCGTAGCCAAATGGCAAAAAAGAAGTGAAGAGTGAAGGTGTCAAATAACTTCTTCTACTCTGTATAGGGTAAAAGGGAGTGTCAGACTTAGGTGTACCTTTGTGTTCTAACGTCATGGTGACTCACAATACTACATCCAAAACCTGTAGTATCTACTTCTTTTTTTAATTATGAATAGGCTTGCATTTGACCACTATCTCACCTGATGGTAAACGATGGTGTGGTCAACTATGTTGTGTGTGTTGAAATCACAGATGATATATTATCACCGCAATAACAAAAAAATATAAAACAGCTTCGTCCGCGTACATAAAATATAGCTTATGTCACTCAGGAGTAAAGCAACTTTCTGTTCGTCCACTTTGAGACCAGTACTTTGAGAGATTACCTCCTACAAACAAACAAAGAAACTTTACCTCATTATTATATTAGTGTAGATTTCCCATACCACAAACTTGTATATTTTTTTTGCCATTTTTTGCTACCGACGGTACGGAATCCTTGCACGAGTTCGACTTGCACTTGGCCGGTTTTTTGGTATAATAAGGTAGTCCTTATCACATAACCGTCAATACTAATTTGCTTGAAGCAAATTAAAGGAGACTTAAAATATTGAAGTTGTAAAACGTCTCAACTTTACATTTCTTGTCTTTAATCTACTTAATAGGTGTTTGACTTCAAATACAGCGAAACTTTATCATTTTCCACTCTAATTAGTATGTAGTTAATTAATGGCGAAATTTTTCAGTTTGCTTAGTAACTTTTAGAGTCCCCTTTAGGTAGCTAATCAGCGCGGTACGTCGACACAGATGTGTACGACTGCTCAACTCACTCCATATACTTAACTAATTAATTAAAAGAGTACTCGAGTTCGAGCCAGCTCCCGTACCATCCTGTTTACCTGCGCCAATGTTTACACAACTAACGAACTACTTAATCATCATTTATTCGATTGCAAACGAAAAGTTACAAACTGTCCAATGAGTCCTCATGTATATATTTCAACAAGCACGCCCACTACGACTGTCCTTCATCTAACATATATAGGTTTAGGTAACACAAAAAATTTAAGGGTTAGGTGAATAAAGGTGATATCTGACAAAATCAATAAATTTTTTTGCATGAACATACTCGTAGGTTTAAACCGATGGTAAATCGATCCATAGATTTAAAACACTCCAATTCTAATTCGTATCATAGTTACAGATGTTAGCAAAGGTTTTGACTGTCAATCAAGTATATAATTCAGATTTGAAAATGTGCTAATAGCAGAAATATTACCAGAGAATCGTAATAGTATTTAACATCTTTGCCCACTTACCCCTTAAATTGTTCTACTTATGTCCGATAAAGACTAAAAATATCCAACGGATGTGCTCCAAATCGGTTCAATTAGAAAGGCAATAATGCAAAGATGGTTTTAGAAAATTAAAATAATGCCATTGGATTTTCTGAAAAGGAAGTCCGTGGACCAAAAACGCAAAAGGCAACTGAAGAACAAAGGTGTGGTTTTCGTAAGTAAAAGTTTCGATTCCGCGCCTTAAAAAATACAATTATAAATAAACAAAATGTAATTATTAAAAAAATAAATGTAATAGTGTAGTAACATACGCCGACGATATACTAGTAATTAATAAATCAAAATCCAATTTTCGTAACGAAATTTTCAAGACCCAATTTCAGCATTATCTGATTAAAATGGGCACATCCGAATAACCGACGGCTAAGCAAATTGCATTAAACCTTATTAACCGGTTTAATGTGTAGGTGTTAAGTAAATTTGGATGTAATCGGGGTAAGCCTTTTTTCCGGGGCGCGTTGCGGAGTTGAGAAAAAATGCGCCGGGATTTATTGGCTTGTTACCGGGATTTAAAAAAAGGATCGTCGCAGACGGGCCGGGAAGGATAGGAATGCGTCCCGGACTCCGGACTCCGGAGCCCCGACCTCCCATGCTCGCGGAGCGCGTTTGATGGTTTGAAAAAAAGCCACCCTTGCTGCTCATTTTTGTGATCGTTTTGATTTTTTTATTTATGTTGGCTGCTAATTTCTATTTCATTTGAGTTGTGAGTCATATTTGCTGCATGATTTGGAAAGGGTCATAGTAAATTGAGCGTTTTAGGGACTAGTGATTTCTCTTTGAGCATGAGTGGATAGCGCAACGAAAACAATACTACATAATCCTACTACTACTAAAATTTAGACGTTCTACAAAAATTTATCTGAGGCTGAACTTTTAAGAAATGCCAGTTACATATTCAAAAAAAATACTTAATTAATTATTATAAATACAGCATTAAAAGAAACGAAAATTTACTAAAAAACAATCAAAAGTCGCTGTCGACTGATATGCCCATACGACTGTCGGTATTGCTACATAGTATGGCAATTTTTTTCCTTTGGGGTGACGCAAGAGTATCGAAATAAGTAGCATTCTACCCTTCTATGAAAATGGAAGAAGCTATGCCATTGGGTCTTTTGCCATCATCGTGTGTCAAGGCATTGGTTCCAAAACGGCTGAAACTCCGACAGCGAAGGAGTTATGCCATATTTGAGGAAAAATATAGTTTTTATTTTATTTTTTATTATACAAATAAAATGAATAAAAATAAAAAAAAATTACATCTGAATTTAACATTTGAAACATTTTTACACTTTGTTTGTAAAAAACAGTCAAAAGCAAACTTTGAAAGTCACCTTTATCCATAGCCAACCTCGACATTTATAAATTGTTTCTGCCTGTAACTCGATTGCTCATCAAGCATTTTAAGTGACTCCTCCCTGATCCTCTTGAGACTCACTCGAGGCTTCTTAAATATTCACAGACCGTGATTGTCGATCGCGTCTCTAGACTGACAGACGGCCGCCTTTTTAGACCTATCACTCAAGTAAATGTAACTAAGTTCTCTCATCTTAGAGCTTTTGAAATAATTTAAGTCTATTTCGTGACAAAAAAAAAACATTTTTGTAAAATTATGAATATTATTATATTAGTGACTAGAAGACTGGCTCGTTATTCGCCCAAAGAATTAGCATTGCCATTCAACGTGGCAATGCTGCCAGTCGTCTGGGCACATTTCCCGATGACAGCGATGTGGAAGAGTACTTTGATGCCAGTGTACTTTTTAATTTTGTATTATATTTATGTATACATAGTTAGGTTTTAGTATAAATAGTTCTATGTTTTTTATGTACATTTGTATGTAGATATTACTAATAATAAAGAAAATATTAGTGAAAAGAGGCTCTGGAACGCAAAAAAGGCAATAAAAGGTAATAGATAAAAAAAAAACTGAAGATTATGAATAACTTTTTATAGAATCTTGTGCACTAAATAATATTATGTCTGTGATGACCTAACCCAATACGGATTAGGTTTGTGTCTAATTAATGTTTTATTTATTGAACAGGTATATGTTTGGCTTTCCTTCTACTGCGGGGTTATTTGGAAGAGTTACCGTGGCCCTGAAATTATTTGATGTTTTTTCCAACTCAAAAAAAAAACTACATCAATTTTGGTAAGTTTTTTTTACAATTAATACGAATCTACAAGTCATAGCTCTCGTGATGGATCTCTTTTGACAACCAAAAAAAAATCATTTCGACAGTTGAGGCCAAAGACTTAAAATAACCACCAACCCGGAAGCCAACAAATTGGAACCAAATAAACAAAGTCGGAATACGAAATCTTGTCGGTAACAATCATGAATATTTTACAGGAAAAAAGAACTGACTTTTAACTCCTTCACCCTGTACGTGACGACTTGGGACTGGCAGAAATAAACGAGCTAAATTAATAAGAGGGGGCGGTTAGTTACAATTACGTTTTTAAATGTAAGCAAGCCGGCTCCTTGTTACGATTTGATTTTTCTTGTGCGACACGCCATTTGTCGGTTCTACGGCGGTGAAGGATAGAGGTGTACGTGAGTTATGAATTTTTTTAAGTTTGTCGTTAAAACCAGTAGAAATGGTGTATGATAATGCCTTGTTGCAATGAGTCTGCCTGTGTACTACTACTGTTCATGAATATTAAATAAATAAATAATAATAATTTATTGTTAAAGCAAGTTTAAGTTTTTACAATAGGTATATCTGATTCTTTTTATTACATTAAATAATAAAATATTTCATTAATAAAATCAACGATGATGAATGATAATGATGATAAGTCAAAATGGAACAAAAATCGCCTAATAATCGAGGTTGAATTAAAAATATTCCATAAATTAAACAGATACATTTCTTATCAAAGCATTTTTCTTTACCATTGTAACAATTCGCATTTACATCCGTTTACAAATTCACTGTTATTTAGCTTTGATTTTGGAAAAGCAAAGGGTTAGAAAATAAAAATCGCGACCCTCCCGCGAAAAATCGGGCCAAGGAGGGTTAAAAAAAAAAGAAATACCGCGCGTTGTTTTCTAAAGACGGGGGTAACCAGGTAGCGAGCCAAATGAATTGCAAACAGCATTATTATTTCCTCCAGGAAGTCGTATATATTCCCGGGCGCCTTTATTTTAACGTTTCTTGCTTCATTCATTTTTTTTTTAACCCTTTTTTATTGCCGACAAGCTCGTAATATATTGTGAACGCACAGCGAGAGACGGCTGTAAACAACTATTACAACTTAATAGAGAAACGGGGTACCAGTTTATGGGGTTTTATTTTCTTATGGGTTTTCTTTTTTATTATTCCTTTTTTGAAAATGATTTTAGATTTATATAGTTAATATCAGAATACGAATCTTGAAGATAATTCCTTATCTATGTTTTTGATCATGTTCAGTTTTTAAAAACACATTTTTTTTTAAAGATTTGATAAATTAAAACAATTTTTTGGTAAGCAGTTTTATTTATCTGGTAAAAGTTCTTTTAGTTTTTATAATGTTTAAGCATATCTGCTTATTTAGGACAAACCATGAAAATGGATTTTGAAACAATTATCCTTAACTTGTTGAGCTAACATTTGGTATACCTATGTAACTTGAATGATAATATATTACTATGGTACCAAGGAGCTGGTCGAATGATGGAGTCAGATAATGGTCATAGGAATTACTTTGCGCAGATTACTCCATTGGGTTTGAGCTCTTTGGAATGATCTTAATGGGTAATATGAAAACATTTTTTTGTTAGTCTCTTGTATCCCATTCCTGGGCAAAGGCCTTCTTCCACTCTTTTTATCTTTCACGATCCCACGCTTCCTATTGTCATTTCTAGCGAAATCATGTTAAATAAAAGTTTGTTATGCAAAAGTGTTTTTCATTAAAAACATATTACAAAATAAAACCTTACTACACATTAACACAACACACTAAACATTATTCCAACCCCAGTAATTAGATTTAACAAAAGGATCTAACCAGAGATAAGAACGAGTACATTTCTTGGGTGAATAGTTTTGCTCATAAAATCCCCTATAAAAGGGCGATAACGGCCGATTATGGCCCTTGTAACGGCAGACTAATAATGAATTGTCTTTAGTATAATGTCCGATCGTGATTGTACTACCAGCTATAAGGCTTTTGTTCTAGATTAATAGGCGAAAATTCATAATTTATTTTGCTTAGTTAAATTATAGTCCGTTTTGTAAAAGTGTACCATCCCACATTTTTGTGAGAAAAATAGATTTTTACATAGGAAAACAAGGCATTTTTTTACTTTTATTATAAGTGGTGGTCCAATGGTAAAGACCCTGACTTACCTACGTCAAAGATTTAAACCCTGTTAGAAAAATTACTTTGTGGAATTTATTCCATCACCGTTGCTCTCAAAACGGTGAAAGCACAATAACAATGACATCGTGAGAAAACCACGATGTCTAAAAAATAATAATTACAGACCAATACATACCGGGCCCGCATGGTGGATTACGGTCCATTCTCTCTTCTAGAGAGGAGGCCTGACTCTACCAACGGTTTTACAATTGTATATTATTAAGTTGATAATGCCATCAGCCATGCTATATTTAAAATAGCTGTTTCGCGGGTGTAATGTAAAAGTATATTGGTCGAGGTTGTAAACAAATGTACGTACATGTATTTATAAAATAGCGGTAACCTAGTTTTCCACTTGCACATTTGTATGGCTACATTGAAATGCCACTCGACTCTACGTTCAACAAGCCATATCCATAAAATGAACGTATTATTCTATGTTCCTTTTTATTTATTTGTATTGTTAGGCTTGCGTTTGAAATTTAATTTATCTGATTGTAATCGATGATACAAAAGGAGTACGCTTACGTAACCTATTCACTCTTGAATTAAAGACTCCTTTAGATTTTTTAGTTATTGATAGGGTCACGCTTGACCACTATCTCAGATGATGGTACCCAATGCTGCGTTCAACGTTGGAGCACGCTTGCCTAGAAGTAATTTATTTTCACTCCTTGCTTAAAGACCCACAGACTTTTTTTATTATTGATAGGTTCACGCTTGACAACTATCTCACCTACACTTGCTGTGGCTGAAGTACTAATGTACACTTGACTCAAAGTCCCAGGCTGTGTCTAACGAGTAACACAAACATGTTAATTAATAAAATTGAGAAATCCTTGTATAAATCTACAACACATTACGACCCACACACACATACGACATTTACACATGTACCAACAGATATTCCGTGTATGCTATTAGTTATATTCCTAGAGGGTAATAAAGCAGCGAGTGGAGCCAATAAACGTAGATTATCGGGAGTTATGATGCGATTCACGTTAATGCGACATGACAACAGGCCCGGGGCTGCGGTCCTGTGAGTCGTGCCAGAATCGTGGAATAAAGTCACTTAGTGCATTTTTGCTGATAACAGTATTTTTTTTTTGGCGGAATATTCTTGTATGAGTAATACATTTTGCAGTTGCAACAAAAGTGTTACTTTTATTTTATTTCTTTAATAAAAAATCATTTTTCTCAGTCAATTAATTAGCATTGTCATTCAAAGGGTTAAATGCTGTGAGTATTTTGGGCAATACGGTATATGCATATCTTTTATTTACTAAATTATAAATAATTTTTAGCTGTATTAGATTTCTTTTAAATATATTTATCAACAATGAAATTATAAAGCTTCGAAAATACTAATTAGAAAGGGAAATTCGATACGAACTTTGACGTCTACCATAGAAATAGGCGTCATTTGCTTTTCTGATATTATTTTAGTTACTATAGTATTTGTGTATATTTAGTGATACGCTTGTTAAATCATACAATTTTTTTTCTTGCATATTCCCTAACATCTCATTGACAGTACCTCTGACTAATTTGATAATACTCAAAAGTTTTTTCTAATTGATTGTTTGGTATATCAAAACTATATCGAGATAACAGCTATAACTACTACTTTTTTAGGAAATATTAATTTAAACATCCTAGAAGCTATGCTCGCTTTCCCCTACAGTACCTTTACTTAACCTTTTTAAATCTATCAAATACTAAGCTCTGTGGTGTTTGATATCCAATTGATCCTCAGAAAGAATACGGGAGGTCCCACCACTGAGCAAACAGTTCGACATCGAGTCAATGTTGACTTTGCCCCGGTCTCCCCTAGTCGTATAGCGGCAATAAATCGTATAAATAAATTACCTTTGTCAATCTTCGATGATCTTATTTGTTTCGGTATGCAATGCGCTGAAAAACTTTTGTTTTGTTCGAAAGAAAAAAGAACACATAAAAATTTTAAGGAAAATATTTATTTGTTAAAACATGACATATGGCATATGACATATGACAGATCAAAAAGTCAAACGACTTAGATAATTACTAGGGTAAAATTAAATCTAATGTAGTCGAACACTAGTTCCACAATCAAGGTTGATTAAGCCATCTTCATAATTGTTGACTAATGGAAAAATAATAAAAAGTATCAAATATAAGTATTTTTTTAAATGATATGATGAATATTCAAAAATTCCCAAGGCGTTTGATTTTTTAGACAGATTATACCTACTGAATTAACTTAACATAATTAGCCTTATAATGTTTCCACTGCTGGGATTCAGGCCTCCTCTTTAAGATAGGGTCGTAATTCACCACGCGGGCCCAATACAGTTTGGTAGAAGTCACGTATCTTCAATTTTTTTTAGCACTGTTTTGAGAGCAGTAGTGATAAAATAAAGGGTTTTGTATAAATCGGGGCGACTACTGCTCTACCTACTGAATTAAAACAATAATAAATTAAAAGTTAATATTTGTTTTTATTAAACAAAAATATTTACATTAGCTTCTAATTGTAATATAGCTTAGATTCACAACTATAAACATAAATACAATTCCTTCTAAACAATCCCCTTCTAGCACACAAAAAAGCACTACACTTTTTGGGGTGAAACGGGGAAATAAAGATATGGTCGTGGTCGCAAACAGAACGATATGTTGACCTCGGCTCGTAAAAAACACGTTAACATCCATTCACGTTTATGTCCCCTATTTACCCGTAACCACCGGCCAAGGGTTACAAAGTAGCTGATTGCTCGCAGCCTAGCATGACCTTTTGTGTATTTTGGAGGGAAAACTGGGTAAAATACTGAGAATTGCTATGCTTCTAATGGATTTCTGTTGCTGTTAAACAATTTACAAATATCATATTTGTGGTTTTGAAAAAAAAAAAATATATTGAAAAGAAAGTATTTAGTAGTAGATTAAAGATGAAGCTTGCAATAGTATGTAGATTATTGCAAGCTTCATCTTCTTTGCAATAGTAGGCTATTGCATTCTTCACATACTCCTGCATTAAATCGAGTGATAGATCACATGATTTAATGCAGGAGTAGGAGTTTTACAGTTGGTTAATTTTTGTTTGGATGGCATTACTTTCGAAACCTCTAAAACACTAATTTTTTTTTTTACTATCATGATTTTTTCGAACAATTCCGTAGGCCGGTTTCTAGAATCAAACTTAAACCAGGTTTGGAGCATCATCATCATTTCAGCCGAAAGATGTCCACTGCTGCACGAGCGTTCCTCAAGTGTCGCCACAACGAATGGTCCGGTGCGTCTCGCATCCATCGGATACCCGCGACGCTCACCAGGTCGTCTGTTCACCTTGTGGTAGGCCTATCAACGCTACGTCTTCTGGTGCACGGTCACCATACTAAACAGCCATACACATATAAAATACAAAGTACCTATATCTATTACAAACCATATATATTGGAAAAATCATTTTTGAAAATCTTTTATTTGTTTTTCCATTATCTGATTAGGAACACAAAAAACCCTCGCTTACTTCAGTTTCCGATGTATTTATTCTCCTATTAATACTATACACAGTCCTTTCTCGTAAAGATAAAGGATATTCTCCGTATTCTTACTACAGACGCTTTGTAACATTGCGTTCTATCTGAGGTGCTCAAAACAAAAGTTTCTTACAAGTTTTATCATGGCGCCCCTCAGGAGAAGGGGTCCGTTGACCCATTTTTCCCGAGATGATCCACTGGTACTGTTGCTAAGAGCGTTTTATTACATGAAACTTGCTGGAATAGGTATAGGCAGACTAAGGGAGACGTTGTACAAAAGAATGCTCTTAACCAAGGGAATCCTCCCTTGACATAAAATTTTAAGGCATAATATTGTTTGGCATAACGTTTTCATATAACTTTTATTAGCATAATAATACTTTGGTATAATGCAATGTTTAGTATCATTATTATTTACTTTATTTTTTTTTTTGGTCTAATTTGGAGTAAGATTTTTTTAACCACGAAGACTAGAGTGGGACGAAGCAAAGAGGAGTTTCTGCCCTTCCCACCCATGGCTGGGATACAGACCTCATCTCTCGGAGAGGGAGCTTATAATCAACTAGAACGGGCTACGGAATTGTTAGAAAAACTTACAATGGTCCAGGAACGCAAGGGCAACTGAACGGGGACATGTGGATTTTAAATTTAGTAAAAGTCTGATACTCCCTCTCGCTCCACCCAGAGTGAAAAAAAATATTTGATAGCTTCTCAACTAAAAAAAAAATCCAAAAAGGTTTCACGTATTTAAAATTGTCACAAATACACGTTTTAGGAGATGGTCCTTCGTGCCTAAAAATACTTTTATCTCTCGAACGTAGGTACTCCCATAAATCCAAGATGGCCACACATCCAGTTATATCGGTCCTCGCTTATTGAGTTATCTCAGTTGCTCCTCTATCGATTGGACAATTTGGACATATCTAAGAAGACACACAGTCCGTAGTTATTGTTTTATGTCACGGATGATAAGTGAAATGGACTGATTTTGTCTGTTCCATTTTATTTGTCTTTGTTTGTTGTAGTCCGCGTGGTGTTTAGGATAAGAGAAATTAGGTAAGTAATTTAATGCATGCGTGTTATCCTTATTCACGCGAACTGTGACTGTGATAGTTGTGTTTCATTATTCAATAATAGTGAGTTAAATTAGAGGATTTAACGTTTTTTTTTATATAAATTAGTGTGTTTTCCCAATTAAGTTTTCCTGTCCCTGCAAAATTCAAAGTTTAAAAAAAGTCAAATGTTTAAAATGTTTTTATTTCACATAGCTACATGGGCTCTTATAATACATAAGAAACTAGTGCACGGTTCCAATTGGACGTTTCCTATGGAGAAGAACCGGCAAAAACTCCATGCAAAAAAAAAAGTAGCTTTACCTACTTGCTAGTAGGTGTAGCTTACAAGGTAGGAACATCAGAATTCTAATCCAACATGAACAAAATTAAGTCCAACAAATTCTACTTAAGGAAGTAAGTTACTGCGAGGTTATTAATCAATCAAGTGAAATACCTACCTGAAGGCAGATGAAGGCGAAGCGAATTAGCTCAGGCAAACAAGAGTCAGCCGTTCTTCGATCTTATTTATTTTCTGCTCTATAATTCGTTTCCGACCCCGTTTAATGTTGATTACATTCCACTCCCAAGGTTCAACTTTGAGATGGAAATAACTCGTTACTTCTATTAAGTAATTAGTCAGTATAAAGCGATGCTTAAGTAATGAAGCGTAATTATAAGAGAGGACACGTCTAAGAAGAATAATTAAATCAATCATCCTCTCCCCGTGGTGTATAATCTTTTCACTGAAATTAAGTTTGAATTAAATACTCCTAAACGAATTGAGTCGCTGCTTTGAACTCGATAGCCTTTTGGAATAGAATTTGAGATGTTTGTGAAGTTCGCATCATCTCAACTTATATTAGATTTCGTCGAAAGCAACTAAATAAAGTCTTATTTTGGTGTGTTTTGATCATTTTCGTAAAACATCTTATAGAGTCGTTGATTGCTGGCTTCATAATATTTCACAGTGGCCACATTTTCTCACTTTTACAAGAGCATTTGTGGCTGACATTATTTCGAGTATTCCATTTGTAACTAAGCCTTAAGATTAAAACAGCCATTACTGACTTATCATTGTTATCTTTCAGCTATGACGTCCATGAAGTGGTTATATGCTTTTCCAAGTGTCGCCACAGCGGCCAGTCCTGTGTGTCTCTTATCCAGCGGATTCCCGTAACCCTCGCCAGGTCATTATCATTATTTTTTAAAATAGATTTAAATTAGTGCCTGACTGCGGTCCCACCTGATGGTAAGCAGCGCTGCAATCTCTGATATTGAGGCGCACTATTTTTAGGTAAATAAATATTATTTTTAATTTCTTTTTTGAGCTGTCTCAATTTTCACGTTCATCAGTTGCAAATAACCATATCAGATTAATAACGTAAAATTTTTACTCATTTCAAAATAACATTTGATTGGTAGAATAATTTAAAGCGATCGCTCTCCCTCGGGAGATGCGGGCTGGAGGCTGGAGCAAACTTTTAAAGATATTATCCAGAAGGGTTGAGGCCGGCCGCGTCCTACGTGAGCTGGCGTGCCATCTGTCTTCAGCCGACTGGAATTTGTTTATCTCGTAGATGTAAAAGTTTTTAAGGATTAGAATTTGTTTTTTTTTTTTTTTGTATAAAAGGATCAAGCCTCTAATATTTTTAATATAGTTCCCATGCTAGCTAGATTTAGTCATCTTTTAATAAAAAATATTGAGTACCTACCTAAAAAAGTCAAAGTCAAAGTACTGTATTTGCCAGAAACATGGTAATGAGGATGTTGAATTCAGTACATAAGTTCTACATGTTTCACCAATTATTGGTATACAAATATTAGTTAAAAGGTTTTTCGTGATTTCACTCATTGTAATTTACCGTTCTGTAGGAATCCCAGGGTGATACAAGGTAAAGAAGGAACATAGGAGTCAGTTTTAGTCATTAAAGTCTGACATCCCGCTTCACCCTAGATCGGTAAAAGTCATTGGAGGAATTCATCCATCAACATAAAAAAATGTACAGAACATTTGTTATAATTTTTTAGTCCTTAATATTTTTTTGATCCTTGTCTACAATGAATTCATGAAACAATCATATTTTTTAAATCTATGTTTTAATGCTTATAACAGCGTAATGAAAATAACACTCGCACTTGCATTTATATCACCAATACACTAGTAGGAACTAGTCCAAGTGCCACTGACCTCTATCCATTACCAACCAAACATCATAGTCATAATTTCCATGCAACAATATACCAACACAAAGAACCAGGCGTCACCAAGGACCAACAGTGACAAGATTATGCAAACGTGCCGCAGTAACAATAAAAATCAAGACATTATCCGCAATAACCGCGTATCGACATCGTCGTAGGAACTGGACTCACATAAATTTATAATTTTCCGCTGCATAAAGCATAAATTCGAATCATTGGTCCTTCCTTGGGGGTTGAAAAGTTTCTTTGTTGCAAGGAAGTAGACTACGTACTTTATGTGAGCTTTTATGTGTTAAAAATAAAATAGAAAAAAAGAGTTTGCTTTAAAACCTAAGAGAGATCACGGTGTAGTTATAGAGAAAAAAAAGAAAGAATAATAATAGTTTATTTCAGAAAATTACACGTAGAGAAGATTCAATTGATAAAACAGTTTTGCCAAATAATAGGTGATAAATACAGAAAAGAAAATGAACAACATTGTATCACAGACACCAGTATCATTCATAATAATAAATAAGTTATAAACATTACAAAACAAAAATACACAACGCCATTTTAGTAAAAATTTAAGGTACAAAGAAACTATGAGCAAATCAAATTCAAAAGCATTTTTCATTTATGCGTATTACAAAAACAACTCATCCCTCCTGTAAAACTGTACAAGTACCTACAAAAATAACTCAAGCCTTTTAACCTAAACAGTATTGAAAAAAAAAAAATAGATTAAATAGGTCCTCGTCGTTGACAATAGAGTCTTCGCCTTTAGGCACACACTTGCTATGCCCAGGCTCACGTGTCACCCGCCTCGGACGGCGAGGGTCGAATCTACATAAAAATATCCACCCGAAATATCCATATTTTTAAATTTGATTTTAGAAACTTGGACAAATGTTTGCTATTGAAAATTGGAGGCGATAGTGACGTGACAGAAATTCAATGCGAGAAAGTTTCGGTGCATAATAAAAGATGGCGGATTTATTGAATGTTTTTGGCGCGAATACGGTCCTGTGTTTGGGATTTTTATTAAATTGGACTATGTAGGCATGTAGCTGCTTTGAATAAATTTGCTTATTTCATATTTGAAACTACTTAGCGTTGGTCAAGTAAATACCGATGTACGTTAGATATTCTATCAAAAATATATATATATATATCTAAAAAAAATATCTCTTGCTTTTGATAATTATGAATTGGTATTGGTCATTACTTATAAGTATTTTATTTAATTCTTAGTGATTATTGGTATACGTATGATTTTATCTTCGCATATGATACAAGCCTGAAAAAAACCGCAAACGTGCCGAAAAGTGAATTAACACTTTCTGTAACTTCAACTAACTCAAAATTTCGAACGCTTCACTGCTACACATCCATCAATACTGCAATACCCAAAAGAGATGCAAACAGCCACTGGGCAATACCTTACACGACATATCGCGTACCCAGTAAGTAAATAGTCATGTCTCAATGGCCGCTAATAATGCCGAGAGTAGGCGCGTTTCACCCGGGGCGTAAAACTTTGGACGTTCGTGTTCTTGTATGTACTGTGCACAGTACACATCTGTGCTGGCCGCAGACCAAGTTCTGGTACAGTGTTGCGGTGCTGACGTCTCCCAGATATGTCATATTTGAAACCCAGCCCCCCTCTGCCCCACCCCGAGCTGTGACACCCCCGCACGCCGCATCGGACATCTTCTCGTGTAATGCGCCGACTGATTGTACTTCTATAAGGATTTAGTCGTCTTGATACTTAAGAAGATGTTGTAAAATTATTTTAGCTAAATTAGAGCCCTATAATTTCTTCAGCAATTATGTAGTTTGTGCTTTTCCCTATACCTAACTATAAATTAAATACCGACATCAAATTATGGTTTTCCTTAGTTCGAAGAAAAACATATTAGAAAATCATACAGTGACTATTTTTTTCCAAGCGGGTTTTAATGGGTAAACCAAAATAAAGATAGAAACCTCTTCATTATTCTCAAAGCAAGATATTGATGGATACAATGCAGTCAAACATGATCTACTAAAGAAAAAAAGTTATACAAAATGTACAATATATATAATATAATAATAATATATATATACAATATACAAACATACAATATGCCAATTAACTAAACTTTTTTTTGAGGTGGGAAATCAACAAATGACTTATCTCGCTTTTTATGGTGGGTAAATCATCTAATAACAACCTCCGATCTCGGGCTAGGGTGGAGTAAGAGTGTGTGCCAAACTTTTACTGACTAAAACCCGTGTTCTTCAGTCACCAAATATCAAAACTGCGGCAAATATCAAAACCTACCGCGCACCGTACAAGACGATGAATGAAACGAGTTAGTCCGCCCACTCTTGGCAAGCAAGTTTTCTAACGAAGACGTCACATATGCTGCCTACAACTTTCGCGCGAATATTTGTATTCGAGACGTTCCATACATACGGGAACACAAATAAGTGTGTACCTATCAGTGCAAGCTGGCTGTGTCTTGTGGGGAGTTAAAGATGATGAAAAACTTGTGTACTTCATACTAGAGCAATGTGTTTATAACATAAGAGATCATTGCGTAGGAAGACCCACAATATTAGTTTAACTTTCGGGTATTTTTGAAATCACAGTAATATTACAAAGTCGAAAGTTTTTCAAGCGTGTACGTGGAGGTGTATATTTGTTTTTTCTTTAAGCTCAAATGGCTCAACGCATAATGATAAAATTTGGTAGGGTTATTTCGGGTGTATATTCCCAGATATTTTTCTACTATCACACAGGCAAAGCCGCTGCTGATAGCAGGTAGTAGTAATAAGCCTAGCTAAGCCTTTGGATTTATTTGTAGTGTTTACTTGGCTAATATATTTTCTCAAGATTCAAACCTTGGATGTATTTTTTCATCTATGTTTGTAATAAGTCACAAAAAAAAAACAAAGAGCCAGTCCTCACATAACAAAAATAATTTAAACCCACAGCCAGAGTACCCGCACTCCATATTAATTCATTCCTAAACACAATCAAACAAAATCATTGCGAACCTCACCCAGTGAGTTGGTGGTCCACATAACTACAGGGTGCCCTCAAAGGAGCTATGTGTTTGATTTGGACCCGCTTACCCGCCCGGCAACAAATTGTGTTCAAAACTTCGCCCGGCTAGTAAAAACCTTTCGCATACTCTCTTTGCACTACATTTGCTAAAATAACGAATAGATGTACGGTTTTATTTGGATTGTTAGTTGGTTTCTGTAGCTGTAATTACGTATTTGATTGGGTTGTTTGGGGAAAGTGCTGTGAATAGTGATTTTGAAATCTCTGCATACGTCGGTTTCATCTAGGCAGATAAAATTGATGACATGCCTTTTGAATTTAACTACCATAAGAGGCGCATATTCTCCCTTTTGCAAACGCAGGGAAACGACACGATAGATTTTAATTAAGTCCAACGGGTATTAAAATATTTTTAGAAAGAAAGATAGAAAGAAAGAAAGAAAGAAAGAAAGAAAGAAAGAAAGAAAGAAAGAAAGAAAGAAAGAAAGAAAGAAAGAAAGAAATAAAGAAAGAAAGAAAGAAAGAAAGAAAAACTATTTTATTTGGCATACACACTCGTAGATACACACAATGTAGTAACAACATGTAGACACTAATAAATTATTATAATTAAAAAAAAAAAACACAACTAGTAATGTGTGTCTCACGGCGGCGCCAAATAGGTCCAGTTCAGCAATAATGCCAGACAACTACATGGTAGTTGCCTGACGCTGGTTTTACTAACCAATGTGGAAGTTAAAGCAGCTGCAGTTCACAATAAAACAACACAAGATATGCATCGAACCGGAATCCAACACACGAAATCAAGTTTACCCCAAAAGCTTTTCGAAGTCCGAACTCACCACACGTACTTTAAAGCGAGTCGCAAATTCCTGGAAATCCTTTAAAATCAGCGAAGCGATCCAGCCAAGCTCGGAGTGACCGCGTCCTGATTCCATTAATACCCCCCTCTTAGAGTACCCCCCTTCTCAAAAGCAAGGAAAGTATCTCTTAATCTAAGCTGGACATCACGATAACGATATTATAAACCATTGCCGCCGACTACAATTCGCTTTTAGAGGGGCATTACTAACTTCAACGCATTTAATCCGAACCCCATTATAGTGTGAGATCTTGGGGCAGCCAGGGTTGCCAGATTAAGTTCTATGTCTTGTCAATGATTTTGATATCGGTGGATCGGACAGAGCCAATAAAAGTGAATAAAATGGTTTTACATTTGTTTGTGTCTCCTGAGATTTGGATTTTGTTTTAGCTCTCTTTACGACGCAGATGCTTGAGTTTGTGGACAGTTTAAGGGTTCAAACACGATATGTTAGTATGTTGAACTTTAAAAAATACTAATTATATGACTAGAAATTGCGAAAGAGACAGAGATTTTAAATAGAGAAAAGATTTGCATTGTATTGCCTAGCTACGGGACATAATTTATGCCAACAGAAAAAACTTTACAGACAATCTTTTTGTGGTGCAAAGTTATCAAATAACTTCTCCCACTCTGGGTGATGCGAAAGAGAGTGTCAGACTTCGACTAAAACCCACCATGTTCGTTAAGTTGCCCTTTAAATTCCGTGGACGTGGTGACTCTTTTGATCAGTCCTTAAGCTCATATATATCTCATCAGATATATCTGTAGTCCTCTTTGCAGTCATATTTAAATCTTTCACTAGTAAAAACTCAACTTCTGTGTTCTTTCAAATGCCTTTAGCAAACTCTTGCAACCATTCTTACAGTTTTGTTAAATACTATTTAATTTGTACTATATTTTTAACCGACTTTCAAAAATGGAGGAGGTTATCAATTTCGTTGTATTCCTTTTTTTAATATTGTAAAGAGAAAAGATTAGTACCTGTTGTTATAATTGTGTGTTATTGTTTTTTTTTGTGTTTTAATTTGTGATGACAAATAAACTCAAAAACAACTGAACTGATTTTAAAATAAATGATATATAATAATAATTCTTTCACCTGTAGAATGCTACCTGTATTTATTGATAAAATCCTATTAGGTTATTTTAAAGCATCACACCCCTGAGTTAACAGAAAGGGTCTGTGAAAACATCGTAAGGTCCACTTCGGCACCGTCCACACACCGTGAGGCATTTGCGTAAAGTAATTAGCGCGTAATGTGGACGGGACCTAAGGTGATGACCGAGGACATTATACTCTGGAGAATAGGCATTAGAAGAGGTGGACTCTAACGTAAGCTCTATATACTATTTTTTTACGAAACTTGTGATGTGAAGCTTGTAGGATGGCTTTGTTTTTCTTTTCTTCTTAAGGCCCTGATCGACGGGTAAGTAAAACCGCGGTCTTATGACTCGTCGATAGAGCTCATCGGTGTATCATTGCAATACCGCGGTTTTGTGATTTTAAGCTCGGCTCGCTGCTCTTCAAGATTGTAAAACCGCGGTTTTGGCTCGTACGTCGATCATTCTAGAGAGCTGTGGAGGCCCATTGATAACTGCTCTGACTAAAAAGTTTTAGGTGGTAGGTTTGTGAACCCAGCCAGGGCCTACGCGCTTGTTTTTTGTAATACCAGTATGGCATTACTTTGTTAATTTATTTCATAACCCCTGCTTTTTAAACGGTGCCAAAAATATTGTGTGGAAACTAGCATGGCTTATAATTAAAAGTTCCAAGATATCCACCAATCCACACTGGGCCCATGTTTTGAATACGGCTCATTTCTTCACCTAGAGAAGAGGAATATTTTCTTGACCCTTTTTTGGGAAAAAAAGGAGTCTAACGAGACTCCTTTGAAGCCTCCGAGCCATTTGATGATTTCCCACCTCATCTTCAACGGAAGATGAGGTGGGAATTCATCAAATGGCTACTCTTGCTCTGGCTGTAGCGAGAGGAAATGTCATTTACTGACAAAGACCTACCTATATTCCTTCAGTTGCTCTTTGCATTTCAGGGTCATGGTCACTTTCTCGAATAATCCCGCAGCCTTGGATGTTTTTCTAGGCCTGGCTCACAAATATTAAGCCAAGACAGGTATAGTAACTGGCACGGGACTGGTCCTGTACCTACCGCTCAACGCCAGTACCTGGGGCAGCCTGAGTTAATTGAATACAGTATAGTAACGTTACAAAAGCTAATTTAGAATTAATAAGACTTTATAAGAATGGGGTTTAATTTAAAAATGAAAATTCGTATGAATGTATATATGTGTATAATGTCTGTAATGCCTTCACGCATAAACGCCTATACGAATTTGGATGATACTAGGCACGCGAGTAGACTATATTCTGGAACAGGATATAGAATCCTTTTATTCCTGGGATCATGTTTTCTTGATTTTATTTTCTACATTCAGACTGATGAAGTCGCTAGTAACTAGTGTAAAAAAAAAGACGTGTGGTACTCGGGGACTGCCGCGGTAAAGCTACTGCATAGCATCACTCATTTGTTTTCTTATCGGTCACCACGCTCAAAACAAATGAGTGGGGGCTGTTAGGTTATTTTCGTTACGGAATTTCTGGATTCGGTCTCCACGCTCAAGGCCCGCGATAGAAGCTATGCAATAGCTTACAAAAACTTAAACATTTTAACTTCACACTGTAATTGATTTTTGTTTTCAAATCCAAGACTCCAAATATAGACAAAGCCTCTATTTAATAACTTTATGTAATCCACTACCCTCCCACCGGCTATAAAGCGCTTTAAAGCTCTCTTCCGGATGCTAGTGGAATTCTTGAGACCGGACGCCGTACATTCCTAGGAGGGAATGTCTTGTAAGTTTTATTGCAAGATTTTACCATCTCATTCTGTGGCATCTACCCACTGCCCAGGGTGTTGTGGTTTTCCAAGGAATGTGGAATATGGGCGTTTTATGTGCCTTCTTGGAAGCATTTTGTTTATGTGTACGTGCACTAGCTTCTGACGTTTTATAAGTGCCCATGTAGGCCTATGTGAAATAAAAAACTTTTGACTTTGACTTTGACTTTTGTAACTATGTTTATATAAAAATCTAAGACTAGTGTTATTTTTTAAGATTTGGTACCTCAAAAGGAAAAATAGAACTCCTATAGGATCACTTTGTTGTCCGTCCGTCTGTTTGTCTGTCAGTCTGTCAAGATCCTTTATCTCGAGAACGCGTCGAGGTATCGAGTTGAAAAAACCATATACTAAAGTCTACGGTCCCTTCAAGCTGTGAAAAAATCAAACTTCTAAGTTAACGAATAAAAAAGATACGGCCGTTTATTTCGCAAAAAAAAACGTATATTTTGATACTCTCAAAAATGAAAATTCATAGGGTACTTGCCATTGACCCAGAACCCTGAAATTTAGCACAAAGAAAGTGCTTAAAGCATAGGTAGGCAAAAATCTGAAATTAGTAAATTTGTTGTTACCTACGTCACAAAAAAAATAAATTGCAATTCCGAAAAATCTTTAAGATTCCATTCGAGAATTGTAGTTTGCACGGAACCCTCTGTGCGCGAGCCCGACTCGCACTTGCCCAGTTTTTTTTTCATATGAAATTCCTATAAACGATACGGTATACGGTGATGTATATACCACAACGTTTTGAGATTCATTCATAGAGGGTACAGCTAATTAGTGCAATTCCCTGCCAGACTCTGTGTTTCCTGATAGCTAAAACCTAGGGATCTTTAAGTCAAGAGTGAATAGGTACCTATTCACTTCACCATATATAGAAACTTCTAATACACGACTACATAAACGTTTGCCATCACCTAAGGTAGTACGTGGTCAAAAACTATTAACGAAAAAATTAACGTCTCTGCATTTTGCCAAAGAACCACCCAACATAGACACCACCAAGCCAGCCCAGCTAAACAATGTAAACAATTTACCTCAATAGCTTATTCCCAATAATCTTGCAGCATACATATTATTTATTAGATCAATATTGGCACGGTCTAGCCGACCCCACCGTACCCATAATGGTTATCAGCCCAAGCGTTTAATTACTTGCGGCCTGAGACAATGGTTCATAAGAAGTGCTCAGCACTATCCCGTAGATTTATAGCTGGCAACTTTAGAGAGATTACACGATTTATAAAGTACTAATAACTTGTGTCTTGGGTATAAAGGGTTTTGGGATTTCCTGTAAAGGTGTTGAGAAAATTGAGTATAGGTTTTTGTTTTAGGTGGGAAATCATTCAATGATTCGCTCTAGGACGGAGCAAGAGGGCGTATCAGATTTTTACTTTTTAATCAAATTAGAAGGCTATCCCTGAGTGTTTAGTGTCACTTTATTTAAAGCACCAGAAAACTTGTAAAATGTTTAGTCTTGTTTCAAAGTAGATAGTATTCCTGTTCAGTTAAAAATAGCACATTGTTTTTTTTATTAGCCTCTTTTAAGGTCTTAAGTCACCTAAAAAGAATTGCTTGATGGACTGAAAACTCCTTGAAAAGTATTAGGTGAACACAATCATTCACTAGATTTCCAATTATAAATAATATTTCAAAAAGGAACCAACAACGATGTAGGTTTAGAAGGAGATGGCATGACGAGTTGGACTCCTACCTATAAGATGGGTCAGATGGATATAGCTGGTTAGACAAAAGCGGAAGAAAGGAAAGGAGACCTTTGCCCTCCAGTGGAACAAAATAGGCGCAAAACCTGCATATACCTGCGTATCTTTTTTCTCCTTCTCTGTCAAATTCATCCAAAGTTCTATAAAAAATCGCTTATAGCGATAAGACCGCCCATTGTGACAACCTATTAATTTTAAATTCCTAATGTAACTTTTATTTTTGGTGTACAATAAAGAATGCATCTATCTATCCATAATAATGGTTAGTTTTGACATTACAAATCAAAACGTTTATTTTTCTCTCTTTGTATTAATACATTGTGTCCTATTGGTACCCATTTAACCCCGAGTCAACTTGACGCCCCATGAACTCTACTAATACAACTTCTCGCTACAACATAGGAACAGTATCCATAATTTCCTTGGACAAACTTACAAGCAGTACATCAAAGATATCGGGTGAATATTCAAAGGGTCTGACGAGGTATTATGTAGAACTATCGAGCTCACCTAGCCCTCGTAATTGATTGAAATATATTCAAACCAGAGGCGATGTGGTGAGCGGTCGGCTCTACTGGATAGTTCGATTTTCATTTCAATTGTTTTTAGAATGATAATATAAGGCGAGAGTAAGTGTAATGAGAGAAAATGGTAATTTCTTGTTGATACACGAATGCCAACTTAAAGCCAACTTATAACTTAATTATCCTTTCAAATACCTACCGTCAATTAGAGACACAATAGAAAGACAATGTAAGAACGAACGCCAGCGTTCGCTTGGAGTTTAATGAATTAAAACGTTACCAATTCAGTTTTAATAACCACTTATTTAACGGTTAATATTAGATGCCATACTAAATAACTGGTAATCACTTTTGAAGATGAATCGAACCTTAGCTTTGTATCGGTACAAATAAATACTTGTAAACTGAAAGAATCAGGAATCTATTCACAAGAGATCCAAGGTTACCGACATAGCTCAAAGCTACTTAAGAGGCAGTGGGCACAGGCTACTTAGCTTACGGAACAGAAGGTCGATGGGTCCGAAATGTTTTGAAGTGGTGACGGCGTAGGAAGACTTGCTACTGGATTGGCCAAATGTCGGACTCTTTGTATCAAAAACCCATCTATGTTCCTTCGGTTGCATGGAAAAAATTCGCAGCCCAACAATTCCACAACCCAGCTATGTACTTGCCTTAAATTTCTAAAAGCATTTAAACCAATAACATTGTGTTCACAAAGCGTCAACACAGGGCTACAGCTTGGCGAGCTATCGTAATCTATAATCTAATGACACATGGTCAGCTGACGCGGCGGCCAAGTTTTCTTATCTCCAAACACTTTTCATAAGGACGCTGCACTTGAGCAATGGTGGGGGCGACTGGATTACGAAGTAGGAATGTGTGGACGTGGCATTTTTGCATCACAATTTATTTTTTGTGTTTTCTCTCTCTTAGTTTGTATTTCAATCCTTAATTTTTATTCATTCAAATTGTGGAACCGAGGCCTTGGAATGCAAACGAAACGGGGGCTTCTTAGACTTTGGTCCAAGACGTACGTAACAGGGCTTTTTTTTTAACTGAGGAAGTTTTAGAGCATTAAAGCCCGATTCGATAAATTTTTCACTAGCGGCTCATTTGGGTGAAACATCCAAATGACCCGTAGAAAACCATGTCACGGTACAACAACTGAAGAGACGAGCGACGTTTAAGTCAGTAAAAATCTGACACTCTGTCTCACTCTACCTAGAATAGGCAAAGATATTTTGATAATTTCCAATCGTTAAAAAAAGCCGAAAGTTAGTTTGTGATAATATTTTGCGAAATACAAAGTGGAAGTTGACATGCAATATTTTTTTGCCTAACCAGGCCAATATTATATTTACCTGATTTTTTATTGGACCTGTTATTTTCACCCGTGGTAAATACATACATATATATGTTTAAAAGTTTTTTTAGTAGTTTAGAATTACATAAGCAAAGATGTTTTAGATGGGGATTCAATCTAACTACACTTATCTGTCCTTTTGAAATATGATTTATTATATACTCCAATATTTTATGAAATATTGCTCAATAACTTATACAGAACCTCCAATGTCCTTCGTAGCTCTGCGCCACAGTTCCATACGTCGCTATTTATTGCGATCGCTCGTTAGCGATAATGTCTGGGCGACATGTTGCGATAGTACGCAGATAAACGATTTTCTTCATCACTCTTTTGTTTTCGGCTGTACTAAGTTTTATTGTATGGTTGTGTCTTTGTTTGTTTGGACTCGAGTGTACTATTGATGTATTGGGGGATCGTGGAAGTACTTATCAGGATGTGAAAGAAGAAAATGCATTGTTGAGAACAAAAACTTTTCGAATATTAGAAAATAATATTGCAGCAATGTTGAAGATATCCACAGGAGAACTAAGATGACCGACATAGCCCGAAGGATCGCCAAACCTAAGTTGCCACTGCCGCAGGCAGGGTAAATTCCTCGCAGATCTGATGGTCAATGGGGACGAAAGATTCTGGAGTAATGACCGCGAGTGAAGACGAAGTGTTGTAAGGGCTCCTACAAGGTAGAGCAATGACCTGAGGGCACAGGAATCCGATGGATGCGAAACGCACAGGCATTTTGTTGTGGTGAAACTTGCAAACAGCTATCATAGTACATAGTTACAATTATAAAGAACTAGGTTTGGCCTGTGGTTTCCCACGCGTACATAAAATATGCCTTTTCTATCGGTGAAAAAATTTTAGCAATAGGACCAGTACTTCCAGAGATTACCTCCTATAAACAAAAACTAAATTACTTCCTTTGGATGATTTTTCAACTAAAAAAAATGGTCAAGTGCGAGTCGCACGCGCGTGAGGGTTCCGTACAAACTTACCTACGAAACATTAGTGTAGATTAAGCAATAACACCTGCAAAAACTATCCTCGTCACGTAAAATAAGTAATGAAAAAGAGGTTTACTTAAAACACACGAGCTGGCTCCTCACTGATCACTATTCCAGTCTTTTACGTAGGTGTTTACTTGGTCTTATTACTTTAGCAATAACATTAGGCGACATCTTGCGGCAGTGAGCACAAGCTTCGCTGCAATATGACTTTTTGGATATTGTACGAGTTTGCTCACAATTATTTTGTTTTAGACTGCAAGTTATTCTATTCTATAAAGAAATTTTGCTTGTTAATGGTTTAAGAATTGATGGTAAGGTTACCTAATAAACTAATATTACTTACAAGATTTCTGTACTTAAGTGAAACATTCAATAAAAACTGGTAAAATTAGAGTCCGACCTACAAAGTCCATTGGGCAAAAACCGCTGACAAAATAATGTTTTTTGTAGGAGAACTCTACTTAATATTTAAGTTTATTCTAATTCTATTATTTGTACTTTTAGATTCTGTGAAAATTTCAACTCTCTACTTCTTGATATATAGCCCGTTCACAGACCGACGGACAGAAAGGTAGATGGACGAGTGGACAGCGCAGGCAATAGGGTCCCGATGAAGCTCTTCGACCAAGCAACCCTAAAGAAAGGAGTGGACGACATCCGCTTCTATTAGCTAGCTTATCTAATGAAGTGATTAAAATAATACCTTCAATAACTAGCAACAGCTGTTGAAACATGTACCTACATGACAATGCGCGTGATGGAAGGGTTAGTAGAGACGCGGTGCGCTATGTATTGTTTTTATATGAGTATGTCGCAATATATGCTGGGTTGGTGACTTCTAGCGTCGTGCGGATTTTTTCTCGTCCTATTTTATTTCATAATATGTATTTTTAGTTGTTATAAGTTGTGTGAGACACAAATAGTATTTTTTGTTCTTTCTTTTAAGACAACAGTTTATCTTGTGTTTTGGTTTGTTTCAAGACATATACACATATGTTACACATATATCATATTGTTTTTTTTTTTAAACCAAATACTATACTTATTACAAATGCGTTTATCATGTTGTTACCCACTCTGTTCTTGAATAATAAAGGTAGTAACTATATTTTTTTAATATATTCAACTTTTTTGAAAAAAAAAATGCAAATGTAAAAGTTTTAAGTTATTCGATCGATTATACAAAGAGACAACAAAGTGCACGGCGCGCCCTTGCGTATTAAATTCGGTTATTAGTCCCGCAAACTTTGATCCGGCGGGTTGACCCCGGCTCATCGATCCGCAGACTTTCACCCGGATCATAAACTGAGCCACCCACTTTGAAAACTGAAAAAACAGTTCCCGACTCACTTCAAAACTAAGTCTTCCTAATCACGCGGCGCGAACAAAGTTCCACCAAGTTTTTTCCAAGTTCAGTTAAACTTCATCGATGTGGGGATCGTTCACCCTGGCAGGGACACTTGCATACGACTCCGGCCGGCGGGCCATTGAAACAAAATGTGGAGCAAGGTTGGCTGAGATTACTTTCGTCGGGAACTTTTTGCGGATCGATATGGAAGTTAAAAGTTTATTACGAGCGCGACACCGCGATGTCGTAAACCCAACTTCGTCTACCGCTCGCGCCGAAATGCGACAACCATGTTTTTAATTAGCTTTCAACCATCGCTCCACGCGCCCCTCTGTGGCCCTCATGGTGTTCTTATTCTGGCCAGCCATACCCAGTTCCGCTGCAATACGAAAGCCAAAAAGATCCTTTATTTACTTTACATATCAGCACCCGTAACTAACGAGCGTAATACCTGCTCAGCATTCGTATTCACAAAGGTTTTTCTACCTACGCCGGCGGCGGGCGTAAAATAGAAGGCGAGTCGGGAAGGAGGCATAAAGGAGAAAATAAAATAAAGACGGCGCCAGCGAACGGATGCGAGGTCCGTGAAAAAAGTACGAGGAAAGCAGGCTTAATGGTGTGGCGCAGGTGAGGTGGGCGGGGTCGGGTGGGTGGTATATTACGATTGGTCGGCGCCGCCCAGCCGCGAGTACGCCCCTCTCTCGCCCCCCCTCTGGGCGCCCCCTCCCCCGCGGCCACCGGCTATCGCCTGGCGACCACCTACACCACCCGACGCAAGCTATGCCTGTGTCGTGAATTAGTTTGCCAACTCTCTGTCTATGGCGTAGCTCCGAGGCTGTAAGTATAGACGGCGGACTGAATAATCGATAAAGGTGTTTATTGAAAACGGGTAAGGACGAAGCACTTTATTGCTTCTTTATTATTAAAGTCCGAGCTGAGTGAGTCAACTGCTACGAGCGTAGTCAAGTCTGGCGTAGCACCTTGCTACGCTTGTAGCACGTAGCAGGACGTAGCGCTCATGTTTTCTTACCTACCGCCAGGTGTATTGACAAACGATATAATTTGGAAGACATACAGTACTCAAAAAGATATGTCACTAGGCTCGCGTCTTTCTTATATTATTCGAAACTTTGCTAACGATTGCTGGCTGAGTAGCAAAATGTCTCCATAACAAAGGACTGTTCTATATTTATGTACATATAGCATTTGTTTTACGACTTACGAAGTTGAAAACTCGAACAATTACGTAATCAACAGCTGCTCAACTCGTATTTTACAATACACAGTTTTAAAAAAAAACTTCTCGAAGTTGTGACCTTGTGTAGCTTTTGGTATAACACAGAACTTATCGAGCGACTTTGATTTACTTTGACGTATATTATTTTGGCTTATTGTATAGAAATGAAGGATAGAACGTACCTATATATTCGTAATTACTATGTGTCGGTAGTGTACTGAATGAATTACTGATGATGTGTTTGAGATTTTAAAGCAATTCTTTAGTTTTTTTTTGGGCATTTCACAATTGTGTCCACAAAATACACAATAAGTTACATAAATAACTAACCTAGAGTTATTCAGTCTTTACAGATTCCAAAGGGTAATGGAAAGGGCTATGTTCCAAATTCCCTTGCGTGATCGAATCAGGAATGAATTCGAAGGAGAACTAAAGTTAACGACGCGGCGACGTAGCCCGAACAATCGATGAGGTCGAAAGGTTCTGGACTGGCGACCGCGTACTGGAAGACACAGCGTTGGTAGTACAACAAGGTGGATCGATGAGTAATCCGATGAATGTTTGATTGGTCGTTTTAGCGACATTTGGCGGAGGTCTATATCCAACAGTGGACCTCTTTCGGCTGAAATGATGATAATGAGAGGGATCCAAAATTTTACTGACTAAAACCCCCTGTGTTCCTTCAGTTGCCTTTTGCGTTCCAGCACCGAATTTACTCTTTCAAACAACCCCTCTATCTTGGCGAACCAGCCCCCCTAGCCAAGTTGCAACCGTTTTGCTTGCACCGAACGCTTCGAATTGGCCGCGCCGCCAATTCTTTTGTTCTAACCACGTTACTGAGCGTTGAGATGACGTCATTCCCGTACATTCGAAGCTTTCTGCAAGCGTTAACGATTACAGATTAACAACTTGGCTAGGGGTACAGCTCTTAAACACGTCTAGGTCGTCTCGCCACCTCTTTATTGCAAGCTTTTATTTAGTTTCACAGGTAAAACTAAGACAGGTCTTAGAGCTGAAATTTCGCATGCATTTCTTAATCAGATAACAAAGCAAAATGATTATGACTTGGAGCTGCTCTGATGATGGAACCAGGAGGTGGCTATAGGAACTCGGTAGTTAAACGATACAACCCCATCGACTTTGGACTCGTTTGATTCGTCTTGACGAGTAATTTGGTGCAAGATGGTAACCAGGGTCAAGTGGAAGATAGCCATAGAAACTAGAGAATAAGCGCAAAAAGATAACTCTATCGAGTTTGAACTTTCTGAAATGGTCTTGAGACCGCACTACAAAAGCTTCCTATGAAAAAAGGTATTTCATTCAAGAAAACTTGTTTATTTATTTAACTATTTATGAAAACACATAAAATAAAAGATAAAAAGCAGGAAACCGAAAAATTGATACGAAGGTCGGCAAGTGTTGCCACGCAGTGGGTTCCTGTAAAGGGAAAGCGCCATTGAGGTCGCCCTTGAAAGAGGTGGCGAGATGATGTAGACGCGTATCACGAGAACAGGTTCGAGACGGCGCGAGAGAAGAATGTTTGGGGGAGGACTTTGTCCAACAGTGGGAGAGTAAATGCCAGGAAAAAAAAAATTGTTCAAGAAACTTCTAAAAGAGTTCTGAAAGAATTTGGAGGTCTTTGTTGTAGGAAAATATAGCTAAAATAAAAAAAAAACTGTTTTTACAAAGGTAACGCTTTATGTCCACCTATCTCTACGTGTATAATAATAATTCACAACTATCACACAACTCCGTCTAGTCCCAAGCTAAGCAGAGCTGGTGCTATGAGTACTAGACAACTGATAAGCATACTTATGTATTTCTAAATACATACATATTATAGATAAATTACACCCAGACACAGAACATATGATCATGTTCATTACACAAATATTTGTCCTGAGTGGGAATCGAACCCAGAACCTCCAGCATAGCAGCCAAAGCTAATAACCACTGCATCAATTATCTACACAAGCATTGCGGTATTTTCGCGATACATGATGACAACGAACGCAATGACTTTGTATTTCCTCCCACGAGACAAGAATCTTCCCCCGTACGATGCGAGTAATGTACCGTAAAATAATGACTGATTACTGAGGTGACAAACTATGTAGGTAGGTGTACAGATGATATTGTGTAAGGCATAGCATAGTCGGCCTTATAACGTACCCAGTGATGGGACTCAGGCCTCCTCTCTAGGAGAAGAAATATGGTGCAATCCACCTCGAGGGCCCAGTGTGGATTGATGTTTGTCACTTGTTTTCGAATGAGAACAACCGTGATGTAATTAATTTCAAAAAGTAATGCACCACTGATCTTAAGTTCTTGTGTAAGCTAATTTGTTTTAAACTTTGCCTCGTACTAAGAATTACTTCTCTTTTATAGCTATACAAATATTGATTTCGTGCTGGAATTGAACCCACGACACGTATCGTAGCAGCCTATCACCTAACCACTGTGCCAGCCGTGACGTCAATTGCCGGTATAGCTATATATTCATACATTTTTATCAGATTTATTGTTCTTTTACACACCTCTACACATAAGTGCACCAAATCTAGACTAGGGATGCAAACATCGTAGTGAAAAACATCGATATATAAATATATCGACGTACGATACATCGATGTTTTTTCTAATATTTCTAAACGAACTGCGCTAACTATTCTGATATTTTTTAAACTTTTACAAGAAATGGTACCATTTAAACCCATGAGGTAGAAATGAAATAAAATTCAAATTAACTGAAATTGATTATTTTACCTACAACATTGAATATTAATGCCATCTATTGATCTCATTTTGAACTAGTTTGTCACTATCGATTTTAATATTATACAAATCTTTTCTGTTTATAAAGAGGAAAGATTTGTATTTTTGTTTTTAATGCAAAATCTTGTTATTTAAAAAAATCTTTCACTAATAGGATGCTTTTTATCACCAAGTGACATAGGTGCATCTTTTTTCTTTTATGCGGGTGAAGCCCCTGGCAGAAATTATTTAGGTATAAACTTCTTGCCATAGAATAATATCTAATAATAATAATGATTAAGTAATAATATTGAAATAAATTCAAACAAATAACTTATCATTATTTTATAAACCGATGCCGAATTATCGACGACAAATCTTAGCTAAGAAAAAATCGGCGACACAACTTCATATAGCAAAAAAAAAAACAAATTGAAAAATCAATGACCAAATATAATTTAGAAAAAGAAAACAAAATATCGATGATTTATGGTGAGTAAATATCGACGTTTACTGTTAAAACATCGATATTTTTTAATAGTATTGTTAACAGTACCTATTGTTCGCATCACTAATCCAGACAGCCATTACAGCTACTATTAGAGCACTAGATAGGCTGTGACTACTTTACATAAACACGTTAGAGCTGTGGGCTGATAGTTGTCGCCCTCGACGTCTTACCAACCTACCGAGATGGAGACTCTAATATTATAATAGTTTCCGCGTCAGGTGTCGGAGAATGCATAATTAAGTATTATGTTGGTAAGAAATATATGATTATCTTTTAGATTGTGGGTTTACAATGTGCATCTAACTACCTAGTTATAAGGATGGATAGAGTGCCAAAGATAACTTGGAAAAAGTAGATATGACTCCTTTTTTTCTAGTGAGCCAAATGCAGCCATTTTGCCAATTCAATTATCAATATTGCCAAAGCTAGCAAGAGGGTGTATGAGACTTGTTCAAATACCACGGCGCTCTTTCAAACAATTAGACAGCCCTGGTAAGCAAAGTATGACTACTGAGATGAAAAAAGCATGTTAAGTCAAGCATAAATTGCTGGTGTAAAGGCAAGAAATAGTAACAATACACATGCAACGCAATTTTTTAAATAAATTCTTCAAGATTTCGTTGAATCTCTCGAACTCAAAATTCGAGTACTATACAATTATGACGCATGTTCCAATATCAATTTGATACCGCTCGAGCTCCAAACAATCCACTTCACAGTGACATCAATCGTATTCAAAAATAGAACATACGCTCTCACCGGTAAAGAACAAAAATTCGAGCGTTCGAAAAAAAATTTCAAAATATCCCCGTACCATTGTCCAGCATCACAATGCCTTTACGACACTGGGTAAATAACGTTTTGGAAAAATGTAAAAAAGCACCCGCAGTTTGTGGGTAGCGGGTAAACACGTCGCCGTACCCCTTATTGAGTTGATCTGGCCATTTGTACTGCCCCTCGCCCTTTGCATTTTGGAAAAAAAGAAATTCGGCTTGCGAATTCAATTTCCAATATCCATTTTTGACGTGGCGTGATTAGAACGCAGTTTGGTCGTTAGCGGCGTGTTCGAGATGTCGTTTACTTCATTTTTGTATCGGTATCGATTGAAAGTGTGTCTGGCTTTCTGTTTATTGTTTGTCGTTTTGTCTTTACTCGAGTTTTAACTAACGCTGACATTTGCATTGAAAGAAGTTTGTATGAATTTTGTGGGTATCATGTTTCAAGCCTTTTGTTTTATAAAATTTATTTTCAGGTAGGTACTACTAGATTTCTTGCTTATTCTATTCAATCGCAAAGTGAAGGAAGTAACGTCGGCCTTTTTACATAATGCTTAACAAAGTTTTTGTTGAGTATTTATTGGTGATAGATTTTGATATTGTGCAAAGTAAAAAAAATAATAGTATTGTTGCGAATATTTGAAAATTGCTGTATCTTTTTTTTTTGATGGGACATCATCCATTGAGTTCTCGCACTTTAGGGAGGAGTGGGAAATGTGTCAAACTTTTAGAGGCTAAAAACCACTCCTATGTTATTTCTTTGCCTTTTGTTCCAGGACCCTGGGTTCCTAAATGGTAACACTAGTTAGCTTACTAACATATTTATCAAAAAATTGCATATAACTTTTATCACTTACCGATCGTCGGTACGATTTTCATTTATAATAGCAGCCAATTGATCAATGGTGAATATAGAACAAGCATCGATCTACCACGTAAGAAACCCAGTACAACATATTACACATTAATCAAAACAAAACTATTACATTTATTTGTTCCAATAAGCACCTCTTAATACATCTCTCGAGTGTCTTCCAAGTCTTGTAGCAATAATAAATATATCATAGTTATCCCCTTGGGATAAATAAAAGGGAAAATAAAGCAAATCGCCGACCCGGAAGGGTCTCCAAAGAAAAACGATTAATATTAACTGAAATGGTTATAGCGCCCTTATAGGACATTTAATATTTTTACTGCTATTTCCCGAAAGAGTTTAGTTTGAATTGAATACTCGTAAAATTTGAAGACGCAGTTACAGCGATTTGTGATAATTATAATTGTTGAAGTAGGCTTTGATTGCTGTTTTTGAAGAAAATATCTTGAAAATATTTTCATGAAAAACAAGTCGGTATTTTTTGGATCTGTCATTTTTTTTCGTGTAACTAAGATTTAAGATGGAAATCCGAGCATAGTTTTGAGTCTTTTCTTTTTGTTTGCATAATCTCATTAATAATGAAGATATCCGCTGGAGAACCATAAGTTACCGACATAGCTTGAAAAAACAAACCAAACTTAAGTGGCAGTGGGCAGGGCACATTTCTCGCAGAAAAGATCGATGTCGGTCGATGAGAACGAAAGGTTCTGGAATTGTGACCTCGTACTGGAAGATGCAACGTTGGAAGGCCTACGACAAGGTGGATCGATGGCCTTCGACAAAGTAGGCCGATGACCTTCGATAAAGTAGATCGACGGCCTTCGACAAGGTAGACCGATGACCTTCGACAAGGTAGACCGATGGCTTTCGGCAAGATAGACCGACGGCTTTCGGCAAGATAGACCGACGGCCGTTGACAAGGTATATCGATGGCCTTCGATAAGGTAGACCGATGGCCTTCGAAAAGGTAGACCGACGACTTTCGATAAGGTAGACCGACGACTTTCGACAAGGTAGACCGACGACTTTCGACAAGGTAGACCGACGGCCTTCGACAAGGTAGACCGATGGCCTTCGACAAGGTAGACCGACGACTTTCGACAAGGTAGACCGACGACTTTCGACAAGGTAGACCGACGACTTTCGACAAGGTAGACCGACGGCCTTCGACAAGGTAGACCGATGGCCTTCGACAAGGTAGACCGACGACTTTCGGCAAGGTAGACCGACGGCTTTCGGCAAGGTAGAACGATGGCCTTCGACAAGGTAGACCGACGGCCTTCGACAAGGTAGACCGACGACTTTCGACAAGGTAGACCGACGACTTTCGACAAGGTAGACCGACGGCCTTTGACAAGGTAGACAGATAGCCTTCGAAAAGGTAGACCGACGACTTTCGACAAGGTAGACCGACGACTTTCGACAAGGTAGACCGACGACTTTCGACAAGGTAGACCGACGGCCTTCGACAAGGTAGACCGACGGCGTTCGACAAGGTAGACCGATGGCGTTCGACAAGGTAGACCGACGGCTTTCGACAAGGTAGACCGACGGCTTTCGACAAGGTAGACCCACGGCGTTCGACAAGGTAGACCGATTGCCTTCGACAAGGTAGACCGACGGCGTTCGACAAGGTAGACCGATGGCGTTCGACAAAGTAGACCGACGGCGTTCGACAAGGTAGACCGATTGCCTTCGACAAGGTAGACTGACGGCGTTCGACAAGGTAGACCGACGGCTTTCGACAAGGTAGACCGATGGCCTGTTGAGGGTAGTGATTAAGATAAACATTTTAGAAAAATTGTACTTTTCTTGTCAATTAAATATGTTTTAAAATTAGTCAGTTAGTCGAGCTACTTAAGATTTAAATTTTTTACTTGTGCTCAAGTTTCAAGATAGACAAAAAAAAGGTTAAAAATCACAAATAGGGACTCGTTACCAACATTTTTAAAAACACCTAAGCGACACATTGAGAAAAAACTCACTTCAAATTTTGATCCTTTACTCTCCGAGGAATTACTTTAAAATCCAAACAAAAAAGACATCTTATTAACGTGGGACCTTAATGAAATCTCAGCTCATTAATAGAGAAGGCGAAAAGAGTCATTTTATTCGCACGCGCGTGATATTAACCCTTAACGAGTGCTGGGCCACCGGTGTTCTTACATTAAAATGTAAACATTACCCCTTCCCTCAAGTCGCCGTAGGGCCGAATCGTCATTTGTCTGTGACATTAAAGTTTTGGGTAGACGGGCGTTTGAAACGCTGAAACGCTAGTCATTATACGCAGTAAGTTATGAAAATTTAAACGTGCACCCGGCTCACCGGTCGACGGGACGTTGTGTTGTATTTCACGCGCCTTAAAAAGAGATGTCACCAAACTGGAGAGGCCAGTTTATGGCCAGCGCCTGCCAAGACTGCGTATTGTTCGAAGGAGTTGCTGCAGCCCTCGCAATAAAAAAGCAACTGAAGGAATACTGTGAAAGACCCACAGTATTCCTTCAGTTGCTTTTGCCCTCCAGCTCCACCCAAAACAGGGGAAATTATTTGATGATTTGCCAAGTAACAAAAAGAGCTCACTGATATATATTCCTTTCACGTTACACCACTTATGAAATCTTATTTTTTTTCAGTCATAGATCAGGTGTTAAAAATAATTATGAATCCTAATAAAACGACTACAATAATAAAAAACGCGAGTCACAAACGCCAAATAAACGCTCGTCTAGCCCTTTTTCATAATAAGAGCGTCTAATCTAAGTGTCGAGTACCTCAGAGCGGTCATCTCTGTCGGGATCACTCCCGGGGGTCCTCTAGACCCCAGGAATCCGGATTTATTCCGTCTGAATACCCTCTGTCGCAAACGACACCTCTGCTGAGGACTGAATGTTTTATGACGTGCCGTGAAGATGTTAGATTAGATTAAATTCAAACGTGTGATGTGAAATTGGGAAGCTTTGCAAATATTTGGATAAATGGAGGTTTAGGTCTAATTAATAAGTAGGTCAATATCTTAAGGAAACAGAAAAAAATTTAAAGCTTTTACACAATACCATTTTACTCGGCCGTCGAAGTTTGAAATATGCGTTTTTTTTTTTTGACAAAAATTGTATACATCATTATTGTCGATAGAAAAAAAATACTATCTTTTTTTACGTAGCAACATCATTTTTTTAAAATTGTAATTTCTTTTAGATGTTATTTTATAAGTAACAATAAATTATGTAAAAAATTCTTCAAAACTTCGATGTTTCTCAATTTTTCAAAAAGCGATTTGCTGTTGGAAACAGTGAATCTGAATGAGTTTATTTATAACTGTTTTGCTCTATTAAGATGCGGTGTATTATATTAAAAATAATAGATTTTCTTTAAAACACTTATTCTACAAAACATTACAATTATGTTCCTTACCGATTCTTCTCCATAGAAGACGACCCATTGCAACCATGCACTAGCTTCTGACGTTATATAAGTCACTCTATATGAAACAAATATTTCTAAATTGAATTTAATTTGATGAGCATACAAGTCTTCTATTATATCGCACGCAAACTTCACTTAAGAATTTTATAAGTTGCGCAACAGTGGTAATGAATCTTGTTTACATGCAAACCCGTAGTTCACACGTCTAGACGAAATTGAAATTTACATTTATAAACTTCGCTAGTTTACGACCTAGCCCTCTTAACGTGATGGATTCTTAACTTTTTAGAACTTTCGATGAAGGGTACAAAACAGGATAATTATTTTCACCTCTAGGCGATGTTATTCTCATGGAAAAAATCGAAGCAATCAGGGTCAGGAAGAAGGTTATATCACGGCATTTAGAGAAAATAGATTTATTTCGCACAACACAAGGCATACAAAACTAGTACGATATAAACGAAAAAACAAAATAAACAAAAAATGAAATAGTTCACCTCACGGCTGCGCCTAATGAAAATATATGAAAACAAGTGTAAGTCTTTGCCCATCTGTGAGACAGTAAAGACTAGGAAAAAGAAGTTCAAAACTGAAGAGAGACTCACATATAAATATGACCAAATAGCTTCGACTATTAGAATTCTGATACAACATGAATCAGAAAGCGTTATTTACTGTTACAATAAAAAAAAAAGTGAAGTTGTTTCATAGAGGACCAACGTTTTGCCATGAGACGAACAAATATTGATAAACAGAGATGCCTGCTGTCTGTATCAAGGACATTATTAGATTATCAACCCTATAATATTTCCGCTGAAACTCTAGCCTTCTCTCTAGGAAAACGAATGATACAGTTTTGTGAAGGTCACATATCTTCGATGTTTTTTGCTCTAGGACTTTCCAAATTTCTCACGATGTTTTTCTTCCCTATTTTAGAAATATATCTATTCAATTTATAAAAATCTAGTATCACAGTGTTTATTATCGAACTCTTCCGAAACAGTTTGACAGAACTTTTATATTTTATTTTGTGTATGTAGGTCTTTTTTTTATGGTGGGAGAAAATCATCCAATGACAACCCTCGCTCTTGGGTGGAGAAGGAGAACTCCTTGAGGCGCGCGGGAACAGTGCGCGCCGTCGACGACTTGGGCTTGGTCCGGACAGTTACCGGACGGCCGGACAGCGAGCTACCCATTGCTCATTGTCCGCAAGCCCGCGCCTACGGTGGCCGGAAATCGGGATTGGTATCCCGGCGCCGGCGGTGGCGGCGATAACGCCGTTGCCTGATGTGTTCGGCCTCCTCCTTTGCGAGCATTACTGCTTCGCAGAAGTCGGCGACCGCCTGCCACTCCACCTCGCTCCGGACCATGGCCTCAACCAAGGCTCGGTGCGAGAGGTCTCCGCCGCCGATCGCCCCCACGAGGGCACGGTGAGTGTATGTAGGTCTGAGAATACGTCGCCCAGTCGTAGGCTATTTTTTACCTTCCTATTTAATTTTTTTTTTTATAATTTATGTGACAGAACAAAGTTTACCGAGTAAGTCAGTATTACATAATATAATGCACTTAGTTGGGTTTGAATCAATTACCTACAACTCGAGTCAGGACCTAATGGTCCACACATTATCGAGACCGATACCACCATTATTCACACCAGGGACATATCAAGCTAGAAACCAGAATTATCCTACAAACGTAAATAAAAATACTTAATGCATTCCAAGATTTCTCCATCGAAATTGAAAATCCATCTCAGAAAATCACGAAACGGGAAGTTAAAGAACTTTAGGGTCCCGTAGTACCTAAATCAAAATTACGAAGTTCCGATGAGCGCTCTCTAACGATGGAGAAGATGGCCGAATTCTTTAATTATTTAGCTCTAATCGGTGCCAACGATGTCCTTTGACGTCGCTTGCTTTAATTTAGGATTCCTCCCCCAAATTAAAAATATAATGAGACCGAACTGAGCCGGTGTTAATTGGAAACCGATCTCAGAGGGCGGTGTAGACAGGCTGTTGTTTTGGTGTAGGTACAGATGTAAATATATTGATGAGACACAGAGGAAAAGTTCTCAGATATTACAGTCATCATCATCTTCCTGCCCTAGTCCTGTTTTATTTGGGGTCGGCGCAACACGTTTTCAGATATTACAGTAAATAATTATATTTTTAACTAGCCTTTGCTCGCAGCTTCACCCGCGTATATCACTCACGAATAAAGCAGCTGTATATCAGTGAAATAATTTCAGCAATCAGACCAGTATTTTCAGAGATTACCAATCGATTACAAACAAAAAAACGAACTCTATCTCTTTAAATAATATTAGGTGTTGATGTAGATTATTCTTGCGATTTAAGACTATCAGAGGCCTTGTGGCGCCGTAAACAACGCTATCCCCCTCGCGACAAAAAAATACTTTATACATTTATACCTTAGGTTTTTTCAACCCATTGACATATTTGCGCGTTGACGCGAAACACGCTGTAAGTAATCGTGCTCATTTGTCAGCTCGAACACAGCGCTGCAGCCGCTGGATTATCATCAGTGCCATCTTATCTTTTTTTTTTCTTAAAAAGTTTGGTCGAGTTAAGGGGATTACGTTGATGCGTTTCGCAAATATTTTTAAGTTTAAGTTGACAATTCATTAAAGCTACTTTCTTACCTAAAGCCTTATTTAAAAAATAGTACATTTTAGTCATGTACTTATTACCGTTTTTATAATTGGGAATCTTCAAAATGTACCTAGAGTTAGGTATTTTTAAACGATTTTTTCAGAAAAGGAGGAGGTTCTTAAGTCGTTTGAATATTTATATAAAGTGAGGTAAACCAATATTTGTTTATCTCCTCACTTAAAGCAGCACTTAAGGTAGTTCAAAGAGTTACTGTGACCTTAGAACGCGAAGGGTTATGGAAGGAATGCGGGTGGATTTTAGTCAGTAAAAGTCTGATATTCCGTAGGCGAGAGGGGGCAAGACGGAGCATAAAAATAAAAACGATTGTTAAGTTGAAAATAGTGTATCAAAATATAAGTTGTTTAAAATTCCAAAAAGTTGTCTGTTCTGCAATTCCTACGAACTCTTCCATTCTACAGACCCATAATTGGAAACATTTAAACAACACCAAGGGCGTATCATTTTTCCAAGTAATGAAAATATCACAACTGTATATGAACAAGTTTTAAAAGCGGTTGGTTGTTGATTAGTTGAACAGTTATATAAAACGGTTAAGTTAAGAAACTGCAAAGTGAAAGCCTACAAACTTAAACTCTTACCTAAACGTTTGTAGTTTTTCCTAAGAAAACACGCAATTTTCTAACAATAAAAATACAAGTAAACGTTCTGGCTTGTTCTATTTTCAGTTCAAATAAAAAAAATACAAGAAAAAGTTATGAAACTTAAAAAGTGTAAACCCTACAACATTAACCTTTTATGTATTTATATTTCTAAATGTTTGTTGTTTTGCCCTTTGTTATATTATGATTTTTATTTTAACTAGTTCTTGATTGCGACCTCACCTCATGGTAAGCAGTGATTCAATCTTTGATGATGGAACGCACTAGTTTATTAAGAACCTTTTAACTCTAGCCTTGAAGACACCAAAAGTATAATCGGACAAGAAGACCGCAGCAGCGCAAATTGTTCCAGTCCTTCGATATACGTGGTACAAACGATGAGGCGAAACATGTAAACCATATGTTTTTTTTTGATTAATATGGAAATATCGGCACCAATATGCAATATCTACCCGTATCTATCAAAATTCATCAGCACACGAAACTCCACATTCATATTCATGGCCTCGGTCACAACGACAGTCGGCCGGCAAATAAAACAAATAAAAAACAGTAATAGAATCAGAGAACAAAATCCATCAGAGTGACACGCGTGACGTAGATACATGCGGCATCTTTGTACCTACAGCGTGCTTGCGTAACGGCGTGACAACTTTATGGTACTAAAAAAATGTGGAAGTAAATTTTGAGAATAACTGTGTCGTGGGCCGTTAAAACGTGACAATATTAGAGACTAATTAATAATAATTAATCTTTGACCTGTTTGTACAGCGTGCTTGCGTAATAGTGTGACAACTTTATAGTATTAAAAATGGGATAATATTATTAGTTTTTAAAATAACCGCAAGGTTGTTAACACGTAACAATATTTGTATGTAAATTATATTGAGTTTAATTTTAAGTGGTTGTTAATTAAAACAATCAAAGTTAATTTAAAATATTAAAGTATTAATTAGCAAAAAAAATAATCTCCTTCATAAAGCGTGTTTGCGTAACGACGGGATAACTCGATCGTTGATCGGGATCGTTGTTGATATTGGATGGATGTGATTTTTAGAGGTCTTTTGGTAAAAGTATACAGAGTGAACTGACCAAATTTTGTAACGGAGCTTAATTACATATTACTATCGTTGAAAATAGTGACCAGGTGTGATTTTTCCCTCTATAAGGAGAAAATCCTAACCTACTCCGAGGTATAATCGTACTGGTATACGACCATTTTGAGTTTCTTGATGTAACGTTGAACATTGATCCTCGATTTTTACTATGTAATGTATGTACTATAAGTAAATGCATGTTTTTCACTCTCGTAATCTGCGCTATTTAATTTTGGGCATGCCAATTTCCCTATGATTTTCTATTTTGAGAGCAAAGGTGATGAAATAAATTCTACAACTCATAAGTCGTAACATATCTACTTACTAACTGCAACATGATTGAATTTTCATATCCAAAAGTTACACATTACATGCTAAATAAGTTAATAAATTTACAACTAAAATACCAGCCTGTAGACAATGTCTCCGGTTCTCCGGGCACTGCAATATTTTGCCCACCTTCGGGGTCTCCACATTATGCATAACTGATAAGGCCCGATTTTGTATGCATGCGATCCTTAGCTCAACGCTGCGTGGGTATAATGACGTCACACCCGTGGGAATAGTGAACAACACAGTTTTTAGCTTATGTTTATATCTTGTGTGGTTGACGTGTGACATGCTTATATGATTACGCACATGTAAAGTAAGGAGGGAATTTTCCAGTATGTAGAGAAAAGATATTCAGAGAAAATAGGTATTGACTACTTAAATGAGGCGTAATAAACAGTCGTTTTAGTTATTTTTTATGAATATTAAGAGGTACAGTTTGTTCTTTGTTTGTAGGAGGAAGAGAATTTTTTCACCGATAGAAAGCTGCTTTATTCCTAAGTCATCCGTACGCAAAATACGCGCTTTAGTCGTGGAGTTGCGGATAACAGCCCGTTGTACCTAATACCCAAGTGACATGTGGCTATATTTTATTTAAAAAAAAAAAAAACTTGGCAAAAGCTAGTGTGTAAAAAACATATTACCGCACGTAACGTTGTTTATCAACGTATTTTTTTTATTTGTAACATTGACACATGCATTTTTTAATGTTACGCTAAAAATGTATGTTGATTTTATCTCTAGTAAACAGAAGTCAAGGCAAGTCAAGTGACATGTGAGGATTTTAATGCAATATTTTTATCCATCCCAAACAGAACCATGAATAAATCCTCCTGCCCCAAGATTACGTAAATAACAAACACAGCACGTCTCAAAAATATATAATAATTCAAGTAAAAAACAAGAGTAGTGGCTACCCACGCCAATCACGAAACGAGTTACCCTTCGGTCTCCGGATATTCAATTCGTGAACATGTCCGAACTGGAGCGAAACAAATATTTATCAAAACCTGTAAGGAATACATAAAATGACATAAAACATGTCCGGCCGGACGTCGGACGAACAAACATCCAGTGATGGATTATTGCCAGTGACCGCCTCTATTTCCTATTGGAATAAGGAATTACCATATGCGGCCGGACACGACGCCGGATGGTGGAGAGTAGAGTGGAGACGGATTTTTTTAATTCGTCTTCTTTTTCATGAAACCTTCTCCCTCAATAGGAAATACTTATGTATCGTGGGTGGATTCAGAAACATAAGCTCACATACACAAGATACTAAGACCCAGAACAACTATTTGCAGGCCAAACAAATATTCGTTCCGTGCGGGAATTGAATCAGTTGGTTAATTCCTGCGCCAACTGTGTACCTAACAGTTTGTTTAGTAGTGCCATGAAGTGTAGTTGAGCTGATTAGGTCAGAAGCATATTATCATTATTAATTCATTAAACCCCAAGCGAACGTCGGCGTTCGCGCACCTATTGTGTCTGTGATTTCCATGATTGAAAGGTTAATAATAATAATATTCGACAATTATCGGGTTGTGTGATAATTGTCGAATCGTCTAGTCCCAAGTTAAACAGAGCTTGTTTTATGAGTACTAGACAACTGATAAACATACTTCTATATATTTCTAAATACATACATATAGTTTATTATATGTAGATAAATTATTCGGACAAGCGCTTAAGCATTACGTCAATTTTAAGTTGATTTATAATACAACTATACATAGAATGCAAGTTATAGTGTTTTATCAGGGATGAAAATTCAATCAAATCGTTTTCTTTTCGAAAATATTTAGAATAACAGGCTTAAGTTAGTAACTTGAAGTTTTATCTTCGTCATTGTTACATTTTCATTCGGTTTCAATATATTCACAAATAAAACTCCCTTTTTCATAAAGCGTATTCCATTCTATCGTTCGTCCAAGCAGCGGGGTCGGCGTCACTCCGGCGACCGGAGACCCTTCAAAAAGTTTGATAATAACACCAGCTCCGGTAATGTGACAGCCGATACGTCGCCACGCCGCGGCTGTTTAAATTTCGAACGAACGGCCATTGTCCCGCAGATGGCAATTTGTTTTCGATGGAAAGTATATTTGTATGAGCCTGGGTTTTGTTGTGGTTAAAATTGCTTCGTTCTTAGCTAAAAATATTGTATCGTAATACTTCAAAAGGAAAAAAAAAAGTGTGTCTGTCTTTCTGCCTGTCAAGACCCTATATCTTGGAACGAATTTTAAAGTTATAATTTCCACTTCATATCTCCACGGGTATAAAGTTGAAATTATAACTATTTACATACATAGCTAAATTTGTATGGAACCCTCAGTGCGTGAGTCCGACTCACTCTTGCCTAGTTATTTTTTATTATGAATAGGCTCGCGTTTGACCACTATCTCGATGCTAAACGATCATGACCGACGTATGAGCACTTGCCTAGAAGTAACCTATACGTAAATTAAAGGATGTAAAAGCCACTAAACAAGCATAGTGTTATTAATAACGCTATGGGGAATTGTAATAAAAACCTCAATACATAAGAACGTCTGACTTTTACAGTTGAAGTATAAAAATAATTCCCGCTTTTTTGACAAACCACGTACGCATTTTACGCTAAACGTAGATCAGAAATATTTGAAACATCATAAAATATATCAACCTATTATCTTCAAAATGTTTACAATAAAAGAATATATTCTGTAGAAGAAATGGAGCATATTTGGAATATTATTTTATCTACCAAATATAGAAGTTTAATCAAAATTGCTTTGAATCAGTTTAAAAAATATAAACTTTAATAATACAAACATTTAAGCGAATTGAAATGTAGGAACGATAAAAGCTCAAAATCGTATTCGGACTTAAGGTGTAGGTTTCGAAAGTAATGCTGATGGGATCGTTGAAGTGTTTACACTGTTTACATATGACCCAATATTTTCTCTGTGGCATTTGCAAATTATACAATTTTTACCCTCCTTCACCTCTTTCTATTCTCATATTTTTGAAATATTACAAAAATACAAAAAAAAAATACATGCTGTGTTCCAAATATGCTGCCTATCAATTTGCTCAAAACACCGTTCTTCAGAAGGAGTAAATAACAGAAGTGTAAAGTGTTCTTCATGCTTTTTCATACATGATTTAAAAGAGTGTCCATGGAGTTTCTTGCACGTTCTTCTCCATAGAGACCTACGCTTTGGAACGTGTAACTTTGCTTCACAACTTTTTTTACATATTGACAATTCAAAAGTGTAAGTTATTGGTCCATTTAAAATAGTTTTTGATTTCTGATTTGTTTTGAATAAGAGTCAAGACTACAAAACGAAATTCACCAAAAAAAAAAACAAACTTATCATCTTTACAAAGACAACTCAACTAACCACAAAAATGATGATTAATGGATCCAAACCACATAACACTCAAAATGAACTCAACAGAAAAATAAATATGGCAAATGAAGGAATGACAAAGCTCCTATGGCTCAGTGATGATAAATGATAGATTCATGAGGTGGCGCGCGGGATCACATGTGTCGTTTGCGGACTAATGTCCTGGAAGTCCCTTTAATGTGACGATGAGAGTTATGGTACAGCATTATTTATTTTTTAGTAAATATGTGCGAGGTAGTGAGGCGGAGAAAACATCAGCTAATAGGATCACTTAATTTTCCTAGCTAGGCTTAGTAAAGCTCCAGTGGGGTAGGGCTAGAAAGATCTAGATGTGATTACATAGGAATGTGTGCAAGGGACGCGATCGTAATCGTGTTCCCGGAATGTATGCGCGGAGAGTTGAAGTCTGTAGCTGAGTCAGCTTCGCACAACTCGGCTATACACCGATTTACAGCACCCCGCTTCCTCTGCTTATCTTCGCGATTTTTTTTAAGGCGGATAATGATCCAATGACTTCACCCACTCACAGGAGGAGCCGCATGTCAGACTTTTACTGACTAAAACCACACCTATGTTTCTTCTTCGTCATTAAATTTTTCGTTCAATGACCATAAGTTTCCCTTTCGGAAATAAACCTATTAAACCAATAGGATTCGGCATTGCTTGGCCCCTACGGTTTGCTGACATGTTTTCGAGATGAATCTTTGCGATGGCTCGCTATATCTTTGGCAGAAAAACACTCTCACATCAAGTAGCGGTATTATTAGAATGATGGCCGTGGTAATCCATGACCATGAAAAACAAAGAGCAACTGAAGTAACACTAGTGGGTTTTAGTTTAATGATTTTCTACCTCAAAAAAAGGCTCTCAGATGTGAAATGAGTAAGTAATAATGCAGAGGTAGCAGGTATAAGGTATGGTAAAAAAGGGGAAAAAATAATCTTTAGTATCCTGAAGTTAGAGCATGAAATTCAGTAGGTACTGGTCGCCGTGGTTTTTTACTGTTACGTAATAGAAAATAAGCTACTTAATGTGGTTTCTAACAATAGAACTGAGTCAAATAGCATTTTTTGATGTTTTGATATCCATTTGGAGTACCTATATAAAAGTTTTTTTGCCACTTCTCATGAAAGAGAAAATGATATAATGGTGTAACATGACGAAAAAGTTTGTGCTTATAACAATTTTAGTTACTCGTCTAAAAAAAATCTAGATATTAAAATTACATTCCCATACTCAAAATAAAATGACCCTGGCAGACATACCTACATGCCAAATTCACAAAATAAAAATGCCAAAGTAACAAGAGAGCCGTATCTCCGAAAAGCAAGTTTAATACATTGAAATATTCAATTGCCTGTCTCGCTATCTGATGGCTAATAACTTTGCAACTTCTACGTGTGCTGCCAAAGGAAAATACCTGGGAAATGGCTTTGTTTTCAACTATATGCACTGCATATGCCCGGGGAGCTTGTAGACTCGTGTGTACATAATCTAGAAATTTATTTGGTTGATATGCTGCCAAATGTGTGCTGTAGGTTATGGGGGAGCATAATTTTGGATGTTAGGTAGTAATAAAGTAAAACAAGCTAAGTAGTAGTATAGAGTATAGTATCCTTTTCTACCTGTAATGAAACAGAATTTTTGGACAGTTATTGCAGAAAATACCTCTTTCCTTTGATTGTGCACATCAGGTTTCTATACACTGTGATTTTTCTTACTACATACCATAACTTTATATCAATTTTGCAAATGAGGATAATCACCTGTAATTGCGTAACAAAACTTAAATCCTTCATTAAAAAAAAACTAAACTAATATTTATTGTAATATGTACAGTACACAATTGGTACCTACATACCTAACATAAATATAATATATTATTTAGTGTAAAATTTCACGAAAATTAAGGTTGTTGAGCAACAAGATTTACTTCACACACGACTTTCTTTCTGATCTTATTAACACAATAATCAAATAAAACATCCAAAAAGTCAGTGTGAAACTTTTAAATCGTCGTAAATTAGGAAGCTTCATAATCAACCCATCGCTAATTTCACATCTCAAATACTCCGAATCAACACAACTGAGGCACAGTGATGCGTCCTGACAAGTCAGATGCTAATCAGTCAACCCTTTGCCCGACAAATCGGAAATTAGGGACGCATGAGCGATACAGGGTTAACCCGGACCGACCGGGGTCTTTTTGGCCCGGGAGACCAGCCGTCTTGTTCTTTGAATATTTAACGGGGAACAAATGTCCTTTCACATTCGTGACTTCACCTGCGACGGTTACAAAGTGGACAATTTTAGGAGTTCTTTTTATTTAGCTATGCTTTTCATTTTATTACTCAAAATAATAAAATAAAAATAATATTTATTTTACAAAGGCGAAAGGTTGTATCTATGTTTGAATAAATTTGGGTGAAATTTGGCCCATGGGATTTATTTTTATCCCGGGAGTATGTGGATTTGGTATATTTGTTTACTATCACGCAGGTAAAGCTACTGGAAAAGCTGATAGTTTATAACCAACACTTTTACACGTCAATTTAAATTAGATGAGTCATACGTAGTGTAGTAACACATGTACATTATGTAATGGCTGACTCAGCAAACTTTGTCCTGCCAAATTAAATTTATAGAAACATATATACACCTTAACCAGGTCGCCATCTGAAGCTGATTTTCAGCTGCAGCCCATTGAGTGTCATAAGCTCGAAAACATCAACAAACACTTTATAACATATTCTGAACCAATTAAAATTAAATGTTACGCTAACACTTAACTAGAAGACAACAACACCAAAAAAAGATTTGAGTGATTCACGTCATTAAAACGGGATCAATATTTTTACGTTTTATGTTATGGGTCTTTAAATCAAGAGTAAATAGGTTACTTCTGGGCAATAGGTTACTTCTAGGCAATGGTGCTCCATCGTCGACCATAATTATCAAAGCTTAGTTGGGTTAGGTTAGGTTAGGTTAGGTTAGGTTTTTTTCTCTTCCCATCGTCACGTACCAAACCGTTGACAAGAGCGTTAACGACTCAATTATTAATTTATTGTTATTACTAATTTACGCTATGTTGCGTAATGTATGTGCTTAGTTATTGATAGCATGACGGGTGACAGGACAGAACGGAAGAAAAAATGTTGCTGCGTCGACCACAAATAAAAAATGACTGGAGCAGCAAGATGATGATGATTTACGCTGTGTTCTATATCCTTAGAATGAACAGTAGGTTAGATGAGTTAGTGATGGTCATACTCATATTATTAGGCGACTAGTATTTTGGATTCTAATTTGCCTAATAGATTTATTTATTGGCCATGTGATCAAACTTCTCATTTTATAACAACAAAAACCATGGAACTATAATTACAGTAAATTAAAAAAATAAATAATAAAACCCTATGCTAATTATAACTAACTAAAATCAAACTAAAATATGGCGTCAAAATTTGCCTAATTAATTTTGTATTTGGGAATTTTCTGTATTGGTGGTGTCCAACTTCTGACCTGTTTAAATATTTTTGGGAAAAAATATAACAGGTGTAAAAACTATTGGAACCCATTCCGTTACTGATTCTGAACAAACTATATTCTAAACTACGCGAGCTAACTAACAATAAATAAAATATTTATCGTAGGTTTTTGGTCAAGCTGTTTGAATGGTTTTAAATATTTCCTTTTACTTTTTTGTATGCTAATGACTTTCCAGTTTGAATAACTGCAAGTCTGATTATCTGAATTATCAAATTGCGTAAGTAATTGTTTTAGTAATGATTTAAATTGACAGTAACCTATTCTAGTACTATATGACGTTACATCTTAAAATTTAAGCCAAATCTCAATTCAAATTTATAATTATGGAAGGATTTCTCCACCTCTAACTGTCAAGACCTAAATATGTCCGCCAGTTCTCAACAAACCCGTCCGTTCTTGCCTGTCTGAACTACCTTAGGTGACGAGTTCGTTGTCGATTACAGGCGCCAAGTACGAAACACTTTGATCACATTACCGACCAACAGACGTACCTATCTACCTTTAAACTAGTGTTGTGTTAATGGGACAATGCCTCCGTTACTGTAAATGCGAAAAATCCGCGCAAAATTGCGTCTTCGCGTCCGTCTCCTCTAGTTGTTTGCGGAGTTGTAGCGGAGATCTAAGCTAATTAAAAAAAATGGGCAGAGATTTAAAACAGAAGAATTATAATTATGGGATATAGAATTATATCTCTTAGATATATTATTGCTCCCGTACCACTGGCAAGTTTTGTATCTAATTGAGCGTCTGGTTAGTAGAGATCGATATTATTTTAGTAAAAGCAAAAAAATCACCTAGATGTTAGAGTCCCAAACCTGTTTTTTTTTTAAAGAAATATTGATTGCACCGATTTGATTTCTGTTCACCGATTTCTGAGCCTTTGGTTTCTGTTACTATTTCTGTTTTTGCACGGAAAAAAATATTTGATTTATGGCTTACAGTCACCTGTGGTACAGGCCTAGATGTCTTGTGTAAGTTTACATATTATTGATCATCACCCACGATACAGGAGTAATTCCTGCTTTTTTTTTAAATAGATTACTAGAACTTATTTAATGTTAATAGAAAAAAAAAAACTTAATTTTTCTTCCCCCGCTAAGATCTTCTCAGTAACATCCCTACTATCTGCCTGCAAACGCTTTGAGAAGCATCTACTTGACTTGCTCAAGGCGCTATCGTATACTGTTTGATAATTTGAGCTCTGTTCTGTTGTTAATTGACCGTTTACGTAAAGAAGTGCTGGAGTTTACCTTAGATTTTAATTATGGGTAAACTTGGATGTAGAAATTGTGTTTAGTATAGTTTTAGCTATTTTTAATGCTTCAGAAATCATTGAGTAAGTTGAACCAAAACATTCTTGTCGTCAAAGTTATAGGAAATATCTGGATAAAAATGCTCTGAAACAGGAAATGCATGGACCAAGTTGAAATAATCATCACGATAAAATTATTTAGCTTAACTTTTTCATCTGTAACCCGATTAGCTTAAATAGCGAAATAGAAATATGAATGATAATAATTAGTCTGTACTTTTTTAGTCAGAAATCATTAAATAATTTTACTGACTAAAACTCACCTGCGATCCTTCAGTTGCCTTTTACGTTCCAGGGCCACGGTAACTCTTTCGCACAATCCCGCAGCATGTTTATCTACGTTCTCAACCCTACTTTTGGGAGCAGGTAGTCACATAACAGCCTATAATTCTTCATTAGCACACATTAGATTCTATTCCCCAATCCCTAAGACATAGCGCACATTTGCGGACGAGATAATGTCTGCACACGTATTTAAATACGGTCATAAATATCCCGCGTCAGTTTGTACGCACAATGTGCATACCTCGGCCAGATGACGGCGACGTCTTAAAATATAGGGACCCTTTCTTAACCCCTAACCCGAGGTACACACTGTGTAATTAATAAATGACCCACACGGTCTTTAGGACCGTTGGGAATCAGATTAATATGAAATTAGCTCGCAGCTTGGGGCTATGTTCTAGAAAATCATTTGGGGACGGAGTTAGCACTTAAATTGTTTTCGAGTTAGAGATTTTCAAACTCGCTGATATAGAAAGCGGTATTTATCATAATAATTGTTTAATCTTCACAACGTTATAAAATAATTTAGATCAGGACAGCTGATGTGCACACGCAAGTTTAACCCACAATTGAGTTTTCTTACAGCAACCTTATTAGAATAGTAATTAGTAATTAAAATAATTAAAATTAGTTCACTAGCTTCTGACGTTTTATAAGTGCCCATGTAGGCCTATGTGAAAGAAAAAATTTTTGACTTTACTTTGACTTTGAATTTTACACAATAAGGACAAAAATAGGTGTACTACAAATCTTAAGAAAACATTAATCTACACTAATATTATTATGAGAAAAGATTAGTATTTTAATTTTTTTGTATTTTTTTTGTAATGAATAAACTCAAAAACCACAAGACCTATTGAAAAAAAAATCTTGCATAAGTAGAATTCTATTTTATCACTGAGTAACATAGGCAATGTATTTTATACTTTCACGCGGATTTCGCTGGTAGCAGGTAGTTAATTAATAATGTGATTCGTAATGCAACACTTTATTATGACATAAAATTCAAGGAATTAAACAATATCGCGGTATCTTACAAAAAGCTTTGAGAATTTTGACCATATGAGTATCAAACGAAAGCCTTAATCTTTAATTTCAACTGTTTACCAACATTTACCACAAACAAACCGGCAGACATTATCTAAATGGTACATAGCCGGCCTTTCAGACCGCGCAGCACCCATTAATTACTTAAATTTAATTCATACGAGACCCTACACCACTATTTACATTCAAAAACGTACCCTTACACCCTTGCCCGCATCGCAACCCTTGCCAACAAACTTGGAGACCCCAAGACGCTAACTCCTAAGAAGACTTTCTTTGATAGCGCGCTCTGCTGATTTTGAATAAAGACCATGTCTCGATAGAGTTCTGATCTGTAATTTTATAGCTTTGAGCCGCCCCTAGCTTTCGCTTCGAGGATCGTGGCCTATTGATCTGCTCTTGTCTTGTGTTTTTGTTCGGTAAGTACCGCGGAACTAAGGACAAAGCGGCTGATACGTGAATTAGAGCTACTGCACTAATGCGAGGGTTAAGTAGATAGCATCAGCGATTTTCGTGAGTTAATTTAGTTGGTCGTTTTAAGACTTAAAATTAGGTATAGAATAGTGCAGTTACCAGATAAGTAGGATCATAAAATTAAATGATTCCCACATTTGCGCCAACCGTGGTGTAGTTGTTCGATTGACTATTGCGCTGTATTTCGCAGGATCGAATCCCGTGTGAAACGAATATTTGTATGGACTACTGATTGGTGTTCCTGGTCTGGGTGTCGTGCGTGTTTGACTTTACAGGTCTGTGAACGCACTCATGATGCAGGAGTTAGTCGTATTATAGAGTAACATTTATTTTTGATAAAACCATTTGTAAAGAATAAAATCTATAATCTAGTAATTAATTTAGCCTATACTTTGCCACTGCTGGTCAAAAGCTTGCCCCAAGTTTCAAGTATTCTTTTCTCGAGTCTTTTCAAACGAGCCGTTGCGGTAGGTATCTAGGTCATCTCACCACCTCTTTCCAGTTTTCTCATACATACAGCAACTATATAATTTAAAGAAAACACCGGAAATAACGTCTTTCTTAACCTTGTATTCTTCCCAAGAACTTTATGATAATCTAATAAATAAGGATCAGTGCATAGCCGGCGGCGGATTAGCCTTCACCGCGATACTTATATGAGTGCCCCTTTCATTGCATTACAAGCGAGGAAGGGGTTGGCGTCTCGGGAGTACGAAGAATTTATAAATAAGTTAAGTAAGAGCCCGCCATTCTTCCTCGCTTACTTTGTTTTATCATATTTAAATTATTAGAGTCAGATGTAGAACGTGTACCTAATTGCTGTACTTTGTTAAGATAATGTACCTTTGGCGCGACTCCACTTTTGTTTTCTTGTCGGCGAACGATATAAATTCACGGCAGGACGCGAAGGAACGCCCAAGTTTCGCGTTCTGTTTTTGTTCGGACGCTCATTTTCTTAGGGAAATAAAATTTGTTATGCAGCCGTTTGGAGGCCGTAGGTGCTTTATAATAACAAAGATTACGCTTAAGTTAAGAGCGGAGGGAAATTGTAAATTTTGTGAGGAGTTAACTTGTTACTTTTGGCTGTGTGATGATGAGTTATTTCTCGTAAGAGAGTGAACTTTGTTGTAGTGTAGGTACTTTGTTTGTAATGATACATTTAAGATAATAAATTTAAGTCGCCACATGTGTTGTGCAGTCAGGTGGTCGACGAAAGATTCTACAGTGGCGCCAGCGTACCGGAAAACGTAGCATTGGAAGCGGTAGCAAGGTGGACTGGTGATCTGATGAGGATCGCGGGAGTCCGAGTGATGCAAGATACACGGGACTAGTAATTAAGGAAATAATTAAAAGCTAACATATTTGCCAACAAGTAAAGATGTTTTCTTTCATTTTAAACTATTGCTTGAAGACAGGTTTTTGATTTACAATTCGCCTTTCCAATAAAAAAGGGTATAATTAGGTATTTCGAGGAAAGTCAAAGTCAAAGTCAAAAGTTTTTTATTTCACATAGGCCTACGTGGGCACTTATAAAACGTCAGAAGCTAGTGCAAAGGAAGATGTCTATAAATATACAATTTATTTACTAGTGACTACTTTTTTAACCGTCGTTGTGATCCTTTTTGACTTAAAGGAGATAGTTGCGTTGGTCCTTTTGTTTAACTAAGTTATATTGTAGTTAAATATGTTTTGTAAAACAAAGATATTCTGGGTCAAAACTTAAAATTTCGTAAACTTTTAAGGTAACTTACGTAAATGGATAATAATTCTAAACCCACAAATCATTACATTGAAATTATTTTCCTGCAAAAGTATTAGCATTCTCTCAAACAAGATTTATTTCTGACAACCATACACAATTAACTTTAAACATGATCCCTAGTTCCACATCGGAATCCATGCAAACACGTGCATACAAAATGCCTTAATTTCCCAAAGAAAACAATATATCTCAGCCATATTAGAATATTTTCTATCATAAATCAAATTTAAGTGTTATTTCATTTCCTTTGCAGCCAGCACACGCGTACAACGAATAAGTAAGTAATTGAAATTTTGAAACGAACTTTGGATTTTACGAAATTCACCCTATACCTTGTGAAATTATTATGAATTTCCTTTATAAGGGATTCGAAGGCCGGTCTTGTAGGATCTTTTCATACAAGGGCAGGAAATGTTTTACATTACCCGAAGAAATGTGTGGGCCTTGGATTTTAATGTTTGTGCTTAAAGAGTGAAAGGGTTTAAGAAAATGGTTTGATTTTGTTTTTGATGTAGGCTGAAATATTGATGTAGTTTGGTGTATGTAGGTAGGCCTAATTTGTGGGTACGATTCCCGCACAGACCAATATTTGTATGGCATACAGATGGATATTTTTGGTCTACTTGTCATGTGTATTTGTGTTATATTTTTGTCCAGGGCACAGGCCTCTCCCTGCTACTTTTATATTTCTAGCGAAATCTGTCCAGTTTATTCCACTATCTCTTTCGTGGTCTGCCGTAAGCCCAGTCTGTTAGTTAACCTTTCGACCGCATAAATCATACATACATGACGACACATGTGAATCGTCACGCCACGGTCATGACTACACGACAGACTTAAACGCTAATAAATCTTATAAGAAAATATTATTTTTCGTCACCCACACCGAGAGTGCCTTATTGAAGTGCCTTTCAAAAGGTTAATTTAGGTTTCTTAGGAAATTTAAACCCAAAGCAACCTATCAAATAGCGTTAGTTCTCAAAGACGAGAACTTTCCTGGAGGCGTATCAATAACTTGTATTTCCGGGAACCGACAGTCACTGGAAAAGTTTATGTGGCCTCGCTTCTCGGTAATCAACTAGAAACTGGTGCATACTAACAATATTAAATATGGGTAGGTACAATCTAGATATAGTATTTATCTAGACCTGAATACATATTCAGATAATTTTATGGAAAACCCTAAAGGAAGTGTGGGCTGCAATGGCGTTTGAACTTTGTCTCGTATAGTATAGAGATTGATTTTTCTAAATTAAATAATGAAATGGAAATCTGAATTTAATTATTATCTACACTAATATAATAAAGAGGTAAAATTTGTTTTTTTTTTGTTTGTAGGAGGTAATCTCTGAAAGTACTGGTCTGATTGCGAATTTTTTTTCACCGATAGAAAGCTGCTTTATTCCTGAGTGATATAGGCTATATTTTATGTACGTGGGCGAAGCCGTGGGCAAAAGCTTAATTATAAGTTTTGTTTTTATAATATGTATGTATTAGTTTATTGTTGTTTAAAATTATTTTATGTATTTTTTCTGTGTCTCTGATGCCTAAAAATATAATGTTTATTATTCAGTTAGTAAAAGTCTGACACAAATACTCTGATAGAAATACAATTTGGTTGCGAGTTTTCAAGACCGACACGTATTTGTGGGAGTAAGGTTTATAAAGCTTCGCCCGCGTACATAAAATATAGCCTATGTCACTCAGAAATTTCTATCGGCAACTGTATATTATTTATCAAGCGGTGATAAAGGTGTATCAATGACCTGGTGGGGGTTGCGGAAATCCAATAGAAGCGAGACGCATAGACGTTTGATGTGGCGACACTTGGGGGAGGTTATCTGGGTATCGTCTTTCGGCTGAAAGGATGATGATGAAACAGATTAATAAATTATATACAGTTTACATCAAAAACTTGGTTGAAATTTGGAATATTATGTCTTCATGCATTGACTAAATACTAATAAATGTGTTTGTTACTAATTGTGGTTCCTCACAACTGTTGCATAAGTAAACTAACCCGATCTCTCTAACCCAAAAGTCAACACCTTCAAGCTACTATCACTCAAATACAAAACACGGCTTTCATAGCAACATTTAAACACTTAATAGTTTGTAAGCTCAAGATTTCCATTTACAAGTATTATCTATGATTCTCAATGTTACGACTATTGTACCCCAACTATGATACCCCGAGGCTCGAAGTGACAAGACACTGTCACCTAAACCCTTGCTCAAACTGTCCCCACAATGTTCCACTCCGTCGCAGACTTGCTAACAATGTCAGACAACCGATATATTTGTACCAAATTTGCTTTTTACTAAATAACATTGCCTGAAGCCTGATATGTTAACGTCAAGCCATGTTTGTCAAACTTTTTTGAACTAAAACGAAAGTAATGTGAAAAGTTTCTCGATTCTTCCGAAAACATGTAGGTTATGTTTGTAATACATCCATAATGTTAGGTAACTGTTTTCCAATGTATTTACTTACTAAAGTGATTTTCATAATACATTTTTTTGGCAAAGATAGCTAGTCTTATTCAAATTATAGAACGATTTTGCGTGACAGAAACGCTAGTTACGTTATAAATTTGAATAAATGACAATGTAAAATCATCTGAACAAACCAACGCTCATCGCGAACGTTTAGAACATTCTTAATTCTGCTATTAAAACTCGTTACAAGCAGCAAGATGTTGGCAACATCAATAAACAAGGACCGAACGCGAGCGCGAACGTTCAAAGTTTGGCGCGCGCGGTGAGTGCAGAGGGCCCTTAATGAGGGTTAGAAATTTCAGCACATTGTGGCCCAAACCGCACCCGGTTTCTTAGCTTATTATTAATTCTGTAAGACGTGTCCCCGATGTCCAAGACGTGCGCCGAGATTCGAGACAAAAGTCACAAGGGCGGAAGGGATGGCCCCTCTCCCCCTTGTACGTGTGGCGCGTTGGCAAGTCGCAGGAGTATGGGATTTACAGGTGGTTTTAATAACGGCAGCCACTAATGTCGCGAGATGAATACTTAATGGATGGATCAGCGTGGGATTGAGATGGATTGGGAAAGGGCAGCGCCTGTAATAATAGATGCGGTCGCTGCATTAGGCTGTCAGGTTGATAAGCTAGAGGAACTAATGTTGCCTCAGATCTATTGCTCCGTATGGTCTGTAATATTACTCTAAAACGCTTTGACTCTCTAGAAATCGCAAACATGTTTGCTGAGTATACGGTCCTAGTTTCGGCCTCTGAGTTGGGTAAAGTGTTTTCTGTTTGAAAGTCACCGCGGTCTTGGAATGCAAACGGTAACTTAAAGAACACCGTTGAGTTTTAAACAGTAATAATCTGCTATTCCACCTAGACCGGCAGAAGTACTTTGCTGATTTCTCATCCCGTGAGGAAATGGACATTCTCTCGCCCCAGCCGAAGCTGAAGGAGAAGCGTCGGGTGTTGAGATTGTAGGGCGATTTCTGGCCGTGGTTTTTGACGGCGAGCAATGGGTAGTTTGCCGTCCGCCAGTTCGTTGTGTTTGACGCGCACCTCAATAAGATGCCAGTAAAACTAAAGCTCAAGTAGAGCCGACACAAGGCAAGGGTTGTGGGACATTTTGAAAGACTGACCGTGGCCCTAGATCGCAAAATGCAACTGAAAGACACTGGTGGGGTCTAGTCAGTAAAAAACGTAAAAGTGGGTCGTAAAACGCTCTCTCGTTCCACTCTAAACCGGGAGAAGTCAATTAAGTATGATTTTCCACGTAAAAAAAAAAAAAAACTCACAATAGAAAGGGCCAAGTGTAAGTTTTTCGATCTGACTTTATTTCAGAAGCTGGTCCGAGCCTGGATCTTCTTAATGACAATGGACTACCCATAAAAGTATAGGTAACTGTTACATGGTGAAATGTTGATGTAATACTTACATAGTACTTACTTACATCTCGCCCTAGAAGAAAGGTTTTCTTTGAACACAGGCATGATCTGCCATTAATTTTGTACATTAATATGTGGCTTAATTTTAAATTGAGATAAACTAGTGCTTGACTGCGATCCCACCTGATGGTAAGTACCGATGCAATCCTTGATGGTGAGGCGCACTAGTTTATTAAGCGCCTATTCACTGTAGACTAAAAAAAAAAATATGTGGCTAGTGCAGTGAACTGCAATAACGTAAACGCTCGATTGTGCCGTTTCTTTAGGGTAATGTGTATTGTAATTGATGATATGTCATTATCCGAAACAAGAACCGATACCTACTAGAGATTCTTCAATAAGACCCAATACTAACAAGAGATTCTTAAACAAAAGTCAGCGACACTCTTGAGCTCGGCTATTCTGGTCATATCCATTTCTCCAAGACAATTTAGTTACAAAGTGCAAATCCCTTTAAGATGGCGTTCCTTGACAGGGGGTGCTTTCAAAAACTCGTTAGGAGGTTCGCATTCTGCGGTGGTGGGTCACGTTGAGATGCTCCTCGGCTGCTTCGAGACAAAATGTTACATAGAAACTTTGTAGTCACTGTCGTGTGCCGCGTTTGAGTAAATTTATTGCTGTGCTGTGTTCTAGTTATTATGGGCTTCTTTTTGTATGGGGTTTTGTTTATTTTTGCAGAACCTGATGCTGTTTACAAAAAAAAAAAATGTTCCAAGAGGTTTGGTTTCAATGATTATAAAAAAACACACACACACAGATTGAAAACCTGGTGATCTGTTACAAGTTATTACAAAAAGGATTATAATTTATGTACATATTTGTTAATGAACCTACCTATTTGTTGGTTGATATTTTTTTCGTAATAGTGTAAAAAATTTAAATGTTTCGAAATCATGTCAATGAAATCATCATTTTACGTTTGTAAATTAAAAATAAGTAAATCATAAGAAGACTGTAAAGCTTGATTATGATTTACAAATATGCAAACTTATTATATTTCATATCAGTAAAAAAAAAAAACGTAAATTTCAATTAAAATTAAAATCTAGGGGAAAGGCTTAGTAGTAGCAGTAGTAGTAAAAATTACAGATTGGAGCTTTGTTCCATTTTATCAAACTATTTCGACTACGAGGTTGGTAAATACGAATTCGATAAACTCTAAGGCAAAATAAGAAGAAAAACTTTAAGTAAATAAAACGGTAACAAAAGTGTGCCAGCTAATAACTGAAAAAAAAAAAACTATACTTTAATAATGGCGTACCATTAGAAAATATTTGCTTAGGTCACTCCATTGAGCGAGATAATTTTTAAAACGGTCCAGTAATTTTTAGTTTATTCATTACATTTACGTTTCCTCTTTATTATTTTTTTATTTTCCCAACATCCTTTTTGGTCCTTCGACTCCGATCAAAGCTCAACACAAAACAATCTAGCAACAATATTTTTTACAAAACGCTTCCGTTCAGTGAGACCGGCACACGATTCCTTTTTACACTGCAGGCCAAATTAAATCACCAGCTATAAACAGCAACAAACCTCTAGCGAGTAGAAAAATTGACAATCTGCGAACGTTACAGTGTCGTGATCGGCAAACGTTAGCGGTGTTTATCGGCAAGTGGCCGCGCGGGAACAATATCGCTCGTTGAATCGCGCGATCCTAATATATTGCAATGTGTGCACTTTATGTGGCTCGATGTGTAATTGATTGTGTTTCGGCGTTTTTGGTGTTTTATTTTTCTTTACAGTTAAATAATGGTAAAATGTCATGTCTTCATCCTTATAGTAATGCTTTTAAACAAGATGAACCGACGATCTCCACAGGCGAATTGCTATTGGATGAGTAGCTTCGCAGATGAGAGCAGTGGTGACTGAGTAGTAACGGCCCCCACTTACAATTTCTAGGTCGCGGGTTCAAACCCAGCCAGGTGCATTACTTTGTGGAATTTGTTTCATCACCACTGCTCTCAAAACGGTGAAGGAAAACATCGTGAGTAAACCAGCATGAATGAATGGTCTAAAACAAAAGAAAATCGAAGATTTGTAACATCTATCAAAAAACTACGTACTGAGCCTATGTAGTGGATTACGGCTAGAGAGGAGGCCTGAGTCCTAGCAGTGGAAAACTTTAAAAGGCTGATTATGCTATGAGCTAAGCGTGGGAAATGTGGGCTCTCGCCCATGGCCTCACACCCAAAGGAGTCTTGCACTAGCCAGGGCTCTCTAAGAACGAGGGATTTTTTATAATTGATAGGCTCGCGTTTGACGCCTATTTCACCTGATGGTAAGCGACGATGTGGTCGAACACTGGGTTGCGACAGTCGCTGTCTCGTTTTCGAATATATGAAAGAAAAAGCCCTCGCTGAGGCGCCTTCGCCCACTTTTAAATGAGTCTAAGCTATGCCTCTGATGAGGATAATCAGAGATTGACTCAAAGTGCGATGAGTTAGGTTACTCGGCTTTCAGTTAGGTACTTATAACTTATATAGGCTGGTAACAATAACTTAAATGAGTAAATAACGCGATATTGTCCAGCTGCAGCATTTAATTGCAAATTATGGCTACTCTATGCCCGGAAAACTGGACACTTCTAATTTTTTTTTCATAATGTTGTCGATATATAGTGAGATATTATTCAAATTCTATGAAAACACACAAAATAATACTCTGATTTTGATTTATGTAAGTCCTTTGGACTTTCGTTTTTCTTTACTGTTTAATATCTAATCCTAACTAATATTATAAATGTGGATGTTTGTTACTTAATCACGCAAAAATGGCTGAACGGATATGGATGAAATTTTTCATGCATATAGCCTTTGACATGGAAAAGAACATAGGCTATCCCGTTACCTTAAGTACCTAATGTCTGGCGGGCAAAGCTGCGGGCAAAAGCTAGTAATACAATAAATCTGTACTGTATTTCAGTAATGTTTTCAAACTAGATTCTAAATGTATCGATGAGCGTCACAGGTTGGCGATTCGCAACTAGATGAGGGGCGTCAAAGTTTTACTCAGGCATGCCATTAGTAAGAGCATTGGTGGCAGAGTGGTAACAGCCCTGACTTACGAGTTATAGGTCACGGGTTCAAACCCAGCCAGACGTATTGCTTTGTGTAATTTATTTTAATGTAAATCGGCATGGTCGAGAACAAAAAAAAAAATACAGTCACTAACCCGCACTGGGCCCGCATGGTGGATTATGGCCCAGTGTGTGAAAACATTAAAAAGCTGATTATGCTATATTACGCTATACAATTAGTTAGGTTAACCTAATTTCAGTAGCTTAGCATAATAGGCTGCACAATAACTTGAAAAACAAAAGCAATGTTTAGGCAACAATGATTAAGATTTTTGCTGCAAAATCTAATAGAAAATTCCGGTTACGTAACCGAGTTAAAATTCGGTTACTTAAACGGTTCAAAAAACTGGTCACTTATAATTTTCAATTTTTTCGTAAAACTCTTCAAGAACACACAAAAAGAAACCTCGGATTCCGGGTCTAAAGCCTTCAAATCTACCCTCTACACGCCCGGTAGCAATAAATAACAATCAACGTTAAGGTTTCAATCGGCTGGTGCATAGCCGTAGTAAATTATCACGAAGGTGTTGCCGGACCAAAGAAATATCGCCGTCAACGCCCGCTGGAATGTTCCGGTCAGTGACGGGGCTACGGTTTATCGATAAAATTGTGAGTCGAATGGTTTACGACACGGTAAACAGGTTTTATCGATAACAATAACGATAATTCAGCAAAATTGATGAGATGTGTGGTTTATAACAGTAACGATAATTCAACAAAATTGATGAGATGTGTGGTTTTTCGTAGATTGTCTACGAGTGCTACGCATCGTAGCATTCGTCTTCGCCGCGTAGCAACTGCTACGAAAACTCATCAATATATAGAGATTAGGCAGACTAAAAATTAAAATTAGTTCTATTCATAGAATATTAAACTTCGATATGATTGACTGGTACATTATCTACGTTTCTACCATAGCAACAGCCGTAACTCTATATAATCCATCCAAGACAACAAAGAACTTTTATATATGTACTTTCAAAATTCACTAGCATTTTATAAATAGATGTGATCAATTATGATCTCGTTTATCGCCTATGAAGACAGTAGGCAGCGCTGAAAGGCCTCCCACAGACCGATGTCCTAGTGAGAGTCGCGGGAATGAGATGGATGCGAGACGCATAGTATCGTTCGTTATGGCGACACTCGGGGGAGGCCTATATCCAACAGTGAACGTCCTTCGGATAAAATAATAATAATAATAATATTCCACAACTATCACACAGCACCGTCTAGTCCCAAGCTAAGCAGAGCTTGTGTTATGGGTACTAGACCACTGATAAACATACTAATATATTTCTAAATATATACATATTAAATACACCCAGACACAGAACAAATGATCGTGCTCATCACACAAACATTTGTCCTGGGTGGTAATCGAACCCACGACCTCCGGTATAGCAGTCAGGGTCACTAACCACTAGACCAACAGGCCTGTCGAAAATGATGATGATGTTATCATCTATTGAATGCTACGTGGTTGTAGCGCGGGTCTACGCTGCGTAGTAATAAATACATACTTATTTTTATTGGAACTGTACATTTTTATTTAAAATTTCTTATTAGTTCGCATAACTATATAATTATATCAGTTTGAAAGGGAAACCTGTTATTAGCCATAGTTACTGTAAAGCATTTACTCTGCAAAAAACTTTGTGTATCGCTGTTGGTTATTTAAATAAAATAAAATTAATAAAACCAATTGAAAATTCGCATGACTCGGCTGTCAAGTAAAGACTACTTTGATACTTTGTATAGATCAACAAGTTTATCGATACATTTCCTTTTCATAATGCCCGGTACTACATCGCTAAGTGTTTATAACTGTTGGAACAAATCGGTGCGTAAGAGTCCGCCCCCGACCGCCCGCCGACTGCTTAATCACTTAACACTCCCGGATTAACGCGGAATTTATCGACTAAGTGTTGTGTTTACTTATAGATATGTAGGCGATATTTAAGTGTATTTTTTTAGGCTGTGAGAAATCCTCTAATGACTTTTCCTGGTCTAGAGTAAAGTGGGAAGGCGTGTTAGATTTTATTGATTAAAACCCACCTATATTAGCTCAGGTGCCCTTTGCACTTTAGTTAACTCATTAGATGATTCCCCACTTTATAAATAGGCTATATTTTGGTAACACAAACTTTGTTTAGATAAAGCATTAGTATTATTTGGATCCTATTTTGGTTATAATTTTTCCATTTAGAAAGAGGCAAGGCAAATTGAATGGCTGTTCGTTCAATTCCATGGTGCATTGCATTTATAAAAAGTTTTTTATTTTATGAAAGTTGTACGTGTATATTGTGCACCTCATTATAATAATAATAATAATTTATTAATGCAACAAATATCTTAGCTTTACAATACAAGCACTTTGAGATACAGTTCAGTAATAATATTCAATACATTGAACATCTGTGTCTGAACTAGATAAATAAATATCTGTGTCTCAGACAACAGCGCTCTTCCCTTATAGGTGATAAATTTAATTGTAAACAGGACAGACGCTATACAATTCAAATTTTATATTTGTAAAGTGTAGACAACCCTCCTTGTGTGAGATGTGATGGTGTGTGTATGTGTGTAGGAGGTTGAGTAAGTATAGGATTCAACGAGGTACAATAAGTAATTGTTCAGTTTCATCATAGTTCAATTTAAAAATGTATTCAAAAAGTTTTCTTTTTAGCTCTCTCATATTTAAACATCTAATGTCAATGAGTCTACTAAATTTAGTATATAAGTATGGACCCAAAAATCGAAAATATCTATTGGCGAAACGATGTTTAAATATAGGTCTATTGGCGAAAGTTACATCTCCACGACGCTTGGAAGTTATGACAACTGTATCAGATAAGCAGCATGTGTGTTGTTTCATAATAGTGAGCAAAATGTACAGTTGGCGCACTGAGAGGACTTCACAGGACTGATACAGGAGGTGGGTAGGAAACAAATAGTGGCGAAAGGTGCTGACTTTAAGAATAGCTCTTTGAGCTATTTCAAGCGGTTTAATAGTCGTTTTGGGTGCACCTCCCCAAACAGTAATGCAATATGCTACGATAGATTGCCCAAGAGCCAGGTAGATCTGCTTAACTAATTTAGGATCTGCCACTTTCCTGATATTTTTAAAAACGTATATCAACTTTCTCACTCTTGCAGTCAATAAATTAACATGAGGTTGAAAAGAGAGATTTTTGTCCAATAGGATGCCAAGATATTTAACCTCATTAGTGGCAGTTAGAGACGGACAAAGGCATACATCAACATTGCAGCAATCATGGGCAATTAGAGAATACGAATGAGTTGATGAGGTGGTATTTCTCATAGAAAAGGGAATAAAGACGGTTTTTTTTGCGTTTAGAGTCAGTACGTTGCACTTTAACCAGTGACACACAGTGTTAAAGCCCTCCTGCGCCAATTTATAGACCTCTTCCCAATTGTCAGCCGAGAATAAAATTGCAGTGTCATCCGCGTAAGAGATGATTTTACCACTCTTCAGACGAAGATCACATAGGTCGTTTAGATAGACTAGAAAGAGTGTTGGCCCCAAAATACTGCCTTGTGGCACACCATAGGTAACAGGTAGTTCACCACTAGTTATATCGTCAATTTTGGTGCATTGACAGCGATCTGAAAGATAATCTTCAATTAATTTCAGTTGATTACCTCGAATTCCTAGCCTGTCTAGTTTATAGAGTAGCAGTGGCACTGAAACAGTGTCAAAAGCCTTTGCCAAGTCCACAAAAATGCCCAATGTTTTTTTGCCAGCATCAACATTACTTACAACGTGATCAACAAGCTCATGGACCGCATCACATGTTGATTTGCCAGATCTAAAGCCAAATTGATTACTAGAGAGTTTGTTATTAGCTTCTAGATATCTAATAATTCTAGTATTAATGATTCGTTCCAAAAGCTTGGAGATCGAAGGTAGAATAGAGATCGGTCTGTAATTTGTTACATGGTTCTTATCACCAGTTTTATAGATAGGTAGAATCACAGATTTTTTTAGTACTGTAGGAAAAGTGCCTTCATGCAAACATTGATTAAAAATATGGGTTAAAATTGGAACAAAAATGTGTCTGTTTTCCTTTAAGAGGTAGTTGGGAATGGAATCCCAACCTACTGAGCAAGAATTTTTAAGATCTAATATTAGGCGGTTAACTTCGTCCTCATCAGTGTCCAACAAAACCAGAGAATGCAAAGACTTGGTTGATTGCAAAGAGAAATCGTTAATGTGTGAAGGATTCTTACACTCTATAGTCTTCTCAGCTAACGTCTTACCAACTGAAGCGAAGAACTCATTTACACCTTCCACAGATTTTTTTGGGGAAGCCCTATTTATTAATTGTGAAGCCGAATTTTTTATTTTTGATGTATTTGTGATGTTTTTAATAGCGTCCCAAAGTTTTTTATTATTATTTCCAGCTGCCTTTAAAAGGTTAGTTTCGTACGCAAATTTAAGTTTTTTAATTAACTTAATACAGAAATTTCTGTATCTAACGTACGTTAGCTTAAGGGTTTCATTGTTAGGAAACTGCCTCACTTTTTTATGAAGATTATCCCGATGTTTCATACAGCGCAATAAGCCAGGAGTCACCCACGGTTTAATCATTCTATTTTTCCTGGGTATTTTAACAGTGACCGAGTTATTAGTTATAGCTTTTTGAATAGTTTTGACCACATATTCCATTGACAAATTAGCAGAGCTTGAGCTAAAAATAGGGTCCCAGTTAATAGTAGTTAGTTCTAAGGATAGCTTTTCTTTATCGATTTTATTAAAAGTACTATTAGTAAAATTTCTATTTTGTTTATATTTAAGGCATAGTATGACAGCCTGGTGATCAGTGACGGTAGTTTGTAACACTATTGTAACAGCTGGGTTTTTAGTTTTTAACATCACATGATCAAGGCATGTCCTGCCATGTCTCGTTGGGAGTGTATGAGCTGGTAGGAGACCGTGAAAGGAGCAGAGATTTAAATACTCAGTTTGAGTTACGGAGATTTGGTCAGGACAGATATTAATGTTAATATCGCCAATGATAGTAACATTTTTAAAAGGAGATAAGTCTTGTAAAATTTTGTTTAAGGATTGTAAAAAATTGTCGATGTTTTTATATGAAGGAGATCTATACGCGGCAAGAATGGCTGTTTCACTGCCGATTTTAATAATCAAACAGTTCGAGTCCTGACATTCTGGCTCCTCTACAGTAACATTCAGATTTGATTTAAGGAAGACAGTTACGCCATCATTTTGGGAAAACATCCTCTTAGTTGAAAATGATTTGTACCCATCTAGGATTGGTATAAAAGGGCAACAAGATAACCAGCATTCTGTCAAAATAATAATGTCACATTCAACCTTAAGCCTACTCAACATAGCTAGAAAATTATCAAAATTAGCGGAGATGCTGCGTATGTTTTGAGTAACAACGATGAGACTCTCTGCGGGCTGGGTTATAGATTTATGGCAGTCGTCAACATCACAAAACATGGATTCAGAGACGGATAACTTGTCTATTTCTAGAGCAACATCGTCCATTTAATGGGAGATGTATAAAGCATATGAACACGAAGGTTAGAACAGATGATGAAATATGCAAGGGCTATACCGTTTTTCATGATTTTAACCTTACTATTTTTCAAATTAGCTGAACAAAGCATATCATTGGAATGGAAACACTTTAAAACTATAATTTCTTGTCTAGACGTTATATAAGCAATCATAATGTAATGTGGAGAACTAGGTTGAAACCGAAAAGCCTTACTGTATTGGGTAGTGTATAGTATTTGAGATAATCTCGTAGAGAATCAACAACGCAACAGACAATATTCCATTAAATAACTTTTCATATTAGAAGGTATATGAAATATTGCAGTCTTTACAAAAGTAAACATATGTACGTGTAGCATTATTTTAAAAATAAAAAAAAAGTTGCCAGATAACAATCACTTATCTACACTGATATTATAAAGAAGTAAAGTTTGTTTTTTGTTTAGAGGAGGTAATCTCTGAAAATACTGTTCCAGTTGCTAAATTTTTTCACCTGTAGAAAACTGCTTTATTCCTGAGTGACATAGCCTATATCCTATGTACACGGGCGAAGCCGCGAGCAAAACGCTAGTTTGGAATATGTTCGTGAAACAAGTCACTAAATGAGTACGTATCAAAATCCCGAAAGTTCATAATACCTATGATTGAAATACCGACGTCCAAAACACCGAAATTCAAAATACCGAAAGTTTTAAATGCCGATAGTCGTTATATCGAAACACAAAATACCGATGTTCAAATGCCCGAAAGGACGAAATCCCGAATGGACGAAATCCCGAATTATTCTTTATTTCGAACTGGCTGAAATAGGTTAGGTTAGGTTAGAATTGTGACCAAACACGCGCGAGCCGAGCGAGCGTAGCGAGCGGTGCCGAGGCAGCGGCCGGCGAGTGCTACTTCTCAAAATAAAACAGATCGGAACCTTAGGGCATCCCGGCACGGACAAGTCGGGATTTTGAATGTCGGGATTTTAAACTTCGGGATTTTAAACTTTCGGTCAAATGAACTTTCGGGATTTTAAACTTTCGGCCAAACGACCATTCGGGGTTTCAATTTTCGGTGTTTCGTCCGTCGGTGTTTTAAAATTCGGTCTTATAAAATTCGGGATTTTGATGCGTACCCCACTAAATACCTTTTTTAGGTGGGAATGCATCCAATGACTTTTCGACTTTTACCGACTAAAACCCAGGCATATGATCCTTCTTTGCTTTGTGTTACAGGGCTCCGGCACAAAATAGATAGGTACAGAAGACTCGGTGGACGCACACTAATGAGCGTTTGAACCGGAACTGTTCGACGAGTGATCTGAGACGCGACAGAGACATCGTGTCCGTGAGCGGTGTCTATGTGTGCGTTGCTCGAGCGCGCTTTGTATGTAGATTGACTTCTGTACCTATCTATTTTGTGGCTCCCGACTTTCTTTTCAGATGTCATTAAATACCTAAAACATTACTAAATTCATTTCTTGTTCATTATTACAAGAAATGAATCTAATAAAAATTGCTAAGCCTATCTCAACCTCCCGTCTAAAATCACATTGCGATATGCAGAGGGTAGTAGACACAAGAGAATTCAACCCCTTTAAAGACATTAATTCTTACAAGAAAGAACAAGACAAATGGCCGTCCGAGCCGGTCCGGACCGGTAGCGGGCCGTGAAAAGAAACCCTTTTTATTAGACGTTGGGCAACGTATGGACACGTAGGCTTAGATTGTATGGACTGGAACATTTATATTTAATACAAGAAAAGTTTCAGAATACAGGAGTCAAAAAAAAGATTCAAATGTGCAACACTTTGAAAGTCAAAGTCAAAAAGTTTTTATTTCACATAGGCCTACATGGCACTTATAAAACGTCAGAAGCTAGTGCACGGTTCAAAATTGGTCCTTCCCCATGGAGAAGAACCGGCAAAAACTCCATGGTTACTCTTTTAAAAAAATTATTGTTCTTACAATATTTCCATAATACAGTATTAAGTATTAAGTGATACACTGATAATGAAGTTATTCCTAGTGTCGGCATTAGGAATAACTCCTGTATCATGAGTGAGTTCACAAACATGTAACGTCACATCTCAAGACACCCAGACCCGGCACGGCTCTCTGTAGGCCATACAAATGTTTATTCAGTGCTGGAATCGCACTCGCGACACGCATCGCAGTAGTGAATCTCTCAACTTCTGCGCTAACCGTACAGTCATAACAGCTGTCGTTTTCGTCATACTAGTTTCTTTTAAACGACTCCTGTCCAAACAATTATTTAAATTGGTCGAGATGTTTTTGGTGACGATGAACAGCAATTTGTTTTTATTATAGATAAGAAGACAAGATTTCAACGCGGTTTTACCCGCGTATTAAGAACGTGGTCTTAAGTGTATTTATAACTTTCTCATAAATGGTATTTAAAACCAATTTATATTACCTTGCAAATGATAAATTAATGATAAACAGTATTTATTTTGCAAATAGGTTAAATAAAAAAAAAACACTTTTACACATCAATTTTCTTTCAGTCAATTTAAACAGATGACGCCATCTTATATGAAATCAAAATATTTCCGATTCATCAAAAGTCTTATCCACACTAAACTAGTCGAACCCTTTGTAACGACAATCGTGTTTGTACGAGGTCATTCGACGATCAAAGCGATAGCCAATAAATAAATAGTTGATTTGCTTTCACAATAAATGCCGAAAGGTCCCGAATACTTCCGAAGGTATGCGACAGGGGCGGTAGGGTCAACCTAACTAACGAGAACTAAGTACGTTTGCTTTGTATAGGAATTCTGTTTACCTCGTCCGACTGTTTGATTGATTTATTTGTTTGTTTTGTAATTTATTGGGTGTTTTGAAATGCTTGATGGTTGGAGTTAAATGAAAATAATCCAAACTAACCATTCGCTCCAGCTACACCCGTGTTAGAAATCTTGAAATTCTCGAAATTTCTTTACTGTAACATTGACCTAAACTTTACTCATGAATCAGTTTGTCTATTGGTGAAATTCGAGTGAAAATCCTTTATGAGTCACGAAAAGACAGACAGACGTGTCAGTTAGGTACTACTACTACTTTGATATATAGGTATGTAAGATCAAAGAAACAATAAATAAGTTTTTAATGAAAATATTTTTATAGCAAGCTTTCATAGCGAAGTATAATTAAAACTGGTCAAGACGAATCATACGAACCCAAACTCGACGGGGTTGTGTCGTTTAACTAACGAGTTACTACGGCCACGGTCACCTAATGGGTTACTAAGAAAAACTTCCTGGACAGCTAAAATTAAGCAGTAGTTTTTATGAACAAAAAAAATAATTAACAGAGGTTTTGAAGGAAGATGATTAAATGTGAAAAAGGAAGATGGACAAACGATGCAAGGCCGGGGACAATAAAACGGCGAATATTGTATCCTAGCTGAATGAAAACTATACCCTACATTCCACTAGAATAGAGTATCCTATAAGTAAGAATCAGTATCCTATAAGTATGTATGAATATTAATACACTAGTCGCCTCCTCACCCTCAACGATTTCCATTCCACCTTCAAGTGGAATTGCAGTTAACCACTAGTTTGAAAGAAAGAAAGAAAAAAAGTTTATTTATTTAGTTTATATCAATTGAAAAAAAATTTTTCTTTGAGTAAAAGATACAGCTGAATCATATTATGAATAACTTCGATTAAAAGAAAAGTAGTCGATAGTATGTCGACTCTTTTTGATACAATAAGCGTAAAGATATTTTTTTTTTTTTGTAAAATTAACTTAATCTCAGGTTTAAAAGTTTTCTGTGACCAGTGGCCTATTCTTGGATATTATGGGACTTACTCGTGTGATTTTCATTAAAATCCATTCAGCCGTTTGAGTATAAAAAATAACGAACATACACACGCATGCAAATATTCATATAAACTTTCACCTTGAATTGAATTAAACAAGGCTTTGCGGTAAAAAAAAATCTGTTACCAAAAAAAAAAAACTTATTCACAGTACTTTTTAGTTTTTTTGCTCATTACCAAAAGATGAGATTTGGAATCCTGCCGTTTGTAACAAAAAAGGTTGGCCTTAATTCTCTAGGTAAGTTTTGTACTATCCCAGGAATAGACTATTTCCCCATAAATAATAACGTTAGTATTTACTCGTATTGGTAGTATATGTTTAGGTACCTATAGCTGTTTTAAAAAGCAATACATAATCTTATACAAATTTCAATCATGTTCTCTCTCCTCGTCACATAGCGATATACTCATAAGATATAAGAAGAGACGAAAAAAAAAAATGTCAAAAATAATATGTCCAAAAAAATTGTGATTTGTATTAATCTTTTTGTTCGCTTTTATATAATACAATAAAGTATCTTAAACTTTATTTGTTTCTAAACATAATTTATACAGTTAAACAATTTCATAAAAAAAAAACATTAATATTTAAATACTTGAAACAGCGCCATCTCAATATTATTGCAAGAACTAGCATAAGCTCCCTCTCCCTCACTTAAGCAACCCTCCTCGGAGAGTTGTGCCGTTCGAACACAGCTGAGTAAAAATGGCTCAGTTTCACATTTCTCCCGGTGGTAACATTTGGAACTAATCTTGGTAACAAAATATATTTTAAAAGTACCTGAATTGGTCTCAAATTATTTTTAATGTCTTTGTGAAATGTATTAATAATATTAACAATTATTTAAATCTTAAATATAAGTACTGTGATTTATTTAATGTTAAGTAGGTCCATTTTTCACCGCTAGGGGCGCTTTTCAGCTAATAAAAAACAAATTAGTAATAATGTTAACAAAACAATAACTTTCATTAACATAATTCAAAAATAACACCAGAAACAAAAAGCGGGAATGTTTTCAATGAAAACTCCTTTTAAAAGTAATGTTTTATTAAAATATTATAATTCGCATTTCCTCCGCTAGAGGCGCCTCAGTAACGGGGAAGTTTTACGACACGATTACCTACACTGGTTGTTTTTCTTAATAATTTATCGTGCTTCCCCGAAGTTAGCTCGTTTCGAGCCGCGCACATGTACCTATGTGTACTGTTGAGTTCTTCAATTATGAATCTGTTTTGTTCTAAATAACGTTTGTTTCTCAGAAAAGTCAGTTACAGGTATCTAAGTAAATACATACTTCTTTGAATTTTCACAATCTTAAAGAGATTTATTATACATATGCTTGCGTTGAATGTGAAGATTTAATGCCTTAATTTATGAAACCCCAAGCAAACGCTGGCGTAGCAACCATGTAGCGCCCACTCAAGGTCGGAGACTCTACACTCGAAGTTTTGGACGATTACGTCTACCTCGGACAGACAGTCCACTTGGGTAGGTCTAACTTCGAGAAAGAGGTCAAAAGTCGAATACAAATCGGTTGGGCAGCGTTCGGGAAGCTACGCGGTGTCTTCTCGTCCAACATACCACAGTGTCTCAAGACGAAAGTCTTTAACCAGTGCGTGTTGCCAGTGATGACATATGGCTCCGAAACGTGGTCGCTCACAATGGGCTTCATCAGAAGGCTTAAAGTCACCCGAAGAGCAATGGAAAGGGCTAGATGCTCGGGGTTTCCTTGCGTGGTCGAATAAAAAATGAAGATATCCGCAGGAAAACTAAGGTTGCCGACATAGCACGAAGAATTGCCAAACTCAACAGGCACTGGGCAGGGCACATTGCTCGCAGAACTGATGGCCGTTGTGGAGTGGCGATCGCATACCGGAAGACGCAGCGTTGGAAAGCCTCCTACAAGGTGGACCTATGACCTGGTGAAGGTAGCGGGAAACCGATGAATGCGGGACGTACAGGAACGTTCGATGTGGCGACGCTTGAGGGAGGCCTATGTCCAACAGTGGACGTGTATCGGCTGAAATGATGATAATGAAACGCTGGCGTGCGATCTATCATTGTCTTTCTATTGTGTCTCTAATTACGGTATTAAAAAAGTTAAAGCCCATTACTTCCAATGAGATAAAAAGAGAGAGATATAGATCCTACCTATACAATAGTTACCTCTTTTATTTCAGACATCGTTAGCAATAAATATTGGAACTAATATTAAATTTCGTTCAGAGGGCACTTATTTTCAATCAAGTCGAGTTTCATGTAGGTGTATTTTTATGCTCCTCAACGATTCTTATTTGTTTCCAACAAGAGAGATGGTCTGGAATTCTATTTTTAAATATGTAAGTATTGATATATTTTCAATAAGCTTCAGAGGCTTCCAACGAATTTTAAAAACATAATAGGACGTAGGCACCTGTGTGAGTGCCGTTTTTAATTAGTCCACGCTTTCTGCTTTATCCAGATGAATTAGATTGTAAAGAACCTATTTTATGGATTTTTTAATGTGAATTGAATATTGTTGTACGATAATGAAATTATTTTGTTTAAATACTGATTGGTAACGGATGGAGAGACTGAAAAACCTTAAAATATTGATCTTTTATTGGTTTTAAAAGCTCCAAATGAATTTAAAAAGATTTCTGGGAACAATTCGCGTGTGCTGAAATAACCTTTATTTGTTTTAAATGACGCTATGTCACGAAAATGCGGAACAGTAAACAAAGATGTAAGTGAAATATTTAGGGACAGTTAGAGTAGGTAATTGAAAAGTTATTTTTTAAACCTCATGATATTCAATTTTCATACTTGCTTAACAGTAGCGGTATGTGAGTATCTAATGTTTTATTTTTAACCTTTTGAATGTCTTATGTTACACAGTTCGACATAAGTAATTGTCTTTCTATTGTGTCTCTAATTACGGCATTCAAAGAGTTAAGTGTTGGTATATACTTATATGCCCTCGTCCCGTGTTATTTGGGGTCGGCGCAATACGTTCTTACTAACTCCCTTTTCTTTGATATCACTCTTCACAAAATCCATCCATCTTTTCGTATGGCCTCCCTCTCCTTCTCCATCCATCCACATGTGCTCATAACACTTTTAATAACACGCGTATCAGCACTCCTCTTTACATCATCAACTAACTCCCTTTTCTTTCACACTTCTCTCACAAACCATCCATCTTTTCTTTGGCCTTCCTCTCCCTCTTCATCCAACCACATGTAAACACTCTTCTTTACATGACCAAAAAATAAATGTTTAACTAAATTAATCAACATTTAAGTAATTTAAATACAATTAACTTTCAACTTTTTTCTGACACCATAATAAAAGGGTTGGTTCATAACACGTTGATTTCAACTCATTTCTAAAAATAACTTTTAATAAAGGGTCACGTCTATGAAGTTTTTCTCACGCTTCTGGCTTCATTTAAGGAAACTCAGTCCACCCTTTACCACAGAACTTTCCGATATTTATATTTAGACGACAAAGAATTTAAACAATAACAAAGGGCTTCTTCGAAATAAATTATTACTGACGACTGAATTTATATTTTGTCCACAACTGTTGTGAACATACAATACATTCAAATACAAATGAAATGTTATATGGGTCTTTCTCGGCCCAAAAATCTTCCAACAATTGTTTGGTCCCTGGAAAAATACCGAATGTAAAAATCGTAGGTATCACTTTCATGTTTCTGAATTTTGTTTTTTTTTTTAATTAATTATTAAGACCATTATCTTCCTGCATTTCTACATATTGTTACTTGGGGTCAACGCAACACTTTTTTTTTACATTTTGTCCTGTGTCATTTTGTTTTGTGTGTGTGGTAGGTACATCAGTCGGCAAAAACGGGTAAAGCACGGTACTGTACGTCAAGAGCCATAGTCTTTAAAATTAGTATCGAATACTCTACTTCTTGAGCAGTGAAAAATCAAATTTCTAAGTCAACTCAATCTAAGACTGAGACCTTCTATGGTACATATTTTGACATTCACAAGGAAATAAGAACCCTAGAATCCTTAGAATCCTGAAATTTTGCAAGAAACAAGGCAAAGCAAAGGAAAAAATTTGAAAACTGTTTTGTAGTTACATTACAAATCATTTACATATTGCGATTCAGAAAACTGTCAGAGACTCAATTCTGATTTTTAATTTACGTGACAGAGTGGGCGTGTGCGGTGAATTGATGGACTGTCAATAGAAAATAAGAACGTTCAATATTACGAAAATAGCTGAACTCAAAAGAACTAATCACTTTTATCCATTAAAATTCGTAGTCTGTAAGTAAAGTACCTACTTACATATTTCAACTGATGTAGCGGTTTTTTTCCTACAATTTCTTTATACACCGTTAAATTTTGCTCGTTTTAATCCCGTGAAGGGTCGATCCTGTACATGAAACACTATCGATTTGTAAAGATAAAATTAAAAAATAAAGTACCTGTTTTTCATAACTCGTATTAATTTACGCATGTACGAAATTAATTTCTTTAAGAAAACGTCAGCTGAGCGAGTCCAATGACCTGTAGGTAGTTTTTACGCAACGCCGACTACTACCTACAGGTAGCTGGCATAGGTAGGTATTTCGTTAACGAAATACCACTCACTGATTAATCACGAAATCTCAGAAACTATAACACTTACAAACTTCTTTGGCAATTAGGATAGGATGTAGACATCCGCTGAGAACGGATTTTCCGAAATTCACCCCCTAAGAGAATGAAACGGGGGTCCAAAGTTTGTATGGAGAAACCGCTTTTCACTCAGACGAAGCCGCTGGCAGAAGCTAGTAATATTTATAGAATTCATCTTTAAAAACAGATTACGGCCAAGGCTTTCACGCCTCGACTGTATAATATACATCTCTTGGCTAGTCTAAAAATTCTTTGGCCAGCCAGTCCCAAATTAGCTACAGAGTCTATGTAACCAGTGGGTTCACACAGTCGGACAAAAAGACGTACACACTTACGGCGTTGCGCCACCGATATCTAATAATATGATAGTCATGAGACCCATAGATGAAATGTTTTGAAAATGTTTTCTGGGCTGGAATTCGCAACCAGTACCTATACATACCTATATGTTTCCTTTTGTTAACCAAGGAAATCATCAAATACCTTCTCCCGTTCTAGGTGTAGCAATACGGATTGTCAGACTTCCCACCGTTTTCCATCAGCTACTTTTTGCGAGGGTCATGGTAACTCTTTCGAACATCCACAATCCTGGCAAGGTGCAGCTCTAACTGGCCGTGTCAATCTTGTTGACACCTCTTTAAGGCGTGCGGGGAACCCAACGCGCTATCAACTCGGGTTTTGTCATTACCAGTCGTTGAGTTACCCATTGTTGGCCGTCCACACTCCCGCGGTATCTGTACTATCTGATATACTTATCTACATAATTACACAGATATTTTTATTTCCTGATAGCTATATCCTGAGAGTATTTCCGTTACGAATGAATATTTATTGGCAAAGATGCTCCATTGTCGATCACATCATCGTTAACCATTAGGTGCCAGCAAGTGGTAAAGCGTGAAACTATCATCCACACATATGAGTACAGATTTCCACCAAGGCCTTATCACCCCGACTATACATCTCGATTCCCACGAATATAAAAATACACTGGACAGTCGGCCCCAAATTAGCACTGACCTTGATGCAGGGCGCGGGGGGGTGCGGCGCGGACGGCGGGCTGCGCGGGGCATTGGGTAGCTGCAGCAGGTGACGGATGCTGTACCCCTGGCGGGACTTGCGTGACATTCTGGGTTGAAAGAAGAAAAAAAATATTAGAAGCTGAAAATTTTTTGAATTTAGAATTCGAAATAAATTTTTATTTGTTGTGTGCAATAAAGAATATGAATCAAACTTTGCAACAACAAACTCTATTTCATACACGTCAAAATTCAAATTCCATTGCAACCAAATTTGAGATTAACTTTTATTTTGTTGTGTGCACTATGGAATAGAAATCAAACTTTGCAACAACCAACTCTATTTCATGCAGTACAAAATTCAAATTCCATTGCAACCCATACTTTTTAAGCCTTTTATAATACAAACAGTTAAATATCAACTTAAAATACATATAGCTAAAGTCGATACTCGGGTTGGTACTCATTGATTTAAATCATCTTAAAAAATTCGAATTGTGAATTCAAGTAAAGAACAAGTACTTAATCCAATTTGATAGGGAAAATTTCAAATGTCGAAAGTGACATGCAACACACTTTTAGATTTTCAACGTTCGGATCAGTGCCGAAGATTCAAAATCCAAAACTATAATGCACGTCGCTAACGACATTCATATTTTCCTCCGTCGAGTTAATGATCGGAATACTTACTATATTTGAATTCAGAATTCAAGGTAATTATCAGATCATCAAATAAGACTAAGTTCAATTTCCATTGAGACCTATAAATTTTTACGGCATTGTTAACACAAATGGTAGTTTAAAAATCAACTTAAAAAACACAGACATAAAGTCGATACTTGAGCAGGTGGAGAGATTGGAATAATTTCGAATTAATTTAATTCGACGACGGAAACAAATGCCGTTAGGGACATACAATACACTAGGAATTTCAACGCTCGGATCAGTGCTGAAGATTGAAAATCCATCAACGGCATTTGAAATTCCGAATTATTGTTACGAGGTAAATACTGTAACAAAAAATTTTCTTTGTAGATTCTGGATTCTAGATTTGTACATCATCATATTACTGTCAACTTAAAAATAACAATAACAACAATGTAGGTGTGAGAAAATTAATGTGGGTATTACACCTCCGCTTAAATCGATTCTGTACTCTGTCCAAAATAACATCAGTGATTAATAAAAACCTTTTATGACTGTTTGTTCAACCAATTTTGACTTTTATTACGTTAGTGGCATGGCAAACGTCGGCTGCAGTACATTGTTGGTATTATAACCACTTTTTTGCCTTTAATGTCATCCTTAAGCTTCCGAAATACAAGTTAAAATCGATTGAATAGACAGTAAAAAAGGTTTCTTTAAATGTCTAATCTTAACGGGAATAGGGTATAACATTATAAAGCTGAAGAGTTTGTTTATTTGTCTGTTTGTTTGAACGCGCAGTCCGTTTAATCCCAGGATTTTTTTAATTTGCGTCACAATTAAGGTCTGAATTTCAAAATTTCTATAGTGTCTGGGCCTATTTATAAAGAAATAGGAATGGTACCGGTAATGTTCGTAAATCAGTTGGAGTGCTAAGGCGAAAGCTCCGCTTTGCTTCGGTCTCGTCTTAGCCTTCGTGGTTATTTTTTAAGCTATTGCATAGCTTCTTTCGCGGACCTTGAGCGTGGAGACCGAATCCAGAAATTCCGTAACGAAAATAACCTAACACCCCAAGTGGGAACACACACATTGTTTTTTACTTTTGGATTTCGGAAATAATCGCTTATTTCCGAAATCATTGACATTATCAAAAAATGATTTTAGTAAACGCCTATTCATTTTTAAATACCTATCCAACAATATATCACACGTTAGGATTGACATAAAAAAAAGTCACTTCCCACTTTACACATAGGGGGGCTACCCTAATAAAACATTTTTTTCCAATTTTTATTTTACCACTTTGTTGGCGTGATTGATATATATATTGGTACCAAATTTCAGCTTTCTAGTGCCAACGGTCACAGAGATTAAGCGAGGACGCACAGACGGACAAACAGACATGGCGAAACTATAAGGGTTCCTAGTTGACTACGGAAACCTAAAAAAAAAAGTAACCAAAGACGCGAGTAAAATCGCGAGGGAGAGCTAATGTTTTATAAACGTAGGCGATCAGTTGTTGTGTTGTGTTAATTTATAAAGTTACTGTCCTTGGTATTATCCACGTGTAAGCCTAAAATTATCTCACGAAAACGCACATTAGTTTTAATATATGCGAAACACGTGTATTAGTATTTTATGTACAGAATATATATAGGGTGACTGGTAATTCGTGACCGATACTTAAACACATGATTGTATTTTTTTTTTTTTTTGGGGGAAAATCACCCAATGACAACCCCCGCTCTTGGGCTGAGCGGGAGATAGTGTCAGACTCTGACTGCCTAAAACACCCACCCCGTTCCTTCAAGCCTTCATACCGAGGCTCGAGTTCCCTTTCGGATAACCCTGGCCCCAGTAGGCTTCGACCCGGCTGAGCCCCTGCTGTTGATGACAACTTCTTGAGGCGCGCGGTAACAGTACACGCTGTCGACGACTTGGGCTTGGTCTGGACAGTTACCGGACGGTTGGACAGCGAGCTACCCATTGCTCACTGTCCGCAAGCCCGCGCCTACGGTGGCTGGAAATCGGGATCCGAATCCCAGCGGCGGCGAGAGCGCCGTTGCCTGACACGGTCGGCCTCCTCCTTTGCGAGCATTACTGCTTCGCAGAAGTCGGCGACCGCCTGCCACTCCTCCTCGCTCCGGACCATGGCTTCAACCAAGGTCCGGCGCGAGAGCTCTCGGCCAACACGTGATTGTACTCAAGACTACAAACAACTTTCCCAAAGAAACTTTTCTTTTTACTCATTCGTTTTATGTTTTATCACAATAACAAAACGCGGCTAACAATTTACATATATATACCTACCTATAGACCTTACCTTGATATGACCTTTAGGCATATTTGTAACTCTTATTTTTTTACTAAAGCAGTCTCGTATAGCCAATTAGGAAAAGAATATCTGTTACAGTATAATTCTGTTATTGAGATCAATTTTGTCATCATGGGGAAAATTGTGATAACAGTTTGCCCTGCCAAGGTGAATGTTTACCATAGAGCATTAAAACACCTGGAGTGTTAGAGGCGGCATTATTAACATTCTTTATACAATCAAAGAGTCAACCGTATAATACTGCTTACAAATTAACGCATTATTTTACGGTAGATTAGGATTTATCGAAGTGAAACTGTTAACTGTGCTATTTCTGGATATGTTCTCCAAAGTTTCATCGATATCCGTTCAACCGTTCGAGCGTGAAGATGTAACAGACACAAATATTTTAAGGACTCTTTATGGATTTATGGATGGATTGTTGTAAGAAATAAATGTACATATTAAAATGAACTTTAAGCGCCACACATTTTCTGCTGTCTCTTTACACTTCCGTGCTTACTCAACGCCTACCTTTGTCCACCCCCTCATATTATACTGGGGTGAGGTGTACACAGTTTACACTTTAATAATATGATAAAGAGATAAGTTTGTAAGTTTGTTTGTAGTATGTAAATCATCTCTAAAATTAAAGAAACTATTTTGAAAATTCTTTCACCAGTGGCAGTTACATTATTTTTCTAAGTTAAATAAGCTTAGAAGTAAAAATTTTTATCACCCAGTAAAGTGTCGACGGGTTAGCTAGTTCAAAATTAAGCTGAAACAGACAAAAAATGTGCTTATTATTTACTAAGCACATTTTTGAGCGTGACAATGGAGATGTGCATGTCTTTATATGAGTATATAAACTCTTACAAATTTTAAATGTATACACAAGTTTATTTGTAAAATACTAGCGACCACTCAGGACTATCTTAAGAACATTATAAACAACAACGTTTGTTCGATTGTTTAAAAAAAAAATATCATAGATTTACATAAAAAAAAAAATTAAATTGAACTTTCTAAATGTTACGAAATCTATGCGACGCAAGCGATAGTACAATAGCGGAGGGAAGCGAGGATCGTGCGCGGAAGGCGTAGATGGATTAAGTAAAACAAAGAGTCGAAATGTGTTAGATAGAACAACGAAATCTTGAAGGTTTGTTTTTGGTAAATGTTTTGTAAAAAGGCATAGAACAAAAGTTGTTGTTTATGATGTTAGTAATACAGTCCTGCAAGTTTGATAGTGTTTTACAAATAACCATGTATTTGTTATTTTATTCTTTAATTATAGATTACATAAATACTTTTCTTTTCTTATTTTCTATATTATACGAAAATAAATAAATAGACTTTTACAAACGTACTTATCAATTTTGAAACATAAAAACCAAAGTAGGTAGATTAATTTTAATATTGTTTGCTTAACGCGACAAAATGAATAGAACAGCTGACTTGGAAAATCGCATAATTTATGTCACCTGATAATGAATGTAATCACCGTAATTTTGTAATAAGTCTTGCGAGAGAGTAAACTCTTCGTTATATCTAAAGATCATTTAAAATAAAAAATATGGATGGAATGATGTTACATTCGGTCCAGGCTGCAGGCTACTGCCAAAGATTTCGGACTGTTTATATTCTAAACGCAGAAAACACTAATAGCACTGTACAACACCTCCCCCAACTAACCCAACTCCCCACTCCCTCTGTACTCTTTCTCTCTCTCTTCTCTCTTGTACTCTAGTTTGCGCTTTTTCCGGTAAATAAAATGTTTTTTCTTTCTTTTCCAATACCCAGATGCAGAATTTTGAATGTTTACGTGGTTTTATAAATATCGCCACAATAGTAAAGTAGTTATATAACTCCTCTCCTCGTTTAGTTCTCGTTTGACCATATCATTGATGTAGGATTTCTATGACAATAAAAGATCAAAGTAGGCCAAACGAGGATTGACATTTCATCAAACTTTAACGTTTAAAACGGTTTGGCCAGTTTTAGTCGGCCATTTTATGAAGTAATCATAAGATCTGGCCACGACTTAAAAATTATTTTTTAATATTTAAATATTGTATGTGTGCAGGTTTATTTTTTACCTAAATCAGTTTATGATTTCACGTACTTTTGTTGTGCTTTTACACACACACACAAAGACAATAAATTACTGTCTAGTTTTCTTTTAATGTTTCCTGTCTACTGGAAGAAATTTCTTTAGAAATATTCCTTTTGTACTCGATTTTATAATTTTAATTTTCTTTCACTACATATTTAGATTTGTGTGCACAAATAAATAAATTAAACAAATCGGTAGAGTATCCATTTATAAAACGCCCCTCTTCAAAAGATTGTTTACGAATTATAAGCCATATCAATATGAATAGGAGAGCAGTAGTGGCCGAGTGGTATCGGCCCAGACTTATGAGTGGTAGTTCCCGGGTTCAAACCCAGTCAAGCGTATTTCTTTGTTCAATTTATTTCATTACCACTGCTCTCAAAACGGCGAAGGAAAACATCATGACAAAATGGGCATGTCCTAGAAACATAAATTCAAAGATATGTAACATCTACCAACCAACCCTGGGCCCGGGATTACGGCCCATTCCCTCACTTAGAAACTATGCTTGATTCTTAGCAGTGGGAACACTATAAGGCTGACTATGCTTATACATGTCATCATCATCATCCGACAGACGTTCACTGCTGGACATAGGCCTCCCCCAAGCCGCCACAACGAACGATCGTGTGCGACGTCCCGCATCCATCGGATTCCCGCTACCTTCACCAGGTCGTCAGTCGACCTTGTAGGAGGCCTTCCAACGCTGCGTTTTCCGGTACGCTGTCGCCACTCCAGAACCTTTTGGCCCCAACGGCCATCTGTTCTGCGAGCAATGTGCCCTGCCCATTGCCACTTAAGTTTGGCGATTCTTTGTGCTATGTCGGCAACCTTGTTTCTCCTGCTAATATCTTCATATTTATATACATGTATCAATATGAAATGAGTTTGTCAACGAGTCAACCCTAGTAAGGTTCTCTGTGCGCTGCAATCAAGGTCGAGTCAGAGGGGAGCCTATTGTTCAGGCTCACAATTAAATACAGAGCTACCGAGATTGTTTTGAATATCATATTCATACAATGAAGACTAGTGAAATACATACATTCATTGATTTCTTTACAAGCATTTGCCAGTGGTTTGTTGGTGTGAATATACTTACGAGTGTACATTGTAAATTAACACACTAGAATGTATTATACTATCTGGATAAGTAATGTATCTTATAACCTAATCTAGATACTAAGATAGTCTACGCAGGAGCCAAATTTTCAGGCATTAGAGCATGATTAAAAAAAAACTCACAGCATTTATTTTAAGCACTTTTAAATCGTCAAGGTCACACAGGTAAAAAGATTAAACTATTTATACGTTTTATAGCGTAGATCTCTTTGGAGAAGAATATCCAAAAAACTCCAAGAACACTTTTTTTTTTCTTCAAAATAATCCACTGTCATAAAATATGTTTTTCGTATACTTAGTACTTAATAGTCCATTGAGTTCTAATATGTAGGGAAACATACTATACACAGACGTTTATATTTTTGTAGGATGGTAGAAAATAAGATTTGTAAGCAGACGGCATTCTTCCTTACGTATTATATTAAAATGAAGAATTTAACGAAGTTTTCTTTTGTTTTTAGGGTTATTTACCTAAGACGACAAAAATGATACCCTTATAGGATCACTTTGTTGTACGTCTGTTCGTCTATCCGTCTGTCCGTCTCTAAATACCTACCTCGTCTGGTCGCTACCTTAGGAAGTAGCAGTGAAAAAATTAAACTTCTAAGTTAACACAATCTAAAGATGGATAGTTAGATATGGGCACCTACTTCTTTGTTTTTTTTTTCCAAAAAAATTTAAAGTATGAACTTAACTGACTGAATACTCCGTTTAGGTGGATATTTTAATAATCGCTAGTAAATCAAAACCTTCTATAGGGTACTTCCCGTTGACTTAAAACCAGGAAATTTTGAATAAAGCAAAGCCCCATAGCCCAAGTACAGGAATAAATCTGAAAAACAGTTAAGTAGTAGTTACGTCAACTTATTTGCGATTCAAAAAAAAAATCTTCGAGATTCGAATTGGGAATTGAACTATTCACATAGGTAAGTTTGAACGGAACGCTCAGTACACGAGCTCGACTCGCACAAGCCCATTTTTTTTAATTCTTCAGACTTCACTCTTAACTTAGAAATCCCAGATCGGTGACATTATTAGGAATGATGGAAAAACTTTTCCAGACAAAGTGTTTCACAAAGTCCACTCTGCTACTTGTAATTAAATCTAAGCGAAGTAACGTGTAAAGTGATAATTAACTAAGTAGATACCACATCAAAAAAAAAGAACTAAATCATTATGTTAAAAAAGAAAAAAAAAATCAATGTTCCTCTTAATAAATTTTTCATAGATTACCTCCTGAAAATGTATCGTACCGAACTGATCATAAATAATTGAATTTCGAAGGTAAATGTTAAAGTAATATTTACCTTCATTTATATTCATTAAATACAATAATAAAGTAGGCTACGGATCTATATCGAAACGTGGCAAGATGCATGTAAAAATGTATCTTACCTGCTGTGACATAAAATAAATTTTACAATAACCGATCTCGTCCTATCTACGGACTTCATCTAACTTATCTGTGCCACGGAAAACTGAATTCAGGTTATCTACCAATAAGGTTCAGTTTAGCTTTGTGTTAGTTTTGGAAGTAATAAGCGTGAGTCGAGTTTGACTTAAGTACTGCTGTCGTAGGTATTGTAACGTTATCAATCAGGTAATTTGTGTTGTAGAACTTGTTAACGTGTTAAACCAATAAAAGAAAGTTAAAGTCATTTTATCTATAGATCAATCAATTATTTCAGCCGAGAGACGTCCACTGTTGGACATAGGCCTCCCCCAAGCGTCGCCACAATGACCGATCTTGTGAGTCTTGCATTCATCGCATTCCCGCGACTCACAAGGTCATCGGTCAGCCTTGTGGATTAAATGTTTTGTTTTAAATCAGTCAGGGTCTATGATTCTTGATAGCTACCACCCCCTACACTCCTAGTCTTTAAGTCGAGAGCGTCATAAGTTCTAGGCAACGTCCACCACATCATCTCTTACCATCATGTAAGATAGTGGTCAAGCGCCTATAAAGCTGTAAAGCTAGCGAAGAAGGCGCCAGACGCGTGAGAGAACGGACAACCTCACGCCCCTACCGCCGATACCCCGACCCCGATTTCCCGCCACCGTAGGGGTAGGCTTGCAGACGGCGAGCAATGGCTCACCGTCCAAACCACAACCTGCCATGATGCTATGGGTTGACTTCCGAAAGAAAAACCCGTTGTCCTGTAACGCAAGGCCATAGATGGAACATTGGTGCGATTTTAGTCAGAACAGTCTGACACGCCCTTACGCTCCGTCTAAGAGCGGGAAATGTTATTAGCTGATTTCACACCTTAAAAAAAGTTCTTATAAATAAAAAAAAATCAAGCCATTTTTGTAGACGGTGAGAATACAACAAAAAGTTGGAAAAGTTATGATCGGCTGCCAAACTCTTAAAAATAAGTTATATAACGATCAATAAGTTATTTTGCCTCAAATTGTGTTAAATCGAGAACCTTTTTAAGTTAGTAAGCAATCACTACGCGTACCTACCTACCCTCGATTTCCGATTTAAGCATTTGAAGTTGAGTATGAGACATGCTCAAATTAAGCCTGAAAACCTATCATTTGGCGTTAAAATAGGGTTTTGAGACGTACCATTAAAGACACTTCCACCTGACCACCACTAAGTCCATATTTGCTTACATTCAAAACGAAAACTTCATAAGGTTTGGTTTGTCGCCGCGCTGCAGAATTCAATCGATTTTTTTTTAAGTGATAAGGCAGAAATAACCGCAATACTCAATTCAAACACCCGACGTTAGACAGCCGTATTTTAATCGCAGCTTTTATTAGACCCAAAATTTACGGACGTACCTCAAAAAATTAAATGATTTAACCTTAATCAAAACAGTAGGTACATCAAAAAATTTAATCATTTAATCTTAACCTTTCAATCGTGGAAATTACAGCCACAAAAGAAAGACAATAGGTGCGCGAACGCCGACGTTCGCTTGGGGTTTATTGAATTAATATTTTTCAAAACTAGTATGACTAAGAGGAAGGTTACTAAAAAATATTATGAGTATACATGTGGATGAAAGGAGAGGGAGACCAAAGAATAGATGGATGGATTTTGTGAAGAGTGATATGAATGAAAAGGAAGGTCGTGATAGCATGGCGGGTGACAGGACAGAATGGATCAAGAAACGGTGTCACGTCCCCAAATAACAAGTGACAAGGGCAAGAAGATGATGATGTTAATGACTTTTTACTTACTATTAATACCGTAAAACGGGGTCAATAGAGTCGTAGGGGTGAATAGAGACAAAATTTTGATTTGGTTTTTAATTTTGATACCATAATATCGGCCTCTAACAAAGCATCGATTTTTTAGAATAATATAGTTAAATGCTGCAAAAAATATTCAAATATCGAGAAAATACCCTTTAAAGTTTTGTCTCTATTCACCCCTAAGTCTCTATTCACCCCATTTTACCTGGTACTTTAACAAAATAAAATTAAAATAGGTTATTTATATAAGTACTAGGAAATTTCCACAGAACTAAGTATCATACATTTGTTTGATCTGTCTATAGATTCATAAATTATTGTGTAAGCATATTTTAAAGGCCCGAACTCGCCGCCGCTCTTCACATTGTTCACAAGTTCACGTTCTTCACAGAAAATCGTATTAACTATACTAGGTATTTATTCAAAGACCTTTCCAGTAGCCAAATTTCTAAAATAATAAAGTGTATAGAATGTAAATGATTTGATTATTATATCTACTTACGAGTATTTATACTTTATGTGTGTTCATACAGATATACTTAACAGTGTTAAAATACACTTGAATTTGGTACAACGGGTTTGATCCATTCAGTACCAAAGAGCGTGTGTTGGTCTGTGGATATTTCCAATCTTTGTATGGGAGTTGTACCATGTGCTGGCCAGAATGTACACATTTTATATACCAATATATTTTGTTCCTCAGGCCAACACCGATCAGTAGACTGAAGCGCTCCAAAATCTGCACAAGGAGTCAAAAAAAAAAAAATGTTTTGTAGTCATTATTTATTTTAGAAAAGTAGCCTAGTAATTTGTATTTAGCGAAATTGATTATATAATAAGTAATCAATGGAGCAAACTCGTTGTACCAAGTTAAAGCGTATATTATCACTATAAGAAATGAAGTACTCCTTCTCTTCTTCTGCCACGTTGAATGGTAATGCTACTTCTTTGGGCAATGAACGAGCCAGCCCTCTAGTGACATAAACACTCAATCAGTCAGTGAAAGATAGCTTTGAAAAAATTACGAACACCTGGACCCTAATACCGAGTGTTTCGATCCTAAACGGCTCAAAACGGCTCAAAAGTTACTGATAAGTTTACAGATTAACGCCAGTTGTGGATCTCTTCATGAGCAGCCGTACTCGGATCATGAACCTCCTGGAAAATTCCATCAGCCGTATGCTCAATAGAATTTTCCATCGCATTCTCAATACTTATGTAAGTAATCAATCTAATTTTTTTAAATCTTTTAATATTGTCCAATTTCGCCGTGGATTGTTGATTTATGATTATAACCAGCAGTTTAGGATGTTTAAAGTCTGTCAGTAAATTAATAGGTAATTAATGCAAACGTTTGTATTTGTATGTGTGTGTTTGTTATTCCTTCACGCTCAAGTAACTGAATGAATTTGCATGAAAATTGGCACACGGATAGACCCTGAAATAGCACATTAGATACTTTTTATCACAGGGACTATTTAGTATAATTGCCTATTTTCACGCAAGCGAAGCCGCTAGCAGAAGGTAGTATTTTATAAAGTGAAAAGAAATATTTCAAAGATTATTTTTCTAAGGCAAAATTATGAGAATCATCTTTCACGATGAAAGTCTCAACAGCGTACTTAATCTTCATAAATGGGTCAAATAAGTAGGTACATGAAAAAGTTTCCACGTCAAAAAGTTTTTGTACTACGCTCTACATAAAGTACCTAACTCAAAGAAAGTATGTATACATATGTAAATACATAGTCAACATGTGAATTGTATGTACGTACTCAAAGCTTACAACGTACATTTGTATCGATATCAACTATTTGTATAAAGTTCCGCGTGAAACTTGTCGAACGGTTCGGCAGTAGTATATCGATATCGGCAAACTAACTGACTATCGATAAAGACGCCCCGTACCAAGAAGTTGAATCAAAGGGTATTGACTATTGATACAGTTGTCGATAATTCAGTAACGTTTAGTGAGTGTTCTCGGAATTTCATGTTTCTAGTTTCTACGCCGGTACTGTGATCAATAGGGTTTAACGTTCATTGCTAAGGAAAATTTTCTGATTTGAAAGAAGCCTGAAAAAGTCTTTCACAAGAGAAACGTTTAAAATTTTGTTGATAACTTTTATACGCAGTAGCGCATATTACTCGCAGAACAGGTGGTGGTCGAGGCCAAAAGGTTCCACATGATGAACCGACCTGGTGTCAGGGTCACGGGGATCCGATAGATGCGTGCCGCACAGCACCAGTTGTTGGGGTAGCAATTGGGACAGGCCTATGTCCAACAGTGGGCGTCTTACGGCTAAAATGATGATGATTAACTTTTGAATTCTCATTCGCTCTTAATTTACATTTAAACCCAAATCTTACTTGTATAAGTTAGAGCATGTCAGTAATACCTTTGTATTACAGACTCTATTCCCTTTGCATTAAAGTCCCAATTAGAACAATCTCGATGTGAAAAGCAGTTCAATATCGTAGTCAGCTTGAGGTCACGGGGTTTTCAAACTCTCTCACAGTACATAACAACGCAACTGTAATAAACAGACGTACAACTAACTTTTTAATATACTTTACTTTCAAAAGTACTTCCAAGTTTTCAAGAAAAATAACAAAATAAACATTTTATAATCCAATCACGAAAGTTTACTGATATTTTATTACTCTATCCTCCCATTTTTAGGGTCCCTCTGACCTTATATTATGCAAAATCGAAATTTTACAACCCACTCATGAATTATCCAATAAAATCGAAGCCATACTGTTTACGCTTGCATAATATCGCTAAGTCACGTACATACTCGTATATAAGACAGTTATGTACCTAGTCAAGACCCATTTATTGTTCAAAGCAGATAAAAAGAAACGGAGCAAATGTACTAGAACAAGTGAAAACTGACTCGACAGATACGAGCACTTTTACAAAAATAAAACTTAAGTGGAAAACGATAAAGTTCGTTTTCAATTGAGTTCACGAATGGTAGTTGTTACGTTTTAAATGGTTGGAGTTATTAGGGTTTAATTCAGGAGCTAGTAGTAAATTCTGAATGTGCTTGAATATACAACATACAATTAAATATGTTGTTACTGTGAGCTTTCAGGTTTCAGGGAAATGCGAATAACTATTTGTACTATTATATATATATAATCTTGTTATGAATAGTTGTGGGAGTATCAAGCTAGTGGGATTACGTCTATATGTAGTTTATCTTAAGGCCGGTATTGTTCTATTTATTTATATGGCAGTCGTGACGTAATATTCCATTGTCTCTATTTTTAGAGAGCTCAAAGGGCCCGGGGTGTCTGCATTTTATATTTTCACTAATGCGTAGAGTTTAAAAATAAAAACTGATTAATGAGGTTGTAAAATAAGGGTCCAAGCAAAAATTGGAGCTGAAATCCAATTAATTTTATACTTAATTAAAAAGCACAAAAACTTTTTAATAAAGTTATACGTTCATACATAAACAGATTTGTAAATGTACCCATAAAGGAAACCAGACAATGTGTCCCATAAAAGAAAACTAAACGAGAAAATATGCTTTTAAATGAATCCTTTGTTACTTTTGTTACGCAACAGTCAACACAAAAGCATAGCTATACATTTACAGAACACAAATCCTAAACAAATTCAATAAGCAAACAACATAAACGAACATGAAACGCAATATATTGTAATTATTCGAGCGCTCAAAGCTAATAACGATCGTCGGCAGATCCAATCGAACAACTGTCAAAACTGTGATTGTTACCCATCACGGCTAACATCCGACCATCGATCCACACACCTATAAGCTATAAGCACAGCTGCAGAATACGCCATTTTGAAGTGCTTATTTCCATTATAACATTGTACTAACTACACTGAAATGTTCTACAAAAGTTCGCGTTTTGCTTCGTGAAGTCCAGAACTTTCAACTCAACAGAATACACCAACTCCCCAATTGGCATTACGCGAAAACAACATTTATTACAAGCGGGTACAGATTGAATTAGCCCGCGGTAGAATTCCGCTTACAACTTTGCGCAAATACGCCAAGTTCAAGTTATCTGAAAAGTTATTTAACAAAGTTTCATAGCTTTCTTGGGTTGCGTGCGAGATTGGGCTTTAAGCGGAGGAGATTAAGTTAATTATCGTTTGGAGGTTGGATAGAACGTGAGTCCTTTCGGAACCGAAAACCATCTGCGTTATCCCATCGAGAGCCGTGACTGTAGAAAGATTTTCCTTCTACAATGGACTGAGACTGGGGCCGGTCGCAGAAATGACTTTGTAATAGCGTCCTCAATAAAACGACCCAATATCGTGGGCTTTTTACTTTATTTATGAGATAGTTGGACAAGACTTTCGTTACTAAATAAATGTTTACGTAAAGGATAAAAGGAATGTGCGTATACGTAAATGGATCAATCGGAAATAGGCAAAATAGATCCTGAAAGTTGTTTACAAGCTGTAATACTTTTCTTGACAGTACAGTCAATAAACCAAGTCTTGTGGATAATAAAATCGTTGTGTTTCGCTTGCGGCTATTGTAGAACGTTGAGAACTGTACCTCTATGATTTTATAATCTCTCGAAGTTTTAATGAGCTCAATTTAGTCTTCGAAAACTGATACACATGCTTAGAATGTCGGCGTAAGAGTGTTTATCTTATGCAAATCAATCTGAATAGATTGTTAAACAAAACTTGGATGTATCGAAATGGTTTTAGAATTAGCTTATTTATCGCTTTGAAAATACAATTAAGTACGTTTATTTAAATACAATATAATTTAAAGATGTTGTTGACCCTATTAAACCTCATAACAAGGTTAGATCCATCTTAAAAATGATTTTAAAATTCCTTTTCTAAGAAGCGTCATAGCTGGCGCTTACGCGGTACGATTCTCGGAAAATTAATTCTTTTGATGTAATAAGAAATAATTTTTTGTTGTATTTAAACGTCATTAGGGAAATTGTATTCATCTAGCGATTATTTTATTAAGACGGTCAGTTTTACTCTTTATTATTTACTATTATCGAATTAAATCGTATGGATGTATGAAGAATAATATATTACACTCTAATCAACTCGCAAAAGCAGTTTGAATCTCTATACTGACTTTAAACACCATATTTCAAGCTCTATCTCATACAAAATCACAACATTTCCTCAGTTTCGGCTCATTTCCTACATATAAGTAGTTATAGTAACTCGTAAACACTTTTTGAGCAAAACTTTTCACTGACACAACTTTTCTACCGGTCATATAAACTAGTAAAAGAAAGTTTACTACTTATCACCTGTCACTTATTGGAGTGCCTGATCCATAGGCAAGGTCACAACAGAGCTGCGAGCGTCCTCCTCTCTGTTGCCAGAGGTAAACACAAATTACAAGAGCATCCAAGGTACGTCCGTCGAGTTACACTTCAAAACAATATCTCAAATGAACACAAACACTCGTATCCAGCCTCCGCACAGTCACAATAACACTAGAACTACACCTCCGAGTCAGAATACGGTCTTTCGTCTTTCAGCATAACCTCAAAACATCTTACTGACACTCCGCGGCCCACAGGAATTAATAAAAAGTTTCTTTATAAAACAAGTGGGTTGTGAGCATGTTCCAAAATGGCGGAACTTTGCGTTAACTTCGGAACGTAGAGCGACGTGAAGTTGTAGGGTGCGCGACTTGAGCCGCGCGCGGTACAGTTGCGCAGCAAACACTAACTTTTCTCATTGTAAGTCACATACAAAACTTGTAAACATTTCTTTTGGCACACGTAAACTCTTGAACAGGTCACAAAAAGTGATTTGAAATACTTGGGTATCGACAAAAGTAGTTTTAATCGCGACTTTGAACAGTTAAAAAGTGGTATAACCTCGTAGCGCTGCCGTACTTTACCGCGAGCCTCGTAGTCGACAGGGGTTCGGTCGGGGAAAATCAATAACTTACGGCCGACTCTCTCCGCCGCTCTCCGCGTTTAATCATACACTTTGTGAGCAAAACATTAAAACTTGTCCGTTTGTTTGTCGGAGGCGGATCGTTGTTCGCAGTGAAGCGGGGGGAGGAGCGGAGCGAGCGGAGCGATCAGCGGGAGCGGTCGGCGGCGACGGCTCCCGGCCCGCGACTTAGCCACTTCGCGGAGTTTACTTGCGACAAACTTTTGCGAGGTGTTCTTACAAAGAAGTACGGTTATGTACTGCAATGTGAGGAAGATTGGCGTTTCCCCGCTCCCTGCGCGGCCTGCCACAAGTTTGCTGCATTGTTATCGCTGCCCAAGTTCAAATTAAAACTTTCTTCATAAGTTTGCAGTTCCCATATTGGACTTGCGCGCAACACTCACAAATTACTTTTCCCTCTATGTAGGTAAGTACTTCGTGTAGATAAAGAGTTTTCCTTGTACAGTAGGTCAGTTTTCAAGCGTTCGGTGTTCAACAAAACAAATGTAGTTTGGTGAGTCACCTAATATTAATGCTTTCTCATCTACATAACTTTTGTGTGGTAGGGTGATTGCAGCATAATGTATGTAAATGAGAATAATCACTTTTTAACTGCGGTGGGTGGGACACAGAACATTTGAAATAAATATTTTAATTTTATATATAATGATTAGAAACTCTGTGATCATAAATTAACTGTACAATTAAAACTTTTTTTTATTAAATTATTATTTTCTTACTTACATAATAAAAATTAGCGCACAAACTTCACTATGAATACAAAGGTAACCCTTTCAAGCACAAAGAAAAACAAGTCGTTACTAAGTCAAAAGTCACCGGACCACTTTAGCAAACACCGACTAGAGTGATTTAATTCCTTAAGTACTGTAAACAAGTTCTGTCCTTAGATGACTCCCACACCCCCGACACTACTTTTATACGAATTATCCATAGAATTGTGAACAAACAAATCTGGTGATCACTTTAACTTGACCTTCCGCGACCCCTTCAATGTTGTAACAATAAACTCAGCTGACGTGAAGAAATACAAATTCAAAGGTCTTAATAAATTGGATTGTTGAGTTGCCCGATCTGTTGAGTTACTGATCCAGCTTCGGTGGAGCTACTAGCACAATTCCCGGGGTGGAGTATTAACAAGTATTTTACGAGATAAATAAGTTAGCTCGAGATACTGTTGATGTTTGTTGCGAATAAGTCGAGCTATATAATTAAGGTTTATATAATTTTACTTAGATGTACGCTCTTGATGGTTGGTTATTGCCAAATTGTTTTATTGGTATTAACTTCGTGGCTTTTCTTTTAACGATTATGATATACTATAGCGTCTGGCAGCAGCTTAACTCGTGTGAAAGTGAGTAAATGTTCCTAATGAACATACTCCCGGGATAAAAACTATCCCATGAGCTATTCCGGGACATGAGCTACTCATGAACTAGTCATCACAATCTGTTCAGCCGTGTGGTAGAGTAATTTTTGATTCTTTTCAAAGTTTTCTTGGACATTAATTAAGGTAAATATCGCGAGAAAAACTGTACCGCAAGCCTGAAATCGACGACCCTGAGCAACCGTGGTGATTACTGCTCGTGTGTTCCGTCTATGAGAACTTGAGATGATGCCTTTGGCTGATAATTACTACTTTTTCATAATTAGCTGGTAAAAAATGTATAACAGAAATTAATGAGTGATAGTCATGTTTTAAATACTACTTCTGTCCATAAAAATGTTAATTTAGTAGTCACTTATTTTTTCTTGCCTATATAAAAGGCAAATGTTAAGAAAATAATAGTTAAATTTCTATTTAATGTTCTTTAAATATGTAAGTGCGTACCGAAGAGAAGCAGTGTTGGAACGCCTCCTACAAGGTGGACCGATGACCTGGTGCGGTTCACAGAAATCCGATGGATTCGAGACTCACAAGACTATTCGTTGTGGCGACACTTGGGGGAGGCTTATATCCATGAAAGAAGAGTATCGGTTAAAATTATAATGAGGTATGTGTTCACACATGTATGTTGGTATTAAACACATACTTTATGTTTCAACTAATTATGTTATGTTTTACTGTTTAAACTGGAGCGTGTTTTGTATACAACTGTGCAGGTTTCCGCACCTGTAGAGAGAGAGAGAGAGCAAACAAAAAAATATGAATTTCCATATTTTTACCCGTTGGTATACAGTATCTGTGCTGGTTAACTCCATAGGCAAAACTGAGCGTGTGTGGCGGTCGCCTGCGCAGGCGTCAGTTGTGCGGTGACTGCAGAAAGGTAAACCGATTAGCGCGCTACAGCGTCGAAATATGCTGCTGGGGCCATGACTTCAGCAGAGAGTTTGTACAGGTTTACTGCAACGTGTATGTCCTCTGGCGTTGGTAGGCCTCCTACAAGGTGGCCCGACGACCTGGGAAAGGTTGCGAGACGTACAGGATCGTTCATTGTGACGACACTTGGGGGAGGCCTATGTGTAACAGTGGACGTCTACCATCTGAAATGATGATGACGATGATTATGTTAGTCCTTTTACACAGCTCATGCTTACTTGACAGGTGTAACAATGTAGTCAAACCTGTCAGGTACCCGCTAACGTGTGTGCAACCTACAGTAAAACAAGCAATGCGTTAAGCCCTAAGAGCGTCAAGGACTAACAAACGCACACACACACACACAGGAACAAAAATAAACCTTCACCTTCACTTTTTAATATGACTGTAATTGCGATACGGTGGAAAAAAACCGTTCTTTAACCACTCAACATTTTTTATACGTGTCAATAATTTCTTTGCAAAACTTTTTCATATTTTGCTCATTGTATAAGATTTGGAATTTTGCTCTTTGTAGAGGAAAGGATTGATATGAAATGTAATGAGGTTATTGACTTACCTGCGAATCAGATTCATATTAATATTGACAAGTCGGTCGAAATTTACCTTTGAAAGGATTAATGATAAGGATAAAGTACTTGTGTGTTGAAGTTTTTTTTTTCTTTCTACTTGTAAATAAATGAACAGGTAGAGAGCTAGTTCATCGAATTCAATCCAATTCTGTACTCACATGTGTTACGTAAATCTTAAAAATTGTTAAACAAGTACCTACACATGGACCCTGTCGGGTACAGCAATTTCATAAACGAAGTACCATCTTAAGACAACAAAGTTATAATTAGAAAAAAAAATCGGATATAGTACACATTGAATTAAAAAAAAACCCGATATATAACTCAAATTATATAAAATAGGAATGTCATTAAATAGTAGATAAAAACAGTAAATGTCACAAATTCATTAAGTGTCCTTTAATTCTTTATTACAAGGACATAACATGACATATGGAGATACAGACAGTTCACGTACAAAAGCGAGCTTAACTCAGCATTGAGTTATAATAAATAAATAAAGTATACATAAATAAATAAACTTATTTGGGGGTAAGAATAATAGTAATGTCAAAATACATTCTTACAATTGTCATAACTAAATCATTATAAATGTCAAGATAAATTCATTATAAATGTCAAAAATAAATTAAATATCAATACCAAAAGAATTTATTACAAATATCAAAAGAATATATTACAAGTGTCAAAATAAATTATTTCCAGATGTCAAAATAAATTAAAAATAAATAAGTCAAAAAATAAAATAACATTACAAATACCATCCGGATAAACCATGGGCACGCCATAATCGCGGCGGTAATTCCCCTCTTATAGGAACGGTAAGAAAAGCGTCACGGTGACCCCTTGGTTTCACGGAGAGCAGTGATGACCGAGTGTTAACGTCCCCGACTTACGAGTTGCAGGTCGCAGGTTCATACCCAGCCAGACACATTACTTTGTGTAATTCATTTCATCACCACTACTCTTAAAACAGCAAAGAAAAACATCGTGAGAAAACCGGCAAGAACCAAAAATTTAAAGATATGTGACATTCACCAACCCACATTGAGCCCGCGTGGTGGATTATGGCCCATTCCCTCTCCTAGAGAAAAGGCCTGAGTCCCAGCAGTGGGAACATTAAAAAGGCTGATGATGATGATGGCCCCTTGGTTTTAGTCAGTAAAAGTCTGACACTGCCTCACGTTCTACTCAGAACGCTTCTTATAAGTTATTCGATAAATTCGCAACAAAAGAATAAATAAAGAAAATCCATTGACGGAAGCAAGCAAAGCCTAGCAAATGTTGCTTGTCGAATAACATAAAATTGAAATGAAATAAAATTCTTCGTGTAGCTGTTATTTTGCCTCGAGGTCTTGTAACAAAAAACAAAATAAATAATATATTGCTAACCTATTTTCACCGCTTTTGTCTGTGTGAAGACCCATTTAGACGGAGAGTTTAAAGTTCTATACGCACAAAACGTTTTAGGAATACATTCATTTTGCGTACAGCTAAACAGTGGAATTCCCTACCAGAATTGTGGGCAGTCCGAAAAGAATCCCGGGCTCCCAAAACGCAAAGCAAAGAAGGAACATACATATTTTTGGTCAGCAAAGTTTCAGATGCCTTCCCGCTCTGTCATAGAGCGGGGTAAGTCATCGGATGATTTCCAAACTTAAAAAAGGGGTCTTTAACCCGTTGTATGGCCGGAACGCGGATCTACGCGGGACACAATAACTTTTTAAATGTGTCTCTAATTATTTGCGCATACGAAAGGTTAATTCAAGTGACTTATTGAGTAAGTAACATTCAGGCAAGCACACTCGACCAACCCGCATTGTGCACGCGTTGTGGATTATGACCAATTCCCTTTCCAAGAGAGGAGGCCTGAGTCCCAACAGTGAGTGGGAACATTATCAAGCTGACTATGCTATGTGCTTGACTATCAACCACATCATCGCTTACCATTAGGACCTCTACCATGAGTTTAAAGTAATAGTATCTGTCGATACTCGATACCAACTACGTAAATTATTTTGTTTGGCAAATTTTACAGCGCCTCCAGCGGTCACTTACGGAACCAAAATGTCCATACAAAATATTTACGTAGTTTGTATCGAGTATCGACAGATACTATTACTTTAAACTCATGGTAGAAGTACAGGTAAGATAGTGGTCAGGCTACTATCGCAAGAAATAATCGCCTTAAAATTATTGTATCAAAATGTTTACAGTAGAGTTGTTTTCAGCAGCGATTTCTCGAACCGAAGCAAGAAACTCTCTCGGTCTAAATGGGCTTTAATTCTCAGCCGCCCACTCCCTCGATACCTTTGTGCCATGATACCCGAAGCCTTGAAAATGTTCTGTTCACAGTTACCTCTAATAATACATAGTAAATAAAATATAATATCTGGCGTTGGTAATGATTGAATGAATGTTTTTTCCAGAACTTATTCAAGCTTAGGTATTTATTATAAGAGGCACATACTTAAGTATTTTGTCCTGTAAATATGGGAACTTTTCGTCTAATAAAATATGACTGTATTTATGTACCATTATATTTTATAGATCGTATTTCAACTTTTGAATGGACTGGAGGAAAGGAAATAGATTTACGGCTGCCAGTGTACAAACATCATTAATATTACTGATAGGATTATTATATTAAAAAAAAATCAGACAAATACATAATTTATATATATATTTTCAAACGGTTGAAAGGATTCGGATGAAATTAGGCACATGGGTATCGTAAGTCCTGGCAGCCTTGATCGCAGCGCTGGTCGCAGCGACGTTATTCCAAATAGAGTACATTGGATTAACAACCCAATAGACCTATACATTAGATTGTTAATTCAATGTACTGCGCTCTCAACTCGTCGCTGCGATCAAGGCTGTTTTCTTAGAGAATAGCACCGCTGGAATAGAGTAAAGAATATTTTTTTATCATGATATTTATTTATAGAAGTTAGGCAAATATTATGTATATAACTAGCTTTAGTCGGCAGATTTGCTCATGTGAAAGTAAGTTTTAAAGTTTGCCTCTGTACTTTTGTGTGCATAAAGAATTAAATAAAAAAAGCAGGTATACCATACAAACTTTGGACAAAACTTTTCATGATCTTAGAAGTCACATCCATTTCAGACAAACTTATCTTTTATATCCATACCTTATTCTTCTTTGCCTTCCCCTACTCTTATAATCCACATACACTCATTCACAAAACCACCTCACTACTATATTTATAGAGGTCAAAATTGAATAAGCAATCACCTTCCAGAGCACAAACCGTCTTTAAAAGGGCAGAAATAGGTCAGTACTCCTATGAGTTAGATAACAAATAAGCTTTACATGGAATGTTACAGAATACAGAACAACCAACTCACATAATAACAGTCCAACTACTTGAAACAATAACTACTAAGTTCCTTACCCTCCCCCAGTATCGAGTTACCTTAGTAACCCATTACTGTCAGGTGATTTATAGCGCGTAGGAGCCTCTCACTACACATTAACATGATAAAAGCGAAAATTTATAAGTATATGCGTGTGGTATGTGTGTAACACCTTCATGTAAGAACGTTTAAACGGACGTATGAAAAAATTGTTGAATGGTGAAGAATGTTTTTCTATCGTAGTGCAATCTTACTTCATACCATAAAGGTGTCAAATTTTATGCGCACCATCACGGCCATTCCTGCCCGATTCCTTAAAAAAAATCACTTGAATCCTTTTTTTTTATGGTTGGAAAAAATCATTCATTGACATCCCCCGCCCTTGGGCGGAGCGGGAGATAATGTCAGACTCTTACTGACTAAAAGACCCACCCCGTTCCTTCTAGCCTTCATACCGGGGCTCGAGCGCCCCGGTATGTTATACCCGGCTGGGTCCCTGCTGTTGCTGACAACTCCTTGAGGCGTGCGGGAACAGTGCGCGCCGTCGACGACTTGGGCTTGGTCCGAACAGTTACCGGACGGCCGGACAGTGAGTAACCCATTGCTCACTCCACGTCCGCAAGGCCACGCCTACGTTGGCCGGAAATCGGGATCAGAATTCTGCGGCGCGGCGACTAAACAAACCCTTCAAAGTTGTGGTCTGGCGGAAGTGGTTTTGATGGTACGTTAGCTTACTCGTTCACGGTCCAACGTTTAAACGAATTTTGATGAAGTTTGGCACAAAAGTTATACCATATTCTGGAATAACATATAGGTACTTCATATCCCGACAGTATGTTCCCTTCGATTAACCTCGACGAAGCCCCTGGCAGAAGTAAGTGGCTAGCTACATCCCATCTTTCTTTTCCAATTGTTTTCCCCCATTTTATTTTTCTCTTAAACAACCCGATCAAAACAAATACCATTTATTAAAATTTGTTAAGTCGTATTTGAGTTTTAGCGAGACTAACGACCAACAATTATCTACACTAATATTATAAAGAGGTAAAGTTTATTTTTATATTTTTTTGTAGGAGGTAATCTCTGAAAGTATTGGTCCGATTGCGAAAATATTTTCACTAATAGAAAACTACTTTCAGAGATTTGTAGGAGTCAAAAAAAAAAACTTTACCTCTTTGTAATATTAATATAAATAAACAGAGATCTGTCTTATTCAATGGCAACAAATAAAAAAAAGATCTTCTTATTAGCTAAACATCCAATGTCGAGTTACCATGGCAGCCTGCCTTGTATTTCAGGTGATTCATACCGCGCGAGATGATAAGTACCGAAGCCTTCTAATACTCTGTCAGCTCACAGATTGCTTTCATTCAATTCAATCGCATAATTTGATTTATAGAACTAAATTATATCAGTCTAATTCCAAGGAACCTGTAAAGTTTGCTGGTTTAATAATTATGTAACTGGGTTTGACTTGAACAAAACTAGAAATGATCACGAATATCTCTGACTAAATCCGTGGCTAAAACAAATGATATTTGTGATAATTTCTAGCTTTGTTCAAGCCAATTATTTTTAGCAAAATAAAACTTTTAAATTAAATTAAGGGGTCTTTATGTCAAGAGTGAATAGGCTACTTCTAGGCAAGCGTGCTCTATCGTCGACCACATCCTCGTTTACTATCAGGTGAGATGGTGGTCAAACGCGAGCAAATAATAATAAAAAAAAACTGTTGTCTCCTTATATCAAAAGTTATGTATTATTATATTTTCGCGTTCATCAGCCTTACAGCCAAAAACTTCAACTGTTGGTCAAAGCGTTTCACGTTCCGTTAGGGCGGAGGCTTTGCCCAGCAGTTCAAGTTTGTTTTGTCTTTTTTGCCGTATTCAGCTAATGCTGAAGAAATGTCTCCTCCATCGCCTATCAGATCTTGGTCGTCATCATCTTTGATTGGTTCAATCCTCATTGATAATATAAAATTAAAAGCGTCTTATAGATTTATAACCCTGAGACTGGGTGTTTTTAATATCGTGCGGTTTTGATCACGCATGCGAGATTGCTCCGCATGCGTTACCCCCGCAACTGTCCGTTTCACACAAGTATTTTTATACGCACGCGGGTCGCGTTTTTTTGCATTTCGAGATTCTGCATGCGGAGCAAACCCGCATGCATGATGAAATCCGCACTATATTAAAAACACCCTCTGACAAACCCTATATTTCTGTGTATTTTAGTGATACTTAAATAACGTAAAAATAATTAATTTCAATGACCACGAGTAGGACCAAAACAACTCTGAACTAAACATGTTAAAACCGCTCTATGACTTCGTGCTAACACAAATTGAAGCTAAAAGGTCGAATGTAATATTAATGATAACCTTACAAATAGACCTCGCCAGTCGGCGCTGCATTAATAAATAGAGAATCACGGTATGGCCGCCGACTAATTGTAGCCACTTGTAGCTGGCTAGCAATGTGAGAAAAGATTTATTTTTTATTATTATATTTATATTATTATTAAGATGAAAGTCAATGAAAGTATATCAATGTACTGAAGCTTAGATTATGAAAATACAGTCAACATAAAAAAAAAAACATTAATTATATATGCACTTCACGATTTAAAGGACTTCAAAATTATGTCATCTTTTATAAAAAACTATATATATATATATATATATGCCGGTTTTTATTATATATATATATAATAAAAACCGGCCAAGTGCGAGTCGGACTCGCCCATGGAGGGTTCCGTAGCAGCAAGTAACATAATATACAAGTTCTTGCAGTTCGTTGTAACTTTGATCAATGTTTTAATAATAGTGTATTTTTTTAGATTTATGACGTATTAAAAAAAAAACTACTTACTAGATCTCGTTCAATCTAATTTTCGTTGGTGGTTTACATATTAATGTTTATCATATATTTTTTTTTTTAGTTTTATCTTTCTCTTATTTTAGAAGTTAGAGGGGGAGGACACATTTTACCACTTTGGAAGTGTCTCTCGCGTAAACTATTCAATTTAGAAAAAAATGATATTAGAAACCTCAATATCATTTTTGAAGACCTATCTATAGATACCCCACACGTATGGGTTTGATAAAAAAAATTTTTTTGAGTTTTAGTTCTAAGTATGGTCACCCCCAAAATTTATTGTTTTTTTTTTCTATTTTTGTATGAAAATCTTAAAGCTTATTAAGTTTCAACAATATAGCTCTTATAGTTTCGGAAAAAAAGTGGCTGTGACATACGGCCGGACAGACAGACAGACATGACGAATCTATAAGGGTTCCATTTTTTGCCATTTGGCTACGGAACCCTAAAAAAGATCACATTATAAACAGTTTTTTTACGACGATATTTCGCTCATACTAGTGCTTCTGTTTTCCCTACTACAAAAGTATTTAATGGGTTTTTACAAGCAGGATTACTCACCTGCCATCTGGCGAGAAGAAAAGAAAATAATACTGGAAAGGACAGTTACTAACCTAACTCAACCTAACAGGACAGTAGCTAATAACGAACTGTTCTTAAAGGGTTGATCACACGGTGGCAAACTAGTGTTCCAACTAAGGTAACCTTTTTTTTTTGTTGACCTTTTTCTGTGTGTTTGATTTGTGTTGCGGCTGCATGAACGTAAACCACGCGCCCACACGTGGTTGGAAAAACGCGCCTCCCAACCAAGGGAGTTTAAGGTCATGGTTTACAACTGCTGTCTACACGGACTGAAACCAGCAAGGTCACCTTGGTTGGGACGTTGGTTTGCAGACATCGACTTGTCACCTTTAATAACGCTCGTCATTCTATTAATAAGTAAAAATCAGTGACTACGGTCGACTCGCTTGACACCTAATGAATGTACAAATATCGATAAGATTATAAATTAAATTATCTTCAATATCATTTAAAAAGGAAAATTATAGTAATACGAGAAATTTTCAATTCAAAATTTCCTTTGTTTGACCTCTACTTGGTAATTTATTAAAGGCGTTTTCCCACTTCCACGTAACATAACAATATTCTTTGTATAGAAAAGTATGAGACTCAACCACCGTAAGCGCGGGCTTGCGGACGGCAAGCAATGGGTAACTCGCTGTCCGATTGTCCGGTAACTGTCCGGACCAAGCTCAAGTCGTCGACGGCGCGCACTGTTCCCGCGCGTTAAGGGGCCGGCGACGGATGAATTTCCATACAAACGTAATAAATACCACTACATCATCATAATATGTTGGAAATATGATCCAACTGCAAATGAGCGTGGTATTACGTTTGTATGAAAATTCATTCGTCGCCGGCCCCTTAAGGAGTTGTCAGCAACCGCAGGGGCCCAACTACTCAAGCCTGCTGGGGCCAGGCTTAGTTTCGAAAGAAAGCGCAGCCCCGGTACAAAAGCCAACGAAGGAACAGGAGTGGGTTTTTAGTCAGTAAAAGTCTGACAATATCTCCCGCTCCGCCCAAGAGCGGGGGATGTCATTATATGATTTTCCAACCGAAATAAAAAATTATGTCGTATGAGAGCACATAGTATTTTCTTTACCTTAAGGTAATTATTTGTTTAATTAATATCCACCATTCTCATAGTAAAGATTTAACACACGGATGATACGCGGATACTACGGTCACTAAACCCGTTATACTCGGGCATGAAACGGAAGATGAAATGAAATGTTCCTATCACGTTTCCAATAATACGGTGTAGATAGACTCCTAAGGAAATAGTACTGTGTAAGTACTGCCTCTGAGATATTTTCCGTTTCCATATTCTCCTGTTTACATTTCCTGAGAGAACGGAACAGTGCTGAAAATAAACTGAAGTGATCATTTAATTTTAAAGGTAGCCTATTGAATAAGACGATTTTCTTAAAGGAACGACTGAACGGATGTGAAATAAAACCCATTAGGTAGGTACTACAATGATTTAGAATAGTTATTATGGTCTGCAGATTTGTTCAAAAGAGTTACTACGGCTCTGAAACGCAAAGGACAAATGAAGGAATACAAGTGGGGTTCATTCATTAAAAAACTCACTTAACAACCAGAGTGAAAAGAGTTAATTGAAGATTCCCCACAATAATATAAAGGTAATTTATTAAAACTACCGATAGTACCTTCTCGTCCAAAATATTCGGCTGTCACAAGCTCCGGTGGCTTTTTTTTAATATATAATTGATAGGCTCACAGGAGAACTAAGGTTGCCGTCATAGCACGAAGAATTGCCAAACTCGTGGGCAGGGCACATTGCTTGCAGAACAGACGGCCGTTGGGGACGAAAGGTTCTGGAGTTGTTTGTGACCACGTACCGGAAAACGCAGCGTTGGATGGCTCCCACAAGGTGGACTAATGACCTGGTAAAGGTTGCGGGAAACCGATGGATGCGAGACGCACAGGATCGTTCATTGTCGTGGCCCATGTTCGAGAGTAGACGTATATCGACTCAAATGATGACGATGATGATGATAGGCTCGAGCTGGGCCAGCTGATAGTAAGCGATAATTTGGTTGACGGTAGAGCACGTTTGCCAAATAATGACGTATTCAAACTTCACTTAAAACTTCTAGGTAGTAGCTATCAGGAAACACAGACCGGCAGGGAGTTCCACACCTTAGCTATACGCACAATGATTGTTTTCCCAAAACGTATGATCTGGGAAAAACAAGTTTATAATATAAATAAGCAGTAAAATTAGTAACTAGTATTAATAGAATGTAGGAAGTGCGATAGAAAGTAGGACGATTCGTTCGATAACATTCGCAAAGCGTGGGCAGTTGGGAACCCCTGCGCAAGCGACTGCGTCGGGTTAACGACCTCAGGTGAGGTAGGGAGAGTTATGATCTATTTTCAGTGTATACACAAAAGGAGCTTAGGTAAAGCAAAAAACGCTTTCCATCAATAATTGTCTATCATAATGATATTCGCGTCTTTGCGAGACGTACAAATACCGGCACGGATCTTGAGCTCTGACTTGAACTTGAAATCGCGCAGACTTGAATGAGAAGTGGAGTTTTGGGTCTCTTTAGTGGTATGAAGTGAGACGCGGGAGCTGGGAGTACATCTTTGTAGTTACAGTGATTACATACATACCTATACCGTGGACACAAGTAATTATCTTATTCTAGTATGGGTAAGAGACAGAGCTATACAGGTTGTCTAGCGCCATCTCCTACTCACACAAGAATAAGAATGAAACAATATTACTTTAAACGTCATGGTAACCCCGCAGGACTCCAGAGTTCTGAGTTAAAATAAAACATAAAAAAAAAACAATACTTTTACAATAAGCCTGCTGTTATATATAATTGGGGCTTGGCGTACGTTTTGTGTTGCAAGAAATAAATGTTTATCTATCTGTCTGTACTTATAGCTCTTACACTTGGCTTTGCGGGGCGTTTAACTTTCTCGTAGCGTGCCAAAAGCTAAGTGAATGAAATGGACTTCAGTTATTATTTCTCTGTAGGTACAATCTTAGTTCACTGTAAGATATTGGGAATAATCGATAAGAACCCAAATACAAAATAATATTATTGTCTTATCGCTCTTATCAAATTTGGTTATAATCTATACTATACTACATATACACCGTTAAATTTTAATAGTTTTAATCCCGTGAAGGGTCGATCCGCTACACGAAACACTATCGATTTGTAAAGATTTACGTATGTACGAAATTAATTTCTTTAAGAAAACGTCAACTGAGCGAGTTCAATGACCTGTAGTTAATAGTCGGCGTTGCGTAGAAACTACCTACAGGTCATTGAACTCACTCAGCGGACGTTTTCTCAAAGAAATTAATTTCGTACATGCGAAAATTAATAAGAGTTTTAAAAAAACGTAAATTTATTTTTTAATTTTATTTTTGCAAATCGATAGTGTTTTATGTACCGGATCGACCCTCCACGGGATTAATACGATTAAAAAGCGGTATATACAGGATTATTTATAAAACACTGGCAACCTCTCAAGGCTGTCAGTGAATGTTACTAATATCATAAACAACAATTTTTGTTCTATAACTTAAAAAAAAATATCATATTTTAGTTCATCAGATTTTCATACAAAAATAAAAATATTTATATTGAACGCTCTAAATATTATGAAGTTTATGCGAAGCAAGCGATAGTAAAATAGCGAAGGGGAGCGGGATCAGGCGGCGGGGGCGCTTGATGCACTTGCGGCACGTCATACAGACGTAGGTAGGTATAGCAAAATACAGAGTTGAAAGGCATTAGATAGTTTGACTACTTACCCAAAACAAAACTAACTTGAAGGTTCATTTTTGGCAAGTTATGTTATGTAAAAAATCATAATAAAAGTAATGAAAGGAATTTATTTTCGTATCCTGTGATAAACATCTCTAATAAAATATTATATAGGTTTCCCTACTTCTTTTAATGAATTGCTCTCCAGTATTCATAAATGAATTTGATAAAACGTGGAACTTCCCACATGTTTTCCTTACAATAATACCCAGTACGAGGAACTAACTATTCATATAACATTCCTAGAAGCACTCTGAAGCAATAGATGTTTTGTTCCGGTCCCAGGAAACGTGTATCGCTTCTTAGGAAATATTGCGTTTATTTCTGTAGTGCGGTTCAAGATGGCTCCCGCTGGAAAATAAATAATAAAATCTACCGCTGCATTTTGTATTGAGCTTAAAGGTGGGATGGTGTATTTGTGTTTGAATTTTTTTTTTTTTCGGTGGGAAAAATCATCTTATGACAACCTCCGCTCTTGGGCGGAGCGGGAGATAGTGTCAGACTCTTACCGACTAAAAAACCCATCCCGTTCCTTCAAGCCTTCATACCGGGGCTTGAGCGCCCTGTCGAGATACTAAAATGATAGGAATATTGAATCTAGTTGGTTTTGCAATAACTGATAAATGGTTTAAAAAGGAGGTGCAAGTTTTTACTTTATTGCGTTTTTGGCAATATCTTTTGTTTTCGGTTGGTTTCAGAATTGAATTTATAGAACGTATCAAACATTGTTTGACAGATTTCAAATTCTTGATTTCAGGTTCACAAGTTCACATTGATATAAAGGAAAACAAAAATGAGGTCAATCATAAACCATCATGAAGTCAACCATCATTTAATGTATGTCAATCTTGTATTAGGTATAATGACTAATTTATAATGAATATTCTGAAGTACGTAATAACATCGCACTGACGTGAGCTGTTAAAGTTTCTTTACAAAAATTTTAAAGAAATAATAATAACTTCATAAGTATTAGTTTGTAGTGAAAATTTAAAAAGTAAGTAAAAATATTCCAAGATAACATACTTCCAAGACAATGTGTGCCAATTCAATTTCTTTTAAATCTGTGCAACCATATCAGCGTGAAGGAGTGACAAACATCATACATACTCGTAGGTACATACAAAACTTAGTGTGATAAGTTTTTCAGACAATTCAGTGTCTAAATTAGACAAAGGCCCACAAATAATTGTTCCTGTCTGTATTTTTATTTGGCTTATTGGACCCAGAAACCACGTGAAGAACAACAAAACATTCACGTCGTAAGGCTGCTGAAAAACAATGTCTTTTGAAATAAACAACACCTTTGTGTTGCTTTGTTATTTTCTCTTTTAAATGTTTGTGTACTTTAATAAATATTGTTTGTATGACGAGGTAGTTACGATTTTTTAAACTCGGCCAGTTAGTATTAGGTACTAGTAGCGTGGTTCCGGTTTTTAGATACCAGTAGGTATATTTTTCTAGCAACTCGCTCTAGCCTCGCAAGGGATATTAGACTTTTCTCTACAATGCTTGTATCATACAATTAAACCTTCCCCATAAAATTTCCTGTCTAATAGTGAACATTACATGAATATCCGTTTAGTAGTTTTTGGGTTTATCACGAGCAAACATAAAATTGAATTTTCTGCCGTCTGTGTTTAATGATAACTATAACCTGGGAACCTTTAAGTCAAGAATGACGTCTAGGCCAGCGTGCTCCATCGTCGACAACATCGTCACTTTCAATTAGGTGAGATAAGTAGTCAAGCCAATCAACAATAAAAAGGTGCTAGTGGTGGGGTGGTGATCTGATCATGTTCGGCGGCAAACTTGGCCATGATCGCCCTAGACAGAGAGGTTTGGAAGAAGAAAGGTGAGGTCTTTGCCCAGCAGTGGGACACACAATAGTCTACCATATAATAGTTTCTGTTACAAGTAAAATTCTTGTTATTAACTACCTTCCCTTGCCTATGGACTTCTGTTTGTCGGAAAGAAATGATTTTATTTATTTATTTTACGTGAATATTATGAATTAATATTATTAAGTGGAATATATCACAACTAGAATAATCTCTACTTATACCTCGTTTCCTCCATACTGTTTCCAACCTGTTGCTGCACTCTAGGTCAAGGTCAGTCAGCAGTCACGCCAGTATTGAACCCTACTCTGTAGAGTGTAAAGTAAATTAAATAATGGTGGTTTTATGAGTATGGCGTATTTTTACTGTTCTTAATAAAAAAAAAAATCATGTGTTATCACAGCACTACTATATTGAGAGAACGTAGGCTACCTTACCTAATTGCACTAATAATCTAAGACCATTGCACTAATAATAGAAAAGACGAAAGTTTACGAATGTATGTTTTTTTTTTATTGTGGAAAAAATCATCCAATAACAACCCCCGCTCTTGGGCGGAGCGGGAGATTGTGTCCGACTCTTACAGACTAAACGAACCACCCTGTTCCTTCTAGCCTTCATACTGGGGCATTCCCTTTCGGATAACCCTGGCCCCAGTAGGCTACGCATGTATGTGAGTGTCTGTGTTTGTTAACGCTCGAACGACTGACGACGAACATTATAAAGCTGATTTTAACATTAGTTTTAAATTATAAAATGACGAAAGTCTGGCAACCATGGGCTTTTAGGTTATAAGTGAAAATGCAACAAAACAATTCACTTTCACATAAATGAATTATTTATTAACACGTTTTTTCTCCCCATGGCGATATATTTGCAATGCGACAACTGACAATCTTAACCCTCTCACTGACCGTGTTAAATTATTTCACATTCAGTCATTTAAAATATATTCTTAAAATGTTAATTCATTATGCATCGCAGGGGTTGGGACTTGGCCCCATCGGAAATAGAATCCATTTGGTTATATTTTATTTTTGGAAAATGATCCTCATTAATACGTCTAGGAAATGACGAAAAAAAGCGTCTGCTTTTTTTATTGACCTTTATTTTTTATTATTGGCTTTTTTATTTCAATCCGGTTTTGTAAAGGTTATGGTTAAAATGAAAATAGGGTCATGTTTTTTTATGGGAAACGTATGGAACACGGTTTAGAGAGAACCCCGCGTTTGGGAATGTTATGTATGTAAGTGATATTTTAAGCGGCTTTGGATATTCCCACAGATTTTTATAATAAATTTATAACAAAAATACATATATACATACATGAAACGATATACGAATGTGCACTAACTTCTGACGTTTTATAAGTGCCAATTTAGGCATTTAAGAAATAAAAATATTTTGAATTTAACTAGCTGATGTAGTAGTAAATTAGCCCAAAGAAACATACGCCCAACATATTTGCTTGGAACGAAACGGCTGGACGGTGATCTACTCATAGCTCATCGTCCACAACCCCACGTCTACGATACTAGGAATTTGTTTTCACACGAACAAATAGCAATCTGTAAGCTATTAAGCAGCAACTGATTGCTCAGCCACTGCATCAACCGTATCAGTAACTAGATAGTTCGATTGTTTTTTTCCTCATATTATCATCACAAAAACCCCATAAAAATATTCATATGAAGACGCCAGACACTTAACAAACTCGCTGACCAGAATATTTCAGCCATATTGAATACATACGGACGAGAAATTAGGATTCTGCGAAGACGAACCTTCGCTCTACATTCTCTGGCTCTTGCCGCGTTTATTTCAATTTGATCTAATTCGCTTTTCTTCGAGCGATGGAAATGCCGAGAAGTACTTTAGAGTTTATACTTATATTGAAATAGATAGAATACCTACTCGGTCAATTTTTAACACGGATAGGGAAGAACAAAACTCGAAACTAAGAAATGTTTTTCTGCCTTTTTCACGTGTATTGAAAATGTTAAATAAACCAATAAGTGTTATTTGTACTTTTTGATAGAAAGAAAGAAAACTTGTTTGTTTGTTACACAATGAACCTAACAAGTGTTGAAAACTTTAATTGAACAACAACAATGTTGAGACATTGTTGTTGTTGATTTTTATATTGTGGCTAGGTTGGCTGTGCCTAATAACCCAGTTTAGTAAAAAGTTTATTTTCACTAGCATTTGCCCGCGACTTCGTCCGCGTACATAAAATATAGCCTATGTCACTTGGGAATAAAGCAGCTTTATATCGGTGAAAAAATTTTAGCAATCGGACCAATACTTCCAGAGATTGAAACAATAAAAAAAAAAAACTTTACCTCTTTATTAGGTATATTAGTGTAGATATATGTTACTGGTAGACTCAATTTTAATACACCCATCTGATGGGAAACGATAATGTAGTCGACTATGAGGTACGCTTGCTTAGTAGTAACCTATCACTTCTCGCTATCATACCTATAAATATCAAACGGTGGACTGATGAAATCACATACATAGCAGGAAAAAACTGGATCAAATCAGGCAAGGACAGGGAGTCGTGGAAGAGGATGGAGGAGGCCTTTACCCAAACAGGGGTCCATATTTCTTAATTCATTTATAAAAACAATATAATATAACGCTAAATTATTTATTAACATTATAAATGTATCACTGTAATTAGTAATTAATATGGAATAAATGGATTTATTATTATTAGATGTAGACTACTGGTAGACTCACTTTTAATACACCCATCTGATGGGAAACGATGATGAAGTCGACTGTGAGGTTCGCTTGCTTAGTACTAACCTATCACTTCTCTCTATTTCCTCAGTGGTGTATTTTGTTGTCTCTGTGCCATATTTACGGCCGTGTACTGTAAAAGGTTTTTAATAATATCGTTCCTCGTTGTTTGCTGCAGTCCGATGAGAGTGCTTCCTTTTATTGGAAAAGCGAAGAATTTAATAACAAACCATTTTAGTTGTGTTTTGTTTTCACTTTCACTTAGCTTTGTGCATTTGCAGACGTTGTTAATTGTTATTTTTATAGGTAGGTATTCTCCAGTCTTCTTATAATTGTTTGCAAAACATGAAACCATTAAACAGTTTTTTTTTTTCTTCTCTAAACTTCTCACTGCCTGGCAACGATCGTCCATTTTGTTTGACGAGTTTCATTTCATCTGTATTTGGAAACCTATACAATGTGTCTTTCCACCTACCCTTCGATTTGGTACGACCCCTTCTAGTAGCGTGACGGTACTAGTTTTGTGACATACGAGATCACCAACTGAGTCATGTGAGAGGTCTCAAGATGATGAGTCAACTCATCATCTTCTTTTCCTTATCCCATATTACTTGGGGTTGGCTTAGCACGTTTTTTTCTTCTATCACTAACTCCTTTTTATCACTCTTCACAAAATCCATACATCTTTACTTCTTTTCTCGCTCTCCATCCATCCACACGCATACTCGTAACTCTTTTAGTAACATGCTTTTCATCCATCTTCTTCACATGAGCATTATCATCATCAGCCTTTTTTTATGTTCCCACTGTTGGGACTCAGGCCTCCTCTCTATGCGAGGGAATGGGCCGTAATCCACCACGCGGGCGCAGTGCGGGTTGGTGAATGTCACATGTCTTCGAATTTTTGGTTCTAGGACATGCCGGTTTCCTCAAGATGTTTTCCTTCACCGTTTTGAAAGCAGTAGTGATGAATTACACGAAGCCTGGCTGGGTTTGAACCCACGACCATACCAAGACAATAGGTTCTCCTTAGCGCCACTTTCAAATTTCGTCTAAATTATATACAAGATCACAACTGAGTAAGATTTAAAAAAATATATAACTCAGTATAAAAATAAGCAAGTAGAAAAATACAGATGGAACGAATAGGTTTTCATTACAAAGCTTTTTTACAGCACTACCAACAAAATTCAGGGAAACCATTCCGATAACATTCAGGCTTCAATACAGTCCAATATTTTCGTATTTTCCTCAATGTCACAATAAATAGGGTTTGTACGGAGAACATGACGTAAATAAATTGAGGACGATTGGTCCTTGGGACTAGAGAGTTTTGTCTGAGTATACTCGTAGTTGGTAGCTTAGTTCCGAATAAAACCTTCTTTTTTGCTGTAATGAAGTTTATCTGTGTATTGGGATAAGTTTTAACAATAGTAAGAGTTGTATAACCTAAAAGAGGTTCATTAGTTGTTTCCTAAAATAGGATTACCTGGGTTTTGAGAATCCTGTAAGAGACACCGCAACCCTGAAACTTAAAGACAGCTGAAGAAACTTAGATGGGTCAGTATAGGTCTGATTCTCGATAATGGTTGAGTCGAGTGGTGCTGATATATGGGTTATGTTCGTGAACGGAATCTATCAGTTGAGATTATTCATCTCTTAACTGCTAGTGGTTTATTTAAATTTCCACATATTGTTTTTATTCCATATGTATTTATTTATTTAAATTGCTCTCACATAATAGAAGTGACGAGAAATATGTAAACAATATATTTGTAGCATATCTCTATGATATGAATTAAAAGAGTGTTCATGGAGTTTCTTGCATATTCTTCCACATAGAAATCTATGCTTTGGAATATGGAATATGTAATTAGCAATATTTTTCTGACTGACTGATATTTTGAAAATTCAAAAGTATAAATTGTTCATTAGATTTCTGATGTGATACAAATCAAATCAAAGCATTTATTGTTTCACATCCCGCAGCCCTGGAAAAAGGACAACTGAAAGAATACAGGTGGATTTTAGTAGGTAAAAACTGAACACTCCCAGGTTACTCCTCCCAGAGAGAGAAAAAATCTTCGATGACTAACGAGCCACATAAACATATAAATATATGGCTGGACGTCCCCTTCAGTTCTGCTTCGCTAAGTCATATTGGTCAAATCATGATGTTCCTCTGTAAAAATTAAATAATTCTCTCTCTCGAACCAGTATTTCCTGAGATAAGCAAGTACAACTTTTTATATAGGTATAAACTAATGCTTAACTGCAATCCCACCTGGATGAGGCGTACTAGTTTATTAAGAGCCTATTCATTCTAGCCTTGAAGACACCCAAATTATAATCGGACGAGAAGACCGCAGCAGGCAAACTACACAAACACACTCTCCAGCTTTGTAATATTAGTAATAACTAAATACACCAATCTATTAAAATCACGAACACTCCCCCTTAGCTTCAAACTTCGTCCATGCGCAAATATGTTCATCTCTAGTAGAAGTATATTAAGGTGTTTATCATAGGTACGGAGTCGTCGCCGTCCGTCGGAATCTATTAAGAGGATTACGAGATGCAGCCAGGAGCCAGGAGCCAGGAAGACGAGGGTCGTATCCACGTCTCGTATGAATTTATGGCCGCCTGTTATACCGTGGCGCAACGTTTACTAGAATTTGTCTATGATTTAAGAGGTCCGATTCGGATAAGTTTTGAGAGAAAGGATTTTTATTTGTTTACTTTTCGACTTCAAAGTTATTTAACATTTTTATAGATTGATTGTATTACTAACATAATAAACAACCAAGGGCTGGTTTCTACCTCGGTCAGAGATTAAGCATTGCCATTCAACGTGGCAATGCCGCCAGCCTCTTGGGCACACTACCAGTCGACAGCGATGCGGAGGAGTTTTATGACGACATATTTTAGTAGGGAGTAGCCTTTAGTGTGTATAGTTAGGTTAAGCATACTGAAATATGTATATTTTTTTCCATACAATAAATAAAAATAAATTTAGTTAAAAAAAAAAAAAAACAACTTTTATTCTATGACTTTTTAGTAAACATAATGAATTTACAGAAATTATACCTTCAAGATTTCGTTGTTCTATCTAAAACATTTCAACTCTGTATTTTGTTGTACCTGCCTGCGTCTATATGACGCGACGCAAACACATCAAGCACCTCCACCGCTCAATCCCCGCTCTCCTCCGCTATTGTACTATCGCTTGCTTTGCACAGACATCGTAATATTTAGAACGTTCAATTCAAATATTTGTATTTTTGTTTAAAATCTGATGGACTAAAATATGATACTTTCAATTTTAAAAGTCATAGAACAAAAATTGTTGTTTATGATGTTAATAATATAATCCTGGGAGGTTGCCAGTGTTTTACAAATAACCCTGTATATGAGATACCTCTATGCGTAATACTTCTTCTTCTTCCTGCCCTTGTCCCGTTTTATTTGGGGTCGGCGCAACACGTTCTTTTCTTCCATTCTGTCCTGTCACTCGTCACGCTATCACTAACTCACTATTCTTTCATAGCACTTCTCACACAATCCATCCATCTTTTCTTTGGCCTCCCTCTTCCATCCATCCACATGTAAATTCATAACTCATTTAGCAACATGCTTTTCATCTCTCCTCTTTACATGACCGTATGGACCAAGACAAACGATTTCCTTTCAACCTTTCAGTCACTGGCGCCACTTTCAAACTTCCCCTAATATATTCATTTCTCACTTTATCCATTCTCGTCACACCACAAATCCATCTTAACATTCTTATCTGCGCTACATGCAATCTTTTTTCATCCGTCTTTTTCACAGCCCAACATTCTTATACGGATAAGAATGTTGGGCTGTGAAAAAGTATATGACAGCTATAGATAGCTGTCATACTATACAATAATAATAATACTTTTCTTATGTGCTTATTCACAGCCCAACATTCTAATCCATACAGTATGACAGCTATAGATAGCTGTAGAGATAGCTGTATTATTGTATAGTATGACAGCTATAGATAGCTGTCATACTATACAATAATAATAATACTATTCTTATGTGCTTTTCCAGAACATGATATACCCGTGTACCGAATTTTATCCAAATCTGTTCAACTGTTCCAGTGTGAAGAAGTAACTTAGTAGAAAGTTTCTGTGACTGTGTGTGCATCTATTTTTTTTTCTTCTTTGTTATATTTGTATAAGTGCTTAGTTTTTATAATTTATTTGTATTTTGGTGAATGTTTGGTTTTGTAGCCAAATGTTTTATCTATATATATCTAATGTCTATTTATATATACCCACATGTTCTCACAAACTTTCACCTTAAAAATATTAATTGTCATGTGATTTTACACTACGTTATGACTGCAGCCTGCTCTAATCCGCCATCAGCTAAATTATTTATGCATTTAAAAGGATTTACTCTTAATATGAGGTGTAGCCGCGCGGTCACGACTCTCCGACGCGCACTGAAAAGCTAATTAGACGCATCATAATTAATATTTACTCAAGGGTTAAATTTCCATGACATGATTGAGACGCGAAGTTAAGTTTCACAGGTTTGATGAACTATGAAGATATACAAATCAATATATCAGAAACTAGATTGTTACAGGATTGTTGGAAAGAGTCACCGTGGCCTTGAAATTGAAACTGAAGGGACACGGGTGAGTTAACACGCCCTTTCGCTCCACCCAGAGACGTTTCTAAGTAATACTTCTGTAATTTGTTGTTTTCCCACCTTAAAAAAGGGACTTGATTGATTAGCGATTCATATGAAATCTTACATAATATTAGAGACTAACTTTTATCCACAGCTTCAAACGCGTACATAAAATAAAGCTTATGTCACTCAGGAATAAAGCAGCTTTCTATTGGTGAAAAAACTTTAACAATTGGACTAGTACTTCCAGAGATTACCTCCTACAAACAAAAAACATAAAAAAAAACTTTACCTCTTTATTATATTAGTGTAGATAATCTCTCTGTCTGGATGTTATGATGGTTAAAAAGAATGAGATACTTCTAAAAAATACAAAAAAGTAAACCAGAAAGTATAAAAACTCAGTACACCATTTGAATGTCCAAATTATATCATTAATCATGCTTAAATTTCTTATAGCCTATAGCATTTTCTTACACTTATATACAAAAAAAGTAAACAAAAATTATTACCTACAACCAAATTCGATATCTACTAAAGTAAATACTAAAAACGTTAACAAACCCGACATAACCCAAATCAAACAACAGATTAATTCTATCTAATTATCCGCAAACACCATTAGCTCATTTTCCCAAAATAATCCAATAACAAAATATGAAAACAAAAGGAAAGCGCTCAATCAAGGAATAATGAGCTACTAGATTAGATAAAACGATGTCCGAAGTAAACTCGGCGAGACAAGAAATAATAAATCTTTCGGTACCAATTATACGTATGATTGTACCTACGGAACCCGCAGTGTCGGCCAACAGTGGAGAATGGCTCTACTGGGAAATAGAGACAATTGGGGTGAATCTCAACCAGTTATGGAGAATCAGAATGCATTGAATGTGTCGAAGGCCGAATCGATTTATGTTACATTTGTTGGGTGTTGTAAAGTCTTTTGTGTTTATTTTATACGATTTTTAGAGCTTCTGTGTTGTTCATTTATTTAAAGTATAAGTACCTTTTCTGTTCGTAAAGCATTACCTGTTTGAAAACAGAAACCACTAGATTATATACCGGCCATCCTTCCTCCCCTAAGATGCGGTTACAAAATACCGGTCCCTGTACAAAAATAAGCTAGCCACGTACCTGCCACGATCCGGAGACGTGACGACTAAGAAGCACCTTATAACTTTTAAGTTATTCGTCAGTGCGAAGCCCCCAAGGCTTTGAAACTTAGCTAAGTCGCGGTCGCCCGCCGCAACAAAAATACGCCGGTGACAAAATACGATGGTTGCAAAGTACGCCGGTCACAAAATACGACGGTTGCAAAGTACGCCCTTTGCAAAATACGGAATGTCTTAATCTAATAAGAAGTGATTCCGCTTTGCTTGAGGTTGGACCGCGGTCGGCTAATTGAGTTAAAATCTTGCTAAGACTCGGTGATGTTTGTTGTGGTTTAATTTTTTATTCATTTTCGTGCAAGAAAAGTTTGCGATTCTCGTTTAATTTTAAATGTAATGTTTTCCTTTGCATTAATTAGAAAACCAAATATTTGCCTCAGTTTTTGTCATTAACTACCTAAATCAACACAGTACCATATTTATGTTTTACTTTATTATGAAACAAACCACGCTGTCACGCTGGACGGGATTGGATGTCTATTACCCAGGACCGTCTGGAGTGGAGAAGATTGGAAGAGGCCTACGTCCAAAATTGGATATATAGAGGCTGCTATAGATAGATAGATAGATGAAACAAACCAAAAGGATATTTTGTTTCTATGCTGGAAAACATCAAGTAACTTCTTCAGCTCTATGTGGAGAGGGAAGAAGTATAGACTCTTATTAACTAAAACCCAACTATTTCATTTGCGATCCAGGGCAGCGGACTAACTGTTTCCAACAGTTCCTCAAACCTTTTTTGAAATGACAAAACATTCAAGGTCTTCTCCTGCTGTAAAGCAGAGCTAGTGAGCGTGTCAGACTATTACTGACTAAAAGCCACATGTATCTTTCAGTTAACTTTTGCGTTTCTGGACACCGCATCCACCTCAGAAATTCCTGTGGTCCTACTAGGACCCCCACGGTTTTGCTGACATGTCTTTGAGACGCGCGTAGAACAATACGCGCCGTCAACGACTCGGTTTTTTTTTATATAAACTAGTGCTTGACTGCGATCACACCTGACAGTTTGGTCCTTACCGGACAGTCGAACGACGAGCTGGCCATTGCTTGTAGTCCTCAAGTCTGCAACATGAAATTATCTTTGAATGAAAGGAGACTTGACATTATTTGCATAGAAATAACAGCCCCAATACAGCCACATTTCACAAAACACATTGTTAAAAAGGCTTTTAGAAATGCATCAATCAATGGCAAGTCGGTAGGAGTCACAAAGCGAGGTGTATGCCAACTTTATAATTGGTGTCGGCAGCAATATGAGCCATTATTAAAGAACAATGGATCGTCGAAGGTGTGAGGCACAAAAGTATTTGTGGAGAGACATTTAATTGGGTCGGCTTAAATAGAACGTACGGGAATATGAAATGTGAAATTATATATTTTGGTTTTGAAGACCGGTATTGTTGTAAATGAATAGCTGTGTCACTTTAAAAATATCACTGGTTCATTTATAATAGGGTTGCCATGAATCCCCAAGGCCCCGTCGGGTCAATTACACTTTGGGGTCCTTTTTTAGTATATAAGTACTCATCGGTAAACATGGGCAATAGCAAAGCCATCGCATATCGCATCGCAAATTAAAAAAAGAGAAAAAAAAATTATAAGAAAACCATTTGTATGTAATGTACCTATGTATTCATTTAATAATTATCGATGATAACATAACAATTAATTAACATCATTCCTTTGTATATTGATCGAATGATTTTATTTGGGACAGTAATTTATAGTACCTTTAATTAATTTTATAATTTTTCACAGTTCAAGTGAAAATTAATTTTACATTGAAGATTAGGGGCATTTTATAGCTAGTCGGGACGTTGGGACACCACAGTCAATAACGGTGACATGCTCGATGTATCGGGAAGAATAGCAATCCTAATTTAGAAGAACATTATAAGGACGACAGCCAGCTCTGTATACAGTCTGTCTAAAAAGTCAAATGACTCGGGAATTTTGCATAATATTTAATAATAAAGGTATATTAGTAAACTATGATCAAGATGTCTTAATCAACCTTGATTATTGAACTAGTTTTGACTACATCAGATTTAATTTTGCCCCAATAATTACAGCCGTTTGAGACGTTTGACTTTTTAGACGGATTCGCTGCATGAGGCCGCAGCTTTATGCAGTGTTCGGACGTTTTGCGAGGATGTGACTTATATCTTCCATATATATTGATAATGTCTGTTAGCTAATTTTAAGGTTGCGTCATTTCACGTAAATAAATTGTTTTTCTTTCATTCTTTCTATCTATTGTAAGTATGGGTTGCGAGATTGTTCGGAAAAGCAACCGCGGCTTTTTTTGAGGTTGGAATTTATTCAATGGCTTTTCCCACTCTGAGTTGAGTGAGAAAAGGCAAGAGAAACGGCGTGTCTTGACTTTTACTGACTAAAACCTTTCGTGGCGCTTTGCGTTCTCGAGCTCGATGAACAAGACCACGGGTTTTAAGAAAAATCCCCGTGGCCATAGCGGGCATCGGGCCCTGCGGGGTCCCTACCGTTTGCTGAAATCTGTTTAATCTAATCCCGTATGCAGGCCCAGTACGGATTGGTGGATGTCACATGTATTCAAAATTTGGCATGGTTCAGGGACATATCGGTTCCCTCACGATGTCCTTCTTTACCATTTTGAGAGCAGTGGTGATGAAATAAGTATATATATGTAGGTACATATATATTATAATATACATTCCACAACTATCACACAACGCCGTCTAGACCCAAGATAAGCAGAGCGTATTTTATGAGTACCAAACGACTGATAAACTATACTTATATATTTCTAAATACTAACATTATAGATAAATTATACCGAGACACAGGAAAATGTTAGTTAAAAATGCTCATCATACAAACATTTGTCCTGGGTGAGAATCGAACCTCCGGCATATCAGTCAGGGCCAACTCGACCAACAAGCAAGCTAGTCCAAATGTAAATAACCTGAATGGCAACCGCGACGTACATCTCGTAATTTGGGGTCTTTACCACTGAGACACTACTACCCCAAATGAATTTAACAATGAAATCGTGAAGTTCAGTCATAATAATTTCCTACTTCAGGTGCATCAATAAATTAAGAAAAGTCAGTAAAAGGCAAGGTTAGCTACATCTCAGCAGCGGAAGCATTAAGGTGAATTAATTATGCCTTAATAACTTGGAGAGAAAACTTAATAATTCTGAGTAACTTTAGTGTATCCAATCTATCTTTAGTATCAGGCTGCGGAATTATTTGGAGCAGTCACCGTGGTCCTGGAATGCAGAGGGTGACTGAAGGAACAAGGGTGGGTTTCAGTCTGTCTGACACTCCTTCTTTCCGAGAGCGAGAGGAAGTAATTTGACGATTTTCCGCCCTAGTAACGTCATAAAAACTCTAACCTTTTAGTTGAATTTTTTTTCGTAGACTATCTTCGTGAAGCTTGCCGAGAAAGTTGACTCGATATATTTAAAAATATTAGATTCTATTACCACATTCTTCTCTAATGGAACTTAAAGACACTGTAAAATTCAAACAGTTTCGAAATATTTATTTATGTTTGGAAAGTATTTAAATTTTAGCACAAAACAAAAAAATTCAAAACAAAAAAAAACTTTATAATACCTATTTGCATAGTTGGATTTATTAAGCTATTGCATAGCTTCTATCGCGGGCCTTGAGCGTGGAGACCGATTCCAGAAATTCCGTAACGAAAATAACCTAACACCCCCCACTCATCTGTTTTTTGAGCGTAGTGACGGTAAGAAAACAAATGAGTGAAAGCAGCTGTCGGTGTTTTGGATGGGTGGGGTTAAGCAGCTGTTAGCGAGGTCTGGTTTTTGATGGAGGAGGTTAAGCAGCTGTTGGCGAGGTCTGGTTTTGGATGGAAGAGGTTAAGCAGCTGTTGGCGAGGTCTGGTATTGGATGGGTGGGGATAAGCAGCTGTTGGCAAGGTCTCATTTTGGATGGGTGGGGTTAAGCAGCTGTTAGCGAGGTCTGGTTTTGGATAGGTGGGGTTAAGCAGCTGTTGGCGAGGTCTAGTTTTGGATGGGTGGGGTTAAGCAGCTGTTGGTGAGGTCTGGTTTTGGATGGGTGGGGTTAAGCAGCTGTTGGCGAGGTCTGGTTTTGGATGTGTGGGGTTAAGCAGCTGTTGGCGAGGTCTAGTTTTGGATGGGTGGGGTTAAGCAGCTGTTGGTGAGGTCTGGTTTTGGATGGGTGGGGATAAGCAGCTGTTGGCGAGATCTGGTTTTGGATGTGTGGGGTTAAGCAGCTGTTGGCGAGATCTATTGCATAAGTTGATAAAAAATGCTATGCAATAGCTTAACCTCGGCAGTCATCGAGTGCCACACGTCTTTTTTATTTATTTAATACTTCATGCGCACAAAAATACAGAGGTGGACTTAATGCTTTAGGCATTTTCTTCCAGTCAACCTTTGGGTGATGCAGGGAAAAATAGTGGTAACTTCAATAAAAGAAAGAGATAAGGTGAATACAAGAATTTATACATAAATATAATATAATTTGACTTTATTGTTTCAATTCAAGGTACTTTTTATATACTCAATGCTATTGTCCCTATACCAATGCCCCATTAAATGCAAGGCGATATCGCGGCAGACCAAAGCGAAGGTGGAGAGATGAGCTGGCTAATTTCCGGAGGAACTGGCCCGCAATGGCCGAGGACAGGCAGTGGGGCATAAATGGGCTAACCATTTATGCCCCACTGCTGGGCGAAGGCCTCCCTCTCCTTTTTCCACACACGTCTGTCCTAAGGACACCTTCAAATTAGCCGCAAAGTGCCGCGAGACGGCGGCGTGGCTACAGCGCTACCACCGCGCTGCTTTGTTATTCTATATAAATAAAATCCGAAAAGTACTGCGCGACTGCCGCGCTACATTCTCGCTCCTCAAGGCTCCTTTACTCAATGCAAACAAGCCAATTACTGTCCCCACACACGAGCTTCAAAAAAACGCTGCTTCAAGCTTCATTTTGAGGCGGCCTTTTTTTGTGGCTCGTGTGCGGCGGTGCCGCCATAAAAAAGCGGATTCAAACTTCACTGGACACAAGAGGTGTCGCTTGCTTCAGCTGTTTTTTGCAGCGGCTTCTAGCTTTTTTTTGTGGCCGCTTCTAGCGTTTTTTGTGGCGGCATTTTTTTGAGACCCGTGTGCGAGGACAGTTATATAAATTAGGTCAGCTCACCGTTTTTAAATAATATTCAAGGCTGTTATTTAAAAACACATTTCTTTGAATTTAATGTTTTACAATAAAATCTAGTTTTTCAAACATGAAAGTTAAGGTTTCCACTACAAGTTCAGTTTAAAATCAACGTTATTCGAAAGAGAAATATTATGTGAAGCAATGGCTGGCTAACATTTTATAGAACTCTTTGATAGTACAAAGAGTGTATTAAAAAGTTAAAGTATGATTTCGTGACCCAGTTCTGTTCACTTCTTAATTCAATTATTTTCAATAGCTTCTGTTTAAGTTGGTAACTTGAAGACTTAAAATCTACGCCTTCAAAAGAATCGTATTATTTTACCTTTTTACAAGTTTTTACTTAGTTTCACCAAATTTTGCAAATTAAATTTGATCCACTGCCCGGTTACCTATTGAGCTGAAATTTTGCATGCATGTGTAAATCAGATGACAATGCAAAATTATATTTTCATTGAAAACTGTTTAGTTAGTGGTAGTACCTATTTGGTTATAGTAAGGTAGAAATGGCAGGTACTAAGGTGCAGTGGTAGATAATGGTAGATAAAGTTCCTGGTTAATAAATAAATGGAATAGACCATCTCAATGTGTTTTAGGTGATAAATTCAAATGTCTGTCGAACTTCACTGAATGATTGTAGTTTAAATATTATTTATTTATTCTATATGCACACAAGAGTATAGAGGCAGATTTAATGCCATAAGGCATTTTCTACCAGCCAACCTTTGAATGATGCGGAGACAAATTGTGATAGGTCCAATATTAAGCATTACATATACTTATTATAAAACTCTTTATACGAAAACATTATATATAAAGTTATATTTACTCAAACTACAACGAAGAGAAAGAAAAAAAATTCTTAATTCTTTATTGTTCACACAAAACACTTAACCTTAATATGTTCTGCGTTACTCAACCTTAATGCGAACTTAACTAGTTACCAATTGTACCTACCAATTAAAAAGAATAATTAATAATAAAAAAAAAACGATTAAAACCAATTGTATAAAAACCTGAACGTCTTGTTTATATTTCGCGTCACCAGGGCTGGGGTTTACCTTGGACAGAGGATTTGCGTTGCCATACAGCGTGGCAACACCGTCAGTCTTTTGGGTGTATTGCTAGCCGACGGTGATGAGGATATTTTGGAAGCCATATTATAGACTGCTTTTAGTTACATTTAATTAGTTGTTTTAGTGTATCTATTTACATGGTATGACTGCCTATCATACCTCCACAACCTAGCTACTGGGCAACATGATACTCGGACTAGACTGATGACAGGTTAGACTGATGGTCAGACTTTCTTTCTTTTGACTACCTGTAATGACAGTTAAGGATCTACGAATGATCACCTGGACCAACAGCTTCAGGTGCTTTCTGAATCCCCCGCTCTTGGCGGGAGCGGGAGATACTGTCAGACTTTTACTGTCTAAAAACCCACTCCTGTTCCTTCGTTGCCTTTCATACCGGGGCTATCTTTCGAACTAACCCTAGCCTAGTAGGCTTCGACCAAACTAGGCCCCTGCTGTTGCTCATGGGGTCTCAGTAATGTCCTAGATAAGCTTAGAAAACTACTAACATATAAATTATAAAGCTTAGAGCACAAGAGTAGGGTAGCCAGTTTTTCGGTATTTTACGGAATGCATTTTGTAGACTGTGCGCGGGAATTGCATGACTTGACTCTGCCATCACCTCTCTATCATCAGACAACCCAACACGTACGGTGAATGTATAACATGTTAACACCTCAAAGGTCCGGACTAAGCGTATCACCTCGTCGTTTATGCCGCGAACATCGGAGATCTGAAACAGTTTGCCTGCTGTTTTTCCCGTCTGACTTGTGGTGTCTTAAAAGCTAGAGTGAATAGGCTAAACTAATGCGCCGATGCGCACTAGCTTATGGTGAACCATTAACGATTGCATCACTGCTTACCAATATTTGGGAGCGCAGTCAGGCACTAGTTTCCATAATTGAAAAAAATAATGAAAAATTAACAAAGATATTGCCAGATTTCGACCCCACAACCTCTTGTATGAGAAGCGGGTGCCGGCCATCACGACACTATTTTACATACAATCATGTTTTTGATTCGTCTTCACCAAGTAATTCCTTTTAAATATTTTTTTCAAAGTAATATAAGATCCGTGTCCCGTCTGTTTTGTTTTGCTTTCCCATAGCCTAGGGGGTTTACGGTACCCATGCAAATTGGTATCGCTGGGGAAGGACCCTTGCTTACGCCATCATTGTTCCTTGATAAGCTAATTTCTTTTTTCAGGTGAGTAGCTTTGCTCTTTTTAGGATAATTGATGTGATATTAGGTTCTTTTTCTTGAAATGCTTTTGCTCCATCGTCGGCCACATCATCACTTACCATCAGGTGAGATAGTGGTCAAACGCGAGCCTATCAATAATAAAAAAAAAAAATGCAGAACATGAAAAAATTATGTCCAGGTAGATTTTTGCACTTTCTTACTAATAGTGATGGTTGAGACTACGGAGGAGCTCAGCACAATGCTCAATAATGTAAGTCGAGCTTCCGAAAGAGTGGGTCTTAAAATGAACATGGATAAAACCAACAACATGATTAACAACCATGTAGCACCCACTCCTATCAAGATCGGAGAGACTCTACACTCGAAGTTGTGAACGATTATCTCTACCTCGGATAGACAGTCCAGTTGGGTAGATCTAATTTCGAGAAAGAGCTCGCTCACAATGGGCCTCATCAGAAGGCTTAAAGTCACCCAAAGGGCAATGGAAAGGGCTATGATCGGGGTTTCCTTGCGTGATCGAAACCAATAAAGATATTCGCAGGAGAACTAAGGTAGCCGACATAGTAAGAAGAATTGCCAAACTTAAGTGGCAATGAGTAGGGCACATCGCTCGCATAACAGATGGCTGTTGAGGCCGAAAGGTTCTGGAGTGGCAAAAAGTTGGAAGGCCTCCTACAAGGTGGACCAATTGGTGAAAGTTGCGGGAAACCGATGGATACGAGACGCACAGGATCGTTCATTGTGGCAACACTTGGGGGAAGCCTCTGTCCAACAGTGGATGTATATAGCCTGAAATGATAATGATGCTGATGAGCACTAACAAGAGGTTTTTGGACATTTTAAGAGGTTAATTAATATGAACTTTTGTATCGAAAATCTCATTGTATACTCCGGGACATGGATTCAATAAAAGAAGGAAATTGGAGGAGGCCTGTGCCCTGCAGTGAGACAAAAATGACACAAAAACAAAAAAAAATGTGCTATAGATTTTTGACCTACTTAAAAATCTATCCAATCATTCGTTGTTTATCTTGTTGTCACACCATGTTTTACTATATACCTATACACCACCAGCCAAAACATTTTTTTTAACTAAAAACATAATAAGCATAAAAGAAATCATAATAAATCCAGCCCAAATAAACGAACTAATCAGGGTGGAGAGGGCAACTCTCCTCACTCAATAAAAACAACACTTGAATGTCAGTAAAAAAAAAAACTCATTTTCCTTTATTGCATTGAGCCTAATTTGAATTGAGTGCTATGCAGTTATGACTCAAGAGAGCGAATCATTTTAAGTAACTGTGGGACGGAGATGTAAACAACGTTGGGTAGGAACTGTAGGTAAGTATGGATACGCAGAGCCGTAACTATCCTTTTTTAGGCCCGGTGCCAGTTTTTGAAACAGCGCCCCTGAGGGCATGAAATTCGACATGCATTTTCACTCATTTTCTTACAACCGATCTTGCGCAATTATGACGTTATTACATATTTTTCCTTAAATATTTTGGGGATATTATCTAGGCTTCTATTGAAATTAATTTATACATTTCTGTGAAAATAATCCAGTAAAGACGTCTAAAAATTTGCTATTATGCATGAACTTTGACACTTCATAATTTATTAAAAAATTTAATATGACAAAAAATAAAAGAATAGAATCCCTTGCAAATTTCATTAAGACTCTGAATAAAATATTTTTAAAAACTTTTAAGGGTTTAAAAAAAAACACGTATTTCCAGCAACAAGTTTTGAAAAATACTCGAGTAAATCACGAAATTACCGGATGCTAACAGAGTTTTCAGGCGTTATCTCTCTTTTTTCATGTTGCCTCTTCGTCAAACATCGCGTTGAATTGCGTTAGATGTAGCAACAAGCTTTTAGACCATGCTCGATATTGGCAACAGGGAAAGGAGCCCCTCAAAGAAAGTCCGAGCTGAGTAAGTTCAATCTACCAGAGTGAGTGTGGAGGAATGCAGGTTACCGGACATGGGTATTTCGGAAGGTACCTGTTTCGCATCAGGCGGAACAAATGCTCAGATGCCACCATATTGAGCGAATCGCCCGGAACACACAGTGAATCATAAGGTGGAAGTTTGCTCCGTCATAATCTCGTGAAGGCAATCAACGGTGGTGACCCGAGTATCAGGCCCTGGTTCGGGCCATGGTCTTGAGCTAGAGGGAATGGGAAATGGTACACTCCATCTAATGAAATGAATACAAAACTTATTCTTGGTTTGATTATTTCTGCGCCCTGGTGCCTGCGCACCACTGCTCGCACCACCCTAGTTACGGCACTATGGAAAGAAAGAAGGAAAGAAAAACATTATATTAATTGGATAAATTGTTAGTTTTGGTCGATAACTGGCTGCAAAAATGATCAGTTTTTTTTTTAAATTGAAATGAGGCGAATTTGGCTAAAAAATAATACCACTGTTTAATTTTTACTCAAAAGCATAAATTAGCGTTATAATGTTCCTACTACTGGGACTCAGGCCTCCTTTTTATTTTTTATTATAATAATTATAATTATAGTAATTAATTCACCGAGCAGGCTTAGTACGGGTTGATGTTGTCATATGTCACCGATTTTTTTATACTGAGTGTACCGTACAAACTTACTGAAAACAGATTAATTCCCGAATTGAGTTACGAAGTTTTTTTGAATCGTATTTTTTTTGTGTCGTAACTACAAGTTCACAGTTTTCAGATCTTTCTGTACACTTGTACTAAAATACCTTGCTTCATGCCAAATTTCAAGATTCTGTGTCGGAAAAAACGGAAAGTATCCTAGAATTTTGATTCCGAATAGAAAGTGTCGAAATATGCGTTTTCTTCCATATTCTTAGGATAAGAATACTTTTAATTTATAAAAACCTATACTAATTTAATTTACACTAATATAATAAAGAGGTAATGTTTGTTTATAAATATGTTATTTTGTTTGTAGGAGGTAATCTCTGGAAGTTCTGGACTGATAGCAAACATTTTTTCACCACTAGAAAGCTACTTTATTCCTGAGTGACATATGCTATACGTGCGCGGACCAAACCGCGGATAAAAGCTAGTTACAGATAAATAACAAAAAATAAACAGACTGTAATAAAATCCTCACCAACTCTCCGACATTAAGTCCACAAAGATACCTAGTACACTTCCAGGCTTAAGAAGCGTCTTTTCGCGAACTTAATTTATGTGAATTGAGATAAGATGTTATAAATAGGCCCAGGGAATAACACTCTAAAATAATCGCTGTCTTCGTGAACCGAACAGGAATTGTGGAGGAATGCAGTAAATTAATGCCTTAGGTAAATATCAACTACGTAGGTGTTATCTATAATCTTTACTTTTATATTTATTTAACAATATTTATGTACACACAATAATAAAAAAGAAGAAACAAGAATAGTACAAAAGTGATGCATAGTTCTAAATAAATCTCTGCTAGCATACCTGTGAAAGTGTAGTTGGAGAAAATAGAGATGTAGACACTTTGTATAAAAAAATCTTTTTTTCATAGCAAGCTTTTATAGCGCAGATATCTGTATAATTAATACTCGTCAAGACGAATCATACGAGCCTAAACTCGATGGGGTTGTGTCATTTAACTACCGAGTTCCTATGGCCACCTTCCGGTTCCATCAACAGATCAGCTCCATGTCATAATAATTTAGTATTGTCATCTGATTTACACATGCATGCAAAATTTCAGCTCAATCGGTAGCCGAGAAGTGGAACAAATTTAATTTGCAAGATTTGATAACAGACAAACATCGGGACAGGTGAAACTAAATAAAAGCTTGTAAAAAGAAGAAGGAAACAAGAATAGTACAAAAGTGATGCTTATTTCTAAATAAATCTCTTCTAGCATACCTTTTTTTTTTTTTTTTTTTTTTTTTTATGGTGGGAAAAATCATGCATTGACATCCCCCGCCCTTGGGCGGAGCGGGAGATAGTGTCAGACTCTTACTGACTAAAAGACCCACCCCGTTCCTTCTAGCCTTCATACCGGGGCTCGAGCGCCCTTTCGGATAACCCTGGCCCCAGTAGGCTTCGACCCGGCTGGGTCCCTGCTGTTGCTGACAACTCCTTGAGGCGCGCGGGAACAGTGCGCGCCGTCGACGACTTGGGCTTGGTCCGGACAGTTACCGGACGGCCGGACAGCGAGCTACCCATTGCTCACTGTCCGCAAGCCCGCGTCTACGTTGGCCGGAAATCGGGATCAGAATCCCGGCGACGGCGGCGGCGGCGATAACGCCGTTGCCTGATGCGTTCGGCCTCCTCCTTTGCAAGCATTACTGCTTCGCAGAAGTCGGCGACCGCCTGCCACTCCTCCTCGCTCCGGACCATGGCCTCAACCAAGGCCCGTCTTCTAGCATACCTGTGAAAGGAGAGTTGGAGAAAAAAGAGATGTAGCCACTGTGTGTAAAAGTAAATGAGAGAAAAGTAAAAAAATAAGAGACAAAGTAAAATGCTTGCCCCTCAATTCCTTCGTGAACGCTTTGAGTATCTCGTCCCTAGGGTAAACTCTGTCGCACTTCCTCTTCTCTTCTCCTTCGTACGCCACGTCATACTACCAGCCGCTATTGTGGTTCCTTTTCTGTAACTGAAGTGCGTCTCTGGTAGGTACTCTTTGCCACATTCCCTTTGCGACCGCCTTTCTCTGGATGTCTTCAAGAGGAAACTTAACAAGTACTTTCTATAATTATTAACTTAATATTAGCATACAGGGTAATTTTGTAAAAAACACTGGTAACTTCTCAGAGGACTACGTTACTAATATCATAAACTACCACTTTTGTTCTGTGACTTTTAAAAATGTATCATATTTTAGTTCATCAGATGTCCACACAAAAATATCAATATTTAAATTTAACGTTCTAAATATTACGAAGTCTATGCGAAGCAAGCGATAGTACAATAGTGGAGGGGAGAGGGGATCGGGCGGCGGGGGTGCTTGGTGTGCTGGCGGCACGTCATACTGACGTAGAAATATAGAGTTGAAATGTGTTAAACAGAACCACGAAATCTTGAAGGTGGGTTTTTGATAAATGAATTATGTTTTGTTAGAAGTCGTAGAACAAAAGTTTTTGTTTGTGATATTAGTAATACAGTCCTGCAAGGTTTACAAGTAACCCAGCATATTAGTAATTAAAATTATATATTACGAGTAGACTTATGTATAAAATAATTATATGTGTTATAGTTTTATATTGTGCCCTGGATCCTACCCTATAGGCCATCAGAGACACTACAGAAATTGCCATCATCATTCACCATTTCTACCGAAAGACGTCTACTGTCGGACATAGGCAGCCCTTAAGTGGTGCCACAACCAACGGTTCTACGCCTCACATCCATCGGATTCCCACTAACCTCACTAAGTTATCGGTCAACCTTGTGAGAAGCCTATCAACGTTGTGGTCGCCACTCCAGAACCTTTGGGCTCCATCGTCTGTTCTGCGAGCAATGTGTCCTGCCCACTGCCACTTAAGTTGAGCAATTCTTCGGGCAGTCAAGTCAGTAACCTTGGTTCTCTTATGAATATTTTTACTCTTTGTCTTGAAATTGTCATATCTTTAACAAAATCATATAGTCCGGGTTCCCTAGTACATTTTTCTCACTTGATTACTCCCAAGCTAATTTTCCGTGAGTAGCGTCATTTTGATATTTTTTTTAGAGTCATTAAACATTTATCAGTAATAAATTTTTTAGAGTCATCATCTCATACATATTTTATCCTTGGTATCTCTGTTAGCTACCACAATCGAGAGTTGTGTATAGGAAATTGTTAGGCGTCTCATCAAAATGAAGCTACTCATGGAAAATTAGCTTGATAGTAATTAAGTGTGAAAAATGTACTATGGAACCCGGACTAACACTAATATTTATGATATATATAGACCAAGTCCTGGATTAGCCTATATGGTACTGAACTCGGAAGTAAGTTCCCTTAGAATAATTTAAAAGTGACGCGGACTAAAGAATAGTGTTGGATTTATGTTGATTTTTACAACCAAAAGCGTATGCAAAATATTTATCGAAATCCTTTTTTTTTCTGAAAATAGCGATATATACCAACAGGTAGAAACATTTTTATCTTAATTTTAGCTTGATGGAGTTTTCTTAAGCACTTTAAAGGCTCCGCGAACTTTTTTCAGCAAAAACTTCAGCTTTATCCGGCTGCGGTGAAACTTAACACAAGCCATTTTTAATTAAGGACAAATAAATAAAGATTCCAGTGAGAGAAGTTTATTGAACGAGTGTGTAAAGGAACGGTTAGTAAGTTATTGTTGATTTAAGACTTTAATTTGATAGTAGTAAGAATGATTTTTGGATGTGCGTTACGCACGCATTTACGAATTTAAGTGTGGTGATATTTTAGGTTTCCCTGCAAGGTAAGGACTAAAGCAAAACCGTTTTCCTGTAATTATTTCTTCATTAACGGAACTTAAAATATTATTTTGCCATTCACATGCTAAGCATTTAACCTTTCGAATACCGTAAGATACACAATAGAAAGGCAACAAAAGAGTGAACGCGCGTTCGCTTGAGGTATAATGAATTAATACCCACAATTGTAAAGTCATATGATACCATATACTAAACTTAATTTCCCCTTTATTGCATGAGTAAATATCTAATGACTTCTTCCGCTTTGGTTTCTTAGAATTTAGTTATTTAAATGAAATTCTGAATTAATCTGTCATTTATTGCTATAGTAGCACTTTTCCCGTGAATTCGTGTGAATCTCGTACTTCCTTCTACATAGAATACCCGACTAAAAGAACCACAGCCAATTTATTTAACCCTCATTGGTCCTGTTGGAGTAGACTTTTGTACAAAAAGTACAAAATTACTAGAAATAATAATATATAAATATAAATGTATGTTATATTAATTAGTTAGTTTTAGTAATTTAAATATAAGATTTTTTTTTTAATATCACTTTTCTACTGGTAAGAAGATTTTTTTTTATATTTTATACTTTTCGTTTGATAATATATTTAATAGTAAATGATTATAATTTAATAAGAATTTATAATTTATATGATGAGATTTATACCTAATTTAGATATTTTTTTTTTGATGTTAATCACTCTGCCGCCGCCGCCGGGATTCTGATCCCGATTTCCGGCCACCGTAGGCGCGGGCTTGCGGAGAGTGAGCAATGGGTAGCTCGCAGTCCGGCCGTCCGGTTACTGTCCGGACCAAGCCAAGTCGTCGACGGCGCGCACTGTTCCCGCGCGCCTCAAGGAGTTGTCAGCAACAATAAGGACCCAGCCGGGTCGAAGCCTACTGGGGCCCGGGTTAGTTTCGAAAGACAGCTCGAGCCCCGGTATGAAGGCTACAAGGTAGGGGGTGGGTCTTTTAGTCAGTAACAGTCTGATACCATCTCCCGCTCCGCCCAAGGGCGGGGTTGACATTGGATGATCTTTTCCCACCATAAAAAAAAATGTTAATCACTCTTTTCAGTGAATACGGTGGAGGAGTGCGTTCGGGCGGAGCATATCCTTGTCAGGGCGATCGGCGGCAACGACCCCTCACTCCGGGCCCAGTACAGGCCTGGTGGTCGCCTAATTCTGCGAAGCAGTAATGCCAACGAAGGATGCGGCCGCACGCGTGAGTGGCCCTTCTGGCGCCCCAAGTTGCCGGAATTCCGACTTCGATTTCCAGCAACCGTAGGCGTGGGTTTGCGGACGGTAAGCAACGGGTAGCTCGTCATCTGGCTGTACGGCAACCATCTGGACCGAGCCCAAGTCGTCAACTGCGCGTAGTGTTCCACGCGTGCCTCAAGGAGATGTCAGCAAAACCATAGCGGCCCAGCAGGGTCGAAGCCTACAAAACTGTTTTAAGTGAAATTCATGAAGCTTCATACTAGAAAAGTTAAATGATCTTAAACTCCAAAAAAATAATATTAATCATCGTTAATATTCCATCTGTTTAGGTAGTTAACTACATGTAAACAATTTTAACATTTATCTAAAAAATTGTCAAAAAAGCGTGGGGCGCTTTGTGCCATATTTTTCGTAAATCGAGCACCCCACGCTTTTTTCACAATGATATTAATATTTTTCGTTCATTATTATTATTTTCTACATATATTGAAAATTATTTAACACTTTTTAGTTTGATACGCTATGAAAGCGTGTTTTTATAAACTATATTTTTAATTTTCACTAAAAAAACGAATTATTGTATTGTTTAATCAGTCTTTGATGGGTGTGCAAAGTTTGAAGAAAATCTGATCGCTTAAAGTAGGAAAACATCGAGCTCAAAGGCGTTGGTTACAAACATACAGGTGAAGCTAATACGAGCGTGTTAATAAACAGTCAACAAACTTCTCACTGTTTTAAGTATCAGCAGTTTAGCACCACTTCACAAGACATTAAACAGTCTTAACTCAAATAATTAAAACGATGTTTAACAAACTTGAAAAACTCGAAAGTAATCAAAGAAAAACGGACAGCGATGGAAACACGAAATAACCAAAGTTTCCAAAATCTTTCGGCGAGGAATTTAATTAACATTCCGGGGTGAGAGTGGCGATGCTGGACATCGGGTGGGTCCTAATTGCGGCCTGTCACTTCCAGGACTGGTCACCCTACTCTAGCGTTAGCGGTGTTGCCACTGTCAAAACATTGCGCTAGTATTTAAAGTGAAACTTTTTGTTGGTTCGTCAGATGCAATGGTTTGTTACACCTATTTTGGGAGACTTGAACGTTGTTGGTTTGTTTAAATTACTCCGGAATTCGAAAATACTCTCACTTTGGAAACGTACGAACGATTAAATTGAAAAGTAATTTATTACAGAATACCTTCTCGTAGCCTTTATTCCAATTTAATACTAGGACTAAATTAATTAAATAGATATAAAGGCTTTAAACGAGAAAGTATAGTAGATCTGTGGATAGATTTTTTTTTTAAAGTGTGAAATCAAATTACTTTTTCCGTTCTAGGGTTGAGCGTGAGGCCGTGTCAGACTTTCACTAACTGAATAATAAATATTTTATTTTTAGGCTCAGAGACACAGAACAAATACATAAAATAATCTTAAACAATAATAAACTAATACATGCCTATTATAAAAAAAAACTTATTTAATCATAATTTACTAGCTTTTGCCCGTGGCTTCGCCCACCTATATAACATATAGCCCTATTTCACTCAGGAATAAAGCAACTTTCTATCGGTAAAAAAATATTAGCAATCGCATCAATACTTTCAGAGATACCTACAAACAAAAATACAAAAAAAAAATAACAATCTTTACCTCTTTTATTATTAGTGTTGATTACCCCTGAGTTTGTTTCGGTGTTTCTTCTCAGGGTAGTCAGGTAGGAAACACCGGCCTCATCTAGCATTAATTGACGAAAAAAAAAATTGACGTGTAAAAGTGTTTTTATAAAACCTACTTGCAAAATAAAGATCATTTATCATTTATCATTTACCTTTCGGCCAGAAGTCCTCTTTTAAGAAGGTCTGTAACTGTTGGGTTGAAATCCGTACCGCGAACGACTTGAAGTTGACGTCGTGGTTATATTATTTCTTTTTAAAAAATCAACATGTGTCCAATTCCTATTTGCATTCCAAGGCAATCCTTACTTTTACAAACGTTCTCGCGGAAACTGACGGCAACTTTTTGAAACGTTCTCGCGGAGACTGACGGCAACTTTTTCAAACGTTCTCGAGGAGACTGGGGATAGCTTACGTACCTAACTTTTATTTTAATTAATTACTTATCATAAAATGCAGAAGGGCAAAAGTTGGTCATTGACTCGAAAGGTGATAATCCTCTGTTCACTTTATACTTAAAGGGAACCAAATTTAGTATAAAAAAGGCGAGAGAACCCTACAGCAAAGATATCTAGAACCTTAAGGAGGGCTATGCGCGAAGTTTTCTTACGTAATCACATAAGGAGCGAAGATATCCGCGAGATAACCAAGGTTACCGACATAGGCTGAAGAATCGCCAAACTTAAGTAGCAATAGGCAGGGCACATTGCTCGCATAACAGAAAGTCGATGGGACCGAAAGGTTCTGGAGTGGCGAACGTGTACCGGAAGACGCAGCGATGGAAGGCCTCCCACAAGATGAACCGATGACCTGGTGAGGGTCGCAGGAATCCGATGGTTGTGAGATGCACAAGATAGTTAATTATGACAAAACTTGATGAAAGCCCATGTCCAATAATCGATGTCTTTCAGCTGAAATAATAATTCTTTTCTAAATGACATAAACTAATGCTTGACTGCAATTCCACCTGATAGTAAGTAGTGATGCAATCGTTGATGGTGAGGCGCACTAGTTTATCATTAAACCCCAAGCGAACGCCGGCGTTTGCGCAGTTATTTTCTTTCTATTGTCTCTAATTGACGATATGGCCTATTCACCCTATAATGATAAATTAAGAGAAAACCAAAGAAACAAATACATACGATAACGATAACATTAGCCTCCTAAACATAATCATGTAGCGTGCACAGCGATCATAAAACGTAGATAATACCCGGTCGAACATAAAAATGCGGATACAGAGCTTTTAAAAAGTAGTAAAAACTCTCAGACATAATCCGGTAACAGTTGGCAGGTGAAGCTGGATCGATAGCCGGTTGCTGCCTTATTAAAATAATTAAGAAACTTTTGCCCGTTCTCAATATTTAAATATCTTAGGATTTGTTTTGGAATATCTTTTGTAGATTGTTATTGTCTAGATATGAAGCGAGAGAGAAAAGAATTTCTGAGAAAGATTTTTGCTTGTTGAACTTTGATGAATCTACATCTACATTATTTATATCATATTATAATGAGGTAAAGTTTGCTTTTTTGTTTGTTGAAGGTAATCTCTGGAAGTACTGGTTCGATTGTTAAAATGTTTTCACCGATAGAAAACTGCTTCATTTCTGAGTGATATAGACTATATTTTATGTATGCGAGTGAAACCGCGGGCAAATGCTGGTTATCTTATATATTAAGCTTGTTTTTTTGTTTGAAGGATGATTTTTGTTTATATATATATCATTAGCCTCCCTAGTCATACGCTTTTGTGCTTGTTTTATTTTGTAAATTTTTATTTCAGGAACTTAACAAAATACACTCAGCGCTATCACTGCCAAAACTATTGAAGTTAGAAGAATATTGGATTTTAAAAAAATTGTAACTCATTTTGTGTTTCAATATATCTTTTCGGACGAAGGCACTAGCCTTCAGCATGTAGTATTCCAGGCACTCTCTAACGAGATGGCAGCAAACGAAAGGGGATCAGCAGGGCCGATGGAAACCTTTGGTCCAAGAACTTAAAGAGCAACTGAAGGACACAAGTGTGGTTTTAGTCAATCAAATTATGACACGCTCCTCTGGTCCACCCCAGAGCGAGAGTTGGATGAATACCCACCTCAAAAAAAAACCATCGTGCCTTATGTACTTATTTAGCTTAACAATTTACTTGGAAGGTGAATGACCTTTCTTCTTACCAGTCCGATAAAATGAAATACAGTAAGGAAACCGGTCGCATCTGTGATTTATGACCAAATTCATCATACCCATCGGATCAAAACGCAACAATCTCTTCCTCAGAGAACACACAGACACAGTAATAATCTGAAATTTTATATCTCGTTGCCCCTAAGTGTTGGACAGATGCGCACTCTATGTTCGCCGTAAAAAGCATATTATCTGCTCCAGCCCTTGGCTAGGTTTATTAAGCAGTCGTAAACGAAGACAGGGGTCGGTAGGTTGTATTATTATGAGCGAGAGTTACTGTTAATCTGATGTGTTTGTGTTGAGGGTTTTTAGCCGACTACAAAATAGGAGGAGGTTCTCATTCTCGATTGAAGCTACTACATTCTTATAATCAACAGCCTGTACAATATTTCCATAAATTAAGGGGTATTTTGGGATATAAACAAACGCTTATAACTTTGCTGTTAATAAATATTACTTATTGAGACTACTTAAATAATGACTATTTAGTAGATGGTTTATGTGAAGTTTGGTAGGGTAGAGTAGGGTATAGTAGGGTAGAGTAGGGTAGAGTAGGGTAGAGTAGTGTAGAGTAGGGTAGAGTAGGGTAGATTAGGGTAGAGTAGGGTAGAGTAGTGTAGAGTAGTGTAGAGTAGGGTAGAGTAGGGCAGAGTAGGGTAGAGTAGGGTAGAGTAGGGCAGAGTAGGGTAGAGTAGGGTAGAGTAGGGTAGAGTAGGATAGAGTAAGGTAGAGTCGGGTAGAGTAGGGTAGAGTTGGGTAGAGTAGGGTAGAGTAGGGTAGAGTAGGGTAGAGTAGAGTAGAGTAGGGTAGAGTGGGGTATAGTAGGGTAGAGTAAGGAAAAGCGGGAGCGAAGCCGCGCGGGCAAAAGCTACTACATTCATATAATCAATAGCCTGTACAATATTTCCATAAATTAAGAGGTATTTTGGGATATAAACAAACGCTCATAACTTTGCTGTTTACAGATATTATTTATTGAGACTTTACTTAAATAATAACACGACCTTTTCTAAAAAGCTCTCTAAGTATTTGTACTACCTAATCAAAAAATAGTGGTCTATATTATTTTTTTTTTTATACAATAAGGGATTAAAGAATTTAGAAATTACTGTTGCTGAGCACCCCCCGTTGGTGTCCCCAGCTGGCTGGCACGAATGATTGCGTTAAATTATATTTGATTTGCGGACGTTTGACCTTAAGAAGAAATTGCACTATAATTTAGTTGGTCAAAGTAGGCCAAGGCTTTTAAGTAAAATGACTCATAAGAACTTCAACAGGCACGGTAAATATATTATCCATATTGGAAGTTGTATGTTTGAACAGTTTGGGGATGAAACATTAGGGCCATGGGGCGCTCATTGAGTTGTGCGTGATATCAGCAAACAGCTGGTCGACTCTTCGCGTGACCAGAGGGCGGAGCTTTACTTCGGTCCACGAATCAGCACTGCTATCCAATGTGGCACTGCTGCCAGCGTTCTGGGCACTTTTCCCATTAAATTTTTTGACGCCAAATAAGTTCTTTTTTTTTACCCGTTTGTAATAGTATTATTTTTAGTTTGTACACAAACCTTTAAAGTTATAATATTTATTTACTTTAGAAATTAATAAGTACATAGTTACTGAATTTATAAGAAGAATCAAAGAAATATTAATTTATTTTTCAGGTGGGCTGGATAATTTCCTGCGCTGGATTATGTTTGCCGCATTTTATCTGACTTCTGGGCTAAAAAAGCCTATTTTGGATCACATTAATTGCTTTGACTCAAGTATAAGACTACCTCATTTTTTCAGAAATAACTACACTAATATCATAAAGGCGAAAGTTATTCTATTTACATAATAATATACATATGTATGTGAGTGTGTGTTGTTACTCATTGAGCTTAAGTGGCAGAATTTTCATGTGATTTGGATAAAATTTGACCCACGGGTATCCTAGAATGGCACATATAACTTTTTTGTCTTGAGTGTAAAGTGGTGGTGATGTAATCTCTTAGTAAAGTTTCTTGTTTCTTGCGAGCGAAACCGTTGGCAGAAGTAGTTGAAAATAACCCTTCATTCCGAATTGCGTCAAGAGGGATTAAATCGCCAATCCGTTATTCTTACGTTTTTTTTCTTCACAACAACATTGTTTGTTTGTATAAAACTCATTACCTATATTTCTGGTAAGTTTAAGATAGGTTAGTGCTAAAATTTCCTAAACAAGAACTTGGCTGTGTGCCCGCTGTGATGGGCGATTTCCGTTTAACTGTGTTCCAGATTTTTCACTTAGTTTTCATTACTTAACGCTTTCGTCGAATATTTACGTAACTTTCAAAGTAACATACTCAACAGTTAAATACACACTTCTCTGAGTTACAAAGGAATTCTGAAATGTTGGAGCGTTGTATTGAGGACTGTTTTTAGATGGGAAATCATGTAATACCTTCTTTCGCTCTAGAGTGGAGCGAGAGGGTTGTCAGGGCGTGTCAGACTTTTACGGACTTACTGACTTCTTCTTCTTTTCGTGTCAATGTACTCAAACTATATTTATATTATATTTTAGTATTTGTTGCACAGCTTTGTTATTTAGCCTCGTTTAGATCCTGAAAAGAGCAGGCGTTGTACTTGCTGACCAAAACCCCACCTCTGTTCCTTCAGTTGCTGGTGTACTAGGAACACGGGAGGAGTATCCCTTTCATAAATTTTTCGCCATAGACTAATTGTATTGAGGGCTGTTATTAGCAAAAATTGTATTTGCAAAAACTGTTTTTTTTTTGTGCGTTCACAAACATGTAAAATCCTTACATCACAAGATACCAAGACCCTTTTTTTATGGTGGGAAAAAATCATCCAATGACAACTTCCGCTATTGGGCGGAGCGGGAGACAGTGTCAGACTCTTACTGACTAAAAGACCCAACCCGTTCCTTCTAGCCTTCATACCGGGGCTCGAGCTGTCTTTCGAAACTGACCCTGGCTCCAGTAGGCTTCGACCCAGCTGGGTCCCTGCTGTTGCTGATAACTCATTGAGGCGCACGGGATCAGTGCGCGCCGTCGACGACTTGTGCTTGGTCCAGACAGTTACCGGACGGCTGGACAGCGAGCTACCCATTGCTCACTGTCCGCAAGCCCGTGCCTACGGTGGCCGGAAATCGGGATCAGAATCTCAGCGGCGGCGGCGGCGAGAACGCCGTTGCCTGTTGTCCTCCTTGGCGAACATTACTGCTTCGCAGAATTTTTGTTCCGTGTGGGAATCGACCCTGCGACATGAAGCGTAACAGCCAGCACTCAACCACTGAGTTCAACGTTCCGTCTGTACGTAAATACTATAACGTGTAAACTTGCCGTAATACACTGTCAAATGTGTGACGGAAACTAAAATGAGCATATGAACAGTGGGGCATTTGGTCGCACGACACCTAATGAAAAAACTTTGTCACTATTGCTTCCATAGAGTACAGATTTTTTCCAGACTACTATACTCTATTCAAAATAACATTAGACATTTATGAAAACCTTTTATTACTATCCGTTCAGCCGATTTTGACTTTTATTACGTTGATGGCATTGCAAAAGACGGCTGCAGTAAATAGTTGGTATTGTAAAAACTTTTTGGCTTTTAATGCCATTCTTATGCCTACGAAATAGAAGTCAAAATCGGTTGAACGGACAGTAAAAAAGGTATTAAATGTCTAATCTTAACGCGAATAGAGTACAGACATACATCCCACCCATACGTTCAAAGTGTTTTGGGAACACATTGGGCACAGGTAAGGAGTGGAATTCGCTGCTGGAGTTTATGTTTCCTGGTACCTACAACCTAGGGGTCTTTAAGTCAAGAGTGAAAAGGTTACTTTTGGTGTGTACTCCATCATCGAAAGAAGAAAGAAATAAAACAAAGAAATAAATCTATTTTATTTGGCATACACACTCGTAGTTACACACAATGTAGTCATCGGCCATATCATCGCGTACTATCAGGTCAGATAGTGGCCAAACGCAAGTCTATGCATACATATATTAGTAGAAAGAAGATGCTCCTAGTCGCTGCCAACGCAGTGATTCCGTACTCTATAACCAACCGAGTGATCGTGGTTGCACCGAATATGTTGCGATGGAGCAATCGTGACACAGTTGCCAGACTCACACTTGAATATGACAAAACTTTCTCATTATCTCGTAACAGAAACCTGTAAACAAATGCACACCGCATTTGTTGCAGAAAAGAACTTGACGACTGACGAGAACAATGGCGTGTTAAAATAACAGGCGTGCAAACGAGAAAAAGGGATGGATTGATACACTGTAGGCTCCATCTCATTACAGTTCAGTTTAAGACGTAAAATGGATCGCGTTAAGAGCTCGTCGTTAAGTAGATAACTAAGTTCTAAAAACAGTTTTTACATCTCAAAGGTTTGCTGGAAGAAAACTCATTGCTGAGTTAAGCTCGCCTTTGTACATGAACTGTTTGTATCACCGAGTACTAATGTTTTTGTACACAATAAAAATTTAAAGAAATCATAAACAAAGTTCGGAATTAGATATAGTTATTGATGTACTTTCATCGAAATGCTGATATTAAATGGATCTTTAGGGATTTCTAATGAAAAATCCCTTGTAGCAAACAATATTAGAAATAAATATCTAATAATAAAACCTCAGAGATAGATAAGACAAATAAAAATAAATAACGTACAATTTTTATCAATTTTTGTTACTATTTTTCATCAAAAAGATTTCTCCGTCAACTGAGGTGAGGTTAACCTCCTCTTCGTCATTAATGCAGGAAGGATTTTTTTTCTGCCATATTTTTGAAAGTGTCCTATAAGAAATCCTCTTTACAATTAATCTCGGGATTTCAAGCATATCCATTTTATTCTTTCGCTATACGAAATCACTGTAAGTATATAAATAACTCTACATAATTCCGACCTCTGATCAAAACCTAATATTATTTTACCTTTACCAAGAAAGGAGTTATTCCCGCCACATTTATAAATCAGAACTAATGATAGATGGCAAACGATGAGCTCAGTTAACCCTACAATTTGCTTCATTAATATACTCGACAACTTTCGTATTCCGACGCATACGTCGAGTGTCTACATTTAACTTCACGAACAATAATTATCGACAACAGTTCACTCCTTAATAATTACAACTTCTAACTAATAATGCCATACGAAAATCAACCTTATTGTCAGAGTTATAGAGTCAATAGAATCCTGGTTTAATTACTCCTGATCGCCGCATGGGAAAAGACCGAAAACCATTTAGCTTGTATTAAATATACATGAGCAAATTTCTCGATGATTGCTGGGTACGAACTGTGATTTGGAAACTCCCGTGAGAATTATACATACGGTTTAATGTCGTCTGACTGTTTCTGTGCGTATAACTTTTAATTAGGTAGATATGCCTATAATTATTGGGATTGATAGTTTGTTATTTTTGAATATAAATAGCGCATTGGTTAACAAAGCCGGTGTCTGTCTACACAAAGACGCGTAGTGAAGTGCTACGCTTTCGTAGGCGTGCTACACTTTCGTAGGCGTGTTACGCATTTGTAGCATCTGTAGAGGCAAGTTTTATTGATTATTATTATTTATTAACTAACGAACGTTAAAAATATAACATAATTTATTACATAAAAATCTCGTGTCACAGTGTTTGTAATCGAACTCCTGCGAAACCGCTTATTTTATGATTTATAAGATTTTTTTATATTTATATAATAAATCTGGAATAGGTCGTAGACTATTTTTTACCCTCCATTATATTCCGTGATAATATAAAAGGAAGAACAACGTTTGCCGAATCAGCAAGTAATGCATTAAAGTGTTCTGCAAAACCATAACAACTGCCACGCATTATCACATTTGTAGAGGTACTGTAAAGTAATTAAGAAATCTATGTACCTTTGGAGGTAGGCGGAACAGAGAGTAAAGTCCCGCAAACCTCCGTTGAAAAGGGAGGATCCTCCGACCAGACAGGTGTTATAGTCTGGTGGGCTACTGCCCGATAAATGATTTCGGGCTGTCGTATATGTTCAAATCGCGCGGAGAACTTTGATTGCGCGATTCAGGATTTCGTATTTTCTTCGTAGTTCTTATGTGGCGCCATAGATGTCGCTACATACCTTATACGTTACAAGTTTTTGAAAGTGTCATAAATTTTATACCACATTAGTGAATAAAATTATTAGGATCTTTCCGTGACATGACACCATATCGAGCGTAGCAAAGTGCTACGATTTGATTCGATCGTAGGCATGCTACGCGCCGTAGCTCTCGTAGGCACCAGTAACGTATTTGATTGAATTTTTACTCCAATATTTTAGCAGGCACACACTTCGTAAGTCAGACACACCATCAAATTATTTACCTATCCCACTTAAAATTCGTCTATGAACCCATCCCCTAACATAATTGCACAATTACAAGGTTCGCAACTATTTCACGTATAGCCAAGCGAAGTTAGCACAAGATTAGTGCCGCGTGCTTCGGTCTAAGTCCTAATTGTGCATAATAACAGTCGGGACAAAGGTGAACGGTGAAGTTGCGTGGAGCGGCTGTGCGGTCGCCTGCACGTAGGTAGGTGTTGGGTATACAGAGCTCAAGAACTCGCAGTGGCCATTTCTAGACGCAGGATTGTTCAAGTACCTATTGTTATTTTTCCGACTACAATAGTTTGGTGGTGGTTTAGGTACTATAAATAGTATATCCATATAATTATCTTCTTCTTCTTTTTTTATTTAGCCTATTCTTTCCCACTGCTGGGCAAAGGCCTGCACCATCTTCTTTCAGGCATTCTTTTCTTAAGCCACCTTGAACCAGTCCTTGCGGTAGGCGTTTAGGTCATTTCGCCACCTCTTCCCAGGTCGACGTCGGTGACGTCCTCCATCTTCAGGCTTCAACGTACCCACTTTATGGAGACTCTTGCCCAACGGTCAGAGTGCAAGCAGCTGGTGTTACCCGCCCAATCTCATTTTAGCTTGGCAGCCATTTTTCCTCCATCTATGATCCTCGTGGATAACCCCAGCCCTGGGGTGAGAAGATGCGTCTGTCAGACCTTGTAGGTACTAACTAAAACTACCCGGAGTTCGCACGCACAAGTCGGGGACTGCGATTGCGATAACTTCCGGACCCAGACACTAGTCCGGATAAAAAAAAAACATAATTTAGGTACATACCTACTGTTTTTTGACTATATTGGGCAGAATAACGCCACCATGAACATTATTAGCAATGGCGTCTACTCGCTGCCGTCGCGCCGTTCCGTGTTCTATGAGGTAGGTACGACAACAATTTGCGGCCTGGTTGAGTTATGTCGCCTTTTGCTGATACCTACGTCTTGCCTTAGTTTCAAGTTTAGATGGGTAGGTAGGGAATGTAATTTGAATTGAGCGAAGATTGATGTGGTGTTCTATGTTGGATATGATGTTGGTGCTGAAATTATTTATTAGGCGTTTGTGTAGCTATTTATAGATGAACACATCTTGATTTCTAGGAACACGTAGCAATTTTAGCAATTTTAGGTTTTAAGTAGTACATACTTACTAAGTACCTACCTAAAATAGCTACTTTTTATTATTATTATTGATAGGCTCGTTTTTGACCACTATCACACCTGATGGTAAGTGATGATGTGGCCTGATGTGTTCCTAGAAATCAGATGTGTTTACCTATAAATAGCTATAGGTACTCTCGATTTGTTTGTATGTAACGCATTTGAAGTTGAGTATTTCTCAAACTCTACTAACATACTTATTTTTAACTTAGGTACTCAATATGGGTCTTGATGCCTTATCGCACTACGAATAGGTTCGACATGCCATGTTTATCACCTTCGTGTTTTTTTTTTTTAATATATTGCAACAAGGGCTTTTTTCATTCCTATTTCGACACGGTAAACCGTCAGTACCTATTACTCTTTTTTAAGCAAAGAAGAGGGTACCTCGCTACGGCTCGGGTGAATTTCACCTCGGTTGCAATGAAAAAACCTTTTTCCATTTGTATCAAAATGTACTATTTTTTATGTTCAGCCTAAAACCTGTCAAAACTTGACTTTCAAGTAGAGTTTGAACTCAATTTAGAATAAAATTGAGTATTGCTCAAACTCTACTGTAACCTGAAAAATAAGATTCGACATGTTCATAACTCAGGATACTCAATCCAGAAACCCGTCTTTAGTCGTTATAAAACCTGAACTAATTAGGTAGGTATGTACCTACTTGCCGTTTTACCGCGGTTTGGTTACACAGCACAGTACATAGTAGGTAGGTACGGTCAAACGGTCACTTCGTAGGAACGCAGGGGTAATAGGAAGAAAACTTTGATTAGAATTTTCACTTTGGTATAGCTATTGATTTTTATTAAAGCTTAACTAATAAGTAGGATTACCTACACATGTAAAAAATTTATATGAAAATCTGCTTAAATTTTTTGTCTCTGGTTAGAGAAGTTGTCTTTTGTCTGTACCTACCTTTAGTGAGCTTTTTAGTTAGTGCTTGTAACTTTTAAGGCTTGTATAAGTTTACCACGGTATACCTATTCATTTCAAGAAGGTAGATTAGCCCTGTATGTGTGTTCGATTCACGTGCACGCTGTTTTTAGCTAGTCTATGATACCAAGCGCTTTGAGCTTTTCACTTCTGGCAGAAGTAGAGAAGGGTATGTAGGGTATAGTATCTATAAAAGGTACTTACTTACCGAACTTTAACTGTGTGGGTAAATAAATATTGTATAGTTACTAGCTGCAGGCAGCGGCTTCGCCTGCTTGATAGTAGAAAATGGTCACAAGGGAAAATACTCCTGGGACAAAAAGAGCGTAAAGTAGGCTCAGCAGGGCCGATGCCTGCTATGGCTGCAGGGAATGTCTAAAAAGGAAATCTGTGATCCTAGAAAGCAGAGAGCAACTGTAGGATACAGCTGTGGTTTAATTCAGCAAAAGTCATAGGGTGATTTCGCACTTACAAACTTTCGCATTGACAATATTAATGATGATCATTAAAATTTCAACCAAGACATGAATTGCTAAACATAGGCCTCCCATAAGTTTAGCTATAATGACTGGTCCGGTGCGTCTGGCATCCACAGTACCTATTCCCACAACATTCACCAGACCGCATCGGTCCACCTTGTGAGAAGCTTTCCAACTCTGTCTTCATGTACGAGGTCGCCTGTCTAGAACCATTCGGCCACATCGACTATCTGTTTTGCGAGTAATGAGCTCTGTCCGCTACGCTTCTTCAAGCTAGTTCTTTTCTGCACAGTTATATTCATTCCTGATTCAATCACACAAGGCGCTCTCAAGCATAGCGTCTTCATTGGCCTTTGGTGTCTTTAACAATTTGGTTAGTAGGTACCATTTTATGCGATGTTTCAGTGCCATGTAGGTAATCATTGTTTAGAAAAGGATCAAGGAAATATGCAGCCAGTGTTACCACGGGGCTTGTTTTAATTACTACGGCGATTTCCTAACTCGTATATAAAATATTACGTTTTCAGCGTAATGGTATGTAGTCTGTCTAATACGTTAAACGACTTGAGTAATTAATAGGATTTAATGGAATCTGATGTAGTCAATACGGATTCAATAATCAAGGTTGATTAAGAGATAGACATCATCGTTTACTAACAGAAGAACCTTATGAAAAGTATCCAATATAAGTATTTTTTAAATGATTAAATATTATACAATATTCCCAAGTCGGTTGACCTATTAGACAGACTATATAGGTGTTTAACAACGAAATAAAACGCAGAAATATTTTAATTAAATTTAGTTTATTATCCATACAGAAATGGACACAAATTGTGACACTTTACGAATGTCTCCATAGTCGAGTCGATATAAAAACATCGGTAAAGTCGATTAAAATATCAAATACAAAAAAATATATAGAGGATCCTAAGTGGACAATTCAAGTAAATTATTATAAATCTTATATTAGATGATTATATTATTCTAAGATACATTCTTCTAACGGTTTAGTGCTTCTCTAGTTTTCCGTATATCATAGGGTGTGCAAATAGCCGATATTATTGGTAAAAACTATCGTAAAACGTACTTCATTAAGTACCACTCGTAAAATAATTGAAGTTATAAAAAAACATGCATCCATTCATATCAAAAAAGTTTAGCTATTAGTCCACGTGAATTGAATACATAAAATTTTGTTATGCTTAAATCTCACTACTTATCTACTTGAGAGAATATCACATTCCCATCAACAAATACTAAACTTATCCTACAGTAAAAAAAAATCGCACGCATGGCTACCTTTGTTCTAGTCCTAAAATTTGGCCTTGTTCCGAAGGGCAGGATAAAAAAATGGCAGTCAAACATTAAAATTAATCTTCGAATACATGACTCACTCAACAAACAGTCTTATTCATCATTTAAATAATGATTCATACAAAATTGTAACAAAATAATAATAATAAAAAAAATTATAAACTCGATCATTCTTAAATAAATCCAATACTTTAAATGCGCATTACTAATTCAATTACAAGTACTAAGAAATACGATTTTAAAGCCTATAAAAAAAATCTTAAATCTTATAGTTAGAGTACCCTATTTTCCGATTAAACGCATTTTATACGTACTCGTATAAAACAGCGATATAACCAATGCAGGGTTACTATTCCGAATAATTAGACATTTCACGCTGATGTTTAAACATAAACAAAGTATAAAATAAAAATTTGTCGTGATTATTTTTGCAGGCAACATTAATTGTTGTTTTTTTTAGCACCAATGTAAATAAACTTGAGTTTCGGTTGTTATTATTTCTGCTTGGTAACATTCAAGCTTTGTATTGAATTTCTTAGCTGCTTTTCATCACAGATTTTAATAACATTGTTGTTGCGTCATTGATTTTGAACATTACATAGGTATTAAATTGATATAACGCCGTCAGTTGTCTCCAAACTAGACTAAGACAGGACTTAGCGTAACTTGGAAACTTTTATACGACTAAATCACTGGTAAATTATACGCAAGTATAATTCATGAACACTCATTGCATGGGGTTCTTTGATGAAACATGTTTAGCGTTTACTGAATACATAACTTTCAGTTGATACTATTGCGATGTAGATTAAATTATTCATTTACGTATATCATTATTTTAAAACAGCTTGAACTGACACAACACTTAACAAAAACACACTACATAAAACTTAAAGTAAATTGAACTTTTCATAAAATATGTCAATGTAGGGCTGGGGTGCGGAACCTAAAGGTCGGTATCGTACCAAGCAGCGACATTGTTGTTGTCATGCGGGGGCTCCGGGAACGCCAGGTCAGCTGAGGCGGCGCCTGCGCCCTCGTTCTCGCCTATATCCATGTCCATGCCGAAACCGCTGCCGATTTCTAATCCCTGCATTGAGTCTATCGGTATTTGATCGTAGCCTGCGAAGTTGAAGGAGAGTTTAGAGTGTGCTTTTGTGTTTATGGTTGAGCGAATGGGTATCGGGGATTAGTTTGAGCATCGGGGGCACACGGAATGGATGTTAATGCATGGAAGCAAATGTTGATCGGTAGTCACAAAATATTTATGTAAATATCGGCAACGTGATTTGAGCTTTTTATTTAAATGATAGAAAGTCACAAGGGTCAGAATATTGGCAGAATTTAATGACGGGCGATTCGAGCTTATTTAATTGATGGCTAGATAGAAATGGGGACAGTGAATCGCAGTCAGAGTTCAATGATAGTAATTCGAAAGTTACCGCAGAACGCAAAGGTCAACTGAAAGAACTGGGGGTGTGTTATAGTTAATAAAAATCTGACGCTATCTCTAGCTCCGCCCAGAGCGGGAGAAGATAATTCATGATTGACTTTGTTGATTTTTCAAAGTGAAGAAGAATAGCTCCTTAATTTTTACTCATTGTAAGAACTGTATTATAATGAAATGCTGCTATTACTCTACTTTCGCTAGGTTAAAGTGAAGGCGACATACGACGTGTCATTTTAGCAGTGTAAGTTGCTAAAAGTTGTTGCTTTTTATGAGTACTTATAGTTTTTATTAGTATTGATCTTGGCTAACATTAAATTGATATTATCTTAAAACGGAGTCTAGGATTTAAGGAACATTTTCGTTCGGTTCATCACTTGTGTAGAGTCTAGAACAAGAAAATGTTGCCATATTCAGTTACCTAAGGGAAAAGCCTTACCTTCCGGGTATGAATGAAAAACAGATTAAATATTAATAATGTGACATGCTTATAGCGATTAATGGCAACCACAAACCTTGTTACATCACAAATAGAGACCAATATATAAAGATATACATAATATATTAACACGAAAACAATAGAAATAATATTCCCATCACCTGTGTTTAGTGATAAATAGGTCCCGGGTTAAGCTGCGTGTAAAGAAGAGAGAAAATCGTATTTATACAGACACCTCAATAATCTTATGATAGGAACATAGAAATACAGTGCTAACAGAATATAATACAATCGTGAAGACTTGGGAAGTATTTTGTAATATGAAGAATTCAAAAACATGTGACACATACTTTCAAGGGACATAGACTCGTTAACTAGCGCGCCTCACCATCAGAGATTACATCACTGCTTACCATCAGGTGGGATCGCAGTCAAGCACTAATTTATGTCAATTAAAAAAAATCACCAATGCTCAACCAGGCCCGCGTGGTGGCTTATTCTCTTTCATAGAGATAATTAATAATATTGATTGATAATATTGAGTCCCAACATTGGGCATATTAAAGGGCTTATTAAGCTATGCTATGCTATGTGAGAAAATATGCAAGGAAAAAAATACTTCTCAAGTCATTTTACGATATTACATAACCTTACTTTATTATGTGAAATTTAGGCATGAAAATCATTTATCGTAATGGGCGAGAATTAATAGATTATCTAGCATTGTAAATATAATATTGTTTTTTTTTTTTATGACTAGACAAACTAAGTCTAAACTAAGTCTAAACTAAGTCTCTATGTATATTCTCTAAGAGAACCTAATAACACACTAGAAAATATGAGAAGAGTATCTGGAAATAAACTAAAAATGACTAAAAAGAACCAATATAATTTCTAACAGTAATAAAATTTTCAATGTAAGTAAATGCTAAATTCTTTCATTACCACTATAAAATTTGACATAAACACACTAAGTTTCTACACTTCTTTTTAATTACTCTTCTCGTAGGTCTGCTGTTTTTTTTTTTTTACTAGTAATAAGCAGATCTTAAATACTATTATTTCTACTGTATTTTTAGTTTTTTATCTATTATTGTTTCCCTGGGTGTACAAAAATAATAAAATGAATAAACGGTTTTACGCAAGTCTGCCAAAAATTTAAGGACCTGTACAATGACCTTATTGTCATATAGAAGAATAAGTCTGCAAGTGCAAAAGGTGTACTAGCCACTAAAACCAAACTAAGTGAGGTTTTGTAACATCATTACTGCAGTTACAAAGTGTTAGTCGACCAAACTTCTACGAATGCGTTCCCAACTTACCTTGCTGATGAAACGACGGTCGAGTGCCATACAGCCCTTCATATCCTTGCTCAGGTCCGAGCATATCCTAGTAAAGGGATTTCGGATCAAAATTAAATAAAGTAAGGAGTCAAATAAAAGGGGGGAAGCCACATACACACGAATACAACATCGGCGTAATATTACACTGACACAAAAATGTTTTTCTAATCCATCAAATAAACATTGATTTTTACAATTAGGGCTATTTTTCACCGGGATACCATGGTGGCACAATCAGCGCCTCCATCCCGGTGAAATATAGCCCTTACTGATTTGCAAATTATATACTGTCTATACAATTAATTTACCAAAAATACTGGCCAGTGACCAAATAATAAACATCTAAGGCACATCTTTTCTTTTCTAAATAATTTTGGACCCAAAAAAACAACGACCATTTTATATTTTCAAATATCGAACTACTTATTTTAAACAGCAACTGTTTCTCTTTTGATGAAAAACTCCTTACCTGAAGATCAGGCTGCATGGCCAGATCATTGGGCCACATCTGATGATCATCGCGGAACAGAGAGTTGGTCAGCTCCATGGAGAGTCTCTTCTTGTAGTCATGAGGCTTGTCTTCGGACATGCGGAATAGCACCGCTGCTGCATAGGTCGCTACGCCTGGAAAGAGGAGAAAGAAATAATGTTAATTATGTGTAAATATTTTATTCGGCAAACCTCACTCAAAACTATAGTGTCAACAAAAGATGCAAGTGTCTGAACAGGTAAGATCGCTAATTTTGAACACATGTCCATAGCATTGGTTATAAAACAACTAATGTGCCTGTTAGAATATTAACCCAAAAACTTGTAGTATGCCTACATTGCAAAAATGTAACTGTTCAGTAGAGCATTCTTTTGTTGACAATTCAAAAATTTCATACTAAAAACGTGCATGTAGAAGAATGGATATTCTTTACCAAAAAAGTAATGTAGATTACTGGATGGTTATATCATTATGAATATGGTTCTTAATATATGAAAATTATTAAATCAAGACTGTCATGCTAAAGCCTTGTCCGTAATTTGGATTATTGCAGTTAATTGATTTCACAAGCTTTTAGCGTTAGTATCGACTTTTGCGCTTGACCACTATCTCATCTGATAGTAAGAAATAGTGTGAACTTCTTGGTCAAATTCAAAGGATGCATTGTCTTTTTGCTAAATTATGCTGAACCAAGATATGCGATAAACTGACAGGTGTTAAAGTAACGAGGTAGTTCGCTTTTTCTAATGTTTTTGTTTGTAGGGGGTAATATCTGAAAGCACTGGTCCGATTGCTTAAATTTTTTTCACCAATAGAGATCTGCTTTATCCCTGTGTGACATAGGCTATAATATAGCCTACAATATTATTTTATGTGCGCCGTCGAAGCCACAGGCAAGAGCTAGTAATAGAATCAAACTTTTTCTTTCAAACATCACAAAATGCAATCAAAACCAACTTCTACATAACAACACGAGTGGAGCGATAGACATTATTATACGTCGACCCGATATGGCAGTCTCATCTGATACATTGACAGACAGAATCCAGGCAAACGTGTAAATGTCTGTCTATCTAGCCCTAGGGAATGTAATTACTTGAGTAGCAACCTTCGTTTCGTGAATGCAGTAGTTCGGTGAGCGGAGCCGTGGCGCCTTCGGCCTCTATCATCTCGGCGCCTTCCTTCTCCACAGCTAGCTCGCAGAGCACTCCTGCGGCCACACGCTGAAAGATTTTAAACATGATTAGTATCTAAGGGGAAAATAACGCAAAATACACACTTGGACGATTACAACAGCTTGATATGTAATATCATAGAGAACTAAGTTTTGAACACAACTTATTGAGATATTAACTAGTTATACTATATATATGCAAAATTATTATTAAGTAACTATGCAAAATTAATATTTTAAAATTTAATTAGAATCGTCAAAATTTTCTTTAATATATTTTAGAATTAAAGAATTCTGGTCTGCGTAAAAAACCCATCTCGTTCCATCGTTGCTTTTCATATCGGAGCCGAGCCTTCCTTTCAGAATCGCGAATAGGCTTATAATATCGTAGATTAGTCTGTAAAGTTACCTGTATATTCTCGATCTCGTTGAAGAGTAGCTGCACGAAGATGGGGATGACGTTCTGCTGGCGAATGAGCTGGCGGTTGAGTGCCTCGCGCGCCAGGATGTGCAGCGCGCCCACCGCGCCCTCCACGATCTCCTCCATGCGCACGCCGTCCGCGTACGCGCCGCCCGCCGCGCCGCCGCCCGACGAGCTGCGCTGCTGCCGAACGTTACAACTACGTTTATACTGCTGTTGGGTACATTGTGCTATTCCGCGTGACGCGACTTAAAAATTACCTCTAAGGGTAATTTTGTTAAATGTGTTTTCTGTAAGTGTATTTCAGAATCGTAAGTAAAATAATTTTAAGAATCGATGTAAAAAACTTTTACCGAAACTACATTATACCCAATTCATTGAGCAGTAAGTTATTACTCTTCTTAGCATAATTCTGCTTACAATTGCAAGTCCCTTACTCTTCAACAAGCCGTAACCAATGTATACAATAGTTTGACTTTAAGAGACATTGACCTGTAGCCTGATTCACAAAAAATCAAACAAGCCAAATGTTGCAGTTTTATAGTCGTTCGACCAAAATCCTATCCAAAAGCGGTGTTCACGATCTATCAACTTATTTCCAGTTATATTACTATGTATTCTACCTGGATAATATGATACAGATTTTAAACGACGACTTTAAAATCGGTGTCGTTCAAACTCGATTGATGGATGTGAATACGGCAATGGTCTTAACGGCTAAATCGCTACGATATCGTTACGGTTTTCATTACGTGAATCGGGCTACTGTTAGCTTGATTCGTCGCCCTGTCCTGTGCGTCGCCCTCTGTTGAACATAGGCCTCCGCTTATGTCCAGCAGTGAACGTTTTTCGGCTGAAATGAATGATGAAAGCACAGTAGGCTCACTCTCTGCGTGTCGTTGAAGGCCCTCATGAGCAGCCGCACGAGGTGGTGCACGGCGCCGTGCTCGCGCAGGGGCGCGTAGTTGGCGGGGCACAGCGCCAAGTTGCGCACCAGCCCCACCACCGCCTTCACCAGCGGCCAGCGGGACGGCGGCTGCAGCAGCTTCACTATCACCTACAGAGAAAAGATCACATTCTAATAAAACTACCGTCTATAATGGTCTCTAAGAAAAATAAAATGCCGTTTCTTGTATTGCTTCTTCCAGTTACTACATTTTATGTATAGACTAGAAATGCAAACTGTACATTACTGTTGACCAATGGGCCTTTTGTCAAGGAAGAACTGATGCAATATGTGCGAAGTCCAAAAATATTAGTGTAATATAAAAAAGTTTAACACTAAATTTTGACCTGAAATATAAATGTATCTTTGAATTTGAATAAGTCATATATTAATTGAGCCATTTTTGTGTTTCAACCAACCAACCCCAAAGCAATTAGTGCATTATTTGAATTGGTTATTCCCTGTGCAGAAGAACCAACACAAAACTCCATGGTTATTTTTTTAGGAAAATAATTGATTTTTCTAATGTTTCCTTAGTGTTAAAAGGTATAAGACGACGACCATATAGACCAGCCATCAAAGTACCAAATAATTACTTAACGAATTCTTTATACATTTAAAAAAAACCTTGAAAGAAAAAATGCACTGCAATCAAAGATAAGATCAAATTCATGAAGGGCGTACCTTAATACAGCACAGTATTTACAGCATCAACTCGTCAAAAGTACGTACCGGCAAGCCATAGTGCAGGCGCACCGCGTTCTGCGCCATCTCGCTCTCGACGTGGCGCGACGTGAGGTGGCGCAGCGCGCACACGGCGGGCTCCGTGATCTCCTCGCGGTCGCCCGCCGACACCACGGTGCGCACCAGCGCGTCCACGCCGCCCGCCTGGCACACCGTCACCTGGGGGAGAGGGGGGGGGGGGTGAGTATTCTGCTATACAGGATTGGGCGGCTCAAATCAGCCGCATGCAAGACGACGACCTACATTCATAACAAAAGGGCTGTCTCGGGAGAAGAGGCATTGGCAAAACTTGGTGGTACTTGACCAGCAGTGGGACAGTATAAGAGAGAATATTCTGCAGTAACTATATGTTAATGTGTAAAAGTTTCAGTACAGAGTTACTGTGGATCATAGGTTGTTATTTTGTCCCACTCCATGTCATGTTTTGTCTACCATGTCGCACACTGGGCACCCGTCCATACAAGCCGTGTACGCACGTACAAACAAATTTGTTGCGTTGCATGATAAGCAACAACTTGGTTTGCTCGTGTGTACCAGTAACGAATATCGAACACTCTGTCCGTCAAACATGTTCGTGGCTATCCTATTAGTATGTTCTGTATGGACGGTGTTCTTCATGAATCAAAGCCAACCCCAAAAAACTTTTTACGAGAGTTGGCGACTGTCGTGCGCGAACTCTATTTGATCGCGTTTGTGTTCGCGTGTGTGTTTGTGTGTGCGTTTGTGTTTGTGTTCGAATGTACATGTTTGGTGTTTGTGTTAGCTATGTTCGTGTTCGTACGTACGTACGTACACGGTTTAATGGACCTCCGTCTTTTCCAATCCAAGAACGATTTCAGTTACTGTTTGACAACTAAAAAAATTATAATGAATCTTACCTTATTGCGTTGGTTGTTGCAAGTCAAGTTAGACAAGATGCCAGCAGCACAAGTGACGATGTTGACGTCAGTAGACGCGAGAACTTGCACGAGGCTCTGCAGCAGAGCTTCCAGGCCCTCCACCTCATGAGAGATTAAAATAAAATCATTATAAAGTTCACATACATTACACAATTACATCACCAAAGTTAAATCATGAACAAAAGCTCAGTACTTTTGTAAAAGGATTTTATTATCGACTATAACTGAGAAGTTCCAATATAATACATATAAGTTTTAAGATAGAAACCATAATTTTGTAATACCTTCGTTGCTGCGTCGGACAGATTCCTCAAAGTCCAGAGGCAGTTCTGCACGAGGCGACCGCTTGGGTTGCCGAGGTGCATGGCCAGGGCTTGCATACCACCGGCTTCGACGATCGCGGGCTTGTTGCTGGAGCAAACTGACAACACCTGAGGGAAAAATTGGTATATGTTTTTGTATGATTGAGGCTCAATATGTGTGGTAACATTTAATTTATGTCTGGATCATTTATTCAGAAATAAATGTGCTTACTTTCAACACCCGAGAAGTGGTCCACAGCAACTTTTCATAGTCGTACGAACGCATAATGCGGACCAATTCGATAGGTCCCTGCGAAGCGAGAATAATCAACTTCGATTCTTGGTTTCCATAAGCCAAGATCTGCAGGCAGTCGGTGACAATCGCCAGGAACTTCACATTGTTCCTCTGGAGTAGGGCTACCATCTTCTGCAGGCCTCCAGCAAGACGTACGGCCATCTTGGAACCATCCTGATGTAGGAGCAGATTGTGGAGAGTCGTAATGGCGTAGAAGAGAACCGACTCCACTGGTGAGCTTAGAAGTTTCACCAAAGCGGGAATTCCACCACTCTTGAAGATGGCGAGTAGACCTTGACGGTGGTGAGACAAGTTGTGCAAGGTTCCCACAGCCCCCTTAGTAGTTTCCAAGTCATTGGAGTTAGAAATGGCGCGCACTAAAGCAGCGACCATTTGTGGCGAGTTCATGATGGCATGACGAGAAGCCTCCTTCTTGGAGAGTTGATGGACCATCATGGCAGCTTGAGAGACCACCACTTGATCCTCATCGTTGAGAAGCTTGATCAACTCTGGTATAGCTCTGAAATAGTGAGTTATTAAATAAAGTTACTTGTGATTGATGATTATTTGAATGAAAATGAATACATATTATTATCACAGGTGCACTTGACTGAGGACATGTCCACTTTGTCAGACAATGGGTATTGATCATCATTTGGATATTTATTTTCTAAGAAACAGCAACTACTGTAACCCAATCTGGTTACTAGCCTTTTTATAAATATTTAATCAGCTGCATTAGTCTAATAGTAGTGCAGACAGACAGTCAGTCTTACTTATTTATACTAAGTTGAGCATGTTTTCTTTTATATCTGGTCACCAAAATAGATGGTCACTAAAGAATTTTTTAGCTGCTAAACTCCAAGTTTGAAATTGTGTCAAATTAGATAGCAACACCCAAGCTCAACATTGGGCTGGCGTGGTGGATTACGGCTCATTTCCTATTTCAAGTCAAAAATATTTTTATTTCACATAGGCCTACATGGGCACTTATAAAACGTCAGAAGTTAGTGCACGGTTCCAAATTGGTCGTTTCCTATGGAGAAGAACCGGCAAGAAACTCCATGGTTACTCTTTTAAAAAAGTGGTTGTTTTACAATATTGATAAATGTTATGTAAGAGCAGTGTAGACCAGTCAAATATTGTACACAAAAGCACAATCAAAATTTTCTCAGTAAAAAACAAAGTAAGTCGTAATAGGAAGTAGTCTAAGAGTTCGTGGAGTATACAGTGTTCTCACATTTACAATACAAAAAGAGGCTATATATATAAAAAAAAAAAACATGAATAATATAATAATTACAACTATCAATAAAATATTAACAAAATAAATTACTAACAAATTTATGACAGTTGAAATAAAAATAAAAATATTGCAAAAGCAATGTGTCAGAGAAAAAAAAAATGTATATATAATTATTAAAACAAAGGTGGAGCAGTTAATAGACAAAATATTGATGATTTACCAGGGGGCCACATGTGCAGAGGTAGTCATTGCCAAACAAGCGTGTCCTCGACATAGTCTTTAACCTTGTAATATGCTTTTTCGGTTAGGACACGCTTGATATGACTTTTGAATTTTCCCTCACTAAGTTCTGTTACCGCCTTTGGCAGCTTATTATAAAAGCGAATGCTGTTAACTAAGAATGACTTGCTAGTCTTAGCTAGTCTCCATTTGGGTAAGACAATTTCGTGTTTACTACGTGTATTTTTGTTGTGAAAATCGCTTCTGATTTTAAAGAGTCCTAAGTTTTTACGTACATACAAAATGCTTTCCAAGATGTAAAGAGAAGGCAGAGTAAGTATATCGATTTCTTTGAATTTATTTCTGAGGGACTCGCGAGGGCCCATTTTATAAATAGCCCGGATTGCTCTCTTTTGTAATATGAAGATTGAGTCTACGTCAGCTGCAGGTCCCCACAGTAAAATGCCATAAGACATAATACTGTGGAAATAAGCATAATAAACTAACCTAGCTGTGGCTACATCTGTCAATTGCCTTATTTTTCTTACTGCATATGCAGCTGAGCTTAGTCTTCCCGAGAGAGTTCTAATATGAGTACCCCACTGCAGTTTAGAATCGATAGTTATACCTAAAAACACTGTTTCTGTAATAACATCTAGTTTTTTGCTGTCAAGAATTAGATTGACGTCAACTTGAGGGACATTTGGCAATGAAAACTTTATACATTTAGTTTTAGTTGCATTTAATAAGAGATTATTAGCTGCAAACCATTTCGAAAGGACAGCCAGACTCTCGTTGACATGCAAGACATCCCCATCTTTTCTGTCTACTTTAAAAATAAGAGAGGTGTCATCAGCAAATAGAATTATATCGTATAAATTAGCCATCATGAAGGGAAGGTCATTAATATAAACTAAAAAAAGGAAAGGGCCTAGAATTGAACCTTGAGGCACGCCCATCTTTACTAAAGACCCCGAGGACGTCACCCCATTAATGGATACTTTTTGCTGCCTGTAAGATAAATAGGAAAAAACAAGATCAGCAGCTCGTCCACGAATTCCGTAATGATGTAATTTACAGATCAGAGTATTATGGTCAACACAGTCAAATGCTTTAGAGAGGTCACAGAATATGCCAATAGCATCCTGGGACTTCTCCCAGGATTCCAAAATGTGACTGATGAGTTTCACTCCTGCATCTGTTGTTGACCTTCCTTTCGTGAAACCAAACTGATGACTATGCAGAATCCCATTTATATTAAAATGAGACAACATCTGGTCGAGCATGATCTTTTCATAGATTTTACTCAATGCTGGAAGCACAGATATTGGTCTATAATTAGAGGGATCGCTCTTACTACCTGATTTAAAAATTGGTACTACTTTACTGTGTTTCATTAAATCAGGGAACGTACCACTGTCTAAACACTGATTAAATATGCCTGTCAGGACAGGAGCAATTGTTTCAATAATTTCTCCAAGAATCTTAACGGATATACCCCATAAGTCTTCAGTGTTTTTTATGTTAAGACTTTTGAATGTTTTCATTATTGTATCCACAGAAATACGCTTAAATTCAAAGTTTGGTATATCCTTAGTGAAATGTTCTTTTAAAAAAGATTCAGCTAACAAAGACGAAGAAGGGAGAGATTTCGTAACTTCTATTGGGATGTTGGTGAAAAAGTTTTCGAACGTCTCAGCTACTTTTGACCTATCAGAGACGATTTTATTATCAATAAAATATAGATATAAAATATTATTTAAGAGAGGAGCCCAGATTCCTAGTAGTGGCAATGGACTCCCCCATATGATACCCTAACTTACCCACCCATAGTTGGTGTACACCTCAGCCTAGCCCTAAAATGACAACTTATCATACCTGGTGGCTAGATCAGCATCATCCTGATAGTTGATGAGGTTAACGACAGCATGCTTGAGCATCTGCGACGGTTCCGCAAGACGTTGCACGGCCGTCGGTTGGGCAGGGTCGAGTTGAGTGGAGGGGATCTCGATGCCCTCCTCCAGGGTCTCAGGGAACATGGCAGCCCGGACACGCTGGGAGCGCGTCTGGGACAGCTGCTGGTTCATATCTGGTGGAACAGGAGAATATTAGATTTATTAAAGTTAGTAAAAATGAGAAGGCTGAGGCAGATTCATAAGGTCCTGTTCTTTTGTGCCCAGATGGTATAAAGCTGATTCCCTCTCACAAAGAGACCTGTCTCCCAGCAGTTTAGCAGGCTGATTGTGCTTAGGTTCATGATACAAAACTATTGACGATAGGCTACAGTGGTCTTATATTTGTCCACAAACAGTGATAAACCTTTCAAAATGTGGGACTTGAAAATTCAAACATACATGAATGCTTATGAATCACAGCTGTCCACTGCAGTTTTAACCACATTCTTTGGTCTGTCGTTAATTGTATCATGATGTTATAATAGCCTATAGCCTTATTCAACAAATAAGCTATCCAACACAAATAATTCTTCAATTAAAATAAATAAACTCTTGTTTTTTTTTTTAATATTGGTATACAATAGAAATCAATTAATACGAAGAAAACCGAATAATGACTAAACGAAATGAAATTTCTGAATAGTATACTGAAATTATATTAATTATACGATCTATCTGCTCAGATGTCGGTCTCCATACATTTTATATGGAAACTAGACTTGTAGAGTTACACTTGATACACGCCACGTGACATCGTTTTATGAACAAATCATGCAGGATACTTGTGTGCTTGATATTTGTGTATTGTGTAGTGGATAATATCTGCTAGTCTGTATCACCAAATAATAGTAAGTACTATTCTTCTTCTATTTTTATGTTCAATAGCTCTAATAAGGATTTCGTGTATGCATGAATAGTTAAATATTAATTAACTTACCATCAACTTGCTCCTGGGTAAAACCCTGAGCAAATCCCTGATCCAGGTCAAACATAAGTTGATCTCCCTCCATTTCGTCATCTTCCTTGCCCGTAAGTGATGGGACCTATTAATAAAAGTAAAAAGATGAAAATTTATAAGTAATTACTGTATCCCATGATCTTAAAGAAAATATTCAAGAAGAAAAAAAGAATCATTCATTCAAGAAAATCTGTAGATACCACTGTTTGTGTTAATTTTTTTTTTTTATATTATTTCAATCAGTCATTGTCAATCAGCTTGATTTTTTTAATTGATTCTCATAAGTATGCTTGAACTGAGACAGTCACATTTGATCATGGAACGATACACAATTCAGCACCTTGTTGAAATAATTATAATCAACAACTTAATTTTATGTGAGCCTACATACTCCATCTTAATAGTGTGCTTTATCTTTGGTCTGTCCCTATAAACCACAACCCATACCACATTAACTTGTGCTGCCCTGAAGGCCACCTCACTGTTTACAATATGACTATCGTCCTTCAATTGCTGCGGAGCCTTTTGCACAAAAATCATTGATTGCAAATTCAAATAATTCGCCATAGCTGTTTGGTTTCTTTTGTAGTTAGTGATTGGTAAATGTCACAAGTCTTCGAATTTATCAGTACAGCAATATATAAACCTGTTTTTGTCCTGGTGGCATCCTTAGTATTATTTCACTACCACAATCTAAAATACTTAAGATAACAATGTAGAGGTCCATTTAATATCTGATTCTACATACAAACTTAACAAAGTACACTATTGTCAAGTCTTAAACCAAAAGATTTACAAGACAAAGACAAGACACAAGACAAGTGCCATCCACCATTTCACACAAGGCCCACATGGTAGAATATGACCCAGTGCCTCTGCCAGAGGCTTGTGTCCTTATTTCTAACTGAAAAATCATCAAATTACTTCCCCCACTCTGAGAGGAACAAGAGGGAGCGTTGGACGCCTAATCCAGTGTTCCTTCAGGTACCCTTTGCTTGAGCCATAGTAACTCTTTTGAACAATCAACAGCCTTAGTAGGAAGGCCTATTGTCTGTCTAAAAAGTCAAGTGACTTGAGAATTTTGTATAATATTTAATCATTTAAAAAATACTTATATTTGATACTTTTTATAAGGTTCTTCTATTAGTAAACAATGATCAAGATCTCTTAATCAACCTTGATTATTGAACCAGTGTTGACTATATCAGATTTCATTTTGCCCTAATAATTACTGAAGTCGTTTGACTTTTTAGACAGACTCTATATTCTAACAGTGGGAACATTATCTAGGCTTATTGTGGTTATAGATAACTCATATACAATTTTATAAGGAAGACTATTGTACTCACTTGAGTAGCAGCACCAGAGTTAATGCCAGAGTCAACCAAGTAAGAATTCTGCTGCCACATAAGGGTCTGCTGCTCCTTGCTGGGTGCCATTGGCACATCGGAGCCTGCATAGTTGCTGTGAGACACTGGAAAAGAGAGTTAAAATGTTTTTAGTCATTTAGTTGCATGGATGTCTCCCTGTCAACCTGTCAAAGTTGTGTATCATGACAGCTATATATGATGCTAAGAACAAAAATGGATTAATATTTTATAGCATGCACACTCCACTGTCAATCTCATCACTGCTGCAAATTTGAGTTTAGAGTTAACTCTAATGACGTCATTGGGTAATTACTCTACACTGGCATTTTTTATTGTGAACGGAATTCAACTGTCAATGTCAAACATATTGCCGCTTACTCCAACCTACCCTGCTCAAAGTAAGAGTTAGTTGTAACTCTAGGGTAGCTACTCGAGTTATTTAAGGCGTATAGTCCCTTGAACCATCTGAACGAAATTATGTGAAGGCAACTCTCGCACTCGCTTAGGCGGCAGTAAGCAAATCTGTGCATTTATTTTCGGCCAGCAGCACCCGGAAAGCGCTTTAAATCCATTTTCTCTGCGAGATATTGATTGATTTACATATGCAATGTTCACTTTGAAGATTATTTAACCACCAATTTTTATGTACATAAATGTTTCTAAAGGTCCAAGCCGTTTCGAAGGAGTAGGGAAAAGTTGCGAAATTGCTAAATATTTTTTTTTTTTTTACAAAAGTATTAATTGCATGAAAAAATCAAATGTTGATATTATTGTTCATGAATTTATAATAAACATATATTTTTTTTCAAACCAATTGACCTAGCCGTTACGGAGGAGTAGGCCTCAGAAAATCACTGTTTTATGGCACTTTTCGGGCGCTTGGCCCTTAAGAACGGCCCTGGGTTGTAACTCTACTCGACTCTGGTTATTTTTGAACGCACTACTGGTGATAGGAGATTGTGGTTTAACCCAAAACCTATTAACCTTCTGAATAGATACCGTCAATTAAAGACACAATATAAAGACAACATGAGAGTGGACGCAGGCCTTCACTTGTGGTTTAATGAATTAATAAGAAACATTTATGTGTTATTTTAGGCAGTCTGATATGGATTATAGCAGCAGGCATCACTATATTTTATAGCTTTTAATTCCAAATTGGTAAAATCTGTTTCAAATTTTAATAAAAATAACTTAAGTCTGTTTTACAGACTCCAAACATTGGTTGACCTGTTTAGCATTTAATAACATACCTAAGAATTCTAAAATATTTTTTTTTTAATTTTTGTGTATTTGCCTAGAACTCCACCTAATTATTTCAGGTATATAGGTACCAACATTTCTATATATAAATGTCTTATTTATATATATATTTGTCTTGTTTATATGTCATAATGCTTGCTACAACTAGAATCAAAACATGTTGAAATTCCGATATTATTATTTTTTAGAATATCGACCAAAGCTGCATGTTGTGGAAAAGGTAGTTAGTAGAAGAACAAAGGTGACATGAGTGTAGTAGGTAAATATCATTTTATGCATTATGAATGAAATGTATTTGATAATACTGTCGAAACTCCCGTCAATACCTTTGATATGAGTCACTTCACAGTCATAACGATCTGAAAGTATATAAGTACATACCTAGCTATAATCAGTAAGTATCTAGAACACTTCTATAGTTTATCTACTCCTGCCTATTTATTGATTTGTAAAATAATGTACAATAAACTATGTTTCACTTACTCGTGCGACTCTGGGACGATGGTATCTGATAGCTCATGGTTCAGAGGATGCAACAATGCACCCTGCGCCTGTGAAAAAAAAACACCATGATTTTTACCGATCGCTACGCGGCCATCACTATCGATCTAAGGCTTTGAGTAAACAAATAGATTGGCTTGTTTTATTCACATAAACACTTCAATCTGCACCGTGTTTCATACATTCAACGGCTCTAGGAAACGAATAAAACAAAACAAACAAGTACTCCATGAACTAAATACCAATACCACACCCGACCCCATAAAATGTTTGGTATTCGATTGATCGTTATACTTTGACTTTTTCGATTGAATCATTAAGTAATGTGACGCAGAAAATACTTGCCTTGACTACCGTAAGCTGCACGAGATTGATACAATAATTTACACTATTATTCTGTTAAAATAATGCACAATGAACCCACCACCGTCACTAAATTGACATGACAATATGGCGGCCATTCAATCGTAACTCTTCGTTTATGGTCGAGTGTTCTCGCAGAGGTCGCTGAGTTAGCAGCGTAGGCTGTATTGCTATCTCTTTTTTACTTGTGGAATTTCTGTATGTTTACCTTTGTCTTTCATCAAAGATACAAGAATCTTAAACTGACTTACGTTTCGTTAAACGCAATACTTTATTGAATTTAAAGCGTTTTTAAAGAAAAAGAATCATGGAGTAAAAGCATGCCCCAAATGCAGATGTTAAATTAATAGTATTAGAGAAAACCCTGTGATAATAGATCCGTAAAGCTGTAATAGGATAGCAATCAATAGCAATAAAAAACAAATGGCAAATCGGTATTCATACAGGTAAATCACAGACACAACCCATGATTAAATCGGTTCAATATACACCGTTAAATTTTGATCGGTTTAATCCCGTGGAGGGTCGATCCGGTAGATACATGAAACACTATCGATTTGTAAAGATAAAATTAAAAAATAAAGTACCTTTTTTTTTAAAACTTGTACTAATTTACGCATGTACGAAATTAATTTTTGTAAGAAAACGTCAGCTGGGCGAGTTTAATGACCTACAGGTCATTAAACTCGCTCAGCTGACGTTTTGGTAATTAGTACGCAACGCCGACTACTACATATAAGTCATAGAACTGACTCAACTCCCTAAATGTTCCCCCTAAAATGTTCGCAACTTGCCTGGGGTAGGTTAAATTTGCCTTTTTTTGGGGTGGAAATCAAAGTTTTACTGACTAAAACCACCTCGGTGCTCCCTACGTACATACACTTTTGTCGGGGGCTGCAGTTTGACTTATGCTACACCAGACTAGTATTGACTTGATCCCCGTGGGTCCCGTCCCGTATTGGAGAGTGGTTCTCCTAGATGCACGTATATGAGAGGCACATGAAACACTAGTCCAGATTGATGGAGGTTAAATTTGCATACCTAAGTAAGATAGGTAACTTATTATAGCTACTTAGTCCTCAGGGATGTGCCCTAACCAAAGCCCTAACAAACGTTGTACAGAGGGCATTCCTGGATGGTCTTATAGGAGGTAGCGGAGCCCTCTTCCATGTGCTGATGGTGATCACCAGGCAGTGACGTAACTATATCATCTGAGGCCCGTGGCAAATTCATTAGATGGGGCCCCCGATAAATCACGTTACATTGTGATTTCATTTTAATATTTTTTTCTTTATATATTTTGGGTTAATTCTTCTGAGCTCGCGACCTCTGAGACCGGGGTCCCCGTCGGGTCTGGGGCCCGTGGCATTTTGCCAGCCTTGCCACTCTATAGTTACGCCACTGTCACCAGGGTGGTTTTAGTGAGGTAAGAATCTCGCACCCCTTGTCTTTCTCCCAAAAGTTTAGGCGCCGCGCCGTATGAAGGTTTCCCGCCGAAAAAACAAAATAAGTGACCTAGAACCTAGAGCTCTTGCTTAGAACCTACTTAATAGCACAATAGGTGGCAGGTTGCTATACCTCATGGGTGTGCATTATTTTTATCTATTACGTAAGTGGGATCTAGCTCTCGTGGGCACTGGAGTCTTGGATCTCCCACGTATTTAGTCGACGTGGAGCCTATAGCTTTATTGTAGTAGGTACGAACTTTCAGGAATAGAATAAGGTGAAGTAGGTACCTATGTCTGTATGACGGTTTTGTTAGTTAATATCGTTTTTCCAACAAACAGTAACATAATAGTCTGCTGAATTTTTGCGTTGTTTACTAGAATATCTCTTATCTCTTTTCTTGAAACTAACTGGTGCTTTAGATTAAAGTATTATGAAACTGTCCGCAGGCAGACAGACAGGCGGATAAACAGTTTCGTAAAGGGACTAATTGCAGCTCGGCCATTGGTCTCTCTCTACGGACCCTACGGACCTCTATTATAAAATATTACCGACTGATAAATCACTGGCTACTGTCCACTGACCTACATACATAAAGGGACCTCTACAGAGGTCAGTGCTGCTGTCTGTTTATTTGTCTTCTTGACATTTTCTTTCAATGGTAAATAAAAAAAAAACACGCTAATTTATTGATAAATAAGTACATCAGAAGTTTATTAACAGTTCGCACGTGTTATTGGCAAAATTGGGGTGTCACTTCCACAAAAGCCATTAATTAAGAGTTGAAGTTGAAGATATCAGAAGAAATTAAAATAGATACCTACTTCTAGAAGGAATCTAATAACAGTTACAGAAGATCGCAGGGTCTTCGATAGTTACTGAATTTAGTTACGTACCTACTGCATTCAAAGACCAAAAAAATGTCGAGCCTATTAGGCGCTTCTAGCTACAATGTATCAGCATACAGCCGCTTCAATGTTTCTGAAAACGCGTCTGATATCAGGGTCTTCGTCAATGAATTTAAAGAACGTGTCTTAACTTGCCTGAAACGCGAAAACGAATGCGGCCAAACACCATTCAAGTCATTTGCTGAAAAAAGACTCAGTGTTCCTGAAATAACTTGGCTGCAGGATAATACTGACAGATTTTTTAAATATACTGCAAATCAAACTTTAGTGCAGGAACATTATTTGGCCAGATCCGGCTTCATCTGCTCTATGATTTATACACCTGATGGAGAGTTTATCATCGTTGGACATTCTTCTGGCTTGATTCAGGTACCTGTTTGTAACATTTGAAGCAAATCTACTAGAAACTTTCTTGTCTCTAAAGAAGAACGAGCTACACGCAGCTAGGAAGGTGTATATAGGTACCCAGCTCATTTCTTTAAGGCAGTCATCTAAAAGTTGTGACTGCGACTGATAAACCGGAGGTTTCAAGGTTTGATCCCCAGGACGAGTAAATACGTAAGGTTTTCGAAGCTGTAGTTGTGAACAGCTTATGCTTTGCCCCCTATTACATTGGAATTACAAATAATTTACTAATTAAGCGCGTGATTGATCTTCAAGTTACCCCTTGGAAGTTAATGAGTACCTAGGTAATCATTAACTTATAAGGATTCAGGGTGGATATTTACGTAAGAACCTTCATTTACCGATAAACATGTAGGCCACGTCGAAAATGTCAAATCCTCAACTAAAAGACGTTGTACAGGAATACTCGCAGAATATAAAAGAATATTTTCGCAATGAATTACGTCCTAAAACATGGTATCCGATGTTCTATCGCGAAAAGGCAAAGGAAAAGGTCTTTCCTTGGGTTAAAGAGAACTATGACAAGTTCTTGAAAGATACTCCAAACAAATTTTTGCAACACAGATGGTATTGTACCGAAAAGGGTGCTATTACATCAATGCAATTTTCACCAAACGGATATCATATTATAGTCGGGCATGCCTCGGGCAGCATTGAGGTGAGTTCAGGTCATTGTTTTAGCTCCACAAACACTAGTAGCTGATGCTCCTGTGTAAGTAAGGCCTTCTGTTTGCGATCTCTGTCGACGTCGTGTCGTGGCCGCTTCGTCGACAGAGTTTAAGGCTTATAGTCCCTTGAACCATCTGGCCGAAATGAAATGGTCACTACTTTCGTACCCGTCTAGGCGACAGTACGACTATCTGTGCATTTGTTTGCGGCCAGCTGCGCCCGGACAGAGCCCCGCTGACTTTTAAATCCATTTTCTTTGCGAAATATTGATTGATTTACTAAATGTTCACTTTGAACAATATTTAACCACTAATTTTTATGTGTCAAAACCTTTCTAAGATCCAAGTAGTTTCGAAGGAGTAGGGAAAAGTTGCGAATGTGATGTTGTTGTATGTAATATTTTTTTTTAGGAAAAAGTTTTAATCGCAAGAAAAAATCATCAATATATATATTTTTTTTAAACTTATTAATCTGGCCGTTACCGAGGAGTAGGCTCCAGAAACTCACTGTTTTAAAGCACTTTTCGGGCGCTCGGGCCTTAATTCATTAAACCCCAAGCGAACGAAGGCGTTCGCTCTCTCATTGTCTATATACTGTGTCTCTAATTATGGTAGGTATTCGAAAGTAGTTTTGTATGTAAGCTGTGAGCAGCCCTACACCAAGCGCATAATGACGAATACACATCTATGAAACTAGGTAAGTACGCGTCTGTGGACAGTAGGTCTTAAAAAAATAAATGGTAGCAAATGATATATATTGTAACCAAACCTAAAATAACAAGCTTTTACAGGAATCTGAAATTCCATCCTTTTGATCTGCGGTAGGTAAACGAGCCAACACGGCTGTGACCATGAAAGCCTGAAACATTTCGTGTAATTAGTAATTACCTACCTAATCCAACTTAATTTCCTTTGAATACTGAGGTAAGGTTAACTAGGTACTTTTAGACAAAGTAGGTTTTATCGAGTATTATTTGCTAAAATCTAGAAAGTGTCAAATGTGTTTCAAAACCGTTTCAAACCCACAGGTGTGTTTTAATACAATAGGTCAATTTATTTTAAAAATGACCAGTTTTTCCTTTCGCGTCCTAAAACAGGGTAGGTGCCTTAATGAACACTATTAAGCTAATAACATTAAGTCTGGGACTAACGGTCCACTTAGATACTCAGAGGTCTAATTTCAAGAAAGAGGTCAATGGACGATTCGGGAAGATGCGCGGTATTTTCTCGTCCGATATACCTAAGTACAACAGTGTCTCAAATTGAAAGTCTGTGTCTGCACTGTTCCAGTGAGTATTGCCAGTGATAACGTGGTCGCTCACAATGGGCCTCATCAGAAGGCTCAAAGTCACCCTAAGGGCAATGGATAGGGCTATGCTCGGTGTTTCCCTACGTGAACGAATTGAGAATGATGATGTTCGCAGGGCAACCAAGGTTATCTACATAATCCAAAGAATCGCCAAACTTAGTTGGCAGTGGGCAGTGTATATGTTCGCAGAAAAGATATTATGGTCGATGGGAACAAAATGTTCTGTAGTGGAGACAACGTAAAGGAGAGCGTGTTGTTATGCCTCTCACATGATGGACCGTTGATCTGGTAGAAAACGATGCTCGCGAACCGCATGGGACGATCGTTGTAGCAACATTTGACAGAGGCCTATGTCCAACAGTGTACGAAATTATGGTGACTAAGCTAATAGGCATTAGAAAAGGTTCTCTATTAACTTTAAGTTGGAACGATTTATTAGCAGGGAAAAAGAGAAACTGGATAAGGTTGGCGCAGAATCGAGGAGGAGAAGGCCTCCCTTCTCCTATTCCTAGCAAAACGTTAAGTGGAGCATGATGATGAAAAAGTCCTTTTTGAATATGTGGTAAAATTGAATCTGTACGGTTATTTCAGATGCGACACGGCAGTACTGTTCTTACACTTTGGAGAAGGCCTACGTCTTTCAGCTGAAATCATCTTCTTTTTCTTCTCGAATCGATGGTTTTCTATTCCCTCAAAGTATTTGGGTCTAGTAGGTGGCCACATTCAAAGCGAAAATGATAATTCCTATGATTATTATTAGGAAAGGTTCTCTATTTTCTTCACATCTTCTAAATCCTTCCAAGACAGCATGTTGCCTATGGCAAGTAAGTACCTACCTACTAGGGCTTTCAAATACCGGACTTTTTCAATACCGGTATCAATACCGGTATTAGAATTTTTAATACCGTGATCACGTGATCACGGTATTGAATTCAAGGTTTTTTTTTAAACTAGTGTTAGACTGAAACCCTGTCAAACCCTGTTAAAGTTCCTATGAACTTTAATTAGGAAATTAATAAAACCATTTAATTCATTAAACCCCAAGCGTTCGCGCACCTATTGTCTTTCTATTGTGTCTGTAATTTCCACGATTGAAAGGTTAAATATTTTTGTTTTCGAATCAGTGTTTATTCTCTCTTAACCGTTCTAATAAGGTTCTAGTAAGCCATACTGATTGTTTACCGGTAATTAGCAAATAAGGTAGATTAAAATCATAGATCTGCGTAAGGTTTAGGCTTACTTGACGCTGTAACTTTTTTAAGACATTTCTAATAAGGTTAAAACGCAGTTCTAAGGTTCAAGTAAGCATGGCCCTGTCGTACCTATAGTTTACTGGCTGATACATTCGATGCGTACCTATACTGCCCTTAGAGGTCAGCAAGCGTCAAGACTCGTGTCTTTCTTATTATTATATTAATATCTATTCGACGTACGGCGAATATTCACCCTTACGTTGTTGAAACCTCTACGGTCCGGACTAAGCGTTTCGCCTCGTTGTTTATACCGCGTACGTCGAAGGACTGGAACAGTCTGCCTTCTGCGGTCTTCCCGTCCGATTATAATTTGGGTGTCTTCAAGGCTAGAGTGAATAGGCTCTTAATAAACTAGTGCGCCACACCATCAAAGATTGCATCGCTACTTACCATCAGGTGGGATCGCAGTCAAGCATTAGTTTATCTCAATTAAAAAAAAAATATATATCTCACATGTAATTGTAGTACCAAACTACCAATTAAATGTATAATTTTGAATCGTTTCTTCGAACACGAAAGTAGTAATACGATAAGTACTAATTAAACAAAATTAATAATATTTGAAGTTAAAAAAGAATGCCACATCCAAACCGCTCAAATATTCAATTTTTACTTTTTAATTGTAGATCTAACGGATAACGATAACGTGATCCGTTAAAGTAAAAAGTGATATTAAACAAAGTGGAAAATGATACAATTTTAGATGCTTCAATTTGTTGTGAATTCGTAATTCGACATTAGTTTTTACAAAAAAAAAATACGATCGCGTGATTCGTTGAGAATTGAGTCAAAACCCATAAAATACAAGTATTAATATTATGTACCATGTTGCTCGTCAAGATTACAAACTTATCAAAAATACACAATGACCAAGTTCACATGCACGTGTTACCCGCGCACCTTTGCGATACTGACTAACAAAACAATAACGTCGTATAGGGCCTATTGCACTACGCGTTATTCAGACCATTTTAGTCTATGGTTCGACGTATCGCGAAGAGTTGGCGCTTAATACAAGTGTGAGAATAATATTACATCGTTATTTATATTAGATAATACAACTTCTTACTACTTATTACAACAAAACACAATAATATATATTAAAGATTGTAATACCGTAATCACGGTATTGGCTCGTCAATACCGTGATTGAAAAAAGACCAAAATATATCCGTGATCACGGTATTACGGGATCCCGTAATACCGGTATTGAAAGCCCTACTACCTACCTACTGGGCAGAATCTGGATAAGGTTCTCGCGATCGAGGTGAATTATAGCAAGACAAAAGAGAGGCCCATGTATAACAATGGGTTAAGTGGAGCATGATAATGAAATCCTTTTTACATATGAAGCAAAATTTAAATCTTTTCGGTGATTTCAGATGCGACACGGCAGTACAGGCACGGTGCTTTGCACGCTGCGTAACATCCAGTTTCCACCGAAACCCGTTCATGCTCTGGAATACAGTCCAACTGAACCGAATATTTGCTACGCGGCTTGCATGGACGGAGCTGTATACCGAATCGAGATCCCACACGTATGTGATATCTGAATCTTAAAGGTCCCCGAAACAGTCAATAACTATTGGCAATATTTACATTGACTATTTCGGGGACCCTAATATGGGTTGCAGACCAAGAGCTAAGTTATTTTAGCTTAGCTGGCATAGCTGACGCAGTTTTCCATACTTGTGTGCAGACCGCAAACTGTGCGAACTAAGCTATGCGAGCTAACTAAAATATGCGAAGCTACATGAGCTAAGCTAAGCCATAAGAGATTGAATGTGTTGACGCAACCAAGGTCTGGAATGTCTTTTTTTAAAGAATTTTAGGGCAGTATTAATCTTCTTCTTCTGTGTGTAATGTATTCATCATCGGAATTTTCTTCATCGATTATATTCATGAACTTCGCAACACTGACTGAGTTCTTGCTTAGCTCTTGGTATGCACGCCATTTATTTCTAAATTAGCCTAGCTTAGCTTAGCCGAGCCTAGCTTAGCTTAGCCGAGCCTAGCTTAGCTTAGCCGAGTCTAGCTTAGCTTAGCCTAGCTTGCTCAGACATAGCTTAGTTTTCGGTCTGCAACCGGTTACCGGTACATAATAGTATCTAACTATGACTAGCTATTGAAAACCGATACCTGATCAATAAGCAGTGGTGGCCCAGTAGAAATACCTCCGAGTTTCTTTAGTCAGTCCGTACGATCGCGGGTTCAAACCCTGCAGCTTAGCCCTGCATTGCTTTGTGTAATTTATTTAATCACCACCTGCTCTCGAAATAATAAACGCGCATATGAATAAAACTCAACGTAAAAACTAAGAACATTTATTTAAAAAAAAAAAGTTTGTTCGTGCCTCACACAATTTTATAAACTAAACTAACTATTTTCTATCATATATAAACCTGCAAAATTCAATAGGTAGGTACCCCCCACCCATATCTACCTATATTGTTCTCTTTCGCGCAATATTCCTGAGTGAATCCAATTCATCAAATAGAATTATTTATCAGAGCACAAAAGCGCGTGTATTCATTTCCGTTGTTGCGATGTGGCAAATAACAACTGGGAATAACGAAGATTAAAATGTTATCCTCCATTCCCATTGGTATTAGCGGCCTGGCGGCTTGTTTGTAGATAGCCTTTCATCAGAAATTGTTCCTGCGAAGCCTTAAAACAAGCGATGTGATTAATAAATACCTCACGTTGGGAATTATTTGTCGTGATGACCCGCCTCATACTTGCAGGTTCGTACCGGTATCTAACTGGGCAACAATCCTGAATTTTTCAATTTATATGTACTTTTCTAAGTTTGTACAACATTGGCTTTAGTATATGAGAAACCCGAAACACGTCTAGTATTTATATGTAAAGAATCTATGTACAAAACTTCGTAATTGTATCATGAAAAATCACTAAGTTATAAGCTTGCTGTCAGCAAAAATACTTAGTCACTGGGCGATCCATGCGACTGAGGGGTGGTTTTGCACTTACACTCAGCTGTTTGCTGGCACCTAATGCCCACTATGACCTTCCGTGACTTGTGTTCGGTGGTATCAAACTTGTGACCTTTTTAAATATTGTTGGGAAAAAATATAACATGGTGTAAAAACTATTGGAATCCATTCAGTTCCTGATTCGGAACAAACTATATTCAGGTTTCGCATAAACTAAAACTAATGTCTTATAAGGCAGGGGTCCGTAGCATGTGTATCTGGGTCCGCAGAAAATCAATCTGTAAACATATTTATTAGAAAATGGCGTAGTAAGCTCGACAAGACGCATTATTTATCGTTGTTAGAAGGCGAATTCAATAGTATTCAAAACGTAATTACTGCGCGCTATCTTAATTAAAACCTATCGGCCAGTCGGCTCAAGGTTTCGGGTGCGGGACCTAACGCATTACTCACACTAAGTCTTTAGTTCCCGTTGTCATTTGTAGATCCTGAACAGTCGTTACAGGTAGTCAGACGCCAGGAAGTATCGTGTTGCCCAGTAACAATGGGTTGCGGAGGTCTGATGAGCATTCACTCCATAAGAAACACGGGTATTTAGCCGCATCCTGTTAGACTGTAAGCTGACCCCAAGCTAGGTGGGAAAAGCCTAGAGAGAAGTCTTGAATTATTGGCTTCTGCCAGTAGTTTCGCTCACGTGAAAATTCTTCCAAGGTAACATACTCTCGGGATGAAAATTGTTTTATTCCAGGACATGTACATACCAAGTTTCATCCAAATCCGCTCAGCCATTTGAGCGTGAGGGAGTAACAAACGTACACACATACTTAGATAAAAACTTAAATTACGCCTTTATTCGCCTTTATGCATATCATGGATGCGGGACGCACAGGAACGTTCGATGTGGCGACGTTTGGGGGAGGCCTATGTCCAACAGTGGACGTGTATCGGCTGAAATGATGATGATGCATATCAGTGTGTGACGTAATGTGCTATAATTTTCTGTAGGTAGGTATGTATTTTGATCAATGGTGGAGTCGCCACTTTTAACATATCTCTATTAGGTTCTTTAGTCTTAGTTTAATTTTTTTTTACCCGACTGCCAAGAGTTATGTTTTGCATGTATATCTTGTTATTTATTTAAATGATAATAATCGAATAGATCTCACATAATCGATCAAGTGATACGAAATATGTAACCAAAATTGTTGTAACGCAAAATGCGATCCAAATCAAACCGCGTCCATAATTTTTTCCCTACTTAAAGGTTTACGATTTAGTCGTTAGTGTGTACATAAAAGGTTGTGAACCGTAATTATTTGATTTGATTGTACCAGAGCATTACGATTATCAAAAAAAATATGACTGCGGTTAGATTTCCTCTAACTAAATACGTACCAATCTCTTATCCGACATCGAACGCTGGCTTCAGAGCCCCATCTTAAGGGCAGACCCACATAAATCAACTCAAATTGGCTGTCGACCCTATCGATTAACATTGTCCATTTGTTTGTGAAGATAGACACGTCCGTGACAGACCCTCCAGCGTTCTGCATCAAGGCTGACCCGATGCTGGAAAGCCTGAACATGCAGTTTTATGGAAGCCCTGGGATTTCGTCGCATGCCACACCGTTTATCACACGTAAGTGTTGCAATCTTGATATATGTGATGTAGGTGGGCGAAAGATGGAAGTAGAAGAGGGAGGCTTGTTCCACTCCTGGGAAAAAGCTTCCCTCTTTTCTGGATAGAACAGGCTAACAAAAAGGAAGGTGGGTTATAAGCAGAGGTCGGAATTAGGTAAAGTTATTCATATACAATTTCATTTCAATATTAATATGGATCTTTACGGGATTTCTAATGCAAAATCCTGTAAAGTCAAAAATTTAATAAATAAATAACAATAAAAACCTCAGAGATAGATAAGATCGCTTACGATCAGGTAAGATAGTGGTCAAACGCGTGCCTATCAATAATGAAAAAAGATAAATAAAACACAGATAATTACGCATACAACTTTTATTAGTATTTTTCATTGAAAAGATCTCTCTACGTCAACTGAGGTGAGGTTAACTGTATACATTTCCCCCTTCACATTATTATAATATTTACCTAAAATATCTTATTGATAGTTTGAGCCAGCAATATGTGTAGGTATGATTCCGAGTAGCAGATGACCATGACTATTTTTTCAAATTGATAAATCATCCAATAACTTCTCAGTCTCGGGGTCGAGCGGAAGAGCGTGTGAGACTTTTACTAAAACCACACCTGTAATAACTTAAGAAAAGTTGCCCTTAACGCTCTAAGACCACGAGTTTCCTTTTCAGAAAATGCTGCGGTTATCGGCCCTGCTTGGCCCCAATAGTTTGCAGATAACCACCCTGCTACTCGGAAAATAAAATAAGATAATAACTCGCGCCGGGCCTTGATTGAGGCCATGGACGACTTCTGCGAAGCAGTTATGCTCGCTAAGGAGGAGGCCGAACGCATCAGGCAACGGCGCTCTCGCCGCCGCCGAGATTCCGATCCCGATTTCCAGCCACCGTAGGCGCGGGCTTGCGGACAGTGCGCAATGGGTAGCTCGCCGTCCGGTAACTGTCCGGACCAAGCTCAAGTCGTCGACGGCGCGCTCTGTTCCCGCGCGCCTCAAGGAGTTGTCAGCAACAGCAACAGGGGCCCAGCCGGGTCGAAGCCTACTGGAGCCAGGGTTATCCGAAAGGGAACTCGAGCCCCGGTATGAAGGAACGGGGTGGGTTTTTTAGTCAGTAAGAGTCTGACACTATCTCCCGCTCCGCCCAAGAGCAGGGGTTGTCATTGGATGATTATCACCAACGAAAAAAAAAAGAAAAAAAATAAGCTGTGATATTAATAATTATATAATTATGTACAGATTTGGCATCTAAAGGCCCTCGGAAAAGTCGTAGATAGTTTTCGAATAATATTTCCGAAAAAAAAAAAACTAATCTGTGGCTTTGGTTTGCCAAAGCCACACATTAGTTCTCGTCTGTAGTACCAGATCCCAATCACATTTCATAGGTGGAGGTTTTAGTAAAAGCCCAAAATGAAGGTAACGTGTTCGACTAACAGGCTGCCAGATGGTATTACTTAATCCGTGGGTACTATGTCGTCCTGCAGTCGACTGAAATTAACAACGGCCTTACAGCCGCTAGACGCCTCATGCCTGAACTAGTGCACCAAAACAATTCTGTCAACTAGTTGAGATACGCAGGAGCGGGGTATTGCTTTTTGATTGGTACCGATTGGTTCTAATTGGTTCTGATTGGTTCTGATTGATTCTGATTGGTTCTGATTGATTCTGATTGATTCTGATTGATTCTGATTGATTCTGATTGATTCTGATTGATTCTGATTGATTCTGATTGATTCTGATTGATTCTGATTGATTCTGATTGATTCTGATTGATTCTGATTGATTCTGATTGATTCTGATTGATTCTGATTGATTCTGATTGATTCTGATTGATTCTGATTGATTCTGATTGATTCTGATTGATTCTGATTGATTCTGATTGATTCTGATTGATTCTGATTGATTCTGATTGATTCTGATTGATTCTGATTGATCCTGATTGGTTCTAACTGGTTCTGATTGGTTTTGATTGATTCTGATTGGTTCTGATTGGTCCTGAGTAGTTCTGATTAATTCTGATTGGTATTAATTGATTCGGGGAGCGGAGTACTACGTGCTGATTGGCCGAGACTTTGGAAATTTCAGTTTTTTTTTTCAGATTAACTTCAGACTTATAAGTCATATGTGTTGACAGATATACGTCGCCTGTTATTAGATGTCTATGGCTATAAGGTCGTTGGAAATTAGCCACACAGCTGGGCGTCGCGTGGTGCGGCAGGATCCTCGAATTCAATTAATGTTGTCAAACAGAATCAACGAATGTTCTTGCTTTTAGTTCAGTGGCATAAATTGATAGATTATAAGGTTTGGTAGGTACGGTATACAGGGTCATTTCTAAACACCTATCAGGACTATGTTACTAACATAATAAACAACAACTTTTGTGCTTAAGTCCTGCAAGGTTGTTAATGTTTTACTAATAATCCTGTATAAATTTAACTAAGAGGTGGATTGCACCAGGAGTCACGTTACAAGAGTGGCCTGTTGGTCTAGTGGTTAGTGGCCCTGACTGCTATGCCGGAGGTCGTGGGTTCGATTCCCACCCAGGACAAATGTTTATGTGATGAGCATGATCATTTGTTCTGTGTCTGGGTGTAATTTATCACTACATCAACAGGCCAGTCAAATAAAAGTGTTCTCCAAACCGATTTTGTGCGTATAGCTATAATCTCTCAGGAAAATTCATCATAGATTCAATCATACATAGCAATAGCCAGTAGAAAATACTGCGGGAAGTGATTTTCCATTTTTTAATCGTCATTTATTCATTCATAATCACTAGCCTGCACAATATTTCCATAAATCGAGAGACATTTTGGGATAAACACAAACGCTAATAATTTAGCTGTTTATGAATATTATTTATTGAGATTTTACTTAAATAATAACAAGGGCTTTTCTAATAAGCCCTTTAAGTATTTGTACTAATTAAAAATTAGTGTTGTATAGTAAAAGCAATTTTTTTTCACCAGAACGTTACGCAGCACTATCGCTGGGTGTAACGCCGGACTTGTCGAAAATGGTCGTCGGCTATGGAGACACATCGATCAAAGTCTATGATATGGAAACGCAAGAGGTGCGTTAATCAATTTTATAATTTTCATGATTTCTTTGCGGGTTTTTAGGGTTCCGTAGTCAACTAGGAACCCTTATAGTTTCGCCATGTCTGTCTGTCCGTCTGTCCGTCCTCGCTTAATCTCTGTGACCGTTAGCACTAGAAAGCTGAAACTTGATACCAATATGTATATCAATCACGCCGACAACGTGGTAAAATGAAAATTGGAAAAAAATGTTTTATTAGGGTAGCCCCCCTATGTGTAAAGTGGGAAGTGACTTTTTTTTTAATTTCAACCCTAACGTGTGATATATTTAAAAATGTTGGATAGGTATTTAAAAATGAATAGGGGTTTACTAAAATATTTTTTTGATAATGTCAATAATTTGGGAAATAATTGCTCCAAAAGTAAAAAACAATGTGTCCCCCCTCTAACTTTTGAACCATAAGTTTAGAAAATATGAAAAAAATCTGAAAAGTAGAACTTTATAAGGACTTTCTAGGAAAATCATTTTGAACTTGATGGAAAGAACAGTTTTTGTACAAAAAAGACAAAAAGGTTGTACAAAATAATTTCTGGACTGTTTGTAGTATAATCGTATATGCAAGCATTTTTTTTAAACTCATAAAAGGGTACACTTATTGTGACGGACGGGAAACTACGGAACCCTACACTGAGCGTGGCCCGACACGCTCTTGGCCGGTTTTTTTGGTCTATGGCACTGGAGTACATTTATCCGAAACTATAGCATCCGCCAACGGCTTCGCCCGCGTGAATGTAGGTTTCTTTATAAACTTTGGACCCCAGTTTCCATCTCTTTTGGGGGTGAATTAAGAAAAATCTTGTCTTAGTGAAAAAAACCTTTTGCAAAAAATTACGCTCCTAGTCCCAGTAGTTTTGGCTGTGTGTTGATAGTCAGTTTCTCCTTTTATATTATATTTAAATACATTTAGATAAAGATGAAATTTCATTTTTATTTTCTCTCTTCGTTGTAGTTTAAGTAAATATAATTATATTATATATAGTGTATTTGTATTTTATAGATATGTATTTGTATAATGTATTTTAATAATATGAAATGGTATATATTTATTGCACCTACAACAATTTGTCTCTGCATCACCCAACGGTTGACTGGTAAATTGCCTTATGGCATTAAGTCCGCCTTTGTACGCTTTTGTACACAAATAAAATAAATAAATAAATGAAAGGCACACAATCTTACACAATAGACTAGGTTCCTGTTAGTGAAAGAATTATCCAATGAGTTGAATTGATGAGAGTCGAATTTTTACAATATTAAAATGGATGAAATAAATCGACTCTAAAGAAGAATAATAATGAATTTTTAATATACGAGTATTTTCACACATCTCTACTTTAATCCATGAGGGTATCGGCATGTCTCAGGCCTAAGACCTTTTAGGTACATTATTAAATAAAACTTATGTCAATTAGGTACCTTTCTACGCATGCATAATAGATAATGTCTACAAATTGCATTCTATATACCCTCATCTTTCAAACTCTGGCAACACTCAGGTTTTATTTTAACAGCAAAAAACAATAAATCTGTTGTTTAAGCAAATTATTTATTTAAACGTTACCCTTTGTAAAACTTACCTGAAATATACTAAAGAAAGTATTAAGTTCTGTGATATAGTGGATATATCTGCTCTAATACATTAACAGCACATAATATAAGTCTTGTGAAGTGATTTAAACATTTTCTTTTGTGTGTTTTAGTAAATTTATGCTCATTGGATATTTTATTACGTTTTGGGACGTTTATTTATTTTCTTCGCAAAGAAAAATGCTTCGAAAACTAAAAGCGGCCTGTAGATATTTTTATTGTTACATAAAGCAAAGCAAATCATGTTTTTTTGTATGTATTTTAGACTCTGGTTATATTTTATTTTGTCCTAGCCTAGTAGTTTTTTCTAGCGGCGTTATTAAAGAAGCTCGCACAGCACTACTTACATGATATGCGTTTTTTACGATACATCTTATTATCTCTGTATTTGTTCCTTTTTCTTTTGATTTATATGTTTCTTTGTAAATATATAAATACCATTCCTGTAAATGTAAAAGTAGTATATTGTGTTTATTATAAACTAGATTTCGCCCTCAACTTCACCCGCAGCTTCACCCGCTTACATAAAATATAGCCAGGAATAAAACAGCTTTCTATCAGTGAAAAATTTTTAGCAATCTGGCTAGTACTTTCAGAGATTACCTGCTAAAAGAAACAAAAACAAAAACATACCCTCTTTATAATATTACTAGCTTTTGCCCGCGCGGCTTCGCTCCCACTCTTTTTACTATACCCTACTCTACCTTACTCTACCCTACTCTACCCTACCCTATCCTACCCTATCCTACTCTACCCTACTCTACACTAGTCCACACTACTCTACTCGTACACTACTCTACCCTACTCTACCCTACCAAACTTCACATAAATCATTTATTAAATAGTCCGAACAAAGCCTAAACATTTGGTTTGGATAGGTGAGCCCATTCTTGAGTTATAAAATTACAACGAAAAGTGGCATTGATTTTTATATATATAGATAAATGTAGACTATAGTAGATATACCTTGACTTTTGGTTTAATTTTAGGATTTCGCTTTTTGAAGTTGCTTATTGTACTTGTATACATTTTACACGTGATTGTAAGTAGCCTAGGCATAGACGAATATCAAAAGCATTCATCCAAGTTCTCAGAATGTAAAGTATTACCAAGTCAGATACTACAATAACTTTACAGATTACGCGATAACCAATTCTCTAAATTGAAATTTATCTTCTAAACAATCGAAACTATATCTTGAAGGCATCGGGTGGGCGAACAGACTATATAGATATTGTGTAGGTACGGTACAGTCACAACATAAAATTATAATAGTTTGTCAGCTTTCAGACTTGTTCCTATACTTGTGCTATATATTATAGTATCTTACTTTAAGTAAATATCAGCATTTAGGTCAACGCACCTACAGCCTATATATAGCTTTTGATTTCCTAGCGAGTGTCAAAATGTGTGCCTAAAAATACAACTGAATTGAGCTCCTCCTCCTTTTTGGAAGTCGGTTAAAAAGGAGTGTAAACGGCCTTATCTTTAGATTGCGTTGACTTAGAATTTTGTTTTTTCACTGCAAGAATCGAAATCGCGGGAATCCGATGAATGCGTGACGCACAGGACCGGTCGTTGTGGTGACGCTTGGGGGAGGCCTATGTCCAACAGTGAACGTCTTTCGGCTGATATGATGATGATGATGCGACTCGCGGGGTTTGACATGCGCCCAGCTTGTTAAGATAAATGTAATAAAATTTTGGAAAGGGAGAGCATGCGCACTTTTCTGCACTAGTACGGAAAACAGTCTACTGCGTGCTTAAAAGCGTGGATAAGAGCGGGTTTTCGAATAAATGTATTGAAAAAGATTTAGAGGCAAAACATTCAAATCAAATCATCAAATATCAAAACAACAGGAGACGTTTATCAGCGTCGGACAGTCGCTGATATAACTTTTAGCTTCGAGATTGAGGCCTTTGGGCCTAGCCAGGCCCCATTCCGCGGCTTGCCGAGTCACAAGTCCGTTACTTTCGTTACGGCCATGCGTAAAATGTAAACCAATAAAATGTTACGGCTTAATCTCGCTTGAGTGTGGTAATAAAACTGACATTTCTGCATTGGATTTATTATAACTTTGATGTCCTTGACATTAAAATTTGGGTCACAGACTTTAAATGTTATTGCAAAGACGAATCGTTAAGCTGGGCCTAAATGGAAATATGCTTAATTTTCAACCTTCAGCTTCTTAATGGTAGCATATGATATGAATGAGAAAATGTATAATGAAATGAGTGAATGTATGATATCTAATTCAATGAGCTTATAGCACTTGCCTGTATCAGTTTAATTTCTAGTATCTGCCATATTGGTTCTGAATAAGGTTTTATCTTTTTTTCGATGTTTTCGTGCTGGATTGAGAATTTAAGTAGCTAACTGTAGTTTCCACTACATTCCTAGCTTTGCTGTGCCCGACAGGGTCCATATTGGTCTTATCTATATTTTTATACCATCTATATTATGTACATATGGAATGCAATAAAGTATTGAGTATAAGTATTGAGTATTGAGTACATGTTAGATAAAGAAACTGAGGTCATAAAAACAGCGAATAAAATAACAGAAACCTAGAGAATGAAATTTATGGCGTAAGATTGGATGGAAAATCATCAAATAAGTTTTCCCGCTCCTCCCTGAGGCGAGAAGGAGTTTCTAACTTTTACTGAATAAAGTCCACCCGCGTTCCTTCAGTTGTCCTTTGTGTTATGTTGCTTTTTCTATCAATCCCGCAGACGGTTACCAGATCTAAGACTGACCTAACCTAACCTCAGATTGTTAATAATTAGGTACACTAAAATAATAAGTTTTCATCCGACTTGCTGTCAAATATAGCTGCAAAATAAAGATCACCGTAAAATTGTAAATACCATTAGATTATAATTTATCTCGTGAGATTGTATACTGTCGAAAGATTGTGAACCATATACATATACATAGACAGGGACAATTTAACGGGCGATTTTCATATAAAAGTTCCTTTTCAAAAGCTACCACAGTATTAATATCATACTGTAATGTATTTTTGAAATAAATGCCTACAGCCGCGCGGTACGTAACCATGCGATAGGGCTGCCCGCCTTCAGCATTTTAATTAGGTACATTTGCCTACTTTGTGTTTCCATTTAGTTTTGTGATTGTAAATATTCTTTTTTATTTATACAAATAAAATGCTTTGTGAATTGAATAGGAAGTTTTCAATAAAAATGCGTGTTGTTTTTTGTTTCGTTTTTTGCCTTTTGGCTACGGAACCCTAAAAACGGTTTTTAGTGGTATTGTTTTTAAAGCAGCAACAGAAATACTTAATTTGAGAAAATTTCAACTATATAGTGGCAGACAAATCTATAAAGGTATGAAAAAAAAAACAACACACCGTCCGATCGTCACTGCGGCACAGACGCGACTCTCTACACCACGAGCGCACCGCGAGATCGAGGCGCGTAGGTAGGTATAGCACTCGTTTCGTCCGTTTGTATGAAGATGGATTACTGTATGATATTAATACGGTGTAGCTACCGGAAAATAATGCGTTGATATGTAGTTTCCCTGTTATAAAATAGGGTGTTATTATGAAGTGTTGAAAATAACAATTTTCTCTGTTTTCTACTACAGGTTGTACAAACATATAAAGTGCACAAGCTGCGGCTGCAGTTTATTCCAAAGAAACTGCAGAGGATGCACTTCGGGCAGGTGGTGGCGTTGAGAACTCATCCGCAGCAGCAAAACATGTTCGCCAGTGGAGCTTGGGACAAAACACTGAGGGTGAGTTGATGCTAGAATTTCAAACAAATAATTGTAGAACTTGTTTCTGCACTCGACTTCAGCCATGTGAAAGAAGGAAATAGTCTCAAAGGAACATGTCGCCGGGATAAAAAATAGCCTGTGCTAGTCCAGGATATTATATATATTTTTTCATTTTATTTATTTATTTGCATACCATAATGTGATTAAGGATGTTACAATAGGCATAAAGCTAATATTTATGGACCCTGTAAGGGCACAGTAACATAGGTAAAAATTAAATCATTAAATAAAATTAAAATAATCAAATAATACATCAAAATTAAATTAAATATCAAAATCGAATTAAAATAATCAAAGAAAATAATCAATATCAAACATTAAAATAATTAACAATGTCAAACCTACAATCAAACTCAAATAATTAAAATGAAACATTAGGTAATCAAATTAATATACATTTTTTTTTTTTTTTCGATGGGAAAAATCATGCATTGACATCCCCCGCCCTTGGGCGGAGCGGGAGATAGTGTCAGACTCTTACTGACTAAAAAACCCATCCCGTTCCTTCTAGCCTTCGTACCGGGGCTCGAGCGCCCTTTCGGATAACCCTGGCCTATACATCAAACTAATAAATAACGTTAAACTTATAATCAAATTAAAATCAAATAAAATTCATATGTAACAAAAATAATATACAATATACGATATATAATTTAATTGTGTGGAAAATTTCGTCTCAAGTCAGTTCAGCTGTTCGAGTTTGAAAGAGTCCATGCCCTGGAACAACATACAGAATACTGTTTATCTCGGGAGGGTGTTCCTTTGGAATCTTCTTCTTCTTCCTGCCCTTGTCCCATTTTATTTAGGGTCGGTGCAACACGTTTTTTTCTTCTATTCTGTCCTGTCACTCATCACGCTATCACTAACTCCCTTTTCTTTCATATCACTTCTCACACAATCCATCTATCTTTTCTTTGGCCTCCTTCTCCCTCTCCATCCATCCACATGTAAATTCATAACTCTTTTAGCAACATGCTTGTCATCTCTCCTCTTTACATGACGTGGAGTGTGTTCCTTTGAAATAATTTTCTATTATTGCCGGGTAGTAGCCGCTAGCTGGGAAAATTTATCTACAACATTAGTTTTAGTATTAGTAAAACCCGAAACACTGTCGAGTATTTTTGTGTAAAGAATCTATGTACAAAATTCTATAACTGTATCACAAAAAAACACTAAATTATAAACTTGTTATGTCAGCAAAAATACATAGTCAGCGGGCCATCCAGGCGACTGAGGGGTGGTTTTGAACTTACACCCAGTTTTTTGCTGGTACCTAATGCCCGCTATGACCTGTGTTGTACTTAGAGTCGGTGGTGTCCAAAAAAAATTCCGATTCCGATTTGTAAATATGTGACAGATTTCCTTTGAGCGAATACTCAAAATTAAACTCAATCGTAGTGCAAACGTGAACATCGTACTCAAATTAAGCAGATTCAAACCACTTTTTTACACACGGCCAAACAGTTGTTCAAAAAACAAAATTGTTCACATTGTTGCAATGAAACTAACTTTGTTATGAGGTACAACAAAAAATAACAATACAAACGTGGATAACTTTTGAAATAAGAGTGCAATTTGACCGCAGAACGTTTAACCCTGTGTAGACCTCAGGCGAACGTGAAAAGGGAACTTTAAGGCCCTACCACGAACTCTTTTAAGGCTGAACTAGTCGATGCCTCAAACTCACCGACGGGTGAGGCTAATAAGTGCGCTGTCTCATCTAACAACGTGTCCGATTTCGATAGTAAATTATCAAGTATAGAATAGATAGAATAGCTTTTACTACAACATACAATAATAATAATAAAAAAAAGAGTACAGACATACAACACCAATAGACATCAGTACCAGCTTTTGCCCGCGGCTTTGCCTACATACATAAAATATAGCCTATGCCCTAAAGAATAAAGCAGCATTCTATCGGTGAAAATATTTTAGCAATAGCACCAGTATTTCCAGAGATTATTTATCTCTTGCAAACAAAAAAAACACACTTTACCTGTTTATAATATTAGTACCTATAGATGAACAGTTAGATGATATTAGTATATATTCACACGCACACCGTTCCGAACCGAATCGACATTTGACGGTGCGTAAAAAATTGGGAGTAATGCTTTAATCGAGTTTTATAGCCTTCGCTTTGGAGATATGTAAAATTTTTGTTACTTTTCTACTCCAAAATTTGAAAAAAAACAGACTTTGTTAACTCATAACTTTTTAAAGGCATGTTTTTTTTTTTGTTAAGAAGATAAAACGATGTAATGTTTTGTTTTGGATTGTACAATGTCAAACTCTGGAAAAAGTATCGACTAGTGTAACTTTGCGATCCATTTTACGACTTAACTCTTTGAATGTCGTAATTAGAGACACAATAGAAAGACAATTACCTTATGTCGGACAGTGTAACTTAAGACATTCGAAAGGAACAAAAGGAAAAAAGAAAAGAAAAAAAAAAGAAAGAGAAAAGGAAAGGAAGGGTTGGAGAGAGAAGAACTATAGATATGGAACTATATAGGGTGTATAGCTTTATCCCTCTTTCTCGCTTTCTCACCTGACATTTTAACACGTCATGGTAAGGCCCCTAGACGAGAAAAATGTGTAACAAGTTTGGTCTTCACGCCCATTAACAGCGAACAGTGTTGATATGCTCCGTTTAAGCTCAACAAATTAGTATTATTTTCGTTGTTTTTCGTAAATATCTTTTGTTATTTTTTTTTTGCTCTTTTTAATCCTCACGTAATATTTGTCATATAACGTACTTCTATATAACATTATTTTTAGGATGTGCGAAAACTGAATAGAGTTTGTTCAGAATCTTTAATTCTTTTCTTTATTGTACACTATAACAACTTATAAAATAAGTGGATAACAAAGTTCATGTACACAGGCGAGCTTAGCTCAAAGTTAAGTTTTCTTCTAGCAAACCATTGAGCGTTTGGCGTGTTATATCTTTTCCTAAAAATATTTATATAAGGTCACAAGTTGGACACCACCGACTTTAAGTACAACACAGGCCAAGGCAGGTCACAGCGGGCATTAGGCGCCACGGAAAACGGTGTGCAAATGATGCGGGAGAAAAACAACCTCTAGGCGCCCAGATGGCCCAGTTACCATGTATTTTTGCGGTCAACCGGGATAATAATAAGCTTATAACTTTGTGATTTTTCACGATACAGTTATGAAATTTTGTACATAGATTCTTTACATAAAAATACTGGACACCTATTTCGAGTTTCGCATATATACTAAAACTAATGTTTTGTACACTTACTAATTAAAATTACAATGCCGAAGAGTTTGCTTGAAAGAGCTAATCTCAGGAAGGGTTCAATTGAAAAAATCTTTAATTGACAGATATAAAAAAGGAAGGCTACGACCGACGGGAGCGGAGCAGTAACCAAAAACGCAGGCGAATCCACGGAAACAGCTAGTGTTTACTTAAAGGGAGAGGGAGGCAAAAGAAAAGATGGGTGGAGTGTGTGACGAATGATGAGAAAGAAATGGGAATTAGTGATAGCGTGACGGTTATCAGGATAGAATGGAAGAAAAAAAATATGTTGCACCTACCCCAAATGACACAGAACAAGGGCAGGAAGATGATGGCATATTTAGGTTCACTATGGCTTTATTGAGAGCAGTGGTGGCCGAGTGGTAACTGTCGCGACTTACGAGTTATAGGCCGTGGGTTCAAACCTAGCCAGGTGCATTCCTTTGTGTAATTTATTTATTTCATCAAATCTAGATTCAAAAATTTACTAAACCGCACTGGGCCCGCGTGGTGGTTTACGGCCCATTCACTCTCCTAAAGAGGAGGTCTGAGTGTAGTGTCTGAGTGGGAACATTATAAGTTTGACTATGTTATGATTTTTTTTATTTTGATAAAACCTAGGCTAGTGGTGATGAATGCGTCGTTTGGTGATCCTTAAAACGCTTATCAAGCGAGGTAGACAATGTACGACAGTTTACTTCAAACTTCTACAAATACAACCCGCAACTTTTACTAAAAACATTATGTTTACATGTTTTGTAAGTAAACATAGGTCAGACAGGTAACCCCACCACCCCAATAAACAGTTTAGGTGATAGTTTTTTAATACCCCCACGCGGAGTGTCGCCGTCCTATAAATGTACGAATCCGCTGTCGGCGAGTACGTGGGGCGAGTAACTTACTGGAAGCTGGTGCTGGAAGCTAGTAAACACGTGCTGAATTAAACATGGCGGACAACGACCGCGGACAGACTCAAAGCATCTCTGTCGAGATTAAAATATTTCTCTCAGCGGTTAAATGCTCAAATTATTTATTAAGCGCGCTTTAACAGACGGTACGGTATTGTTCGCAGGTTATTATGGAATATTCTATTCTTTCTTTGGGGGTACGTTTTTATTTAGACTTGCTTTAGTTGCATACGGTAGGTACTAGCTGTTTTTGTTTATTGATACAAAATATAGTGCTTGAATTCTTTCGCACTTAATGGTAAGCAGTGATGCAATCGTTAATGGTGAGGTGCACTAGTTTATGTTACCTTTTGAATGTCTTAAGTTACACAGTTCGACATAAGCAATTGTCTTTCTATTGTGTCTCTAATTACGGCATTCAATGAGTTAAGAGCCTATTTACTCTAAACTTGACGACACATAAATTATAATCGGATGGGAAAACCGCACTAGGCACATTCTTCCAGTCCTTTAATGCACACGGTGTAAACGACGAAGCAAAAAACTTACGCCTTTAAAACATTACTAGTTTTTCTCTCTTCTGACAAATAAACATTTTTTTTTTTTGTTCAGAACGACCAATGACTTTGTCATATGGAGTGAAAGTACCTCCAAGTAGTGTACCGTGAATAGACTGTATTGAATGAAGACTTCATAGTTATTTTAAAAAAATAATAGGAACTGCATTCAAAGAATTTTAAATGATCACCTCTCTTTCAGTTTGTATTATTATTATTATTATTTAATAAACGCTTCTTAATTTTTCTTCAAGAAATAATATTTAAGATACATTATAAAACAATTCTAGTTCGAAAACTTAGTTAAAATTCAAAGAATCGAAGAAAATTAACGAGAAGTTAAAGTAATAACGTTTTCAATTAAAATTTATGATTACTAATCTACTTTGATTCCATTTGTGGTTTTGGATATTCATTTTAATCCTAAATGGGTTTTGACGTTACAAGACCAAGTAGATAATGGGTGATATGGATCCATTAGATAGACTTAGCTATGTATGACCTATATGGTTCTTACGTGATGTAATAAATTATTATGGACATTTATAGATAGGATCGCATTAATGTTGGGTTCGCGTAAAAGCTTCGGTGCTTATATCTCATAAAATTGGTTTAATTGATGGTGATTTATTTGATAGTACGGTTGGGTCAGCGTATGACTACTATGCTATGTGGGTTCAATTCTCGCATCGAATAAATCATCATCATCTTTCTGCCCTTGTCCTGTGTTTCTCTCATTTCAACTCGTTTTCTTCCATTCTGTCCTGTCATTCATCACACTATCACGAACTCCCTTTTCTTTCATACCACTCCTTACATATCCATCTTTTCTTAGATCTCTCTTTTCCTCTCTATTCATCCACATGTACACTCAGAACTCTTTTTGTTACATTAGTTGCATTTCACCTCTTCACATGACCATACCAAGACAAACGATTCTCTTTCAACTTTTCAGTCACTATGACGCCAGTTTCAAACTTCCTTTATTGTACTAATGTATCACTTTATCCGTTCTCGTCACACTACATATCCATATCAACATTCTTATCTCTGCAGTTGTACGAGTTCTATATTACTTATTCTGTGTCTTCGCTACATGCTCTTTTTTTCATCTGTCGTTTTCACAGCTCAACATTCTGAACAAATAAAAGAGAAAAAAGCTTTACTTATAATACTTTGGTACTGAATTGAAAATCTGTACTTATGTGTTTTATGTAACTTCTTGTAGTTGATATTTGACTCAATGGAAAAAAAATATAGTTTGAAAAAACTAAAAAAAATACGCTTTCATAGCATATCAACTATATTTTTATTTTTCACCAAAAAAAACGGATTATTGTATTGTCATAAGACTTTGATGGGTGTGCAAAGTTTGAAGAAAATCTGATCGCCCAAAGTTAGTCAAAATCGAGCTCAAAGGTGTTGGTTACAAACATACAGAACTAACTAAATAACTAAGTATTAGTTATTTAGTTAGTTAGTTACTTACTTGGTACTTACTTACTTACTTAATTTTTATAATGTTTGTCCTGTAATTTTTGTATATGTGGTGTACAATAAAGAATATATAATAATAATACAGGTAAAGCTAATATAAGCGTGTTAAAAATAGTAATAGCACCTAATTACTACATATTTCTATTCAAGGTCGAGGTAGGGGTCATTGCAATTTACTTTTGCCCATCTTTCCGTAATACACAAGAAAATAGAGGTCTATGGCCAGCAGTGGGCGAAACCGAACTATGGGTGATGATGCTAATTAGACTTTAAAAACCAATATCTATCTTTGTTTCGGTAATGGAACTGTAGGTATGTTAGTGACGTCATTATCACTTTCCCAAGCTTTTGAGCAGTAAGCCATACAACCAGCATCTATAAGCACACAGGCTTTACAGGGTATCCGGACCATCAGCATACCGAACTGTCTCTTCGCAGTTTTCATCACCTTGATTTTCCTTGAAAAGACTTTAAAATACATTTTTTATTTGTCTGTACCTATATGTATAACTAGTTTATGCCAACGATTTCACCCGCATGAAAGTAGAAAAAAAATAGCCTACATTGTTTAGTGAAGATGTAGATTTCTAATGGTGAACGAATTATTGAAATCGGCTAAGTAAATTTTGAGATAAATCGTACCATACAAACAAACTACAAATCAAATCTTTCCTCTTAAAAATATAAATAAAATGAGATTCTAATTTCCATTTGATTACGAACTTATTCATAAAATTAATTTGCGTTGTTCGTGTCTTAAGTGCAATTCCTTGCTTTTAATATAACTTCACCTTAATAAATACAGTCACGCAATAAAAGGAATTTTCTTTCATATAAGAATAAAATACGTTGTATCAGATTTTTTGCTTGTTCTATTGTTCTCTTTTTCCCCCCTTTTATAGCGTATAGTTTCCCCTTATTGTACATTTTATTTATTTATTTGTTAGCCTGTTCTGTCCCACTCCCACACAAATAATATTGTACATAAAATAAAATAAAATATCCTGATAACAAAGGGTTGCCATTATCGCAAGCTGACCATAGAGTTCTGGGTTTGATCCTGAATTTAACTACCTACATCAAAAGAATAGGCTAAATGTGGACGTTTTGAGAGACCTTCTTAAGTTTTGAAGGTTTAGTGCCCTAAGGGTAAAACGGGACTCTGGTTCCGTGCTCAAAGTGTAAAACAAAGCTGTCCGGCCGTCTGTCTGACCATCCGTCACCATTACAGCTAGACAGTTAAAATTTTTACAGTTGTATTTCTGTTGTCGCTTCAACAAATACAATCTACCTTAATACGAGTATAATAGAGAGGTAAAATGCTCTAGGGTAGAGTACTAGGGCGTTTTAGACTTTTGCTGACCTAAAACCTACCTGTGTCCTTCAGTTACCTTTAGCGTTCTAGGGCTACGGTCACACTCTTTCAAATGTTCTCGCAGCACCAGCAGGCATCACCCCTCCTGGGCTTCTCCTTGATTTTTAAATTTTATTTTTGTGTGTCAAATAGAGATGTTTCCTTTCTTTCTTTCTCCAGTTTTTTTTTAATTGTAATAAACTTGTATTGGACTGCGATCCTACCTGATGGTAAGCAGTAATGAAACCTTTGATGGTGAGGCGCAATAGTTTATGAGCCCATTCACTCTTGCCTTGAAGACACTCAAATTATAATCGGACGGGAAGACTGCAGCAGACAGATTGTCCTTCGACGTACACGATATAAAAGACGATTCAAAACGCTTAGTCCGGACCGTAGAGGTTTCAACACCGTATGGGTGGATACTCTTTGTACTCCGGTTTTGCTAACATCTCAGCTTACTGGACAGCTGAACGGTGACTTACCCATGCTATGCTTGACCCCCTTGCCCCATATCTCTTCAAGCCCCTGCCTACACGTTTAAAAATGTCATCCGGATTTATATTACTTCGTTCCTCATACCGTTTTCACATCGCCAGCCTTTTTTTAATGTTCCCACTGTTAGGACTCAAGGCCTCCTCTCTAGGAGAGGGAATGGGCCGTAATCCACCACGCGGGCCCAGTGGTGGGCCGGTTGGTGAATGTCACATGTCTTCCTGTTGTCATACCGTTTTATAATGGAATATTTTTCTGTCATTTCAGATCTGGGACGTGAGATGCCAAGTTGGCTGCGTCATGACTTTTGTAGGCGTGAACATTTGCAGCGATTCGATTGATCTGAACGTAAGTAACAAGTTCCTTTTATCAGACTTCACTAAAGGAGGAGTTTGTTTTTTTTTTTGGAAGTGGTTTTTCGCGAGCGAGGTAATCTCGTTTTTTGCTGAAGATTTTATTACGAACTTCGGTGATAGATTAAACTCTTCAATTAATGATAGCAAATCTTTCGGGATTGCTGAAAACATATGCCTGTTTATTGTTTTGGAGATGCATGTAGATGTATACAGATCACTTGGGTACACTCTCATTTCACATGGGTATTTTGTCAATTCTATGGGTATCTTTTCCGTAGAACTTACAAATTGTCAGGTTTTAATTGTGTGCATAGTAAAAACAAACCAATATGCCATAAAAAATCGATTTATTGGTCGGTCAGTCTCAAAAATGCAAAGCGACAAAATCAGGAAAGTCTTTGTTTTTTTTTTTAAATGATGAAACAGTGCATGACTGCGATCCCACCTGATGGTAAGGCCTAGCCTATTCACTTTGACAGCAGACATATTGTTTTTAATTTTGCAATGTACGCGTTATAAACGACGAGGCGAAACGCTTAGTCCGGACCGTACAGGTATTAATAACGGAAGGTTGGACACCGAACGACGGGTTGTCCGATGGTAAAAAGTTGATGGCGGAATCAAGTCATGTAATTCCTGCGCACTCTCTAAAATGCATCCTGTAAAGTACCGAAAGGTTGGCTACCCTACGTCTGTGCTCCAGGCTTTGTAGATTGGTGTTAACTAAATCTAGATCAGCAATTAGCCTCTTTGCGGTGAGCAATGGGTAGCTGGCTGTCCGGCCGTCCGGTAACTGTCCGGACCAAGCCCAAGTCGTCGACGGCGCTCACTGTTACCGCGCGCCTCAAGGAGTTGTCAGCAACAGCAGGGGCCCAGCCGGGTCGAAGCCTACTAGGGCCAGGGTTATCCGAAAGGGCGCTCGCGCCCCGGTAAAAAAGCTAGAAGGAACGGGGTGGATCTTTTAGTCAGTAAGAGTCTGATACTATCTCCCGCTCCACCCAAGGGCGGGGGATGTCAAAGCATGATTTTTTCCCACCATAAAAAAAAAGATCGGGCCCTTCATATCAGCCCATATTATGTGGCTACACACTCCACACATGACCGGACCTGTGCTTTGTATATTTTGTATTTTTACCTTTTGTTCTTTGGAAGCCAGTTATATATTTTTTGTAAATCAGTTATTGACTGGCAGTGGCTTAGCCCACGTGAAAATCAGAATCCGTCCCTAGGGAGTTTACTCGGGAAATTGCGTCCTAGCGATGGTGTTCGATGTTTTTTAAGAATTGAAAGTCTTTTTTTTTCCTCATAAACTTTGAAACTGATTTTGATGCAGTTATCACAAATATAATAGAAAGAATTAATGAAAGGCTTTTGTTGGAATGTTGTTGAATTTTTGTCTAAAATAGGAGTTACCGCAGCCTTCGCAACTAATAGAACACGTGGTGGTTTTGGTCAATAAAAGTCAATAACAACACATGTATAGTACAAGCAAGCTATTTGGTTGAAGGAATAATTTTTTGAATAAGATGTTTTGTAACTTATACTTATTCAAAGAATAAAATACACTTTAAATAATGCACCTGTTTATTTCATCAGATAGTTACACTGTTTCTTAATAATTATTAGTACAAAATGTAGATTGCTAAGTAGCTACACTTATCGAAGTCGCCACTAGAATTTACGTCTGAACGCTACGAGTGCTCTCGACCGACTGCCTATACCCCGACATAGTGCTAGCCTAAGAGGACGAGACATCCCCTTCTTAATATTGTAAGACAATTATTTAAACGACTTCTGGTCTAGCAGTCAAATAAATTTAAATTTTGCCACATAAACTTGAAAATTAAATTAAATACTAGGCTCTTATTTGAACCTAGCACTACGAAAAAAAGGACTATAATTTATAATCGCGATAATTACATCCAAGCATTCGAAGCCATTGGTAAAAGCTAGTGCCTAAATGTAAAAGTTTGTTGCGAAGCTATATTTTTCTTCTCCATAGTCCCTACGTAAGCAGGACGCCCACTAGTCTACCTGTTCTATGAATACACAATACGGCACGATTTACACCCACATGTTTCTAGAAATAAATTTACTTTTTATGTGGGACGTCAAAGCTTGGAGGCTGGGTATGGGATCCGGAAAAATCTACCCTACTATGACGTCTTAAAATTACCATAAATCTGATGTGAAAAAGGAAAAGTGCTATTCGTCCTGTATAAAAGGTGTACTCCACAAACTTTAAGACTGAACAACCTTCCACAATTTTTTTTTTCTGGAAAAGAAAAAAAATCTTCAGCCTCGCCATACAAAATGATAAACTTGATTGGACAATTTGTATGGCGAGGCCAATTTTTTTTTTTCTTTTCCTGAAAAATATGTTTGTGGAAGGTTGTTCAGTTTCGTCTACTGAGCAAGCCCTTAAAGTTTATGGAGGGCTATCCCTTACACCTTGAAGTTTATTGGATATGAATAGGTAAAAAAAAAGCAAAAATCAACTAAAGAAATGAATAAGCAAAAATCAACTTGTAAATAAAAAAGACAGAATAGCTCGTCCCCATGTTTTATACATAATACACCGCGAATACACATAATAACAATACAAGCTACACTGTAAATAAATTAATTTTTCATTAAAATATTTTAGTTGTGTTTGCATTTTAAATATTTTTTTTCTTTTCATTTATCCCGTTTTCGTCATATACCTCATTGTAACACTAAAGCTACATTAGACCGACGCACACGTGTAACACGCCAGATTTGTACGTAGAACGAAGTCTCGTGGCGTTGCGTGGCGTGGATCAAGCGTAGATCTACAAATCTAGTTTCCATATAAAGTGCATGGTGACCGATGCGCCCAGATCAGCGTGTGTGGTACAAGTATGTACTTTGAATTTAAGCGATTATAAATTATGTAGTGCAAAAAATATTTACTTATTCATTTATGTACACACACAAACACTTAAAAATTAAATTAACAAATACAGAAAGAGGAGTACAAAGGTACTGCTTATTTCATATAAAACTTCAAGCAGACCAACAGAAATTTTTATAAAGTAGCTGTCCGTCCGCGACTTCGTCCGTGTGTACTTCGGTTATCGCACTCTAAACGTGTTTTCTCGTAGGAATAAGATGTTTTTCCGGGATAAAAAGTAGCCTATGTTCTTTTCCATGTCAAAGGCTATATGCATGCCAAATCTCATCCAAATCCGTTCAGCCTTTTTTGCGTAATTAAGTAACAAACATCCACACTTTCACATTTATAATATTAGTTAGGATTAAGTAAAAATCTTGCAACACCACTCAAATAAATCTTCTAAGATATTTTAAAACAATACATATTGTTCTTCTAAATCGTTTTTGTTATACAGTAAACGTTTTAAACAGAATTATAGTATCTTTATGCACTTGTGCAGAATATAATCATGCAAATCACGTCGACTTTAATACATACGCATTTATCTAATGTTCAAACTAAGTGCTAGATTTAATAAACCTCGTATAATGTCTTTCAACGTCAACTACATGAAACAATTTAATACTAAAAACACTCTAATTTACTTCGAAAAATAAAACGCTTTTTGTGCGTCATAATTTTATTAGAACCGCTAAAGACCACTTAAGTGGTTGTAAATATGTAATGCAAGCCGAAATATGCATATATAATGTGCTTTAGTAGATACAGCTGTTAAATATTATACATTCCATGCTTGTTATTACTGAGAAATCTGCCTAAATAGAAAATCTACCCCTTTTGCATACATGATTTGGAATTATAATGTTAAATTATGTACGTTTTGTTTGATGGACATTAGTTATGTATCTCTCATGCATGAGCTGTGTTTTTTGCTGTATGATAGATGATATCTTTTAATTTATTCACTAAACCATTTTTGACAGATGTAGGTACACCGCTCCGCTAAATTTTGATCGTTTTAATCCCTTGGAGGGTCGATCCGGTGCATGAAACACTATTGATTTGTAAAGATAAAATTAAAAAATAAAGTACCTTTTTTTCAAAACTCGTATTAATTTACGCATGTACGAAATTAATTTCTTTAAGAAAACGTCAGCTGAGCGAGTCCAATGACCTGTAGGTAGTTTGTACGCAACGTCGACTACTACCTGCAGGTCATACTTTATTTTTTAATTTTATCTTTACTATTCGACAGTGTTTCATGTACCGGATCACGGGATTAAAACGATCAAAATTTTACGGTGTATCCACATATACATATTTATATGTAGTTGCACTTTGCCCCTACTTTACACAGGTTAATTCAATGACTGCACGGAATTAATATTTGTATGGGCTACAGTTGTTTCTTAACCCAACAGTAGGCAAATAATATGGCATCAACGCACTGTATTGGTAGCGAGTATAGCGCATGTGAAAAGTATTTACGAACGGACACACACACACGTTTAGTAAATTATCTACCAATAACATCGGAAAAATGTTATCGTTGTTTCTCTTAGATACATTATGTAAAGATTGCTTCTCTTACACATCGGTACATTTACATAGCCTTGGTAATAAGGCAATTTGTTTTTCATCTTCCCATAAAAAAATCGTTCAGTTCATCAGAAAATTACTTCGTTCCTGCGAAAGTGTAACTGGGGTGTAATTTTGAATGTATAACAGAAAAAAAAACTCTTCATTTTTCCGGTTACGATTGATGTTGTTAAAGTTTCTCGGAAGGATAAACGAGTTTCTCCACATTCTTTTAAAAACATCAAAATATCAAAATGCTATGTTCTTAAATTATCTTTACACAAAACTTCAGGTCTTAGGCAGCTATACAAGTCACTTTAATTAAAAACTCTGGCTTTGTCGTAGTGCAAGTTCGCGGTGTTTCATCGACAGCTTAGACCATAGACCAAGGAATTGCTCTACCGTGCTGGCAGTATCTCCAAAGGCAATGAAAGTAAAATAAATGCGTGGCGCTGAAGCTGCGTTATGCATTTACGTTCTTCATTCAAAATGGGGACCTATAATGACATCTTAAAATAATCATGAATCTGGTATAGGAGATGATGAAACGGCTACGCAGGAGCACACACATTATAATATATTAAAATTCTCCATAGACACGACTACATGCACACCGTTAAAGTTGAAGTAGCAACACTTTAAGATATGCTTTATTTTTCTCACTACAATATACAGTAATTATCAAACATTTTAATGAGTATACAAAAAAAAAAACAATATAGATAAATCATCTACAATTAATCAATCAATCAATTATACATATATATTGTAGGAGACTGGTGCCTAAGCTAGGCTCTAGGCCTGTGTTTCAGGACACCAGGTTCCGACCCCATAACTTTTACAAGACTTAGATTTTGCACTAAACGCGCTGACAACGTAGTAGTAAGATACTCGACAACTTTATATGAAGACAATAATTAGTTTTATTTTTAGTAAAAAGGTAGTGTTAGTACAGAATATGCGTTGTGTAGTGTAAGTGTATGTGTGTGTGTGTGGTTATATTTTTAGTTACCTAAATATGATTAGACTAAACCAGCGTATCGTCATAGTTTAGTTTTAATAACCATTCAGATAGCTTCTTTTTGCATTCTTGTTTTTTTGAGATTATCAATGTTTAGCAGTTTGTGAGTTTTGTTATAGAGATGACTACCCAAATGCATAAAAAAGCGTCTAGCAAAGGTCGTATTTAAATGTGGGTGACACTGCTCAGGTAATAATTCGGTTTTCGCTTTTGGATTTCCAAGGGGCAGCGTTGGCCCTTACACTGACAGCGTGAACGTTTCCGTACTCTATGACTTAGCCGTTGCTTGGTACAGGCGTACAGCCAAGCGCATGTCTACGACAACAGTTTTACTCTAACAGCTCCTTTATTTCTTACCAGAAATGTCGGCTGCGTTGTTCAAGTATTACCTTGTAAGTGCGGTAGACTGTACCTCGTTATGAAGTTTGATGCTCCGGTATAGCTGTTCTTTGCCTTTAAAGAATATTATTATTGCACGGGCTCTCGATATTTTTAGTTTGTACAGGGGTGTAACTTTCTCTTTGGAGTAGGTACTGATATCGGTTTGTTACGAGCTTTTTTAGCGCCTGTGTAACAGCTTAGTAATGTTGGATATGTTTGTAATAATTAGTTTTTGTTGCACGCTTGTATAATTAAATTGATTATACAATGTTTGGTTTTTGATAACAAATAACTCAAGGTTTATTTCTATAAGGAAAAATATTTTTTTGTTTGTAGCCGTAGGTCGAAGGTTCACATCCAGCCAGACGCATTACTTTGTGTAATTTATTTCATCATCACTGCTCTCAAAATGGTGAAGGAAAACATCGTGAGGAAATCGGCATGCAGACATATGACTGTGACATAGGCCAACCCGTACAGGACCCCCGTGGTTGACTACGGATAATTTCCTGTCGTAAAGAGGAGACCAGAGTTCCAGTAAGAGGAACATTATACGGTTGACTATGCTATGCTTTCTTTGATTAAATTACCCCGTCTACAAGCTTAAGAGCGTGCTTTCCTAGGTACATTTTCATACAACCGCTCATACGTGATTATGATGTTATTACAAATCTTTTTCTATACATTTTGAATACACAGCTATCTTGCGGATATTATCTAGGCTTCTATAGAAATCAAACCATAAGCTTGTGTAAAACTAATCTGGTGAAGACCTCTGAAAATCTGCTATTTTATGTGAACTTTGGCCCTCCATAATGTATCTACTCGTATATTAAAAATATAAAATAGCACATCAATAGAAGCTTTGCGCTTGATCCAGATTCTAAATGACAACAATTTTTCTGAAAAACTTTAATGTTTAATAAAAAACGCGTATGTCCTGGAATAAGTTTTGTGTGTGTATGCCAATTGCCAACAGAGTTTTTAGGCGCTATCTCTCTTTTTAACCGACTTCGAAAAGGAGGAGGTTCTATGTTCGGCTGAATGTATGTTTTTTTTTATTGCATGTCCATCGACATCTCGGTCAATTGTGGACTGATTTTGAATTATGTAACATTGTTATGATCTGATCGTAAACTTCAAAGATATGGATCAGAACTCCTCATAGAATCGCTGCAGAACTGTGGTTACAAGTAAAGTTGCTTTATTTATACGTGTAGTCGATGACTGACTATCAGAAAGGGGGAGGGGGGCTGTATTCAACTGATCTGATGATGAAGCCAGAAGGAAAAATAATAAATTAATGTAATCTAACCGTGTTTGGGATTATTAGAATCTTTATGAGATGCACTGTGGCCATAAATTATTTAAGTTTGTCTGAGGTGTACTTTTTAGTGGTGGTACAATAACTAAAAAGTGTAAAACAAAAAAAAAAAATATTACAAAAAAAAATAACCGACTTCAATGTTAAAAAACACTGAAAAGTATAAAATAACGTATAAAAATTTCGGAAGTCGGTGTTAAATAACCAAGAGAAAAACTATTATTGAAATACCGACTTCCGAAATTAAAGTTATTTTATACTTTTCAGTGTTTTTTAACATTGAAGTCGGTTATTTTTTTAAATAATTATAATAATTCAATTAATTTATTCAGTCTAGAATACACGTGTATCCTTGGAAGGTTTTCACAGCAATAGAGGCTTTTATTAAATTGTGGTAAGGTGCCCTTTTGTGCATAAGTTTAATTATTACCAGGAATATAAGTACAGAAAGCCGCAGTAAATGATAGCAAGTCCAGTATAATCTGGCCTCTTGTTCTATTCAAATTTCGCACTACGCAAGGCCAGGTCAGGGCCAGTGTTTTCATCGACGTGCAGTCTATTGTACTGGAGTAAGTCAAGGTTACTATTTATAATTCAACTACATAGTCAAATGTGTTTTGTTTGACCTAAGAATCTTCTAGAACCACGGCTTTGCCCGCGTGAAAGTTGAAAATTATCGCAAGGGAACCTACTCCCGAGATGTTTTTCCTTATCCTAAAGTTTATCCAAAGGATGAATCCTAATAGGGTAGTTTCCAGGGTCAAAATAATTACCTACATTTTATTTAGTCCGTATATTAGATTATAAAAAAAAATTGGATACTTACGTATTTTTTCTTTTTTCGATAAAACAATAATAACAAAGATATAGCCCATTAAAGTTACTTGTGACGTCACCCCGTGCAAAAACATGCAGCACGGCGTGACGTTACACGTAACTTTAATGGGCTATATCTTTGTCATTATTGGTTTAATTTACAAATAAAAAAATACGTATTTATACCCTTATTTTTGAATAATCTAAAAGACGGACTAATTACGTTTCTTACGGCAACTAGCCTATTCTCAATACAATTTAGCCTTGTATACAGACTAAAACAGCAGTCCAATCCAATCCAGTGGCACTTTTCTTATGGTTTCTGTAAAGGCGAATACACTTCGCTCATTTGGTTATTAGGTACCAGTAAGTATATCATATTCACTATCACTAAACACTACCTCGAACTCCTGTGAACGTAATAAAATATTTTGAATTGAATTGTTAAATCCTTTATGCTCTTTCAGGACATGGTCTACCCGTCTAGTCTACGTCTTTGGCCTTTATAATTTATATATAATAATAAGTGTGACGCTCGGGCTTGTAGACGGCAAGCCATGGGTCCGGCCGTCCGACCGTCCGATAATAATCATCCGGACCGAGCCCAAGATTACGACGGCGCGTATTGTTCCACGCGCGCTTCTAGAAGTTGTCAGCAAACCATAGGGCAAAATATAAGGCTTAAATCTGTAATTTATTATCTTGGTGTACAATAAAGGATACATAAATAAATAGGGGCCCAGCAGGGTCGAAGCCAACTGGGGCCAAGGATCTATTTCTGAAAAGTTTAACTTTAGATAGTAAAAGTACACTATCTCCCGCTCCGCCCAAGAGCGAGGGATGTCATTAGATGATACCTATGATGATGTGAGTGTGACGCTGTTTTTTTTCGTATTCCTTATTTAGGAATAATTACATAAAAACGACAAATGCGGTATATTTAGATCGTTTAATTTACAAAACATTAGACCCGAACGTTTTTGAAATAATGAATTGAAACCTTCCGATCCATTTAATGTTTTTAGGCCTTGATTGCTTGCGCTAAATGGGAAGGTCCACTCAAATCTAAGTGGTTATTTCTACAAAACACCATCTCCAACGCTAATCTGCAAGGTTTTCAAATTATTATTGACAATACTTACTTTATAGACTTTAAAAGAGACTTTGACCTCTGAAATTGTTCAGTGTTAAATATTTTATCTAGTTTAAATTGACGTGTAAAAGTGTTCATTTATTTATGCTTTTACTAACAAATTGGAGCGCCCTACTCATTAAAGTTATCTAAACTTCGATGACTGAAGATTTCGATCGTCTTTATAAATAGATCGGAGGATTAGGATTAGACTTCATACTTGACAGCACGTTGGGCACAGTGTTTAAGGGATTGGCTGCTGCGCTGCGTGTCCCGGTTTTGATTCCTGTACAGGGAAAAAAATTGTGTGACCTATAGATAGCTGTCTCGGCTTTGGGTGTCTCGTCTGTGTGAGTTTTCATGTTTGTGAACGCATCAACGTACCAATGATACAGGAATAGTGTGGGACAAAATTCTTTGGACATTTTGTGGCGGGTTTTGGTACATTCCCGGTCCTAGAAGGGAGGCCTAAGTTTCAGTAGTGGGCCCGGTATTAGACTGATTATTATAATAAAGCAAATTAAAAAATATGAAGTCAAAGAAAAACAGCTGTCTTTTGATCATATTTTTCGTCTTTTCATGCTTAGTATCAGCATTAATATACAGCTGCTAAAAAAACAAAGACAAAAATCGCTCTCAAGCCAGAGAGTATACTGTTATCATAGTATACTAACGCCATTTTAACCAGGATATCGTCTTCCGCAGATCGCAAGTTATTCCATATCTGATATTGTGTAACTTATGTTATGTACATTCTGCTCTTACTCCTTGTAAAAGCAGGAAAGTCTGCAATACAAATGTAATATGCCACATTTTTATCGCAATACCGGAGGGGAAAGATTTACACGCGTTTGGGGTTTTCGTTTGTGGTTGTGTAACGTGCCTAGGTACTCACACATAGGTAGCTAACACGTGTTTTGTTTAACTAAAGGTCAAGGGTAAAACCTTGTCGAACAGAATTCGATTTGGCGGATAGCTACAGGCAGACGTTAATTAATATTCAAATTTCTGATTATATTGATAGATTGTATCTAAGGCACAAATACAATACTGCGAAGTGAGTTCGCAACGTAAAAATCTGCAAGTTCGCTAGACGCACCGCAAACATTTGATAATTGTTTAGTACCTAGTTTTTAGTTGTATTGTAGTTCCCCTTTTGGAAGTCAACCCATGGTCCCAGAAGGTCCCATGGTCCCTTCGACCCTCTACAGTTTTACTGACATCTTTTTTAGACGCATGTGGAATACTACGTAATGTCGACGACTTGGGCTTAGTCAGGATGTTACCGGACAGGCGGACGACGAGCAATTGGCAGCCCGCGCCTACAGTGGCTAGAAATTGGTGTCGGGGTCCCGGTGGCTAGGACGTCAGGACGCGTGTTGCCACTTTGGCTAGCATTAATGCTTCGCAGAAAAAGGTGACCTCCAACCAATATCCATCGCTCCAGACCATGGCTTGGAACAGGGAACGGCGCGAAAGGTTGCTGTTACCGATCGCGCCCGCGAGCACTCGGTGGTGTTCCACCCAAGCGGGCCACAACGCCACCGTATGTTCCACCGTGTCTACCGATTGGTATCTCTGATAGCACTATTAGCATTCAAAAATTAAATTAACTTCTTTTTTCCCACAGAGACAACACTGCATTACTGGTAGCTGGCTGCCAACTCAAGGTTTAAGCGTTTGGGACCTGACCGCAAGAAAGCTGCTGACTTTAATCAGGGTTCAAAATAGGAGACATGATGTCGACGGCGAGTATATCTACGCGTGTCGGTACTGGCGTTCTACAGATGTGCGTATATTTTATTATTCAACTAGCGAGCGGCTTCGCCCGCGTGAATGTTGAAAATTATCCCAATGCTGTAGATTTCCGAAACAAAAAATATCCTAAATTTTATCTAAATCTTTTCTGCGTTATGAGCGTGAAGGAGTGCCAAATATTTTAACAAATTTTCACCTTCTGGAAAATAAAAATTTAAATAAAGTTACATTCCTCCGTCAGTCATTTAACTTATTCAGGAATAGCTGACGCGGCGAACTTCGCACCACCTAATAGTCAATGAAAGTAGTATCTCTTTCGATATAGTCAACCGATGGCAATGAAAAATAGCCTAAGTAATATATCTATTTACCTACACACAATTTTAATGTGTAAAAGTTATCTACATTGATTCTGTAAATTTTACGTAATGCGCGCACAACTAAATACTTCTACAGATTTATTATCGGTCGCGCGATCAGATGACAGTTGTATTTAAAATTCTTAAAGGTATTATTGATGATCCCGGCCTGCACAATGAAATATTCAATCTGTTCGTCCCAGACAATTATTATTGTCGTGGCAGAAAACATCTCTTACTGGCTGTTCCAACTTCCCGTACTATTGCACATTCCAAGTCGCCTATTCCGCGGACAGTAGCCGCCATTAACGCTCTCCTGAACTCAAACACAGGTTTTGATGTGTTTGCAGATGAATGGAAGGCGATAATGTTAGAATGTTTGAATTTTTGTGAGAAGAATGCATGACTGAGTTAAAGAATTAGGTATAAGTTTAAATAGTGTAATTGGCTTCGGCCATTCTATTTAATTAAATAAATAAATAAATTATATCTATACATATAATTTATTTATTTATTGTGAATTTACAAAAATCAGTCTTTGGTACAAATTACCTATTGTAAGAGTCATTATTTTCTAGATACGGCGGTTTAAGTTGTATATTACCTGCCAGTGTATGCAATAATTTCATCTAATAAATTCTCCGGGTATTTTTGTGTCTGAACCCGAGAGGAAATGTCATACTTCTACCGACTGCAACCTATCTGTATTTATTTAGTTGGTCGGTAACTCTTTTGAATAATTTCACAGTTCTGGTAAGAAAAAGACCAGCGATTTCAATAACTCCTAACGTTAACTCACGTTTGACCACAATCTCACCTGATGGTAAGCGATGATGTAGTCAACGATGAAGCATGCTTTCATAAAAGTAACCTCTTCACTCCTGAATTAAAGACAGTAGGTCTTTAATTCAGGAGTGAAGAGGTTGTAGCTATCAGAAAACACAAACTTCGGCAGGAATTTCTCTTTTTAACTGTACGCACAATGAATATGATCTCAAAACGTTTTGTTCGTATATGTGTGGGGCATCCGTATGTACCAGTGGTGCAACGCCTTGATATTCCAATGATGCCTTGATAGTCCAATGATGCCTTGATAGTCCAATGATGCATTCCGGGCTTGGTGAAATTAAATTGTATAATTCCGATGTACACTCCCCGAAATGTAAACGATAGAAATATCTGTACCTATAGGTAGAACATCAATTTATTTCTCAAACATAGGAAATGTTCCACCTTTGGATAGAACTATGCTGTAGTTTCTACCAGTAACAAGTTTGAAAAGATATAAGCATCCAACGCTACACCGACCGGTGAAATGTTGTCAAAATCGATTCAGTGCACAGCGCAAATTCGAATACAGAGAATTCCTTTTACTGTACATATTCGTTGATTCGGCAAAATATTTGAACAGAGGTATGCACGGTACGTACAAAAGTTTTGCGAAATAATTACTCTACAACTATATTTGATTCGAGCAACGATAAAGTAAACTGAATTCTGTTTTTGGTACAGCAAATTATTTAACTACGAATGGAAAGTTTTTTTTCTAATGCTTAACTGCGATCCCTCCAGCAGGATTACTCTCCAAATTAATTTCAATTTCAATCTAAAGTCAATCCGATTGCAATGTTAATTTTGACGTTACGTTATTTGGTACTCTTGAGAACAATATTGTCAATATATACGATTTCATTTAGTTCTCAAAATGGTCACGCAATTTTGAATCAATTTGGCGCTAGCATTGAATTCAAGGGTACGAAACGTCACAATCTCAATGTCGACTCATCGGAATTGACCTCAAGATTAAGCCTGCTGATGGTAAGTGGTGATGCGATTGTTAATGGTGAATCTCACTTGTTTATTAAGAACATAATCCGGACTATAGAGATGTTAACAACGTAAGGGTGGACACTCGCTGTACGTTGGGTTGTCGGATGGTATAAAGGTGATTTCGGAATCAAGTCATGTTTAAGTTAGTTATGTCCACCTAATCTATCGTGTCCCACTGCTGTGCAAAGGATTCCCTCTTCCTTTTTCACACAACTCTGTTTTTTAGCGAACGCTTGCTCCTTTGGTTTCACTAGGCCCTAATGCATTCGATAGGGGTCAAGCTAGATTATTTTATTTAGTTTACTGTTTACCTAATTGAATTTAATAGGTAGATACATTTATGTGATTACTTCATAGATCTCCCAATTTTTTTGAATGTTTGAATCTTCTCACCCAATTTTGGTTATTTTTTTTTTTGTGTTACTTAAATATTTCGAACTGTATTCAGCAATTAATTGTGCATAAAAATTATACTTCGTACGCCACTGTGTATGGCAAAATATGTAGACTATTATTTTAAATACAACAACTTGCAGTACTCCGATATGTAGGTACCTACTGCATTTAATTTTTAAGAATTAATAGCTCGCATGTGACCACTATCTCACCTGATGGTAAGCGAAGATGTGGTCGACGATTGATAACGCTTGCCTAGAAGTAACCTATTTACTCTTGACTTAAAGATCCCTAGGTTGTAGCTATCAGGAAACGCATACCATGTTTTAGAAATAAAATATCTTTCTTTAATGTTTTAAAACATTAGTTTCCAAATATGCAGTTTTAGTTTTCATAGAAACTGGCATTGGGACTCCTTTGAAAAAATTTACACTATTTTTCACAGATTCAGGCCTACTTGAAAAATTCATCCTGTATTTTCAAGTTAGCCAGCCGAAAAAAACGGCCTGCACAAAAATTCACAATGAATAAAAAACCCCTATAAGTTTTTGCGAGATTTTCCGGGATACCCTAGATATTTTTTTGTTAGTATAAAATTTTCCGGACAGTTGCTCTCGCGAGATTTTCCCCTAGTTTATAAAATACTCGTTCGAATCTAGTTTAACTTTCGCTGAGATAACCCGAATGGCATGATGTTGGCTTTGTCATTGAGTTCACTATCGTTTCAGATCTAGGCTAAACTTCCAACTAAACGTGGTAGCTAGAACTGTGATGTAGAATTACTAAAACTGTACTAACATTAGAACAGAATGTGTTTAGTCCAAGCAAAGAAGTCTAAATAGGTTTTCGTATTTTCCCGAACAAATTTTGATCCCGATGGTCAATCTCAAAAGAGATAGACCAAGTATTCAGGAGATATGTACAAGTATGTGCTCAATCACAGGTGCACTATCTGTTAATTCAGGGCCAACACTGCGTTAACCGGTCTCCCACGTGGTTCTATACAAATGTGCTCCGTCGCGATGACCCGCGCGGGCACCGTGGTGCTGTGTCCCGTGCCTATTTTGCTACGTAATAATACATCAAAGTTCTAAATCAAAATGACTACTATAGTCAAACTACTACTAAAGTTGAAATAGCAACGCTGCGCAGAATCCAGTTTTCGCTACGGGCACAAAATATGTAGGTACAGAAGTTAATCTATATATAAAGCACGCTCGAGCAACGCACACATAGACACCGCTCACTGACACGATATCTCGGAGCGTCTCGGCCCGCTCGCCGAACAGTTCCGGCTCACACGTTCATTAGTGTGCGTCTACCGAGCGTAGGTAGGTATAAAAACTGGACAATACCCGAATGGAATCTCGAAGATTTTTCCGAATTGCAATTTTTTTTGTGTTACATACGTAACTACAAATTTACAGTTTTCAGATTTTTTCCTATACCTGTGCTATAAGACCTCGCTTTGTGCCAAATTTCAGGATTCTGGGTTAACGGGAAGTACCCTATGAATTTCGATCTTTGAGAGTATAAAAATATACGTTTTTTGCGACATAAATGGCCGTATCTTTTTTATTCGTTAACTTAGCAGTTTGATTTTTTCACAACTTTAAGAGATCGCAGATTTGAGTATATGGTTTTAATTTCAATTGATACCCTCCACGAGTTCTCGAGATAAAGGGTCTTGACAAACAGACAGACAGACAGACAGACAGACGGACAACAAAGTGATCCTGTAAGGGTTCCGTTTTTTCCTGTTGAGGTACGGGACTCTAAAAAGTAAAGTACATACATGAGATTGTTTTCTGTACCTATCTATTTTGTGCTACGGGGTTCGTCACACAAGACACACGCGTGACGTCACGCACGCGTCGGTTGCACGCGCGGGCGCCCGCGTAATTCAACGTTTGCCATTGCTCTCATAGTCCAATGGGACGATAATCCTGACTGATGACTTTACGTGCTTTCCTAGACACGCGTCACACCACCAACTTTTAAAGTCCTGGCAGTATAATCTTAATAGAAAAACCCAGTAGCACTTTTTGCATGCCCTCGGGAATCGAACCCTACGCTCAAGAAAAGTGCTTGCGACGGCGGGACCAAGGAGACAGTCAAAAAATTATTGAAGCGTATTAAACCGACAAGCGACTTTTTCTAACAAGGACGAAAACCCTTGTTTGGTAAGAAAATACAATTACCGCCGAATATACCTCGGATTTTGGGTTCGCACGCCTGTCAGATACACTTGACATTTGTCGCTACTGTTGTTAAGTAGATCTTACAAAAGAAAAAATATTTTTGTTACTGTGTTGGTTTTTATAAGAAATTGTGTCCTGTAAGGTCAAGATCTTTTCAAAGGTTTTTTTAAACGTTGCCCCACGCTAGGGATTACTCCTGTAGGTGGGTGCGTTCACAAGCATGTAAACTCTATCTGTGTTCTTTCAGTTGCCCTTTGCGTTCCAGGACCGTGCTATCTCTTTTGATTTGAAAATTCAACAAAACAATAATAAATAATACAAGGTGTAAGGGATGGGAGGGATGAAGCGCATATAACTAAGAGAGTTCATATACATGAGTATACATGTAGATGGATGGAGAGGGAGAGGAAGGCCGAAAAAAAGATGGATGGATTGTGTGAAAAGTGATATGAAAGAAAAGGGAATTAGTGATAGTTTGACGGGTGACAGGACAGAATGGAAGAAGAAAACGTGTTGCGCCGACCCCAAGTAATATGGGATAAGGGCAGGAAGAAGAAGAAGAAGACAAGGTGTAAGGGACAGCCCTCCGCATACTTTAAGGGCTTACTCAGTAGACGAAACTGAACAACCTTACAATTTTTTTTTTCAGGAAACGAAAAAAGAAATCGGCCTCACCATACAAAATTATAAACTTTATTGGACAGTTTGTATGGAGAGGCCGATTTTTTTTTCGTTTCCTGAGAAAAAAATGTGTAAGGTGGTTCAGTTTCGTCTACTGAGCAAGCCCTTAAAGTTTGCTGAGGGCTGTCCCTTACACCTTGTAATCACACTATTTTTTTAGAATTGAAAAATTTTGTTACTTATATGATGTTGTGTAATGTGTTACATATTTGTTACTCCATCAGCAAAAGCAGCACTTGTGGCTGGTGTGTGGTGGTTGGTGGCAGCGCTGCCATCGCGCGGCATTTTGCGGCTAATTTGAAGGCACCCTTAAAAGGCTAATTTCAATGAAAGAAAAAGTATAGTATAGCAGAGTATACTTAAGTATAGTAGAGTAAATCATGTCAGATTTTGATATGTTTGTGGAAGAATGGAAGACGATACTGTCAGAATGTATGAAATTCTGTGAGATGAATGCATGACTGTGTCTACTATTTATTAAATAAATAGTGTCTACCACTAATGTCCTGTGCGATATATGACTTGTCTGTGTTCTTTTAATGTTTTCTCTTTTTGTGTTATGTGTTTAAATAGTGTAATTGGTTTCGGCCGTTCTATTTGAATTAAATAAATAAATAAATAAATGTCGTGGCACTTAGTATACTTTTATATATCCCAAGAGTATTATATAATTTTCTGTTTTCACACAGCCGAAACCGCTGCTACAAGCTAATCTTATAAATCCACTTTTTTATAGTAATCACTTAGTAGGTAACAGAAATATTGTTGTTTAATTAATATTCTCAATCAAAACTTCAGAATACCTACGTAGACACAAATTAACGTAAAGAGAATATACATTTTACATATTAACCACTTTATTTATACAGCAAATTATTTCAGACTGTCTATGTGTTTCATTGTACAGTTGAGCGGAGGTAATGTTTTTCTTAAATGCCACGTATATAATAATATAGGGTGGGTTACAGGTAGCGTTGCCCTCAGATAAAGTCGACTCATGCTCGGGATTTCATGTAATTTGCTGTCGTATTTAACATTAGCAGGTTCAGTGCACTGCCTTGTTTTACAAGAGTAATAAAGTGTAGTGTATGTTGAGTCGAAAGTAAGTTTAAATTTAGTAAAATAACACTGTACAATAAAAACTTAACCACTAATTCAAAAAACCCAAAGCGAACGCCGGCGTTGGCTCTCTCGTTGTCTTTATTTTCTGTCTCTAATTGCGGTATTCGAAAGTTTAATAACTCAAAACACAAAAAATAAATAAAAATGAAAACAACCTTCTTTTTTGGAAGTCTAACTGTCCCTGCACACGGGGCTCAAAAAAACGCCGCCACGAAAAAACGCTAGAAGCAGGTACAAAAAAAAGCTAGAAGCGGCCGTAAAAAACAGCTGAAACGCGCGACACCTCTTGTGCCCGGTGAAGTTTGAAGCCGCTTCTAGCGTTTTTTTTTGTGAGTTTAGATACAAGTTTGTGGAAACTTGTATCTAAACTCACATGCATGTGTGTGGAGTGCATATTTTGATAATGGAATCAAACATGTATTATCACACATGCATGTATTGTCACCTTGGCATTAAGTTACCACGTAAAGAATCAGGTAGTAACCTATTTCATTTCTCCTTTCCTCGTTCCTTTTTAGGACAATCCATTATCATTATATGTATATATAAATGTTGCTATCAGGAAATGAGGATATCAGGGAATTCACGAAATTCCGGTTGATGTCGAATATTCTTGTTTATTACGTCTTTTTACTAAAAGCATCTAGTGATATAACGAAACCTATATATGTATATATAAATGAATTCCTATTTCCTGGGTCACGGCATCACGCGTGAACGGCTGGACCGATTTCACTAATTCTTTTTTTGTTGTGTTCGTTATTGTGAGAAGGTTCTTATGAAAAAAAAAAAATAAGTAGTGTAGGGTAGAGTATATTAGAGTAGGGTAGAGAAGGGTAGAGTAGGGTAGAGTAGGGTGGAGTAGGGTGGAGTAGGGTAGGGTAGGAGAGGATAGGGTAGGAGAGGGTGGGGTAGGGTAGAGTTGGGTAGAGTATTGTAGAGTAGGGTATAGTAAGGGTGGTGTAGGGAAGAGCGGGAGCGAAGCCGCTCGGGAAAAAGCTAGTACTAATATTAAGTTAGAAAAAAACTGACTGAATGCCTGACATCTTAATGCACAGCCAAAACTATAAAGTCTAGAAGGTACTTTTGTACAAAGTTTCCTTACTGGCGTAGGCAAACGCTGAGAGAGGATTTTCCAAAATTCACCCCTAAGGAGATTAAACGGGGATCCAAAGTTTGTAACCTTTTTCTCGTGGGCGAAGCCGCTGGCAGAAGCTAGTCGTATTGTAATATAAGTACCCTACATATAGTGTTATATGCTATGAGTTATTTCCATCATAGTTTACGCTATAATAATAAACAGAATTGGCTGAATAAGCATCCTTAGGGTAAGATAAATATTACTTAATTCGGAAGAAACATTATGGTATTCCGGAAGATATTTGCGTGACCCATATTTTTCTCAATGGGTCATTTTTACCCTGCTGGAAATATGGATTGGCTATTCATAGCGTCACTAAGTCTCTGCCGGCGACTTTGTTCGTGTATAAATATTTAAAAAAAACTGTATTTTGTGTTAGTTTTAAAAAATTGATAGTAAAAGTTTTTGGTAAGAAATTGTGCAAAGTTTCAAGTTTATGACCCCAGAAAATATTAACCTTTCAATCGTGGAAATTACAGACACAATAGAAAGACAATAGGTGCGCGAACGCGTTCGCTTGGGGTTTAATGAATTAATTTTCAATTTAATCATTGAAACACTCTCAATTGTCCCATTGGGGGTAGTTTTGAAAAAAATACAATGATAAACTTCATTATTTACTTATTTTACTCTTTGTGCTATCTGTCAAGTATATTGGCACACGGAATGAGATTTTGCTTATAAACGAAATTCCTACTTTTCATCTCCCTTAAGACTAAATTTTCAAAACGCCTTTTAGTGCTCGGCTACGTCATAAAAGGAAACCATGTGGAAAATTTAATGTTTCTAGTCATAATAGTTTCGACTGTGCTTCAATATTATGTTAGTCAGTAATTTTCTGCTTTTATATATATTTAATATATAAAATCTCGTGTTACAGTCTTTGTTATTGAACTCTGCTACGAAAGGGCTTAACCGAGTTTTATGAAATTTGGTTGCCAATTTGGTTGTAGCCAATTTTTTACCCTCCTATTCTCGTCACCCATTTTTTTGATAATTTATATAACAGAATAAAGATTTTGGAGTCAGCTTATATTTATAGGATAGATTTTAGAGTCGATAGGAGTCATATTTACGTATAAACACTGTTCACAAATTCACTTAATAATTAATTATGACGTTTTAATATTTTAGTCCGAATTTTGCTCTAAAAGTCAAATAAAATATTATAAGAAATAAGTTTGAATTTAAATTCTTTCTGGGTCGTTTGATCTGATTTGCTGAAAATCAAATAAGTTTATGAACACCTGCGAGTTACGGATTGGATCGAGAATTTCTTTGCTAATGAAATTATATGGCTGTGCTTTTAAATTTACTGATTTTCCACTCGGTCAATTAGCTTTTCAACCATCACAGTCTGCAGTCATTTTCACGTATTTGAAAATTAAGGTTAAATAAATGAATTTAGACGAAATAAAAGCAATCAATTTCAGTATTAAAAGGACGTAGGGAATTAATAAGTGCGACTTTATACAGGCAATTTTGTCGAAATTATAAAGACTTAAATGTAGAAATTATAAAGGTAATAAAATTGATGAAATGGAAGTCAGTGAAAGCGTGACTGTTGAGAAAACGGAAAGAACGTATGTGCTGACCTTAAACGTAGATATAATTATGTTTTTTTTTTAATTGATATAAAATAGTGCTTGACTGCAATCCCACCTGATGGTAAGCAGTGATGCAATCTCTGATGGTGAGGCGCACTAGTTTATTAAGAGCCTATTCACTCTAGCCTTGAAGACACCCAAATTATAATCAGACGGGAAGACCGCAACAGGCATACTGTCCCAGTCCTTCGACGTACGCGGTATAAATGACGAGGCGAAATGCTTAGTACGGACCGTAGAGGTTTCAACAACGTAAGGGTGGATATTCGTCGTAGAGAATGTATTATTTAGGCATACGCGTAAGTATCATAATTTCAGCAGAAAGAAGTCCACTGACCTCATATTGACCTCCCTAAAGTGTCGCCATAGCGGCCGGTTCTGTGCGTCTCACAACCAGATGAAAGCCATGGTGTCCTGGAATAGGGCCATACATGAATTTTTGTTTAGGGAGTATATGTTCCCTTGGGATAATTATCTTCGTTTACACCGGTGATTTTTGTTCATCGAGATTTATACGACCACAAATTTTAGTTAGTACAAAAAAATGGGGTTCTATCTGTACCCATTACTGATCATATATTTTTGTAGCCACGAGTAAAAAAAAAACACAAAATTGTCCACGAAATTTGGACATAATTGGTAAATTCATAAAAGAATCAATTTTTCATTTCATAACAATTGCTACTACAAAATACTACGCGCAGTGTTTTTCCATTTTTATCGTCATTTATTCATTCATAAAATAGCTTGTACAGTATTTCCATAAATTGAATGACATTTTGGGATATAAACAAACGCTAATAACTTTGCTGTTTTTGAATATTATTTAATGAGACTTTAATTAAATAATAACAAGCCCATTTCTAATAAGCCCTTTCAGTATTTGTACTAATTAAAAATTATTGCTGTATAATCGCCCATTGAAAATAACTACTAACAAATTAATTTTGTTACAGTACAATCGCAAAGGCAAATACGCTATCATAGGTGGAAGCGGAACTAATTGCCTAGAAGTGATCAACCTCCACAACAGATACATCACCTGTTCGTATCCAACCACAGGCTCTATATTGGCTCTCACTAGCCACCAAGAACGCATAGCTTATGGAGGCACTTCCAGCTCATTCAACATCGTCTCATTCTATGATCCTAAGTACCAAAAAGATAAGTACGAAATCGGCATCGAGCCTGACTACGACAGAAGGCCTTCACAAGGAGTCATCACCCTGTTCCATGACGCAGAAAGCATGTTCTCCTCTTCAGGCCCAGTCGAAACGGAGACCTCCGCTACCCCATTATCAATAGAATATGATGGCGAAGAGCCTAAGGTAGACTATGTAAACGATGACGAAAAACAAGATGGTGAAAAACCACATGATGCAAAAACCCCTGATAAAAAACCTCATGATGAAAAGTCCGCTGACAAAAAGCAAGGCGATGAAAAGTCCCCTGAAAAAAAATCTCATGATGAAAAGACTGCTGAAAAAAAGCTTCGTTATGAAAAGTCCTCTGAAAAAAAATCTCATGATGAAAAGACCGCTGATAAAAAGCCTCGTGATGAAAAGAGTCCTGACGAAAAACCTCATGATGAAATGACTGATGACAAAAAGCCTCATGTTGAAAAGAGTCCTGACAAAAAATCGCATGACGAAAAACCGCAGAAGTAACTTTATCTATGTTTGTAGTTAGTAAATGTATTTACAATTTCTCTTTAATTATAGCTTTGATATACCGTTTTGTTTTTTTTTTATAAAATTAACCTTAATAAACAGTTTATTAAAAAGCTTTCAGCCCATACGTGTACACTAATTATGACAGATGTAAATGATGATGATAGCCCAAATTACATGGGCACGCGAACAGCCCATCACCCAAACAGTAATCCGTTTCAATTTCGTTAAAGAGATACTCATGTCCATTTCACATCGTCGCTGCCAGTTCAACGTATCGTCGTCATTGCAATGATAATTTGCAAAGCTTGTTTCAACCGAATTGGACCGCAACTGCAATAACCATAAAACCCATCCAAATACGTGTCGAAATTCAACGGCGCCAAATTGAAAATCCTGAAAACAATTGCACAAGTTTCCACAACAGAAAAACCGGGTTCGGCCAACATTGAAAAATTAGAGTCGGCATTGCGAATTCAGCCGAGACTACAATGGCGAACAAGTTGCAATAGAATTTAAATAAAGAAGCGTTCCCTAACAGCGCGAACTCGTGTGCGGGGCGTTGGTGAACTTTCAACTTTTACCCGCTTATGTAGCGGGAGCGTACCTAGGTCCCCCTGCCCGTTCCACAGCGGGGGTGGAGGGCGCTTTTCCGTACTTGGACCGAATATTTACAGCGCAACCTAAATATAGCGTGCCGCTGCTCAGCTGGCACGGGCGGGGAGGTGGGAGGGTAAACATTCCCACTCCCCCCTCGGTAGCTCGACGGTGTAGAAGGCCATTCGAGCGCCGGCTCTGGAGGTGAGCGGACATCTCCTGTATAATGCCGAGGTCGTCGCGACCATGACCGTTTGGAGTCAGGAGGGGTTGTCGCTCGCTATGGTTATAAAGTCACTCTCAAGGCCATGGTGTACGAATTGACGTGACAGAATTGTATGAACGGATGCATTTACAGATTAACGGCTAATAAGAGTTGTTGGTAATGACTCTTGAACACGCAAAACTACATTTGCGTGACGTATTTCTAACTGTATAATCAGGAATAATAATAAAGCCTGATTCTATACTTATGTCTATGGGTATCAATAGATTGTAGTGTCTATTCAAAGGGCATTGAATAGTTCCGCAAATAGCGTAGTAACTCTATATTGGTAACGAATAGAATTCAACTGAGGCGGACGAGTGGTTCCTATTAATTTGTAGTTTCTGGTAACAAACGTTGGTATTGAATTGCATAGAATATTTGTAAAGAATAGAGACGATTCATGTTACCGATGTAAGGGAATGAAACAATACGTTATGTTTACACATTCTTATAAACCAATCTGTGTGACTATAAAGAATGTTAATGACTACATTTTCGAAGAGGATATAATTCATTCATAAAATCCAGCAGTGTTTGCTTGATATTTAAAAAAGTACCTACTCTATCAACAAAATACATAAATATCTAATATTTAAAAATCTCATTTCACAGTGTTTGTTATAGAATTCTCCCGAAATGGCTTAGTCAATTTTCATGATTTTTTTTGTGTGAGTATATTTAGTAAGTCTGAAAATAGATCATAGGCTATTTTTTACCCTCCTATCGCCACCTCCCCTTTTTTCGTTGTTATTGAATTTATATGGCAGAAAAACCTTTGCCGAGTCATCAAGTATACTAGAAAAGGCCTTAAGGTCTCAACAAGACTACTATCCAATCTTAAAAATCCCCTTCAATTTATCAAATTAACGTTAACTAAACTCAGATAAGTACCTCGACGACGTAAATCCTTCCTTGAAGCTAATTTAGCTCACAAATTGGCCAAGTAACGGGAGATTTACTAATCAGCTTGCATTTTTCACGTAAGGTTAGCTCAACAAATGTTTTATTCAGAGTAATCTGGCGCCGATAGAAGATTAGAGCCTGACAAAACATCTGACAGCTCTTTGTAAACAGTGAGCCTTCGTTTATTATTTAACCAGATTTATTTTTAATTCGCGAAGCCCATAAAGTTGTTTTGCTAATGTAACGAGGGCCGTTTGGTCTGTACGGGGCGTTCTATATATCATTTTTGTAGCATTTTTTGTTTTCGCGAGTTTGGAACAACACCATTAGTTATCTCTCGTTCGCGGCCCCTTTTTTTGTTCAAGTCGATCCTGTTTTATGCTCATACATTTTTAAGGTCACTAAGTACTTCATTTTAACAACGAAAAAACCAAATTGCCCCATATTTCAGCGATCATTATGAGAGGCCCAGATATGAAATTAATGGCCGTCATTAAAGTGTCCTGTTAATTAATTTTACTCAATTTCCTTTTATAGCCATCGTGTCTTTAAATTTTTTACAAAAACCCAACCGTAGACAAAAGAAGATAGCGGAGAGGCGCGATGCGCGAGAACAATAGCTTATAGGAATAAAGAGCTTCACGATGAAATTAAAATATTATAAAGGTCATGCCTGAACTTCATTTTGCCCCCGATTGCAACATACGCAAACAGGAAATTAAAATACCTCGTGTCGTAAAAAGCCTCAAATTACAGTGTTTTATACAATGACGTACGACTTTCCAATGTCGACACAATAAAAAAGATTCATTACTGCGCTTCACTGACGACCTAACCACTTAAGGCTCGTTCGCTCAATTTAATCTGTTCGCCCAATATTTATTACTTACCATTATTTTCCAATTCCATGAAAGAAAATAAATTATAAGCATGCGTCTGGAACTCAACACGTTATGACGTCAATAACGAGCGAATCCAGGTTTGCGGAATTAAAAAGCGCTGAGAACGCAAACTTGCCGGATTTGGAGATTCGGGCGTAGTGGCGTGGCGGGGTGGGGGCGGTGCGGGGCGAAGCACGGGCGTCGTGGCTGCATCGATCGGCGGGCCGTGACCTTGACCCGCCCGCGTTCCCGGATGTACCAGCTTCGCCTACTTGCGCCATTGTCGCTTTATTCAGCTTCTGCTGGCTTTTATTAGCCTGGCTTTTATTTCCCTCATATTAGCTGCGAGAAATGTAGGTGCGTCTAGACAAATTCTGTTTTTCTTGTTAACAATATGGATTATAATACTGTCTCAAGGTTTGCTTTTTTGCTTCAGTTTTCTTTCTTGTGATTGTGAATATTTGATATTTCGAGTCCTTAAATCTTACCCACTTTTTATTACGGCTCCCTGTTTTTTTTTCATTTCATATTGTTTCGCTTTTCTTTATGTTTCATGAATATCTGAGTTCTGTTTGTGGAAACGTAAAATATTTCTTAATATTAACCTGGTTTGTGACGACTATTTAAGGTAGAAACAACCTTAGAACGATCTTTTCGATGAATTATTTATTTGTTGAATGTAAATTCGAAGTTATGAACGAATAACTACTTAAGTAATTCTTTGGAAGTCTTCAGTCTCGAGACTTCTTATGAAAAATGTTCTTGAAAAAGTGACGATAATAAAAAGGAATGGTATTTTTTTTCTCATAATATCTTATTAGCATTTATATTGAAGTCCATTAATAGAACTTAATTACAGTTTACTTATCATATTCTCTACAGGAAACGGTAACTTAAATTTTGTATTAAAATCAAAGCGACTGAAGTATCGTTTTTATTTTAGTTTTGTTATTTTCCGTTCCGTGTATTTTAATGTTTACGCTGAAAAATATTGTGAAAGCATAAATAGAACAAAAAATAAAAGAATTGTGAGTATTAATAACGGTACTTACGCACCTTCCTGAAATGTAAAACTAAAAACCATGTTTTATGTACCAATAAAGTTATAAATCAGCTTTAGAATCGGCTTACAAATGTGAATAATTGGTATGGTTTTTTTTTGACTTCTGTGTTTTTATCAAATCACAGTTCAAAGGCTGCATCATTTTGAATAGAAGTTGACACAGTTTATGTGTTACCATCCGCTTGCATAACCAAACAAACGACACTGAAAATAACACCAAGAACTACCAACAATTACAGACCTAACAGCCCACAGGGGCGTTTCCCATCCACACAGCGCTCTAAACAAAATTATGCAGATACATGCAATCTGGTTGCTAGGACGGTGGCCAGCGCATAACAATGTATGCTAATCAAAAGATAGCTCGCATGATTTAAGTGCTACTGCGTTTTCGCTTTACCTAAAGCCTTGAATTTCGACTGACAATTTTTGGCGAGCGAACCGAATTTTAGCGCACTGTGGCACTGGTTTTATTGCGTCAACGAGCTTGCCAATATAAGATTTGTAGATTATTTTATGAGCGCACAGATGCAAGATTGGAATATTCAGTTGTGGGTCAATTTTAATGTGCAATTCGTTTTAATATCACAGTAAAATTACATTTTTAGTATATGACAGATGGTGAAATGTAGCGAAACTGTAATACACTTCTGTTGATGGATAAATGTAAAGTGTGATGCTATGTACAGTCAGGAATCAGAAATGCAGTTGCATTCTACCAATGCTAGTGTCTAGTAGTACATTTTGATAAAAGTGGAGAAATTTTGTCATTGAGATCGAGGCGGAATTCGCCCGAGCGTAGGTGAAGCTGTTATGGAGACAAAAGCTGCAGTGATAAATTTCCACGTATATATAACGTTTTTTTCAGTACATTTAGGAAGTAATAAATAAACGGGGGTTGATGTGCGACTCGTGGGCGTTAATTAGCGCCCAGTTGATATGATAAATATAATAAAATGTGGTGGGGACGAGCACCAGCATTTTTCCGCACCAGTGCGGAAACAGTGAATTGCGTTCCTAAAAGCGGGTTTTCGAATGAGTGTAGGTATTGAAAAAAAAAATCTTTATAGAACTTTTAATTTAAAGAGATTCGTACCAAGTATTTCGTCAATGATTCATGGCTGATTTTGTTTATAGCATAGTATCTAAAGTAGATAGTGACTGCTGTTTTTCTAACATCTAAAGGCGTAAAATTATAATACCAAATGGTCATTGTGTTGCTGAAACTAGGAAAAGCGTATGCATAAGCGAACAATACATACTATAAATAAGGCAAAAAATGAAAACCAACAACAATTTCAACTGTATATTATTTACTTATTCAGGTTTTACGGGCGTTTTCAGAGAAGCTTAAAAAATCCATTCTATAATATTTATAGAGAATATTTCGCGAACAAATCCGTGATCAAAAGGCATTAATTTTAATTATTCCAGACAGGAAACGGCAGCTTTGTAGTTTATTTTATTTCTATTGTGCTTTGTTCTGTTCTTCTGTGTTCGGAGAATTTACTTGGCATACGCTGTAGGTACAAAGAGTACTTTCATTAATATTCTTTTTGGGAACGGATCATCAAAGGAACATTGTAACAGTTTTTTTTATAAATTTAAATATTATTTACCCAGTCATTTTTTAGTGAGAAATCATCTAATAATACGCTCTGCGGAGCTCTCTGAGGAGCAGACCTAGTAAACAGTTAATTTATATTTATAACATAAATGTAAATTAGACAAGAAACTAATTCCAACTTAAACCTGAAAACTTTCGAAAACTTTTCTATAATTTGATGAAAACAAAAAGTGCTGTAAGTAAAATACAGCCGCATTCTATTCTTAGATGATGATATAAATTAACTAGCTTTTGCCCGCGACTTCATCCGTGTAAATAAAACCTATATCACTTAAGAATAAACCAGCTTCCTATCGGTGAAAAAAAATTTAACCATCGGACCAGTACTTCCAGATATCACCTCCTACAAACAAAAAAATAAACTTTACCTCTTTATAATATTAGTGTAGATTACAAAACCTAATCTTATTTTAATCTCTTTGAAAACTCAAGAAAAACATTATCTACCTTCGTAAACTTTGAGCAAAACATTTTATTTATAAAGCCGATCGAGATCCGTCTAAAAATATATCCATTGGAGGAAGTCGTTGGCCCAAAAATTATTCGTTATTTTATTATCATCGAAATACCATCAGCTATCTAGGACCGGGTCTCGGGTTTATTTCGAACATAAAGGACGACATTTTGGGTTCAAATAGCCTTCATAAATTATGTTAGATTGTAGTTACTAAAATTACGCGTTGAATTTTAATGTGGGTATTAGTTCATGTATTATGTTTTGTTGTTTTGTGTAATCTATGCTAAGTCTGTATAAAGATAGAGCTATTTCGGAAGTTAGAAATGTTAGGGTTCTCTTTTAATTATTCTATTCTTCTTCTTCTTTTCGTGTCGATGCTGTCAAACTATACTTTTTCTGACCAATATTTGGCAACCTGTACGGCTTTATTGTTGGCCTCGTATAGATCCTGAAAAGTACAGTTGGTTACGCAGGATGGGCAGGATAGCAGGTGGCGCATGTTTCTCATGTGTGCTAGAGATGGGTTGAGGAAGCCCCATTTGGCCCGATTATTATATTATTGTAATTGATCGAGATAAGATTGCGAGTACAATTCGAATGTTTTTTTAGGTAAGAAAATTGGCTTTCAGATGTATGAACGTAAACAGCTTGTCCACAGGCAAAGAGGTAGGCACAAGCTGCGCGCTTCAAAGAGCTATCAGCATAATGATGAAGCCTGCTAGGAATGATACCTGCCGGATTATTCAAAAGAGTTACCGCTGCTCTAGACTAAGGAACAAGGATGTGTTTTAGTCACTAAAAAAAAGTTAGTCACTCTCTTACACTTCACCCAGAGCAGAAGAAGTTAAGATGATTTCCCACCTAAAAAAGGGTCCTGATGTAAGTACCTACGCAAAGCCATAACATAAGGGATTTAAATATCGTCATGGTACATTCGTAATGAGGGGTGCATGGGCAACATGGAGTTGTTTCCTCTCTCAGTGAGTTGGTTACATTATTTATATGTAGTTAGATCTAAATTATGACTACCGAAAATGAGTTATTAAACTTTAATAAAGTTAAATAATTTATGATTTTCAAACCAGTGTGTCCAATTTGGAACCAAATAATTTTATTTTTGGGAAATTTGTTTATTGCCACTGCCGCTGATAAACGCAAGGTTTATGATACTAAAATGTTAAATTACATCTAGTGGAATGCCTAGAGGTTTTTATCACGGATTAATTTTGTTTTTTAAATTTTATCCACAGTAACTGTTTCTGTACATGAAATTTAAAAAACAAAATTAAATTATATATTTAGCATTGAATATGTATAAAAAAGTTTACCTATTAAATTGTTATTAATCTTGATTTAAAAATACTAGCTGGCCCGGCAAATTTAGTGCCGCCTAACAGTCAATTAATTTGGATATACCAAATTATTTTTTTTTTTTTAATTAACTTTCGATACAGTCAACCGATTGCGATGAAACAAAGCCTAAATAATATATCAAGTTACACACAATTTTAATGTATAGAATTTATCTACATCGATTATGTAAATTTTGCGTGATGCGCGCACAACTAAAAACTTAAAAGATTTATTATATGCATAGATAATGATAATTACAGTAGTACAGTTAGTAACCTCAGAAACTACTCATTCGAATGGAAAAACTCTTGAAGGGATCCATAGCCCATTTAGAGAAATGAAGAAGACTATCTATCCACACTAATATTATAAAGAGGTAATTTTTATTTTATGTTTTTTTTTGTTTGTAGGGCGAAGCCACGCGCAAGAGCTAGTAGGAAATGTAACTTTACGTTACGACCAATAAAAGCGGAGCAGTAACCAAAGACGCGAGTGAAACCGCGAAGAACAGCGAGTCTTAATAATAATTGAATGAAGTCTGTTCTAGACGTTACCACAACAAGTCGCAAAAAAATACTTTTCAAGTGCACCACAGGATTCGTTTGCTTTGTTATTTCACTTATTATCTTAATGTGGCCGTGGAATAAGCTTTTACTGGCTACTGACTGTTCGTGGCAGTATAATAAACGTCTGTGCTCCAAAATGGCGGTGTTGCTGTTATTTTAGTTTTTGTTTTTCCACTGTCACTGTTTTTTGTTTTGGGGACATGAGCCAGGTGCTTTTATAATGGGGTGTTAGTTTTTTTTCGTTAATAAGATGAGAATGTTTTTTGTCCAAAGGGCAATGGAAATGACTATGCTCGGATTTTCCTTCACATCAGAAATCAAGATATCCGCAGGAGAACCAAGGATACCGACATAGCTCGAAGAATCGCCAAACTTAAGTGGCACATTGCACGCAGAACAGATGGTCGATGTGGACGAAAGGTTCTGGAATGGCGACTGCATAACGGAAGACGCAACGTTAGAAGGCCTCCGGACCGATGATCTGGTCAAGGTCGTTGGTCGTTGTGACGACGCTTGGAGGAGGCCTATGTCCAGCAGTGGACGTCGATGGTGTTTTGTGTGGTTTGCTGATTGTGTTTTGTGTAGGGCCGCGTTCCCATTATGTCTTAGTGATTAATTTGTCGTCTAGCGAATATCGTTTCTAGCTATTCCCATTTTTGATTTTTTTGATTGATTTTTTTGTCATGGCCACGACAGATAGTCGCAACAGCAAAACCAGACTTACCGTCATAGTTTAGTGTTCTCAATTTTTTATCGTTTTACGACTGTTGTGCTAGCCGTTCCCACTATCATGACAATCTGTTCTCACCGCAAAAAAAGTCGTAGACGACAGTTAATCGTGTCGTCGTATAAGTGAACATCTGCATTTAAATGAGTCACGACATTTAAAACGAAAAAGTGGGAACGCGGCCTAAGGTTATCTAACGCAATTTTTGATGAAAGGGCAACACAAAGAAAAAAGGAATCACGCCTGAAAACTCTGTTGGCATTCGGTAATTCTGTCATTTAATGGAATATCTCACAAAACTTGTTCCAAAAAACACATGTTTTTATACTTATATTTTTTATTTATTTATGAGTACATTATGAAGGCCCAAATGTTCACGCAAAATAGCAGATTTTCAGAGGTATTTACTGAATTAGTCTTACACATAATATCTAGACAAAGATGTGTAACGATGTCATAATCACGTAAGAGCGGTTTTATAAAAATTAACCTCGGTGAGGACGCTCTCAAGTGTAAACTGATCTAAACTCCAACCTGCTACTATGTTTTTAGAGTAACCCTGCACAGTAGCTCCAGTATCCCATGCTCAACAGTCTCTCCTACGCTCAGACTAACAAAGCACTCGTAGGTGTCTGCTACGCTAAACTTCGTGCTACGAGGATGCTACGGCGTAGCTATAAGGCTACGAAAACTTTACTGGTAAACGGAGTGGAATTTGATAAGACAATGGTTTATTCGGTACATAAAACTGTGCCAAAAATTGATTTTAAGGCGTATAGTCCCATGAACCATCTGGCCGAAATTATGTGAACTCTCGCACTCGCCTAGGCGGCAGTGCGCAAATCTGTGCATTTATTTGCGGCCAGCAGCGCCCGGAAAGCGCTTTAAATCCATTTTCTCTGCGAGATATTGATTGATTTAGATATGCAATGTTCACTTTGAAGAATATTTAACCACCAATTTTTATGAGTAAAAATGTTTCTAAAGGTCCAAGCCGTTTCGAAGGAGTAGGGAAAAGTTGCGTAAAGTTGCGAAATTACTAAATTTTTTTTTTTCAACAAATGTATTAATTTCATGAAAAAATCAAATATTCATATTATTGTTCATGAATCTATAATAAACATATATTTTTTTCAAACCAATTGACCTAGCCGTTACGGAGGAGTAGGCCTCAGAAAATCACTGTTTTATGGCACTTTTCGGGTTCTTGGCCCTTAAGGTCCTCAAGAGAAACATATTGACAGAGGACTGTCAGGTGATAGTGGATACTGGTCTCGAGCCAACGATTGCACTTTTCCAAATACATACCGCAAAATAAACCCAATGAGAATGAACTTGTACTAATTGTTTTTTTTTTTTTAATGAGTAGTGAATTATTGTTATTTTTTAATTGCTATAAACTAGTGCTTGACTGCGATCCCAAGGTAAGCGTGATGCAATCTCTGATGGTGAGGCGCACTAGTTTGTGAGCCTATTCACTCTTGCCTTGAAGACACTCACTATAGTCAGACGGGAAGACCGCAGCAGGCAGATTGTTCCAGTCCTTCGACGTACGCGGTGTAAACGAGGAGACAAAACTATTTCATATTAGGTTAGTTTTTTCATTTACTAGCACAGGAATATCATTTCAGAGAGCTGATTGAACAGCTCTCCAGAAATGTACCAAAATTATAATTTTTTGTTTTGTCATTTTGTATCTATAAGTCTTTCTTTTATACTAGTTTTATTGCTGAACTGATTATTAACCACACAAAAAGAATAAGCCACAAAGCCTTTCCACACATTAATCATTTGAACCCGCTAAAGAAGTTACATGACACATTTTCATAAAAGATATACATAGAATCCCTTTAGTTAGTTCCCAAGTTCGCTTATTGGCTTTTGGATAATTTTATTGCCACTGTAGCGACATCTATGGCGCCACATAAGAACTACGAAGAAAGTACGAAATCCTGTATCGCGCAATCAAAGTTCTCCGCGCGATTTGAACATATACGACAACCCGAAATCATCTATGGGGCAGTCGCCCACCAAACTATAACACCTGTCTGGTCGGAGGATCCTCCCTTTTCAATGGAGGTATGCGGGACTTTACTCTCTGTTCTGCTTACCTCCAAACTGGTGACCCTCGACAAAGAACGTCAGCGCAGCCTTCGTGCAGCTACTACTTCGTGACGTCATCATCACTTCCTCAAGCTTTCGAGCAGCGAGCCATACAGCCAGCACCCACGGCTATAGAGGGTATCCTGACCACCAGCATGCCTACCTGGTCATACTTGGTCATCACCTTCAGCCTCATCAGCGACCTTGGCTTGGCACACCGCACCTTCGGCCAGTCACATGAAGAGCCATGAAGAACCTCTCCTGGTCGACGCCAACAGTCAAGCCCTACGTCGCACAAGCACCGCTCCGACTCACTGGAGCCAGCAGCACTACTCCGACTCACTGGAGCCTGCAGCATCGTCCCGACTCACTGGGACAGCACCACCCCGACTCACTGGGGCATCATCCCGACTCACTGGGACATCATCACCCCGACTCACTGGGGCATCATCCCGACTCACTGGGATACCAACACCCCGACTCACTGGGGCATCATCACGACTCACTGGGATACCAACACCCCGACTCACTGGGGCATCACCGCAGACAGTTCCGACTCACCGAGAACTATGCGGCATCGGTTCCGACCCACTGGAACCAACCTACGCTGGCCTGGCACGCATCAAGAACCATCGATCTCCGATCTCCGGAGGGGAGTGATGTAGCGACATCTATGGCGCCACATAAGAACTACGAAGAAAGTACGAAATCCTGCATCGCGCAATCACAGTTCTCCGCGCGATTTGAACATATACGACAACCCGAAATCATCTATCGGGCAGTCGCCCACCAGACTATAACACCTTGTCTGGTCGGAGGATCCTCCCTTTTCAACGGAGGTTTGCGGGACTTTACTCTCTGTTCCGCCTACCTCCAAACTGGTGACCCTCGACAAAGAACGTCAGCGCAGCCTTCGTGCAGCTACTACATCGTGACGTCATCATCACTTCCTCAAGCTTTCGAGCAGCGAGCCATAGCCAGCACCCACGGCTATGAAGGGTATCCTGACCATCAGCATGACCACTTGGTCATACCTGGTCATCCCCCTCAGCCTCATCAGCGACCTTGGCTTGGCACACCGCACCTTCGGCCAGTCACATGAAGAGCCATGAAGAACCTCTCCTGGTCGACGCCAACAGTCAAGCCCTACGTCGCACAAGCACCGCTCCGACTCACTGGAGCCAGCAGCACTACTCCGACTCACTGGAGCCTGCAGCATCGTCCCGACTCACTGGGACAGCACCACCCCGACTCACTGGGGCATCATCCCGACTCACTGGGACATCATCACCCCGACTCACTGGGGCATCATCCCGACTCACTGGGATACCAACACCCCGACTCACTGGGGCATCATCACGACTCACTGGGATACCAACACCCCGACTCACTGGGGCATCACCGCAGACAGTTCCGACTCACCGAGAACTATGCGGCATCGGTTCCGACCCACTGGAACCAACCTACGCTGGCCTGGCACGCATCAAGAACCATCGATCTCCGATCTCCGGAGGGGAGTGATGTAGCGACATCTATGGCGCCACATAAGAACTACGAAGAAAGTACGAAATCCTGCATCGCGCAATCACAGTTCTCCGCGCGATTTGAACATATACGACAACCCGAAATCATCTATCGGGCAGTCGCCCACCAGACTATAACACCTTGTCTGGTCGGAGGATCCTCCCTTTTCAACGGAGGTTTGCGGGACTTTACTCTCTGTTCCGCCTACCTCCAAACTGGTGACCCTCGACAAAGAACGTCAGCGCAGCCTTCGTGCAGCTACTACATCGTGACGTCATCATCACTTCCTCAAGCTTTCGAGCAGCGAGCCATAGCCAGCACCCACGGCTATGAAGGGTATCCTGACCATCAGCATGACCACTTGGTCATACCTGGTCATCCCCCTCAGCCTCATCAGCGACCTTGGCTTGGCACACCGCACCTTCGGCCAGGCACATGAAGAGCCATGAAGAACCTCTCCTGGTCGACGCCAACAGTCAAGCCCTACGTCGCACAAGCACCGCTCCGACTCACTGGAGCCAGCAGCACTACTCCGACTCACTGGAGCCTGCAGCATCGTCCTGACTCACTAGGACAGCACCACCCCGACTCACTGGGGCATCATCCCGACTCACTGGGACATCATCACCCCGACTCACTGGGGCATCATCCCGACTCACTGGGATACCAACACCCCGACTCACTGGGGCATCACCGCAGACAGTTCCGACTCACCGAGAACTATGCGGCATCGGTTCCGACCCACTGGAACCAACCTACGCTGGCCTGGCGCGCATCAAGAACCATCGATCTCCGATCTCCGGAGGGGAGTGATGTAGCGACATCTATGGCGCCACATAAGAACTACGAAGAAAGTACGAAATCCTGTATCGCGCAATCAAAGTTCTCCGCGCGATTTGAACATATACGACAACCCGAAATCATCTATGGGGCAGTCGCCCACCAGACTATAACACCTGTCTGGTCGGAGGATCCTCCCTTTTCAATGGAGGTATGCGGGACTTTACTCTCTGTTCCGCATACCTCCAAACCACTAATTTATTGTAACAGATACAAAATAAATCAGACAGTATAATTCATAACCCATCCATATTTCCATCGGGTTTGCGGACGACGAGCAATGGGTAGCTCTCCGTTTGGCCGTCAGATAACCGTACAGGTCGAGACTGAGTCGTCGTCTCTCAAAAAAGAGGGGTAGCCTTAAAAAAATCATATCCAAAAGCAATCAAGGGGCTTTAACACCCTCTTCATAATTTTAGCCGAAAGACGTCCCCTGTTGGACATAGGCCTCCCCCAAGCGTCGCCACAATGTATGGTCCTGTGCGTCACGAATCCAATGCCACCTTCTCGCAACATCGTCTTGGCTACGTGTAAATATAAAATACGTTATAACGTGTTCAAGTTCAGAAATTGACGGCTGAACTTGAACCTCGAATTGATAGAGGGCCAAATCCAAGACGTTTGTTTTCAAGGTGATGATTTAGCCTCGACTGTCCATGGCCTTTCCATTCTATTGATAAGCCTTGAAAACATTAAGATATTGTAGGTAACAATAAATTAGAAACGATATTACAAAATTTCTAAGAGAAATAAAACATGAGATGGAAAGAAGCTTTTATTTTACTTTTGTCTCCAGGCACTAGAATTAATATTCATGAACTTGTTTATGTAATAAACTCGCTAAGGAAATTAACAATGTATAGGTAGAACCTACAGCAACAACATAACCTTAATTAAAAACACGTCAGAGCAAAATCAAGTGATCAAATATGAAAGGAGACAAGCTGTACGCAAAATTAATTACAACCATGTCCCGCATCATTATGCCCTACGGTAAAGGTACATGGAACCGCAACATTTTGACTCCACAGTTAGCCGGATAGCAGTGGCGGATTAAGCCAATGGACCTGTAGCGTACTCCGTCCTCTATTTAGTACTATTATTCGCATTTTTTTTCTTAATAATCCAAATGGATTGGGTTAAATACGTGTTAACCTTTCGAATGTCTTAAGTTACACAGTTCGACATAATCAATTGTCTTACTATTGTGTTTCTAATTACGACATTCGATGAGTTAATTATGGTTATAAGGGAAGTCAGATTGACTATCATATTCAATGAAATAATCAGCTGTAGAAAGAAGAGCAGTGGTGGCTGAGTGGTACCGGCCCCGACTTACGAGTTGTAGGTCGAAAGTTCAAACCCAGCCAGGCGCATTACTTTGTGTAATTTATTTCATCTACACTGATCTCAAAACGGTGAAGGAAAACATCGTGAGGAAACCGGCATGTCCTAGAACCAAAAATTCAAAGACATGTGACATTCACCAACCCGCACTGGGCCCGCGTGGTGGAATTACGGCTCTTTCTTTCTCCTAGAGAGGAGGCCTGAGTCGCAGCAGTAGGAACATTAAAAAGCTAATTATGCTATGCTATGCTTATTCTAATCAGCTGTAGGTATTCGGATTTTAATATATGGTAAACATTGACTAGATTTTTTTTTTCCGTTGAAGTGCATGATCCCCGAACACGCGGGGCCCCCCAATAAGTGGAGCCTGTAGCATTTGCTACTCTTGCTACATAGCTAATCCACCACTGCCGGACAGCCACGGAAATTACCTTCAAACCCACCCAGCACTGATCGTGCCCTGCTTAATGTATTTTAAATGAACGAATCAATTATGTATATACAGGAAACCGTGCCATGTGAAAATGAAAGTGGAAAAGTCAATGAAAATTTTATGACGCAATGAAACTGTTGTGACGTAGCCTGTTTGCGAACAAACCCAGCTGTATGCGCAGCCTGTATTTATTACAGAAAGTTTGACGTTTATCTCTTTGTTTTGTTAAGCCTCCTATTTATTTCGTGATGCTAAACCTTTGTTCTAGTCAGACGTTTCAGGTAGTGAGCAACCCTTTTTTCCAATTTACAAATAACAAGTTACATTTGCCGAACTATCTGGAACACCTATATAAATCCGTTCTCATTCGACGCACGCACGAGTGGCGTAAGCTATCTTTTTTTTTTCGACGAATGTAGGCCAATTCTGCTTTTCGTATCTCGATAGGAGAATAATAAGATGATTTCATGAATGAATTTTGGCAAGAATTTTATTGCAGATTTCCCCTCATGCCGTTTATACGTTGTCACATTAGGTCAGTTTAAAAGCTGGGACTGAAATGTACTATGTTTGTATGTATTGCATATATTAGGGCGTTTCTACACGGACTGCGTGTAATGTAAGCTATGTTGAAAGTATGTGGAACAAACGTGCGTGGAAAGCTGATAGCACCCTAAACGGATTAAATTGAAACATGCGGACTAACCCTTTAAATAAACGGTAACCTTTGGTATGCCCACGCATATTTCCTGAATATTTCGCTACGTTATTTTCGATTTACCTATAAATACTTTTATTTTACAAAATATGTCTTTATAAGTTTGTTTTTGCTTGAATGAAGCTAGTAAAAGGTTGAGTATCTTCATCTTCTTTTCGAGTCGATGATAAACTCCATAAATAGTTTTGGCCTAATAGGTGGCTGCGTTAACTTTACAACTTTAACAACATTAGTACACCTCCAAAGTGGAAGTGTATGGGTACTCGGGGCACTACAACGTGTAGTTTATGTTCTGAACAGGGGAACCACAGTTACATTGGGTATCCGATGGGTCCATAAAACCACACATAGCCAAGTTTTGTTGGCAGTGGCTCACCTGGATGGGCAACTGATTTAGTGTTTTCCATAAAGACAACTTGCTCGCAGAACGATAAGACGGAGCGTTGGAAGGCCTCGTACAAGGTGGATCGATATCCTGGTGAAGGGGATCCGATAGATACGGGATGCACAGGAACATTCATTGTGGCGACAGTTGGGGGAGGCCCATGTCCAACAGTGCACGTCTATCGGCTGAAATGATGATGATGTTGAATATGATATAGACAACTGTAATTCATGCCGATTCTTAATTACCTAATTCCAGGTAGCAAAAGTTCCTGGGGTTTCAAGAAGTCGAGAAGGTGGTAGGTGATTTTCTTTCCACAGCTTGATTCAAACTCGCACAGCTATTTTCAGAGTCATGACCAATGGCTGGCCTTTATTAGGACCACTTAACAAAAACAATATCTCTGATGGGAACCACCACCGATTTTCTAAGCTCACACTTACTATCTTCATCTAGACAGATATCTTTTAAGCTATTGCATAGCTTCTATCGCGGGCCTTGAGCGTGGAGATCGAATCCAGAAATTCCGTAACGAAAATAATGTAACACCCCTCACTCATTTGTTTTTTGAGCGTGGTGACCGATAAGAAAACAAATGAGTGAACAATCAATCAAAATTCAATTCAATGTGTGAAAGTGTAACTTCAATTAATATCAAAGAAAAAAAACAAAGGAAAAAAATATTGCATAAAAAAATAATAAATAAAAAACATAATAATAATTGCATAAGTTGATAAAAATGCTATGCAATAGCTTTGCCGCGGCAGTCCCCGAGTGCCACACGTCTTTTTTATTTTCTCTTTCTTTTAGGTTGTGTTGGGTATACATAAGTGACTCGTGGTCAAAAGAAAAAATGGCTTTTGTTAACCAAGTTAAAGTAAAACAAATTAATCTAAATATGGTATGGTATGGTATGGTATGGTAGTAGCATCTTTGTTAGTAACTAAGGATGCCATATTTATTTGTAACACGTCAACAATGTTGTTAGCAGTGCTCGTGTCGTGTTTAACATTTCGTGTCACCTGTGTCTTGCTTTACAGTTCCTGATTAGGAACATTTCAAACAACTCACACCTCCATGTCAATGTGATTCAAACACGCAAGCTCTTGCTGTCAAGCAGGTAGGATTTAACCGTATTTAGAGCTATGCAGTAACCGTTCCGATACATAATCGTACGTTCACTGAGTTGGTAAGATTTGTTAGGACAAATTTGTAATACAAGTTCATTTGCTGATTGTAATCTTGAGAAAAAAAATAGGGCTCTATCTGTACCCATTACTGATATTTTTGTAGTCAAAAGTAAAAGAACTAAATCTCAAAATGGTCCACGAAAATGTATGTTGTAGTAAATTCAAAATAGAATCCATCATTCTTATCAATTGCCACTACAAAAATATTACACACAATGTTTTTCCGTTTTGATTGTCATTTATTCATTCATAAATCAATTACTCGTAATAGTCTGTACAATATTTCTATAAATTAATTGATTTTGGGATATAAAAAAACGCTAACAATTCAGCTGTTTATAAATGTATTTTATTGAGACTTTACTTAAATAATAACAAGACCGTTTCTAATAAGCCCTTCCATTTGTGTTAATTAAAAATTGGTGGTTCAAAGAAGGAAAAGCATAAAGGTGGTTTTAAGAAGGAAAAACAAAACTTGCGGCAGGAGAGTAAGATGGGAGATGTAATGCAAGGCAGAAAAGGAACATAGGAGTGGGTTTTAGTCAGTATTAATCTGATACGCCCTCGCGCTCCGCCCAAGAGCGAGAAAAATCATTGGAAGATTTCGCACCTAAGAAAAAAGTGTTGTAGGTTACAAAACTTAAAATAAGCTATAATATCTTAACTACATCATATATAAAAAACAGCAAATTAATGAACACAAATATATTACATACATAAATAGAATTATAAAAATACAAATCACTAATATCTCCTACCGAATTGTTTACGCGAATAAATGACAAGCATTTGTCTTCAGCTAAATCAAAACCCCACTGTGAACAACACAGGACTACTTAACTTCACCCTCATCCCCGATGAGAGTGTAAATTTTACTTGTTTACGTAATTCAAAAAATGTGTCGCTCCAAACGAGTTTCGCCACAAAGTTGCGCTTCGAAAGTCGACATGTTGACAAATTTAGTGATGTACTCCAAGGTCCGTAGACATTTGGAACAGTGCCAACTGTGTTTATTCCATGGAATAGTTCGTGCGTGTAATAAACATCGCCTGGGATGTATTTACATGATAATTTACCCTATTCCGACCTAAATAGGAAGACAAACATGGGTAAACTTATTTCAGTTTAAGGATATTGAGTAAACATGCTTCCTTCCGTCCCTATCTCCTCCGGATGATAGCAAGTTCGTTTATTTCTATTTATTTGGTGCGTTTTCTATCAGTGCTGTAAAAAAGGTGCTTTTTTATCAGTGGTCTTTTTTGTTATTGATAGGCTCACGCTAACGTGTAAACTGCTATCTCACCTTATGGTAATCGATGATGTGGTTGACTACTGAGCATGCTTCTCAAGAAGTAACCTTTTCGCTCTTGACGTAAAAAGGATGCAGCTATTAGAAAACACAAATTCTGGAAAAATAAAAACCTTCTACTCTGTAAGTTTTGTATTTTGCTCTCTTTAGAAAACTGGAAGCAATCGATAGTGGTTATTAGTGTTACGGATCACTCCACCTCACTATTTCTTTCGTTTCGCGTCAAATGCAAAGACACTGAGTACTGTATACACCTATTGTTTTATTATCTATAATTACACGATTCTAAAATCTACTTGATTCGAACTTTCATTAGCCTCATTGTACACTCGAAAAATACAATTAGTATATTAGCCACAAATGAAACGCGCGTATCGGAGTGCGCACTCTCTATACGTTTAAAGTTCAGTTAGAGTTACTGTAATTTTTATGCACTTGTAGCTAAGAACTTAAAATCAAAGAAAAAATATTTTTTGCAAGAATATTCCGTTTTATATATTTCTTCCAAAAGACTTTATAACACAGCTCTCAAAAGCTACTTTAACTTCTTAACTGGACATATAATCTTGAATGTCTACTATTTATCTGAAGTTTTCAACGTCGCGAATGTTGAAGGCTATCGATTTTGTCCCCTTCGGGAGGCGAATTTTATCTCGTATAGAAACTGAGGGTAATAAATGAACGATTTCGAAAGGGTCCTTTTATTTCTTTTCGATTTAGGCTTTTTCTACATCAAATTGAAATAACAGCTATTCTGGGAAAATCTTTCATAGTCTCTTACCATTTTTAAGTTAGAAAGGGACCAGTTAGGAGCTCATACAATGTGTTTTCAATACGTAAACGTCTTAACTTCGATAAAAAAGGTATTATTAAAACATCGTTGAAATTATACTGCTGCAATACAGAGTAAAACTGATCTCAAATAGCAACTATCAAGAACGGAATGTGCGAGAATTATGGGTATTCTGAATGAAAATCAATGACTGGATGCTCAATGCAAATTAGTTTTTAATAATTTTCGGTGTGAACAATATATTTTACAAGAAACAAGAGAAGACAAGTGACAAATAGAAGTGTCATATTTTTTCATATAATTTAGGAAGCTTGCAAGAAGGTTTTATCTCCAACACGGAATGAGAATTCTAATGTAACATTATGCTTTTCACTAGAACCTATTGTGTGAAGTTTTCCTTATTAAAGCAAATGAATTTTCACTTTCCATCCATTACTAAAAGCACTCAACTTTCATAAACATTGTAACTTTCACCACGATTATCGTAATTTACTTTTCATAGACTCTTAGTTGAAAGCCAAACAGTCCGAGTGTTTCGTTGCCTCAAGGATATCAAGTCAGTAAATCGGGGAGGCCAAACAACGTCCTTTACAAAAAACACTACCGATCAATTCAGAAAACAAATTGCTTACAAAGCTGGCCGCGGCATATTTGTTCAATATTTCAGCTGTAGGAAGTTTCCGACTTCACAATTATATTTGGTTCAGCACGGAGAACGCCCAATCGATTTGCCTACACGGGCACATTTGGAACAGTGCCAAGTGTTATTGCATCGAATTCGGGTTGGAATCGTACGCCACGATTGCAGACACGTTATGAAACTGTAGAAAACCTACGTGTTTTACGGTTTTGGTCTAATTTGTAACTGTGTTAGCGAGTCAAATGTTCTCTTCAATAAGTCTACTGCGATATCAGATAGCCAACATGTAGGATGGATTGGATGGCCTACGTCCAACAATTGATGCCTTTCGGCAGAAATGATGATGAATATCAGTTGGCTATTTTGTCTTATTAGCTATAACTAGTACAACAAACAATAGAGACGACACGGTTGGCGCAGTGGTTGAGCGATTGGCTTGTACACAGCGTGACGCGGGATCTATCCCTGCAAGCAACAAATATTTGTATATCCTATAGATAGGTTTTCCGGATCTGGGCGTTTTGTCTCATATTTGTGAGCGTTCCCATGATACGGGAGTAATTCCTATTATAGGGCAACGTTTAAAACATAAAAAAAAATATATGAATAGATATTTTCATAAAAAGCCTTTTCTATGGCTGTATATAAAGATTATATCAATCAGACAGTACCTATAGCAGTAAAACCTACTTTGATGTTCTTTCTTCGAAATATGGTTTAGATGTTTTCAATTATTATCTGTTTTCATCCATACTTTTGATTAAACACTTTCTCTTTTAATCTATAAATGACGGCAAACATGAAGGCTGATATAGATTACTCTAAGTCTAGACCGAAATGTAGGACACAAATATTTTACAGCACTTAGCTATACACACACAATATGATTAATGGTTACTTATCCTACTTACAAGTTATTTTATCTTTGTCTTAAAAAAAAAGAACAAAGAAAACTAATCCCTTACAGAGTAAAAGTTATATTTTTGCATGAAAAAACTTGTGTAAAAAAGGTCTAGGAAACAAAATTGCCCTACTTAATTCTGTGTTAGGCTTTCAATGTTTTTCAATAGTATCGATTAGGCTGTTGTTTTGAAGATAAAATTGTGTACTATTTTCTATACTTATATAGAATGAGTGTGTAGTGTGACGAGATATGGATATGGATAAAGTGAAAAATGAGTATTAGAGCAAGTTTGAAAGTGGCGAAAGTGATTGACAAGTTGAAAGAGAATTTTTGTTGTGGTATGGTCATGTGAAGAGGACGGATGAAATTCGTGTTATTAAAAGTGTTATGAGTATACATATGGATGAATGTAGAGGAAGAAAAAGGCCAGAATAAAGATGAATGGATCGTGTGAGAAGTAATATGAAAGAAAAGGAAGTTATTGATATGACGGGAGACGAGACAGATGGAAGAAAAAATGTGTTACACTGACCTCATATAACACGGGGCAAGGGCAGAAAGAAGAAGAAGATCGGTTCTGCCCAGTTTTGTGCTGGTCACATGATTGCATGTGACAAATTACCCTTAACAAGTACATTGGCACTTGGTACGAATCATTTCTGGTTCAGAATTGTTGGCCTTGAAATGCAAAAAGCAACGGAATGAACACAAGCACTGCACCCGGTGACAACGCATTTTGTTCTAAAATAATACGATAAACAAATTACCCATGTTTGTCACACATTTTATTATCTAGATCCTTATTTCGGCCTTGTAAAGCAAAGGGCAAATGAGGGAACACAGGTAGGTTTTAGCCAATAAAAGTCTGACACACTCTCTCGCTCCACCCAGAACGAGAAAAGATTTTATGTTATTATTATTATAAAAAGGGATAAATGGGCTTCGGGATTTTCTGAAAGGGTGGTGGTTACCGTGGTTCTTTTTTTTAGTAAGAAAATCGTCCAATGACATCCCCTGCTCTTGGCCGGAGCGTGAGGTAGTATCAGACTTTTACTGACTAAAAACCCACTCCTGTTCCTTCGTTCGGGGCCGAATCTTCCTTACAGAAACAGATCCTTGGCCCCAGTAAGCTTCGATCCTGCTGGGCCCCTACGGTTTGCTGACAAGTCCTTGAGGCGCCCGTGGAAACAGTAGAATCTCGGCGGCGGCTGGGGTGTGTGTACCGTTGCCTCACGCGTGCGGCCTCCTCTTTTGCTAATTCGCAGAAGGAAGCGACCGCCTGCCAGTCCTCCTCGCTCCGGTCATGGCCTGTACCAAGGCCTGGCGCGAGAGATCGCTGCCGCTGATCGTCCCTACGAGGTAAGGGCAAGTTACGTGGTCCTGGAACGCAAAATGTGACCGAAGTGTGAGTTGGAGACATGTGAGTTTTAATCAGCAAAGTCTAAAAGTCCGTCTCACTTCACCTAGGATGAGAGAAGTTATTTGATCATTTCTCACCAAACAATAAAAATAAATGTTCCAGTACGTATGTACTTGCATGTATGTATCATTTAAAAGCCCTAAAAGTGTTCTTATCTTAAAATGTGCTACACGTATCAAAGGACCAAAAATAATCTCAAGCACCTAATCCTGGTCTTTTTAAATCCGAGACACTACGCTAAGCCTATTTGACAAGGTTTTATTTTTGTATTAAAATTCAAGTACGAATTTTCTTCGTGAACACTTATAAATGCTTTGAAAGCATGAGAGTGCTTATGTCTAAGCAGAATTCATGAGAGCACTTATATTTTGAGCACCTACCCTGCACTGGCATTCAGTGAATATCATCGTGCCGATACTTTTGTCTAAACTAGGTTTGAAATATTGCTTTGTTGGGAAGTAGAAAGAAAAAGAGAATACAAGGTGTAAGGGACTTTTTTTTCGTTTCGGAAAATTGGAGACCTGTTCCTTACACTTTGTATAATTGTTTTGGAAAATGTGAAAGAACAATATTGACCATTTAGTTCTCTTTAAAAATGAGAAAAAAAAAAACAAGTTAAACTCAATCTAAAGTAAAAAGGTCCTTTGTAAGAAAGCGATCGCTATTATTAAAGATAAAGGGACTTTTATCACATATAACACTTAATTATATCTCGAAAAGTGGAACACCGTGAAAAGGCGCGTGATTGTCTGTTTGATTGTCAAAAACTAGTGCGGGGAATGAAAACGCGGCGTCAATGGGGCTCATCCATCGACTTTTTGGTCTAACATTATAATCGTATATTTTATGTCAATAGATATACATAGATATTTCGGGTCCTCACGCCATAGCCGCCGAGACCCCGACCCCGACTACCAACCACGGTAGGTTCGGGCTTGCGGACCACGAGCAATGGATAACTGGATATTCGGCCGTCCGGTAACCGACGGAGACAGCACCGTAGCCCAGCAGGCTCGCGTTTGACCACTACCTCATCTGATGGTAAGCAGCGATATGTTCGACGACGGAGCACGCTTGCTTATAGGTAACCTATTCACATTTGACTTAAAGACTAACAAAAAAAAAACAAAATCGATTCTCAAAACTGACAAATAATTCAACTGACTGTCTCACTGATTTTTACATGAAAACAGTCTATTTCCCGCATTTAAGACAATGTAACAGCAATTATCTAATATATATAATACCAAAAACAATGAATAAATTCTAAGTGTACCTAAGTAACAAGTAATATCATTTGTACATAAGTAACAAAAAATAATCAAATGAAAAGAAAGTGAAAGAAATTATTTTTTGCCACTCTATTTTGGTCTTTCTCCGTTTTTGTAACCTGTATTTATTTCTTATAGAATACAGGTACAAGGTATTTTATTAGAGCTCAAATAAGGTATGATGAGAAGATGCCCAAATAGAATCCATTCAAAGAATTTTTTCTTTGACCTTTCTCTAAGGTCAAATGTAATAGGAGGCTTTGGAGAAAGTTATTTTGGATCAATTTCCAAGTATTTATTTCATGTTTTGTGAAGAATATGTGTAGTTAAATAAAAACTTTTTGAAGTTTATTGTATATTGTAATAGATCATGTCTATTTAGCGATGATTTTAACAAGGTTTTTTTTAGCTTTTCCCCACACTAGAACTTAGTATCAGTACCTCTCGCCAAGTTGCTAATCTACAATCGTTAACGCTAGTAGAAAGCTTCAAATGTACGGGAATGACGTCATCTCAACGCTCCGTTATGCGGTCAGAACAAAAGAATTGGCGGCGCGGCCAGCTCGAAGCGTTCGACGCAAGCGAAACGGTTGTAACTTGGCTAGGGAGGCAGGTTTGTTTTCAAAATATATAGTAAACTCACATACACAAGACACGCAGCCACGAAGTAGGTCATACAAATATTTGTTTCGTGCGGGATTCGAACCCGCGACACGCAGCGGAGCAGACAACTGCTCAACCACTGAACCAACCATGCCATCATTTTTCCGAACGTCTATCTAAAACCAAATAAAACTACGACCTACAAAATACGAAGACATTAAGGGTGTTTTATAAACGAAGTTGCTAGATACTTGAAGGGTTTTTATCATTAATTGGCCACAATTACAGCTTAGGTAAGAAACTGAGAGTAGTAGTGGCCGAGTGGTAATAATGGCTCCGACTTGCGAGTTGTAAGTCGTGGGTTCAATTCAAACCCTGCTAGGTGCATTACATTGTGTAATTTATTTCATTACCACTGCTCTCAAAACGGTGAAGGAAAACATCGTGAGGAAACCGACATGTTCCAGAACCAAAAATTCGAAGACATGTGACATTTGCCAACCCGCACTGGGCCCGCGTAGTGGATTACGGCCCATTTCCACTCCTAGAGAGGAGGCCTGAGTTCCAGCAGTGGGAACATTACAAAGGCTGATGATGATGATAATAAGAAACTGAACAGAAACACAATCAAAGTTCGTAAACAAAAAATATTTGATCATTCCCGTACCATACCTGCAAAAAATTATTCGTTACGAGTTTATAACAAAATTAAGCATTAGTAAGAAAACTACGTCCGTAGTTGTTCAATTACAATCCCAACCGGTAAAGGAGTTGTATAGAATGTACAGTCAACAAAGCAGATAAGTGACCAGGGTCGTCAGCTATAGCCAACATTTTCATAAAAACCAATGGATAAATATGAATAAATTTTAATTTTATTGCAGAGTTGTTTGTTTAGTATGAAATTAATTACATTTTATTCAGTATCCATTCATCGATTGCCAAGAAAACTTTAATTATGTCCTTTCTTTGGTATTGTTCGTCTAGTCGTTGAGCTCCTTAATACTTTTTGAGTTGAGCTTTACGAATACTGACAAATGCTTGGACTGACAGGATAATCCTACTCAAACCTGTGTTGTTCTTTCCTCAAAAGGCCCTCTCTACGCTTCTTCTCAGAATAGTCAACTCCGCGGCCTTATCTAATTTAAATTGACGAAAACATTGATGTTTAAAAGTATAATTTTTTTAAATCTATTTGCAAAAAAATATCATTTATCATTTATGTCTGACGACCCTTTTTATTACTTATCTGTTTGGTTGACTGTACCTATAAAAATACAATTTTGCAGATAAGACAATTTTTTTAATTTGAGAAATATATATTATATAGACTTTCAAATTTATTGTATTAGAACTGATATTATAAATGTAGAAGTCTGTATATTTTTTAATAATCGATCACCTCAACCACTTCAACGGCTTAACGAATTTTGACGAAAGGCATCAAATACTTGGAGATATTTTTACTTATACTTTTTATCCGGTATACTATTTTACCTTTCACATTTACAAAAGCCCCTGGCAAGAACTAGTCTGTTCTAGTCTGTTCTATAAAAAACTTTCTACACCAGTAAATAATTCTTTAGTAGCGCTTTTTCTACTATGTCTGTATCTGTGTGTGCCAAATAAATTTCTTCTTTGTTCTTTCTTCCTGCACGACAAAGGCAACGACAATACCAATCAGCCTCGCGGCTAGAAAGTCGCAAGTGTAGTGTGAACAACGATTAATGCAGGGGGCGCCACCGTAGCGCAATCAGGGCACTAGTTGGCACCCGGCCAGCAACTGACAAACCTAGATGGAGTCGCGATAACGTAAGAGAAATAACTTAGGACGTGAGCTCGCAAACTGACGCCGGAAATGCCTTTTTTGGGGTTACTTTGCACTGGTAAGTATACCTATCTTGTTAAATATTAAGTTTACGGAACACAGTATGTAGAAAAAGTTCTTTTAAGGGGGTGCTTTAGTTTAGCCCGAGACTAATCCGTGTAGTTCAAATTTTCTTAAGTTTTTTTTTTACATTTTGCAGGTCAGTATTTATTTATTTAAGGATTAAGAGTTTTACGCAATAACAAACCTTACAGAAATAAAAGTTGGTATACCTAGGATGAGTCCTATAATATACATTCAATTATACAGCCGAAAGGCGTCCGCTGTTGGACACAGGCCTCCCCTAAGTGTCACTTGTGCGTCTCGCATCCATTGAAATCCCGTGACCCTCGCCAGGTCACCGGTTCACCTTGTAGGACGCCTTCTAACGTTACAACTGCCGGTTCATCTCCACCGACCATCTATTCTGCGAGCAATGTGCCCTGTCCGCAGCCACTTAAGGTTGGCGATTCTTCGGTCTTTATGAATTCATTTCAATCCTTAACAAACAACCATCCAACAATTAAACTAACCGCAATTCAAATTAAAAAAGGGTTCGGAAGCATAAACCAGAACCAACTTAAATATTCTCTTTGAAGTACATATTTGCCGTTCAATATTTACATGCCTACCTGGCAGTACGGCATGTATCAAAAGTGAGATTCCCTAAAACATACAGAGGGGGAGTAAATTTCCGGGGTTACTGGGGACGTATTTACCGTGTAATGGTCACATCTATCACAGCCCTTTCTGTGCAAGGAAACTGGTAATTTTCCAGGCCTTTTAACCTTAAATGTGCTCCCTTTGGCCTATTCTTATTTGAATTTTTTTTGGGGTTATGTAAAAGATGTATAAAATGTTATTTACTAGTTTTTTCCAACGGCTTTGCCCGCGTGTTTATAAAAAAATAAAGATAAGTAAGTAGACCTTTGTTTACTCAGTGATAAAGTAGCTTTCTACTGGTGTAATAATTTTTAAAATCGATTCAGTAGTTCTTGAGTTAAATTGTAACATACACACAAACGAACAAAAAATCTACTTTTTCCTCTTTACAATATATATTTAGATACATAAAATTCCATTATTGAAATTTTGAAATAGAGGTAGTAAATTTGTTTACGTCGAGATGAATTAAATATGCGTGGGAAACAAATATCTTGATTAAAAAGATATTAAGTATGATATGATTCTTGAGTGATTGGATCCCTGGACTGTTTGAGAATATAGTTGGACCTGTTAGGTGGCGTTACAATCGGGTGCTCAATTTTTTAGTTTCTGACAATACGCCAGATTTTAAAAAGGACAATGTTTTTTTTTATTGTTGATAGGTTCGTGCTTGACCGCTATCTCACCTGATGGAAAGCGACGATGCGGTCGACGATAGAACGCGCTTACCTTACCTATAAGAAACCTATTCACTCTCGATTTAAAGATTCCCGGGTTGTAGCTATCAGGAAACACAGACTCCGGCAACGAATTCCACTCCCTAGCCGAACGCACAATGAATGTGTTCCGAAAACGTTTTGTGCGTGTAGGTGGGATATCCACCATAAACCGGTGGCGCATAGCCGTACGTCTGGTAGTACGATGATGGAACAGCCTAGGCGGAATTAGGTTATACAATTCCGACGCACACTCCCCGAAATGCAACCGGTAGAAAACCGACAGGCTAGCATCTCTGCGTCGATGCTCAAGACTTTGAAGCCTCGACTCGACGAGTATATTATCGCCAATTATTCTTCTGACTCGCCTCTCAATTGTCTCAAGTGCATCAAGCTGGTATTGGGCAGATCTGTCCCAAAGACGAGAGCAATACTCCATACACGATCGAACTTGCGCTTAATAAAGTTTGAGCAGCTGTTCCGGTGTCTGACCTGTACTAGCGGTTCTGATATCTATCGGAACCGCTAGTATAGGAACCTATAATAGACTCCCATATTATTTGTCCTTGATAAAACAAAAACTTTGATCGACTGTCGGTGTTAATAGTAACTAGCCAAGTTTCTTACTGTGTTACAAAGTAGATCTTTGGCTCAGCTCCAAATGTAACGGTTCTATTCTTCCAAGTCGACACTACCATGTGTACAGAGTACACTTAAGTTTAAGTTTTAATTAACTTAGTTTCAGTGTAAAAAGTTTTCCAGCTAACTTTATACGTTTTTAATAGGATAAGAACGTGTTTTGCATTGTTAATTAGTTAGTAATTGTAATGTTATTATTATTTTGGCTATTAGGCAAATGCCCATGTTTTCTTTTTGTTAAATTGCACGTGACGGTGTTTCGCAGCTGCTGTAAAAGAAATTGGGTTGTTTTGATAAAATATTAAGACTGTGAATGTTCTATGCTCTGTAGACTTTTTTAACATTACTGCGTGATTATTTGAAATAGTTATCGCGGCCCTAGAACGCAAAGGGCAGCTAAAAGACCACAGGTGGAATGTAATCATTAGTAGTCTTTTTTATGGTGGGAAAAAAACATCCAGTAACAACTTTCGCTTTTGGGCGGAGCGGGAGATAGTGACGACTCTTTAAAAGACCCACCCTGATCCTTCTAGCCTTCATACCCGGGCTCGAGTTCCCTTTCGGATAACCCTGGTACTGGGGCCAGGGTTATCCGAGGCTTCGACCCGGCTGGGTCCCTGCCGATCATTAGTAGTCTGATATTCTTTCTCGTTCCAACCAGAGCGAAAGGAGTGAATGTTTGCTCACCTCAAAAAAGGGTAGCAAAAAAGTTATCAAAAACTTGAGGAATACGTCTGAATGGACTAAGCGTTTCGCCTCGTCATTTACACCGCGTACTTCGAAGGACTGGATCGGTTAGCCTGCTGCGGTCTTCCCGTCTGATTGATATGATATTGTATGAGTCGCGACCGAAGTGGTATGGACTGCTATGCTATTAAATTAAATACTTTAAATAACTTTAAAGATTTATTTATAAAACGGTAATTATGCTAAGTTACGCTAAATGACATGATATGCTAATGAGTACGAAAGCACTCGGTTTGCTGTCCGAATATGTACTGGTGCCGCACTGCACTTAGCGCAGCGTAATTGTGTAGCTAGATCAGCAAAACGTGTTCGATCGTAATGATTGTATCGAACAGATATAAAAAATAAAATCACCCTACTTTAGTGATTACTCCTGTATCGTGGGTGCGTATACGAGTAAAAACAATCATATAAACTCACATAGTTACAGCACATAGGTACACAAGACCCGGACCTGTATGCCATGCAAATATTTGTTACGTGCGTTAAGAGGCCGGCGACCGATGAATTTCCATACAAACGTAATACCACACTCATTTGCAGTTGGAGCATATTTCCAACATATTATGATGATATTCGGTTATAGACAATATTTATCTAGGTTCCTACGTCGGGAATATTAGAAATATTGAAATTTTTAATACAGGAAAAGCCAAATGGCATGTTTTGCCATTTACGCTGTAAAAAAGTGCGAAATACAATTCGCTTAAATTCCTTTTTGGTTTTTTAAAAAAGAAAGACGTAGGAACCTATATAAATATTGTCTATAACCGAATATCATCATAATATGTTGGAAATATGCTCCAACTGCAAATGAGCGTGGTATTACGTTTGTATGGAAGTTCATCGGTCGCCGGCCTCTTAATAGAATCCGTGAAACGCAACGCAGTAGCTAATCGCCACTGTACCGACCATGCCATCTTTGCCCAGCAGTGGGTAGTAATGCTTAGGAAAAAAATATATAATAGAAAATAACATAGATTATTTATTTGTAAAGTAGGAAATCCAGTAAATTTTAACAAACAAATATGTAAGTGCAGTGTCACCGTAAAATTGCAGACTCCGAATGATTGTAATAAATCTTTATCAGATTATATCTATATACATACCTACATCCCATTCATAAGTTTCCAACATAACTGTCTTATTTAAAAAAAAATACAATTTCTCGCGACCTTTTACAATCTTACGGCATTTACAATTTTCCGGCGACATAAACTGTCATAAAATATACAATGCCAAAATGTAGGGTAAATTCAATTCAATTACAGTCATAAAAACAGATGCTTAAGGGTCTTGAAGGGTCGCTGTTGGGGTCGCTGCCCTTGATCCCTGTGTGGGACAGTCTAATCCTTTGGTCAGCACGCCGCCGTCCGTTTGTTTAGGACTCTGTTCATTAATTAACTAAATGACGAGCAACTTCACAGGAATACTTACAGGTAATAGGATATTATCATAGACCACGGAACCCCAGACGCGAATAGAGACGCCATTACAAGGAATATTGACGTACGTTAACTACAATCTAAACCCTATTCGCGTTAAGGCTTATAGTCCTTTGAACCATCTGGCCAAAGTTATGTGGACGCACCTTTCGCACCCGTCTATGCGGCAGTACGCGAATCTGTGCATTTATTTGCGGCCAACAGCGCCCGAAAAGGGCGCGGCTGACCTTTTAATCCATTTTCTTTGCGAAATATTGATTGATTTACATATGCAATTTTCACTTTGAAGAATATTTGATCACCAATTTTTATGTGTAAAAATGTTTCTAAAGATGCAAGATGTTTCAAAGGAGTAGGGAAAAGTTGCGAAATTGCTAAATATTTTTTTTAGACAAAAGTATTAATAACACGAAAAAATCAAATGTTGATAATGTTGTTCATGAATCTATAATAAACATATTTTTGTTTTAAACCGTTACCGAGGAGTAGGCTTCAGAAAATCACTGTTTTATGGCACTTTTCGGGCGCTTGGGCCTTAAGATTAGACATTTAAATAAATCTTTTTACTGACTGTTGAAAAAAAAAGGATGGCATTAAAAGCAAAAAGGCGGTTACAATACCAACTATTTACTGCAGTCGCCATTTGTCATGCCACCAACGTAATAAAAGTCAGAATCGGTCGATCGGACAGTAATAAAAGGTTTTTATAAATTTCTAATGTTATTTTGAACAGAGTAAGTAACCTGTTCACTCTTGACTTAAATACTCATATAGTATTTAAGTCAAGAGTGAACAGGTTACTTCTAGACAATCGTGCTTCATCGTAGACCACATCATCGCTTTCCATCAGGTGAGATCGTGGTCAAACGCGAGCCTATGAACAATAAAAAACAATACGTGTACCGTGTGCTTTGCATTACTTTTAATTATTTTTTATTTTTCAGACATTCAATGGGACCGAAAGGTTCTGGAAGGCAGTCCATTAGATGAACCGATGACCTGTTGAGGGCACCAGAGGGCTTAGCCAAGTTGATAATCTACAATCGTTAACGCCAGGAGAAAACTTCAAATGTATCCGAATGACGTCATCTCAACGCTGTCACGTGGTCAGAACAAAAAAATCGGAGGCGTTGCCGACTCGAAAAGATCTTTACTTTAGTAATGAGTTTAGTGTTCTCAGATTGATATTTTAAAAAGAAGCTATTTAAAATAAATTACATGATTTAAATATTAATAAAATATCATGTCTACGAAATTTACTACTCTTAATAGTCAACAATAAAAAAAATATAACATAAAACATTTAACTACTATGGAGCAGTTAATGAGCAAGGAAACCACATGTGCTGAAGGAGTCATTGCCTAACAAACTTGTCTTCAACGTAGTCTTTAATATTTTAATAAGCTTTTATTGAATCGTGGGTTTTACTTTTGAGGTGGGAAATCATCCAATGACTTCTCTCACTCAAGGGGATACTCACTAATATGCTATTTGGGTTGTTTGGTTCTGAAGATGTGGCTCTCAAAGCAATTCGGTGTTCTGTGGATATTATAATAAATGGAATAAGCCTACGAACTCAAACAGTCTACCTACGTTTATTTCTCGGAAAGGCTAATTAACAAACGTTTCGAATAATACGATTGACAACTTTGTTAAAGACTCCAAACAATGGTGCCTTCCCAGAATATTAGATTACCTTTCTATCTTCAAGGCAAAGTACTTGATTATGTTTACTTGTACACAATCAACCGTGGCCCAGTTGCTAACTTCAATCTAACATCCGCAAGAAAAGGTCGTATAATAAAAGCTTGAATGCGGGAATTGACAAAAATATGATTCTAGCAAAGAAATCCACTTATTACCACTTTATTGAATTTCCCGAAATTTCACCTCGCGGAGAAAATGCGAGAGGAAAATCTTTTCCTCTCCTGTAACGATATTATTCACATATAAAAGAAGGTTTTTTGAGGAGAATTGACTTAACACGAAAGTTATATACGAACAGAACCTCCAGTTTGCGGTATCTTATTAACCACTGAGTTTCTACATACATAAAAAAATCGTGAATCGTGTGTGTAACTATACATTATTTATAACGCAAGAACGGCTGAATAGATTTTAATGATCTTTTCTTCGTTGAATTCGCATCCACCCCGAATAACATAATATTGCAATATCGGAAAATTAAAAAAAAAAAAAACATTTGGGAAGCCTATCGCCAACAGTGGACATAGCCCCCCCCCCCCTTCAAGTGTCGCCGCAATGAATGGTCCTGTGCGTTTCGCATCTATCAGATTCCTGTGACTCTCATCAGGACATCGGTCCACCTTGAGGAGGCCTTCCAAAGCTGTTTTTTTTTTTCGGTGTTTGGTTACCACCCCAGTACTTTTTGTTCCTATCGGCCATCTGTTCCGTGAGCTGTTCTGGGATTGTATTATTAGTTATCTAATTATCATTTATTGGTTGAACTAAAAAATTAAACACTATAGTTCAATTTTTATGCATATACATACTTATATACTACTTTTATGAGAAAAGCTAGAAGCACACTAACACAGTTCTGTATCATAACATTTAGATTTGCGATTCTTAGGACCAAAAAAAGAGAACGAATGCGTTTTAATTACAAAATGGACGCCGAGGTAATATAAAACCAACCCACTAATTGTAAGGTCGACTTTACAAAATTAATAAAACGAAGTGGGTACAAGATCTTTAATAAATTAAGAAAGTCGGACCGTCGGCGCTTTTGAAAAGTTTAATTGACCTTACAATAATATCTTTTGTTTGAAGTGAAAAAACCTTGGCTCTCTTTTAGGATCCGATTTCGCTGGCCAGCAGAAAAGAGCTCTTTGGGTCAGAATTTGTTCATTGTACCGGAGGGATTACGTCCTCAATTATTTATATTCTTCTTTATAAGTAAATGCTTTTAACCATTCTTCTTGCCATTTTGGTTCGAAATATTTATGGCTTTATAAATTTATAGCATTTGCCGGCAGCTTCACCAGCGTACATAATATAATATTGGTATAAAATTTTAGCAATCGGTCCAGTACTTTCAGAGATTACCGTGTTGACTACATCAGATTTCATTTTACCCTAATAATTGCCCAAGTCGTTTGACTTTTTAGACAGACTCTACTTCTTTATTATTTTAATATAATATATAGAGATAATAGATGGTTAATCATCTTTGGTGGATAGAGCTAGTGATGGTTTCTGATAACTCCTTAATCGTCGATATTAACCGAATAATGTCATCGATAAGAATACAAATTCTAAAAAAATAATAATTACAGATTTTTCCATCTCTCTTTATAAAATGAAATTACCTTTAAATATTTTACAGTCAAGTAAAAGGTGAAAATAGATCAAAGTCGAAGTCGGTATTTAATTAACACTTTTCTAGAGCCACACACGAGATATTTTCGATTCTTTGGACCTCTCTTTACATTCAAGAGATTTTTCTTCTGTACTTACATACCAACGTACCTTTTTCATTTGCATACGTAAAGACAAAAGTAGCGTACGTAAGCGATTACCTACATATTCACAAAGAAAAGGCAAACTGCCAAAACCATGCACGAAACAAAATTTTATTAATTCCCAGAGGATTCATCACAGAACATTTTGTGCCAAACAAAAGAAGAAGTAGGTACGCAAGTGAAATAACTGGGACGAGATTACGAAGTACAAAAGCATTTTCCTCAAACGCACCCAATTCCGGAACAATGGTTAAGATAAATGGGGAGGCTCCCAACACTCCGAAGCTCCCAAGTTTCCTTGTTTTTCCTCAATGTCTCCAACCTGGTACCCAAGCTTGATATTTATGACGTCATGGATAAAGGTATCTATGGCCAATCGATTGCTGATGACGACATTAGATTCTCATGCGCGATGAATGGTAGGATTTTGGAATAATTCAGAATTCAGATAGATTTATTTTCGATTAGAAATCAGATGTTAGTCGCGTTTATTAGGTGTGGTTAGATTTTTCAGAATAGGTACATAGGTACATACATACATAGCGTTTCGCCTCGTCGTTTATACCGCGTACGTCGAAGGACTGGAACAGTCTGCCTGCTGCGGTCTTCCCGTCCGATTATAATTTGGGTGTCTTCAAGGCTAGAGTGAATAGGCTCTTAATAAACTAGTGCACCTCACCATCAAAGGTTGCACCGCTACTTACCATCAGGTGGGATCGCAGTCAAGCACTAGTTTATCTGAAATAAAAAAAAAAAAAATAGTCGTAACAATTAACTAACATTTTCCTTAAAAACTTGTATTACTCGTATAATATGTCGATTTTACGAAACACTAGACAATAATTAGTGCAACTTCAATAACTCACTGCGAGAGCAGTCTCGCGGATTTTTGTTAATGAGCCTTGTTATAGTAGGTATATATGCTAGGTAGGTACATAATAAATTAGGGCAGAGGCTGACCGCAGCACTTTTCTGCACTAGTACGGAATACGGTATGCATATTGCAAGCCTAAAAGTGGTACCTTACTCAAAATGTTTCATTAAGAAAGGAGAAAAAGATACCAAATTATGAAATAATTTTATTAAGTTTTATATCTTTTGATGCATGTTATTCAAGTTCATACTTTGAGTTTGTTTAATAAAGTATTCAGAAATATGTACAGACGTCATTTTTATTTCAAAAATGTTGATCCTACATCGGTATACCAAGATAAAAATTGGCAGAAAATAAAACAGCAAACATCGCAACAAAAGGGAAAAAAGATTTACGATTTTCAGTGCCAAACATTTTTGGTGCTGTAAACTGGAATCTATAGCAGTCACAAAGAAAAGCGCTGAGCTGTAGTTGCCAGTGTTTCAGGTAACCTAGACTTGCTTCGAACCTGCCTAGAATTAAATCAGGATGAAATAAAAGGGGTAAGCCAATGTGGATTTATTTACTAGGTGAAGCAAAAGTATTACTCCACGGATCCTGCTAAGTCTGGATACAAAATAACTTTGCAAAATGGAAGAGTCAATTTTATACGTATAAAGTAGTTTTGCAAATGATGTGTATTTAAATTTTACGAAGCATACAGATAGAGGTGAAATTAAAACTACTTTTACGTACTCCAAGCTGAATAAATGCTTGGAAAAATCAATAAAAAAATGTCTAAGCCTTTTTTTTAATAAACTACTGCTTGCCTGTGATCCCACCTAATGAAGAGTACTGATGCAATCGTTGATGGTAAGGCGTACTAGTTTATTAATAAATTATTCACTCAAGCTTTGAAGACACCTAAATAATAATATCGGACGTGAAGACCGCAGCAAGCAAACTATTCCAGTCCTTTTGATGTACGCGGTTTCCATAATCATATGCAACACGAAAATTCAGCAAGTGCTGCTATTATCAAGATAGACTTCATCAGCTCTCTAGTCTTTTCTTAACTAGCTTGGGGTTGACTTCCAGTCTGTCTGTTTCTGGATGCGGCTAAATACCCGTGTTTTATAATGAAACGATTGCTTTTCAGACGACCACATTATTATTCTAGGAATAATAAATATTTTTTTAATATTGCAGGAATGAAAACTATATATAATAGTTAAAAAAAAAAACGTTTTTTTTTTGTTCTCCTAGACCGGTGAAGAAATTTAAAAGTTCTTGAAAGTAGGTAATTAAAACTTTTATACAACGGCTCGAAGCAAAGTCTCGCAAGAATTGTTGCACACTGGTTATGAGTAACCGCTGTGCTATATTTCTTGCGAGTCGATTCAATTAATATTTCAATAAATATTTCTGCTCAAATTGTTCAGTTTCCAGCTTCGCTCACGGTTTTCAGTAAAGTGCACATTTTTAATTAAATAAATCTTTCTTTAATATTGAATTGTTCTGTCGATTCCATTTTGAAGTTAGAGCAATATTATTTTCACAAACAGTTCGAAGTGACAGGCTCTAATGCACTAGCGTAGTTAACCAGAGCCTCTCTGTATCAATTTTTTTATGTTTTTGTTCGGTACTGGATAACTAGATAAATCTCGATTGAAAATGAGCTCGTTTAGTATCGCTCGCTCGTATAGTTCTTTCAGAAGAATAAGGTTAATTTTTATTGTGATCTTCTCTAGAAAATTCTAGAACGAGTGGAGTGAGCTATGATATTGGAATATTATCAATTAAAGTCATTAGATACTTAATTAGTAACTACAGGACTTAATATTCTGGATAACATGTTACGAATTATTGCCCACTTTGGGGCCCTTGTAGCCCGAAGGACCCATATCATACGGCTGACACGCCGGTAGCTACGCCCCTGCTCTGATGAAAAGCAGTTTAGTACTAACTAAATCTAGATTAAATGTCTGGTGTGGTGGTAACTATATCCCTTCACCAGTCTTTTTCAGCCCTTATTCTTCAAGTACGATCAATTTTTACATTTTAACTGTAACATTCTATTTTAATCTTGCTTCACGAATACTATAAATTCTCCTTTGACACTTCTAATCAAATGATCTAAAAAGGACCCGTTGTCCAATTCACACACGTCACGATAAATCACTGAACAAAAGCTTCTCAACACATCATTCATTACCAGTAATTATAAAGTAGTTAAAGAACTAAGAGAGCTATAACTTAAAAACTCGCAACAAACAGGCAAAACTCGAGCTAAGTCGGGCAAAGTTGAACGCAATGATTTTCACTGTAACACGATTTATTTGTTTGCTTGTAACTCTGCGTAATACGAAAAGTGGGACGCATTTGGGCAAAAGAGTGTAAACTCCTTAAAGACATCTAATTAAAAGCGAGAGACGCAAAATTAATTAGTCTCTCGGATTTTCTATGTTGGTCTTATACAGTATTGTAGCAAGAGGGTTTTGGTCCTAGCATGGTCGATAGATTACTCAATTCAATACTTACACTTACAATATTCAATACTTATTATGCTTAAAACTTTCAAAAACCGTAATCAGAGACACAGTAGAAAGACAATGAGGGAGCGAACGCCGGCGTTCGCTTGGGGTTTAATGAATTTAATAAGTTAGATATCAGTCATGAATCGGACTCCCGACTAAAGGATTGGTAGGCTAAAACAAAAAAATAATAATTTTACAACTGAAGGAAGACTTTTGTTCAGCAGGATAAACGATTGATATTGATTAACATATAGAATACTATCACGCGTTAAAATGTTTGATGATGACTGACAAAACTCTACCTATCATTAACCAACAACCATTATACAACAAATCATTAGATAACAATCATTAACCAATCACTGTGATTGGTTGATTGGTAGTAGGTCTGCGAATTGTTAGTCTCATTATTTTGTAAAAAAAAAAAACTGAATTAGAGTCAGCCATTATCACAAATTTTAACACGTGATAGTATTCTATCGGTGCATATCAGGAACCAAAAAATATAACAAAATGTTCAACACAATAAAGGAATGATGTGATACCCAAATGTCACACACATTTTCCCAGAAATTCAATTAATTGTTTCCATTCCACTGCATGCCAATATGTGTTACATGGAAACAAAAATATGAACGCACAAACACCTTTACACACACAAAACAATAGAATTCAAATTGTATAGGCAGCTACCAAAAGCGTGAGCTCAAAATTGTTAACAACAACAAAGTACACATCATACTCCTGAATATTAAATATATAATATTTTACATGAAACGGTCTATAAAAGAGCTTTATCGATGCATTTATATAAAAAATCAAACGATTTCAATGTTATTGACGAACAATGGCACGAATATTCTCGATCGCAAATATTCTGGTAATTTTCTCCTCTCGCCATTTCGATACAGATCGGCAGACGAAATTGGCATCCTGATAATTTGTAAGTTAAATTCCTAGTTTGGTGTCAGCTATTTGTATTGAGTTTATTACAATATAGTGTGGTGAACAATACATAACAAATAACAAGTAAACTATGAATATAGGTAAGTTTGATCATGATAACTGTATAGTTATTGTGATGGAAACGTGTAGATGTGTAGATTTTATAGGCTTTCAAGCATGGTTTTAAAAGGAATAACATCTAAAACATATCCCAGTTTAATAAACTTAGTTAAAGCCGTGTTAAACTATTTATCACACACATTAATGCAACCTTTGAAACGTGAGGAGATGAAGAGAATTTAATCCGACGTACCAGGAGAGTAGAGTTTCAAGAAGCTGGAGAAACCTCGGCTGTTCCTAATTAGTGCGAACCGTGGCTCGCTTGTTAACCTAGTTAGAAATGCCGCCGGCGACCGCTCAGCACCCACAGTTTCTTTCAAATACTTTTTGATTTAATGAATAGGTACCCCAGTTATATTTCCAGTAACTTTCCGAAAATATTCTCTCAGAAAATTTATACGATCTACTAGAATATTTTTTCGATAGCGTGTTTTAATAACGCGTTCTTCAAGTTTGGTCCTTATATACGCGTGCGTGAAAACGTTATTTTTATCGTTGTAATTGGCTTCGATCCACGCCTGACCTAAAGTTCAATTCCCATTTGGACATATTAAACTTTTTTCAATATATCAATGTCTTTTTTTATCATCTGAGTGTTTTTTTCTTTTGGTAGAGATAGTTATCTACGACCTAGACAAGGTAATTTAATTCTGAATACTGTGAGCAGAAAATATTTGAACCAAAAATACTGCTCTAAGTGAGCTTAGAGCAGTATTTTTGGTTCAAATATTTTTTTACTTCTAAAAAGACTGATGAAATTAGTAAAAACCTTTTCGCTGTAGGATGAATTCGTGTACAAATTACATCAGGCATCAGCTATGGGACATGAGTTAACACAGTCGTACGAATTTCGTAGAAACATTTTGTCTAGTTGGAATATAATACTTTACTTAGTTGTAGGCTATGGTTGTTAGTTGAAAGAGCATTGGTGGGCCAATGGTAACGGTTCTGACTTGAGAATTCGATAAAAAAAAAAATCGAAAAAGTTCGCTCACCAACTCGCACTAAGCCAGCGTGGTGGATTACGGCACATTCTCACTCTTAGAGAGGAGGCCTGAGTCCCAGCAGTCTGAACATTTCAAGGCTGAATATGCTTATACTTTAGTAGTTGCTTTACTTTGGGCTTTAAATATTGAGATACATCCATCTTTTTTACCCACCGTTGGCTTTTTTATAGCCGTATTTTTTTCGCGCATCAAATGAATTCCTGGAACGCTCCAGCCTTTGTAACGACAACGCTGTAAAAAAGGGTTACTTTTTTTTTAAATAAAAATGGAAGTTGACAGAAAATTGAATAATGTTGTTCCGCATAAATTAACATCGGAGGCATGGCGTTAAGGAAAATTCTTTAATGAAATGATAGAGCGTTGATGGAGTTAAAAGATCCTGGTATTTCGCTTTATGGAATTCGGAATTTTTTAATATACGTATAATTTTTATTGGTCCTACTTTAAAACTGGTTAACAAAGAAGAACATCGTTAAGAAACCGTCTCGTAAAAAAAATATCATCTCAGAATTGCACGACACAAAAATTCAAAAATTCACGTATAATAAAGCACTAAAACAGTATTTTACTTACGTCTTTTTAATGAACTTAATTTTTAAGGTTTTTTGAGTTTTATTGGACTAGTTTTTAGTCTAGGATTATGATGGTAATCTGTCCTCATCATACGAGTAGGCATTCATTAGTAATAATAATTTGAACTAACATAAATTATATAAGCATTATTAACAATTCCCTACCAGAGATGTCCAGGGTATCGAGAGTCGCAGGACGACTACCGGCCACCTTAAGTGCGGGTTTGGCGATGGCGAGCCAAGGGTAGCTCGCCGTGCAGCCGTAAGAACCAACGCTGTGTTGACGAAGCGTTGAAAAAACAAGTCAGTAAAATTTTAGGGGCCAGTTGGGGCTGACACCTGCCATGGTTATGGATTGTTCAAAGGAGTTACAGCAGCTTTCGCAATAAAAGATAACTGAAGGAGTCAGTAAAAGTCTGATACACCCACCCGGTCCACCCAGAGCGGGAAAAGTTATTTGTTGACTTCCCACATTAAAAAAAGTGTACAAAGTATTACAGCACCACATAACCGATACTTAGGCTTATCTAAAGTACAGGTCAGATGCTAAAGACCATTGCTTTTATAGGTTTAATACCTAGGTATAACTAAAGTACTTAAAAACACATTTAGGTAACAGGCAGGTAACTAAGTTTTAGTACGCTTTAAAAGTGTTGAAATCATAAAATCCACCGGCGACATCGACTGTAATATCAGCTGTAGGTACCTTTTATATGGATAAAGCTACTTTTATATAACTTTTAAATTCAATCTTTATAAAGTTATCTTTTAGAATGTGCCTTTTTAATATTATGACATACAACGTTCATGGTCAGTATAGTGGTATTATTATCATCATGATTGCAGCCAGAAGACGACTCTCAAAGCCTTCACCCGCTTGCCAATTTATTGCCTCAATAATAATAATAATAAATTATTTATTAAAGTTTTTTACACCCATACATAAAATTCCCTGGCTCCTGAGCTAGTTATGAACTGTATTGATAAACCCGAAAAACATATGATATGGATTTAAAAATGCGGTCAATAACAATTGTCACCTTTCGAATACCATAAAGACATAATAGAAAGACAATGTGAGAGCGAACGCCGGCGCTCACTTGAAAAATCAATGCCCGGGGCGGCTAGTATCCTGTATCAGCGGCTGGAGTATAAGGAGGTCCGTTACCGTTACAGCTATCTTCTTCACTACCACAACAATGTTATTAGCGTTTGTATATCCCAAAAGGTCACTCAATTTATGGGAATATTGTACGTACAGGCTATTGTACGTAATAGTGGGGAAAATCATCAAAATCAATCCCCACTCTTGGGTAGAGCGTTAGATAGTGTCAGACTCTTACTGACTAAAAAAAACCCACCCCGTTTCTTTAAGCCTTCTTACCGGGCCTCGAGTTCCCTTTCGGTAACCCTGGCCCCCAGTAAGCTTCGACCCGGCTGGGCCTCTGCTATTTTGATGATCAAAATAGAAAAACAACAGCGCGTAGTATTTTTTAGTAGCAATTATTAATTTAATTATGACAAACCGTGGATAATTTTGGGGTTACATTTTTTTTTTTTACTTTTGACTACACAAATATAATCTACTTGCTTTTTCCTGCGCGGCTTCGCTCGGCTCTTCCCTACCCCACCTTACTATATCCTACTCTGCCCTACTCTACCTTACTCTACCATACTCTACCATACTCTACCCTATTCTACCCTATTCTACCCTACTCTGCCCTACTCTGCCCTACTCTACCCTACTCTGCCCTACTCTACCCTACTCTACCCTACTCTACCCTACTCTACCCTACTCTACCCTACTCTACCCTACTCTACCCTACTCTACCCTACTCTACCCTACTCTACCCTACTCTACCCTACTCTACCCTACTCTACCCTACTCTACCCTACTCTACCTACCAAACTTCACATAAACCATCTACTAAATAGTCCGAACAAAGCCTAAACAATTGGTTTGGATAGGTGAGCCCATTCTTGAATTATAAAATTACAACGAAAATTGGCATTGATTTATAAATATATAGATAACGAGTATAGAGCCACATTTTTTTTGTACTAATTATAAAATGTAGTGTATAGTATGCATAATTCCATCCTTTTTTTTTCACTCGCATGTCTGAAATTTTATAACGTCATCGTAAGGCTATCTAAGGATATCTAATAATAGAAGAAACTTACTCAAAAGGAACAACGACCTTGTCGCCTTAATTGTAAATATCAATTTCTCCAAAAGCTTTTAAGGAAAATCCTTTAAAATAACTTTTATACCACCCCATTAATACGTTCCGTTTGAATTTATTTTCGTTACGGTAGATATAACCTACATTTTCAATGACAGTAGAGCCTTTCTTGGACTACATTCATGCGGAGTATACTCGTACATATGTATTTATATGTGGGTATACAAACCTTTTATACCGAGGTGAATAGGAGGTATTCAATAAATCCTACAGGGAATCCTCGTTTGTGAGTATAAGTGGAGGCTTTAGGAAAGCTGTCGTTGATATCGACGCTGACTCTTTTAATAGAGAATATTCGATTTTATTTGTTAAATAAACTTACTTATTCATCATTTTCTTATTGATGTGTGATGCACAGGACCGTTCATCGTGGCGGTCGTGAAGCCGCGGGCAAAAGCTAGTAATAAATAAATTATTATGTTATAACTAGCCGACCTGGCGAACTTCGTTCCGGCTAACAGTCAATGAATGTATTAAGTATATTTTACGATATAGTCAACCGTTTACGATGTGTTTCATCGGTTGACTATATCGAAAAATAGCTTAGTAATTGATTAGAAGTTCAATAGAAAACATACTGGATTTATAGGAGCCTAATAGTAATTGCCCTTGATTTTTTAATGTTAGTGGAGATCTTTAAATCAAGAGTGTATAGGTTACTTCTAAGAAAGCGTGCTCCATCGTCGGCTACATCATCGCTTACCATCTGGTGAGATGGTGGTCAAACACGAGCCTTTCAATAATTAAAAAAGACGTGTGGCACTCAGGGACTGCCGCGGTAAAGCTATTGCATAGCATTTTTATCAACTTATGCAATTATAATTATTTCTTTATTTTATTTAATGCAGTATTTTTTTCCTTTGTTTTTTTTTTTCTTTGATATTAATTGAAGTTACACTTTCACACATTGAATTGAATTTTGATTGATTGTTCACTCTTTTTCTTATCGGACACCACGCTCAAAAAAAAAAAAATGAGTGGGGGGTGTTAGGTTATTTTCGTTACCGAATTTCTGGATTCGGTCTCTACGCTCAAGGCCCGCGATAGAAGATAGCTTCTGCAATAGCTTAAAAAACTCGGCTGTGTTCCTTCAGTTGTCTTTTTCGATCCAACATTCCCGCAGGCCAGATAGTTAACCATATGAATCATCTGATTTGTACAGCTGTTCTGCTATGTTTGTGTTCGTTAGCACCGCATGTGTGTCTTGAACTTGTGTTTGTATTTCTATTTGCAAATGTTTGAGAGTTAGAATGTGTGTTGTGAATGTTGTATCGTCTTGTTCCTGTTGTATTTGTGGGGATACTAATATTCTTATCTGTACTTATATATTTATAATATTACTTCCTGATTCGGCAAACGTTCTGCCACATAAATTATCTAAAACTAGCTTTTACCCGTGGCTTCACCCACGTACATAAAATATTTTACTTTATGCCACTCAGGAATAAATTAGCTTTCAATCGGAAAAAAAAAAATTAGCAATCGGATCAGTACTTTCAGAGATTATCTCCTGCAAATAAAGAAAAAAAAATTAAGAATAAATTTTACCTCTTTATAATATTAGTTTAGATAAGTAGGGGATGGAGGTAGGAGGGTAAGAAATAGTCTACCACCTATTATTAGACCTACTCGTTAAACACAAAAAAAAAATCATGAAAATCGGTTAAGCCGTTTTGGAGGAGTCGATAACAAATACACGAGATCTTTATATATTAGATTATATAAAGCTGAATAGTTTTTTTGATAGCTTGAACGCGATAAAATAACAACATGAGTTGAATTGAAAAGTTCTTTTAGAGTTGGATAGTCCATTTATTGAGAAAGTCTACAATATAACATCACGCTATAACTTATGAGTGAAACCGCGGAGGACAACTAGTTATCACACTTTTTTTAATGTTACGTAATATGTGGCATGAAGGTGGTCATCGGATAGGCGGATCAGTTATCAAGTACTTAATTCTATATAGTTATAAATTTTTGTTTTAGTTCAATAAAATTCAATGCAACTGTTGGTACATTTTTGAACTAAAACCTCAGTGAGGGTTTTATTAAAACAATTTTTTTTTGCTTAAACTTAAATACAATCTTCATCTATTGCCGTTTTTGCCTATAAAAGAACCAATACTTACCGCACAAAATCGTCTTATTATCCATTGATAACAGCAGCAAAAAATAGCAAAAGCAAAAAGGTCACTCACAATTCCCGCTGTCTCTTACAGTTCGAGCCGCATCCAGGGATGCGGATGCGGGCGTAGGCGGGCGCTACATCGATCGTGACCCCTGACATTAAATGAAAGACAGGCCGCTGTTGAGGGACGTTACTAAGCCCCGTTCATACCGTGTGCCGATACAAAACACTACAGAGACTAAAGATAAACAAAGAAAACTTACCGGTACCCTTTAAAAGGGACGACGCTTAATATTTGAAATAAAAAACGCAATAAGAAAGGAATTTTAACATTGAAACAGAAAACATTGTCCCTGAAACATACAAAACGACATAACAGAAGTGTTTATTGTCATCCATAAAACGGTTACGTATAAAATGAAGCACATTCCAGCCGTTTGGAACGCAAACGTTCAAATGTAACCATCAGTCAAGCTGCGTATAAACCTCTAGCGTCGGCAGTATTATCTGGGAACTGTCAGCCCTACGAATGTAGGGCACTCACACAATCGCGATGACGCACACGCGCTTGCTCTACGTCATACTGACTACGCAGTCCCCGGCTACCTGGCTGGATCGCGGAGTACACAACATCGCGTCTACGTCACAATACCCTACTTCTATTAAACTCGGCAGCTTAATGTTCTGCGCTCCTGAATCAGGGGTGCGCGTAAAGGAATTTATAGCTTTTCACGCTATTGAGTAGGGCTTTAATAAACCTTTTATGGGACTGTTACATTGGCGTTCAGGCAGGTCAAGTTTATTGATTTAGTTTAGGTGGATGGTTGACTTTATGGTGTACGCGAAATGTCACGCAATTCTATGGTTGGTTTTAGTGAGTGATGGAGCTTAGATTGTAACTGCAATCGTTTTAAATTGATTGTTTGGTAGTGTTTTGTGACTGTTGGATACTTTCCAGTACTCAAGGTTTTAAAAACGGACTTTTGGCACGTTTGCTCTTGTATGTAGGTATTGAAAGATATGTTTTCCAAGAATAAAAGAGCAGTATCAACAAGGAAAATGGTCGAAGTAGATGTTTCGCGAAAAAAGATGTTCTGAAAATATTGAATGTAGCTTTATTATTATATTTAGATGTAGAGATTTCCTAATGTATAATGTTAAATGATATTACAACCCGAGCGCATTAACATGGCACCTGGCTCGAAGACAAATGCGACATTGAATACTTGAAAATAGTTGTATTGTCACGTTTCAAGCATCGTAAATTTGTTAAGTAAAGCAGTATGTTATGAAAAACTACTGAGCGCAAAATAAATGTTGATATTCAAAAAACTAAAATAAAATTCAATGCACAGTACATTAAAAAACGAAAATATAATAGTAAAAAGTAAGTAAGTAGTAAGTAGTAGTGTAGTAAGCAGTACTTCAATCAAACGTCATTCATCCGGTGCCATGTTAATGCGTTAATGCGAACGGGTTATACTTCGGGTGTTTTTAATATCGTGCGAATTTCATCAAGCAGGTGGATTTGCTGCGCTTGCAGAAACAAAAGCAAAAAAACGCGTCCCACGTGCAGAAATTGACATTTGCGGGGGCTACGCGTGCGAAGCTATCCCGCATGCGTGATGAAATCCGTACGATAAAAACATTAATGCTCAGTAGCAATATTCATCCTTCTTTGTATAAGTTAGTTACATAGTGCTGGATGGTGAATTTGGGAGAGATTGTTGTCGGTTGTTGGATTGGGTGTATATAAGATTTAATATTGAACGGAGCTTCTGGTTATACGGTTTGACTTCGATATTCTATCGGATAGATACAAATACACTGAAAGCCAATTCCAAAGTGTCAACCATTACCAACGGCGAGCAATGGGTAGCTCGCCGTTAGACCAAGACGTCGACGGCGCGTATTGTTCAAGTTCAAGCAGTTGTCAGCAAACAGTCTGACACCCAAGGGCTTGGAGATATCAATGTATGATTTTCCCACCTACAAAAAGAAAATACCATTACCAACATTTTAAACCAAAACAGCTGTAATTCATTGGTCCCACTTCGAGTCATACTCCTATAGCAAAGCATAGCATAGTCGTCCTTATAATGTTCCCACTGTTGGGACTCAGACCTCCACTCTAGAAGAGGGAATGGGCCGTAATCCACCATGCGGTTCAAGTGCGGGTTGATAGTCGTCACATGTCTTCAAATTTTTGGTTCTAGGACATGCCGGTTTTCTTACGATGTTCTCCTTTACCGTTTTGAAAGCAGTGGTGATAAAATAAATTACACAAAGTAATGCGCCTGGCTGGGTTTGAACCCATGACCTACAACATGTAAGTCAGGGCCATTACCACTCGGTCACCACTGCTCTCATACTCATATACAATGTCCAAAATATCATCACAATATTTATGGTAAAGGAGATCCCATACTACACAGTCAACCTTCATTAATATTAAGTAGGCTTAACAAGTTTCCCCCGCAATCAATTCCCTCACCGAATCCGTTGACATACTGACCAGAATATTTATATAGCTGTCTAATTTGGCCTCGAATAAAGTTTCATATATTTTCTTTGTTGTTTCATATAGTGGTTAATGGTACGTGGCAGGATTTGGTCAGCATTGTTTCGGCAGTGATTTAAGAAAGACATGGATAAAAACTAGGTAGACTTTGAGAGAACGTGCCTGGTTTTTGGTTATATTATTTACTAGCTCTCGCCCACGTACATAAAATAGATCCACACTCAAAAATAAAGCAGCTTACTATCAGTGAAAAACATTTTTCAATCGGACCAGTACTTCAAGAGATTAAATCCTACAAACAAAAATAAAAACAAAATTTACCTCTTTATGATAGTGTTAGTGCAGTGTTAGTTACGCTTTGGCCGCGTGAGAGTAAAAAAATAACTCAAAGGGACATACTCCCGATATAAAAAGTATCATATGTATAACTATTCCAGGGACATGGTCTACCTGTGTACCAAATTTAAAAATCTTTTTTTAATCGAATTCACATACATACACACAAACTTTCAATATGTATGTCTATACAATAATAGTATAATTATTAATATTAGTATGCCCTGGCCCTGACTGCTATGCCGCAGGTCGTGGGTTCGATTCCACCCAGGACTAATGTTTGTATGTTGAGCACGATCATTTGTTCTGTGTCTGGGTGTAATTCATCTATTATATGCATGTATTTAGAAAAATATAAGTATGTATATCAGTTGTCTAGTACCCATAACACAAGCTATGCTTAGCTTGGGACGAGACGGTGTTGTGTGATAGTTGTGGAATAATATATTATTATTATATATTATCATTATGAACCTAAAGATTGCCATCGTCATCGAGGTAGACCTAAACCTAAAAAGTGATTTGGACTAATTCCTGACAAGTTGATTAGACAAGACCCGACACAAAGACTGCTGGAAATATATAGGAGAAACTTTTGCTGCAGTTACAATGGGACATAGTAGGATAATTAAAAAAAAATGTTTGTGTAAGGTTGTCTGCAAAAATCGCTTTTAGCGATAAGACCGCCTATTGTGACACCCTATTAATTTTAAGTTCCTGATGTAATTTTTATGTTTGGTGAACAATAAAGACTATTTCTATCTATCTATGTTTTTTGCTGACCACCTTCCTTCCACGCACATTTGCGATAGTAATAATAATTCTAAAAGTTTAAGTTCTTTGAGAAGGAGTCTAGCTCATTCCGTAATCTCTTTTTTAGGCTTGCGCTGTTGTCGTTTTCTTTCATTTGGGATTATTTTAGATCAATTTTTTCTTTGTATGTAGGTGGAAAAAATATCCAATGACATCTCCGCGGCCTTAGGCGGAGCGGGATATACGAGTAGTGTCAGACTTTTACTGACTAAAAACGGTGCCTTTCGTACTGGGGCCGAATCTTCTTTTCAGAAGCAGACTCTTATTTTAGATCATAAGAAAGTGTTTAATATGGACTTAAAAAACAGGTACTATTATATATTTGGATTTCTGTATCTTATATTTATAGTTTGGTTTCCACACTCAGTTTATTTACGTCACCATTGTACTTGGGCCATTGTGGCCGTTATTCCTTTCAGCCTTTCTCCAGAAGCAGATTAGGCTTCCCAATTTATTCAAGGCGTCTTTGAGGGAATTTTCTGATCCTAAGGTTGAGAGTATTACGGTGACGCCTGTACCCTCAAAGACCATGTGCGCAAGCGTTTCCTTAACTCTATGCATGCCCTACATAATGGATTACCCGTAATGCCAATTATTAAAGTGTTTGTTTAGTAAGCACTTGAGCAGTGTCCGGTGATGGTCTCTACCACCAGACGCAGGCTACCCCTGTCCAGTCGCAATAGGCCAGGTTCAGGTTCTGGTCGGGATTCTAGTTAGGTGAAGTATAGCTTCCTCAGCCTATCTGCAGCCCAGTTTCGGGGTTCCACTTGTTTTCATTTTGTATGTAGGTGTGCTCCCGTAGCCAACCACAGCTATAGCTGACCAAATGAACCCCTTTGGTCAGATATAGCTATAACCCATCCCAAACTGAAGGGCTCGGGTCGGAAAACCTCCGTACCGTTTTCTTCATAGCTTATCAGCTGCGTCAGTGATTCCTGCATTTCACACATACTTGAAATTTGGCATGCGTATAGCCTTTGACATGAAAAAGAACATAGGCTACTTTTTATCCCGGAAAACCTTCTTATTCCTACGGGAAAACCCGTTTAGAGTGCGGTAAACGAAGTACACGCGGACGAAGTCGCGGGCGGACAGCTAGTAATAAATAGATTATTTATTAACATATTAAGGTTTTTGCATACATAACTGAAATTCCCTGGCTCCTGAGCTAGTTATGAACTATATTACAGGAACCAGTTTATTGCCCATAGTGTAATTACAGATTTGACAAAAAATTCATACAATAACAAAACAAAATTGCTTAGAAGAACGCTGTGACCCATGTTTCAAACTCAATCTGTGCTTTGGACTGAATTAAAAACATTATTTCATAATTTGTATTTATTGAACACACAGAAGGTATTCTAGGAATTAATTAATTAAAAATATAACATTTCCATTGACTGTAAAATCCGCAGAAAATTGGACACTGGAATATTATTAAACCTGCTTTCACAGTGAGCTGAAATAACGTGAAATTCGTGGAATGAAATTCAGTGAGTACTTTTCAATAATGTTGATTGCGGTTATAAATTAAATTCGGTGGTTATTCAAATAATGTTTTGTGTGTGATAATAAAAATACACTTCATTAGTTATGACAGTAGAATAATATTTTTATTATTTCGTTATTTGTTGATTACAGCTGATAGTAATAATAATTTAGCGGTCCTTCATGACGAGAAGCTCGTGAAAGCCGGGAAAGATAAGCAAACTAAGCATCTTGACTTAGCTTGCGAGGTTGTTGACATGTGGGAATTGCATACGGCTGTCATTGTGCCGATAGTCGTGACGGCCAATGGCTTAATAGCTGGAGCCTCGACCAACCTTAGGAGGCTCGCGTTAGGCGACTGAATCAAGGGCTAGATTTAAAAAGCGGTACTCTTCGACACGGCGCGTATTGTTAAGATATTCCTCTCTCAGCAGCCCTGACTACTGGTAGCTTGGACCATGTTCCTGATAGCGAAGGTTTTTTTTTATGAAATATTTAAAATATAATGCGCCTGCGCCCGCATACATAAATTATAGACTACGACATTCAGGAAAGAAGCAGCTTTCTATCGGTGAACAAATGTTTACCATTCTTCCTCGCTCCAGACCGTGGGCGGCATCAGGGAATGGCGCGAAACGTCGTTGCCGCCAATTGCCCCCACGAAGGGGTACTCTGTCCAAGTGGGGCACATCTCAACCATCAGACGGTCTACACAATAGTGACCTCCAAGCGTTTTTTCTACACGAATTCGGTGCAGGAATCTCTCAGACCACCATGTCCAGTGAGGACCCTGCGTCATGCACAAGGTGAGAAGGCCATTACGTCTTTCTAGCCACTCTTCAAAGTGGGGATTTACCGCCATAATTATGGCGTGACCAGTTTCATGTAACATGCAAAAATGTTTACATACGAATAACTTCTTAAGATACATTACTAGAAACAAAATGTTTGCTTACTTAAAGCGTAAAACAAGGTTACACGTGGAAGTCTCACTTATGCACACTATTACATTAAGTTTACGACAGTTTGTATGTGTCTATGTGGGTGTAATCGTATGTGTGAGAGTGTGTTTGTGACGGTCGCTGCACACGAGCCATCAGCCAAAAGTTCAAAACGCTGCCATCGGCATATTTCCTATAGTTTTCATATATTTTATATGAATTCGCCACACACGTTGACGCCACGCTACAAATCGCCGCTGCTGGCCACTAAACGCCGATACAAGTAGGTTTAGAACAAATTATGTTAAAATAGTTATTTTTGGCTGTACTGTCGCATTAGGTCTGCCTGTAAAGATAGTATAAGTTTGATAAATAAATAAATAAACAAAACGCCTTCACACGCCATTCGCGTATTTAAACCATCTTCATCAGAGTCCAATTATAATACTGCGCGTATGGGTTAAAAAAGCAGCGCTAGCAGCCACAGTGGCGGTCACATGCTTCAGTTGGCTTTGTGGTCGCTTCTAGATTATCGTGGCAGCGTTTCTGGCTGTGGCTTGTACCCTGTGTGCCCTTACTCCTTCACGCCTTAACAGTTCTCGCGCCGGGCCTTGGTTCAGGCCATGGTCCGGAGCGAGGAGGGGTGGCAGGCGGTCGCCGACTTCTGCGAAGCAGTAATGCTCGCAAAGGACGAGGCCGACCGCATTAGGCAACGGCGCTCTCGCCGCCACCGGAATTTCGATCCCGATTTCCGGCCACCGTAGGTGCGGGCTTGCGGACAGTGAGCAATGGGTAGCTCGCTGTCCGACCGTCTGGTAACTGTCTGGATCGAGCCAAAGTCGTCGACGGCGCGCACTGTTCCCGCGCGCCTCAAGGAGTTGTGTCAGCAACAGTAGGGGCCGAGCTGGGTCGAAGCTTACCGGGGCCACGGTTAGTTTCGAAAGACAGCTCGAGCCCCAGTATAAAGGTTCGAAGGAACGGGGTGGGTTTTAGTCAGTAAGAATCTGACACTGTCTCCCGCTCCGCCCTAGAGTGGGGATTGTCATTGATGATTTTCCAAGCATAAAAAATAAACGCCTTAACAGTTGAACGGGTAGACCATGTCCTGGAATTTCACTACTTTTCATCCTGGAAGTAAGTTCCCTTGAGATAATTTTCTAGCTAGTACCAAAGTACATAACTTCTACTTATAATTAGAAACTGTTTTCAATCTCCACCGAACCTCAATATTTGTTGAACAAAGAACTTTTTCAAAGCAAATCCTTAACACCTTAACACATCTTGTAAAGACTCCGCCATTTTTCTTTCATGCAACAACCATTCAAATATTAAACTGATCCTGAATTTATTCATTGAAACAGCACATTGGATGTGACACAGCACACATGTGTCATGGTGTGTCCCGTACAGTTTCACTTCTGTGAAACCTATACATTCCATTGTTCTCGAATCAGCATGGAAGCGCTCAATTAGTAGTATGTTCTGAAATATTTTACAGTACACGTCAACCGTATGTTTTTGATCAAAGGAACAGATATTTCGAAAACTGAATATTTAATTGGAATTTTGTTCAAGCATATTGAAATAAATTTATTGGATGTTGACAGGTTGATACTATGTTAATTTTACCGTTCGGTAACAAAGGAAATGTATGAAAAGTGAGATTAACTTTATAACTACCTCATTTTATTCTCACTTTTAGAATTTTCGCTTCGGATTGAAAGTCTCAAACCAGGTAATTGTGTTTACGAGTTATAAAATTGAGTTTTCTTTGTATTACAGTTATTTGGGATAAAGTCTTGCTGTAGTGGATCTGTTGTCCGGTAAAAATAATAGATAATTTTAAATAAATAAGGAAAAATAAAAAATAATAGAACATTTTTACATTTCTAAAACATAGATTAGATATCATTCCTGTACTTGTCTCATCTAGTAGACTCCCGGGGCACTTACCAAGTACATCGATCTACTTTGCTAAATGCCTTCAAACGCTCTTAAAGTCATGTGTCTTTCGATACGTAGTCACAACCGTAGAATCTTTCAGTCCCATCAAAACAATGTAAAAATAAAACTGATTTTCTAAAATATACCTGTAAGTAGTTAGTACAATGGTAAGATGTATCGATTTCTATCTATATATACAATTATATATAATCGAAATACTACTCACCGATTACACACAAAATCTCAGAAACTATAACACCTTGTAATTTGGCATGTCGGTTCCATATACAGTGTAGAGATCCGCTAAGAACGGATTTTACGAAACTCCACCCCTAAGAGGGTAAAATGGGGGTCCAAAGTTTGTATGGATTAACTTCACGTGGACGAAGCCGCTGGCAGAAGCTAGTTTTCCAAATATATCTATTAGTACAATGGTAGGATATGTCATAAATAATAAATGTACAAGTAATAGAATAGTGTATAAAATCGATACAGCCCATAGTACGGGTCAGGGCAGCTCTGCAAAGTGCAAAGGTAAATGCTGCGCTGGTTCTATAAATAGCTCGCCCGGGCAAGTCCTTACTACCGGCTTCCGATTCGCATTCAAATCATTTTCGAGTTCTGTGAAAGAAAACAAATGAGTTGGAATTAGTTTTCGGATTATCTGGGGGAGAATGTGGAAACGGGTGTTTTTGTTTGAGCTTTTTGTTTATCTTTGGTTCAGGAGCATGGGGTGTGGGTAACAGTTGGTTTTTGTTTATTTGAACTTGGTCGTTAAATTGGCGTAGCATAGCTTAATCAGCCTTTTAATGTTCCCACTGCTGGGACTCAGGTCTCATCTATAAGAGAGGAATCGTTAAATTAGGGCTACATCTAAGGGGATAAAGTAAGCATAACCTAAGTGTTTTCCTTACTCTTTAACAATATCTCATCTTTTGCTTTATTGGCTTCTTTTTCTTTACATTGTATTGTTCTAATAACTGAAGTACAATATCAAATATCCTTTAGAAGCTTCTGTTGTCATTAATTACCATAAAAACCAGTTTGCACAATGCAAAAATATTGCAACTTCTATCTAACAAAGAACACAAAAGAGTTTTACACAAAATGAACCAGGTAAAACCATTCTTTGTTCGGTAACACAAAAACAAAGAGCCAGTACTGCCAGTACCAACATAGCAAAAAAATATTAAAATTGTAAAACGTTGTATCCTATTTTGAATTTCTACGAAAGGTCAGATGCGTCCCAGGGCGCTCCAATTTGCAAAGCGAGCTAGCTTGCTTCCCAGTTCGAGCTATCTATCTCCCTCGTCAGGTCCCGGGCAAACCGGGATACCTAGTGCTCAATGCACAACAGTTAGCGGGACCAGCGCAAACGATATTCAACTTTATTGCCCCAATAATAAATGCAACTAGGGAGGAATTTTCCATGCATACCTGACCTGTTGCGTCCCCCGTCATCGGATCGGAATCAAATCGATATTACGTAGGATGCGTCGGGGTAAATTGGAAACGTCATGTGAGTGCCTATGTAGTATACTAAAGTTAACTGTGAAATATGAATATTGCCGCTCCGGGTAGGTCTGGGATGACCTAAAAACAAAAAACTGGGCTGGCTAAGCATTCAGCCTGATTTATTGTAAGAGGCTAATATATTTTCATGAATTTGGGAGTGGGTGATATATCTTTTAGATGAGTTAGCCCATTTTTCGATAAAGGAATCTTAATGAATGGTCGGCGAGCGTGCCAGGGACATATAAAGTACTCGTAGAACCATTATAATTGTTTAGAAGCATTTAAATAGTGCATTAAGGTTATTCATTAGTATAAGTAGCTTTATAAAGTTAATTTAAATAGTCGTTTATTTAGGCTTTATTGTTTGTGTTTAATGCCAGATGTCACATTAATCGGTCTTTGTTTTAAAATTCTTTTTTATTTTTGTTACTGAATTGTGAATTAGGTCATTAATTTTACCTGAACTGGCTTTTTTGGCCTTTTTTAATTCGATGTTTTTATTTAAGTCGGTAATTTTTACGAATTTCAATTCCCTGCCTGAGTCTATGTTTTCTGATAGTTATGTATGTACTTTGGGGAATAGTTCACTTTGAGGAAATCATGCTCCATCGTCAACCACATCATCTCATAAGGTGAGACAGTGGTCAAGTGCGAACTTATCAATAACAATTAAAAAAAGAATCTACAATTTTTCTTTGAGTTAATAAACAACAAATTCGTCTTCTTTATATCTTATAGAGGTATGAAACAGGGTGTAAGCGCCGCCAACGATCATTGAAAAGGAAGGATTCTCCAACCAGAGAGGTGGTTCCTATCCGGCCAGCTGTCTGATAGTTATTTTCGGACTTTTAAATAATAATATGTTCAAATCGCGCAAAGAACTGATATCGCGATGTAGGATTTTGTCTTTTAGTTCCAAATTATAGTGACATAGATGCTTACAACCTTAGAAACCTTAAAAAACGTGTGAAAATTTAACGCATTTAACTCATAATACATTAAAAACGTACCACTTTGTCGGATATACTTATAATGGGTTATGTTATTTAGAATAGGATTTGAATTTCAAAAGGAAAATATATTAATGGTTTATGTCAGTTTCCGGTAAATATCATGTATTAGGACTGTCTGATAACAGAGTATTTAAATATTGTTTACAGATTTTTTTTTATTTACAGCTGTTCACAGAAGCCTATAACTATCCTTACATTACCTAATATTTTTTGCTAGCAAAACGTTAGTACACTTAAGTGCTACCTACTTTATTTCTTAAGTACTTTATGTAGGAAAAACAAAACAGTACTTATAGTTCAGTAAATTTACGTAGCGTTTCGTAAAATAATAGCTAGCTAGGTCTAAATATTGTCAGTGTTACCAATATAAAATAATTTATTGGGAGTTAAACCAAAAAGGGGCCTATCAACGAGCCGCCATTTAAAAATAATCACTGGAGGAATGTTTATAATACCTACCTAAATTCGAAGACATTATATATTTAGAAATGAACTTTATTTGCGTAGATCTAAAGTTTATATTCCCATCAATGTCGTAGCCTATTTTCTTTTGGTAAACGAACAATAGAAAGCACTTAAGAAATTTTAAATAAGAGTACCATCCGCATCTTGATAATTTTGTGAATGAGATACAAATGTAAACGTTGCATAATAATACTACTATTTTATCGTTAATTAACGTTAAGTACAATAAAAGTGGGCAAGTCCGAGTCGGACTCGCGCAGTGAGGGTTCCGTGCAAACTACAATTCCCGAATGGAGTCTCGAATTTTTTTCGAAATTGCAAAAAAAATTGTGACGTAGGCAAGAACAAATTTACTGTTTTCTGTTTTTTTTTCTACACCTATGCTTTAAGCCCTTGCTTTGTGCTAAATTTCAAGACACTGGGTCAACAGGAAGTACCCTATGAATTTAGGTCTTTGAGAGTATCAAAAAGTACCAACGTTTTCAAAAATAAAATTTAGATTAAATTTTTTCACAGCTTGAAGGGGCTGCAAACTTGAGTATATGATTTTAAATTCAACTCGATACCTTCACGCGTTTTTGAAATAAAGGGTCTTGACAGACAGATAGACAGACAGACAGACAGACAGACAAACGGACGGACAACAAAGTGATCCTATAAGGGTTCCGTTTTTTCCTTTTGAGGTACGGAACCCTAAAAACGCTACGCGACGTAACGATAAGTTTATAAAATGTTACTTTAACAACGTAAAGTGTACAAAATAAAATAACATATGTTACAAGCTACAAATACTGGCACGAATCTTGAGCGCTCGTCGAAGGGTCAAGATCAATTTGCGTATCGTACATATCGTCGAGCCAATCACTGTAACTACAAAGATGTACTCCCAGCTCCCGCGTCTCACTTCATACCACTAAAGAGATCCAATACTTCACTTTTCTATCAAGTCTGCGCGATTTCAAGTTCAAGTCAGCGCTCAAGATCCGTGCCGGTATTTGTAACTATGTAACATACATTGTAAGATGTTGGTCCAGTACAATTTGAGCACTCACCTTTCATCCTAAGACAAATAAAATATTCACTCTCAACTAATTTGCAATAAACTTTCATCTTTATTCGACGGATATAACGTTGATAATAGCTTGTAATTGCATAAATTCTTTGTTATGTCGGTAGGTCGAGCTCCATGAATGGTTTCAGTTTTCCGCAGTAAGAGGATTTGTTATTTTCCGATATAGTTTCGATATTTTATAACGGGATCATGGAATATAGTTAACAATAGCTTGTTTTTGCGTCGAGGGGGTATTTTAAAAGCTTCTATTTTTATTCTGTGTAGTGTAATTCAATTTTATCCTCTCTTGTGTTCTTTAGTTACGTGGTTGTGTGATATTTTTTTGTGAAGGTGTTTGGGAAGTCATCAAATGGTGGTCGCTCAAAATGGGCCTCATCAGAAAGCTCGGAATTTCCTTAGGTGATCGCATCAGGAATGACGATATCTGTAGAAGAATCTAAGTTACTGACATAACTTGAACATTTTTAAACATAAGTGTCGGTAGACAGGGTACATATTGGTCGCAGAACAGAGTTCTGATGTGGTGACTGCATACCGGAAGACGCAGCGTTAGAAAGCCTCTCACAAGGTAAACTGATGACCTTGGTGAGGGTCATGAGAATCTGATGTATGCGAGCCGCACAGAACCGTTCATTGTGGCGACACTTGGGCTCCCCCAATTTCCAACAGTAGACATCTTTCGGCTGAAATAGTGATGATAATGAAGTTATTAAATATCTTCTCCCGTCTTGCTGGATGGAATGAAAAGGAGTGTCAGACTTTTACCGATTAACCTTTCAATCGTGATAATGACAGACACAATTGAAAGACAATAGATGCGCGAACGCCGGCGTTCGCTTGGGGTTTAATGAATTAAACCCCACCCGTGTCCCTTCAGTTGCTCCTTGCGTTCAAGGGCCACGGTGACTCTTTCATAGCCCTGGAGTGAAGCTTCCTGCTAGCCTCACCAGGTCATCGTTACACTTTGTGGAAGGCCTTCCAACACTGCGTCTTTCGGTACGAACCTTTCTTCCCCATATACCATCTGTTCTACAAGCAATTATATATTTATGTACCTACTGTGCAGGGTACACCTGCAAGTACATAATTATATTCCTTTGTTTCTATTATTGCATCACTACTTAATGATATAGTTGGCATTCTATTTAACTGTTTCAACTTATTGTTATTTAGTTAACAAAGCGTATTGATTTTCAGCTTGCACGTGTAATTATTGTATCGACTTTAATGGCAGTTCATATTAATTGATTAGCTTTTGCCTGCGACATTACCCGCGTACATTAAATATAGCCAATGTCACACAGGAATAAAGCAGCTTTCTGTAGGTGAAAAATTTTTAGCAATCACACAATAACAAAAAAAAAAAAAACTTTACCTCTTATATTAGAGTAGATATAGTGTTTTTTTAGAAACATCTATAATCTTACTCCTAAAATCCTCCACCCATAGATGTGGGCTTGTGGACGACAAGCAGTGGGTAGCTTTTTTTTTTTTTTTTTTTTTTTTCGATGGGAAAAATCATCTTATGACAACCCCCGCTCTTGGGCGGAGCGGGAGATAGTGTCAGACTCTTACTGACTAAAAAAACCCATCCCGTTCCTTCAAGCCTTCATACCGGGGCTCGAGCGCCCTTTCGGATAACCCTGGCCCCAGTAGGCTTCGACCCGGCTGGGCCCCTGCTGTTGCTGACAACTCCTTGAGGCGCGCGGGAACAGCGCGCGCCGTCGACGATTTGGGCTTGGTCCGGACTGTTACCGGACGGCCGGACAGCGAGCTACCCATTGCTAACTGTCCGCAAGCCCGCGCCTACGGTGGCTGGAAATCTGGATCGGAATCCCGGCGGCGGCGGCGAGAGCGCCGTTGCCTGATGCGGTCGGCCTCCTCCTTAGCGAGCATTACTGCTTCGCAGAAGTCGGCGACCGCCTGCCACTCCTCCTCGCTCCGGACCATGGCCTCGACCAAGGCCCGGCGCGAGAGGTCTCCGCCGCCGATCACCCCCACGAGGGCACGGCGATGCTCCGTCCAAGCAGGGCACACCGCGATTGTGTGCTCCACCGTGTCCTCCGGGCGTTCCGCACAGTGGCGACACCCGGGCGTCACTTCCGCTTTAATTCGGAACAGGAACCTCCCGAACTTGCCATTTCCGGTGAGGACCTGTGTCATGCGGAAGGTAAGGACGCCGTGAGGTCTTTCCAGCCACGCCTCAAAGAGGGGACTTATCGCCATAATTGTGGCGTGCCCATGACGGGGTTGCGATAGTCGCTGACGCCATTCCACCATGAGATCCCGCCGGAGCTCTGTCCGCCATGCCGCGACCTGTCGCGGCAGAGGACTTTCACCCCGGCGTTGCATCTCCACGCGCATGTCGTGCATGTGTGCAAGGACTGTTGCCTCCAGATCCCACGGTGGTAGGCCAGCCAGAAGGCTCGCCGCTTCGCGGGAAATCGTGTATCCCCGCACCATCCGAATTGCCATGACCCTCTGGCAGGCGTTCAGAATGGCCGCCGGTCGCTTTTGCAGCGATGGCGCCCACACCGGCGCCCCGTAGAGGGCCATGGACCGAACGATCCCCGCGTATAGCCTCCGGCAGGAGGCGTCTGGACCCCCAAGGTTGGGCAGGAGCCGCTTGAGAGCGGCCCCAGTCCGGTTGAGTTTGGGAGCCAGACGTCGGAAATGCTCCACGAAATTCCACCGGCTGTCGAGGACGAGTCCCAGGTACTTCATCGTCGACCCGACACCGATGTGAACTCCTCCTACCAGCAGTGGGTAGCTCGCTGTCCAACCGCCGGGTAGCCGTTCGGACCGAGCCCAGTCATCGACGGCGCGTAGTGTTCCACGCCAGCCTCAAAGAGATGTCATCAAAACCGTAGGAGCCCAGAGAGCCGAAGTGTAGAGGCCATATGTTGGCTTCCGAAAGGCAAAACAGGAGTCCTGGACAGGAGTGGGGCTTATTCAGCAAAAGTCTGACACTCCCTCCAGTACCATCTAGAACGGGAGAAGTCATTGAATGATTTCTCATCTAAAAAAGCATAATAAACTAAATGTTAAATGAAGATCGCGTTAGAAATACCACACAGCGCTCAATAAATTCAATTGCAGATAACTTCTGGTCTAATGCTTACAAAATAAAATACGTCGGCCGCATGGACCCGGCGTAGCACGTCGTAGCAGTTAGTGCTACGAGTGTAGAGCGGCACCTCGCTACGCGTTTGTGCTACGCAGACCGAACTTACAAAATATTTATTTGAACAGAGTACCTCTTCACATCGTTTTGGCTTTGTCTTCAAAGAAACCGGCATTTGTGTCCTAATGATTTACCTATAAATAGGTTGTGAAAGTCAGATAAATAGTCGTTCCATATAAAATATTGATATTCAGCTGAATGCGGTTTGACTGGATGTCGACCCCTACATAGTTGGAAAATAACTTGCTTGACCTAGTTTTGGGGTTCCGTACTTTATTCGGCAAAAACGGAACCCTTATTGGAGAACATTGTTGTCCATCTATATGTCTGTCAAGACACCTTTTTATGAATATGTGGACGTATGAAGCTGAAATTAATATAAAATACTTGAGTCTGCTTTAAAGGATAACAGCAGCAGTAAAAAGAATAACTTCTAAGTAATCACGATTTAAAGATAAGGCCTTTAAATGCTTCGCTTATGAAATAAAAATGTATAGGATACTTTCCCTTAACCGAGAATACTGAAATTAGGTAAAAGCACAGCTTCGTAGCATCAGAAAAGCGTAAATTTTTATTTAAGTCACCAAAAATTACTTGTTTGTGTTTCGAAAAAATCTTATATAAACTTATTTCTGGAATCGAACTATTTACATAGGCAAGTGTACGGAACCCTCGATGCACGAGTCCGTTTCGCTCTAAAAAAACTAGCATATAGTTTACCCGTAACAGAAAGTATTTTTCACTATAACATCGCGTCTGTAACGCTGATATGATGTAGTTACTGTTAGTAATATTATCAATATGTGCCATCGTAACACATTGTAAACTACCAATCGATGTTATAACGAGTTTATATTAAAAGGAAAGCGCTGTTTCCTGTTAACATTCTAATTACAATGATAACATCATTGTTAAGTTATTAATAATTAATACGAAACCTTTCATCCTACTTGATTAAATTAATTTTGCACGCGTTGTGCTAATTAGTACATATTGGGTGGTTTCCTTAGGAAAGTAAATGTGGTATTTGTATCTATATTAATATTATAAAGGGAAAAGATTTGTATTTTTGTTTGTAATAAATAAGCGTAAAAACACCTGCCCCCCTAGCCAAGTTAAAACCGTTTCGCTTGCGTTGAACGCTTCGAGTTTTTTTTTTTTGATTTTTAATGTTATAATTTTGTGAAGATGGGTACTTTGACCTGAATAAACATTATTATTATTATTAATTAATCTTGATTATTGAACCCGTGTTGACTACATCAGATTTTATTAAATCCTGATGATCCCCCAAGTCGTTTAACTTATTAGACAGACTCTACCGATTTAAAAAAAATCTACTACAGCGTAATGCTACTCTATCAGTGAGTGACGAGCAGATGAGCGGACGGAGCCGTTGGCAGAAGCTAGTTTTAAATAGAATTGTATTTGGTGTTTCGATTAATTGTTCCATCAGTAATTAAATTACACATGGTTACTCTTGCCTTCGCCTAATGGACCTCATCAGAAGACTTAAACCCAAAGGGCAATGAAAAAGGCTATGCTTGTAGTTTCCTTGTGTGATTGCATCAGGAATTATTATATCCGCAGGAGAACCAAGGTTACCGACATAAGCCAAAGAATCGTCGAATAGAAATAGCAGGGCTCGCAGAGTAGATGGTCGTTGGCCCCGTAAGATTCTGGAGTAGCGACGGCGTACCAAAGACGCTGCGTTGGAAGGTTGCCCACAAGGTGGATCAATGACGTAGTGAGGGTTGTGTGAATACGACGGTAGGGAGACGCTCAGGACCATTCGTTTTGGCGACACAGCTTATGTCCAACAGTGGATGTTTTTCGGCTGAAATTATGATAATGTTTATATACAAACTCCTGGTGATTTCATCGACCCATCGAAAAGCCTGGATCGATCGATTGCCTGGACACGCTTTGCTATAAAAACTTGTTATAAAACTTTTAACAGACCTCAGATGCTCAGGACTCTCAGACTGCTCCGATCTTCAGTGTTTATGCGGCGTCACTCCGCAGACCATGTCCCATCTTTCATCTTGCGTTACGTGCCTATTACCTGTTCACGCAGGAATTTAATGGCAGATAACATAACATGACCGAATATTGGGTTGGTTAATGAATTTAGTCTTGAAAAACAAATACAATAAGAAAAAAATAATTAAAAACAAAAGAAAGTAAAAAAAAGAAACAGAAAAAAAAGTAAAGAAGTAACGTTTATTCTATTCTTTTCTTGGCCAGTTTACCATTGTCACGCTAAGAAGAAAAAGGTTTTACAGACAATCCGTCAGGAGATGATAAGTACTATTCATAAGTATGTAAAGCTTTAAAAATCAAAACTAAAGTATGAACACAACAGATGTTCATCACATTTATGTTCGCATAACTCAATAAAATGTTGGAAACAGAGACAGGTATTTTTTTTGTATTTTTCAGGGTTTGTATTATTTCCCCATGGTACGAGTATAAGTTGATAATATTTATGAGTTTGTACTTTCTCTCTGAAATATTGATATAACCAAAACTCATCCTGTTCATATTACCGTTGGCGCAGGCTTCCGGGAAGTAAGCAATGGATAATGGACCAAGCCCAAGTCGTCGACGACGCGCACTGTTCCCGCGCAAGAAGGAGTTGTCAACAACAGCAGGGGCCCAGCTGGGTCGAAGCCTAATAGGACCAGGGTTATCCGAAATGGAACTCGAGCCCCGGTATAAAGGCTAATAGGAACGGGGTGGGCTTTTAGTCAGTTAGACTCTGACAATATCTCCCGCCCTGCCCAAGAGCGGGGGTTGTCACTGGATGATTTTTCCCGACATGAAAAAAATCCGGAACACATTATGTATCAGGAGCAGTGGTGATTCAATGGTAGCCAGGCGCATTATTTTGTGTTATTTATTTCGTTACCACTGGCATGCCCTAAAATCAAAAATTTTAAGACTTGTAACATCCACCAATCCGCACTGGCGTGATGCATTAAGCGTGATTGATTATGACCAATACTGTCACCTAGAGAGGAGGCGTGCGTCCCAGTTGTGGGAACATTATAAGGCTATTATACTATGCCAGATATTATTTATTAGCTTGTCTGTAAAAGTAGATCGAGTCATAGTCTACCTACGTGCCAAATTTTATCCAAATCTGTTCAGTTGTAATTGAAAGACAATAAAGCTTTGTGCTCCACGGACATCTCAAAGAGATGGCAGCAAAAAACTGGGGACAAGAAGGGCCTGCAGGAATGCTCAAAAGCCCTTAAACTTAAAGGGCAACAGAAGAACACAAGAGGGTTTACTCAGTAAAAGTCTGACTCGCTCTCTCTCCATCTTAGAGCGGGAGAATCCATTTGATTTGTATCCACCAGAAAAAATAATTCTTCACTAGATAATTAAGAGGGCCCTTCCCAATCTGTTTATCGTCAACATGAGTTTGGTTTATAAGCTTGTTGTTTTATCCAACACAATGTTCGATAAAAAGTCAGTGCGAAAAAAGGGACATAAAGCCTAATGCAGTAATTCTGTCTTTCAATCAAATATTTCGCAAAACTTGTTCCAAGAAAAACGTTTTTTTTTAAATCCTTAAGTTTTAGGAAAAAGTTTTCTTCATTCACAATCTCGATTAAATTTGTACCTTCTGTGAGATATTAAAACCTATTAAAACATATGTCGACTCCCTTGCGGCATCCGATCTTCTGAGTACGGCGGGCTGTGCCGGGGCGGCTGCTGCAGGTGCAGAAAACCTCGAATGGCGTAAATATCCTCACCTCTATATTTCCTAACGTTACCTCGTCACAAGTTATATGCCGTTGTAGTGTTGTGTGTAGCCGTTTGGGGTTGAAACACTAGGGCCATGGGGTCCGAGCGCTTATCGAGTTGTTCAGGACATCAGCAAATCATCTTCGCGTGACCAGAGGGCTGGACTTTTCTTCGGTCGACGAATCAGCATTGCCCTCCAGTGTGGCAATGCTTTCAGCGTTCTGGGCACTTTTCCAATTGACATCGATGTGGACAAATTTTTTGATGGCCGCTGAGATCCCTTTTTTTACCCGTTTGTACATATTATTATTTTAAATTTGTATATACCTATTAATTTATAAGTTATAATATAATATAAAGTTAAGATGTATATATTTAAATAATTAAAATCGTTAGACCTCAAAAAAAATTAAAACATATGAGTACTATTTAGATTTTTTTTGAGATTTGAAAGAAAAAAAAATACTTAATTGACCTGTTCTTTCATGTTTTCCCATAGATCCCTAGAGTCAGAATGACTTGCTTTATTGTATGTCATATGAAAGGGTAGATATTATCGACAAAGTGGTGTAAAAATTATATTATGTAATTTTTCTGAACAAACTCCTTTAAACATTTAATATTTCTTCATTATGATCCTACATCAATTTTAATTCCGCATTCGACTCCCAGACAATGACAGGCCATCAGGACGCTAATCTTTTACCAACTCCAGTATTTTACGTCCCCTAATTTGGCAGTTTAATTACAGTAATAAATACGGACTGAATGTTTCAAAAGTTTAGCTATAAAGTGATTTTATGATTAACTGCCCTGAAAATTTCATAGAATTTTTGGGCTTTAATTACATTTTCAATTTATAATTTAAGTTACCCTTATCGGGTTTCATGCGTGGGTTTACAATATGTAGAGGTTTTAAATAAAACCGATATTCAACCTACGTAAATAGGATGACAGAAGGTTAGGCTTGTCTCCCAATGCTGGACCCCAAATAACGAAAAGTTTTAGTTACTTTTAATGGTACGAGTAATATCTGTCTTACTAAATGACCGACAAGGAGCAGTTTAAGTCTCACAGTGGCTATTGAGTTGTAAAATCGGTTTAAAGTTACTTATCTCTTTTAAATTAGACTCATCATCATTATCATTATTTAGAGCAGTGGTGGCCGAGTGATAACGGCCCCGATTTACGAGTTGTAGGTCGTGGGTTCAAACCCAGCCAGGCGCATTACTTTGTGTAATTTATTTCATCACCACTGTTCTCAAAAACGGTGAAGGAAAACAATCTGGCATGTCCTAGAACCAAAAAGAAGACATGTGCAATTCACCAACCCGCATTAGGACCGCGTGGAGGATTACAGCCCATTCCCTCTCCTAGAGAGGAGGCCTGAGTCCCAACAGTGGGAACATCATAAGACCGACTGTAATCATTATCCAGAACTCTTCTACGCCTACTGCAGGGCATGGACCTCTATTATTTTCCATGGCAAATTATTTGTCATGAACATTATTTCAATTAATTTTTTACATGCATAGTTAACTTAAGGTATAGGAAATACTGCTAAAAAGAATTTAGCCAAAAGCAATACATGTGAACCTTCTTTTACTAGGTACACTAAAGTTCTGGGCCGTAACTACTTGCAACTATTATTAGTACATTGTGTCGTAATGTATAAAGACTTAAATGTTGAGCCTTACTAGGATAGGTATATTTCAACAATTCGTTATCCGTGTATCTCTGCTGCACAGTATGCTTTTTTAACCCCCACCGGAGATGTCCCGTTCACCAAATGCGCGGGTTTGCGACGTAGCGAGTTAGTAGGTTGCCGTCTGGTAAGCGCAGGCTATCGTCGATCGCATCGTCGCTTTCCATCAGGTGAGATAGAGATCAAGCGCAGAACTATCAACAATTAAAGAAGGACCAAATTTGGGTCGAAGGCGCATTCTTTATTCATTTCGACGAGGCCAGTAGGGGCCAACGCCTATCCGGGCTACGCATTGGCGGAAAGAGTTACTGTGCGCCCCGCAAATGCTAACTGGAGAAACAATTTTAGTCATTCTGACTCACTCTACCCAGAATGCGAGAAGTAATTTAATAGAAAAAAAAAACCGTTTCTAACGACTTTCACGCGGTCAAAGGCAAAAACCAATAGCTAAAAATATTTATGTGAATCAATACCATATTGCTACCTTAAATCAACCGTTTCCTATTGTATTGTGAACAAAATATGAGAATGGCTCCCCAATACATTTATTTACTATTGATTCTGTTGATATATTTGCCGAATAGAAGGATAAATCTTCTATTCACTACATACCATCACAAGAGATGTTTTCACTTCATCTTATAAATTATAAAGACAAAAACAACATAACCTATAAACTGTTGGCTATATAATATATGACTGAATAATTTATAGGCAACATTATGTAGAAATGTAAAGAAGAACCATTTATTTTGTGAATACTAATATGTTTGCATAATTATCAATGATCTTCTGGGCTCGTTTCTCAATTGATTCAAGCGCATAAAGCTGGTATTTGCTAGATCCGTCAAGATGAGAGCAGAAGTCCACACATGACCGAAAGTTCGGGAGGTTCCTGCATCAGATCAAAGTGGAAGAAACGCCAGGGTATCACCATTGTGTAGACCGCCCGAAGAACACGGTGGAGCATTCGGGGCAGGTGTGCCCCCCTTGGGCGGAGCACCGCTGTGTCGAGGCAATCAGCGGCAGCAAATTTTCGCGTCGGGCCTGGGTTCAGGCTATACGTGACATGTCTGGAGCAAGGAAGAAAGGCAGGCGACTGGACTAAGCCTAGTCGTCAACAGCGCGTAGTGATCTACGCATTCCTCAAAGAGATGTCAGCAAACCGTAGCGGCCCAGCAGGGCCGATGCCCGCTAGCTAGGACCGCGGGGAATTTCTGAAAAGGAAACCCGTAGTCCTACAACACAAAGGTCAACTGAAAGACACAGGTTTGGTTTTAGTCAGTAAAAGTCTGACACGCCCTCTCACTCCGCCCAGAGCGGGAAATGTTATTGGATGATTATTTATTTTTATTTATTTATTTATATGATTAAAAAAAACATAATCCAAATTTCACTTGATAAAGTTTGAGAACTTGTCCCGGGTATAAAGTACTGTCCGATCTTTGCTAGGATTCCCAAGTATTTGGCAGCCCGATGAGCTTTTGACTCGATAACCCAAAATTGAAAGTAGATATTAACGTAATACGAAGACGATCAAGGTGGTCGGTTATCGCCATGATTTCACCACAAAAATATGGAGCTGGACGAAATTGTACCTAAATTTGTTTTCCATTTTAATTTATTGACATCAATTTTTGATTTTAATTTACTTACATCATTTAAAGGAGTGTTGGCTTTTTTTTAGGTGGGAAAGTCATCCAATGACGTATCCCACCCTTGGGTGGAGCGAGAATTAGTGTCAGACTCACGGATCAGACTCTTACTGACCAAAAAACCCACCCCGTTCCTTCGTTGTCTTTCATACCAAGGCCGAGCTTCCCTTTCGGAATTAGACCCTTGGCCCCAGTAGGTTTCAACCCTGCTGGACCCCTACAGTTGCTGACAAAACCTTGAGGCGCGAGGGAACAGTACGCGCCGTTGTCATATATAGTTTCCGAAAGTTGGAGTAGGGCGAAATTAAAAATTCATTTTATTTAACCACACCGATTTTTTATATATTTTTTTTATATTTCGTTTATATTTTTAGTTTTGTTAAATCCTTATAAGAGGCACAAACCTTACTTTTTCCATTCTTCCTTTCATAAAACTCTTGTTAAGTAAACCTTCTGAATTATTTATTTATTTAGTTATTATATCTTTAGCCATCACGTCTAGACTCTAAGGACGATACTAATGTTGATCAGAAGTTTATCTAATACTATTGATTGAGACAGAAAACTTTTAGAGACTGCTGATATGACTTGTAATGTAAGTTGACGGAGTCTGATAGTAGAAATTAATGTCCTAAGTTAATATGAGATATGAAGGGTGGCTCAATAGATCTGTCACAGAAATTAATCCTGGTTATTGCTTAATCACACTAATATTACTTGTCTATGCTTGTTATTCTTTTCAAACTCAAACTTAGATTATTTTATTTCACATTAACCTTTATAAATAACATTATTTTTATTTAGTGCGAAACCCGAATATAGTAAGTTCAGAATCAGTAACTTTGATTCCTATAGTTTTTACATCACGTTATATTTATTCCCAAAAATATTTAAAAAGGTCACAAGTTGGACACCGCCGACACTAAATATAAAACAGATCACGGCAGGTCATAGCGGGTATTAGGAGCCAACGTACAGCTGGGGGGTGTAAAAACAAAACAACCCCTCCGTTTCCTGGATGGTCCAGTGACTATGTATTTTTGCTGACATTCACAGCACACCCCATATTTTTATTTTTTATTTAAGGGACATATTTTTTATTCAAGTCCGTTCCATCATCGGACCACAGGACGTACGGCGTTGCGCCACCGGTACATGGTGGACATCCCACCTATACGTACAAAGCGTTTTGGGAGTACATTCATTATGCGTACAGCTAAGGAATGGAATTCCCTGCCGGAGTCTGTGTTTCCTGATAGCTATAACCTAGGGGTCTTTAAGTCAAGAGTGAATAGATTGCTTCTAGGCAAGCGTGCTCCATCGTCGGCCACATCATCGCTTACTATCAGGTGAGATTGTGGTCAAACGCGAGCCTATACATTATAAAAAAAAAAAAAACGTCTAAATGAAGACCTAAAAGTGAAACAGTGTTTTAACTGAGCGGCATAAAGCATTTTAGGTGGCTCTAAATAAAGATTTACTTAAATGTTTTAATACTGAACAAAATAAATAAAACAAGACTGTCATAGAATAGTGGTATTGTAACGAACCAGAAAAAACTTGATTATAACTTTGTTGATCCATATTCTTCGGCTGTGCCTTTGGCCTTTATATTTTAGACATTGACCAAACAGGACACTTAAACCGTAAACCTAGTTTTCGATCGACTACTTATCGGTGTTGATATCTACAAAAGAACGAAAAATACTGTATGAAAACATATAATTTGTACCGAAGTATGTCAAAGAATAGTGTAATTTCAGAGACTTACTAATAGTGCCTATGACCCCGACAACATAAGAAGGCACACAAACAAGACTTGTAATAACACTTACCTTTATGTTCCATTTTATGTCCTTATGTCATTATATTTATTTACCTAAGTATGTCTCATAACTAAGCACTTTATTAATTAGGTCTTTGTAATAAACTTAGGCCCTAAGCCCCATTACAGACTAGGTACATTGTCCAAGTTTCTCCACAACAATAGCCTTAAGTTTTATTTTAGGTGGCAAATAATCTAATGACTTTTCCTACCTTTGGGCGGTCTAAAATCCGTCAGACTAAAACCCACTCTTGTTCCTTCTTTGTCTTCGTTCCAAGGCCCCGGGGTTCACTTTCGCACAATACAGGGAACAACTGACCGAGGTGTGACGAGCTTTACACTGATAGACGGGATTAGACCTTAGCGGCTTAGAATAAAGTTGAAAATTAAGCGGGTAATTATACAGCCCGATATCTATTGCACGGTCGACATAATGGACATCCTTATATTCTAGTCGCCGCGACAAGAGACGCTCCAGGCTTGCGAGTCACAGGACAATTCCCGGCCACCGTAGGCCTGCGCGCTGGTTTGCGGACGTCGAGTAATGGGTAGCTTGCTGTTCGGCTATCCGGTATGTACCGAGCCGGAATAGTTGACGGCGTGTAGCGTTGCTCATGTGGCTGCGTGCCTCAAAGAAATGTCAGTAAACCCGTGGAAGCCCAGCAGGTCTGATGCCTGCTTGGAATTTCTGAAAGGGTAATTGAAGGATAGTGGTGCAACTGAAGATAATTTTTAATCAAGAAATGTGAGTGCAAAAGTCTAATACGCCCAAAATTTATTTGATTTTTTTTCTCTTTTATTTATGTATATAATTAATCTCCGCTTTAAAAGTTGTTATGTAACATATAAACGTATGCTAAAACGAGTGGATTTTAGTCAGTAAAAGTTTGACTGTCTCTCCCGCTTCATCCATTGCGAACGAAGTTATTTTTTGATATAAAGACTTTTATTTTACATATTTTACATAAGTAACAAAAACTCGAACAGTATGTAAAAGCCTTTTTAGGCGAGTCTATTACAGGTCTAATATAAATAATTTGGGAAACTTTTGAAGCGTGATAAGTGTGGACCTCTTATTACGATAAAATGTTTTTTTTTATCCATTCACTCTTGTACAGGTTTTTATTTAATCGTTTGTTTAATTCAAACCTTGCAAATGAATTTTTAAAACAATGACCTCTAACCAATTAATCTAAAATTTTGCATGTCAATGCATGTTTAGCTAAGAAACCCACCTGTATTCATTCTGTTGCCTTGCTTTTGTTGTACAGTCTCACAAATCTTACAGAAATAAGAATCTAAATAATAAAATGTGTGTCAAACATGAACAATTTATTCATCGTGTTATTTTAGATCAAAGTGCGTTGACACTAGGTACTTATATAAAATTCAGTATGAACAAAGGAATGGCGTCCAGAATATTAATGGAGACTAGACTAGGTTTATTTGAGAAGATCCAAATAAATATAGAACTAAGCAATATACTTGTAAGCTGAAATAACTAGATCTTGAGAACAGCGTGGCAAAATAACTCAACAAAATAATTATATTTTAAGACCAGCTATTTTCAAGAACTATCTAAAAAGACTTTATTTAAACAAATAATCGACTTTAAAAACAAATTAACCACCCACCACCAGCCAATAAACCAAATATACAATGGAAAAGTCTTCAGAATTATTTTGGTCCACTTTCCATAAAACCAAACGCTTACATTATAAGCTTCTTTAATACTGCTTAATATTTATGAGCCAATTTCTTCTGACTAATGGTGCGTTGTTTTGTTGATAATATTTAATATATTGCTTAAATTAACACTCAGGAATACGAAATTAAAGGTACTGTGAACGCGAGCCTGAATTATTTCTCTGCTACAATTATTCCGGTTTCTGTAATTATTTGCACTTGGAGAAGTAAGTATTCTCGCGATTTCCGGTAAGACTTGAATATGAGAGTATGACGGAGTAAAGAAATAGAATCTGTTAGTTACACTACTTATAACTCAAGCACGAATGAAGAGATTTGGCTGAGAGGCCTTGGTAGGGAGGTAGCTTAGGAGGACCAGGAGACGGACATAGAAAGAGATAAAGTTTTTTTAATTTTTATTATCTTTGTTTGCAGGAGATAACCTCTAAAAGTACTGGTCCGATAGCTAATTTTTTTTCATCATTAGAAAGCTATTTTATTCCCCATTGACATAGGCTATATTTTATGTACAAAGCTACGGGCAAAAGCTATTTATTATATAAAAGGAGAAAGTGACTGATTGACATATCAACGCATGGACAAAATTATTGGGTCTAAGAACATGCAATTTTGCACAAGGCTTTCCTTTATTATGCTCGCTAAGGAGGAGGCCGACCGCATCAAGCAACGGCGCTCTCGCCGCCGCCGGGTTTCCGATTCGATTTCCTGATTTCCAGCCACCGTAGGCGCGGGCTTGCGGACAGTGAGCAATGGGTAGCTCGCTGTACGGCCGTCCAGTAACTGTCCGTACCAAGCCCAAGTCGTCGACGGCGCGCGCTGTTCCCGCGCGCCTCAAGGAGTTGTCAGCAACAGCAGGGGCCCCAGCCGGGTCGAAGCCTACTTGGGCCAGGGTTATCCGAAAGGGCGCTCGAGCCCCGGTATGAAGGCTTGACAGAACGAGATGGGTTTTTTAGTCAGTAAGAGTCTGACACTATCTCCCGCTCCGCCCAAAAGCGGGGGTTTTCATAAGATGAATTTTCCCATCGAAAAAAAAAGGACTGAATAAAAAAATTCGTCTGTGTTCACAATTTTTTTATTTCTTGGGCCGCCCATATACCTACTCGAAATTTAGCATACATAGTAGTAACGCAAATAAATGAAAAAGGTCTTCTATAATAATTCGTTTTTCAAAACTGCCCCTATGAAACGTTTTAGAGGGGTGTTAAAAGTTGTACTTTTTTAACTTGGCACAAATTCTAATCAAAATGAATAAAAGAGACTGCCATTATTAGTTTTTCAAAATTATCCTCAAAATACGGTTAATGACTTTTTATAAAAACTTTTCGCGAACGAAGTTGCTAGCATTGTATTATGAAATTTTTGCCGAAATGTTTTTCGACTGCCACCTAACTCCTACCCGAGGGAGAACTAAAAGAGATTGTATGTACCTACATAGGTCTTAGGAACTAACAATTTAACTCTAGAGATTACACGATGCCTTCACCAGTTATAACGACCCACATAAAGTTGTACAGGACGGTCTGGAAACGGACCCTAGTTTCGCCTACAAAAACATTAACGAGGAGAAATGTACCACGTGTTAGCACTTACTTAGATCTTCTGGCATACATCCACCTGAAATTACCTTTTCTAACACCACTAAAAATGTCACGTAACTTTAGTTCAACGTGTTCTTACATTTTACTGTCTTTTAAGACACTTTCTCGATTTATTTTCGTGACTAAACCGTCACAGACGTCACTCTCTTTAGTATGAAAAGATTTGAATAAAATACGTATAACTTAGGATGAATAAAAATTCTACGGGATCTTTCGGAAGACTCACCGCGGTTCTGAAACGTAAAGAACAAGTTTCAGTCAATAAATCTGACGTTCTCTCTCTCGCTGCATACAAAGCGGGAGTCAATTGAAGAGTTTCTTCCATCAAAAAAATAAAACATAATATGCGCGACACGCCATGCACTGCCTGTATTTAAAAGGCTTGTGAAGGACTTTACTGTAATCTTGTTTTCGTCTTACCACTTATTTCCTCACTCATATATATTTTATACATACGTATGTATCTATTTTAGTATTAAGTACCCATATAATTTTTCATTACTTTTTTATTTGCACCCCCAATTTGTATCCAGGCATCTCTATCCTTGCCAGGTTGCCTGGTAGAAAACGCCAAGTGTGATAAGGCCGCCAATTGTATGTTTTTTAGATTTTATTTTAACGTTTCCTTTTTATAATATTGTAATATTAGTGTACAATAAAGTGTATATAAATAAATAATAATAAATAAATAAATAATACCTATAATAACTACTTCAGGATGTTGTTGCGATTGCCATGTTATTTTAGTGCGTTAGATGTTGATTCTAAAAAAATGACTATTTGATTCATGGCCATTAAAATGACCAAGGCCCGTAGTCCGTGTCTTAGTGGCCCCTAAGGCACTTTTCATGGCACGTGGTACCAACTGACGATTACAGATGCGCTATGTTAGTGTACTCAAGAACAACCCTCGACTGATGGAAAACTAACGCGACATATATTCCTTATGTACCTATTTTTCTGTTTCCGTCTTCTTTTTTTTTAAGTTAAGTGTGTACATGAACTGTTAAAAAAATAAATATTATGGGCAACAAAGATACAGGGTACATTTTTAGGTGGCTTAAGTGGAATGGTTACTAAGAACTATGTTAACACTGTGGTCTCTGCCTGAACCGTGTTAGTCATTATAATCATAATTTCAGCCGAAAGACATCCACTGTTGGACATAGGCCTACACCAAGCGTCGCCACAACGACCCTGTTTTCCTGTTTACAAGAACACTAACAATGTTAGTAATATACAAAAAATCATCATCTTCCTGCCCTTATCCCGTGTGATTTGGGGTCCGCGCAACACGTTTTTTTCTTCCATTCTATCCTCTCACCTGTCATGCTATCACTAACTTCCTTTTCTTTCATACCACTCTTCACACAATTCATCCATCTTTTCTTGGGCCTTCCTCTCCTTCTCCACCCATCTATGTATACTCATAATTCTTTTACTAACATGCGTTTCATCTCTCCTTTTTACATGACAAAGATAAACTATTTCCCGATTCCGAAAATAGTAATAATACAATAGTAGTTTATGTGACTAGGGGATAAAGCAGTGTCTTTAAGTCGAGGGCGGCATGTTGAATTCCGAACGAAACGAAGGTTGCTGATATTAATCCCGAACGACAGTGAGGGATTTATAAAATTAACTCCCGAGCATCGCGAGGGAGTTAATAAAGAAACCTGAGTGAAGTGAGGAATTCAAGCCGCCCAAGACAAAGACAGCTTTATCCCCGTGTTGCATACTCTACTTTTTACACCATCTGTGAGATAATTAAAAGACAATTTGGTTGACCAAATCATACTAGAGAAATGTAAATATTAGAGTCTGTTTTTTTTTTTCTTGCTGTTAAACGACTTGGGTAATTATCAGGATTTAATTAAATCTGATTTAGTCAACACGGGTTCAATAAACAAGATTAATTAAGAGATAGAGATCATTGTTTATTAACAGAAGAACCTTATGAAAAATATCGAATATAAGTTTTTTTTTTAATACAAAATTCCCAAGTCGGTTGACTTATTAGACAGACTTTATACGAGTATTTACAAGTTCATCAAACAAACAAAATTCACTATTCCAAGATTCCATAGTTTAAATTTTCTATAACGCTCTCGTCAGTACACACGTTTGATTTTCTTTTTTTTGTTAGTGGCCAGTTTGAGTCATAGTGATTACATACTCTTTGGTTTGAATTTCAAGTCAACTTGTTCGATGCGCCTACATTTTAATTCACAATGTTGACGATTTTTAATGTTCCAAATTCAAATCTCATTATTCCCTAGGGATCGGCCATACTGCATTATCTCCCTAGGCATATAATGACTTGCTTTAAGTGAGGTTTGTATGACCTGTAAAACGAGATTATCGAGCAGGTGGTGTAAAAAAAATATTATTGTAAAACTTCTAGGGTCCATGGGAGATTGCCATCAGGTACTCTCAATTTCGATATTAATCAGCAAAGGCCTTAGCTTAATCCCCCATCAAAGTTTTCTGACAAGGGACATCCAAAGCAATTTCCAATAAGGAAAGTCCGGACGATAAGACTCGTGTCAAATCTTTTTTTCTTTCTGTTTAGTCATGTGTAAGCTGCGAGGATTCTTTCTATACTAACATTTAACGTATTTCCAAGTGTAAGGTCGGATTTTATCCGTTGGGATTGACGGAAAAACGTAGGATTTATCTCTTGTAAATTGGAAGATTCAGGAATGAATCTAAGAGTTCACTTCAGGCCATGATAGAAAATCTGTCACTGGTGTTAATTTTTCCTAGTTCTTTGGAAAGCCCTCCGGTCTAGGCCATGGTCCGGAGCAAGGAGGAGTGGCAGGCGGGCGCCGACTTCTGCGAAGCAGTAATGCTCGCAAAGGAGGAGGCCGACCGCATCAGACAGCGGCGCTCTCGCCGCGGCCGGGATTCCGATCCCAATTTCCGGCCACCGTAGGCGCGCGCTTGCGGATAGTGAGCAATAGGTAGTTCGTTGTCCGGCCGTCCGGTAACTGTCCAGGCCAAGCCCAATTCGTCGACGGCCCGCACTGTTCCGTCAAGGAGTTGTCAGCAACAGCAGGGGCCGAGCTAGGTCGTAGCCTACTGGGGCCAGGTTTATCCGAAAGGGAACTCGAGCCCCGGTATGAGGCTAGAAGGAACGGGGTGGGCTTTTAGTCAGTAAGAGTCTGACACTATCTCCCGCTCCACCCAAGAGCTGGGGTTGTCATTGGATGACTTTTCCCACCATAAAAAACCCCCTCCGGTCTATTATACTCTTAATCATGCTCTTAATGATTTTTAATCAGTACGATTCCGGTGTTCCCACCGGTGATGATACGTCAGTACGTGTCCGATATTTACTGACTAAGACCCACCTGTGTCCTTCAGTTGATTTTTGCGTTTTAAGACTGTGGTCAGTTTTTCGAACGTTTTCGTTATGACTACGATTTCGTTATGGCAGGCACTGGCCTTACTGAACCTCTTCAGTTTTCCTGACATCTCTTACTTCTACTGTCACAGTCTTGTCCTTGTCCTTTCCTTGTCCCATAATAGGAGGGTTTTACTCCACTCTATTTCTCCCTTCTGTACTTCAGGAGGTTCTATTTTCATACTCGGGGCTTCTTGTCGTGTACCTAAAATGTTCAAAGACAGTTAAAATAAAATTAGAGCTATCAGGAGCACTATAACATTCATACCTCGTTAATTTAACCATAGGTATACAACATAATTATAATAAACACACAATTTAAATTTAGTATGTTTATAATCTGTTACTAAATCGATTTCAGCTATTTTTGATATAGTTGATTTTTTTTAATATCAGGATAAAAAAAATTATTCTAAGTTTAAATTCTTGGTAAGTGTTGATTGTATCACTAGTGTGTTTATGTGTGCGTGCGTAGATACTAATAATACCAATACGCTATTAATGTAGAGTATGTGTTTTCTGATAGCCACAACCTAGATGAACTGTACCTACCTAACCCCTAATCCTTTTTAGGTTGTAGCTATCAGGATCCACAGACTTTAGTTACTTGGCGTATAAACCTTGATATAAGTTATAATCGAACGATCCTACCTACAATAAACCTTTTAACCCTCATTACGAAACGAAGAAACATCAGACTGAAACGTGGCAGGACATAACCCACATACCATAAAGTTATGATCAACGCAACCAACACAAATGTGGGCTATGAATCCTGCTTTTACGACAGTTTCAGTACACTCGTCCTCGTGGTTTCTGCCAATAAATAACATCTGGTGTGCGCGAAACTTTGCAAATGCCGAACTGAAAACAATTTTGTGTCGGCACGGGATGGATATTGATTATCGCTCTGTGTGTACGTTTTTTACTGACCTACTTATTTGTTGCATAAGGTCTTGTAATTTATCGATATTGGCCTCGCGGAGAATAAGGCTGTGGGTCTTTGAAGCTTTGGTGTAAAAACTATTGTGAAAAAGTCTACATAGTTTTAAACTTAAATTACGTTGGACAAGATCTTTAATGTGATGGTTTTTTTTTAGGTGGGAAATTTATTTATTTATTTATTAGGATCTCCAACAAAGGTTACACAGACACAGTATAAATCATTAGGCATGGGGTCTTTCAACGTGTGCTCCTTCAGTTACAGGAGACGAAGCGTGAGGATGTGTCAGACTTATACTGACTAAAACCCAGTCCTGTGTTCCTTCGTTACCTTGCATTCCAGGACATCGAGTTTTTCTTTCAGAAGCGAACCCATGGCCCCAGTAGGCTTCGACCCTGCTGGGCCCCTATGGTTTGTTGTCATCTATTTGAGGCGCGTCGACGACTTGTCCGACGGTCACCGGACAGTCGGACGGCGAGCTACTCATTGCTCGGCATCCACAAGCCCGCGCCTATGGTGGCTGAAAATCGAGATCAATATCCCGGCAGCTGGGGCGTGAGGGTCGTTCGTTTCTTTTGTAACATCCCATTAAACTTATGACATCGTGGCAGACCAAGACCTTGGTCTTAGTGGTGGAGACATGAGCTTGACTAGGGACTGGCCCGCAATAGCCGACATACTCGTGTGGAAAAGGGAGAGGATACGCTAGTTGCCGTAAAAAATGTAATTAGTCCGTCTTTTAGATTATTCAAAAACAAGGTACACGTATTTTTTTATTTGTAAATTAAACCAAAAATGATAAAGATATAGCCCATTAAAGTTAAGTATAACGTCACGCCCTAATGCATTTTTCGCACGGAGTGACGTCACACGTAACTTTATTGGGCTTTATCTTTATTTTTTGTTTAATCGAAAAAAGAAAAAATACGTGTCCAATGTTTTTAATCTAAAATATGGTCTAAATAAAATGTAATTATTTTGACCCCGGAAACTACCCTATTGGCTAATTAGATAAATAAAAGAAAATCAGTAACGTTTTGAAAGCGAAAATTCCTATGTATGTGTTTGAGTTTATGTCTCTTACTCCTATAGACAAGAACGGATTTGAATGGTTCGAAGACTATTATCTTTCGTTTTAGACTAACACCGGTCTATTTCAATTTATGAAGGTGGGTGTTACTAATTTCATGCGGGCGGAACAGTGGGCGGTAGGTAGAAATAGATAATAATTAATTAATGTACGAGTACGTTAAAAGTGCAAAGTTCCCCTGGGAAATTTATCTTTTATCATGAAATAATAGTTAATTTACCCAGGTTTTGAAGTTTCTTACCTATTCTAGTTCTTTTTTGCCTGTAATAAAACACGCTGGGTTTATTAAAGAACCTGTTCTTGCCTGCCATTGTTAGCTATCTGTTAATTTTTCGGTAAAATCTTATGAATATTAAATTGCTGAAAAATAGTCTAGACGAAATTGAATAAATATAGGTTAAAAAAGATAATTTAATAGGCTACGAAGATATTTTTATCTTTTTTTTTTCACTCCAATTATGCTTAAGATTTTTTCAAGAGAATATTATATAGCTACTAGCACTTTACCAGCGGCTTCGTTTGCGCAAAAGATTTTATAATAACTTTAAAATTTCTTAGTTTTGGAAAAATGATAGTCTTCAGTATTCATTTTGATTAGAATTTGTGCCAATTTATATGTTTTTTTTACTCTACAGTCATGTCGAATTGCCATACTATCGGACTATGAGAGTAAAGATGGATCTACAGTGCGCACACGTGTGCACACATACGATCTGGGCGCGTCGGTCTCCATACACTTTATTTGGAAACTTGACTTATAAAGCTACACTTCATCCACGCCACGTGACGCCACGCGACGTTGTTTTACGTACAAATCATGCCTGATGTTACACGTGTGAATCGACCCAATTTAGTTCTAGCTGACAGAGTGCAGCTGAGCACACTTGTGCACTCAATCTTCTGTGTAGTTAGCTAATTTCCGTTGAAATTGATCACCATGATCAAAATTAGGTCAAAAGCATTGAGATTAATCTTTACAATCAGATAGATTTTATAACTTGTAAGGGAATGTACATACCATCTTTTAAAAGAAAGTAAAAAGACAAGATCGTGATAAAAATGAGTCAAAACATTTTAAATAATATCATCTCTGCAATAGTTCACGTGTTATTTTAAAACTAGCTTTCTTTAATCACGGCCCATTTATTTTAAGTCATTGCCTATATATACTTCAAACAGGGTATCTTTATAAAACACAAGAATTTAAGTAATCAACATTTTCTACCTACCCAAGAACAAAGTCCTGTGTACAGATCGTATCAAACTTATTGGCGGCTTTGAAGTTCACTTTTCACCACCTTAATACCCCACCTAACCATTAATACTACATTAAGTTTGAATCTACTTGTAAAACAAAAGCTATACAAAACTGCCTGATAATGTTAGAAATTCTTTACAACAAAATTGTTTTTACTATGTATAATAATAAATTATTTAGGCCACAAAGACCTATTTGGGCTTTAATATAACTTTATTAAACCCTAAAGGCCTCGAGGTTTTTGCTTCGTCGACAGCAAGCACCTGTCTGTAGACATATTTTATATTCTTAATGAACGTGGATAATTTTCTAAAAAGTTTTTTGAGTAATCTTTTTGCATCAAGTACAGACTTTTTATGCGAAACTATGTGTAATGGTATCTTGAATGTCACTCTCAAACTTATTCTCATTTGTCACACTAATATTATAAAGAGGGGTGACCTAGTGGTAATGATAATTTAGTGCACCTAGATCATCGGTTCAAATCCAGCCCGGTGCATTAGGTAATTTGTATAGTTTATTTCATCATCACTGCTTGTACAGTTTTAAACAGTACATTTTGCTGACGCTGGGTCTTACACCCGACGTGCGTCACTTTATTATTACTATAAATTAACATACAGTACAATAAATCGATGAGTGCAATTACTGCTACGCGGTGACTAACATTAGAGAAAGGAATCGTCAACAGTTTTCTTGTAAACAAGTCTTCTTACGTAATAAACCTTACGGAAACCAAGTGATCTTTTCTCTACGTACTCCAACCTCTACAACAACAACTCTTGCAAGTGTACGAACCGTACACTGCTCTCAAAACGGTGAAAGAGAACATCGTGAGAAAACCGGCATATCCTAGAACCAAATCCAAAACTTTAAAGACATGTGACATCCATCAATCCGCACTGGGCCCATGCGGTGGATTACGGCCTATTTATTCCCTCTCCTAGAGAGGAGGTTTGAGTCCCAGTAGTGGGACCATTATAATGCTGACTATGCTACGCTATATGCAAATAATAAGAAGATGAAAATTTGTTTCTGGTTTATGCTCAAACAGCTGTACAGATTCATAAAAAACATGGGTGGGTGGGTAACCGAATATGTGATAGGGTCGTGCTTGGCTTCTCTAGCCGACCGTACCTTTAATCGCCACGAAGAATCGCCAAACTTAAGTGGCAGGCCATATTCAGACGAAAGGTTCTTAAGTGACGACCACGTACCGGAAGACGTAGTGTTGGAAGGAAGACGTCTCACAATGTGGAGGTCGGACCAGGTGAGGCGGGAATCCGATAGATGAGAGAGACACATACGACCGGTCGTTGTGGCGACTGTCGAGTCCAATAGTGGACGTTTTTTGGCTAAAATGATGATGATTTTTTCTATGCAGGCCAGTGAGTTATGTCTTACTCCAACCGCTACCATGAGTCGAGCGCTTGAAATACAATTAGATTCTGCTAGCGAGCCCTATTAAACTTATCCAATGACCGCATATACTTCCATAAAACCGTGAATGGAACAACTGCACGCAGTCTTTAGGCCTAACTCTTTAGGCAAGCAATAGATAGCTTACCGTCCAATAACAACCAAACCCAGGTCTGGCGCGTTGCGTTAAAAAGCTAAAAGAGTTGACAGCAATATTGACTGTGCCCTCTGAGACCAACGTCTGTAAGGGTTTTTTTTATATTCGCGTTTGACCACTATCTCACCTGATGGAATGTGACGATGGCGCTCTTACCTAGAACTTCTAGAACTTGTGGAATTATTCTAAAATGTTACTGTGGTCTTGGAACGCAAAAGACAACTGACGGAACACAGGTAAAAGTCAGACATTGCTTCTCGATCCACTCAGACTGGAAGCCATTTGCTGATTTCTCAACAAAAAGAAAAGCCTGGTCAGATGCCAACAAAGAAAAAAACGTGTTGCGTTGACCCTAAGTAATATTAGATAAGCGCAGGAAGAAGAAGAAGATGACCACTAAGCTCGAAGTCACCGTTCGCAGTATCTTCCTTTTAGTGGCCGGAAAAAATAACCTTTCTGCTACATTACAAACTACACATTAAGAAGCTTATCTTACTATCCGGATCGAAGTTTCAAAATGTTAGCACACTTGACGGGCAGCGAAGATTACCATTCAAGGTTGAGCTTTACCGTTCTTGAGATACGGTTGAAAATTGATTGTTTGATGCTAAGCCGTCTTCGCCTAGGAATATTTACGTGGACGAAATACGTCGAGGGGGTTAAATTAGGGTGAATATATGTAGGTCAAGGCAGGGTTTAGGCTCAGGAAAGTTGAATAACGCAGGGGCATAAAGGTTAAAGTTGTTACCGTGCTCCCATTATCGGAAATCTAATTGTGTGGTATTCCGTATTAAGTAAAATCGATAGATTTTTTGTGGAAGGTTTCTTTATACATGATGGAGGCAGGTGGGGGTTAATGTGTGGTTGGATTTATTTACCAAAGGATGGTTGTTTTGTGAAGTTTTGTGAATATGGCTACTGGGTAGTTGTTATTATGAACTTTAGTGATAATGGGTTCCTAAAAACATTGCTAAATAAAAAAAATTGTACGTTTGGCACAATGGTTGAGCAATTAGCTACTGCGCTGCATGTCGCAGTATCAATTCCCGTACAGAATACAGATAGCTGTGTTAATGGTCTACCTTGTACATAACAGATTACTTGTTGTTGAATGTACATTGCCATGATAGAGGAGTGATACCTACTTGAGGTATAATTAAAAAAAAATAGTTAAGTATACTCAAAAGCTTTTTGTGTACTTAGTTGTGTTTAACTTCTAGTGAAGAATTTATGTGAATAAACAGGGCCGAAATTGTTAGTACCGTGTTATAAAAGTAGATACTTACAATGGAGCCAAAAATGAAACTTATTTACATACATTAACTAAGTTTTATCCGCACATGTAGGCTTTATACGAGTTAAACGTACCTTTTTCAGCTAATATTTTATAACTTACGAAAGAAAATAAGTTTATGCCTCCCGACCGACCTTTTTATTATTCCCTAAGTTTTGTAAACTCTCATTAAGCTTAACAAAAAGTAGGTTACGAGTGGTAATTAAGTTTTCTCAAGATAATTAGTTATGAGAAGGTTTTTTACATTTATTTTGGTACAAAAATATTTTCTTCGGTATAACTTTGGTTCACTGAAATGGCATATCAAAAGATGCTGACAAAGATTGCCTGAAAATCTCAATTGTGCCATTATGGGAACTTTGCCCTACGGAATTGCTTCCCAAGTTTGCTGACGAATATAGACCAAGTTGGTCTTGATACTGCGATTCATAAAGATGGCTTACTAAATAAAGCTTCACATATTGATTATTGTAGGGCTGCTAAAAAGTTATGCAAATATAACATTGTAAATACAAATAATACGTAGGAGAAAATAGTCTAAACTGAGTCAATTTTTTTTTTTTTTAGAGCTTTAGGCAACCTAGTACTACTAGCGTGAAAAAATGAATGATAATAGGAATGTGTATCTATACACCGTTAAATTTTAATCGTTTTAATCCCGTGGAGGGTCGATCCGGTACATGAAACACTATCGATTTATAAAGGCAAAATTAAAAAAATAAAGAACCTTTTTTTCAAAACTCGTATTGATTTACGCATGTACGAAATTAATTTCTTTAAGAAAACGTCAGCTGAGCGAGTTCAATGACTTGTAGTTATGGTAAGCGTTGCGTACAAACTACCTACAGGTATTGACTCACTCAGCTGGCGTTTTCTTAAAGAAATTAATTTCGTACATGCGTAAATCAATACGAGTTTACCTATAAGTAGTATAAAAATAACATTTTTTATTTTTATATGAAATTTTAATTTTTCTGGGCCATCCAGGCGTCTGAGGGGTTGTTTTACACTTGCACCCAGCTGTTTGATGGCGCCTAATACCCGCTATGACCTGCCGTGACACGAGTTGTACTTAGTATCGGTGGTGTCCAACTTGTGAGCTTTATATATTTTTGGGATAAAATATAAATGTAATGTTGTATGGGCCTTTTCAAAACTAAAGTCTCCAAGAACACATTTCCTCAAGTCAGTGCCTCAACCGCACAACACTGCCGCTTAACTAACTTACGACATAATCTTTAACCCGGCACTTACCGGGTTACGACCAAGGGGAATAAGTTTATTTTGATTCAATTTTCACTAGTCCCTGCAGTGGGACGAGTGTCACAGCAATTTTCAGACTGCATTCCGTTGCAGACCTCTTTAATATATAGTGTACCATAGAGCGCGGAAAGGTCACCAATGGCTACTGCTACAGACCAAATTCAATTAATTTTATTAACTTGGGGTTTCTTCTTTGATCTCTGACTATTCTGTTTCTCACTATGCCTATGCCTAGCCTATATTCATGCATAGGGAAAATTTTGCTAAGACAAACCGCCAAAGGTTACCAAGAGTTGTGAGTAAAAGTAATACCTGTCATCATTCTACTTTTTCTAGCTCTAGGAGCATCTGCTAATCGGACGTATCCTGCAGTGGCCTTTATGGACACCAAACAGTCGAGTGGGGACTTAAGTAGGCACAATTTAAGGAAATTTGTCATTATAGTAAAGATCCTATCGACACCAGGAGCGGTTGCGATGCTCTTTTCAAAGTATATTCCCATCTGGAGATTGGCATGCTTTTTTTAAAGTTGTAGATAAATAGATAGATAGATAATTTTTTTATTGTACACTAAAAATAAAGCAGTTACATAAGAAACTTAAAATTAATAGGGTGCCACAATGGGTGGTCTTATCGCTAAAAGCGATTTTTTAAAGACAACCTTTGGATGGATTTGACAGAGAAGGAGAAAAAGATACGCAGGTAGTTCGTGGTGTACTATTTACAAATATACAATACATAAACTAGCAAAATTACATATATTACAAACAATATAATATATATATATAAATATAATTATAAAAGCAGAGAAATACTGTACTTAATGACAATTTAACATTCAGGAGGAAAGGTAATGATCTGTAACCTCATTGTATTTGTAATAATCACGAAATTTTTGCACCAAAATAGGACAGATCGCTATTTGAGTTTATCGTGGCATATATCGGTTCGAAAAAAAAGCGGAAACTAGCACGGAATGCACTGATGCAAACATGATATATGACAGTGAATAGAGACGTCATTACTAGCGTCTCTATTCGTAGCCGGCACAGCACCGAGGCTATTCCGTGCTCTATGTTTTGCACAGTGCTGCAACGTACCAAATCATGAAGGTTCCCAGATATTTGTAAGAATGTTAGCCCCGGGGCCCGTTGTATTAGCATTTTTATTGCTTCGTCGAGCACTAGTATCAGCCCTAAAGCGAAGTTTCGTAATAACAGTTAACACTGAACAAAAGTGGAGCAGATGAAAGTTTTCTTGATGTGAACGCTCGCTACAATTGTCTCATTCAAATCTTGAAGATCTTTCCTTTATTGTTTTCTGTATGGAGTTTTATGATTACGTTTAGGATGAAGCTTCTGATTGTAATTATATGGAATTTGTAGCTTTGTTGTTTTGAAAGAGATGAGGAGATACTGTTGTTTCAGTTATCTTTTAGGCTATTTGCTTGGGTCGACTTTAATGTCAGGATTTTGACAGCCTGTTTTAACGATTTGGAGTTGTCTGTTATACCTACGAACGTACTTATAGTCTTTTCTCAAAAGACGAAACGACGAACGACGAAGATGTTTAATTCTTCGCACATGTCAAAACTGTACACATTTACTTGGTATAGGCTTTCATTCTATACAAAACAAGTTATGTAATAACCTCGATACCAAATCATGTGGTGACATCACAAATCTCGATGAACCTATCAAGAATCGACTCGAACTTTGCTACAAATGATTATAAAAATCTGTCCCCTTAGAGTGACCTAGATCTGTAGCTTCCAATCAGACAACTTCTGTTATCTACATTAATTAGTAAATCAGGATTGTATAAAATTAATCGAATGAAGTACATCTCGCCATACAGATACACTACTAGATACAAAACTGGGTATACATATATATACACCGCTAAATGTTGGTCGTTTTAATCCCGTGGAGGATCGATCCGGTACATGAAACACTCGATTTGTAAAGATAAAATTAAAAAATAAAGTACCTTTTTTTTAAACTCGTATTAATTTACGCATGTATGAAATTGGTTTCTGTAAGAAAACGTCAGCTGAGCGAGTCCAATGACCTGTTAGGTGGTTTGTACGCAACGCCGACTACTACATACTGCATACCCAGTTGTGTTTATGGGAGGTATGGAACGAAGTACCTATCGCGGTGACAAATTTTCACGTGTATCAAACGACGTTTTTAAATACACTTATGAAGATATAAATAAACGTGGGTTGATGCACGACTCGTGGATAGATTGTGGTGGGGGCGAGCTTAGGCATTTTTCCACATAAGTTTTAAAAACCGAAAATTGCGTGCCTAAAAGCAGGGGTAAGAGCGACCTTTCGAGTAAGTGATTGGTAAAATATATCTAGTATACATAATAATATCAATCCAGGTACGACCCTTCATGTGACCTTTAAAAATAATTTTCCTTCAATCAATTTTACCCAGCTTAGTAGATATATACCTACCTATCTATAATACCCATATCTATAGCTATATATTATATTGCGTTATCGTGTTGGTAACAGTAGCTCTCCGGTAGATCTGTTTACACAAAGGCTATTCCTAATTATTCTGCGGTCATTCTAAGCCTTTTTTTTTTGTTAAAACAGTTTCCACGAACTAAATTCTATCCTCTTATTATTATTTTTTAGTATTTACATTACTTTGTCCTTTGACGATAAAGCCTCAGATATATTTGGGGACGAAATGACCCCCAACATGATTTGGAATGTTACGTGACAATAAAAAAATACGTAAAAAAGTAAAAAATGCAACAGACATGCCTTCTCCTCTAACGTTTTTCGACGCAGGTTTTCACATGATAATAATAATAATAATATTTTTATTTGCTCAGTTAGTAGGTAAATAATAAAGATGTCTGGAAAAAATATACATGGATCCATTACTAACTACCTTAAACTAGGCATGCAAAACAAGTTTTTATTTACTTTGATGCTGGAACTGTGGTTTATTTATTTTCTTGATTTGCTGCTATGGCTTCGGTGCATAGTGTAGTATGCACCAAAGCAAACCAACAATGACGAACGAACTAAAAAAAATTATACTAACATTAATCATGTCTTTACTGCTATTTAAACATATGTCAAATTTTGGTTCCCGAACAATTAAGGAGTTCAGCAGATTGAGTGCCTGGGTAGTAGGGGCATATCGAGCCATTAGTGAACGTGACAGAGGGGCAACGAACAAACACCTTATAATATAGGTGCGTGACACCCACAGACTGTCCAGAGCGTAAAGTGAATAACGAACCACATTGTTGGACAATTTGACAGCGTTACGCGTCATATTAGGGGTCATTTTATCCCCTAACATGACTAATCAGCTTTAATGACTACTTGGAATCTTAAAAGATATCGCACCAACACGCACAAAACGTTTTGGAAACACATTCATTGTGCGTGCGGCTAGGGAGTGGAATTCCTTGCCGGAGTCTGTGTTTCCTGATAGCTACAACCCGGGAATCTTTAAGTCGAGAGTGAATAGGTTTCTTTTAGGTAAGCGCGTTCCATCGTCGACCGCATCGTCACTTTCCATCAGGTGAGATAGCGGTCAAGCGCGAACCTATCAACAAAAAAAAAACTTAAACAACTTTTATCTCCGCAACTAAATTGATTCTCACATCAAGTTACAAGTTTGTATGACTTTCATACAAACTTGTTGAAAAGAAACAAGTTGCTGAGCAACTAAATTGCTTGTGGACACCCTCGCTTATAATAAAAATCGTACTCATAACAAATCACAACACCATCTGCAAGATGCAAAACTAACTCCATTGCTTTATTTCTGCAACAACGCCATTGAAAAGATTGATGGTAGCGCGCAATGGAATGTAAAGCAAAATTAAAGACATCGTTTTTCACTGTCTTCTCAGTCATTCTTTTACGTCACAAGAGTCTTTCGAGCATGTCTTTTAAGTATAAAACAGAATGCAAAGGCTCCCGTAGAATGGCGCAAAGCGACAATGCGTCAACGATGCGAGAACGCGTTTTACAGAAATTGTTCCTTCTGTGGATTATTTTATGATATCCGTTTGTTTTATTGCTACATCTTACTCAATTCTAGGAGCATTAAAGCAAACATAGACAGAGCTTAAGAGAAATCTAGGCTAAAGTTCAACAGCCTTGTGATATCTAATAACCACGTAATCCGACCTTTCAGATCTTATACTCTTAGAATCAAGTGGTTGCCATTTAGATTTTAGGTCATGATTTCCGATTATCTTGGAATCTTATGAATCTTTAGGATT